>JAZHRO010000003.1:50405000-51655000 GCA_037157565.1 Thalassia testudinum | reverse complement strand
TTGAGAGATTGGAGCCCCTGATTCAGATGATTGATGATTTAAACAAGTCTTTGTTGGATTGGCTCCAGGACGTTAAGGATAAGAACCCGGGTGAGTTTCTACTTAGGAAATTAGCGAAATTGAGGATGAGATTCGTGGTTGCTTTGATTCAATCTTGGAATAATTCCCAGGATGAACTCTCTTCAGGAAAGCCAACGACAGAACCCGCTCAGGCACCTGTTGGGGGGGACACGTGTTACGAGGCTGACCAGATTGAATTAAAACAACCAATTAAGGATGATCTGATTTCTTCACTTGAAATCCTTGAGCCGGGTTACGAGGAAACGTATGTCTCCTTGGAACGCAAAGTGACAAATGATTTTGGGACATACATTGATACGGATCCTGATGGTGAAGATTCAAGTTGCGAAGTCTCACGCGAGTTTTCTGAACATGATTTCTGTGAGACTATTGGGCCTGAGGAATCTGATAGATCAATTGATAGCCCAATAACTGAGAACACTGATCTTATTAGGGCACACATTATGGATCCAGAATCACATTTTCTGGAGGAATCAATTCAATGCTCTGATTATCAGTTACACCCTGTTGAGCTTATTGATGATTCTAATTCTGAGATAATTAGACCCGAGTCAATTTTGATTCTGCCACATCATTTAGACTTGGATATTTCAGACGGGGTGATGAATATACAAGAGGTCCTGGAATTTGATATGCTAAATGAGGAGGATAGGAGCTGGGAAGTTTTGATTTGGGAAGTTAATTTTGGAGGAAATGGAAGATTGAGTTGAAGGGTTCCTTTTAAGCTGAAACCATCAAATCAGAACCCTTACGACATTTGTTTCGAGGATGTTCAACTCAAGCACACATTCAACGATTATCATTTTGAGCTTCAATTCTCTGTAACCCGACATTTTGGCCTTGGGTTGCATCCTCATAAATCGCAGGCCCGACCCCGCTTGCATTCTGATTTTAGGTTTTGGGTAATTTTTATCCAGAACTTAAGATATTCTCGATTATGGGGGATGGGTCTGCACCACAATCTGGTCCACATCTGTGGACCACTATTGATAGGTCAGAGGATTCTTCTGTTTATATTAATTCTGACCTGCACTTGTGAATTCTTCATTTCTTTTCTTTGTATAATGCGCCTAGCTGAAGGCACTAAACTCAGCACATATACAGTTCTTTTTCGATTTCATCTCGGAGCGGACATGACATTCACGCAATTCAGGTGCTTTCTACGCTTTTCCACTCTGTTTTATGTCTTTTTAATACAATGAGGACATTGCATTAGATAGGCATAGGGGGGTGGATATTTATCTCTGAATTCATTTGTCAGCTCTGTAGATTTCTTTTATTTTCTTTTATATATATAAAAAAAAATCAGAATTAGGAAGAGAATTTGGGTTTAAGAAAATTTTCAATCTTAAGAAATATTACATTAAGATCTGAACACAAAGACCCCTCAGGTCTTTGGACTTAATTAGCCTGTGTATCCACTAAAATGTGGATTTGTCTTTGAGTCCTTGCCATTTTAATTCTATTATAATTGGAATAAATAAGTTTGGGTGATAAGTACACGACTTATCAACCCGCCCTCTGATTTGAGGGAATTTTGAGTTTTAAGCATCTACACACTTTCTTTGCACTGACTCGTTATTTGGCGATTCTAACGGAAATTGGGTAGCTAATGAACCTTCTAGGGTGATATGGCTGGCAAGTTATCGTGGGTAACAGCTCATAGGTAGGTTATCCAGAGCCCAGTCACTGGACCTTTCTTTTTTTTTTTTGCTGCCTTTAGGTAAATCTTAGATCAGGGAAGCCACCTACTTAAAAAAAAAAATCAAAAATGAGAAAAGAACAAAAAGAAATAAGCCACACTTCGCCGCACGAGTATGGCTGGCAAGTTGTCGGTGGTAACAGCTCATCGACCGGTTGTCCAGAACCCAGCTCAGAAAATGCACTAAAAATTCCCAAAACACTTAGGAAGAAGCGGAGAAGTAGAATAAACCGGGGAGATATACACTGGATTCACCCTTGTGTTGACCCCGTTAAAAAAATAAAAGTAGGGAGAAAGCTACCGGTTGTAAAGATACACCTTTAGGCAGAATTCTTTTTGAGGTCACCTAGAGGCGTAGAAATCCGAAGTCCGTTCTAATTACCGGTCAACGAGTCTATCACAATCACAATAAGATGCTTAAAACTTAGGGTTCTCATCAAATCTTGGGTGAGTTGAATGGTCGTAGAAAGCCACTCTTGAACCCTAAAATTTGAAAATCCAAAAAAATTACAAAAGAGTAAAAAGAGAAAAAGAAATTTTTCTTTGAATAAGGCGAGGGTTTGAGGCGATCTGCATTTTGGCTGATACCCGGGCACTGTTGTGTCTTTGAAAGTTCAGTTCCTAAGTAGACAATTTTTTTTAATGATTGAAAATAACTCAGGTCCAAATAATCTAACTTAATTCTTTTATAAATAGCATATAGTTTTTGCTAGGGACTAGCAAAAGATAGGCATGGGGGTATGATGTAAACACATTTACACTACTTAAAATGTCTATTTATGCATGTTCTTAAGCATAGGATTGCATTTCATGATATAAATATTGCATAACATGCATCATCTTGCATTTAGAGTAGTTTGAATAAAATGGAGGTTAATTGTCTCCTTTTATGTGCTTGGACAGGGCAAACATTTTATTGGGGCCTCGGATCAAAGATTCAACCGTATGGATGTGATCAGGGCGACGATTGGAGTTCAACGACTCCAAGATCGCCCTAATCAGGCATCCGTAGCATCAGATAGAGACCAGGGAACCCTAAAAGATCAAGGGCCAGGATGGTGTAAATCCGCACTTCAGATGACAAATTCGACCGCACGGATGAATTCAGATCGACGATCGCAGCCCAACGACACAAAAATCGAGTCAATCCGACATCCGTGGCACCATCTACAACTTCCAGAAGATGGACGGCCAAGATGATGCCACGTGGTGCCATCTCAGCCGCCCAAACGGTCGCTTGCATCTTGTGAAGACCGCGCACCCGTCTCCTCTCCACCGTTGGATCTTGATCCAACGGCTGCGACGCGCCCGCGCTGAAGTCAAGCGCTCGACACAAACGCGACCGCAGCGCAGCGGTCGAGTGCTCTAACGCGAAGTAGGGACGCGCGTTCGAGCCGCGCCCCGCAGAAATTGGAGCGGTGGCGCGCCTCCAATCGACCGCACGATCGCGATCCAACGGCCGCGCGCGCTCGATAGCGCCGACGCGCGATTGGATGCGCGCGTGAACGCGCGATCGCACGCACAGGCGGGCGGGTGGCAGCGGTGAAGGCGCGATTTTAAGCCATCCGATCTCGCGATCGGACGGCTGAGACTTCGCGGACGTGCGAAGCCGTTGAGGGTGCGAGCAAGCGAGGAGGCGCGCGAGCCGCCCACATCGCCCACGTTAGGGGCTTTAGTGACGGATTTATCCGTCACTAAAGACCCCTCATTTACTATTTTGAACTTGTAATGTCCATTTTGCCCTCACTCCTTGCAACTATAAAAGGAGACCCCCTCCATACGAAATTTTCATCCCTTCTTTCTCCTCTCTACCCTCCAAAGCTCAAGAGAAGCTTGTCCCACACCCGGGATGCTTCTCGCGAGATAAAGTCCAATTTTCGTTCCCCTTCGGAAGTGGATCCCACGACGACGACAACGTGCTGCTTCGTTCCCGTTCTTCTGATTCGTCCTCCTTCGTCCCGCTTCGTTCTCCTTCATCCAGGCGTCGTCCCGTCCGGCTCGTCCTCCGAGCAACCGTCGAGGAGGATTTCTCTCTCCCTATTCTTTTTACCGCTTTCTAGTATAGATTTACTGCTTTCTAGATTAATCAACTCGTCCTCCAAGCAATCGTCGAGGAGGACATTTCTCTCTCCATTCTTTTAATGCTTTCTAGAGTAAATTTATGGCTTTCTAGAGTAATTATTTTATGCTTTCTAGTTGTAATGAACAATCTCTTCAATACAAAAATTCCTTGTTTATTCTACATCTCATTTTGATTTCTCTGTGTAATATTCTCTTTCTCTCTTACTCTCTCTCTCTTCTATTTATTGTAAATAATTAGATGGTTCTAAATTGAATTATTCTGTAACAAATAAAAAGAATTTTTAAATCAAACGTCTGCCTCCCTGTGTTCGACCCGGAATTTTAATTTCGGTATAAATTTTATTTGTTGAATACGAATTCTTCGCTTTCGAACTACAACGACAGGTTTTCCAAAACCAATCTCGTTAGTGTAGGTTCGTAATTGTTCAACAAATCCATCCGAGCGATCGAATTTACCGTTTGAAGCTTCGAATTACGTCTCGTAGTCCCTTAGCTATTGATCTTCCCTGGACTGTGTATGGTCTTACGAGACTCCGATCAAGGCGATTTCGGAGGCGTTTGACTCCGATCGTCATCTTGATCATATTCATACGGTCGAATCGTCAATCCGAGGTTCCGAAATAAATCTCCTTCTCTCCTGACCACAAAAAGGATGCAATTTACCTAAAATATACACTACTCTAAATGTAGAATGATGCATGCTATGCAATATTTATAATATGGAATGAAAATCTAAGCCTAGGAACATGCATAAATAGGCATTTTAACCTAAATAGATGTGTCTACATCAGAGGCTGAGCCTGCTAAGAGAGGGAGAGGAAGACCAAACAAGTGTTGGATGGAAACTATTAAGTATGACCTCAATTATTTTAATTTAGGTCCTAAAATATCTCAAAATCGACCTGTGTGGAGGCAAAGAATCCATATAGCCGACCCTACTTAGTGTGGGAAAAGGCTTGGTTGTTGTTGTTGTTTATATTTTTTTCCTTCAAATTTTTTCAGCTGAATGTATATATTTTTTTCTCCAAATCATTTTTCTAGGTGAGTAGCTCTCCTTTATCCATTCTAAATGCATTCTCCTACAAGCAAGAATAGTCATAAGAACTAGAAACACAGTAAAGTCCTTTGGACCTCCAAGCCCTAAGACTAAATCTTATTGACCACTAAGGGCTCAACAGAATCATCCATAAGACGAGTTAGTGCATGGTGCAAATGAAGATGCTTGGAACTTAAAGACTGTCCAAACCAAAGGGTAGAACAATAAATCATTCACTTGTTACCCCTTTGACTTAATACTTCTAGCTTTTTTACACTCCTTTCAATGCCTTGGGAAAATCAATCCAGATTTCGGTAAATACTTGAGAAAATTAAGTCTAAAAAGACCTAAGGAGTTTAGGTGGAAAAACTTTGTTTCACATTTCCTAAAGTCAATAAATTCTCAAAATCTAGAATTCTTGACTCTACCTAGCTTGAATTAAGAATTTCACTAAAACACCTTTTTTTTCTTCAAAAGAATAATATATAGGATTATTAATAGGATTAACTAACATATCAAAATTACACATGCAATGTCTACACCCTATGCCTATTCATTACAATGTCCTCATTAGAATATATGCAGAATAATTAAAATGCAATAAGCAAGAAGAGGGGATATCACTTGACTGAGCTTGTTATTCCAAGTAAGCCTAGAAAAACAAAAATCTCAATACCTGTACGAAGTGTTGGGTTACCTCTCAGCCAGTGGTAAGTTTTACGTCATTAGCCGAACCTAGTTTAGCTCTAAGAAGTTCCAGGAGGTTAATGTGATTATTAGGAAAAGGATCAAGATACTGAGTAATATATGGCTTTAGCCTCTGATCATTGACCTTAGTCTCCTATCCAATCTTGAGGTCTATAATTAATACTACTCCATGAGGATAAATCTTTTTTACAATGAAAGGACCCATTGATCGACGTGTTCCGACGAACGAAAAGTTGGGGTTACGAGAAACTCGTTGCTATAATCCCAAAACATGTTATCAAATACAATTTTATCGAAACTCCAAGAGGTCCCAGGTCGAACACAGGGAGGCAATGTTTGTTTTCGTTGAAATCCGTGGTTCGTGTTGTTTCTTTTTGGTATTTTTAGGGCTTTGATATTTTTTGTGTTTTTGTCGTAAAGAAACAAACAGGATAGCTCACAATATAGAAGAAAACAAATTGGCTATATCAAAATGATGTTCAAATGCTTATTACAACAAGTGGAAAATAAAGAAAGAGATAGGGGTGAGAAGGAATCTCCCAAAATGGTTGTCTAATGAGATGACAGTGCTTGGTGGGAGCTTGGAGAGAGGAGGTGAGAAGTTGGATGATAGGGGTGAGATGCAAGAGGATGCCGGGTAGAGAAATGCTTCACCAAGGCTTGGATCAGGGATGTGGAGGTGGAGGTGATCTTCTACCAGAATGGAGGTGGGAGGATGGCTCCAAGGCTCCCTATGAAGGTGGTGAGAAGGAGGAGGAATATTTGGTGGGGCAAGGGAAAAACTACACTAGTAGGGGACCTTTGGAGCTTGGGTATGAGCTCTAGGGAGCATTGATGGGCTTCTAGAGCTCTAGAGTAGGTGGCTGCAGAAAAGGTAGAGATAAGGTTCAAGGGGGAGGTGAAGGGGGGTTTAAATAGGTGAAGGGATGGAGGTTGTCATGGCCTAGGCATTCACTGCTACGCACCAAACATGCGTGCATGCACTGGCAATGCATAGCTATGCGCAGTGCAGCGCACATGCACACACATCGCACGTATAGTAGCTAGAGCATCCACGCAGCACAGTTGGAGATGAAAGGATGTCTGCCGACTATTGGATCGTGAGTGGATGGCATGGATCATGTCGAAATCTCATGTGCTTTGCTAGTGTTTGAATCACGCGCTCAATGGCACTCGAATAGTGAGTTCTCGTTCACAACTGGAGGGCAGAGATTGCGTAAAGATCATGCCCTTGGATCATTGATGGACAGCCAAGGATCGTGCCTTCAAAATTTCATAGTTGCACGCATCGCGCCTCTCCACAATCAGACGGCTGAGAGCGTGCATGGACGACCTAAACGAGCACCCTAAATAAGCCGTGTCTGATCTAGCATGCATATATGTGTCATTGAGCAACGTCCGATCACACGTGTGCCACGCTGATTGCTCGATCAAGATTGAACGGTCCAATTCCTTCCGGCGCTGAGGTAGTTGCGGCGCATTGAAGCTCAAACTCGCGTCCCTCCTTTGCGGTGCGAGCATGCTACCACTTCTCCATAGGAACTGGTTGGTCGCATGGAGATTAAGTGCTATTGTGCACCTCGACTGTTGGATGAAGATCCAACGGTCATGATCATATCTTCTTTGCTGAGCTTTGAAGGAGGCCGGGTGAGGTTGGGCACTTCTTAGCCATTGGATTAAGATCCAACGGCTTGGATCTTTTCTTGCGGTGAGGCTGGGGAGGCTGTGGCTAATGTGGAGCATCTTCGATGGTGCCACGTGGCACCATCTAGGTCATCCATCTTCTTCTTGTAGAGGGTGCTACAGTGCTCTGATCGATGTGATTTTTGCCCTGACGGACTGCGATCGTCGCTTCGAATACATCCGTATGGTCGGATTCTTCATTTGAAGCCCGTAAAGATGTTGCACTGTCTCCTAACCATATAAATGTCAGAATTAATATAAAAAATACACAAACTATACTAAATGCAATGCAATGAATGTTATGCAATATTTATACTATGAAATGCATTGCTAGGCCTATGAACTATCATAAATAAGCATTTTATCATAAATTCATGCATGTTTATCATACCCCCATGCTTACTTTTTGCTAGTCCCTAGCAAAATTAACCTGAATTCTATGTGTAAAAGTAGAATCAGGGTTTGATTACTCAGGTGAGATTTGTTGGTTGCTTTAGAAAATTTCAACCCAAGACATAGTTACAAAAATTTAACAATGCCCTGGTGTCTGCCAGAATGCAAACCGCCCAAGTCCTCACCTTATTTGAAAAGGGAAGATAATTTTTTTTACTTTTTCTTCTTTTTTAAATTTTTTTGGACTTTTGGAGTTTGAGAGTTTCGGGATAACTTTTTATGGCTACTCGACCCGCCCAAGACTTGAAAAGGACTCTAAGTGCTAAGCATCTTTGGAAAGAGTGATAAACTCACCGAGCGGCCATTAATACGGACTTCAGGTTTTTACGACCCTAGTTGACCTTAAGAGTTTCTGCCTAAAGGTTTATCTTTTCGATCGGTAGCTTTCTCCCTACTTTTTTATTTTTTATGGGGTTAACACAAGGGAGAACACAGTGTATATCTCCCCGATTTATTCTACTTTCATGCTTCTTCCCTAAGTGTTTTAGGAATTATTTATGCAATTTTATGAGCTGGGCTCTGGAAAGACAACTGGCCAATAGGCTGTTACCCACGGCAACATGCCTGTCGTACTCATGTGATGAAGTGTGGTTTATTTTTCTTTTTTTTTTTTTCTTTTTCTTTTTGAGCATTTCTCTTTTTTTCTAAGTAGGTGGCTTCCTTGATCTAAGATTTACCTAAAGACAGTAGGAAGGGAATGGTCGTGTGGCTGGACTTTGGATAGCCGGCCAATGAGCTGTTACCACTGACAACTTGCTTGCCACACCACCCTAGATGGTTCATTAGCTACCTAATTTCTGTAAAAACTGCTAGAAAGTGAGTTAGTGCAAATAGTGTGTAGATGCTTAGACTTAAAGTTCCCTCAAATCGAAGGCTGGGTTGATAAGTCATGTACTTATCACCCCAATTTATTGGTCAAATTAGAATAAAATTACTTGGCGAGGACTCATGACTAAGTCCACATTCGAGTGGACACCCGGGCTGATTAAGCCCGAAGACCTGAAGAGTCTAAGTATTCAGGTCCTAAAGTTCGCAACTCCTAATGTCTAAGTTCTCTTCTCCTGATTCTAGTTTTTTTTTATTATAAATAACAGGACAGTAAATTACTGTTACGGGCTGACAAAATAATCATTTCAAAAAATATCCACCCCCCATGCTTAGCTAATGCAATGTCCTCATTGTTAAAATAAAAGCATATAGGAGGGTCGAATTGGAGGAATAGCACCTGATTTTCGTGAGATTCCAGTCAGCTCCAAACAGTCTTAGCTACAATGTTTGGCTAGCGGTGGTTAGGGCAAGGTGAGAGCAACCTTTTCTAAGATGGGTTCAGGGAGCACATGGTCAACATAGGGTTTGAGGCATTGTCTGTTGACCTTGAAGGAATTACCCATCTTTGGGTCAGAGATTTCAACGGTTCCATTAGGAAAAATTCGCTCGATAATGAACAGGTCATTCCACTTAGACCTAAGCTTACCGGGGAAGAGCTTCAGTCAAGAATCAAAAAGCCAAACCCTTTGGTTTGGCTTAAAGCTCTTACATGAAATCATCTGGTCATGAAGAGCTTTGGTCCTTGCCTTATAGATTTTGGCATTCTCATAGGCATCATTTCTAAGCTCCTCCAGCTCAAATAGTTAGAGTTTCCTGGTCTTCCTGGCCAACTCTAGGTCGAAATTACATTTCTTGATGGCCCAAAACGCCCAGTGTTCTAACTCTACGGGTAGGTGACACGCCTTACCGAACACCAAACAGAACGGAGACATACCAATAGGCAATTTGTACGTCGTACGATAGGCCCAAAGAGCATCATCTAGCTTTTGGGTCCAATCCTTCCTATCAGGCCTTACGATTTTCTGCAAAATGTTTTTGATCTCCAGATTGGAGACCTCAGCCTGTCCGTTCATCTTGGGGTGGTAAGGTCTGGAAATCCGATGATTCACCTCATATTTCACAAGTAAATTTTGAAACTGGGCATTAGTGAAGGGTGTGCCACCGTCACTGATAATGGCTTGAGGAATCCCGAACTAACTGAAGATATTTCTCTTCGCAAAATCGATGACCACCCTGTGGTCATTGGTCCGGGTGAAAATTGCCTCAATCCATTTGGACACATAATCAACAGTGACTAGAATATACTAGTGTCCAAATGAAGGTGGGAAGGGTCCCATAACATTGATGCCCCAAATGTTGAAAATTTCGATGGGAAGTATCGGGTTTAGGGGCATCATGTCTCTCTTGGCCATGTTCTTGAGTGTCTGGCATTGGGCACCCGACCTTAAGAATTCCTAGCCATCCTTAAATAACGACGGCCAAAAGAATCTGGATTGCAAAATTTTTGTTGCTGTCTTTTTCCCGAAAAAGTGTCCACCACACGCAGATGCATGGCAGAACTCAAGTATACTATGGAACTCATTTTCTGGGATTCATCAGTGAATAATCTGGTTGACGCTGATGCATTACAACTCAGGATCGTCCCAAAAATAGTATTTGGCCTCAGATATAAGTCGATCCCATTGTTGTTTCGTCCAATCTTGGGGGATTTGACCAACAGCCAAATAATTGACGATATCCGCAAACCAAGGGGTTCGGATAAACCCGAGACTGTAAGGATAGTCTCATCCAGAAAAGTTCCAAAGATAGGGATATCTGGATGAAGAGAATCAATTAGGATTCTGGATAGGTGATTCGCCACTACATTTTGTGCCCCAACTTTGTCCCTGATTTCAAGGTCAAATTCTTGAAGTAACAAAATCTAGTGAATAAGTCGGGACTTGGCATCCTTTTTGGCCAAGAGATGTTTTAAGGCTAAGTGGTCAGTGTAAATGATAATGGGAGAACCTAAAAGATAAGCCCTGAATTTTTCTAAGGCAAAGACTATGGCTAGCATCTCCTTTTTAGTAATGGTGTAGTTCCTTTGGGTCTCATCCAGAGTCTTGCTAGAGTAGTAGATCACAAAGGGCTTCTTATCTACTTTCCGACCCAAGATAGCCCTGAAAGCATAATCAGATGCATCAGTAATGATCTCAAATGGGGTTGTCCAGACCAGTGGTTGCAACACTAGGGCATAGGTGACTGTCATTTTTAATAAATCAAATGACTTATGGCACGATTCGTCAAACAGGAACGGAGTGTCTTTGGTTGGAAGGTTACTCAAGGGTCGAGCAACCTTCGAGAAGTCCTTGATAAATCTTTGATAAAAACCCACATGCCCAAGGAATGATCGGATCTATTTCACGGATGTGGGTGGAGGAAGTCTAGAGATAGCATCCACCTTAAGCCTTATCAACTTCAATACCCTGATTAGAAACCACGTGACCCAAGATAATGCCTTCTTGGGTCATGAAGTGGCTCTTCTCCCAGCTAAGGACCAGCCGTGTCTTGATGCATCTCTGGAGGATCAAATCCAAGTTAGCTAGGCATGACTTGAAGGAATCTCCAAAATCGGAGAAAGCATCCATGAACACCTTAAGATAGTCTCCCACCATGTCCGAAAAGGTGGCTAGCATGCACCTTTGAAAAGTCATGGGTGCATTGCAAATCCCGAACGACATTCTACAGAATGAAAAGGTTCCATAGGGACATGTGAAAGTTGTCTTTTCCTAGTCTTCGAGATAGGTAGGGACTTGGTTACATCCCGAATAACCATCCAGGAAGCAAAAGTACTTTTCCCCAGCTAACCTTTCTAGGATTTGATCAATGAATTGCAAGGGGAAATGATCCTTTTTGGTGGTTGTGTTCAGCTAACTATAGTCAATACAAACTCTCCAAGTAGAAGCTGAACGGGTGGTAAAGGATTCCCCTTTCTCATTAGTCGTAATGGTTATCCCCATCTTTTTGGGTACAATTTAAATGGGGCTAACCCACGGACTATCTGAGATCGGGTAAATAATGGTTGCATTGAGCCACTTTATTATCTCCTTTTTGACCACTCCTCGCATATTCGGGTTTAGTCTCCTTCGCATTCCTTGAGAAGGGTGGGATCCATCTTCCGTGAAAATACAGTGATTATAGTAAGATGACTCGATCCCCCTAAGGTCGTGGATGGTCCAACCAATTGCCTCTTTATTGTTCTTAAGGACCTTAATCAATCTCAATTCTTGTTTCTCAGTTAAATCAGCACTAACAATCACAGGAGCGTATTCTTAGGTCACTTGAACTAGGGTTAGCTCATCTTAGCTCCATTTAGCTCATCTCAACTGAATGGCAGCTCAAGAGAGCTCATCTTAGCTTACCTTAGCTCAAGTCAACTCAGATCCAGCTCAACTTAGCTGAGTCTAGCTCATCTCAACTCCCATCAGTTCACTGGGAGCTCTAGCTAGCTCAGCTAAGTTGACTGGAGTTCACCTCAGCTCAAAACAAGTTACATACAGCTCCACTCAACTCCTACCAGCTGAATATGACTTCATGTTAGCTCAGGAAGCTCAAGTCTAGCTCCCAGGGACTCAGCTTAGCTCAACTTAGTTGAGCTAAGATACCTTAGCTATGTCAACTAGCTAGGTCCTCCTCGGGAGCATCAGACCCATCTCAACTTAGCTCCTTTCAGCAGAAGCCAGCTTGCTTTAGCTTGGCTTAGTAGCTAGCAAAGAACTAGCAAGCTAAGCCAACTAAAGTAGCTCCATGCCACCCTCTTCAGCAGCTGCCAGCTCCAGTTAAGCTCCAGACTTCTTCTATCCAACTCCTCCCCTCAAACCCTAGCTCCAATTGCCTCCTTCTCTATATTACTACTAGCTAAGGTAGCTAAGATAGCTTAGCTTAGCTAAGCTCTAGCTCCCTTGGCCATCCACCACCCTAAAACACTACCTAACTAGCTCCACCAACTAAGCCTACCTATAGTCCACCAAAGCTATAAATTGTTGGTGCAACCTCAACCACACCTCTTCACCCCATGACCACCACCAAAGGGCACCAACAAGATGGCACCAAAACCACCATAGCCACCTCCATATTGGCACCACCATTATTGCCTTCAAAATCCATCAATCTCCACCCTACACCTAAGCCTAAAGCCCATCTCCACCTTCCATTTTCCCTCCAAAATTCCCCCCTTCTAGAACATCATTTTGGCCCCAAAATGGAGGCACCCCCTCCACCATGGACGTCCACCATGGGGTACCTCCATGTCCTTAACTACCCCCCTCCATATCTCTTTGAATGGCACCAAAAATCCATGACCATAGATCCCATAACCACCACTCCAAACTCCATCTTAGCCATCCATTCCAAGAGCCTCCTATACCCCTCCATCCTACTCCATAAAAAGACCCTTAACCACCACCATTTTCCCCATCCTCCATTAGTTTAATTCCACCCTATATCCACCCTAACTCACGGCTAAGAAGGGGCAAAGAAGAAGATTAAGGGGGCATCGTACCTGCCCCCTTGGTGCCTTCTTCCCCTTCTCTCTTCTCCTTGTGCCATGCCAAGAGGAGGAGCAAATTCTTTTCTTGGTGGACGGCTAGGAATTGGAGGAGGAAGGGTGGTGCATGCCTACCCTTGGAGAGCAAGTGCACGCCCCCCTTGTGTGCTTTCCAGGAGACCACACCTTGGTGGAGCCTTTCAAGGAAGGAGAAGAAGGAGCTTCTTTTCAAGTCAAGGAGTTTCTAGGTTTGGAGCAAGAAGCCCCTCTTCTTCACCAACATCATCAGGATTTGTGTTTTATTTATTTGAATTTTTGTTGCTAGTAGTAGAAGCATTCCTCTACTAGGGCTTCGTGCCAAACACTTTTGCATTAATCAAGTTGCCTTCTTTTGAATTTTTGTTGCAATTGTTTTCATTGTCTCTAGCACTCTTCACTCCTCCCTAATTACTCTAGGCCTCCACCGTGCCTAGGATGAGCTTAGGGAGAGGAATTATTTGTCACTTAGTTTTAACTTAGTGATTGTAGGTGTTTGTTGCTTTTCCATCAACAATTCACATTTTGCCTTCGTTATTTCAAAACATAAAAATTATATATTGAAAAAAATCAAAAAGAAAGTTGATTTCCATTACCAAGCAAGAGATTCGATTTTTCAAACATTTGGCCTCCTTGGATGACCCTAGATACTTCCCTATCTACGTCTTATAAATTCAAAAGCGAAACATTTTTACGCGTTGCAACGACTCATAAAAACCTAACTTTAGAAACCACGTAAAATCCCAATCACTTTTTGGCGCCATTGCCGAGGAGGCATGGCTTTCCTTTATCATCTTTCTCTTGCTTGGAGTGGATCTCATCCCCTTGTCTCTCTTCTCTCTTGTGTGTGCAAGAACTACAGGAAGAAAGTGGAAATTTGAAAGCAAGAGCTCAAAGTTCCTTTTCTTCCAACGATTTCAGGTTGGTTTCTCTTTCCTTGTCCCATAAACCTTTAAAAAACTACCAAAAATACATTAAAATTGGCTTTTAGGATCTTAAACATTAAATTTAGGTAGAGTGGTGCCATTTAAAATTCATTGTTTGCTTGATTGCTCCATTAAACACTACTTTACCTTAAGTGCGAGTGTTCTAATTTTTGGGTCCATAGTTTTTTCGAGAATTCTAAAATCAATTCCCAACACCATAAGCCTCTTAAAATCTTGAAATTTCACCCAATGATTTAAAATCAAGTGAGGAATATCTGTTCCAAACTTCAAAGCAATTGCATTTGTATAAGATTTTAAAAATTTATGGACTGCAGGGGGTCATCTCCTCTAATCTTCCTATTTTGCTACTGTCCAAAAATTTTAGGAATTTTTATACTCATTCAATTTTCATAAAATTTAACTTTCTATAATCCTTGTAAAATTCTACACATCATATAAAATAAAAAAATTTTTTGAGGTCGGTGGTGGTACTGAAAAGTCTAAAATATCCTCAAGTATCATTTCTGGACTTTGACACCAGCACAAAGAAAAATTATAAAACAATATCAAACAAATTCCTAAAATCCTAAAAAAAAATATTTTTTGGAATCCATGTTTGATTTTCCATATAGTAGTGGTGTTGCTTGTATTGTTTGGATCACTACTTAAAAAGAAAGCTAAAAACAAACTCATTGGTAGTTAAATTCTATCTTAGGAGCAATTCACTTAGGGTTTCTTTTTTATTTTTAGAGACCCACAATATAAAGGAAATATATCATCACTAACACAACCTATTTTTCTTTTGTTTGTGGAATTTCAAAACTTGTTTGAAACCTTAAAAAAGAAACCCTAAAACACATTAACCAAAATCAAATCCTAAAATACAAAAATACATCAAATTGTGTAACAACTTGAATTGCATTAGAATCACCTTCCAATTCCTACACACACCATAAAAATTGAAATAACAAGCCATTACCCAACTCAACTCCCTCCACATTCCGTGTGCAGTTTAGTCTCTTAGACCTAACTAAAAATTGTAGCAATTTGACCCCTAAGGTTCCATCAACTTAGGCTTACTATATAGGTTTTAAGTTTTCTCCAGTTAATACCAATTCTATCATCTATATTTGGTATCAGGCTAAGGGGTTGTGTCAAACGACCAGATGCGAATTTGTACAAGCCCTTGGGGATTTTCCTGGGATATACTTGGACCCAACCCTCCCCTTATGCACTTGGTCAGATTTGTTGATAGAACGGGTATTCACTATTGATTTCTTATTTCCTAGGTAGATCAAGTCTTAGGTTATTTTTTTAGGGAGTCACATTTAAGTTAGGTCTAGAATTTTGTTTGTTTGAATTGCACACTTTCTCTCATCTCCATCTCTTCTCCTTCCCTACTGTTTCTTCCATTTTGCATGGGCAGCGATCCAAAAATCCACACTTGGAGGGACCACTTGATTTTGCCTGCCCAACAAGACTCTTCCTGCATTTTTTTTCTTTAAAAATGGAAAATCAAAATTGGTCCTCTAACCTACATGCTAATTATTCTTTCCCCAATCTTTCCACGCAAGAGCTTCTTAATCAGGCCCCCACCTAATTTCTACTCCATAATGGCTCAGCTACAAACTAAGCAACAGCAGTTGAATAAATATTTAACAAACCTAGCCAACCTAGGGAGTCCTGCCACACCTACCCAAGCACCACACATTCCACATCTCACCCCTTCTAACATCCCAAAGAGACGAAATTTGCATACGACCCGTGTTGAGTATGATCATTATTCTGAGGCTTTCTATGGTTCAACGGGGAATTATACTTATCCAAATCATTACCCCACTCAAAATGTCTCCACCTTCCAGGAGCAATTGAAAAATTCCTCTAATTGGAGGAATTATCTGACTCACTCTTGGACCAATCTGGTTCCTCACCAACAAAACTCATTTGGAGGGTATGGTTCAAATCAAACTTATCAATCTAGGCCATCTCAAGAAGACATCAATGCCAGATGATGAAAACCCTGCAGGAGATGCAAAGACAAACTATGGAAATCACCCATGTTATTAACAATCTCAATGATCAAATTGGGGTTATTCCGACTCAAAGGCCTGCAGAACATTTACCATTCCAGCCCACACCAAACATTGTCAATCAAAGGAACCAACACCCGGGTGGACACCAACATCTGAACCACACTAATCAGCCACCTATTAACCTAATACCTGAGTACCAACTCGATTTCCATCAACATCAGTCCCCCCCACCTCCTCCTAGTGACAACCAAACTGCATATGCAAATACATTGAGGAGGGGGAACACCACCACTGATTTAGGGCCTTCAAATCAAATTGGTGAAGCCCACTCTCAACCTCTGCAAATTGACTCCCCTAACCCCACTCAGGAAGAAGAAAAAGAAACACCAAAAACACCAGATTCAAATCATATCTCTCACTCTCAAGCACTGCAATCCAATCCTTTTAATTAGAAATCGAAGCCCTCTCACCAAGATCTTTTGGATTTATTTGGTCAAGTCGAGACTAATATCCCTCTCCTAGATGCCACTCCTGCCTATGATAAATTTTTGAAAGAATGATATATTCCAAAATGGTAGGCCCAGGATCCAAGAAGGGTGGTCCTTTCTAAGATAGTAAGCTCAATTTTTCGGAGCAAGCTATCTTCCACGAAAAAGGATAAGGGTGCATCACCCATCTAGGTTGTCATAAATGACACCACCTTTTTTTGCACCCTCTCTACTTAGGTACCTCCATTAATATCATTGCCCTAGTCTTATTTGAGGAATTTTGATTCGGTGATTTAAAACCTACTAAGGTTTAATTTCAATTGGAGGACCGATCTACCATTCAATTGCAGGGAATTTTTTAGGATAGTATTATCAAGAATCAGTGTAGAGAATTAGCGGGGAAAAAATGAGAGAGAGAGGGCAAGAGGGCGATCGGTGTCGGGCGTCAGGCAGCAGTGGGGTGGAGCCATCCAGGGCTGGAGAAGGAGGGAGAAGGAGGTGAGTGGAGGATGTGGAGATCGACGGCTTGGAGGAGAAGGGAACGGGTCTGGTAGGAGAGGTTCCTTAGGACGTCTTAAAATGTTCGAAGATGACCCTAGAGGAGGATGAATGGCGATGTTCTTTATTTCATATGCAGACAAAGGGGACATGTGGCAGCAATTTGTAAAAACCCTCTGATCTGCTTGGCGTGCAGGGGTGAAGGGCACAAACGCGAGTCGTGCCCTAGGAGGATTCCTATGCAGACAAAGAGTGTACTCTCACACCCTGCCTAGAGGGTGAAGAATGAAACCCAACTGTCGCCGCCGTCGATTTTGGGCAAGCACTCAATTGAAGTTGAGATCCCAACTTCTAAAGAGATCTCGTCTGCAGAGATCATGCTGAGGGGTGCTTTGATTGGCTAGGTCATGGCAGCCAAACCATCGATAGATAAGCTTCAAAACCTGGTATGTTCATTAAATCTCCTGTCTGCGGGCTGGAAGGTAGCCATGATATCCCATTCTCGATTCTTGGTATATGGTTTGGGTATGTTAGATGAAGAACGACTGAGATTTCGTTCGAGCTCTTTTGAAGAATTCATTGTGATTTGGAGAATGGTATCTCCCTTTGATAGGGCTCTCCCTGATCGACCTCCACAAAGAGTGAGATCTAGGAGGATTCTTCTTGAGATTTCTGGACTGCTGCTACACCTGAGATTAAAGGGGGTCATTTCTAAAATGCTAGCAAGCTTTGCATCCATCTATGATGGATCTGAAATTTTGATTGCAGAGGTGGACATCAGATCTCTTAGAATTGAGGTTGATGTCATCAGTGCTGGTTCAATTCCTGATATGGTCACAATCAGATGTGGGGGCACTTGGCTTGTTCGGCTAGCAATACTTGGACAGGTGCCTGGGCAAGTTGAACAAGGACAGGATAAGTCATCTGAGGAAGGACAGATGCTTGGAGCCAACACTAAGGTGAGAAAATAAAGTGATAGGTGTGGCCGCATTCCTCCTGTTGATGCTTCTGAGCCTTAAAAGAGGAAGGACTGTCACCAGGTTTATGCTGAGGAGGATCAAATGGAAGAGGTTGATACAGTTGACGATTGCAGACAAGCCATGGTAACCAAAGAAGATGGTTATCTGGAGGTTGCTGAGAATTCAGTGACAGATTCAGAGATGCATAGCAGTAAGGAGGAGGGCAGGACAGGAAGAGATCTGGTGCTCAAAGAGGCAAACCAGATGCAGCTTTCTATTCCTACTGATCTGAAGTATGGCAGTGGTTCCAATCAGAAAAGAGGTGTGGGTAGATCTCCCTACATGTTGAGAAGGAGAAGGAAGGAGAACCTGCCCCCTACTGAGGAGCAGAATATTGCTAATTCTATTATGGTTGAATTTGTGGGTTGTATGGCCCAAGGGAGTCAATCCAATGAGGAATGAGAGTGATGACTTGGAATGTGCGTGGGTTGCGCAATAAACAGAGAAGGACTTCATTGTGTAGGTGATTCCAATTGTTATCTCTCAGGTGATGACAACCCAGATGGGAGAGTGGACAGCTCTATGGTAGGCTTCCAAATGGCTGTGCAGAACATGGGACTGACTGAATACCCCATCAGTGGTGTGGAGTTTACTTGGAGGAATGGCAGTGGACAAGTTTCCAAATTGGATAGATATTTTGGCAGTCCTAGCTTGTTGGAGAGGCATTAATTATCAGCAGTTATGAGCCTTGATAGGCCTTTCTCTAACCACACTCCGCTTGTTTGTGACAGTGGGATGAATTCAGACATTGGATCATACTTCAAACTCAAGATATCTTGGTTTAGGGAAGAAGGTTTTGTGCAAATGGTATCCCAGTGGTGGCAAAACAAGGCAGTGCAAGGTATTGCTACACAGCAGCTGGCTGCAAAATTGTTAGGCCTACGTGATGTGTTGAAGGAATATGGGCAGGCTGTGACTCTGATCAGATATCAGAAGAGGAGGGAAGCTCTAGCAATAATCAGGCATCTGGATCTGAAAGAATGTAGGCAAGCTTTGAACCACTAGGAGTAGCAACTGAGGCAGCAGATGCAAGCAGCAGTGGGGGAAGAAGATCTGAAAACAAAAATGGATTGGCATGAAAGATCAAGATAGCTATGGCTCAAAGAGGGTGATGCGAACACGAAGTTTTTCCATCTTGCGGCCAGTGTTAGGAGGAGATTCAATCTTATCTCATCTATTAAAGTTGAAGAGAGAACTGTTACCTCTGTTAGTGAAATCAGAACTGAAGCAAGTATTTTAAAGAAATTTCCAAGGCTACTCCAAGAGGTTCTTGGAGGATGGCATCGATGGACTTCCCCTATGTTTGTGATGATCAGAGAGACATGCTTGTCACCCCTATATCTGAACAAGAAGTACTAAAAGCTATTAAAGATTTAAATAATGAAGGTGCCCCTGGTCCGGATGGATTTCAGGTGTTCTTCTACAGAGAGCTGTGGAGTGTTGTCAAGGTGGATGTTTTAAAGGTTACTCATGAATTTGAACTGGGCAACTCTAGATTTGAGAGGTTAAACAAATCCTATCTATTTTTGCTTCCTAAGAAATCAAGCGTGGAGAGATTTTCTGATTATAGACCCATTACATTATCTAATTCCATCTACCTTTTTATTAGTAAGGTTATAGCTAACAGATTGTGGGAGGTTTTAAAGGACTTGATAATGCCTGTTCAGTCAACTTTTCTTCCTGGGAGATCATTACAAGAGTCCTTCATTGTTGCACAGGAGATGGTAATGGGTTGGCATAGGAGAAAGTCCAAGGCTTTTTTATGGAAAGTAGATTTTTCCAAGGCCTATGACTCAATCTCCTGGTCATACTTGTGGGAGATTCTTAGAAGAAGGAAGTTTCCACCTTTATTGATACAGTGGGTGAAGAGGTGCATTACGACAGCATCTTTTTCCCCATTAATAAATGGTAAACCATGTCGTTCTTGGATTCAGCCCCAGTGTGGAGTTGGCAAGGCTGCCCAATTGCTCCTCTAATTTTCAACCTTGCTGTGGATACTTTGGCTAGATTCGCCTACAAACTGGCAGTGGATGGTTTTATAAGGGGGTATTCAATGTCTAATCATAGGGCTCTAGCCCCTATACTTCAATATGCAGATGATACTATTTTTTTTGTGGAACGGGGGAAGAGAGAAGCACAAGCACTTATACATATGGTAAAGATTTTTGGAGAGATTTCTGGTCTCAGACTGAATGGAAATAAATCCTCCCTGGTCTACTTTGGGATGAACAGTGTGTTACAAAATGACATATCCACCATTCTGGGTACACCTGTGGTTCCACTGCCTATTAAATATCTGGGTCTGCAGTTAAAATGTTCTAAGATGAAGAAAGCAGATTGGTCTTTCCTTTTTGAAAAGGTAGCTACGAAATTGGAGGGCTGGAGCAGTAGATACCTATCAAAAGGGAGGAGGTATATATTACTGAATTCCGTCAGCACTTCGATTCCAGTATTTTTCTTCTCTGTCCTTAAAGCCCCAAGCTCTATCTGGAAAAAGCTAGATGTGATGCACAAAAGATTCTTTTGGAAAGGGGCCTCTCATCAAGGGGCTTTCTTTCAACCTTTGAAGTGGGAATCAATTTGCAAGCCAAAAAAGATGGGAGGTATGGGTGTTAGATCCCTTAAGGAATTCAATGAAGCTCTGCTATTGAAGTGGGTTGTTCAGTTGTTGCAGGGAGAAAAAAAATCTGGACAGAAATTACTCAGTACAGTTATGGGACTGCCAATGATGAGAATAATCGTCTAAACCCTCGTAAACCTTCCCCCTTTTGGTCTTCTGTGGTGCGAGCCCTGAGGGACAATTGGAATTTTTTCAAATCTGTATTAGGTGATGGGAAAAGCTTCAAGTTTTAGCTGGAAAATTGGGTACATGGAGGGATGTTTAAAGACAGGTTCACCCTTACTTATGCAGCGGCTTCGGATAAAAATGTTGTGGTGTCCGATTATTAGGATGCGGAATCCGAGTAATGGTTGTTCAATAATGGTGGGGGGAATAATCATGAAACAAGAACACGAGTAGAGAATGAACGTCTCATTCAAGAACTTGCTGCCTTCAAACCCATGCCTCATGAATATGACACATACAAATGGGAGGGTAAATTTTCTACTGCGGCTGCTTATGACAGATTGATAATGTCCTCCAGGATGGCGGAAGCTGATGAGATGGGGAAGAAGCTATGGAAGTTAAAAATACCACTAAAGATACAAATTTTTTTATGGCTCTGCAGAAGGGACGACTTGATTACTGGAGATCTGAGGCACAGGAGGATGGGTACCCCCACCCAGTTTTGTCATTTATGTGGGATGCATAATGATTCTAGCATTCATATTTTTCTTCATGCGTGATCACTGATTATGTATGGAGGAGAGTATGTAATGAGTCTCTACCCACATGGGAGAATTTGTGGCGCTGTCTTGTGGATGGGAATAAGCCATGTCTACATATGGTGGCTGTGTTATGGGCTGTATGGAGGGCTAGAAATGAGTGTGTTTTTCAGGAGACCCCAGTGTATGTGGATAATATTGTAAATTTTTGCTGGAATCTCATACAGCATTGGGGTTCGATCATGCAATTATTTCTTTATTATTAATAATAGCTCTCCAGGTTTGCTATCGATGATTCGATAGCATTCCTTTCTTTCTCAAAAAAGTATTATCAAGGTTCGGAATGATCTATTTTCGGTTAATTTTATGGTCCTTGACATAGAGGTACCTGAGGCTCTCATTAATGCCATCCTTGGAAGACCCTTTCTGATTATCGCAACAGCAAATATCAACTCTCATTCTGGGAAAATGAATATAAGTTGTGGTAACTAGATTTTCTCATTAGATTTATTTCAAGCTTTCAAGAGGTCCATTGATCATGAAATTTTTTAGGACACTGATAAGACAATGGATGTAGTATTTGAGAAATCTTTGTTGATCAAATCCTACTCAACTCTAACCACCATGGTTCTAGATTTTATTGTTTCCTATTCTCAGGATGATTTTGTGGTCTAAAACTTTTCAGATCAACTAGGGTTTGACTTTTACTCTTTCAATCTCCCTAATTTTTCACCAAAAACATCCACACTAACTTCACCCACCCTACATCTTACTGACTACTTTCTCCCTCCCTTCCCATTGGACCTACTACCCGACCCACCCAAGTTTGTCATTTTACATGGACTTCAACCAAGGTCGGATTCGGGTCATTCTTCCATTTTTCCATTTCATTTTGATCCTGATTTCTTTACCAATTATCTTTTAAGGGATCTTGAGGACATTCAAGTGTCTAATTATTTACATGATCATCCGTTTTCCATGCATACCTTCACGCTCAGCTGAATGGCATTAAAGATAGCAATGGATGGGAGGTAACTCATCATTTTCTTGCTTTCTTTTTCCCTTTCTTTTTCTAGGTTTTGACCATCCTAAACCCGACCGCCTTTCACTAAGGTGATCCCTTCTCCCTCCTAATGCATGAGGACATTACATATCATAAGCATGGGGGCATGTTTTTAAAATTTTGATGATCAATTTAGGGTTTTCAAAACCTAAAAACATGCATTTTTCTTTAGTCATTTTATTTTTCTACTTGCATACCGAAAAAAATAAAAATGTTGAAAACTTTTTGAGGAAAATTTTGAAATCAGGACTAAGGTTGAAAACTCACTTTTAGTACAATAGGATTTAATCTTTAACAAGCTAGGGATGAGAATACGAATCTGATCATTAGAATTTTATGGTCTATCTTTAGACTAGATCAGATATACTTCTCAAAAATTCCACCTGAACTCATGATAGTTCAGGTGACTTGATCCTCTTTTGTAATATGGAAAGTATTTGGCTTAGTTTCTGATTCAAAAACTTGCATCTCATGCAAAATTTCTTGTGTCAACTTTCACACACAAGCCAACACCTAAAAACAACTAAAAATTAGAAAAATCCCCCTGTTTGGCCTTAGTAAAAGTCTGAAGCTGATCATTGGTTTGAGTTCCCACCGTCGAGGAGGAAAATGCCTCTTTTGAGGACGCGATGTCAACATGTTACCGCCTCAACGCTGTTCTATATTTATATTACATAACTTTAGATGAAGCATTAAAAAGCATTTTTGCAGCTCAAGTGTCTTGAACGATGCTCTACATATGGTGTCAGAGCAAGAAATTGAGTTTGCTTGGAGCTCCCCTTTGCACCACATTGTGTTTTGGGGTTGTGAGCTCCTAGGTGGTGTCATGGACAGGGTTATCTCGAAGTACTGGTGCTAGAGCCCCCTCGAGGCTTGGTAATGGGAATGATGATCCCGACACATCTATTGTAAGACTAAGCTAAAAATAAGCATGGGGGAGTGGTAGCGTGGGTTTACTCAACTTAGTAATTAAGTTAATTTCACTTAATTAAGAGTAGAAGAAATCACTTAGGTTAACTCAAAGTTGTGTCAGTTGTGTAGTATAGGATCGAATTAACCTAACATTTTAGAAATTTTAACTGGTTGAGTCCAGGTCGTTCACTGGGAGGCATAATAATTTTCTCCAAATTCACCAATTTTCTTTTATCTCTTTAAGTTTAGGAGGTAAGACTGGTTTGATTTTCAAAACATGAATTTTGTCAAAATATTTAAACTATAAAGGATATACAAAATTCCATATGCAAACATATTTACTCAAAATGTTATACTTTATTAACAAGTAAACTTGCTAATTTTTTAATTTTATTTCATTCTAAGAAATTAAGGCAATTAAAAAGTTATCTATTAAAACATGCCTTTTTACATTAAGAACAAAAAGATACTGATGCAAGAGAAATTTATTTATTTTCATCTCTCTTTAGCCTCTAATCTTCTTTCTTTCTTTTCTTCTCTCTCTTTTATTTTTTTCTCTCGAGCTCTCTTTCTTCTTACCTTTCTTGTGTTGTTCCTGCCTTCCTATCCTCCTCTTCTTTTTCCCTTTAATCTTCTCCTGCCTTCTTTTCTTCCCTTAGTTTTTCCTTAACACTCCTTAGCGTCTATGCTCATTTCTTAAGCTTTCAGTTGAACCGGGTTTTTTACTTTTTAAACCAAATGTTTTTTTATTTGCTGCGAGGTCCTTTTGAGGATACACAGCACCCTGAGACCAAGGAGGGACCAGACCCTACTCGGTCCTCACCTAATCTCAGTTAAGTTCATTTTGGTTCATTCGTTAATCAGTTCACAGTCTTGAGCCACATCGGCTCAACTCGTCCTCCCAGGCCACAATCATTTCCACATGCCCCCAAGGGCGCACACCCGCAGGCATAAGCCCGCTCACACAGACCACACAATGCTCATATCAGATCAGAAAGAATCGGAACCAGTGCGTCGAGTGCTGACGACTGCATAGCCATAGGAACAAATCAGTTTTATTCCCAGGCGCGCGCTCGTGAATATCCGAGGTGGGACAAAGCTAACCCTTCCAGACCCAAATTCAAACCATCGTAACTTTTTACCCAGAGCTCCAAATTGAATGATTTAAAGTTTGTTGGAAAGCTCTAAGGGTAATCTACACAATTTTAGGGTCAATTTAATGTTTTAATGATGTTTGGATCTTCAATTTAAGAGATGAAATCAGGGGTTTCTACAGGTTTTAAAAATCCTGGAAAGTGAAATTAAAGTCAGGGAAGTCCTCAGATGGACATCTCTCATCTATTAAAAGGTCTGTACATATTATATAAACAATTTCACTTCTGTTAGGATAGATTTTAAACTCTTAAGACCTACAGAAACTGCAGAGAAGCTTTTCTCTTCTCTGAAAACTTCAGAGGTTGATTTTCAGATTTCAATAAGTGCAACAGACACTTTAAAGTGTTTCTAATCTATTTAGATTAATTCTAAGGGTTATAACAAATCAATCTAGGCAGGTTTTAAGTTTGAATCTCATCAAAACAGTGCTTCTGTTGGTTTGGGTTCAAAAGTAACCCAAATTGACAGAAACATAATCTTTACTAATTACATCATCTAAGCTTACTTTATTATTTCTAAAAACATCAAACAGAATCTCAGAAACAGTTTCCACATCTCAATTCCTCAATTCAAGCTCAGAACACCATTATCAAACTCAGGTTTGACTATGGAAGCTCGAAAATTGACTTTCTATTTAAAGCTTCCTCCTAAGAAATTAATGCCTCAATTAGAGTCTTCTCATCATCTGGAACTCATTCAGATCTTTAGATTTGTGTTCTATCCTTAATTCCTAGGGTTTCAGGCTCATCGCCTGAACTAAAATAGGTGTTTATTCAACAGAATAAAGGAAAGATTGCTACAATGATTTGAAGGTTAAAATGCACTGAAGCTTCTGAGCTCCTTAAATGTTTCTTAAATCCTTCATAACAGACTTCTCCAACTCACCGGAGTTGGGGAAGATGAAGTTACATCTAAAGCTCCAGTGGTTAAAACTTCAAGCAAATATCTTTAAAACAGTCATTAATCCTTATTATACTATTCTGGAGCCACTTAGCAAGTTTAAGAGGCTGTAACACAACTTTGTCTCGTCGGAGCTCGCCGGAGCTCCGGTGAGTCCAGAAAATGTAAATTGTATGAACAGATTGACAAAATTAACTATTTTTGATCCAGAAATGATCCTAAGGTTACAAGGAACCTCATTATCACTTTAAATTCTTCATTTGTTCATTAAAATGTGAGATTTGACAGCAAGTTTGTTTCCTTAAAAATTTGAATGGTTTAAGCTCAGGACTTGATTTAACTACTTGATTGAGAAGTTAAATCAAGTCAACAGATGTTATTATTCATAAATATATATTTAATTTATAGTTTGAACTGTCCCTGAGCCTCCATGGACAGCAAGCTCAGGAACTTAATTAAGATTTAGGCGTTTAATTATAGATGAAAATAATAGGTAATATAATGTCGATTAGGGTTCATTAGTGGTGATAGGTGATGAAAGAACCCAGTGAAGGTGGAATTAGGTCGATTACTGTCACCATAGACAGTGAAGTAGTCGATGAAGGTGACATTTGAATTAGGTGTTTAGGTGTTTAGGTGATTTAGTTAATGATTAAGTGAATTAGAAGTGAACATGGAAGATACAGGAAGGTGTACAGTGTATTAAAAGACAAAATTAAAGCTCTGGCGAGCTCAAGGAACACACTGGAGTTGGAGGAGATGAAACTAAAATCTAAAATTACTCTAACCTAACTAACTAAACTAACTAACTAACTAAGCTAGCCTACTCCTACTCCTACTCCTACTCCTAGTCTACTGTTACCTGGACGAAGGGGTCAATAGGGTTCTGCCGAAGTCTCATGGCAGATGACAAAATCAGAGGGTTGAAGAAAGATCTCTGGCGGCGGATTTGAGGTGGAGTAGAGGAATCCTTAGGTCAGCGCCTTCGTCAGAGGTGCGGAAGACCACGGCGGATCTCCTTGGCTACTTAAGATGGACAGAGGAAGTCAGAAGATGGAATGGGGAATCACCGGAGGTTTGGAAGAATAGACTATTGGGTCGGCTGTAGTGTTAGAAGAGGGAAGGGAGCCAACTTGCCTAAAATCAGAGGTGTGAGGGGGTATTTATAGCAGTTTTCAACGAAGAGAGGGGCGGGGTCTGGCCGAAGAAGGAGCTCAAGGAGCATAACCTCCGTCGTCGTCTCCGATGATGGTGAGGTTATCTCCCACTAAAAAATAGGATTCTCGGTTAATCCAGACCGATGGATGAAGTGTAGGTGGTGAGCGCAAGCTACAAGAGCTTGGGCAAAGAGGAATGATGTCGACAGGGCGATGATCGCGTGGTGGGGTGACTCTCTGCCGCCAGCCGTTCATTCGACTGGAGAAGAAGAAGAAGAAGACGAAGAGGGAATTAGAAGTAATAAAACTTAAGGACCTATGTGAGAAATAATCACCTGACTGTAATGAATATTAAGGACTAAAATGTAAATCCAGGTTTTGAAGGTTTATTTTAATTTAGATTTTTTTTCAGCTTTTTATATATGTTAGTAAATAAGGTAAATATTATGTTTACACCTTGAATTTACATTTTTGACCTTTTTAGGTTAATTTATTTGATTAAGTAAAATTACTTAAGTTATTACATACTTAGGTATACATTATATTTAAGTTACTTATCTTATTAATTAAGGAAATGATTAATAGAATTTTGAGTCCAATTATTATCTAAATTATTAATAATGTTAATTGAATGATAAAATGTCATTTTTAACTTACTTTAAGGTCCTTCACTAAATATCCCTCATTCTATAATTAACCCCTATATATTCATAACCCTAGCTAATTAACTAGGAAGACTAGTTAATTAGGGGTAATTAGAGATCATGATGAGTGTCTCATCAGGGAGAGGAAGAAAAAAAAAAGTTTTAAACCAAAAACACTCCCTTAAAAATGTTGGCTCTTCACAAACACAGACACAAGGTTTTAAAGGTTTTTGCAAGTTGCGAATCAGATTTAAGAGCAAGAAAATTCCTAAATACAAAAATTTTGAGCCATCTAAATTAACAAGGGGTTAATCTGTAATTTTTTTTGGAGGATATATTGATCCCATTTTTTCTAATTCTTGGATCCGAAAACAAATCCTAATGTTTATCTCTAACAAATCTCGTACCTCCCGTGTTTAGATCAACCAAGGTCCCGTAATCACTTCCTCCTCAAAAGTTGAAAAAATTAGATTTTCCCAAAAATTCTCTTTTTGTAAAAATTTAATTTTTCTATGAGACTTGCAAAAGATAAGCATGGGGGTGTAATAAACATCGATTTATCATCATTCTTATCATTAAAATAGACCTACCTCTTAAGATTTTGCTCCGCAAATGGATTTTTGGGTTGCATTTAGGCATCAATTAGGTTAGGCATGCACTGCATTTTTTATTGTCTTTTTGATGTATTTTTGTGAGTGTTAGGAATATACAGATTGACAGATCCCTTAAACCTTAGCACTCAAGAAGGCAACTAGTGAAGGAGAAGCCCAAACTAGCTGGAACTCCACTTTATCCAGCTCACCATAGCAGGAATCCAGCTTACTTAAACTAGGGCTGGCTCATCCTAGCTCCATTCAGCTCATCTCAACTGAATGATATCTCAAGAGAGCTCATCTTAGCTCACCTTAATTCAAGTCAGCTCAGATCCAGCTCAACTTAGCCTAGTCTAGCTCATCTCAGCTCCCATCAATTTACTGGGAGCTCTAACTAGTTCAGCTGAGTTGACTGGAGTTCACCTTAGCTTAGGACCAGCTAAATCCAGCTCCACTCAGCTCCAACCAGCAGAAGATGACTTCATCTTAGCTCAGGAAGCTTAAGTCCAACTCCTGGGGAGTCAGCTTAGCTCAACTTAGTTGAGCTAAGCTACCTTAGCTACTTCAACTAGCTAGGTCGTACCTGGGAGCATCAGACCCAGCTCAACTTAGCTCCATTTAGCAGAAGTCAGCTTGCTTTAGCTTGGCTTAGCAGCTAGCAAAGAACTAGCAAGCTAAGACAGCTAAAGTAACTCCATGCCACCCTCTTCAGCAACTGCTAGCTCCAGTTCAACTCCAGACTTCTTTTGTCCATCTCCTCACCTCAAACCCTAGCTCCAATTGCCTCCTCCTCTACTCTAGTACTAGCTAAGCTCTAGCTCCCTTGGCCATCCACCACCTAAAACCCTACCTAACTAGCTCCACCAACTATGCCTACCTATAGTCCACCTAACATATCCATGTTAGCGCCACCTCAACCACACCTCTTCACCCCATGACCACCACCAAAAGGCACCAACAAGGTGGTTCCAAAACCACCATAACCACCTCAGTATTGGAACCACCTTTTTCCCTCCAAAATCCATCAATCTCCACCCTACACCTAAGCCTAAAGCCCATCTCCACCTTCCATTTTCCCTCCAAAATTCCCCCCTTCTAGAACATCATTTTGGCACCAAAATGGAGGCACCCCCTCCACCATGGACGTCCACCATGGGGTGCCTCCATGCAGTTAACTACACCCCTCCATATCTTTTTGAATGGTGCCAAAAATCCATGACCATAGATCCCATAACCACCACTCCAAACTCCATCTTAGCCATCCATTCCAAGATCCACCTATGCCCCTCATCCTACTCTATAAAATGACCCTTCACCACCACCATTTTTCCTATCCTCCATTAGTTTAATTCCACCCTATATCCACCCTAACTCATGGCCAAGAAGGAGGAGAGAAGAAGATTAAGGGGGCATCCTACCCGCCCCCTTGGTGCCTTCTTTCCCTTCTCTCTTCTCCTTATGCCATGCCAAGAGGAGCAAATTCTTTTCTTGGAGGACGGCTAGGCATTAGAGGAGGAAGGGTGGTGCACGCCAACCCTTGGAGAGCAAGTGCACGCCCCCCTTGTGTGCTTGCCAGGAGACCACACCTTGGTGGAGCCTTTCAAGGAAGGAGAAAAAGGAGCTTCTTTTCAAGTCAAGGAGTTTCTAGGTTTGGAGCAAGAAGCCCCTCTTCTTCACCAACATCATTAGGATTTGTGTTTTATTTATTTGTATTTTTGTTGCTAATAGTAGAAGCATTCCTCTACTAGGGCTTTGTGTAAAACACTTTTGCATTAATCAAATTGCCTTCTTTTGAATTTTTGTTGCAATTGTTTTCTTTGTCTCTAGCATTCTTCACTCCCTCTCCCAAATTACTCTAAGCCTGCACGTGCCTAGGGTGAGCTTAGGGAGAGGAATTATTTGTCACTTAGGTTTTAACTTAGTGATTGTAGGTGTTAGTTGCTTTTCCGTCAACAATTCGCATTTCACCTTTGTTATGTCAAAACATAAAAATTATTGATGTAAACATGTTTATATTACATAAGATGTCTATTTATGCATGTTCTTAAGCATAGAATTGCATTACATACTATAAATATTGCATAGCATCCATCATCTTGCATTTACATTAGTTTGAATAAAATGGAGGTTAATTGTCTCCTTTTATGTTCAGGGACAGGGCAAATTTTTATTGGGGCCTTGGATCGAAGATCCAACCGTACAAATTTGATCAGGGCAACAATTGGAGTTCAACGTCTCCAAGATCGCCCTAATCAGATTCTGTAGCATTAGATAAAGACTGAGGAATCCTAGAAGATCAAGGGCCAAGATCATGTGAATCTACACATCAGACGATAAATCCGACTGCACAGATGGATTCAGATCGACGATCGCAGCCTAATGGCACGAAAATCAACTCAATTAGACACCCGTGGCACCATCTACATCATCCAGAAGATGGACGGCCAAGATGGCGCCATGTGGAGCCATCTCGGCCCCCAAACCGGCCCCGCTAATCTTGGAGACCACTGCACCCTTCCACCATGCATTGGATCTTGGCCGTTGGTTCACCATCCAACGACCATGGGCAGCCACACCTCAAACACCCGCGTCCCTATTTCCCCACTGTAGCGTAGTGGGTCAAAGCTTTATAGCGAACAAGAGGCACAGGTTCGAAACCCCGTAAGCCTCAATTGAACGTAGGTGCATGGGATGGCACTAATTGGGCCATCAGATCTTGGATGAACGGCTGCGATGGCGGAGACGTGGCGTGCTCAAAGGATGCATTGCGAAGACGCAGGATTGCACGCGAAGGCGCGCTCAATTAAGGCGCTGCAGTTATCAAATCCCAGCCGTTCAATCTCATGATCAAACGGCCGAGATTTGATGAACGTGGCTGGCATGGGAAGTGAGCAGGCAGCAGGTGCTGTGCATGTCGCCCACAACCTGGGCTTTAGTGACGCTTAATTCCGTCACTAAGGACCCCTTATTTAATATTTTGAAATTGTAAAGACCAAATTGCCCTCACTCCTTGCAACTATAAAAGGAGACCCCTTCCATACAAAATTAGCATCATTTCCTTCTCTTCTCTCCCACTCCAAAGCTCAAGAGAAGCTTGTCCCACACCCAGGATGCTCCTCAAGAGATAAAGTCAAATTTTTGCCCTCATTTCGGAAGCGGATCCCGCGACGACGACGACGACGTTCTACCTCGTTCTCATTCCTCCTACCTCGACGTCCTTCTTCCCACTCCGTCCTCCATCTTCCAAGCGGCGTCTCATCAGGCTCTTCCTCCAACCGATCATCGAGGAGGATAACTTCTCTCTCCCATTCCTCTTTTCAGCTTTCTAGTGTAATAGATTTCCCTCTTTCTAGTGTACTTTTTCTCTGGTTTTCTTGTATAAACATTTTGAAATATTAAGTGCATGTTTACTCTTTCTCTCTCGTTCATTTATTCTGATTGTTAATATTGCTTCATTGTAATTATGTCGCTTCACTTTTCAACAAAAACCCTAAGAAAATATAATTGCGAATATAGATCGACATAGCCTCCCCAATTTCAACCCAAGATTTCTATTCCGATACAGATTTTATTTGTTGAACATGAGTTCTTCGTTTTCAAACTACAACGACAGGTTTTTCAAAACCAAATACAATAGCGTAGTAACTCGTAGCTTCAACATTTTGGCACCATTGTCGGGGAGGCAATGATTTCCGATCCTCTTTTCGCATTTCACGCACTTTATTGACTTCTAATTTGCTTTCTCTCATTTCTATTGTTTTGCAAAGACCTCCATCAAGGAATCATCAAGCGGTAGACCAGAGTAAAGTGCAGTTGAAGACAATTGTAAGTGCTTCCCATTCTTCCCTCCTCCATAGATTTCATTTGTCACATTAAATCCAAATTGCAATTAACCTAGGTGTTTGCATAAATCCTAGGATTAGTTTGGTTGTTTGGATTCTCACTCACATTCATTCCACCCTCATTTATAAAAAAAATAGAAAGATAATCTTGTGGGGTAATTTTCAACAGACACACAACGCACACCCACATTCAAGGCACTTAACCTAATTGATTTGTTTCTACTCAACCGGGTTCTAATCTGTGGAATCGGTACACACAAAGCAACACATAAAAGAGTAGAAATCATTCTAGGTTAACCATCTCTGTGTACCTAACTTAGTGGTGCATTTGTGGCTAGTTGTTTGGGCCGCACCACTCTACCTAAAATCAACTCATCAAGTAGCTCCTCCTTAGGGTTTTCAATCTAGGTCTATTCCAGGCACTCCACTTTATTTCTGGTTTTAAAGGAAAGCAATCTTCACCCGTGTTTGACAACCTGGTTTGCCTTAGAACTTGATTGAAATCAACCTAATTTTAAACCCTAAAAGCTACTTAAGCAAGATTTGAACATTAAAATCCACACATCACAAATAATCTTGCCTGAAAACCCTGGTTGTGCACATACTTACACAATTCTCAATCAATCATTAAGAGCACAACCCATTTTAAGGGCCCATCACATTCCATAAGCACCACAATCCTAGGCCTTAATAAAACTGAGTAGATGTTGGCCTTAAGGACTGATTCACACTTCAGGGCCTAGTCTAAGATTATCTTTGATTAACCTACTTGTACTGCTTAATCTGATGTCTAGCTAGGGGAGTAGCGTCAAACGATTGCAGTTGGGCGGTACACTAGGAACCAGAGGAAAAAGCCAAAGGAAGAACCTTCTCCCCAGTCCCTCCTTCTAACTAGTTGGATTGAGCAGATACAAGTAAAGTAAGTCATTTACAAAATTAAGGCGGGTTTTGGGAGTCTGTAGATCCTTAAGCTACCCCACTTAAGGACAACCTTGTTTTGTTGTGCTGCAAGGTCCCTATCCCCAGTCCTTCCAACCTTCTCCTAGTTTATGCTGGGAAGACGGTCATTGAATCCTCGATTGGAAGGACCACTAGAGTATTCTAGGAGGCTCAAATTGGATTTTGGTCAAATTGATCCCATGGCCGACCAATAGCCTCCTCTGCATCAGGATCCACAGGAGGAATTCCGAAGGCAGCTGGAACAAATGCAGAGAATGTAGGAATGGTTCCAGAGAATGTAGGGCGCTCAGCCCTTAAAGGATTTTTATGATTCTTCAAATTATGAGGAAAGTCCCAGCATCCAGATTCCAACCAACAACGTAAAAATCAAGTCCCAGGTGTTAAGCCTAATCAAACATTATCATGGGCTTGGCTCCGAAGATCCGTTTCAGCACTTGGAGGACTTGACCACTTTGGTCCAGACCACCAAGGCACAAAACGTGAACGAGGTGCAAATGATCATGAGGCTCTTCCCCCACTCTCTTAGGGATAAGGCTGCACATTAGTATAGGATAATAGGAAGACCAATTGCAACTTGGAATGAGTTGAAATCGGCCTTTCTGAAGAAATTCTTCCCAGTCGGACGTACCAATGCCTTGAGACGGGAAATCACTACCTTTACCTTGTGGCTTGGGGAGCAGTTTCATGTGGCCTGAGAGCAATTCTAGGACCTATTGCGGAGGTGTCCACACCTTGAGGTGCCAAAATGGCAACTTGTGCAGATCTTCTACCACGGGTTGACTGAGCAACTCAGAAATCACGTGGATGCTTCTTGTGGAGGCAATTTCCTCAACAAAGACGCAGATAGCACACATGATTTGTTTGAGGAAATGAGCGAGAATTCCATCAATCATGCCTCCATGGATACTTTTAACCGGTCCCAGTAGCCCAGATCGAATGTTAATGAAGTCCATGACTCATTCATTCGATATGGAATTGATTTGTAACAAACTTGATAAGGTGGACTTAGTTGCTAAGAGAATGGAAGAGTGGATGGTTGGAAATTCAATGAACAACTCTCGATCCACTCAATCCTAGAATTCTGGATTCCATTCGTCGCAAGCTCCTCTTGGATGGGAGTTCGTAAATCAACTTGATGCAGCTCAACCTGCGAGCCAGCATTATTCGGAACCTCACGGGTTCCAAACTGGGGCCTTTGATCCCAGTTTTTCTGATCCTTCCCTTTCTTTCTCTCCATCCTCACCCTATGAGGATGTCTGTGCAGTATAAGAGAACGTTAGATCCAACCCATACTCTAATGCTTATAATCCAGGTTGGAGAAACCACCCTAACTTCTCTTGGAAAAACCTAGGGCAACAAACCCAATTCCGACCTGGCAACTATGCTCCGCAATGACCAATGGGTCAGGGTCATGTGTATACATAGTTGCCCCCAAATCAGGTCAATCAGCTAGCTTGGAATGCCCGTCAACCTGTAGGGCAGGCTGATTTGAACCGGTAAATGGTAGAGATGCAAGGATCCATGCTCCAGCTCATGCAGCAAATGGAAACCTCGCCGGACAACTTGTAGACCGAGCTCATTGCTAACTCTCGTCAACCTGGATCTCTACCATCCCAACCCGTACCCAACCCGCGAAATATTCTGAATCCGGGCAACCAAGCCCATGGGTACAAAAAACAGAGGGACCCACACCCACATGCTCAAGTGGTTGAGCAAGGTTCCTCCTCTTCTTCTTCTTCTTCTGCACATCAACAATTCCTGGCTAATCAAGCCCCTCCAATCTTTCCTAACCCTCCCCAAGACCCAAACTCTTATGCATCTGCAAATTCTATCACCTTGAGGAGTGGTAAGCAGACTCAGGATCCACAACCACACTGTTCTGATCTACCGAATCCTGAAGAACCTGAGGAGAGAGAGGAGAATTCTGGAGAAGAAATCAAGGCTCAGGAACCTAATTCCAAAGATCTGACTCATGTTTCTTTTCCTAAAGCCTTGATCAAATCAAAGAAGAAGAAGTCAGTTGATAGTAATGAGGAGCTTTTGAATATCTTTAAGAATGTTGAGATCAATATCTCGCTCCTCGATGCTATCAAGAATATACCAGCTTACGCAAGATTTTTAAAGGATTTATGTACACAAAAGCGTAAGTCGAGAAAATCTATTCCGAGGAAGGTGGTACTCTCCGAGCAGGCTAGTTATGTTATCCTGCACCACCTCCCTCAAAAAAAGAGAGATCCAGGTGCTTCATTGAGTTCTTATGTCATTGGAGATTACACATTTGATAGAGCACTTCTAGATCTGGGTGCATCCATCAACCTAATTCCGACTTCTCTTTACGAGAAGTTTGGATTAGGTGAACTTCGGTCGACTTCAGTAACTCTACAGTTAGCGGACTGTTCGGTCACAAATTCGTGAGGCGTTATTGAAGATGTTATAGTTAAGGTCAAGGATTTCTATTTTCCTGTAGATTTCCTGGTCCTTGACATGGGTGTACTAGAAAATCTGAGGAACATGCCCATCATTCTGGGGCATCCGTTCCTAGCTACCACTAAGGCCAACATTAATTGTGAAAGCGGTAGCATGGAAATCGCCTTTGGGGATCAACGAATGAAATTGGATATTTTTAAGGTGATTAATAAATTTGAGGATTGTGGATTTGTTGAGGAACTTGAGGAGGATAATGTAAACATGGAAACTTGTTTGATGGTTTCTTCAAATGAAAGTTCCTCCTTTGATGATGAATTGGACCCGCAACCCTCTATGGCAGACCTGCCATCTTCTGAAGAGGTTACTGATTTTGTTCACTCACAACCTCTTCCTCTTATTGAGTCTTCAGCATCTTCCTTACCGTCAATCATCAACCCGCCCCAACTTGAACTGAAACCATTGCCTGAGTATTTGAAATATCAATTTTTAGGACCTCAGAAGACTCTCCTTGTGATTATCAGTGCTAAATTAATAAAGGAGCAAGAGATTAAATTGATCAAGGTCCTGAAGGAACACAAGGAGGCAATTGGTTGGACCATTCATGACCTTAAGGGGATCAAGCCATCTTACTGCAATCATAGAATATTCTTGGAAGATGGATCCCACCCTTCTCGCCAGATGCAGAGGAGATTAAATCCAAATATGCGAGAAGTGGTCAAAAAGGAAATCATTAAGTGGCTTGATGCAGGAATTATTTATCCAATCTCTGATAGTCCCTAGGTAAGTCTCGTGCAGATTGTTCCTAAGAAAGCTGAGATTACCGTTGTGACTAATGAGAGAGAAGAATCTGTCACAACTCGTTCAGCTTCCTCTTGGAGGGTTTGTATTGATTACAGGAAGCTAAACACGGCCACAAAAAAGGATCATTTTCCCTTAGCTTTCATTGATCAAATCTTGGAAAGACTAGCTGGGCAGAAGTACTTCTGTTTTCTTGATGGCTACTCGGGATACAACCAAGTTCCTATCCACCCCGAGGATTAGGAAAAAACTACTTTCACTTGTCCCTACAGAACTTTTGCTTTCCGTAGGATGCCTTTCGATTTATGCAATGCACCTGCGACTTTTCAAAGGTGTATGTTAGCCATATTCTCTGACATGGTGGGAGAGTTTATGGAAGTCTTCATGGACGATTTCTCTATTTTCGAAGAATCGTTTGACTCTTGTTTGGCTAATCTAGAAATGATTCTTAAGCGATGTATCAAAACATGATTGGTCCTTAGCTAGGAAAAGAGTCATTTCATGACCCAAGAAGGCATCATCTTGGGTCATGTAATCTCTGAATGGGGAATCGAAGTGGATAAAGCTAAGGTTGATGCTATTGCTAAACTTCCTCCTCCCACATTTGTTAAACAAATCCGATCATTTCTTGGTCATGTGGGATTCTATTGAAGATTCATCAAGGACTTCTTGAAGGTTGCTCATCCCCTGAGAAATCTTCTTTCCAAAGAAATGCCATTTGTTTTTGACAAATCATGATGAAAGGCATTTGATTTCCTGAAAACAGCAGTCACCTGTGCTCCAGTGTTGCAACCACCAATTTGGACGGTCCCTTTTGAGATCATGACTGACGCTTCTGATTATACAGTTGGGGCTGTCTTGGGTCAGAAAATAGATAGAAAGCCCTCTATCATCTACTACGCTAGTAAAACTCTAGATGAAGCCCAGAGGAATTACACTGTTACTGAAAAGGAATTACTAGCCATAGTGTCCACTTTCAAAAAATTCAGGGCTTATCTCTTAGGGTCTCATGTTACCATCTATACTGACCACTCGGCCTTGAGACATCTCTTGGCAAAAAAGGATGCCAAACCCTGCTTATTCGTTGGATTCTTCTGCTTCAAGAATTTGATCTTGAAATCAAGGATAAAATCAGGGTACAAAATGTGGTGGCGGATCATTTGTCGAGACTCCTAAGTGATTCTTCTCGTCCGGACATCCCGATTGCTGACACTTTTCTGGATGAAGCTATCCTTACAGTTTTAGGTGTCCAAACCCCATGTTTTGCTAAAATTGTTAACTATTTGGTCGTTGATCAAATCCCCCAGGATTGGATCAAGCAACAACGGGATAGACTCAAATCTGAGGCCAAATACTACTTCTGGGAGGACCCTGAACTGTATCGCATCGGCTCTGATCAGATTATTCGCCGATGTGTTCCGGAGAATGAATTCAATAGTATACTCGATTTCTGCCATGCATCTGTGTGTGGCAGACATTTCTCCGAGAAAAAGACGGCTACAAAAATTTTGCAATCTGCCTTCTATTGGTCGTCTTTATTTAAGGATGCCTAGGATTTCTCAAGGTCATGTTCTCGATGTCAGGCACTCGGGAGCATAACTAAGAGAGATATGATGCCCCTAAACCCAATTCTTCCTGTTGAAATTTTCGATGTTTGGGGCATCGATTTCATGGGACCCTTTCTCCCTTCATTTGGACATCAGTACATTCTTGTTGCTGTTGATTATGTGTCCAAATGGATTGAGGTGATTCCCACCCGAACCAATGACCACAAGGTAGTCATCGATTTTGTCAAGAAAAATATCTTCAGTAGGTTCAGGATTCCGAGGGCTATCATCAGTGACGGTGGCACTCATTTTACTAATGCCCAATTTCAAAATTTGTTGGCCAAATACAGGCTTAATCACCAAATTTCCACACCTTACCATCCCCAGATGAATGGACAAGCTGAAATCTCCAATCGAGAGATCAAGAACATTCTGCAGAAAATGGTTAGGCCTGATAGCAAGGACTGGACTCAAAAGCTTGAGGATGCTCTTTGGGCCTACCGTATGGCATATAAAACGCCCATCGACATGTCTCTGTTTCGTTTGGTGTATGGAAAGGTGTGCCATCTACCCATAGAGATTGAACACAGGGCATTCTAGGCGTTCAAACAATGCAATTTAGATCTGAATTTAGCTGGGAAGACCAGGAAACTCCAACTATTTGAGTTGGAAGAGCTCAGAAATGATGCATACGAGAATGCCAAGATCTACAAGGCTAGGACCAAAGCTCTACATGATCAATTGATTTCCCGCAGGAGCTTTGAGCCAAACTAGAAGGTCTGGTTATTTGATTCTCAACTTAAGCTCTTTCCTGGCAAACTAAGATCTAAATGAAATGGCCTATTCATTATTGACCAGATTTTTCTAAATGGAGTCATTCAGATCTCTGACCCAAAGATGAGTAACACATTTAAAGTCAACGGTCAACATCTGAAGCCTATTATTGACCATACTCTTCCAGAACCCATCTCAGACTCGATTGCTCTACCCATATTGTGACTTCTTTGGCTGGACTTCGCTTAGCTGACGGCATTAAACTCAACAGTTGTACATATGACACAAAGCTGACACGAGCTTCATATTCAGGTGACATCTTTCATACTCTACCCTTTCTTTCAAGTCTCTTTCTCAATGTAGACATTGCATCAGCTAGGCATGGGGGGGTGGATTCATTTTTGAATCATTTTGTCAGCTTTGTGAAATTCTTGTAAATTGTATTTCTCTTCTTATTTATACATAAAATATATATAGATAAAAATTGAATTAGAAAGGAATATTTGGAGATTAGGACTTTTCAATCTTAGGAAATATTACATTATGATTTGAACATAAAGACCCTTCAGGTCTTCAGACTTAATCAGCCTGTGTATCCACTAAAATGTGGATTTGTTTTTAGAGTCCTCGCTAACTTGAATTCTATTTTAATTCAAGTAAATAAGTTTGGGTGATAAGTACACAACTTATCAACCTGCCCTCTGATTTGAGGGAACCTTAAGTCTAAAGCATATACACACTATCTTGTCACTGACTCGTTAATCGACGATTCTAACGAAAATTGGGTAGCTAATGAACCTTCTAGGGTGATATGGCTGGCAAGTTATCGTGGGTAAATGCCCATAGGTAGTTGTCCAGAGCCCAGTCACTAGACCATTCTCTTCTTGCTGCCTTTAGGTAAATCTTAGACCAAGGAAGCCACCTACTTAAAAAAGAGAAAAAAAGAAGGTCAAAATGAAAAGAAAAAGAAAGGAGAAAAGAAAATAAAATAAAAGAAATAAGCCACACTTCGCCGCACGAGTATGGCTGGCAAGTTGTTAGTGGTAATAGCTCATCGACAGGTTGTCCAGAACCCAGCTCAAGAAATGCACTTAAAATTCCCAAAGCACTTAGGAAGAAGCGGAGAAGTAGAATAAACCGGGGAGATATACACTGGATTCACCCTTGTGTTGACCCCATAAAAATAAAAGTAGGGAGAAAGCTACCGGTTGTAAAGATACACCTTTAGGCAGAACTCTCTTTTTAAGGTCACCTAGAGGCGTAGAAATCTGAAGTCCGTTCTAATTGCCGATCAACGAGGCTATCACATTCACAATAAGATGCTTAGAACATAGGGTTCTCATCAAATCTTGGGTGAGTTGAATGGCCATAGAAAGCCACTCTTAAACCCTAAACTCAAAAATCAAAAAAATTAGAAAAGAAGAAAAAGAGAAAAAGAAATTTTTCTTTGAATAAGGCGAGGGCTTGAGGTGGTCTGCATTTTGGCAGATACCCGGGCACTATTGTGTCTTTGAAAGTTCAGATCCTAAGTAAACATTTTCTTAATGATTGAAAATAACTCATGCCCAAATAATCCAACCTAATTCTTTTATAAATGCATATAGTTTTTGCTAGGGACTAGCAAAAGATAGGCATGGGGGTGTGATGTAAACATGTTTATATTACATAAGATGTCTATTTATGCATGTTCTTAATCATAGAATTGCATTACATACTATAAATATTGCATAGCATGCATCATCTTTCATTTACATTAGTTTGAATAAAATGGAGGTTAATTATTTCCTTATGTTCAGGGACAGGGAAAACTTTTATTGGGGCCTCGGATCGAAGATCCAACCATACAGATTTGATCAAGGTGACTATTGGAGTTCAACAACTCTAAGATCGCCCTAATCAGACATCTATAGCATCAGATAGAGACCGAGAAACACTAGAAGATCAAGGGCAAAGATGGTGTGAATCCACACTTCAGATAACAAATCAGACCACATGGATGGATTCGGATTGACGATCACAACCTAACAGCACGAAAATCGACTCAATCAGACACCCGTGGCACCATCACATCATCTAGAAGATGGACAGCCAAGATGGTGCCACGTGGCGCCATCTCGATTGCCCAAATTGGCCCCGCTAATCTTAGAGACCACCGTACCCTTCCACCGCACGTTGGATCTTGGCAGCCGCACTTCAAAATGCCCGCGTGCCTATTTCCCTACTGTAGCGCAGTGGGTGAAAGCTTTATCATGAACAAGAGGCACGGGTTTGAAACCCCGCAAGCCTCAATTGAATGCAGGCGCATGGGATGGCGCTAATTGGGCCATCAGATCTTGGATGAACGGCTGCGATGTCGGAGACGTGGCGCGCTCAAAGGATTCGTTGTGCAGACACGGGATTGCACGCGGAGGCACGCTCAATTAAGGAGCTGCGGTTATCAAATCCCAGTCGTTCGATCTCACGATCGAATGGCCGAGATTTGATGAACGTGGGCGGCACGGGAAGTGAGCGGGCGACAGGCGTGGCGCACGTCGCCCACGACCTGGGCTTTAGTGATGCTTAATTCCGTCACTAAAAACCCCTTATTTAATATTTTGAAATTGTAAAGACCAAATTACCCTCACTCCTTGCAACTATAAAAGGAGACCCCCTCCATACAAAATTGGCATCCCTTCCTTCTCTTCTCTCCCTCTCCAAAGCTCAAGAAAAGCTTGTCCCACACCCGAGATGCTCCTCGAGAGATAAAGTCAACTTTTCGCCCTCATTTCGGAAGTGGATCCCACGACGATGACGACGTGCTACCCCATTCTTATTCCTCTTGCCTCGACCTCCTTCTTCCCGCTCTGTCCTCCATCTTCCAGGTGGCATCTAGTCCGACTCGTCCTCCAAGCAATCGTCGAGGAGGATAACTTCTCTCTCCCATTCCTCTTTTCAGCTTTCTAGAATAGAATTTTCCTGCTTTATAGTGTAATAGATTTCCCACTTTCTAATGTACTTTTTCTCTGGTTTTATTGTATAAAAATTTTGAAATATTAAGTGCATGTTTACTCTCTCTCTCTCTCATTTATTCTAATTGTTAATATTGCTTCATTGTAATTACGTCGCTTCACTTTTCAACAAAAATACTAAAAAAAAATATAATTGCGAATATAGATCGACATAGCCTCCCTGAGTTCAACCCAAGATTTATATTCCGGTACAAATTTTATTTTTTGAACACAAGTTCTTCGCTTTCAAACTACAATGACAGGTTTTTCAAAACCAAATACGATAGCATAGTAACTCATAGCTTCAACAATTATATATTGAAAAGGTCCAAAAAGAAAGTTGATTTCCATTTCCAAGAAAGAGATTCAATTTTGCAAACATTTGGCCTCCTTAGATGACCCTAGATACTTCCCTATCTAGATCTTATAAATTCAAAAGCGAAACAGTTTGACGCATTGCAACGACTCATAAAAACCTAAATTTACAAACCGCATAAAATCCCAATCAATAACTAGGAACGGATGCCCTAGATGTCTTCAGGTAAATCCATATCAAGGACCAGGAAATCTACTAGAAAATAGAAGTCCTTGACCTTGACAATAATGTCCTCAATAATGCCTTTTGGTGTGGTGACCGAATGGTCTGCTAACTATAGTGTTACTGAGGTTGGCCTAAGTTCACCCAACCCAAACCTTTCAGAAAGAGAGGTTGGGATTAGGTTGATGGATGCACCAAGATCCAATAGTGCCCTATCAAAAGTGTAATCTCCAATGACGCATGAAATCAAGGTGGCACCTGGATCTCTCTTCTTCTGAGGAAGGTGGTGTAGGATGACAGAACTCGCTTGCTCAGAGAGAATCACCTTCCTCAGGGTGGGTTCTTTTGTCTTACCCTATTGGGTACATAGATCTTTCAGGAATTTAGAGTAAGTCGGGATGTGCTTAATAGCATCGAGGAGCGAGATATTGATCTCTACACTCTTGAATAAATTCAGGAGCTTCTCATTGCTATCTAGGGTTTTCTTCTTTCTGGTTTTCAATAAGGCTTCGGGGAACGGAATGTGGGTAGTGTCCTCAATTTCAAGTACCTGGGCTTCTTGTCTTCTTGAATCTCCTCCTCTCTCCCTCGAGCTCCTTAGGGTCTAGGTTTCTAGAAGGTAATTTAGGGTCTTGGGTTTGATTCTCGCTCCTCAAGGTGTCAAAGTTTGCAAAGGCATATGGGTTCGAGTCTTGAGGTGGGTTAGGAAAGATTGGAGGGCCTTGATTGGTCAATATCCAGGAGTAGAAGAAGAGGAGGGACCCTGCTCAACCACCTGAGCATGTGCATGTGGGTCCCTTTGATTTATGTACCCTTGGGCTCTATTGCACTGATTTTGCACATTGCAAGGGTTTAGTATGGGTTGGGATGGTAGAGATCCGGGTTGTCGGGTGTTATCAATAAAGTCGGATTGCAAGTTGTCCAATGATGTTTTCATTTGCTGCATAAGCTGTAGCATGGACCCTTGCATTTCTACTATCTGCCGGTTTAAATCAGCCTACCCTATAGATTGTTGGGAATTCCAAGGTAGCTGAGTAACTAGTCTTGGGGCAACTGGGTGTATACTTGACCTTGACCCATAAGTCCTTGAGATGCATAGTTGCTAGGTCATGTTTGGGTCTATTGCCCCTGACTTTTCCAGGAGAAGTTAGGGTGGTTCCTCCAACCCGGGTAATAAGTGTTGGAATATGGGTTGGACTTAGCATTCTCCTATATCACATATACATCTTCATAGGGCGAGGATGGAGAGAAAGGAGGATTAGAGAAACTGGGAACAAAGGCCCCAGTTTGGAACCATAAGGTTTCGAGAAATCCTGGCACATAGGTTGACTCGATTCTAGTTGGTTCACAAACTCCCGCCCCGTGGAAGCTCATAAAGAATGGAATCTCACATTTTGGGATTGAGTGGGTGTAGAAGTGTTTCTTGAGTTTCCATCCATCCACTCTTCCATCCTTTTCGCAACCAAGTCCACCTTATCTAGTTTGTTGCAAATCAATTCCATGTCAAATGAATGAGAATTCTGGATCTCATTAGCATTTGACCTGGGTTGTTGGGACCAGTTGAATGTATCCATGGAGGTATGATTTATTGAATTATCACTCATTTCCTCAAACAGGTTGTATGTGCTATCTGCATCCCTGTTGAGGAAATTACCTTCGCAGGAGGAATCCACGTGATTATGAAATTGTTCGACCAACCCGTGATAGAATATCTGCACAAGTTGCCATTTTGGCACCTCGTGGTGTGGACACTTCTTCAAAAGATCCTGGAATAACTCCTAGGCACCATGAAAAAATTTCCCTAGTCGCTGGGTGAAAGTGGTAATCGCCCGTCGCAAGGCATTGGTTCATCCAATTGGGAAGAATTCCTTTAGGAGAGCCAACTTAAGAGTAGCCCATGTTTAAATCGGCCTTCCAATGGTCTGGTACCAATGTGTGGCCTTATCCTTGAGAGAGTGGGGAAAATGTCTCATGATCATTTTCTCTTTATTCACATTCCTGGCCTTGGTGTTTTGAACCAGAGTGGTCAAATCCTCCAAGTGCTGCAATGGGTCCTCTGAGCCAAGCCCATGGAAATGTTTAATCAAACTTAAGATTTGGGGCTTGATTTCTACATCTCTGGTGGGAATCATGACGCCAGGACGTTCCCCATAATTTGAAGGATCATAAAAATCCTTCAATGGCTGAGCACCCTGACCATTCATTCATTAGAACCATTACTGCTTCTGCTGCAATTGTTCCAACTACCTCTGAATCAACTCCTGCTGGTTCGGGGCTAGGGGAGGTGGTTGTTGATCAGCCATGGGATCTGCTTGGCTATAAGTCAACCTCCACCTCCGAGAATGGTCTAAAGGTCCTTCCAAGTGAGGGTTCAATGACCTCCTTCCAAGCATGCACTAGAAGGAAGTCGAAAGGATGGGGGAAAAGAAAAAAAAATGGAACCCTGCAGCACAAAAATTCAAGCCTGTCCCTAAATTGGGTAGCCTAAGGACCTATGTCATAAGAATAAACTTTGACCACATAGTGAATTTGTTGTTGTCGTTACTCTCGAAAGTGGTAAAGTTGGGCCGGCGAAGTAGGGGGAGTGTGTCCCGAAGGCTGCTAGTTATGCCAAACCCCTACTTAAGTTGCTTGACAATTGGGCCCTCCAACTTAGCACCTTTTGGAGTAAGCAGATGTCACTAATTCGAAGTGCGTTCAAGAGAGTACACTAAAATGGACCAGTGAATCCTAGGGCCAACGTATACTCAATTTTAGTTAGGCTTGGGTTGGTAGTACTTTCAGAATGTGATGGGCTCTTAATGGGTTGTGCCCTTAATGATTCGTTTAAGAATGTGTGTATGTGCACAACCAAAAGGTTTTCAAGTAAGATTATTGAGGATGAAGTGAGTTTTAAGATTCAGATCTTGCTTAGTAGCTTTTAGGATTCAAGTATTTGGTATATTCAAGCAAATGTTCGAGAGGCAAACCAAGTTTGAAAGCACGTATTAAAGTATTTTCCTTTATAGACCAAGAAAATATGGAATGCCTGGCATGACCTAACTAATGAATCCTATGGGGCAGCTACAGGATGAGTTTCTTTTATATTAGGTGGTACAACCCAAACAATTCAATCCACTAGCCTAGATGCACCATCGATTAAGGCACACAAAAGGTGATTACCCTAGTCTGATTTCTACTTTGTATGTGTTGATTTGTATGTGTACTGGCTCCACAGGTCGGAATCCCGATTGAGTAGATAAAATCACAAAAGGTTATGTGCCTCAAATGTAGGTGTATGTAGTGTGTATCTTGATTTGTCCCACAATCATAAGATAATTTTTTTTTTGTTTTTTTTATATGCGGGGCTGAGGTGAGTGTAGGTGGCAAACAAGACAAATAGATTCTATCCTAGGGTTTATGCAAACACCTAAGTAGATTAGGTCTTGGTTATTGATGTGGTGAAAGTGAAACTAGTGGGAGGGAATGTAGGGGCACTTATAAACCACTCTACCCGCACTTTACTCCGATCAACCATTCTTGGATCTACTTGCTAGGGTACCTGCAAGACAATAAATCAGAGTCAAGTGGGGTTAGTAATAAGTAAATGCAATGAAACACAGAAAAGAAGAAAGCAAATTCCATTGCCTCCCCGACAACGACGCCAAAATGATCGACGTGTTTCAGCGAACAGAAAGTTGGGGTTAGGAGAAACCCATCATTGTAGTAGCAAAACACGTTATCAAATGCAATTTTACTGAAACTCTAAGGGAGTCCCAAGTCGAACACAGGGAGCCGATGTTTGCTTTCATTGAAATCCACCTTCATGTTGTTTCTTTTTGGTATTTTTAGGGCTTTGATATTTTTGTCTTTTTGTGGTAAAGAAACAAATAGGATATAGCTCACAATATAGAAGAAAATGAATTGGATATATCAAAATGATGTTCAAATGCTTATTACAACAAGTGGAAAATAAAGAAAGAGATAGGGGTGAGAAGGAATCTACTAAAACGGCTGTCTGGCAAGACGACGCCGCTTGGCGGTAGCTTGGACGGAGGAGGTGAGATGCTGGACGATGGGGGTGAGATGCAGGAGGATGCTGTGGAGAGAAATGCTTCACCATGGCTCGGAATGGGGATGAGGAGGTGGAGGTGATCTTCTACCGGAATGGAGGTGGGAGGACAGCTCCAAGGCTCCCTATGAAGGTGGTGAGGAGGAGGAATATTTGGTGGTGCAAGGAAAATACTACACTAGTAGGGGACCTTTGGAGCTTGGGAATGAGCTCTAGGGAGCTTTGATGGGCTTCTAGAGCTCTACTAGAGTAGGTGGCTGTAGCAAAGGTAGAGATGAGGTTCAAAGGGGAGGTGAAGAGGGTTTTAAATAGGTGAAGGGATGGAGGTTGCTGTGGCCTAAGCATTCACTGCCACGCACCAAACACGCGCATGCATGCACAATAGCTGGAGCATCCGAGCAGCGCAACTGGAGATAAAGGGAGGTCTACCGGCCATTTGATCATGAGTGGATAGCGTCGATCGCATGGAGATCATGCACTTTGCTGGCGTTTGAATCAGATGCTCGATGGTGAAAGTTCTCCCTTCGAAGAGAGGTGACGTAATAAATGCGGAAATAAAATATAAAGCAATCTCACAAAAAATCAATCGCACAAGTACACAAATGTTTTTAGGTGGAAACCCAAAACGGGTGAAAACCACCACCTAACCCTCTCGAGTTAGGATTTTCCGATCAACCTAGTTGATCAAATCCACTAACCGAATCACTTTAAAACGAGGGTGATTCAACCTCAGTACAACCACGCTACAAGTACGAGGGTAGCGTTCCTCAACCCCTTCTCTCCACGAGAAGGATTTTGTCCCACGAAGGAGACGGGAATTCGCAAAGCAAATACCCAACCAAAAGACAAAGATAAAATAAACAACAAACCTATAGAGCCAACAAAGTAATAAACCTAAGCTTCTATAGGAATTAGGAAACTCCCCTTTGCAAGGAGTGCGTCGACGATGACGCGGGTGCGTGAGCCACGCAACGGCGCAATGTCGCTCTCGTGAACAACAGCGGGAGAGCGGGTGCACGAAGGCTTGATGCTCTCAAGATGATGGAGCTTGAGCTTGGAGAGCAAGAGCTATCTAGGACACAAGAGAGTGGAAGTATGTTGCTTAAGTGTGTCTTGTGTTTCTCTTGGTGTATCTAGGTGCGTAAAGGCTCCCCTCTATTTATAGAGGCCTTAGGAAGGCTTTGGAAGGCTTAGGAAAGGTTCTATAGCCGTTGGGAACAAAGTCCAAGAGAATCAGGCTGAAATCAGGAACAATCATTGTTCTGACAGGCTTATCAGACGTCTAATTCTAGCATCAAATGTCTGGAAGTTCACTTTAAGACGTATGATTCCAAGGTCAGACGTCTGATTTTGGGCGGGTCTCTCCCTGACTTGGTTCAGATCTAAACAGGGTTTTTACGCAAGTCCATCAGACGACATACAGGACGTCTAGCACTAAGTCTGGACGTCTGGAAACCTACTTTTACTGTGGGAATTGATTTCCAAACATTGCAACGGCTAGAAAATCTCTGAGAAGAGATTTTGGGTCAGCCGAGGCAAAACGGTCATTTATCAGACGTCTGGAAAGACCTACGGACATCTGATAATGCTCTAACGGTCATAATCTTGAGTGTTCGCTAAGCCAGCCAACGGTCTACTAATTGGACGTCTGGCAAAGACATCATACGTCTCCTAAGATGTCTGGTCTAAGGTCTGGACGTCTGATTTCATCAGACAGAACCAACTATGTCCAGCCTAACAGTTATCAGACGTCTGAAACAACAGTAAGACGTCTTAAAATACTTTATCAGACGTCTGATTTGGGAATTAGACGTCTGGAAGTGTTATTTGAACCCTATATTAGTTTTCTAAGTATTCTACAGAAAACCTAAGTATCCTAGGGTTGTGTCGGTGTTCCTAGGACTACTGTTAGGGTTCCTTGAGGCTCTTTAACATGATTTCTAAGGAAAATAAAGAGCAAGAAAAGAAACGAAAAATACAACAAGTATAAAAGAAGGAAATCTATCCTATTCTTCATTTCCTTCCATCTTCAATCTTTCGCTCCACGCGAACCTCCTCTGTTTTCCGTCAAGCTCCTCCAATCTGTCCTGGATGCGAGCTCGAACTCCGTCTAAACACGTCCACATTTGCAATTGACCTGAAATCTAGGACTCAAATTGCAAATGTTAAATAACACGTGTTTTGTTATCATCAAAACAAATGATCGTGGTGCTCTAGCACCAACAGATGGTGCTCAAATCTTGAGCGCTCGATTACATCTACAGGGCGAAGATCGTGCGATGATCGTGCCCTTGGATCATTGTTGGTCGTCCAAGGATCGTGCCTTCGAAATTTCATAGTTGCATGCATCGCGCCTGATGGCGATTTTACGTGGTTTGTTAATTAGGTCGTTGTAACGCGTAAAATCGATCAACTCTTAAATTTATATTCCTAGATAGGGGAGTATCTAGGGTCATCCAAGGAGGCCAAATGTTTGCAAAAAATGATTCTCTTGCTTGGAATACAATCTCAACTTTCTTTTTGGTATTTTTCAATATATCATTTTTTATTTTTGAATTAAGACATGTGAAATGGTGGCGGGAAGATGATTTACACTTCAATTTAAAATGCTACTTCTAAGTGGCAAGTAAAGCCTCTCCCTAAGCTCACTCTAGGCAAGTGGAGGCCTAGAATAATTAGGGAGAGGGAGTGAAGAATGCTAAAAACAAGCAAGTAGAAATGCAAAATAGAAAATTGCAAAGAAGGCAACTTAGATTGATGAAAAGTGTTTTACAAAAAAAACCTAGTAGAGGAATGCTTCTACTACTAGAAAAATTAAAATAAAGAAAAGCAAACACAAATCCTCTAGATAGATGGTGAAGAAGAGGGCTTCTTGCTCCAAGGTTGGTGGCTCCCAAGCTTGAAATGAATCCTTCAACTCCTTCCTTGCTGTACTCCGCCAAGGTAATGTCCTCCAAGGTAAGCCCTAGGGGGCGTGCCCTAAGCTTCTCTCCAAGGGTGGACGTCCACCCTAGGTCCTTCTCCTTTGCCTGGCCATCCTCCTTGAAGTGGAAGAGTCCTCCTCCTTGGCGTGGCCCAAGTTGAAGAGAGTGGGGAGAAGAAGGCACCAAAAGGGCTGGTGATGTGCCCCTTTAATCTCCTTCTCTACTCCTTCTTCTTGGCCGTAGGTATAGGTGGTATAGGTAGCAAATTACACTAATGGAGGATGCTCTAAAATGGTGGTAGGTGGTGGGTTTATATAGAGTAGGAAGGGGGCTAAGGTGACTCTTGGAATGGAGGGCTAAGATGGAGAGATGGAGGTGGTTGGGGATCCTAAGGCTAAGGGCAATTGGCACCAACTCAAGGGGTGTTAAGGGGGTGGTTATGGTGGTGTTGGTGGCTTTTGGTGGTGGAGAGACACCACCATTTTGGCACCATCCTAGGGTCTTCTAGAAGGGGGTTAGGTGGATGGTGGAGATGGATTTAAGGAGGTGTATGGTGGAGATGAAGGGAATTTTGGAGGGAAAGTTGGCGCCAAAAGGGAAGGGTTCTAGAAGGTTATTTTGGAGGGAAAATAGGTGGCTTTTGGTAGTGGTGATGGGGTGAAGGGGTGTGATGGTGGTGGCGCCAACTTGGAGTAGGATAGCTAGCTTAGGTGAGCTTAGTTGATGGAGCTAGCTAGGGTTGAGTTGAAGGTGGTGGATGGCCAAGGAGCTGGGTGCTAGCTAAGCTAAGCTAGCTTAGCTAGCTATAGAGTAGAGGAGGAGGTATTGGAGCTAGAGTTTGAAGAGAGGAGCTAAGGAGTAGAAGTCTGGAGCTGGAACTGGAGCTGGCTGCTGCTAAAGAGGCTGGCATGGAGCTACTCTAGCTGGCTTAGCTTGCCAGTTCTTTGCTAGCTGCTAAACCAAGCTAAAGTGAGCTGGCTTCTACCATAATGAGCTAAGGTGAGCTGGGTCTGGTGCTCCCGAGGAGGATCAAGCTGGTTGAGACAGCTAAGGTAGCTTAGCTCAACTGAGTTGAGCTAAGCTGAGCCCCCAGGAGCTAGACTTGAGCTTCCTGAGCTGAGATGAGTTCTTCTTCAGCTGGGTGGAGCTGAGTGGAGCTGGATGCAGCTGGGTCTGAGCTGGGGTGAACTCCCGTCAACTCAGCTGAGCTAGCTAAAGCTCCCTGTGGACTACTGGTAAATGAGATGAGCTAGACTCAGCTAAGTTGAGCTGGATCTGAGCTGACTTGAGCTAGGGTGAGCTAAGATGAACTCTCTTGAGCTGCCATTCAGCTGAGATTAGCTGAATGGAGCTGCGATGAGCTAACCCTAGTTCAAGTGAGCTAGGTTCCAGATGTGGTGAGCTAGATCAAGCTAAGTTCCAGCTAGTCTGGGCTTCTCCTTCACCATTTGCCTTCTTGAGTGCTAGGGTTTTAGGGATCTGTATATCTGTACATCCCTAACACTCACAAAAATAGATTAAAAAGACAATAAAAAATGCAATGCATGCCTAGCCTATTTTATGCCTAAATGCAGCCCAAAAACCCGTTTGTGGAGTAAAATCCTAAGAGCTAGGTTTGTTTTAATGCATAGGAATGATGATAAACTGGCGTTTATCAGCGCCTCTCCACAATGACGGCGGAGAGCGCATGTGGATGACTTAAACGAGCACCCTGGATGAGCCACGTCTGATCTGGTGTGCGTATATGTGTCATCAAGTGGCGTCAGATCGTGCGTGTGCCACGCTGACCACTCGATCAAGATCGAGTGGTCCAATTCCTTCTGGCGTTGAGGTAGTTGCGGTGCATTGAAGCTCGAACTCTCATCCTTCCTTTGCAGAGCAGGCGCGCTACCCCTTGGCCATAGGCGTTGGTTGGTCGCATGGAGATTAAGTGCTGCTATGCACCTCGACCGTTGGATGTAGATCCAATGGTCATGATCAGATCTTCCTTGCTGAGCTTTAAAGGAGGCCAGGTGAGGTTGGGTGCTTCTCAGCCATTGGATTAAGATCCAACGGCTGGGGAGGCTGCGGCTAATGTAGGGCGGCCTGGATGGTGCCACATGGCACCATCTGGGTCGTCCATCTTCTTCTTGTAGAGGGTGCTATAGTGCTCTGATCGACGTGATTTTTGCGTTGACGGATTGCAATCGTCGCTTCGGATCCATCCGTATGGTCGGATTCTTCATAGGAAGCCTGTAAAGATGTCGCACTACTTCCTTGCCATATAAAATGTTGGAATTAATATACAAAATACACAAACTATCCTAGATGCAATGCAATGCAATGAATGTTATGGAATATTTATACTATGAAATTCAATGCTAGGCCTAGGAAATATCATAAATAAGCATTTTATCATGAATTCATGCATGTTTATCACCCGTCCATTTTGATCTCAATTTGCCCAGAAAGAGCTTCAAGCAGGCATCAAAAAGCCACACCTTCTTATTAAGGACAAATATTTTTCGAGAAATATAGTTGTCATGTAGAGCTTTTGTCCTATTCTTATATATCCTTGCACTGTCATAAGCATCATTCTAGATTTCATCAAATTCAATTAATTACAGTTTTCTTTATCATCCCGATTGATGAAGATTTAGGTTAAAATCCCTAAAGGTCCAATAAGCTTTATGGTCCAATTCCACAAGTAGATGACATGATTTTCGAGAGACCAAATGAAATGGAGACAATCCAATTGGGGTTTTATACGTAGTTTGGTAGGCTTAGAGAGCATCATCTAATTTCATGGACCAATCCTTCTGATCCAGGTGGACCGTCTTTTGAAGGATTTTCTTAATTTCCCAATTAGAGATTTTAGCTTGTCCGTTAGTCTATGGATGGTATGGAGTAGATATTTTATGAGCCACTCCATACTTAGTCAAAAGGGTCCTAAATTGATTATGAGTAAAATGAGACTTGCCATCACTGCTTAAGACTTTAAGAACCTCGAACCGGCTAAAGGTATTTCGCTTCACAAAATCCATGACCACTTTATGGTCATTATATAGTTTGAGTAGGGATGGCCTCAATCCACTTGGACACATAGTCGACTGCAACTAGTATATATAGGTTCCCAAAAGAATTAGTAAAAGGTCTCATAAAATCAATGACCCAAATATCAAAGATTTCGACTTCAAGAATCGAGTTTAGGGGCATCGTGTCTTTTATGGTCACGTTACCTAAGGTATGGCATCTAGTACATGACCAACAAAAATTATAAGAATTATGGAATAAAGACAGCCAATATAACCCACTTTGAAGCACTTGTCGTCTTCTTCCAAGAGAAGTGACCTCCACAAGCAGTATTATAGCAGAATTCAAGCACGCTTGTGAACTCATTGTCTGGAACACAATTGTGAATGACTTGGTCTACATAAATTTGGAATAGTTTCGACTCTTCCAAAAAGTAATACTTGGCATCGGAAATCAATTTATCCCACCTCTGCTTAGGCCAATCAAAGGGTATTTTACCAATTGCCATTTAATTAACAATGTCTACAAACTATGGTAGCTTATAGATGGTCAAGATAGTCACATCAGGGAAGGAATCAGAGAATTCAAGAGTTGAATTTTCTACAAGGAATTGAGAGTGATGTGTCGGAACCTTGTTCCACATCTTGTTTTGGTGTTAACAAAATTATTATGGATTAATGTTTGCCATTAAGTGCTTTAAAGATTAGGTGAAGGAGCAAGGCAAACAGGAAATGATGGAGGCATGATGATGAGAAAAAGATCATGACAAGGAGGAGGCAAGATGACAAGGAAGACTCGAGGAGGAGAAGATCATCTTCGACCTTTAGTTTCTCTAGTTTAGATTTTATATTTATAGATTGTATATGCCTCTTAACAAAGAATCATAACTTAGATCATAAAATCAATTAGAGATAAATTAGGATTTATATTGCGAACATTTTCAAAATACGTAATGGATTATTTTACTTAAAATAGGTACTTGTAAGCAAGTACCGATATTGTTCATCAGTACTAGCATTTGCAAGGCACAGGTTTGAGAATTTGTCTCAAACTATGAACAACAAGTACCTGTACCAACCATGAGTACCAGTACATGTTGGTCAAAGGTTGAAGCCTTAATTCTGGCCTGAACCTTACAAGGTCCAATACCCATGATTAGTACCAGTACAGGTAGGTTACTGTGCCCAAGGAATTTCAAACCTGGGAGTCACAAGTACCGGTACCCATGATGAGTACCGGTACCAGGACTCATGTACTAGTGGCAATGTGCTGCTAGTACCGGTACAGGTACTTTAGTATCAGTACCAACTAGCCGTTGGCTCAAAACAAAACGGCTAGAATATTTATTTTGTCAATGTGAACATTGGGAATTAAATCCCAACGTCTAGTAGATGAATATCTTAGGTCCTAAACTCTATATAATGATCCTAGGACTCTTTGTTTGCATACTAGAGATACAAGAGAGATAAGAAAATAATCCTAGAGCTATATTTCATACATTCCACCATATTCAAAGAGGAAGAAATAGTTTGCTACTTTTCAATCTCGCTACGGGTTTAGCAAACACATCGACGTGTTTTGTTCACGCATTCCCAAGGCATGCACGTCTTCACTAGGCTCTCAAATAGGTAATATTATTTCATATATTGTTGAGAGGCTTAGGTTTTAGTTGTAAGATTCTTGTTGCCTTACACCAGTTCTTTCATTTGTATTTGAACTTGTTGCCCGTTGAGTTGTAACAAACCCGTTGTTGTAATTGGGTTGAGGTAACCCGTGAATTACCTCAGTTAGTAAATTGATTTCCTCAGTGTTGAGGAAATTGGGTTAAAAATCCTGAGCTAGGGGCTTAGGTAGTGGAGTACCCAAGTGAGGGAACCACTTTACATTTTGTGTCCTTTGTGGTTTGAGTTGATTGTGCAAATATTTTTTGTATTACTAACATTTTGTTTAAGTATTTGAGCAAATAGCTAAATTCTATCTTTAGATCCTATCTGGTGGTATCAGAGCCCGATTGCAAGAAGACATAACAACTTGACTTGCGATAGCATCATTCTCAAGGCACACCGGAGGACAGCCTTCTACCCATCCTTCCTATTTCGATGGGACTGACTTCGGGTATTGGAAGAGGAGGATGCAAGTCTTCCTCAAAGCAATGGATGAGGAGGTTTGGACCCTCATTTGGGAGAAGTACTCGGATCTGGAGCCACAAGAAGGAGTAGCGTGGACAATGGATCAGAAGAAAAGGATCGTGGGCAACGCAAAGGCGATGAGCGCACTTTATTGTGCGTTGTCAAGGGAAGAGTTCAGTCGAATTTCAGCATGCGAATCTGCATATGAAATTTGGAACACTCTCGAGATCACCTACAAAGGTACAAACAAGGTAAAGGAAACTCGTATCTCAATTCTAACTAAAAATTATGAGTGTTTCAGGATGACCAAAGGAGAAACGATCAAAGACATGTACAAAGGTTTGGGGAAATAGTTAACCCCCTAAAGAACCTTGGAGTGAAGTTCACGGAAGAGTAGCTTGTAAGGAAGATCTTAAGATCCCTTCCAAGTGATTGGTCTCCAAAGACCACAACCATCCAAGATGCAAAGGACCTCTCCACTCTCCCCTTGGATGATCTAGTTGGTAGCCTTATGGCTTACGAAGTCCAACTAGAAAACATGAAGAAGAATGAGGAGGAGAAGATGTCTAGCAAAAGGAAGAATATTGCTTTTAGAGCAATTAAGGAGGACTCAGACTCAACAACCTCGGAATCTGAAGATGAAAAGATGGAGATACTTACAAGGAAGTTTCAAAGATTTCTTCAAAAGAAAGGTAAGAAAATCAATAAAGTTTCAACTAATGTTATTTGTTATGAGTGCAAGAGAAAGAGGTACTTGAGGAAGGATTGCCCTATGAACAAGAAGAAGAAAGACAATAGGAAAGACACAAAAGAAGTCAAGAAGAAGAATAGGAGAGTGATGAGTCCATTTTAATGGACTAATATTAAGCCTAAGTATCTTTAATCATACCGTTTAGGTGTGTTAATAATTGCAATTAAGTTGTAGAATATTTGTACGCATCATGATTTAAGTTTATAACATTCTATAACTTAATATGTAATGATTTTTGTTGTTTTTATGTGTAGGTAATAATATTCAGAAAGAACAAGGGTGGGGGGATAAATTTCCCAACATATTTCTGATAACAGCCGCAACCCCCCCTACCCCCGCACATTGGGGTAATCTTCCGCAGTCCTTTCTCAACAAATATGGCCAGAAATAGTTAAGGGATTTGGGAAAATCCCTTAACTCACGCGTAAAGGAGAGAAGTTAAAAAAAGAGGCGGGGAAAGAGGAAGGCCATCCAGGAAGAGAAGAAGCGTGCACTGTGGTCCATCTTCCCCCTTGCGGGGAAAAACCTCACCAAGCGCCCGCACCCTCCAACCTCTCCAGCTAGCCGAGGGCGCACACCCACGTGCCCATCCATTTGGAAGGCCCTACTGCAGACGCTGCATTGCATCACCAACTACACACAACTGCGCGCCTCTACCGCACAGCATCTCCCTCCAACCGCAGGCGCTCGCCAGCGCGCCCCACCGCTCATCTGCAGGCGCACCGCATGACCATCCGCCCGCGCGCCTTCCTCCTGCCTCTGCAGCCACCAAGCCCGCACGCAGCCAACTGCAGGAGCTACGTGCAGATCGCCTCCCCCTCACAGCACCCTCTCATCCACCCGCGCGTCTACCACTCCAGCGTTCCCTGCATCCGCGCCACCAGCACACCCACACCACCCTACAGGCGCGCCCGCACGCTACCAGCCGCAGGCGTTGCGCGCAAAGCACCCGCCTCGCCTGCACAGGCGCACACTAGCGCACGCCACAAGCTCCATGCAGCAACCGCTCCACCTTCTTGTTCAACAGGCGACGCTCTGACCACCTACGCCGGCCACCTCTGGCCACCTCCGTCGCCGCCGCTGCCACCACCAAAGAGCCCTCGTCCTCACCATCCTCCTGAGCCTCTCCAAAGCCCCGCCGGTTCTCTCTTTCCATCGCGAGGAGGAGAGAGCAAGAATGCTCTATTTTCACACCAATTAAAATTTACATTCAATGCCATTGCCACCTAATTTGATTTTATTTATTATTATTATATTATGGCAGAATTGCATTTGAACACTCATAGTTCCTTATAATTGTATGGTATTGATATTCACTAGTTTGAAGATTGATTTTTGGGCTTAACTTAAGTACTAATTTTCTCTAGTACACATCACATGGAAATTGCATAAATTCATCATAAATTTATTGAGGATTTCTGTGAGGGAAAATTGCACATATACCCTTATCTTTTTAAGTTATTGCAAATCTACTTTCCTTCACATTTTAAGTCAGATTTGAATAGGGATTTCACACTATCCGAAATAACATTAAATAATTAAGTATTGATTGCATAATTGCCTCACTGTGGACACGACCTGCTCTTCTACGAGTGGTTATTCTCATTATTTTTTATTAGTCGATTTTTCCACCACTTAAATACTATAACGCAAAGCGAAAAATCATCTTTCAAATTGGCGTCGTTGCTGGGGAGGCAACAGACGTAATAGATTTACTTTATTGTTTTTAAATCTTTTGAGTTGCGAAATTATCTAATCATTTTGATTATTGTGCTAGGAATCTGAAGAGACGACGAGGTGCAACAGAGCGACGACAGCAACCACGAGTTAAGCCACACGAGGAAAAGACGAAGGAGACCAAGATCCTATTTCGCAGAGGATTCTCCGTCGTCACAATTTAATTCTATCTTTTCGCCCTTGTAGTAATTGGGGCTAAATTTTTAGGGGTTTGTCCCCGCATTCTTTAGCTACTAGGGCTTACAATATTTTTGGTGCATGGGTGATAATATTTTCTACTTGCTTGCTTTTAAAAACCAATAAAGAAAATATCGAGCTGCCTATTTAGAATTTGCATGCCCTTAGGTGCGCACATTTAGGGGTGATTGAGCAGCACATTAGATCTTATTATTGCATTGCAAGCATATTAGCACAAAGATTGCTAGAGACAGGTATATCTTTCTAACTTTTGCATCCAGCTCCTGTTCACGCATTCGCATTCAAATTTAAATTCAAGACCACCAAGTTGTTTGAATTTACTAATTCAGTGGTCACATAACTAAAAGCGGAACTAATAATCAGATTCAACCCTAAAAGCAATTCACATTTGATCTGATTCTAAGGGACTTGTCTGCGATTTCAAAAGAAATTACAAAGATTTGCGGTGCGTTGCACACTTTTGACACTGAGCACGCACATTAGGCACCACACTAAGGCTCGATCCCTTAAGGCTATAGGCACCGATCTCTTTATCGGTGCAGACCCTCCTATTATGCTTTGTGGTGGTGGTGATACTATCTTTTGATCAAGTGTTTTGATACTCCACGGAGGGGGACACCCCTTAAAGGAACAAAAGGGTAGTTAGGGGGCACCGCATACGCATCTCCTCAAAGGAAGGGTTCGCCCTACTTGCATCCCTTTGTTCGACCTTGGAGTAACTTCTCACTTGATCACTTGGGAGTATCATCCAAGCAAAGTATAGGTCCTAAGGCACTCGAAGGTTGAATTAAGGCACGTAATTGCAATGAAAAACTTGTTTGGCCATTTATATTCAACATCTACAATAAAGAAGGTTAAGATTTCAAGTCCACACCCCTCTTATACCACTTACGTGGGAACAGAGGGATAAGTCTTGATCATTTGACTTATCTTTGGAGTGGAGGTTTGACTTAACAAAAAAAAAAAATCTGAATTGTGTTTTGTATGCTTGGTAGATGCTCTCTTGAGGGTAGTCTAGTGTTTGATCCTGAGCCTAAGAGAATTCTTAGGAGAGCTCACCTAGGAGAAGAAAGAGAAGAAATGGCTGAGCAAGGTGCAAATCAACAAAGGACCCTAAGGGACTATTTTATTCCTACCAACCAACCTGCACAAGCACTAAGACGACTGGCAGGGGATAATCCGTATGAGATTAAGAGCAGTACCATATCTTTATTGCCCTCTTTTTATGGTACTACTAGGGAGGACCCCTACCGGCATTTGAAGGAATTTACCAAGGTCTGTTCCATGATGAAGCTCTAATAGGGCTTTACTGATGAAGCCCTGATGAGGACTCCATTTCCTTTCTCCCTAAAGGATAAGGCTAAGCACTGGTATCATACCCTCGATGCAAGGGTAAATGATTGGGCTACCCTTAAGGGAGAATTTTTAAAAAAGTATTTTCCTATGAGTAAAACCAACCATTACAGAAGAGAGATTATGGGTTTTACTCAATAAGAAGGGGAGCAATTTCATGAGACTTGGGAGTGCTTTAATGACCTTCTTAGGTTATGCCCCCACTATCAAGTGCCAAGATGGCAGTTGGTCGAAAGGTTCTATAACAGATTATCTGAAAGACATAGGAAAACCATTGATGCAGCCTATGCAGGAACCTTCATGACCAGAACTGAGGATGAAGCTTGGGCATTATTTGAAACTTTAAGCGACAACTCCATACATCTATCCTCTTCCTATCAAGAAAGAAAACCATCAATCTTACAGAGGAAGATAGAGGACCATGAAGCTGGGGCTTCTCAGGATTTGGCTTATCAGATTCAACTATTGAATAAAAACTTTGATAGGCTTTTAGCAAACCCCGGCATGAACCCGCAAGCTGCCTCTATTTTTCAGTCTTCAAGAGAATGCTCCATTTGCCAAAGCACAATGCACGCCACTGCGGAGTGCCATCAGGAAACCCAATTCCCTGAGTTGATTCAGGCTGACTTGAACGCGACTTAAGGTTTCTGCCCCCTCGCAATAACCCTTACTCCAACACTTATAATCCAGGGTGGCGGAACCATCCAAACTTCTCTTGGAAGCAAGATGATGCTTCTAACTTAGGGAATACAAGACCCTTACCTCCCCAACCCACATACCAACCTTCTTATGAAAACCCTCTCTGAATAAGCCCTCTGAGATGGATGAATTGAAGGCCATGATGAAAGCAATGCAAGAGCATCAGAATATGGTCATCCAATCTCAGAATAAGAAGATTACTGATATGCAATCCCAAATTGGTCATCTTACTGAGGCAGTTAGGCAACGTGATCCGAGGAAGCTGCCTAGCCCTTCTGAGGAGAACCCTAAGGGCAAGGGGGTTGTATTCAAGGAGCATGACCAAGCAGTGACCGTGTTGAGTGGAAAAAAGATTGACAAGCCTGATAACACTCCTACGGTTACATCTCAGAATTCCCCTTCCACACCTGACCCGACTTCCATCTCACCTGAGGAAGAGCCACACCACTCTCCCTCACAAAAAATACCCACAATGAGGATGTCGTCCTTCCACCACCCCTTTCCTGCCATGACGACCCCTCTACCAAGAAACCGAGGGTGCCCTATCCAGAGTGCCTATCTGCTCCTGGGGAATCTTCTGTTGGCTCATCTGGAGCCAAGGATAGGACGGAAGAGATTATGGATACTTTTAAGCAAGTCCAGGTTAACTTTCCTCTGTTAGAAGCGATTAAACAAATTCCGTCCTATGCCAAGTTTCTGAAGGACCTGTGCACCCAGAAGCGCCGATCTAGGAAACAGGTCCAAACCAAGGTCATCCTGCCTGACCATGTTAGCTCGATTCTTCAGCATGGAACACCCCCCAAAATGAAAGACCCAGGGGCCCCATATATTTCAGTGGTTATAGGTAACCAACACATTGACGAGGCTCTGCTCGATCTGGGTGCGGGGGTAAACATTCTACCGAGCTCTGTCTACGACCTTTTGGGAGGAGGAAAGCTGAAGCCTAGTCCAGTAATCCTTCAAGTTGCAGACAGATCACTTAAGACACCGCGGGGATTGTTGGAAGATGTCCTTGTGAGAGTGGAGGATTTCTTCTTCCCCGTTGACTTTCTGGTACTTGATACTGACCCATCTAATAAGCCCATAAAGCCGTCCATTATTCTGGGATGCCCCTTTTTGGCCACAGGCAATGCCTCTATAAATTGTAGATCTGGGGCACTTAAAATGGGATTTGGGAACAAGAAGATCCGGTTGAATGTTTTTGATACTTACAAGCAACCCGGATTTGAAGATTGCTCTCAGATTGAGGTCGTTGATGAAATAATTGAAGAGACTACTCCAGCACTCTTATGTAGAGATCCCCTTTAGAAGGTCATATCTCAGGACCATCCCTCGATTATTAAAGAAACTGAAAGGAAAATGCCCGAACTAGAAGAGCTGCTGGGGGTACACACTGAGTCTCTGTCCCCACCTTGGACTGTGAAGGTAGATCCGCTGCCTGAGGTGGGGACATCTCAACTAAAACCCTCAATCCAAAATGCTCCTGAATTGGAGTTGAAACCCCTCCCGAGCACATTGAAATATGCTTTCCTTGGCCCAAATCACACGCTCCCCGTTATTATCTCATCTACATTATCTGAATTGCAGGAGGGAGCTCTGCTTGAGTGTTTACAAAGGCACAAGGAAGCAATTGCCTGGACAATTGCTGATATTAAGGGTGTTGATCCCTCTCTTTGCACGCATCATTTATACATGGACGAGTCCGTGAAGCCTTTCCGAGACATGCAGAGAAGGCTCAATCCAAATATGCGGGAGGTTGTTAAAAAAGAGATTCTGAAATGGCTGGATGCAGGGATTATCTATCCCATTCCAGATAGTAAATGGGTCAATCCGATTCACGTAGTTCCGAAAAAGGCAGGAATCACTGTGGAGGAGAATGACCAAGGAGAACTGGTGACCACTAGACCCTCAACTGGTTGGAGGGTTTGCATTGATTACTACCATTTAAACACGGCTACCCAGAAAGACCATTTCCCCTTACCATTTATCGATCAAATTTTGGAACGATTGGCGGGGAACAGGTACTTTTGTTTTCTTGACAGGTACTTTGGGTACAATCAGATAGCCATTTTTCCTGATGATCAAGAGCGTACCACCTTCACGAGTCCTTATGGCACTTTTGCGTTCCGCAGAATGCCATTCCGGTTATGCAACGCTCCTGCCACTTTCCAACGTTGTATGATGGCTATCTTTTCTGATATGATCGACGAGTTTGTTGAAATTTTCATGGATGACTTCTCCATTTATGGCTCGTCGTTTGACCTATGCCTTTCACACCTTGATAAAGTCTTAACCCATTACGAAGAGGCAAAACTGGTGCTTAGCTGGGAGAAAAGCCACTTTATGGTCCAGCAGGGCATTGTGTTAGGGCATATAGTTTTCGAGAGAGGATTAGAGGTGGACACCGCAAAAATCGATTCCATCTCTAAGCTTCCATTGCCCGCCAATGTTCGTCAGGTTAGATCTTTCCTTGGCCATGCTGGATTTTATAGGCGCTTCATTAGAGACTTCAGTAAAATCTCTAAGCTACTCTACGACCTGTTAGTGAAGGATGTCTCCTTCGATTTTGATGATAGATGTGGTGAGGCATTCCAAGCTTTGAAGAAAGCCCTCATTACCACATCGATTCTCCAAGCACTAGATTGGACCCTCCCGTTTGAGCTTATGTGCGATGCTTCTGATTTTGCAGTGGAAGCGGTCTTAGGTCAAAGGGTTGATGGCAAACCTCATGTGCTGCATTATGCCAGCAAGACCCTTACGGATCCACAGCAAGACTACACGGTCACTGAAGAGGAATTACTTGCTGTAGTATTTGCTTTGGAAAAGTTTCGATCTTATCTTTTGGGATCCAAGGTTGTGGTGTTCACTAATCATTCAGCCCTTAAGCATCTTCTGGCTAAAAAGGACACGAAACCTCGCCTAATTCGTTGGATTCTGCTACTCCAAGAATTTGACCTGGAAATTAAAGACAAAAAAGGAGTTGAGAATGTGGTAGCAGACCATTTGTATAGGATCCCTATTGAGGCATCAAACCCTGCTGGCGGTATTCAAGAGACTTTCCCTGATGAGTCTCTAATGGCCGTGGAAGCTAAAACTCCTTGGTTCGCTGACATAGTGAACTATCTAGTCATGGGCATCACCCCTAGTACTTGGGACAAGCAGAAGCAAGACAGGTTTATCGCCAACGCTAAATTTTATCACTGGGAGGAACTTGAGCTTTTTAGAATAGGCCCTGACTAGCTGTTTCGCCGTTGCGTCCCTGATGAGGAACAAAGAAGTGTTCTAAGTTTCTGCCATGACCTCCATTGTGGGGGACATTTTAGTGGGAAGAAGACCGCTAATAAGGTTCTTCAGTCTGGTTTTTGGTGGCCCACACTATTCCGAGATGCACATACATATGTGGGTGCATGTCTACGTTGCCAGCAGATAGGAACCATTGGAAAAAGGGATGAGATGCCCCAACAACCTATCCTCCCTGTTGAAATCTTTGATATTTGGGGCATTGACTTCATGGGTCCCTTTCCTGTGTCCTTCGGATATGAATACATCCTTGTGGCTATTGACTATGTATCAAAATGGATAAAAGCCATCCCCACGCGAACCAATGACCATTCCGTGGTCTTGGGCTTTGTTAAGGCTAATATCATTTCTCGGTATGGGTGCCCAAGGACGATCATAAGTGATGGAGGACCTCACTTTAATAATGTACACTTCACAAGGCTACTCCAAAATTTGGGAGTCAACCACATGATAGCCACACCTTATCATCCCCAAAAGAGTGGACAAGTTGAAGTGTCTAATTGGGAGATTAAGAGAATTTTAGAAAAAACTGTCAGGCCTGATCGGAAGGATTGGTCTAAAAAACTAAATGATGCTCTTTGGGCCTACAGAACTGCATATAAGACTCCTTTGGGCATGTCTCCTTTCCGTCTTGTCTACGAAAAAGCGTGCCACCTTCCCGTTGAAATCCAACATAAAGCTTATTGGGTCATTAAAAACGTTAACTTAAATCTGGATAAAGCGGGAAAAGCACGTATGTTAGAATTAAGTGAGCTTGAGGAGCTTCGTAATGAAGCTTATGAAACTTCTCAAGCTTACAAGCAATGTACAAAAGTCTTCCATGACAAGCACATCATTAGAAAGACTTTTGAGCCCAACCAGTGGGTTTGGCTTTTCAATTCTAGACTTAAATTATTTCCTGTAAAGCTCAAGTCCCGTTGGGATGGGCCATACATTGTTATCAATACCTTCCCTCATGGAGCTGTAGAGATCAGGAACCCTATTTCAGGTGCAAACTTTAAAGTAAATGGCCAGCGACTTAAACCGTATATTACTCTTTCAGATGGCCAAGTTTTGGACGCACTACGGCTTGAGGAGCCTCAGCTCCTCCCACTCTCCTCCTCAGGTGATATTCTTTTACGTCTATATTTTTCCAATGAGGACATTGTCAGTCTTAGGCATGGGGGGATATAACCTAAGAATGTTTATAATGTTTATAGCATTTATAAATATTTGCATACATATTTAAATATATTAAAAAAAAATTCTTTTCTTGAGCTGATTGGGATAGTCCCTAGCAAAATACCTTTGTTATTGGAGGTTTTTCTTTTGGAATTATTTCTTAAGTTTAGAATCCAATACATTTATTTCACGTACACATAGACTTGGTAATAGATCCTTGGGGAAAACCAATAAGCATTTGTAGTCTACTGAACCCTTGAACAGTTCATACAGAGTCAGGCATACTATCTTCTAATAAATCCACTTCATATTTATGAGAAGAAGTAGAGAGATTACTGGTGCGCTAAGTCTAGTGCAAGGACTCTTAAGTTCTGGATAATTAGATGATACTTTAGAGTTAGGCGTAGTTTTCACTCTCTATTCCTGTGTGCGTACTTTGAATGAATTCCTGAGAGTCACCAAATAAGGCAGATACACAAAGATTGAGTCTTAATAAAGCTATAACTATGGTGGATGGTTACGACCGTCCTTCATACAGTCCTCAGCTGAAGAAGGGTAATAGTGTCAAAGGTTAGAAATATGCCTGTCCTATCCATTCCTTCCCGGTGCCGAGAATAGGCACTTCCACCAAATAAGCCACACAACTTCCTCTTAACTATCATCATCCCTAATAATGCCTCGTAAATAAAAGTCCGTATTGTGTTGTGATTGATTGAAAAAGAAACAAAAACAAGAAGAAAAAAATAAAAAAAGGGAAAAGAGAAAAGAAGTAGAAAAAGAAGAAGCAGAAAGAAGAAAAAGAAGAAATAGTTATATTACAAAAAAAAAAGTCCAAGTTTATGATGTAACACTGTTTCTGAGGCAGCAGAACACCTATCGCGTTCCACCAAATATGACCCATACCTACCATCTAGTATTTCTGATCGCCTGAATATTGGTTGAGAACTCTAACTTAGTTATAGAGTTATTAGGACTTTAATTGAAGTGTGGATGCCATGTGAAGCCACCAAATAGTGAGTACAATTTCTAAATCTAGCGAGATTCGTGATCTTAGAAAGAAAGAAAATAGAGAGTGCCCAGGAACATCAAGAGAGCACAATTGTGTAGCCTCTCTCAGAGTTGACTTGTCTAATAGTCTAGAGAGCTAGAGTCTGCAGTACTAGACTATAAGTAGCACTAGTTGAGTGTGTGCCACCAAATACAAATCCATTCAACTTGATATCGCCTACCTAAGCCAAACGCCGGGGTCAAATTACAGATTATTGTCTGCTTTATCCCTGAGGGAAGTAGTTGCCTATCTCAATAGAAATTTTTGCCAAGGGTGATGTACGAACTCCCAATGCGAATCGGCTCTTTCACTTGGATCTGTTACCTAGGCTATCAGCACTTCACATTTGTATGGATTCCTAAAGTTTTGAAGTAAGAAAAGAAGAAATCTTCTGATTACTTCTATTATTTTTCACTTTTGCTAGGGACTAGCAAATCTTAGGCATGGGGGTATTTGATGAGTCCATTTTAAAGGACTAATATTAAGCCTAAGTATCTTTAATCATACCGTTTAGGTGTGTTAATAATTGCAATTAAGTTGTAGAATATTTGTACGCATCATGATTTAAGTTTATAACATTCTATAACTTAATATGTAATGATTTTTGTTGTTTTTATGTGCAGGTAATAATATTCAGAAAGAACAAGGGTGGGGGGATAAATTTCCCAACATATTTCTAATAACAGCCGCAACCACCCCCACCCCTGCACATTGGGGTAATCTTCCGCCGCCCTTTCTCAACAAATATGGACAGAAATAGTTAAGGGATTTGGGAAAATCCCTTAACTCACACGGAAAGGAGAGAAGTTAAAAAGAAGAGGCAGGGAAAGAGGAAGGCCATCTAGGAAGAGAAGAAGCATGCACTGTGGTCCATCTTCCCCCTTGAGGGTAAAAACCTCACCAAGCACCCGCATCCTCCAGCCTCTCCAGCCAGTCGAGGGCACACACCTGCGCGTCCATCCCTTTGGAAGGCCCTACTGCAGACGCCGCACTGCATCACCAACTGCACACAACCACGCGCCTCTACCGCACAACATCTCCCTTCAGCCACAGGCGCTCGCCAGCGCGCCCCACCGCTCATCTGCAGGAGCACCGCATCACCTCCCTTCAGCGCCATCTGCAGGCGCACCGCATCACCATCTGCCCGTGCGCCTTCCTCCTGCCTCTGCAGCCACCAAGCCCGCACGCAGCCAACTGCAAGTGCTGCGTGCAGACCGCCTCCCCCTCACAGCACCCTCTCATCCACCCGTGCGCCCGCCACTCCAGCGTTCCCTGCATCCGCGCCACCAGCACACCCGCGCCACCCTGCAGGTGCGCCCGCACGCTACCAGCCGCAGGCGTTGCTCGCAGAGCACCCGCCTCGCCTGCACGGGCGCGCACCAGTGCGTGCCACAGGCTCCTTGCAGCAGCCACTCCACCTTCTTGTTCAACAAGCGGCGCTCCGGCCACCTCTGCTGGCCACCTCCGTCGCCGCCGCTACCACCACTGGAGAGCCCTCGTCCTCACCGTCCTCCTGAGCCTCTCCAAAGCCCCGCCAGTTCTCTCTTTCCATCGCAAGGAGTAGAGAGCAAGAATGCTCTATTTTCACACCAATTAAAATTTACATTCAATTCCATTGCCACCTAATTTAATTTTATTTATTATTATTATATTATGGCAGAATTGCGTTTGAACACTCATAGTTCCTTATAATTGCATGATATTGATATTCACTAGTTTGAAGATTGATTTTTGGACTTAACTTAAGTACTAATTTTCTCTAGTACACATCATGTGAAAATTGCATAAATTCATCATAAATTTATTGAGGATTTCTATGAGGGAAAACTGCACATATACCCTTATCTTTTTAAGTTATTGCAAATCTACTTTCCTTCACATTTTAAGTCAGATTTGAATAGGGATTTCGCACTATCCGAAATAACATTAAATAATTAAGTATTGATTGCATAATTTCCTCCCTGTGGACATGACCCGCTCTTCTGCGAGTGGTTATTTTCATTATTTTTTATTAGTCGATTTTTCCACCACTTAAATACTATAACGCAAAGCGAAAAATCGTCTTTCAGAGAGCTTTAAAAGCAACATGGGATGATAGCGACTCCGACATGGACACCGACTCTAGCGAATCAGATGACGACGAGGTCGCTCATCTATGTTTGGCAGCAACTACGAAAGATACAGACAATGAGGTAAACCCCGATTTCTCTTTTGAAGAATTATTAGAAGCTTATGAAGAACTATATCATAAAACTAAGTCATTTAAAAAGGAAAATAAGGTTTTAAAGAATAATTATTAAACATTAGAATTAGAAAAATAATGTTTAGAAATAGAATTAGAAATGTCAAAAGAAACTAATAATCAGCTGCATGCAAAGATATTAGAACTAGAAGATATTTATGAGCACTTTGAAGGGACTTTAAATAATCTTAAAACAACAACTAGGCTAAACACTGAATTTTGTGATTCATTAAAATCAAAATTTCAAAGTAAAAAGAATATACAAAATAAATCACATGCACCTAGGCATGTATAGATGTATCAAAAGGCTAAAAATCCCAAGAATTATAGATTTAACACTAAAAAGGTCTATAAATCTCAGGATTTGAAAGGTGCTAACTCTAAAGGACCCACAAGAAAATGGGTACCTAGAAAAGATATTTGTTTTGCAGGAGTAAATCAAAGTAATCAATAGGTGTTCAAGGCACATAACGGAACACTTCAACCTTTCTATAGGTTGAATGAAGACCAAGAATGTTGGATGAGAGATGCTTGGTATCCACAACCTCCATTTTACTATTGGTAAACTTTATGGTATGATATTTCATCTTTTTGTGATTAACAAAAAGGGGGAGAAAGATAAAGGGAAAATAGTAATATTTTTAGGGGGTGCATATTTTGAGGGGGAGGATTTAATTAAATATTTTTTCCTTCATATAACATTGTTAAATTTTTTTTCATAATTATCTATTTGCAAGATAGTTTTGTCAATACCAAAAAGGGGGAGATTGTTGGAACCTTGTTCCACATTTTGTTTTGGTGTTAACAAAATTATTATGGATTAATGTTTGCCATTAAGTGTTTTTCAAATTTAGGTGAAGGAGCAAGGCAAACAAGAAATGATGGAGGCATGATGATGAGAAAAACAAGATCATGACAAGGAGGAGGTAAGATGATAAGGAAGAGTCGAGGAGGAGAAGATCTTCTTCGACCTTTAGTTTCTCTAGTTTAGATTTTATATTTATAGATTGTATATGCCTCTTAACAAAGACTCATACAAGGAGGTAAGATGACAAGGAAGAGTCGAGGAGGAGAAGATCTTCTTCGACCTTTAGTTTCTCTAGTTTAGATTTTATATTTATAGATTGTATATGCCTGTTAACAAAGACTTATAACTTAGATCGTAAAATCAATTAGAGATAAATTAGGATTTATATTGCGAACATTTTCAAAGTACGTAATGGATTAATTTACTTAAAATAGGTACTTGTAAGCAAGTACCGATACTGTTCATCAGTACTGGTATTTGCAAGGCACAGGTTTGAGAATTTGTCCTAAACTGTGAACAACAAGTATCGATACCAACCATGAGTACCGATATATGTTGGCCACAGGTTGAAGCCTTAATTCTGGCCAGAACCTTACAAGTACCGGTACCCATGATTAGTACCGATATAGGTAGGTTACTATGTCCAAGGAATTTCAAACTTGGGAGTCACATGTATCGATACCCATGATGAGTATCGATACCAGGACTGATGTATTGGTGGTAGTGTGCTGCTAATACTAGTACAGGTACTTTAGTATCGATACCAACTAGCCTTTGGCTCAAAACAGAATGGCTGGAATATTTATTTTGTCAATGTGAACATTGGGAATTAAATCCCAACGTCTAGTAGATGAGTATCCTAGGTCCTATGCTCTATAAAATGATCCTAGGACTCTTTGTTTGCACACTAGAGATACAAGAGAGATAAGAAAATAATCCTAGATCTATATTTCATACATTCCACCATATTCAAAGTGGAAGAAATAATTTGCTGCTTTTCAATCTCGCTACGGGTTTAGCAAACACATCGACGTGTTTTGTTTACACATTCTCAAGGCATTCATGTCTTTACTAGGCTCTCAACTCGGTAATATTATTTTACATATTGTTGAGAGGCTTAGGTTTTAGTTGTAAGATTCTTGTTGTCTTACACCTATTCTTTCATTTGTATTTGAGCTTGTTGCTCATTGGGTTGTAACAAACCTGTTGTTGTAATTGGGTTGAGGTAACCCATGAATTACCTCGGTTACTAAATTGATTTCGTCGGGGTTGAGGGAATCAGGTTAAAAACCCTAAGTTGGGAGGCTTAGGTAGTGGAGTACCCAAGTGAGGGGAACCACTTTACATTTTGTGTCCTTTGTGGTTTGAATTGATTGTGCAAATCTTTAAGCGAGGTTTTGCATCCTTCTTAGCCATTAGATGCCTTAATGCAGCATGGTTAGTAAAAATAATCACATGAGATCCAAGTAGACAAGGTCTAAACTTTTCTAGGGCGAACACTACTACTAGTAGCTCTTTTCCTGTAGTGGTATAATTTCTTTGAGCCTCATCAAGAGTCTTACTAGCATAATAAATCATAGAGGGTTTTTTGTCAATCTTGTGCCCCAAGTTCGCTCCAGTAGCATGTCAGATGCATCGGTCATGATTTCAAAGTGATGATCCCAATTAGGAAGTTGTAAGATAGGTGATTAAGTAATGGCCTCCTTTAACAGATTAAAGCCCCCAGGACAGCCAGAATCAAAGTCAAAGGTTTAATTCTTAACCAAAAGATTACTTAATGGCCTAGCCACCTTAGAAAAGTCTTTGATAAATTGACGGTAAAATCCAACATGTCCAAGAAAGGAACGCACTTGTTTTACCGTCGAAGGTAGCAAAAGTTTAGTGCTAGTGTCCACCTTGACTTTGTCTACTTCAATTCCTCGTTCAGACATGACATGGCCAAGGACAATACCTTCCCTAACCATCAAGTGACTATTCTCCCAAGATAGGACAAGATTAACCTATGTACATTTTTGTAAAGTCTTTACAAGATTAGTCAGACATGTTCCAAAAGAATCCCCAAACATAAAGAAATCATCCATAAACACTTCCATGAAATCACCTACCTTGTCAAAAAAGATTGCAAGCATGCACGTTGAAAAGTTGCTAGTGCATAACAAAGACCAAAAGGCATCCTACGGAATGCAAAGGTTCCGTAGCGACAGGTGAAAGTGATTTTCCCTTGATCGTCGGGGTGGATAGCTACTTGGTTATAACCAGAATAGCCGTCCAAGAAGTAGAACTTCTGAATAGTTAATATTTCAAGGATTTGATCTATGAAGAGAAATGGAAAGTGGTCTTTCTTAGTTGCAATATTCAGCTTCCTATAACTGATACCGACTCTCCAAGAAGAAGCTATGCAGGTTGGAATCAATTCCCCTTTATTATTTGTAATCACAGTTAACCTAACTTTTTTAGGAACCACCTGTACAGGGCTAATCCATGGACTGTCAGAGATCGGATAAATTAGTCCCTCATCTAACCACTTAATTATCTCCTTTTTCACAACCTTCTACATATTTGGATTTAATTGTCTCTACATTTCTTGAGAGGGTTTAGATTCGTCTATTGAACAATAATCGTCGTAGTTTAGAAAAATGCATCGTAGTATAGCGACGAAAATTGAATCGACGTTTAAATTTATATGTGGTCAAAAAACATGAGTTCTGAGGTAGTTTGCAGGGACAAAAATTGGAATTCAACCACCAATAAAAAAATATAAGTATGAGCACAATAATCAAATTACAAGTAATGTTATACAATGAATAATTAATTAAAAATATATTCAATAAAGATCCAAATTGTATCTCAAGATCAGTAAATAAAAAGATAATAGAAAGCCTAAAAAAAGGTGGTGGTTGAAACAACCAATTGACCATTTAACACTAGGCTTCTCTCAATTCAAATCAGACTTACCAGCTCGTCAACACTTAACCATATCAGAACTCAACACTTCAACTCAAATTAGACATCCTGAATGACTCTCATATGGCTTAAACTTTAGGTTCAGATCCAAGTCTAGGCATTGTGTTTCATGCTAGAGCAAAACCCTCCCCCTTCTCTCTCACAAATTCTCTCATTTCTCTCTTAGACCCAAACCCAAATTAGGACAAATTAGATCGGTATAGACTCGGTTCAAACTTGCCCAGGCTTGCGTGCATGTGGGCATAAGCAAGGGCATTTGGTATAAGTGTTTTGCGACCCAACACCCGTGATTTGAGCGAAGAGGCCATGCACTTGATTCATTAAATACGCAATTTTAATTGAAAATTCCCGATGTGGGACTATCTGGAGTGAAGCTTGCTACATTGTTGCTGCGTGGTCTCCTGATGCAATTGAGCTACGGCTGGTGGTTGATAAATGCTAGTTTATCATCATTCTTATGTTGTAAAATAGATCTAGCTCTTAGGATTTTAACTCCATGAACGGGTTTTCGGGCTGCATTAGGCATAAATTAGGGTAGACATGCATTGCACATTTTTTTATCTTTTTAATGTATTTATTTGAGTGTTAGGGTTAACTAGATTGTCGGTTCCCCAGAACTGAAGCACTCAGGAAGGCAACTGGTGAAGGAGAAGCTCAAACCAGCTAGGACTCAGCATAATCCAACTCATCATAGCTGGATACCAGCTCACTTGAACTAGGGTTAGCACATCCTTGCTCCATTCAGCTCATTTCAGCTAAATGTAGCTCAAGATAGCTCATCTTAGCTCACCCTAGCTCAAGTCAGCTCAGATCCAACTAAACTCAATTGAATCTAGCTCATCTCAGCTCCCATCAGTTCATTAGGAGCTCTAGCTAGCTCAGCTAAGTTGACTGGAGTGCACCTCAACTCGGGTACAGCTACCTCCAGCTCTACTCAACTCAAGCTAGCTGAAGATGACTTCACCTAGATCAGGTTGGCTCAAGTCCAGGATCCAAGGACTCCACTTAGCTCAACTTAGTTGAGTTAAGCTACCTTAGCTACTCCAGCTAGCTAGGTCCTCCCTGGGAAGATCAGACCCAACTCACCTTAGCATACCTTAGCAAAAACCAGCTTACTTTAGCTTAGCTTAGCAACTAGCAAAGAACTAGCAAGATAAGCCAGCTAAAGTAGCTCCTTACCATCTTCTTCAGCAACCACTAGCTCCTATGCAGCTCCAAGCATCACCTTCTCATCTCCTCTCCTCAAAACACTGGCTCCAAATACCTCCTCCTCCACTCACCTACTAGCTTAGCTAAGCTCCAACTCCTTGGCCATTCACTATCCATACCTAACCCTAATTTCCACCTAACTACCTCCACTTCAAGTCCACTTAAGGTACACCTAAGCTATCCTACTTGGCGCCAAGTCAACCACAACCCTTCACACCACCACCACCACCTCCAAAGGGCACCAAAAAAGTTTACGCCAAAACCCCCTTAACTACCCTTATAGTTGATGCCAACTTCCCCCTTAATCTCCATCATACACCTCTCCTTCCAAGCCACACCCACCATCCACATACCCACCTTCTAGAAGCCAACAAAGTGGCACCTACCCATGGCTCCCTTCCATGGTTCGCGCCACTTTTAGGTACCCCTTGGCCACCCATAACCACCCCCATAGCATCTCTTAGGTGGCACCAACCCCCCTTAGCCATAGGATTACCAACTACCCAATCCTAGCCTTATACTTCATCTCCATGCCAACCCCCCATCTCCACCTCTATAAAAACCCTCCTAACCACCACTAAAAATCCATCTTCCCTTAGTGTAAATTCCACCCTAATTCTACCTATAGCCCATGGCCAAGAAGAATAAGGGAGGACGAAGATTAAGGAGGCTCTCCCTTGCCTCCTTGGTGCCTTCTTCCTTTCCACTCTTCTTCTTGTGCCATGATATGGAGGAGGACTTTGCTATTCAAGGAGGACAGCCAGGCATTGGAGGAGATCTTGAAGGTGGTTCACACCCACCCTTGGAGGAGCCATTAAGGTGGAAGCCATCCACCTTGAGGAGGGAAGGCATGCCCCCCCTTGTAGGGCTTGTCAGGAAGAGACCTCTTTGAAGAGCTATTCAAGGAAAAGAAAGGATCCCTTTTTAACTATGGGAGTAGCCGCAGTTGGATCAAGAGCTTCATCCTCTTCATGATCATCATCTAGGATTTTAATTTTATTTATTTTTCAGTTTCACTTTTTGTAGTTGAAGCTTTCCTCTACAGTTGTAAAACAAAAATCCATTTTCTATAAAGTTGCTTTTCTAAATTGGTGCACTTTCTTCTTTACTTTAGCTTTGTTTTAGCACTTTCCAACCCTCTTCCCAATTATCCTAGACCTTCACTTGCCTAGGGTGAGCTTAGGAAGAGGTCATTCTTGCCACCTAGTTGCCAAAAGAGGATTAGTCTTTTTCCCACCATTAACTTCACGTATTTGCCATTATTTCAAAACCAAACAAAAATTATATATTTAAAAATACAAAAATAAAGTTGATTTCTATTTTCAAGTAAGAGATTGATATTTGCAAGAATTTGCCTCCTTGGATGACCCTAGATACTCCACTATCTAGGTTATAAATTTTAAAAGCGAATCAAATTTTGTGTTACAATGACTAAAACCCTAATTTTACAAACTACGTAAAAATATGATTAGTGGTGTACTTCTCGATTGAGGGTCCAGAAGCCCTCGTGAAGTTTGTTCGCAAAGCCTGAAGCTAATGGCTGGGTAGTTGCTGGTCTGACAGTGGTGGGCGGAGGCGATGTGAAGTGGAGTTTCGACGAACCTTTCAAATCAAGAATATGGCTCTACGGCACAAGTCAAATAGCTAGGAGGTTTTGTTGTGAAGTGGCGGAGCTTGTGGTGCTTTTTATTGGGTGGTTAATGGATTGTGAATGTCGGACGGTGATGTGGAGGTAGGTGGTGATGGGTTTGGTGGACAGAGGTCTGCAGAGGTCAAAGGCTCCAATAACCTTAAGGCTTTTGATCCCTAGGATGAGAGGAAGGTGTGGGTGGTGATGGTGTCGTGTTCGTGGATTGTAGAAGCGATGCGAGCTCACTGAAGCTCATGCTATAGATAAAGAAGACGAAGTGGAAATAGTGAGGTAAGGGATCGAAAGCTAAACCTAAGAGCCTAAAACTAACCTAAGAGAAGTGGGGAGTAAGGGGACCTAACTACTTGGATGAAAGGGGGGAATTTCGCATCAGCGTGCCTTGCCAGATGCGAAGGGATGAATTCTCTGGTAAGGGGGTATGACGAGGAAGAGAGGGATAAAGAGTTCCTACTAATGTGTGCTAGGAGCGGACGAAGTCGAGGAAGATGTTGGGCCACTCAGTTTGACCATTGAGTGGCCGGAGGAAGGAGATTGAAGAGGTTAGCCGGATGCAAGTTGGCGATGGCTGGAGGGAGGAACAGAAGAGCACTTTTGGCCGTAACTTGACTGATTTTGATCGTGGAACATGGGAGGATTTATATAGAGGTGTTTCTGACCCTTAAATTCCTAGAATCCACGAGTTTGCTCACGAATTGGGCAATCTATACCCGTAGATTTCTCAAGCTTGATTGGAGCTCTATGGTCCACATTAGGCCCCAAGACATGGCCCAATCAAAAGGGGATCTTCTTGTTATCAATCCCTCCAATTTTGGAGGGATTTGATTGACAAATCAAAGAGAACTCCTTGATTGAATGTCGGCGTGTTTGGGTGCTTAGGTTTCTGATAAGGAAACCTATTGCCCATGGCGGTAGGGGCCTAAGTGCATGGTAGGGACTTAAGTGCCAAAGTGACGAGAAGTTAGGGGTCTTTTGGTAAGGAAAGTTTAAACCTAAGGGTCTAGATGGAAAAATAAAGATTTTAAGGGATAAAATGGAAACTAGGTCAAGATGGATTTCGATTGGACCCAAATTTTGATGTTAACCCAATTTGGACCCAAGGAATCTAGTGGTGAACTCAGATTTGGGTTTTGACCATGTTTGATTAGGTAAATTACATAGAAACCCAAATCAAGGTAAATTCTCGTCTAAATCTCTATTTTTGGTCAAAATGGGTTTAGTTGGTCAAAGTAATGGTTCCAAACCTCTTAGAATATTTTTTGATGATTTTTAGGAGGTTTAGATTACATTTATCTTGACCATAATGATAAATGCTAGTTTATCATAATCCTTAGCATCCATTCGCATCTAGTTCCTAAGATTTTGTCCACTGCATTGCATTATATCATTGCATTTAGCATGCATGTGCATTTAGGGTTTAAAGCATACATTAGCATTCATTTCACATTATCTCATGTAGTTTCTATTTGATTGCTAGGGATGAATGCATTGGAAATCAAAGAAACCCTGGTAGTATGGAAGGCCCTTGGAACATTTGTGAAGACAGAAGCTCCAACAGTTGGACCCCAGCTTAACTCAGCTGGATCCAACTCAAATCCAACTCCTACCCTACACCCTCTCCACCTTAATGACCGTCCACCTACATTAAAACTACCAACTATTGGTGACGAAAATACACTCCTTGGGACCCTTTCACATGGCACCAAGGAAGCTTCCTAACCATCCTCCTTGGCACCCTTTCACATGATGCCAAGGAAGCTTCCTAACCACCATCAAAGTCACCCTCCTTGGCATCCTTTCACATGGTGCCAAGGAAGCTTCCTAACCACCATCTATACTAGCCTATAAAAAGACCCCCCATCCTACCATTCAAACCATCCTTGGCAAGCAATAATTCTTCACCCTATCAAACACCTATAGCCACCATACATCCCACGCCCAAGAAAGGAGGAGAGAAGAAGATTAAGGGAGTAACCTACCCATTCCCTTGGTTCCTTCTTCCTCTTCTCTCTCCTTCCTTGTGCCACTCCAAGGAGCAAGCTTCCATTTAGGAAGGATAGCCAGGAAAGAGGAAAGAAGGGTGGAGGATGTCCACATTTGACAGGGGAAACTCAAGGAGCTAGAAGGAATTCTTCTTCAAGTCTGGGAGCCACCATTCTTGGAGCGAAGGCTGCCTCAGCTACTCAGGAGAACTTTCTATCTTTTATTTTGTTGCATTTTAATTCCTGTTAAGCATTCATCTACCTAGGGATTAACTAAATGGAACCTCTGCTTAGTTGAGCTCCCTAGGGACTTTGTAAACATTTCTTCTTAATAGAAAAGTGTATTTCTTCATTCTTGAATTTTCAATTTCAAGTAGCAACTTTAGTTATTTTAGTGCATCACATCTCTCTTGTAATTACCCTAGGCGCACTTGCCTAGGGTGAGCTTAGAAGAGAAGACTTCTCTTCTCACTTAGGTTCTAGTTGTTAGGCAAGTTTCTTTAGCATAGTTCTATCTTCGTACTAGTATCCCTCTTGTTTCTTAACATAAGAATTTACAGAAATCAAAATACAAAAAGAGAAGTGTTGATTTGAGAGATAAGAGAGAGAATCACTTATTTGACTAACAAATTGACCTCGTTGGGTGACCCTAGATACCACCACTATCTAGGAATATAAATTTAAAAGATTATTGATTTTGTGCATTGCAACAATATTAAAACCCCCATTTATAAAATTGTGCAAATCTCGCATCACTTTTTGGAGCTGTTGCTGGGGAGGCTCAGCTTAGTCACATATTTAATCTCTCTCTTGCTTGCTTGATCTTCGTGAAATTTTATTTCTTTTGATTTCAAGTGCGAATCATGAGCGGGAGAGAGATTTGGAGCACTTGTAGCGGAAGCTTCAAGTGTCTTTTCTTCTCGCATACTTCAAGTTAGTTTCCTAGGCCTTTTCTTATCAAAAACAAAAGCAATATCTCTTAAAAAATATTTAAATTATCAAAAAACCAAAAGCATGAAAAATTAAGGGTGGCGGAACCCTAAAATTCATTTTGTTGCTTGTTTCCTTTATTTTTCCACCACCTTTGTCTTATTGGTGTTTGATTTTTGAAAATCTAGACTTCTATCTTGATTTTTGAAAATCAGGTTCGGGTACTTAGGAGCTTTCTGAAATCATCAAATTTCATCCAAAAAAGCCCCTTTGATTTAAGATCCTTGAGTCCAATTTTCAAGTAATTTTGATGAATAGAAAAATTTTAAAAATTCAAGGACTGAATAGGGGTTAGACCTTATTTTCTTGCTATTTTCTTAGTGTCCAAGAATTTTATAAATTTTTCTACTCATCAAATTTAGGTAAACATCATATTGAGGAAAACCTTGATAAATTTTCTACATCATATTAAATTCTCAGAAACTTTTAAGATCATTTCAGGTTTCTGCAGAATCAATTCCTCGTAACTACCATTTCTAACTCTTGACACCAATAAGAAGAAAAATTTCAAAAAAATATCAAACAAATTCCTAAAATCACAAAAAAATAAATTTTCAATTCGTTGTTTGATTTTACATTAGGTGGTGCTGTTGTTTGTTTTGTTTGGACCACCACCTAAAAAGATTTTGAAAAGAAATTCATTTTTAGAAGTTGCATAACTAGGAATTCCAAATTTAGGGTTTTTAATTTTCTCTCTTAGCCACATCAAATTTCAAAGGAATTGATCTCCACCAACAACAACTTATTTGCTATTATTTTTTGGAACATCAAAACCTTGTTTGAACATTTAATAAGAGAGATCCTAAAATACATTAAATCTTTATTAAAACCTTAAAATCCTTCAACCAAAAATCCTTGTTTGCAAACCTCCTTTGATTTGGCTTGGGCACCACTTCCTGGCCAATTCGCACACACACACAAAAAAAAGAAATAATCGGGAATTACCCCAACTAACGCCCATCACATTCCTTGTGCGCTCTAAGCTCCTATACCTAATTAAAATTTGTAGCAATTTGACCCCTAAGATTTCATCAAACTTAGGCTTGCTACCTAGGTTTCAAGTTTTCTTTAGTTGGTATCAATTCTTTCATCTATATCTGGTGCCAGGCCGAGGGGTCGTGTCAAACGACCAGGCACGGGTTTACACAAGCCCCCAGTGATTTTTCTAGGACATGCTTGGGCCCAACCCTCCCCTTATTCAACCTAACCAGACTTGTTGAGAGAACGGATATGCACTACTGATTTCTTATTTCTTAGGCAGACCAAGTCTTAGGTAATTTTTAGGGAGTCAACCTTAAGTTAGGTCTAGAATTTTGCTTGCTTGGTTGCACACTTATTCTTCTCATCTTTCCTTCCTCTCCTCCCCATTCTTCCATTGCATGCACGGGCGGTGGTCCCAAAATCCACACTTGGAGAGACCTCTTGATTCTGGCCCCCCGCACAAAAAGACTTTCTTCCTATCATTTTCATTCTTCAAAAATGGAAAATCCCAAAAATATGTCCGACGCCGCTTCCACCTCTCATTGACAAAATACTTTTGATCCTACCTCTATTCTTGTTTCTAACCCTTCCACCCAAAATCTGCAATCTAACCTGCTGGTTGACTTACCCATCCCCAACCTATCCATCTTATAACTACTTGAGATGCCATAAGGACAAAACCAAGCCCCCTCGCCCAATCACCTGTACATGATGGTTGAGCAACTAGCTCAACTACAAGCAAACCAACATCAGTTGGCAAGGATTGTAACGAACCTAGCCAACCAAGGGCAAAACCTGCCACCCCATTAGCAACTTGTCATTCCTCTTAAGGATTTTTACGATCCTTCTAATTATGAGGACAGACCAGGGGTGTTCATACCAGAAGGGGACTTTGAGATTAATCTTGTCGTTCTGACCTTAATCAAGCACTTCCATGGCCTTCCTCAGGAAGAACCATTTAGCTACCTTGAGGAACTTACTCTCCTTTCACAGATGACCTGTTCTTGCAATGTGCAAGAGGATTTATGGCTGATAGGGTTATTCCCGCTTTCCCTAACGGACAAGCTGCATACCAGTTGGCAAACCCATTACCACTTAGCCTCAGCTTAAAACTACTTTCCTAAAGAAATTCTTCCCAATTGGTCGTACGATTTCCCTACGACGATATATTACGACCTTCCAACAAAAACCTGGTGAGACCTTACTTGATGCTTGGGAGCGATTCCAGGATCTTTTAAGAAGTTGCCCGCACCACAAGGTTCCATTATGGCAGCTCATGTAGATCTTCTACCATGGATTAGAAGATCAACTTCAACGTTTCGTTGACACCTCGTGTGGCGGCAACTTCTTGAATAAAGATGCTGAGAGTGCCTATGATCTTTTTGAAGAAATGAGTGAAAGCTCATTTACCCATGCATCCATGAACACCTTTGGTAGGACTACCAACTCGCAGTTTAGTGTTCATGAGATAGGCACTCAATCAATCCCTTCTACCCAAGATGACGTTAAGATGATTTCCCATAGGCTCTATCAGATGCAATTAAATCAGAAGAAAATCAAGGAAAGACTTACTACACCCACCCAGGTTCCAAATCCGACCCTGCCTAACATTCTAACGAGAGAGAACTTGCACAATCTCAATATTGTCCCTACTAAGTATAATCAAATTTCTGAGGCTTTATATGGTTCCCTAGGGAGTTGCAGTTATCCAAATCCTAACCCCACTGAGAATATTTTTGCACTCTAGGAGCAATTTAGAACTCCCTCCAACTCCAATTGGAGGAATTATCCGACTCACTCCTGGCCCAATCAAGTACCCTCTCAGAAACAAAACCAATTTGGAGGGTATGGGCAGAACCAAACTTTCTATCAACCTGAGCCATCCCAAGAAGACATTAATTCCCAGGTTATGAAAACCCTGCAGGGCATGCAAAATTAGATGTCGGAGGTAACCCGTGTTGTTACAAATCTCAATAATTAGATTGGGGTTACTTCGACCCAGAGACCTACAGGACATCAGCCTTCCCAGCCCATACCCAACCCTATCAATCAAAGGAACCACTACCAGGGCAGGCACTCAAATCAGAACCATGCTAATCAGCCTCCAATCAACCTAGCATCACAACACTCACTAGGTTTCTTACAACATCAAGCCCCCCAACCCCCTCCTAGGAACAACCAAACTTTCGATGCAGTTACTTTGATGAATGGGAAAACAATCACCGATCCTAGGCCTTCACACCAACTTGATGAAACCCACACTACCCTAGTGTAAGTCCACTCTCCTAACACCATCACTCAGGGAGAAAAGGAATTGATTATCACAACACGACTCCTATCCCTTTTCCCCAAGCTCTCCACTCCAACACCAATAAAGGAAAAAAATTTGAGCTCACAAATGAGGAACTCATGGAATTATTTGGGCAAGTTCCGATCAACATCCCTCTCCTAGTCATAATCAAATATATCCCTACCTATGCTAAGTTTTTGAAGGATCTCCATACTCCAAAAAGGGATAATAAAAACCTAGGAAGAGTTCATCTTTCAAAGACAGTAAGCTTTATCATACAGAGCAAGCTACCTCCTAAGATGAAAGACCCAGGCATGCCTTTGATTTTTGTGACTATTAATGATACTACATTTAACCGCACCCTTCTCGATCTCGGTGCCTCAGTCAATATCATCCCCACAGTTCTATTTGAGGAATTTAAGATCAGTGATCTCAAGCCTATCGAGGTTACCTTACAATTAGTTGACCAATCTGCGATCAAACCTCAAGGGATTGTCAAGGATGTCCTTGTCAAGGTTCAGAATTGTGTCTACCCCATAGATTTTCTAGTCCTTGACATTAAGGTACCCGAATCTCTAATCAATGCTCCTATCATTCTTGGATGACCCTTTTTGGCCACTGCGAAAGCAAATATAAATTGTCATACAGGAAAAATGAATATCACTTGCGCAGGCCAAATAATTACCCTAGATATTTTCAAATCTTCCAAGAAATTCAATGATGATGATGACTTCTTTGAGGACTCAGATATTGAAACATCTAATTTGCTGAAGGAAATAATGCTGATAGATTCTCTTCCTGACCATAATTTTTTCATGGATTCTGACTCTAAATTGGTGGTTGGCGACATCAAAGACTCGGAGACTTGTATTCACTCAAAATCTCTTCCTGACTATTCACCAGACCCGCTTACTCTAATTTCACCTCACCCACCCACTCTTACTTCAATTCAACCTCCCACCCTAACTTCACCCACCCTTCATCTCGTTAACTTTTCTCCCAGTCCCTTCCCCTTGGACCTACCATCTGATTCCCCTAAGCATGACTATCTTCCTGAATTAAAACCTTAGACAAACTCAAGTATTTCTTCCATTTTTCGCACTCATTTTAGTCACCCTACTTCCATCATTTTCTTTTCAAGGGACCAAGAGGAAGATTGCATTATAGATGGCATTCACGTGTCTAACCATCTTCATGATTGACCATCTTCCATGCATCACTTAACACTCGACTAAATGGCATTAAAGACAACACTGGTTAGGAGGTAACCCAGCAACATTTTCCTTTTTGCTTTCATTTTCTTTTTTAGGTTCTACAAAACTTCACCTCTATCCTAACTTCCTCTCAGGTGATATCTTCTCCTACTCTTTTCTTTTTGCAAGGGACTTGCAAACTTATGCATGAGGGGCTACTTCAATTTTGTTAGCCATTTCATTACTTTTCAGAGCCTAAAAACATTAAAATATTTTATATTCACATCATCTACATCTGCATATGTGCTCTATTTGCATAACTTCTAAAAAAATGTTCTGAGAATTTTTAGTGAAAGAAAGGACCAATGGTTGAACTTTAATTCAAACTAGGTACACCTGGGGTTTAATCATTAACAAACTAAGGATGAAGCTGTGGATTCATTTTTAGACATTTTAGGTCTAGAAACCTAGACTAGATCAGGTATCCTGCAAAGAATTCCATCCTAACACTTGATGATTCAAGTAACTCGACTTTGTTTAGCGACTTGGATAGTACCTGACTTAGCTCTCAATCCAAAAATTTGCTTTTCTTTTGAAAACCTGGTGTCAAACATTTCACACACAAAACCAACACTACCCAAGCCCAAAAACATGTAAATAATTAAAAAACTCTTGTAAAATCTTAGCAAAAGATCAAGAAAGATGATTGGTTTGAGTTCCCACCTTTGAGAAGGAAAAATACTTCCTTTGAGGACGTGATGTCAACATGTTACCACCTCGACATTGCTCTATATTTATATTTCATATCTTTAGATGGAGCATTAAGGCGCATTTTGCAACTCAGGTGTCTTGGATAGTGCTCTACCCATAGCGTCAGAGCAAGAACTTAAGTTTTCTTGGAGTGCCCCTTTACACCGCATTGTGCTTTGGGATTGTGAGCTCCTGGGATGTGTCTTGGACAGTACTATTTCGAAGTGCCAATGCCAAACCCCCTCGAGGATTGGTAACAGGAATGATGATACTGACACATCTGTAGTAGGACTAAGCTAAGGCTAAGCCTGGGGGAAATAATTGAAGAAAAAAAGTTTCAATAACATGACCTTATCCCAATAATGTTGCCATATCACAAAGCACTGACACCTAAATTTTCATCAACTTGCTAGTTACGGATCAAGTTCATGAGCCAGGGAAATCTTAATAGAAAAAATGGTTTCAGGATATTTGAATTAAAAAGTAGTGAATTCTCAAAGGATACAGTGGTCCTAATTTGTATAATCTTTGAATCCAAAGCTAAGTCTAGATGTTTTGTCCTTAATAAACCTTGTACCTACCTTAACCAAAAATCAACCAAGGTCTTATCTTGAACTTTTTCCTCAAAACACAAAAAGTTGGTTTCTTGAGAAATAATGTGGTGCAGTCACAATTTTTGCTAAGGGGCTAGCAAAACGATGAGCATGGGGGTTTGATAAGTGCCAGTTTATCATCATCCTTAGCATCCATTCACATCTAGTTCCTAAAATTTTGCCCACTGCATTGCATTATATCATTGCATTTAGGGTTTAGAGCATACATTAGCCTTCTTTTCATATTATTCCATGTAGTCTCCGTTTGATTTCCAGGCATGAATGCATTGGAAATTAGAGAAACCCTGGCAATATGGAAGGCACTTGGAACATTTGTGAAGACAGAAGCTCCAGTAGTTGGACCCTAGCTCAACTCAGCTGGATCCAACTCAAATCCAACTCCTACCCTACTCCATCTCCACCTTAATGGTCGTCCACCTACATTAAAAGCACCAACCATTGGTACCGAAAATACACTCCTTCGCACCATTTCACATGGCACCAAGGAGGCTTCCTAACCATCCTCCTTGGCACCCTTTCACATGATGCTAAGGAAGCTTCCTAACCACCATCCAAGCGACCCTCCTTGGCACCCTTTAACATGGTACCAAGGAAGCTTCCTAACCACTCTCCTTGGCACCCTTTCACATGGTGCCAAGGAAGCTTCCTAACCACCATCTATACTAGCCTATAAAAAGACCCCCCATTCTACCATTCAAACCATCGTTAGCAAGCAACAATTCTTCCTCCTATCAAACACCTATAGCCACCATACATCCCACACCCAAGAATGGAGAAGGAGAGAAGAAGATTAAGGGAGTAACCAACTCGCTCCCTTGGTACCTTCTTCCTCTTCTCTCTCCTTCCTTGTGCCACGCCAAGGAGCAAGCTTCCATCTAGGGAGGACAACCAGGCAGGAGGAAAGAAGGGTGGAGGACGTCCACATTTGAGAAGAGCAACTCAAGGAGCTAGAAGAAATTCTTCTTCAAGTCTGGGAGCCACCATTCTTGGAGTGAAGGCTGCCTCAGCTACTCGAGAGAACTTTCTGTATTTTATTTTGTTGCATTTTAATTCTTATTAAGCATTCATCTACCTAGGGATTAACTAAATGGAACCTCTACTTAGTTGAGCTCCCTAGGACTTTGTAAACATTTCTTCTTAATAGCAAAGTGTCTTTCTTCATTCTTGAATTTTCAATTTCAAGTAGCAACTTTAATTATTTTAGTGCATCACATCTCTCTTTTAATTACCCTAGGTGCACTTGCCTAGGGTGAGCTTAGAAGAGAAGGCTTCTCTTCTCACTTAGGTTCTAGTTGTTAGGCAAGTTTCTTTAGTGTAGTTCTATCTTCGCATTCGTCTTCCCCTTATTTCCAAACATAAAAATTTACAAAAATCAAAATACAAAAAGAGAAGTGTTGATTTGAGAGATGAGAGAGAGAATCACTTATTTGACTAACAAATTGGCCTCCTTGGACGACCCTAGATACCACCACTATCTAGGAATATAAATTTAAAAGCTGATCGATTTTGAACGTTGAAATAGCATTAAAATCCCCATTTATAAAATCGTGCAAATCTCGCATCATATAACCTCTTAAATTTAAGTGAAGTTGATAATTAGGGTTTTTAGTGATATTTTCATTCTCAAAATGTGTGCAATTCTGATTCAGTCAATGTGAGCCCACTTCTTTGTCTTTTAAGTTCATTTGACCTTAGATTAACCCTTGGTTAATCAGCATTAATGATGGGATTGTAAAATAGTATAATTAATCTCATTTTTCTGTCTTCTTCTCATATTAGTTTAGTATGGAATTGTGATCCTCATACGATTATTTGGAGCATTTATCACTGGATTTGAATTAATTCAAGATAGTTATGAAGAATGATAGCGTTACCATCATACCCCCATGCCTAACTTTTGTTAGTCCCCAACAGTTGCATGTAGAGCAACCCCAAAATCTTCAGTAGTCGCTCGTGGAGCCGCTCCAACAGCAGCAATAAGTCGCCGAACACCCACTCCGCCACCACTCCATTCGGTCGGCTCCGACCACGGTGCGAACCACCTCGATCACCACCATGAAGCCCTCGGTCGAAAGATCCTCCTCCGAGCTTCGCACCTCCGGCCATTCCCTCGTCCCCGTACATGAGCTCGGGGAAGAAATCCCCTATTTTAGGTTGTATTTCTTTTTATATCTCTTGCCATTGCCACTTCAAATTTTTCATTAAATCAATTAAATATTGTGGTGCAATTGCTAGGTACTCCCTCCTCTTTCATGTAAATGCTATTTCAGCATTATCTCACACTATTTCCTTAATCTATAGGGGATTTTGGATTGATACTTGGGAGAAATCAATAGTGGACATCTATTTTTAACTCGTGCAAGTTTTAATAGGCCATTGCCTCCCTATGGACATGACCCGCTCCCTTCTTGAGTGGTTTACTTAATTTGTTTTGATTTGCATTGTTCGCTACTTAATTTCTGTACTGCAACGATCTTGATTTATATTTTCTAAAACTAAAATAATGCAATCACATGACCTTATAAAGATCCTAATAAATGTTGGCATTCACAAAGAATAGACACAAGGTTTTAAAAGAATTATGCAAGTTGTGAGATGGATTCAAGAGCCAAGGAATCCTAACTGCAAAATGGTTTTGGGTCATTTGAATTAACAATGATTTAATTTGTGAATTTTTGAAAGATACACTAATCCTGATTCTTCTAACTCTTGGATCCAAAGATAAATCCCAATATTTTATCTTTAACAAATCCCATACCTTTCATGTTTTCAATCAACCAAGACCCTATAATCTTTTTCTCCTCAAAAGTTAAAAAAATTAGTATCTCCCAAAATCCATTTTGTGAATTTAGTTTTACTAAGAGACTAGCAAAAAGTAAGCATGGGGGTGTGATAAACACCAGTTTTTCATCATTCTTATACCCTAAAACTGATCTAGCTCTTAGGGTTTTAACTCTGCAAATGGATTTTCGGGCTGCATTTAAGCATTTAACTAGGATAGGAATGCATTGCATTTTAGTTGTATTTTTAATGTGTTTACTTAAGTGTCAGCGATAAGCAGAGAGTTAGATCCCACATACCTTGGCACTTGGGAAGGCAGAAGATGAAGAAGAAGCTCCTTTCAGCTGGATTCCAGATAGATCCAGCTCATGCTAGCTAGAACAACTCATCCCTAGCTCCATTCAGCTCATCTCAACTAAATGGTAGCTCTAGCTAGATCAACTCATCCCAGCTAGATCAACTCATCCCTAGCTCAATTCAGCTCATCTCAGCTGAATGGAGCTCTAGCTAGTTCACCTTAGCTCCATTCAGCTCACCTTAACTGGATGGCAGCTCAAACTAGCTCAAGTCAGTTGATCCCAGCTCCATTCCAGCTCCGAGAAAAGTGACGTTTATGCCTATGGTGTTGTCCAGTTGAAGCTTTTGATGGGAAGAAAACCTGTGGAAAAGATGGCACCTTTTCAATGCCACTTTATTGTTACATGGGTAAATACATTTATTTTTCACTTCATCGTAAAAAGGTGTTCAGGCGATAAATCAATGTTTTAAAATAGCTTCGTTGTATTATAGCCAAAATAGCCCTCAAACAAATAAACTCGAATGAAAGTCCGAGGTCGAACATAGGGAGAAATATGCAATTCAATCTCAAGATCACAATTTGAATCAAAAATATAAGTGATTGCAACAATAATAATGTTAGGTACCAATGTGCAAAAAGAATGGAGAAAAATGGTGATTTGAATCACCAATTACTCCTCACAAATAGCAACTAAATCAACAATGTCAATAAAGCCTCAAGTATATGCAATCAGATGATCTAGGCTTGTATCAAATGGCTTAAACAACCAGTTGCTATAGCGCTGCTTAGAGACTCAAAGGTTTCCTTTCTTTATTGCTCTCTTTCTCTTCTTCCTCCTTTCTTGCTTTGCTTTCTTCTTTCTTTCAAGTCAGGTCTTCTCTTCTTCTTTTCTCAGGTCTTCTCCTCTTCTTCTTGCCATTCTTCTCTATGCAGCTCTCCTTCTCCTTTAACTCTTCTTCACGTAAAGGGGGAAGGTTCCTCAAATTTGGCTAAGTGTCAGCCTAAACGTTCTAAAAGCAAAACCCCCCTTGCGCTCGCGCACTCTCTCTCTTTCTCTCTCTAAGTCATGCTCTCCTAGAGCCTTCTACAGTACTGGGTATTCATGTATTTGGATCAAGCAAACACCTAGGTCCAGACTCACCGGCAATGGGTGGTGAGCGAGGAGTGAAGGCTTAGGCAGGTCAAGTGTACCAGGTCCATAGAGGAGAGGTCGCAGACGAGGCACGTGATGGGTGTGATGGACCTCACCCCTTGTGTCTGAGGTGATAAGCCCCAGGCACAAATTCAATTTATGTCACTGCTGCCGCTCGTAAACTTCCGATGTGGGACTATCCATCCCCTTTTTCTTCATGCAGCACATGCAGCAGTAGGTGGAGAGGTCTTCATCTTAATTCTAGTCAAGGCTCAGTCAAATGACTCAATTGGTCCCTGGGTTATGTACCTGGATGGATTCTGTGCTGCTTGGGATGAGTTCCTGGAGCTAAAGGTGCTGAAGCAAGCTCCAAGCTTCGCTCGAAGCTTCGGTAATGGTGGCAGAGACCTATGTACTTGAAAGCACGAAAATGGGCTAAAAGCCCTAGTTAAAATGTGGCGGAGGTGCATAGCAGTGGAAACACTTCACCGGAGGAGTGGCCAGAGTGGAGGACGGAGAGGGTGGTCAATGTGATGCAATGGCTGAAATGAAGTGTGGTTGGTATGTAAAGGGAGTAGAGGAGCTATGGAACTTATCTAGGTGATTGGCGAGTGAAGAGAGGCAGAGTGACGTCGGTTGTGGTATGGCCAACGCCGGAGACAAAGGTGACTCCGATGAGAAGGGAACGGCGAGGAAGACGGAGGGAGAGACACCCGCTGGTACGGCGTGGCACGGAGGAAGGCAAGGAAAGTGAATCCACTACTAGTATTGTGGACGGACGACGAGGGAGGTTGGAGGGGATCGCTGGAGCTCAAGGAGCCTTTCGGCCAGGTTAGGAGAGAGGAATTTAGGGAAGATCTAGTCGAAATCGAGCTTGAGGAGAATGGTTTGATCTATAGGACTTTTTATAGGCCTTTAGAGGAAGTTTTTGTCTTGGGAAGCAAGCTTTCCAAGCTTGGAAAGCTTCACTGGAGTTGGGAAATTTTTGATACCTAAATCTCTCATGCATTCGCATGAGAGATTGAGAAAGAATTGAAGGTCAAGAATCGGTCTAATTGAAAGAGAATTTCAAGAGGGATCTCCAGTTCAAATTTGGGGAAGTTTCATCAATCAATCAAAAAGAAATCCTTGGTCAATTATCGTCAGAGCTTTAGGAATAGGATTTCTCTACGATGGGGACCTTTTTGTGAAAAAGGTGAAGAACTTTGGGGGATTTTTTTAATAAGTTCAAAAGCTGAGGGGCTATTAGAGATAAGGAAAGTCAGACTTAGACCAAAGTGCAAACTAGGTCGAAACAATATCAGATTCGGCCCAAATTTTGATTCCAATATAATTTGGACCTAAGGAATCTAATGGTGAAGTTCGATTTTGGTTTTAAACATGTTTGATTGGGTAATTTATGTAAAAACCCAAACTAGGGTAAATGTCTATTTAAGACTCTATTTTGAACCGAAATGGGTTTTGATGGTCAATTTGAAGGTACCAAACCTTAGGAAATATTTTTCTATGATTTTTAAAGGGTTTAGGTGAATTTTATCCTAACCATAACCTTAGTTAATTAAGTGGGTCTATTTTTAGGATTTCAAAAGTCATTTAATTCGCAAAACACGCAAAAACCCTTTTCCGTCTGTTCTAACCCACTTGTTATCCTTTTAAGACCATTTGACCCTCAATTAACCCCTGAGAAAACCCGTGGTTGTACTGTATTCAAGTTATGATGGTAAAATTATAATTTTAACCCTGATTTCTTATCTTTCTCTTAGAATTCTAATGCAATGAAATATGACCTTTTGAGGGTTGTAGGAGCATTTACTGGTTTAATTAGATCAAAATGAGATAGTTATGGCTCATGGTGGTATTCCCATCATACCCTCATGCCTAGCTTTTGATAGTCCCTTAGAAAAATTTTAAGGGATTTATTCGAATTCTAGACCACATGTTTCTTTATGCTAAGACTCTGATGTGTGCTTTCTTTTGTAGATTAGGTCAGAATGCCGATAATAGCCCTAGAGGTACTCAAGTACTAACCTAGATCCGAACCTAACCAGCTTTTGCCTCAGTCCACCGCGAAGATTTCTAAGGCCCGCAAGAACTATCCTGAGGTTCGTTGAACTCCATGGTTAAAGCACCTGTGCTTGTAACATGTTTTAGCCCAGGTTCAGTTTGTAGTGCATATTATTAAGATAGAGAGAAGAATTCTTCTTTGATTTTGTAGAGTTTTCTCTCTCTTTTCTTTTTATTTCTAGCCTTGATTAGCTTTACAACACGGTCTGTATTGGATTCCTAGTTCCCACCATCAATCCTCCCAAGGTCCCTGGCAGTCCTCGCAAAGTCCCTGGCAACCCCCAGAACCCTAGCTTTTGAGATTTCGAGATAATCCCGCCTATGGCATTCTATAGCTAAATCCAGACCCTGACAATCGACATTTCGTGATGATGACGCCCATGGCAGCTTAACTAGCACAAGGTGCTTACATGCCCCTTGTAGGATATTTAGATATCCTAAGAGACAAGCACCGAGGAGACGATATGTTATTGCGCATCTTAGAGGGGAGTTTCCCACCTCTCCGCACCGGGAACTCGTCAAAATCAACTTGTGTTGATCAGCCACTCCTAATCTAGGTAACATTTTCAAAATAGATTTAATGCATTTGCATGATTTTGATACTTAAGCACACTGAACCAGACTGGATTGGGGTGCTTAGGTTATTGAGTCTCGCAAACCAGAGGTCAATTAACGAGGCCGAATAATCCCTAAGCCTTAGACCTAATACTTAAGCTTCGCCTTTTTCCCCAACCTCTTGAGGACTATCCAGATCTTAGCAGATACTTGAATTTTTAAGCCTAGAATTCCAGCCTAAGAGGCCTAAGATCAGTGTTCATACTAATCTTCTTTTGTCCCTTATCACTTTTCATCTTTCATTTTCTTTCCTTTTGATTTGGTCTAGAATTGAGTCAATTCCTTAATCTTTTACTAAAGACTATCTCTTTTTCTTTTCTTTTCAAATTGTGATCCTTTTTTTTTTTTGACATTTTTATATCCTCCCCTTTTCTCCTAAAAAATGATATGCAATCAATTTACTCAAAATTTCCTTCCTTCTCTCATTTTTGTTCTTTTTCAATTTTTTTTTTTTGGTTGTTTCGGAATATGTGATTTTTTTTATGAAGCCCTTTCTTGTGAAGTGATTTTCATAACGTTTTGCACTTTAATACCCCCCCATGCCTACATTTTGCAATGTCCTCATTGTAAATTAGGTGGGTTCGAGTTCTGCTTAGAACATTCATTAGAACAGGTTTTGGATGGGTGGATGGGTTGGGATGACTATTGCGGACGATTTCAAGCTCGGGTACGGGTACTAGAGATGGAGTCGGTTGTTCTAATGGATGAACCCTAAAGTGCAATATGTGTTCAGCATAAGATGTGTCAAGAAGGGTTTTGGTTTTTTCAAAAAGATGACGGGTTGCCTCCTGTTAAGCGCTGAGTTTAACGCCATCAGCCGGGCATAATAAGCTCAGGGAGAATGGAGATCAAAAGATACCTTAGCCATGTTTGTATCGGTGAGTTCAATGAACGGCTTAAGTAGCTAATCATTCATGACAAAGGGTTCTGAATCAAGGTTGGGTTGACTGATTTCTACGGCTCCATTTCCAAAAATTTGTCTGATAAGATATGGTCTAATCCATTTTGATCTGAGTTTTCCGGGGAACAATTTGAGTTTGGCATCAAAGAGTAGGATTTTCTGACCAGGTTGAAAGATCTTTCTAGATATGTGCTTGTCGTGAAGGGCCTTAACCCACTCTTTGTAAATTCGTGAGTTCTCATATGCATCATTGTGTAATTCATCTATCTCGCTCATTTGAAGCTTTCTGTGGGTTTCTACCTTAGATCTAGATTACACTTCCATATAACCCAATAGGCTTTGTGCTCCAATTCGATGGGGAGGTGACATGCCTTCCCATACACCAATCTGAAAGGGGACATGCCCAATTGGGTTTTGTGGGTGGTCCTATAGGCCCATAAGGCTTCCAGAAGTTGGGACGACCAATCCTTCCGGTCAGGTCAGACAGTGACTTGAAGGATTTTGTTGATCTCCCAATTCGATAGCTCAGCTAGACCGTTGGTTTGGGGATGATAAGGAGTAGAGATTCAGTGCAACACCCCGTATTTGGTCATCAGTGATCTGAACTGAGAATTTGTGAAATGGGTCCCTCCATTAGAGATAATGGCACATGGAACCCCGAACCGAGAAAAGATGCTCTGATGAATGAATTTGATTACCACCTTATAATCGTTGGTTCAGGTCAGAACAACTTCAATCCATTTGGACACGTAGTCAACAGCGAGAAGAATGTATTCGAAGCCATCTGAAACAAGGAAGGGTCCCATGAAATCAATCCACCAGATGTCAAAGATTTCGCATACGAGAATTGGTTGTAACGGCATCATATCAAGTAGCTCATGTTGCCCAAGGTCTGGCAATGAGTGCTTGCCTTACAGTGATCGTATGCATCTTTGAAAATCGTGGGCCAATAAAAGCCGCATTGGACATGCTTACCTCACAACGAGGACTTTTGCTGCGGTTTTATGTCCAGAAAAGTGTCCGCCGCAGGCCTAGTCATGGCAGAAGGACAAAATGTCCTGAATTTCCACTTCTGGGATGCACCATTTGATGATCTGGTCAGCACCAATGCGGAAGAGGTATGAATCTTCCCACATGTAGTACTTGGCATTGGAAAGCAATTTGTCTTTCTTGGCCTTCGGCCAATTGGATGGGATTTGATGTGATGACAAGTAGTTTACTAGATCAGCAAACCAAGGAAGTTCCATACTAATAATCAGGAGGTGCTCATTGGGAAAATGTTCTGTGATAGGTCCGGAAGGGTCAATACTGTCAGAAGGAAGGCGGGATAAGTGGTAAACTACCACGTTCTACTTTCCCACTTTATCGTGAATCTCAAGATCAAATTCTTACAACAGCAAGATCCAGTGGATTAGTCAAGGTTTCGCATCCTTCTTTGGAAGGAGGTGACTCACTGCAGTGTGATCTGAGTATATGATAACACGGGAACCGAAAAGATATGATATGAATTTTTCCAGGGCAAATACTATGGCTAGCAGCTCTTTCTCAGTAACTGTATAGTTACGCTAAGCCTCGTCAAATGTCTTGCTAGCGTAGTAGATGACCACTGGTTTCCTATCTATTTTCTACCCAAGTACCGCTCCTACAGCATAATTAGATGCATCACACATGATCTCAAAGGGTTGAGACCAATCAGGAGACTACAGGATAGGTGCTTAGGTAACTCGATCACACAAGATTTCAAAGGCCTGAGTGTACTCCTTAGAGATTTCAAAAGGGACATCCTTAGATAGAAGATTAGTTAGGGGGTGCATGATTTTTGAGAAATCGGGAATGAATCGACGGTAAAAATTAACATGCCCTAAGAAGGAAAGGATGTCTATGACCGAGCTAGGCATAGAGTTTGGAAATCAGATTCACCTTGGCTCGATCAACTAGGATGCCTTTTTCAGAAATGAGATGTCCCATGACAATTCTCTCAGGTACCATGAAGTGGCTCTTTACCCAGGAAAGAACCAAGTTCACGTCGATGCACCACCTAAGGATTTGGACCAAGTGTAAGAGGCAATCATCAAATGATTCACCAAATACTGAGAAGTCATCCATGAAGACTTTAAGGTATTCACCTACCATATTTGAGAATACGGCAAGCATGCACTACTAAAAAAGTAGCTGGTGCATTGCAGAGACCAAACAGCATCCTTCGAAATGCATATGTTCCGAAGGGGCAGGTGAAGGTGGTCTTATCTTGGTCCTCGGGATGGATTGCGACCTGATTGTACCTAGAGTACCTGTCCAAAAAGCAAAAGAATCGATTTCCCACTAGTTTCTCGAGAATCTGATCAATGAACGGTAGTGGGAAATGATTCTTCTTCGTGGAGGAATTGAGTCTTCTGTAATCAATGCAGACTCTCCACAAGTTTGCTATACGGGTTGATATGGTTTCTCCGGTTTCAATCTTGATGACGGTGAGCCCAGCCTTCTTAGGCACAACTTGGATTGGACTCACCTACCGACTGTCGGAGATCGGGTAGATGATCCCTACATCTAACCACTTGATGATCTTCTTTTTCACAACATCCTGCAGGTTTAGATTTATACGTCTCTGCATTTCACAGGATGTTCATGAGCCCTCTTCAGTGTATATGTAATATGTGCAGTATGTAGGGCTGATACCAGTCAGATCATCGATGGTCCATCCAATGGCTCTCCGATGCTATTGGAGAACAGAAATCAGGCATGTTTCCTGATCAGGTGTGAGTCGGGAGTTGATAATCACAGGAAACCTTTGATTGGAACACAAAAAGACGTATTTTAGATGATCGGGGAGAGGCTTTAATTCCATAACTGGGTTGTCGCAGCAGCAGGTGGTTCAGAGTGGATGTCAGGGCAAAGGAAGGAGCTATAGGTGTGTCTTGGTTCGGTTCAGACTCCTTTAGTTGCAGGTTTTGATTGTCTTGTGGTTGATCAGAAATAGTCAATTTTTCCTCAATACATAGGTCATCAACCACAACCTTGATATCGCAAATATGTTCTATAACTTTGCAATTAATTCCTTGTTGGCCTTAAAGATATCGATCTTTAGTGTCTTGCCTCCAAATTTTAATTCAATTTGGCCCTTCTCAAAATTGATATTGGCCCTAGTAGTCGCCAGAAAGGGTCTCCCTAGTATGATCTTTATCAGCAACAACCACCTCTTTTGACTACCCCAACCCAGAACCAGGTAGGACTGAATTCTGTTACCACCCGTAGTGGCAAAACAACTTTGGAACCACTTTACCGGAGCCACTCTCAGCCTGGTAGTTCAAACCCAAACCCTAGGTTGGTCATCCAGGATACTCTTGTCCCAGATCAAGAACCTGGACCAATTTTGGAGGAACCTACAGAGGTTCCATTTCCTGAGGCCTTGAACAAGGGAAAGAAGAAAACCAAACCCGTGGCACTTGAGGAGGACCTGGTCAAGCTCTTTGAGTAGGTCCAAATAAACATCCTGTTGATGGTTGCAAGATTTCTAAAGGATGTATGTACACCAAAGCGTAAGCCATGAACCAAAGGTAGGAATCCAATCGTACTGTCAGAGCAAGCCAGCTCCATCATTTTGGAGCAAACTCTTGCCTATGGCAAAAGACCCTGGTACCCCTCTGATTTCATGCAAAATCGGTGATTTAGAATTAAACAGAGCCCTTTTAGACTTAGGAGCTTCCATCAATTTGATCCCTACATCCCTACTAGATCATTTTGAGGAAATCGAACTAAAACCGACTGAGGTGACTTTACAGTTAGCTAACCGATCAATCAAGTCACCTAGAGGAGTTCTCGAGGATGTTTTGGTTCAGATTCGCGATATCTAATTTCTTGTGGATTTCATTGTGTTGGATATGGAGACTCCTGAGAATCTGAAGAATACACCGATTATATTAGGTAGACCATTCTTAGCAATAGCTAGGGTGAACATTAATTGCGAGGAGGTCCAGATTGAATTGAAATTCAGGAACAAGACACTAAAAATTGATATATTTAAGGCCCAGAAAGAAATTAACTGCAAGGTAGGGGACAAGTATGCGACATCAGTTTTGTGGTTGTGGACACATTTCTCGAGGATGACCTGATTATCCCTAATCCTCAGCCCCAAGCAAATCATACCCCGCAGATAAAGGAGCCTAGCACCGATCTAGACCCACATACAACTCCCACCTTTTCCTCTGAGGCCCATCCTGACCTGCCTACTGCTGCTAATAATCCCGTTATGAAGCTGAAGCCTCTTCCCGATCATTTGAAATACGTCTTTTCAGGTTCTGATCAGACATTTCCTGTGATTATCGATTTCCACCTCACTTTTCATCATGAAACACGTCAGATTTCTGTCCTCCAGCAGCATCGGAGAGCCATTGGTTAGACTCTCGACGACCCAACTGACATCTGCCCCTCATATTGCACGCATCACATCTACACTGAAGAGGGCTGACGACCATCCCATGAAATGCAAAAATGCCTGAATCCGAGCTTGCAGGATGTCATGAAAAAGGAGACCAACAAGTGGTTGGATGCAGGTATCATCTACCTGATCTCCGACAGTCGTTGGGTGAGTCCAATCCAGGCTGTGCCCAAAAAGGCAAGACTCACCGTTATTACGATTGAAACCAGAGAAACTATACCAACCCGCATCACAAACTCGTGGAGAGTCTATATTGATTACCAAAGACTAAATACCTCCACGAAAAAGGATCATTTCCCACGGCCATTTATTGATCAGATACTTGAGAAATTGGCAGGGAATCGATTCTTTTGCTTCTTGGATAGGTACTTCGATTATAACCAGGTGGCACTCCATCTTGAGGACCAAGAGAAGACTACCTTCACCTACCCCTTCAGGATGTACACATTCCGTAGGATGCCATTCGGTCTCTGCAATGCACCCACCACTTTTTAGCAGTGCAAGCTTGGCATATTGTCATATATGGTAGGTGAGTACCTTGAAGTCTTCATGGATGACTTCTCAGTATTTGGAGAATCTTTTGATGATTGCCTCCTGCACTTGGTCCAAATCCTCAGGCATTGTATCAACGTGAATTTGGTTCTTTCCTGGGAAAAGAGCCACTTCATGGTACCTGAGGGAATTGTCCTGGGTCACCTCATCTTTGAAAAGTCATCCAGGTTGATCGAGCTAAGGTTAATTTGATTTCCAAACTACCCATGCCTAGCTCGGTCAAGGACATCCGCTCTTTTCTGGGGCATGTCGATTTTTACCGCCATTTCATTCCTGATTTCTCGAAAATTGCGTGCCCCCTAACTAATCTTCTCTCAAACGATGTCCCTTTCAAAATTACCGAGTGTACTCATGCATTTGAGATCCTACATGATAGAGTTACTCAAGAACCAATCTTGCAATCCTCTGACTGGTCTCTACCCTTTGAGATCATGTGCGATGCATCTGACTACGCAGTAGGTGCGGTACTTGGGCAGAAAATAAATGGGAAACCCGAGGTCATCTACTACACTAGCAAGACACTTGACAAGGCTCAGCGTAACTACACAGTTACTGAGAAAGAGTTGCTAGCTATAGTATTTGACCTTGACAAATTTTGATCCTATCTTTTGGGTTCCCGTGTTATCATATACTCGGATCACACCGCAGTGAGGCACCTCCTCATGAAGAAGGACGCGAAACCTCGACTAATCCACTAGATCTTGCTGTTGCAAGAATTCGACCTCGAGATTCATGATAAGGCGGGAAAACATAACGTGGTAGCTGATCACTTGTCCCGCCTTCCTTCTGATATCATCAGGACCAATCACAGAACACTTTCCTGATGAGCACCTCCTGACTATCGATGCAGGACTTCCTTGGTACGCTGATTTGGTCAACTACTTGGCATCACATCAAATTCCGTCTGATTGGCCGAAGGCCAAGAAGGACAAGTTGCTTTCTGATGCCAAGTGCTACATCTGGGAAGACCCATACCTCTTCAGCATTGGTGTTATCAGATCATCAGACGATGCATCCTAGAAGCGGAAATTCAAGACATTCTGTCCTTTTGCCATGACCAAGCCTGCGGCGGACACTTCTCTGGACATAAAACCACAACTAAAGTCCTCCAATGTGACTTTTATTGGCCCACGATCTTCAAAGACACACACGATTACTGTAAGGCATGCACTCATTGCCAGACCTTGGGTAACATGAGCCATCGTGATATGATGCCTTTACAGCCAATTCTCGTATGCGAAATTTTTGATATATGGGGGATTGATTTTATGGGATCCTTCTCTAAATCGGATGACTTCGAATACATTCTCCTCGCAGTAGACTATGTGTCTAAATGGATCGAAGCTATCCTGACCCGAACCAATGATCATAAGGTGGTAATCAAGTTTATTCATCAGTACATCTTTTCTCGGTTCGGTGTCCCACATGCCATTATCTCTTATGGAGGGACCCATTTTACAAATGCACAGTTTAAATCCCTGATGACCAAGTACGAGGTGTCTCACCGAATCTCAACTCCTTACCACCCCCAAACTAATGGATTGGCTGAATTGTTTAATCGGGAGATTAAGAAAATCCTCCTGGTCACTATTCTACCTGACAGGAAGTACTAGTCGGCCTGACTTCTGGAACCTTTGTGGTCTTATAGGACTGCCCACAACACCCAATTAGATGCGTCTCCGTTCAGATTGGTGTACCGGAAGGCATGTCACCTCCCCGTCGAGATGGACCACAAATCCTATTGAGAAGTACGGAAGTGCAATCTAGATCTGCTTAAGGCTGGAACCCACGTCAGCTTCAAATGAGCGAGATCAAGGAACTATACAATGATGCGTATGAGAACTCGCAAATTTACAAGGAGCGAGTGAAGCCTTTTCATGACAAACACATATCTAGAAAAACTTTCCATCCTGGTCAGAAGGTCCTCTTTGATGCCAAGCTAAAACTTTTCCCAGGAAAACTTAGATCTAAATGGATTAGCCCATTCTTGGTGGGACGAATCTTTGGAAATGGAGCTATCGAAATCAGTCAACCCAATCTTGATTCTGAACCTTTCATTGTGAATGGCCAGCGACATAAGCCGTTCATTGAAATCACTAATATGAACTTCGTTGAGGGATCTTTTGATCTCCATTCTCCCTGAGCTTATTGCGCCCGGCTGATGGCATTAAACTCAATGCTTAACGGGAAGCAACCCGTCATCTTTTGAAAAACCCAAAACCCTTTTGACGCACCTCTTTGCTGAACTCATATTGCACTTTAGGGTTCGTCCATTAGAACAGCTGACTCCACCTCTGGTACATGTACTAGAGCTTGAAATCATTCGCAACAGTCATCCTGACCCATCCACCCAACCTTTGAACTTGTTCTAATGTACGATCTAAGATGAACTTAAACCTACCTAATTTACAATGGGGACATTGCAAATCATAGGCATGCGGTGTATTAAAGTACAAAACGTCGTGAGAATCAATTCACAAAAAGGGTTTCATGAAAAAAAAAGGGGGGTTGAGGAAAAAGGAGAGCCATTTTTGAGAAAAATGAGAAAAAGAGGGAAGAAAATTTGAAAAGGAAAGAAAGGAGCAAAAAGATAAAGAAAGAAATTGAGTCTCTTCAAAGTAATATGGAACTTACCTAACTTCTAGGTTGAATCGAATAATGAATTAAGACCTAGAAGGCTAAAACTTAAGGGATTAGTGGCGAATATCGACGTTAGGCCTCTTGGATCTGATTGGATTTAAACACTCACGTACTTGTCACGATCCAGATTAGTCCTCAAGAGGTTGGGGAAAATGCAAAGCTTGTGTACTAGGTGTTTTCACGATTTTGTGCGGGTTTTAAAAGAGAATATGTCACGTTGTAGTATAGCCGACAAAACGTTCAAATAAATAGAGAATTTTATTACTCGAAAATCGAAGTATCCGAGGTCGAACACAAGGAGCAAATGGAATTTACTACTAATCAAAATGTAATTGAACACTCTAATTTACTCAAAATGTTAATTCAAATATGAATGTATGCCATTAAAAGTAACTATGACAAAAGAAATGAAATTGGATGTCTGATCTTGTGATCAGACGTCTTAAAAGTATTTTCCCTTTTCTTTTGATTATTCTTCTTCTTCTGCAGTCTCTTTTTCTTCTTTGTCTTCTGTCTTTGCTTTCTTTCTTCTTTCTCTTCTCTCTTTCTGCTTTGCTTCTTGTCTTGCGAAGGCTTCTTTCCTCTTTCCTTCTCTTCTTTGCCTTGCCTTCCTTCTTCCTTCTCTTTCCTGCGAGTGTTTCTTCTTCTTCCTTGGTATCCTTCGCTCAATCTCTTCTTCTGCTTCTTCTCTTCTCCTTGCAGCTAAGTCTCTTGACACTCAGTTTGCCTGCACAGAGCAAAACCTACCCCTCTTCCCTCTACCCGCGCGTCTCTCTCTCTCAGTAATTCACTCAGGGATGCTCTCCCAGAGCCACACGGATAATCGGGTCGGATCGTACCCAGGACCAGGCGCACCGGTAGGTGGTGTGATGCACGAGGAGTGCTCAGGTTTAGGTCGGGTCAGATCCCGCCAGATCCGCGAGATGAAATCGCGGACGAGGCGGGTGAGGGCAAGTGAGGGACCTCACCCTTATGCTTTCGGAGGTGTTAAGGCAATATCACAAATTCAATTTATGGCACAGCGGCGCCTTGTCTCTCCACGATGTGGGACTAAAGGTTCTGCCATGATTTCACGTGCACCCGCAGACTTACGTGCCATCCCCACAGCTGCTGGCTTCTCAGCACCCCTGGCTGGACTCGAAGCACTTTGGAACACTCGCGTGAACCTGCTGCGCCTGCAGCCTGGGAGCCCTGGCGCCTGGAGCTACGTTGGAGCTTCTTCAAATGTCGTCCATGGCGGCAGGAGCGTCGACACTGTCAGACATAAACACGGCCTATTGGCCCAATCAGACTAGCTGGACACCTTCGCCGTGGCACGGCAAAGGCGGTGGACGGTGCTGTAGGCCGCAGGTCGGCCTAGGCGTGCGTGCCTAGGTCAACCTGTGGCCGAAAGTGTGGGGTTGTTCGGGGGACTACTGCGGAGGTGCGGAGTGGCAGTGGAGGGGTGGAATGTGTTCCTGGTGGTGAGGTGGAGCTTACGAGATGGTTGGTGATCCGTGTGGAGGGGTGGAATGGTGGGAGCGGCTCGCTGGAGGTCGGTCGGTGATGTGGAAGATGAGGGTGGTCGGCGTCGGTCGAGGGTCGATTAGATGAGATAACAGGGGGAAAAGAGAGAGGGGACTACGGGGAATAGTTCTAACCTAATTGTAGGGACGAAGGAGGACGAAGGGCGGACAGCTGTACCTGCTGTCGCCGGAGAAGACACTACCCAGTGGGGGAGAACAGCGGCGACGACGGGGCTGAGGCGGCGTGCGCGGGTACTACGCGACGCGGAGGAGAGTCAGGAAGATAACTTTGCCACTCATTTTGTGGCAGAGCGAAGAGGGAGGGGAGGGGGGCTCGTCGGATTTTCTGGGAACTTTGGTTGGGCAGGAGGAGATGAATTGGAGGTGGAAACTCGGCCAAATCAAGCTGAAGATCTGCGGCCGAGCTTTAGAGGTTATTTTATAGGCACTGGGCCGTGCTGTCAGAGCATGGAGGGTGCGCAATCGCCTGAGGTCGGTCGCCGGAGATGGAAAGAGGTTAAGATACCCAAATCTCTCGTGCGTTCGCACGAGAGATTGGGTTCACACCAGAGATTGTGATTGGCCGTAGATGGAAGGGAATTCCTCAGAGATTCTCCCTTCCATTTCTGGGAGAGAATCTCTGAGGAATCAAAGAGTGATCCCTCTCTAAACCTCACCGGAGCTTGGTTCTGCCCTAACAATGGCGATAAGACCTGATTGCAAAGGTGGCGAGGAACTTAGGGGGCTCTCTGCAAATATATTCAAAAGATAGGGACCAAATTGTGATTTGGGTGTACTAAATTGCAAAGTAGGCCAAGATGACCTCCCCTTAGGTCCAAATTTTGGTACAAACATAACTTGGACCTAAGGAATCCAATGGTGAAGTTGGATTTTAGGTTTGACCTCGTTTAACTAGACATTTTATGCAAAAACCCAAATTAGGTTAATTGAATAGCTAGGACCCTAATCTAGGTCAAACTGGGTTCCAAAGGCCAAATTAAATATTCCAAACCCTAGAGGATGTTTTTCCATGATTTTTAGAGGGTTTACTTGATTTTTATCCTGACTGGAACCTTGTTAATTTAAGCGGGTCTGTTTTAGGGTTACCAAGTGTCATTTAATTCCTAGATTGCACATAAACCCATTTCTGATTGACTCAACCCACTTGACCTATGTTTTGCCTCTGAGAAATCCTGTTTATGTACTGCAATGGTAAAATTGCAGTTTTAACCTTTATTTCATGTTTTCTTCTCAGAGCACTTGTTCCTTCAGTTAAGCCTTCTTCTAGGTTATGCAGGAGCTTTTATCTTATTTATTGGGTCAAAATGAGCTAGTTATGGCTTATGATGAGGCTCTCATCATACCCCCATGCCTAGCTTTTGCTAGTCCCTTCGCAAAATTTCAAGGTTTTAACTTCCGTTCTAGACCCAGAGTGTCCTCAGTTATGATAAGTGCTTCTTTTGTGATTAGGTCAGAATGCCAATAATAGGCCTAGAGGTACTCAAGTACCAACCAAAATCCGGACCTGTTCCTCTTTAGCCTCCGTCCTCCGCAAAGGTTTCTACAGCCCACAGAAACTAACCTAGGGTTTGTTGGACTCCGCGGTTAAAGCACCCATGCTTGAGACATTTTTAGCCTAAGTTTAGTTTGCAGTGCATTTTTTTTATAAGAGAGAGAGAGATAGAGGATTTATTTGTTTGGAGAGCTTTTCTCTCTCTTTTCTTTTTATTTCTAGCTTTGGATTAGCTTCTCAACACGGTCTGTATCAGATTCCTCGTCCCCATCATCAATCCTCAAGGGTCCCTGGCTTTCAAGATTTCGAGATAATCCCGCCCATGGCAACCCCCAGAACCCTGGCTTTCGAGATTTTGAGATAATCTCGCCCATGGCATTCCGTGGCCGAATTCAGACCCTGGCGATCGAAATTTCGGGATAATGCCGCCCATGGTATCTGAACCAGCAGAGTGCTTACATGCCCCCAGTAGGATATTTAAATATCCTAAGAGACAAACGTCGAGGAGACGATATGTTGTTACGCATCTTCGAGGGGTATTTCCCGCCTCTCCACGCCGTGAACTCGTCCAAATCAATTTGTGTTGATTGGCCGCTCCTAATCTAGGTGACTTTTTCAGAACATTAAACGCTTTTTGCGTGATTTGGATGTTTATGCGCACTGAACCAGACTGTGTGTGAATTTGGGGTGCTTAGGTTACCGAATCCCGCAAATCGAAAGTCAGTTAACGAGGCCGAATACTTCCTAAGCCTTAGACCTAATACTTAAGCTTTGCATCTTCCTCAACCTCTTGAGGATTATCTAGATTTTAGCGGATATGTGAATTTTTAAGCTAACAAATCTAGGCCAAGAGGCCTAAGACCAGCGTTCCCGCTAATCTCTTGTTGTGTCTCCTTAGCACTTTTTCTTTTATTTCTTTTCTTGATCTGGTCTAGAACTTCAGTTAATTCCTTACTCTTTTACTAATGACTATTTCTTTTTTCTTTCTCATTTTGTGCTCCTTTCTTCATTTTTGCTCTTTTTCTTCTCCTTATGAATATGTGGCTCACAAAATTTCCTCCCTCCCCCCATTTTTTTGTTCTTTTTCATAGTTTTTCAATTTTTTGTGTTTTTGACATATGCGAATTTTTTGTGAGAATCCTTCTGATTTTTTCTTGGTTCTGTATGCATGCACTTTATCGCCCCCCCATGCCTAAGTTGTGCAATGTCCTCATTGTAAATATAGGGTGTGAATTAGTGTTGAGGTCAGTGGCTTAGAACAGGGTATATCGGGTGGGTGAATGGGTCGAAAATGACTGATGAGAACGATTTCAAGCTCTGATACGTGTATCAGAGGTGGGATCAACTATCTAAGGCTGAACTCAAGGTGCAATAGACGTGGAGTACAGATGGATAATCAGACGGGTCTCTGTTTTTGGGATGACGGGTTGCCTCCCGTTAAGCGCTAAATTTAATGCCTTCAGCCGAGCGAAAAATGGGGTGGAGAGGGAGTGGTCACATCAATGGAATTTTGGGGAACAAGCACCTTAATTAAGAGCCTGGTTGGTCCAACCAGGTGCTTGTTAAGATCAGTAGGCTGATGATGTAGCCTAAACCCAATAAGTCTGGTGGGTTGATAGATGTAGATCAGCAGATGCAGAACCCACCATATGCAGTGAAGTTCTGATGGATATGGAAGTGAAAACTCGAGTTCAGGCTGAGTCGAATCAGCCTGGTCAAAGTAGGGTTCCGAAAAATTATCAATGTAAAGTGTGGAATCCCTACAGGGGTGATCAAAGGATGGAGGCTCCTAATTTGTGGTCTGATCAGTACCCGATACCTGGTATAGATATGGAGTTGAATCATCTGCAAACGGCTCAGTGAGAGGTGAATCGGAATAGAAATTGAGTCCGGTTGCGGGTCGGGGTGGGGAACGGGTTTTGATTGGTTCTGTATATGTGGAGCAGGTGGCTTCAAAGAAGATTGACATGTTATAATCAGGAGGCAGATTTTCTCCGATGTTATGGTCAGATTCGAGATCGTCAGAGAGTTTGCGAAAATCAAAGTTTGAGTGAGATTCCAGATCATGAGTTCCACCATAGAATAAATCATATGTTGTATATTCAGCAGCCTGACTGGGATCTAGCCTAAATGTTAATTCTGAGCTTAAAAGGGTATCCTTATCTGGTAGAGGCTCAGATTCTAAGCTAGTACGGCAGACCCAATTGAAACCCTGCTCGTCCAACTCCTCGATTTCTATGTCGTAGATTGGCATGACTTCCGAAAAATGGATTCGTTCCTCTAAGGATGTTGGCGAGGGATATTCATCAAATCGAGGTCCAAAATCATATTCTTCATTAAAAGATTGATCTTCTTCATCTGGGGCCTTGAAATCTTCAAAATATGTTTCAGATCTAGGTTCTAGGCTTAGGATGTGGGTTGAATTACTAGAATCTATGTCTGAATAACCTTCGAGGGTCACCTTATCAGAATAAGAGACGGAATTTATACCTTCGAGAGGTTCAGTTCTACTCTCATACTTGCAGGAGTTTTGGGATTCTAAAATGGGCTCAACATTGTATTTTCCTGCATTTGAAACTTCCCAACCTTCTTCAATATCAGGCACATTGTAATCTATCTAGGTTGGGAATCCACAACCATTTTGTGCCTCAAACTCGAGATCAGATTGATCCTCGATGTTGTCCCAAGATAGTTCCTCTTCTGTTGGTATACACGGGTATTTCTGATCAATAACTTGTTTTACTACTCTCATTATCTCTTCCCATTTTTCAAGACTATCTTGGTGTTGCTTCCAAAGTCGAGGATTTGTCATGCATTGAAGGTATTCACTATTGTGCAATTTTTCTATCTCAATGTATGTAGTAATGAGCAAGTCACGGGTTGATCCTTTGTTGGCTTCTGCTAATAGTACTTGGGCACAAGTTATGACAAAGGTTGTGGTTGTTGGGACATCAACCTGAATGTTTCCTACTGTTGTTGAGGTTTCTTCATTTTCATAGAATTTCATGGCATCCTCAATCATTTTATCTCTCATGGATCTCTAATATTCAGGTTTCTTGAATGGTAGTCCTAGGTGGTTTGGCTGCATATTTGGATCAGGTGGTGGAGTCAAGATGTAGAATCAAGTTGGAATCAAGACGTGTTATGAAGCGATCAGATCTGAATAACGAGTCCCACTGAAAATGTGTGTGTGTGCTCTACAGAGAAAAGATGAGGGACTGGAGATGTTTTTAACCCAATCAAGACACCCAAAGATGTTTGGATGACTATGGAGGTTCGGGGCAGATGGACCCCTGGATCAGAAAATCATCCACCTGAGAATTATCTAGGTAGCCAGAGAGGGAGAGTCCCGCAAAGACCCCTACACGGCAGAGCGTCCCTATGGGTTACAGGGTTTCCCCCACCCGACCTCTCTTGTCACTGAGATTCCAGGTAGACCAGAATGGGGACCTTGACCTGTTAAGTCTACCACTTTTATTTCAAAGGTGCTTTAGGGTTCTCACTTGAACTTTAGATGTTTTGATATTGTGACCTAATTTAGAGGTTGGTTGACCCAAGGGGTCAACTTCACCTGACCTATCCTATAGATGGCAGAATGATTCTAGGTTTAAAGCCTAGAGATCACCCTGATTTGACTCCCAGGTTATTAGGTCCAGAAATTTTAAGATTCAAGTGATTTTAGAGCTTCTTTTTGTTCTTAGGGTTTGTCTTGTTTAGCTTTCTTCAATCAAGGTCTTGCGTAGCACACTGATGCAGGAGGGTTTATTTCCTTTTATGCAGGCATGTGTGACTAACACTCCAAGATCCTACTGCAGAAACCCTAATTTGGTTCTATTTCCAATCCTCTTTTTCTTTTTGAAAAGGCTCTCTTTGGACTTTAAAAGCAAGAAATGTGTTGTCCACAGAGATTACGCGTTATTTCTATTAGGCACATGAATTTATGGGATGGAATCTAAAAAATCGCTCCAACTTCAAGAAGGATTAAAAAAATTTTTGCAAAATTAGGAAATGTTTGCCTTAAAGATGGTGATTACTATATAAAGAAGGCAATTGCTTCCTAAATTGATTTTCTTCCTTTTGTCTTTTCAGGATTAGGGGATAATTTAAGGAAGAAAAGAAATTACCTGCCCTGGAGTGGTTGCCTTGCAGGAGGAATCTCCTCGTGAAATACCTGCAAGATCAAAACAAAGCAAAGTAGGGTAAATTAGTGTTCAATATGATAAAAATGAATGTAGAGACTAGTGGTAAATTGCGCGTTGCTCCCCGGCAACGGCGCCAAAATGTTTTCACGATTTTGTGCGGGTTTTAAAAGAGAATGTCATGTTGTAGTATAGCCGACAAAACGTTCAAACAAATAGAGAATTTTATTACTCGAAAACTGAAGTATCCGAGGTCGAACACAGGGAGCAAATGGAATTTACTACTAATCAAAATGTAATTGAACACTCTAATTTACTCAAAATGTTAATTCAAATATGAATGTATGCCATTAAAAGTAACTATGACAAAAGAAATGAAATTGGACGTCTGATCTTGTGATCAGACGTCTTAAAAGTATTTTCTCTTTTCTTTTGATTATTCTTCTTCTTCTGCAGTCTCTTTTTCTTCTTCGTCTTCTGTCTTTGCTTTCTTTCTTCTTTCTCTTCTCTCTTTCTGCTTTGCTTCTTGTCTTGCGAAGGCTTCTTTCCTCTTTCCTTCTCTTCTTTGCCTTGCCTTCCTTCTTCCTTCTCTTTCCTGCGAGTGCTTCTTCTTCATCCTTGGTATCCTTCGCTCAACCTCTTCTACTTCTTCTCTTCTCCTTGCAGCTAAGTCTCTCGACGCTCAGTCTGCCTGCACAGAGCAAAACCTACCCCTCTTCCCTCTACCTGCGTGTCTCTCTCTCTCAGCAATTCACTCAGGGATGCTCTCCCAGAGCCACACAGATAATCGGGTCGAATCGTACCCGGGACCAGGCGCACCTGCAGGTGGTGTGATGCGCGAGGAGTGCTCAGGTTTAGGTCGGGTCGGATCCTGCCAGATCCGCGAGATGAAACCGCGGACGAGGCGGGCGAGGGCAAGTGAGGGACCTCACCCCTGTGCTTTCGGAGGCGTTAAGGCAATATCACAAATTCAATTTATGGCGCAGCGGTGCCTCATCTCTCCACGATGTGGGACTAAAGGTTCTGCCCTAATTTTGCGCGCGCCCGTAGACTTGCGTGCCATCCCCACAGCTGCTGGCTTCTCAGCGCCCCTGGCTGGACTCGAAGCACTTCGCAACACTCGCGTGAACCTACTGCGCCTACAGCCTAGGAGCCCTAGTGCCTGGAGCTATGTTGGAGCTTCTTCAAATGTCGTCCATGGCGGCAGGAGCGTCGACACTGTCAGACATAAACACGGCCTATTGGCCCAATCAGACTAGCTGGACACCTTCGCCGTGGCACGGCAAAGGCGGTGGACGGTGCTGCAGGCCGTAGGTCGGCCTAGGCGTGCGTGCCTAGGTCAACCTGTGGCCGAAAGTGTGGGCTTGTTCGGGGGACTACTGCGGAGGTGCGGAGTGGCAGTGGAGGGGTGGAATGTGTTCCTGGTGGTGAGGTGGAGCTTACGAGATGGTTGGCGATCCGTGTGGAGGGGCGGAATGGTGGGAGCGGCTCGCCGGAGGTCGGTCGGTGATGTGGAAGATGAGGGTGGTCGGCGTCGGTCGAGGGTCGATTAGATGAGATAACAGGGGGAAAAGAGAGAGGGGACTACGGGGAATAGTTCTAACCTAATTGTAGGGACGAAGGAGGACGGAGGGCGGACAGCTGTACCTGCTGTCGCCGGAGAAGACACTACCCAGTGGGGGAGAACAGCGGCGACGACGGGGCTGAGGCGGCGTGCGCGGGTACTACGCGACGCGGAGAGTCAGGAAGATAACTTTGCCACTCATTTTGTGGCAGAGTGAAGAGGGAGGGGAGGGGGGCTCGCCGGATTTTCTGGGAACTTTGGCTGGGCAGGAGGAGATGAATTGGAGGTGGAAACTCGGCCAAATCAAGCTGAAGATCTGCGGCCGAGCTTTAGAGGTTATTTTATAGGCACTGGGCCGTGCTGTCAGAGCATGGAGGGCGCGCAATCGCTTGAGGTCGGTCGCCGGAGATGGAAAGAGGTTAAGATACCCAAATCTCTCGTGCGTTCGCACGAGAGATTGGGTTCACACCAGAGATTGTGATTGGCCGTAGATGGAAGGGAATTCCTCAGAGATTCTCCCTTCCATTTCTGGGAGAGAATCTCTGAGGAATCAAAGAGTGATCCCTCTCTAAACCTCATCGGAGCTTGGTTCTGCCCTAACAATGGCGATAGGACCTGATTGCAAAGGTGGCGAGGAACTTAGGGGGCTCTCTGCAAATATATTCAAAAGATAGGGACCAAATTTTGATTTGGGTGTACTAAATTGCAAAGTAGGCCAAGATGACCTCCCCTTAGGTCCAAATTTTGGTACAAACATAATTTGGACCTAAGGAATCCAATGGTGAAGTTGGATTTTAGGTTTGACCTCGTTTGACTGGACATTTTATGCAAAAACCCAAATTAGGTTAATTGAATAGCTAGGACCCTAATCTAGGTCAAACTGGGTTCCAAAGGCCAAATTAAATATTACAAACCCTAGAGGATGTTTTTCCATGATTTTTAGAGGGTTTACTTGATTTTTATCCTGACCGAAACCTTGTTAATTTAAGCAGATCTGTTTTAGGGTTACCAAGTGTCATTTAATTCCTAGATTGCACATAAACCCATTTCTGATTGACTCAACCCACTTGACCTATGTTTTGCCTCTGAGAAATCCCGTTTATGTACTACAATGGTAAAATTGCAGTTTTAACCTTTATTTCATGTTTTCTTCTCAGAGCACTTGTTCCTTCAGTTAAGCCTTCTTCTAGGTTATGCAGGAGCTTTTATCTTATTTATTAGGTCAAAATGAGCTAGTTATGGCTTATGATGAGGCTCTCATCATTAGGTCTAAGACTTAGAGAGTATTCAGCCTCGTTAACTGACCTCTAGTTTTCAAGACTCGGTAAATTAAGCACCCTAAATCACACACATTCTGGTTCAGTGCGCTTTAAATAATAAAATCATGCCAAAGGGCATTTAATCTATTTTTAAATTAGTCCTAAGATCTAGATTATTAGCGGCTCCAAAACACAAGTTGATTTGGACGAGTTCTCGACATGGAGAGGCAGGAAATTCCCCTCAAAGATGTGAAATAACATATCATCTCCTCGGTGCTTGCCTCCTAGGATATCTAAATATCCTACCGGGGGCATGTAAGCACCTTGTGCTGGTTTAGATACCATGGGCGGCATTATCATGAAATGTCGATTGCCAGGGTCTGGATTTAGCTACAGAACGCCATGGGCAGCACTATCTCGAAGTGTCGAAAGCCAGGGTTCTAGGGGTTTCCATGGGCGGTGCTATCCTGAAGCATCGATTGCTAGGGACCTTACGAGGATTGATGGTGGGGACAAGGAATCCGATACAGACCGTGTTTAGGGCCAATCTGAAGATGGATCTAGGGAAAAATATAATGAAAAGAAAAAGAGAGAGAAATCTCTCCACAAATAAAATTCTCCTTCTATATCTCTCTCTTACAAAATACACTAGCAAACTGAACATGGACTAACCATGATTCAAGCATGGGTGCTTTAATCGCTGGGTATAATGAACCCTAGGTTAGTTCCTATAGGCCTTAGAAACCTTCGTGGCAGACTGAGGCGAAAGCTAGTTAGGTCTGGATCTGGGCTGGTACTTGAGTACCTCTAGGCCTATTGTTGGTATTAAGATCTGATTCCTAGAGATGCATCTTATTAGGGCATCCTGACGGTTATATCCGACCTAGATAACTGGTTTGATTCATAGAATTTTTCTAAGGGACTACCAAAAGCTAGGCATGGAGGTATGATGGGAACACCATCATGAGTCATAACTAGCTTAATTTGGTCTGATAAAGTTAATAAAATCTCCTACATATCAGTCAGAAGGTCTTTTGGGCAAGTTGAGTTGTTTTAAGAAGAAAAGATGAAAACAAGGTTATTTCTACAATTTTACCATCTTATCACAAATACAGAATAACCATAGGGTATGCTGGGTTTATTAAAGGTCATTTAGTCATTAATGTCTAATAAGTGGGTCCATGCAAACAGAAACCAGTTTCCATGCATTTCAAGAATTAATGGACATCTGAAATCCTAAAAACAGATCCACTTAATTAACTGAGGTTCTGGTTAGGATAAAATTCATCTAAACCCTCTAAAAATCATAGAAAAATACTCTCTATCATTTGGCATCCTTGCTTTGACCATCTGAATCCATTTTGACCTGAAATAAAGTCTCAGACAGACTATTGCCCTAATTTAGGTTTTTACATAAATTACCCAATCAAACTAGGTCAAAACCAAACTCCAACTTCACCATTGAATTCCTTATGTCCAAATGAGGTTTTTATCAAAATTTGGGCCTAATCAGAGATCGTCTTGAAGTAGTTTGCATTTCAGTCCTATATGATTCTTTATATTTCACAAGTGCCCCTAACTTTTGAAATTCATTACAAATAGGCCCCTATCTTTATCATCACTCTTTGCAAAGTGGTCCTTCCACCATTGTCATGGAGGAATCCTACTCCGACAACCTTCATTTGGAATGTTCTTGATGATTGCTTGACGAAATTCTCCCAAACTTGAACCAGAGATTCCTTAAGGAATTCTCTTTCCATCACACCTGGTCTTGGACCCCATAACCTTCTTCGCATGAGAGATTCAAGTCTCTCTTGTGCGTCAAGCTTACCAAGCTTGAAATCTTGGTTTCCAAGCTTCAAACCTCCCTCTAAGGCCTATATAAAGACTTATGTTGCACACCGATCTCCTTACTCTTATTTTCGGCCTAAATCCCTCGACTTCCTCCCTCCTCTCCGGCCAAAAAGCTCCACGACATCCGATGAACTTCTCTAACCACCCTCATCGTTCGCTCATAATACCGATGATGGATTCGCCTTCCTCTCCTTCTGCGTCGCTCCGTACCAGCCGACGCCTCTCCCTCAAGTCTTACTCGCCGTTTCTCCCTCACTGGAGCAGCTTCGTCTCCGACACCAGGCACACCAAACCTAGCACTGCCTTTGCCTCTATTCACCCATAGCCTAGCCTAATTGATGCTCTATCCTCTACTCATTAGCACCGCACTACTACTTCTCCGTATCGACCGCTCCTATGCCATCCACATCATCATCTTCCACCTCATCGATGAACCTTCGGTGAGCCCTAGCGGCTTCCACAAACACCCAACTGCACCGCTTCCACGCTCCTCACCTCCGCCATGTCCTCATGACCAAAACCTCTCAAGTAATTGAGGGGATTGGCCTCTCGAACACCCCCTCAAACACAGCACTCCATGCACAGCTTCTTCGACCTCGCTTTGCCCACACACACCATGCCACACCACACAGCCTCTGTCATTGACTTCGCCTCACCAAGGCGAAGCTCCTAAACGTACTGACTAGGGCACTTAGCTCGTATTTGTCTTTTTCAAGTCTTGAGCCCATAGCACCATTAACGGAGGAGCTTCAAGCAAGCTCAAAGCCTCATCTTCAGTCGCTAGCTCCAAGTCTTATGCTCAGGCAAATAGACTTGGGTCAAGTTCGCACATAGTTGGTCAATTGAGGTTGTTGACCACATCTTCTGCCCCAATTTGACGAATCAACCCTGCAGCAGCTCACGGCTGTGCACGAAGGGGAGAGCTGGTGGGATAGCCCCACCTTATGAGTTGCAGAAGCAGCAATTGCACATAAATTAAAGTTGTGACTCTTCCCAGTTTCCTCCAAGATCACCGGGGTGAGGTCCTGCACACATGCTCCACACACGTGCCCTCGCCCGCGCTCACGCCATGTGGGTCTGGGTTCTGATTCAATTGCCCGATTACTTGGGTTTGGTCTGGTTGGCCTGATTCTAAGAAAGAAGGAAAAGAGAGAGAGGGGGGGTTTTGCCCTCTATCGCTCTCTACTCTTAGCAAAAAAAGAGGCCTTCGCCTCTGTTGGTGTTGTGTTGTGCTTGTGCCTCTCCCTAAGGCCTGAAGGAAAAAGAGAGTCCTTTGCCTTTGTTGCTGGTTCTGAGTCACTATTGCACTATTGAGACACTTAAGTTGACGTGGCATTTGGTTGATTGATACTATAGCATTATTTGAGTATAATTGTAATAGGGTAATTTGGTGATTTAAATCACCATTTTACCCTAATTATTTTGCCACATTGACTCTTGAATCTTTATTTACATCATTTGTGCTTGAAATTGCTATTACATTGCTATATTCTTGCTTAAAATTGTGATCTTGAGGTAAATTGCCATATTGCTCCCTATGTTCAACCTCGGATTTCTTTCGAGCTATAAATTTTAAGTGTTCTACACGATTTATCGGCTATACTACAGCGCATTACTTCTAAAATCCTGATTCAGCATGTTAATAGAAGTCCATATGGTGTTCTGGACATTTAGACGAGCTTTGTGTTGCGGGTGCATCCGGGAAAAATTTTGGTGTTGAGGTGTCGGATCAGACATCTAGAGAGATGTCTAGACGTCCAGAAAGGGTGCAGGTCCAAGTCTGGTTGTGTGTGAGTGTGTAATTGGGTTGGGGAAGCTTCTAAATGGTTCAGCGAAATCCTAATTAGGTTTTAGGTTAGGTTTAGGTCTAGGATAGGTGGACTAGGTTTTAGGATAAGGGTATCCTAGAGTTCTAAGGGTAGGGTTAGGTTATCCTAGTCCCTCTCTCTCTTCTTCTTTCATTGGATCTTCATTGCTTCCTTAATCAAGTCTCGGTCTTCAACCAACTCCTAGCTTTATCTTCTATCCTGCTTTTATTCTACATGGCTCCAAGTCATTCTACGTCCTTTACCTACATTATTCATAAAAGACTAGAATTAGATAATTAGGCCTGTAATAAACACAATGCATATGATATGCATGCATGCTATAAATGCAATATTCACATTCTAAATGCATAATTTTACTAAGGAGCTAACCCTAGATTATGCCAATTAGGGTAATAAATTACGTTGTTATCACACCCCCATGCTTATCATTTACTAGTCCCTTAGCAAATGCAAGAATGAAAAATGAATGCAAAATGTATGATCCATACTAATTACAACTTGGGCCCCAAAGGGCTACTTATTCCCTTTTATCAAGGGTTTGACAAAAGAGTTCTTGTCTTCTTCCAAAATTTAGAGATCTAGACAAATGTGAAAATGATATGATAGTACCCTAAGCAATGGATCCAAGTGAAAAGACAACCTATATTTAAAGTTCGTACTTGACTCTCGGTAAGAATTTTATCATGACAGGCAAGCTTCTTCCTTTGGTGATACCATAGCAAGTAATTTGTGATTTAACCTCGACTTTTTGGCTTACGTAGAAGATGTCTGAGTCAAATGATTTCATATTTGGTGGTTCACACTCATCTGGTGCTACATGTAACTTAGTACTACAAACTCTAGATCTCTAGACAATCAAACAAGTCAACCAAGAGAAAGGCTTAAACTTGTGCTCCCTTTGAGTTCCTTTGTGCTAACTCTCTCTATTTTTTTTCTTTTCTTTTTTGATCTTTTCTTTAGAGAGATCATGATCTCACCAGGTTTGTTGAAGCACTCAATATTTGGTGGGCTTGCATGGCATTAAGACTCTAATTATAGTTCTGATAACCTTACAACTAAGTCAGAATCCTTTAACTAGTATTTTGGAAGTCAGAAATGCTGAAAAAGTAGGTAAGGGTCATATTTGGTGGATCGCAATGTGTATTTTTGCCTCATTGAAATCAACACATAATGAAATGAACCTAAATATAACTATGAACTTGAACACCTTTTTTTCTTCTTTTTTCTATATTTTTTCTTTCTTTCTTTCTTTTCTTTTCTATTTTTTTCTTTTCCCATTTTTCTTTTTCTTTTTCTTTTTTTTCTCAACACACACAACACAAACTTTATTTGAGGTAATATTGGGGAATGATAATGTTCAGGAGGATATTATGTGGTTTATTTGTTGGAAGTGCCTATTCTTGGCATCAGGTAGAGATGGATAGGAGAAGCATATTTCTAACCTTTTGCACTAATACCCTCCTTCAGCCGAGGATTCTATGAAGGATGGTTGTAACCATCCACCATAGTCATAGTTTTATTAGAACTCAATCTTTGCATATCTCCCTTATTTGGTGGCTCTCAAGAATTCACACATAATATTTGCGCGCAGGAACTGAGAGTGAAAACTACGCCTAACTCTGAGGTATCATCATCCAATTATCCAAAACTTAAAAGTCCTTACACTAGACTTAGAGCACTAGTAGATACTCTACTCTCACCTTATAAATGTTTGGTGGATCTAATGAAAGATAGTTTTCCTAACTCCTTAATAAATGTCCAAGGGTTCAGAAAAAGAAATAAATGCTTCTCCTCAACAAACTAAAATGTCTATTGGTTTTCATAAAGGATCCATTACAAAGTCTACGTGCAAGTGAAATAAATGTACTGGATTCTAAACTAAGAGATAATTCAAGAAGAAATCTTCAATAAGACCTCCTTGATAAATGTACTTTATGCATGAATGCAATATGTATAAATGCTTTTTTTTTTTCAAAAATGCTATTTATAAGTTCTGACAGTAATAGTTGACACAAAATAAGACATCCAATGTTCACCCCCCATGCCTATTTATTACAATGTCTTCATTGAAATGTATGCAAGAAAATCAAAGTGTAATAAGTAAGATGAGGGGATATCACCTGACTAAGCTTGTTAATCTAGTTCAGCTTGGACAGAAGAAAGAAACCTATATAGAATACTAGGTTGCCTCCCGGCCAATGCTAAGTTTAATGTCAGTTGCCAAATGAAAACCCAAAAGAAATATATACTTTAGTACTGTGGGTCAAGAGCAGGATTAATAATTGTTGCTGAGAGAATCAAAATTAATATGAAGATATGATCAAGTAGTCCAAGAATCAGTGATCCACAAATGCAGACCAACTGATGGTGTAGCCCTACTCCAAAGAGTTTTTCTAATATGAAATATAGAATAGGGCCAGATAGATGAGGATAATAGAAATGAGGTTCATGATGTAAAGTCTGCTCATTAATCCAATTCCAAAGTTCAAGGAGAGTTTATGGGGGAGGTGGATTGAAATCATGATTAAAATCTAAGTCTAGTTCAGAATTAAAATCATAAGGATCCTCGTAACGATGATTGATGTCAAAAATCATGAATTCTCTAGGCTCCTGGTCATAAGTGGATAAAGGTTGAGGCTATGAGATTGGAAGTTCTGTGTAGAATTCACTAAAATCTTCGTCAGATATTATCTCTTCACCATTAGAAATAATTTCATGCTTATCAGAATTTGTCTCATTCTTAGAATCAAGCCATCCATTATGATTAGTAGGATCATAAATTTGACCCCAATTGTCTCTCTCTTGAACTACATCTTCTGAGGAAATGTCTTCCTATTTCTTATCAATCAAGTTAAGTTCCTCAAATTCCATGATTGGGATGAGTTCTTTGCTCCCTCAGGTGAATCATTATAAGTCATCCCCAATAGTTCTGTAATCTCTTGAACATCTCTTTCATAGGGAGATTGCCTATAGTGTTCAATCTCAAGATGTTGGGGATTAGAGTCAAGAGAAGGGAATGTAGAATCAGGGTTTTCCTCAGGACTATTGTGGATGGGAAGAGAATGGTGAGAATCAACTGATACAGAAGTGAAAATAGATTTAGCTTCTCTCTAGAATATCTCAGAAATGATTAATACCATCAAATTCAAATATCATAATCAAATCATTCAAGCACATATGATCATCAGAATCCTTAGACAAAATCATATCAGAACCATCTAAATGTGCCTGGTAGGTAGTGTCACTGTCCTCAATCCCTCTATCTTCTTGAGAGGTCTCTTTTGCTTGTTTACAATCTTCATCTTGTTTAGATTCCCCCAAATTTCTTGAGATATCTAACTCTAAATCATCCTCAAGGTCCAACTGTGCATCCTTTAACATAAAGGATTCATACTCAGGCTAACCAGAGATTTGTTCCTCAAGATGGAATGATTGTAATTCAGGGCCTGAATTAAGATTTAGATCCTTGAGTGAGTCTTCCTCCTCAATCTCAACATGGTTATCAAATAATATAAATTGGATTCCATGAACATACGGTATCCCCCAAGATTTAGGATCTTTAGATTGAGGATCAATCTTGGGGATGGCAACACTTTTCTCATCATTTTCCAAGATGGGGTTTCCAAATGATTCAACTCCAGATGTGTCATAATCAGTTCCAAGGACCCCATCAGATGTCCCTTCCATAGACTTGTCTTTCATTTCTGGGTTAGTCTCTGGGACATCAGAATTGTCTATTAATTCATATATAGGCCTGGGTAAGATCTATTCTAGAAAATCATAGGGCTGCTGGGTGGGCTCGATGTAAGTAGAAGTTGGGATTGCATAAGATGTCATGCCTAATGTCCGATCCTCAACCCTGAGTGGTTCACCACCAACTTGTGGCACACTCGGACCAGGTTTATCACGTTGTGCTTCCTAGATTTTATTAAGCTCCTTCAATAAATTATCAGTATTTCTTTTATACGATTCTCTCATCTCCTAGATTACTTGGAGCAATTAGGTAACCTCTGGATCATCGCAATGGTCAAGAGTTTGAGTAGGCTAAGGATAATGATTTCCAAGATTTCTAATCTCAGCCAAATCAGAATATCTATTATCAAGATTTGAATACCTAGGGTGAGGATCACATCCTTGTCCCAATAAGAAGGTGGAGTGGGTTGGGTGAAATTGGGATAATCTGCAAAGTGATTTCAAGGATAGGATTGATATCCTAGGTATTGGGACTCTAAGCCATATCCCTAACCAAGGGAGAGATGAGTATGGTTGAATCGGTCAAGAAAGTTGGTCATGTCAATCAAGTGTTGGTCCTGCATAATGAGTGTCTCTTGAGATTTTAGAGATCCTTGATATCCATAGATTTGTGTGGGATTCCGTAAAGATGAGGTAGGCCAAGCTATACCTGGGGAATATGAGGTATAGGCAAGGAAATCAGGCCCTGGGTGTTGAGGAGAGTTCTCCCATCCTAAAGAAGTTGGAGTAAGGGAAGGTTGGGATAGGGAGAAATAGAGGAATAGTAGGGAGAAAAAGAGTATGAGTCCAAGTTATCCTCAATCAATTCTTCCTCATGGTAATTAGCCATTGGAAAGGATTTAGAAATAGAAAAATTGGGTCTTATCCTTAGATTATTCTCTAAAGGTGGTACAAAATCAGGGCTCGGAGACCTTCTAGCATCCATGCACTAGAAGAAAGTTAATAGATGAGAGAGAGAAGGCAGATGAGAGAATACCTGCCCCCACAATACAACAATCAAGCTTGTCCTTAGTGTGTAAACCCTAATTAGACGTAATCCTGGCTCCCCAAAATATGATTAGGTTAGACTAACCCTTGAATTACTTGATTGGCCAGAAGGGTGGGAACCCCTAGGACACCTCGCACAGTGGGACACCACAAAGGGTTAACGCAGTTACAAAATTGACCTTTCTTGTCACCAATTGGTCCAAATAGACAAAGCTTTGATCTTAGCCCAATTTAACTTCAAGTTACTGTTGATAGTCGAAAATTGTTGTATTTAAGAAAATATCACGTTGTAGTATAGTGATGAAAATTGATATGACATTTAAATTTATAATGCACGAAAAATCATGAGTTTTGAGGTTGTTCGCATGGTGCAAATGTGGAATTCAAACACTAGTCAAATATAAGCAGGAATGAGCACAATAATTCACAATAAAGATATGCAATGAATAAATAATCTACTCAAAAAGATATTTAATAAGTAGCAAATTGTATCTCAGAAATAAATGGGATAAAAAAATAATTAAAAGCTAAAAATGGTGGTTTGAACCACCAATTAAATCCCACAATTAAGCACAATTCCTAAGGATCTCAACAGTACTCAATATCTCAGCCAAATATCTCAACAATAACTCCAAACCACTTATCCACGTCAGATAATATCTAACATAAGAAACATGGGCTTAAAGCCCCAATTAAAATGTTCATAAAGGTCATGGCGGTGTGAGGAATGCAACAGTGATGGTGGTGAGGTGATTGGACGTGTATGGTAGTCAGAAGACGATGGTGAAGGTGGTTTTGAGTGGGTGTGTCCGACCAGGTGGAAAGTAGGTCAAAGCTCTAAATAAGTTGAAGGTTTTTGACCTATGCGATGTCGTGGAGCTTATAGTGGTGATCATGTGTCATTTGGTTGAGTGTAGCGATCGAACGAAGCTTACAGGAGCTTCGCAGGCTGCGAAGAATACTAAAGGGAATAGAATGATTTGGTGATGGAGTTAGGGTGCTAAGGTCCTAGAGCTATATACTAGAGATAGTATGTGTGTGGTAGACCTAACAATTGAATGAAGGGCGATGGAATTCCATGTTGGCATGGAAGGGATGAATACCTCCGGTAAGGGGATTGGCGAGGATGGGAGGGGTAGGTGGCTCTTGCTGTGGCCAGCGATGAGCGGAGGAACATGAGGAAGAAGCTGGGCCACTCGATTTGACTGTCGAGTGGCCAGAGAGAAGGGATTGAGGAAGCTCGCCAGAGTCATCGTGAATGCGATCAGAGGGGAGGAAGAAGAGGTTGTTTCGCCTGTAACCCAATTGAAATGGACCTAGGAACTTCGGGGATTTTAAATAGAGGGTTTTGGGGCCTTGAATTGCACAAAATCTGTGTAAATTCCTTGCAAAAAATTCAAGAAATCCACACTGATTTCACGAGTTTGTTAGGGTGCTAGGATTGTTTTTGGGATTTGTGATTGAGTTCAGATGGTGGAGGATCTTCTACTCGACAATCCCTCCAATTTTGAAGGGATTTAGTCGACAATTCAAGGAGAAATCCTTGATTGAAGTCGGTATTCTCAGGTTTGAGGTCCTGTTCACACCTCCAATGGTGGAAGGGACCTGATTGCAAAGACGATGAGAAAGTTAGGGGATGTTTTGTGAGAAACTAGAAATCTAGGGTCTTGACTGTAAGAAATAGAGTTCCTAAGGGCTAAAATGCAAACTAGGTTAAGATGGACTCTGATTGGACCTAAATTTCAGTGTCAACCTAATTTAGACACAAAAAATCTAATGGTAAAATTGGATTTGAGTTTTGACCACGTTTAACTAGGTAAATTGCACAGGAGCCCAAATTAGGATAGATCCCTATCTAAATCTCTATTCTAGGTCAAAATGGGTTCAGATGGCCAAACTAAAGGTACCAAACCTCTTAGAATATTTTTATATGAATTTTATAAGATTTTAATTGATTTTATCCTCACCAAAACTCTTTTAATTCATGTGGGGTTGATAATTAGGGCTTTTAATACTATTTTCACCCTCGAAATGCGTGAAACCCTGATTCAGCCAACATGAGCCCACTTTTTGATCTTTTATGTTCATTTGACCATTAATTAACCCCTGAGTAATCCCATGGTTAATCTGCATTTGTGATGTGCTGTTAAAACAACATAATTAACCCTATTTTCTTCTCAAATCATATCAGAGTGGAATTATGTTTCTCAGGCGATCATTTACAAGCATTTATCTCTCAATTCCAACTAATTCAAGTTAGTTATGATGAATGATGGAGTTACCATCAGTTACCAAGAAAATTAGTCCTACCTAGGGCATGTCTACTAAATTTTAGGCTTAGGCATGAAGTGTTTTTGAAATTTGATGGGCATTAAGGGGTGTTGCCTTTAAAATTGATTTCAAAAGTGTGAAGTGCACAGGCAAGGGTTCATAAGCAATTTTTATGATGAGGTGAATTTTAATGTTCAATTTCTTGTATAAATGTGTTTTAGAGTTTCGTTGTTAGATAAATTCAAGTAAGGTTTTGATGACCACACAAGAGCTTCTTTGCGAGTCCTAATCTATGAGATAGATTTCCTTTAGAAGTATGCAAAGCAAAGGGTGCTCTACCTTAAGAAGTAGAAACCCTAGAAACAAGTAGCTACTAGGATGATTCTTTTAAGTCCAAAATTCAGAAATGTGGTGTGTCCCAAACAATGCAATCAAATGGTCTTGTTCCACCACTAAGTAGGCATTGAAAAAATATTTTTCCAGGAATTTAATGCATGTTTTTCAAATTTTCAAGATTTAAAGGGCACTAGGGGTCCTGTAGTCTGTTTTGACCCCTAGTCAGTGATTGGATAATCCATATAATCCAACGTGTAGAAAATATTTTTTTTTCAAATTTTTCCTAAATTCTTGATTTCCACGGGAATTCAATGTGGCAAATATCAAGTCAATCAAAGTTACATAAAAATTTCTATGATTTTTTTAACTTTGAAAAATCAAGAACAATAATAGATTTGATAACACTTTAGTTTGCGAATTTTTAAAATTTGTATAGAAATCAGAATTACATAAAATTTGGATATCTTGTTCTTGACTTCAATACCCACATTCAATAGAAATTTCAAAATTTTTTGACATGTAAATTTTTGGGAATTGAATTTTTAAAAACAAAATTTGTTACAACATGAAATTTTAAGTGGTTTGTTAAGATTTTCAAGAGATAACACAACCCACCAAAAGAACGTTATTTTTCTTTTTCTACAAAAAGCAAGCAAATACTTCTAACCTAAGGATCATACAAAGCACCTAATTATTTTTTGGATTTTTTTTCTTAAAAGGAAATCTAACCTAATCTAAGATACAGGTACTTACCTGAGATTCCAACCTTTTTTTTTTTCATTGTTGCATGTTTCTCCTAGTAATTCTGCAATTCCTGCACGCACGCAATCAAAGAGAATAGCAAGTTAGAATCTTAAATAAGTACATATAAGAAAAGCTTTTAAAAGCTTCTGTTGCCTCTTTGGAAACTATGCCAATTTGTTCGTTGCGAATCCCATAAAAAGATTTTTATGTCATTTTAATTGCGAATCATGTCGAAAGAAAATAAATTTTTAAATCTTTCAGTAAGTACCGAGTCATTCACAAGGAGGCAAAATGTAATTTTTGTGTGAAAGCTTTTTGGAAAGATGTTCTAAGCAAATATTTATATATGTATATATGTATATATAGATAAGCATTCATGAGATCAAATAAACATTTTATTGATAAAGAGAATGTCTAACAAATCTAATGTAATTGAATGCTTGAAAATAATATGAAACAGAAGAAGAAAATGTGGTGGAGATGACAGAGTCGCTTGAGGGATGCTTGTGCGAAGTGCTGCAACACTTCAGATCCAGGGTGCTAGGAAGAAGACTAAAGAGCGAGATGCTGCAAAGAAAGAGGGGGCGTGCACTATGGTGGATTAAAACTATACTCAGGCTCCTCTTTTTCTAAGTGGTAGAGGCTAGGTACTTTTATAGAAAAGTAGGAAGAATTATGGTTGTGGGATTTAGATCTAAGGGTTAAGCGTAGGCCAATTGATAAATGCCAGCTTATCATCATTCTTATGCCCTAAAATTGATCTAGCCTTTAGGGTTTTAACTCTGCAGATGGGTTTCTAGGCTACATTTAGACATCACTTAGGTTAGACATGCATTGCATAGTTTTTGTATTTTTGACACATTTATTTGAGTGTTAGGGATGAACAGATATCCAAATATCTAAAACCCTAGCATTCAATAAGGCAACAGGTGAAGAGGAAGCTCATTTCAGCTGGATCCCAGCTAGATTCAACTCATCCCAGTTGGATCCCAATTCATTGTAGCTGGATCAACTCATCCTTAGCTCCATTCAGCTCATCTCAGCTGAATGATAGCTCAAGCTAGTTCACCTCAGCTCCATCCAGCTCACCTTAGCTGGATGGCAACTCAACTAGCTCAAGACAATTGATCTCAACTCCATTCCAGCTCCTCCAGTTCAGAACAATTCACTGGAAGATCAACCTGACTAGGACTAGCTGTTGCCATCAACTAGCTTGACCTAGTCAGCTGAAGATGACCTCAACTAGCTTAGGCTAGCTCAAGTCCAGCTCACTAAGGTTCAACTTTGGTCAACTTTGTTGAGCTGAGCTACTTGACCTAAGCTAGCTACTCCAGCTAGCTAGGTAATCTCCGAGAAGACCAGACCCAGCTCACCTCAACTCATATCAGCAGAAACCAACTCATCTTAGCTTGGCTTAGTAGCTAGCAAAGAACCAGCAAGCTAAGCTAGCTAAGTAGCTCCTTGTAGTTCTCTTCAACAGCCACTAGCTCCAGTACAGCTCCAAGCAAATCCTTCCAGCTCCTCACCTCCAAAACCTTAGCTCCCTCTACCTCTCCACTCCACTTCCCTACTAGCTAAGCTAGCTTAGCTCAGCTCTTACTCTCCTACCTTGGTTAACCATAAAGCCTAAGCTAACTCCACCTTAACTCTACCCCAAGACCACCACTTGAGCTACCTACCTCCACCCAATTTTGGCACCACAATGCATGCACCTCTTCACACCACCACCACCTCTTAGAGACACCAAAAGTGGCGCCAACTACCCCCCATAACCTCCCATATTTTGCACCAAAAAGCCCTCCTAAATCCCAACCATCGACATATCCATAAAACCCATCCAACCATTCAAGTTGACACCAACTTAACACCTTCTAGAACACCCACTTTTGGCACCAACTTGATGCACCCTTCCACCCCTTAATCACCCTTTAACCACCACCTAATGTGGCACCAAAACACCTACTCATACCGCTTCACCTTGGCGCCAACCTATAAGCCCATCTCCACCTTACACATAACCCATCCAACCTATATCCACCCTTCACTAGTTGGAGCCAAACACCTAACCCACAACCACAACACAAACCCACACCAACCACCCTTAACTCCACCTCCATGCATCCCATCCTTTGGCACCAATAAACCCTAGTCCTCCATCCTATAACCACGACTCAAAACACCATCCTAACCCTACACCTAACCTACATGCCACCTTAGCCATACCCCCTCATGATTGGTGCTAACATGGTGGTGTATAACCACCATGTATGGCCACCCTTCCACCATAACCTCCACCCTTGAAAGCCCTTCATTTGGCACTAAACCACCATGGCCCTTAGATCACCTAACTACCTCCATGAACTCATCCTAACTATCTACCTACCATCCACTCCAAACCCCCCCTTCCTTCACTCTATAAAAAGGGCATTAACTACTCACCTCAAGGTACCCTTGACTACATACATCATTCATTCTTTCACCCACACTCCACCATAGCCCAAGGCTAAGAGAAGAAGGAGAAGAATAAGATTAAGGAGACACTCTGCCTCCTTTATGCCTTCCCCTCTTCCCTTCTCTCTTGTGCCCATGCCTAGGGGTCCCATTCCAAGGAAAGCCAGGTAGGAGGACGATCAAAGAGGAGGATCTTTAGGGTGGTCTATGTCCACCCTAGGAGGAGTTTTTAGAGTGTAATTCTTCCACTCTATGAGGAGCTAGGGCATGCCTACCAAGGGCTTGCCAAGGAGGATAGCATCAACCTAGAGGAGCACATCAAGAAGGGAGTAGGAGGAATCCTTTCTAAGCTCAGGAGCAGCTGAGCTTGGAGCAAGGATTCTCTCCACTTCACCACCATTAACAAGAGGATTTTTGTTTTATCATTTGGTATTTGAATTTCTGTAGTAGAAGCATTCCTCTACAAGCATTCTTATAAATAAGTTTTCTCCCTTTTTGCATTCAATTGATTGCTTTTAATTTTAGTGCACTCACACCCTCTCTCTAATTATCCTTGGTCTTCATGTACCTAGGGTGAGCTTAGAGAGAGGTTCTTCCTATCACTTAGATTTTAGTGATTAGGTGTAGTCCTTCACATATTGTATTCTATTGCCTGTTATTTCAAAAATCCAAAAAAAATTCTTATATTTAAAAATTACAAAAAGAAAGTTGATTTCCATTTTGTCAAGCGAGAGATTTCAAAATTGCAATCTTGCCTCCTTGGATGACCCTAGACACCACCATTATCTTGGTTATAAATTTAAAAGTGATTGCATATTCATGTGTTGCAACAACTTAAAAAATTAATTATATCAAATCACACTTTTTCGCTATCACTAACAAATCAAGGGAGTGGTTCACCATTGGATGAAGATCCAAGGGTGCAGATTATTCTTGGTGTTAGCAAAAGATCTTATCTCTTGTGATCTTTCCATAAGAAAGATTAAAGAGATAAGATCTTTCTTATGATGGGTGGCTAAGAAGATAGAGTCTTTGCTCAGGGCCTAAGCAAAGTGGTTGTAGGCATATTTTAGGTTGTTTTAAGGAATAAGGCTAAGTTCGAGAGGTTTTATGCGCAAGAGGAGGCTTCTGGACATCTAGGAAGGTCCCTGGATGTCTTATACTATAGAATTAAATATTCAGATGGTGTTTTGGGTTGTTTCATGAGGATAAGGCCAAATTTGGTGGTTTTTCTCACTGGAGAAGGGTTTTGGACATCCTGGAAGGTGTCTGGACGTCTTATACTACAAAATCAGAAGTCCAGATAGTGTTCTGGATGTCCAGATTAGCTTTATGGGTTGTGGGTGCATCCGGGAAAAAATTGTTGTTTGGGTGTCAGGTAGGACATCTAGAAAGGTGCCTGGACATCCAAAAAGGGTGTAGGTCCAAGTCTGGTTGTGTGTGAGCGTGTAATTGGGTTGGGGAAGCTTCTAAATGGTTTAGGGAAATCATAATTAGGTTTTAGGTTGGGTTTAGGTCTAGGATAGGTGGACTAGGTTTTGGGATAAGGGTATCCTAGAGTTCTAAGGGTAGGGTGTTCAGCGTGCTTGAGTCATCTTTTAAGAAATGTATTTATGTTGTAGTATAGTTGACAAAAACGTGACAAACACTTAAATTTGTAAAGCTTGAAATCAATTTGGAGTCCGAGGTCGTTCGCAGGGGGCAAATTGGCAATTTCAAACACTAATCACAATTCATCAAGAAAGATTTTTTTTTTTGAAACTGCGAGGAAAGCTATCATGCTACAATAGCAATCCGGAGGGCATTTTATTTCATACTATGTAAAACCAATAATTCATCAAGAAAGATATGCAATTATAATTAAAACATTGCCCAATATAATTCAAAATAATACGTCAATAAAACCAAGGATGAGAGTGTAAAAAGATTCAGTTAAAATGATGATTTGAATCACCAAATTAACCCTAATGTTTAAGCCCACAAATATCTCAAATAAACGAATAGTAATCTCAATCAAGTATCTAAGTTCAATATTTCCATAGTAACCAATATCAAGCCACGGCCTCAGATGTCAATGTAAGGCCTCAGACACCTTAAACCCCAAGGAGCCTCAGCTAAAGCAATCAGCAGCACCAACAAGATAGAGGCACAAGGGCCTTGTACAAAGCCGTCCGAGGCTGAGTGTTGAGAGAGGGAGAGAGGGACGAATCCCAAGGTAGAGCAAAAGCCTCCTCCTCTCTCTCTTTTCAGATTCTTCTCCTTCAAAACAGGTCGAAGCTGGGTAATTAGACCCAACTCCCAGACCTGTGTGCATGTGTGCACAGGTGAGGAGTGAGAGCACGAGGAGGCATGTGTGAAGGGGGACTCAACCCCTTGTGTTACTGGGCAAAGAGGCAGTAGCACAACTTCACTTTATATGCTGTCGGGCGCTTGTAAATAACCGATGTGGGACTAATGTCCGATGCTTCTATTGCGAGCTACAGCTAAAGCTTTGAAGGTGAAATCACTACTGCTACTGGGCTTTCCTCTCTAATCCAAAGCCTAGAGAGTATCACAAGGTGGAGTCATGTTGATTAGGGGCAGAATTAGCACGGATGGTAGATGGAGAAAGGCGGTCGACATTGAGGAGGATGGAGGTAGCGGCGTAGTGTCCGGTGAAGACATGAAACAGAAAGTACGGGCTCTAGGCCCAAATTAAGGTGTTCATCATCATCGCTGGAGCACGGAGAAGGTGGTGGCGATGTCAATTTGGTGTGAGAGAGGGTGAGGTGGTCAGACGTTGACGGCGAAGGTGGCTGTGAGTGGGTGAGTCCATCTGGTGGTTCCAGAGGTCAAGAGCTCCAATAATCTCTGGACTTTTGATCTTTGGAATGTGGGGAAGGTGTGGGTGGATGTGGTGGGGTGTTTGGTGGCGTGTGTTGGTTGGGCGAGCTCATCGGAGCTTCACAGCCATGGAGAAGACGGAGGGGAAAGTGGTGGTTGTTGGTCAAAACGAGTAGGGAAGGAGCTAGAAAGGTTCAGGAGAGGGAGAGGAAGGAGGTTACCTAACAAAGGATGAAGGGGATGAGGAATAGGCATGCCAGATTTATTACCGAAGCCAGAAGGGATGAAGCCTTCGAGGAGGGAGAACGGCATCGACAATGGGAAAGGTAGCTCCTACTATGGCTAGTGAGGAGCAGAGGAAGGAGAGGGAGCTATTAGGCTGGTCAATTTGATCGTTGGCCGACATGAGGAAGGAGAAGGAGGAGCTTGCCGAAGCTTCAATCAAAGGAGGCCAGGGAAGGAAGGGAAGAAGGTTCTTGGCCTTAAACCTTGCTTAAAAGGATGACCTTGCAAAGGGGAAGCTTTTATAGAGCTTCAAATCAAGCTTCAAATGAGGAAAACAACCGATCTTGGTCACAAAATGAGGGAGGAGGATCCTTATTTTCTCCGAGTTCGCTTGAGCTCCCTGATGGCAATCAGAGTCCATGATTTGGTTCAGACGATAGGGAATCTCCAAAAGAATAATCTCTCCAAATTTGGAGGGATTTGATTGAGTAATCAGAGAGAGATCTTGGATTGAAGGTCAGCGGCTTGGGTTCATACTTGCCATGGCGGGACGGAACTTTTTGAATAAAATGATGAAGAGTTAGGGGGTAAATGCAATTAATTCAAAAGTTAGGGGCTTTGATTGAAAGGAAAGAGATTTAATGAACTGAAATGCAAACTAGGTCAAGATGGTCTCTGGTTTGGCCCAAATTTTAGTAAAAACCTAATTTGGATGCAAGGAATCTAATGGTGAAGTTGGATTTGAGTTTTGACTACATTTGATTAGGCAATTTGCACAGAGACCCAAATTAGGGTGAAATCCCGTCTGCAACTCTATTCAAGGTCAAAATATGTTCAAATGGTCAAACCAAGGGTACCAAACCTGCTAGAATATTTTTCTTTGAATTTTAGGATATTTAGATGAATTTTATTTTGACCAAAACCTCTTCAATTCAAGTGGGTCTGAAAGTAGGGTTTTGTGTGTTGTTGTGGTTCTCGTAATGAGTGAAACCCTGTTTCTACCTGTATGAACCCACTCATTGTACTTTAGGGCTCATTTGACCTTCACTTAACCCCTGACAAACCCCGTGGTTACTCTACATTCATGATGTGATGTTAAAACTACATAATTAACCCTTTTTAATGTTTCCTTCTCAAAATGTATTTACATGGAATTACATCTCTCTGGCGATTATGTAAAAGCATTTGTCACTTAATTCTAACTAATTATAGCTAGTTATGGCTAATGATGGTGTTACCATCATACCTACATTCCTAACATTTGCTAGTCTTTAGCAAAATTTTATGGAAAGAACTAGATCTCTAGACTATGCTTTGATGTTCAGATGCCTGATTTGTGCCTCTCTAGAAAATAGGTTAGAATGCCAACAATAAGCCTAAAGGTACTCAAGTACCAACCAAGATCCAGACTTGATTAGCTTCATCCTAAGTTTGCTGCGAAGCTTTCTAAGGCCCACAAAAACTACCTTGAGGTTCGTTGAACCCAGTGATTAAAGCACCCGTGCGTAGATGTATCATGTCCAGGTTTAGTTTGCCAGTGCATTTTTATAAGAGAGAGATAGAGAAAGATTTTTCATTTGGAGAGTTTTCTCTCTTTTCCTTTTATTTTCCCTAAATATAGCCTTGGATTAGCCCTAAACACGGTCGGTATCAGATTCCTTATCCCCCCAATCAATCCTCAAAGGGTCCCTAGCTTTTGATGCTTCAGGATAGCACTGCCCATGGAACCTGAACTAGCACAAGGTGCTTACATGCCCCTCATAAGATATTTAGATATCATAGGAGACAAGCACCGAGGAGACAATATGCTATTACGCATCTTCAAGGGGAATTTTCCACCTCTCTACATCGGGAACTCGTCCAATAAACTTATGTCTACGAGCCACTCCTAAGCTAGATCTATAAGGCAACTTTTTATAATATAATTCTTTTGGCATGATTTCTTTATTAAGCACACTGAACCAGACTGGTGTGTAATTTTTTAGAGCTTAAGTTACCAAGTCTCGCAAACTAAAGGGCAGGCAACAAGGTCGAATAATCCCTAAGCCTTAGACTTACTACATCAGCTTCACACTTTCCTCAACCTCTTGAGGACTATTCCAGATCTTAATGGATATGTGAATGTTTAAGCCCTAAATCATGCCCAAGAGGCCTAAGATCAACACTCATACTAATCTCCTTGTCTCTAGCATTTCAGAACTTAGCCTTTCTTTTGATTTAGTCTAGAACTTAAGTAAATCTCATAATCAATTGCTATGACTATCATTTTTTCTGATTTTTCTCCTTTTGACATTTTCTGTTCCCTCCTCTTTTCCTCCTCAAGAAAGATTTGCAATCATTTCTTCAAAATTTTCCTTCCTTTCTCCTTTTTTTTATGTATGTATTTTTTTGTGAGAACCCCTCAGAGAATTGAATTTCCATTTGATTTGCACTTTAACACCCATCCATACCTAAGTTTTACAATGTCCTTATTGTAAACTAGAAGGGTATGAAGTCAGCTTAGTTCAAGGTTTAGAATAGGGTCAAAGGGTGGATGAGTAGGTCGGAATGACTGTTGTGGATGATTTCAAGCTTTGATACAAGACCAAAGGTGGAGTCAGCTGTTCTAAAGTTAAACTCAAAAGTGCAGTAGGAGTGCAGCTCAAAAGAGTGATCAGAAGGGTCTCAAGTTTTTGGAATGATGGGTTGCCTCCCGTTAAGCGCTAAATTCAATGCCTTCAGCGAGCAGAAGGTGATCAAAGAGAAGGGGTTGTCAAATCAGAGGAATTTTGTAGAACAAGCACCTCGATAAGTAGCCTAGTTGGTCCAACCAGGTGCTTGTTCAGGTCAATAGGCTGATGATGTAGACCAAACCGAATCAATCTAGTGGGTTGATGGATATGAATCAATAGGTGTAGAGCCCACCAGATACTATGTGGCTCAGAAAGATATGGAAATGAGATTCTAGGGTTTGGCTAAATCAGTTGAGCCTGATTAGAGTAGGGATCCTCTAAAGAAAAGGGATCTGTAGAGGATGCAGGAACCTTACTATTGAGATTAGAGAAGGATAAGTCGTGATTATCGATCTGATCAATGTCTAATTCCCGATGAAAAGATGGAGGTGAATCATATGCAACCGGATCAGAGAGAGGTGAATCAGAGTAGAAATTGATTCCGGTGGTGGGTCGAGGTTGGGATCGGATTTTGGAAAGCTCTGGCTCTGTGATAGAAGATGTGGCTTTTCAAAATCTAGGTGCAGAGAGAGCTCTTCTAGAAATGATTTAAAGATAGGTTCATCTAGAGAGTCTTCATGATGCTCATCTAAATCAAATGTAAATGCCTGGAGACTATTTATAGGGTCACAGAAATCTGAGTTAGTTAAAGATTCAAGCTCTGGATTGTGGACACTCTTGGTATTTACTATTTTCGATTCCTGTAGATCACAACAGAATGATTCCAACTCAATGGAACATGATTTTGAATCAATGATCTCAGGATCAAGGACCTCAGAGTCAGAATCAAAGAACGGGTTATGGATACTGTAGACTGGCTCATAATCATCAGGAAACAAAGGTTCTCCGAAATCAGAGTTGTTCGAAGCACTGGATCGGTATTTAAAAGTATTGCATTGGAGTATAGCCGAAATAGCATTCAAAACAAATATAATTTATTACTCGAATATATTCCGAGGTCGAACACAGGGAGCAAATGGAATTCACACACTAATCTCAACAATAAATGCAAATTGAACACATAATACTAAAAATCTAATTAGGAATGTTCAACATGAGTACATGAAAAATAAAAAGAGTTGTGGGAAAAATAATAAAGAGCATATGAGCATTAGACATCTGATTTTGCAATCAGACGTCTTAAATATCTAGTGCTACAGTGCTTTTCTTTTCTTCTGATTTCTCTTTCTCTGATTCTTCTTCTTCTTCTCTTCTTCCTTCGACTTCTTCTTTCCTTAGCTTTCTATGCCTTCTTTCTCTTCTTCGCTTCTATTTGACCTCTTCTTCTTCAACTTCTTCCTTCTTCTCTTTCTCTGATTTCTGCCTTTCTGCCTCTTCTTCTTCAGCTTCTTCCTTTGCCTTAAGCCCTGTGGTGCTCTCTGAATTCGACTAAGTGTCGAGCTAAACTCTCCAAGGCAAAACCCCCCTTCCCTTGCATAGCTTTCCTCTCTTTCTCTCTTCTCTATTTCAGTTTCGCTCTCCCAGAGCCACAGCCGGTCGAGTAATCGAACATAACGGAGACCCAGGTCCAGGCTCACTGGCGTGTGTGGTGAGCGAGGAGTGAACAGGTCGGGTAATCGGGTCGTGGCCAGGTCCACATGGGTAGTGCCGCGGACGAGTCCATGAGAGGGGGGAGGAGGACCTCACCCTCAGTGTTGGAGGTGAAGAGCCTCTAACACAAAATCAATTTATGCACACATGGGCCCTCTTCCAGTTCCGAGGTAGGACTAAATGTCCCACCTACCTTTGTGCGTCGTAGCAGTAGATGCGTGGCTAAATTGGTGAGGCTGCAGAGGCTGAAGCCTTTTCTTGATGGCATGGATACGTGTGGGCTTCAAATCCGCACAGCCTAGGAGTCTCACCTGGAGCAGCGCAAGGCCTGGAGTGCAGCAAGCAAGCTTTAAGCTCCCTTGCTAATGGTGGATGGGTGATGAACCTGAAAGCATGACAACAACCTCACGGCCACATCAAATCTCTCAGGGAGCTTCGCCAGACCACAGTGGATGTGATGGGCATGGTTTCATGGCGTGTGGGTAGCCGTGGTGGCGTATTTAGGGCTTACTGTGAGCATGTGAGTGGGTGTGTTCGGTGGGATGTTTGGGTGGTTGATGGAGTGAATGGAGTGGGGGAATGTGATTAGGGAGATGAGGCGGAGGTCGTAGGGTGGTCGGTGAGGTGTATGGAGGTGCGGAGTGATGGGAGCACCTCGTCGGAGGTGGAGAAGGTGACGGTGGTCAGTGGCATCAAGGGTTGGTTTAGGGAAATAAAGAGAGGGAAAGAACGTGGAAGAGAGAGGGAATCTAATAAACATAATTTAAGGATGAAAGGAAAGGGAATCCTGCGCCGGTATGGTCACCTGACATGGGGAAGATGAATACCTCCGTAGGTGAGGCAGTGGCGAAGATGGGGCAGAAGCGACGTCGATTGGTGTTGCGCGACGCGGAGGACTGAGGCAGAGTTAACCCGACCACTGGTATTGTGGTTGGGTGACGAGACTGCGAGGGAGAAGCCACCGGAGCTTGCGAAGTTGTTGTGGCTGGAGGGGAGAGAAGAATGGAGGGAATCTGGCCCAATTTCAAGCTGAGGGAATGCGATTGGATCTGGGGCTTCTTAAATAGGTCTCTGGAGAGGGATTTGTGCTTGGAAGAAGGCATGCTCACTGGAGAAAGAAACTCAAAAGAGACCCAAATCTCTCATGCATTCGCATGAGAGATTGGGAAGAAATTAGGGCATCAAACTGGATTCACATTGGAGGGATTTTCTCAGAGAATCTCCCTTCCAATTTTGAAGGGGATTCTCTGAGCAATCAGGGAGAAACCACCTTCCAAAGCTCGTCGGAGTATGATTCCTCCACTATAATGGCGGAGGGACCTATTTTCAAAGATGATGAAGAAGCTAGGGGGCTAAATGCAAGGGTTTTTGAAAGTTAAGGGTGGAAATGTAAACAAACGGGACCTCTTTGCGAAGTAGGTCAAGATGAGTTTCCCATAGGCCCAAATTACGATACAAACCTAATTTGGACCTAAGGAATCCAATGGTGAAGTTGGATTTTGGGTTTAACTACGTTTGACTAGGTAATTTAGGCAAAAATATAAATTAGCGCAAATATCTATTTGAGACCCCCTTCTAGGTCAAGATGGGTTTCAATGGCCAATTTGAAGGTTCTAAACCCTAAAGAATATGTTTTTATGATTTTTAGAGGGTTTAGGTGAATTTTATCCTAACCAGAACCTTGGTTAATCAAGTGGGTCTGTTTTAGGGTTTCACAAAGTCATTTAATTCACACAAACCCTTTTCTGTCTGATCCAACCCACTTATTATCTTATTAAGACCCTTTGACCTTTGTTTAGCCCTTGAGAAAACTCGTGGTGTACTGCATTGGTAAAATTGTAGTTTTACCCTTATTTTCCTCTTAAAATAATTGTGTAGTGAATTAGGACCTTTAGTAGGTTATGTAGGAGCTTTTATTCTCTTCATTAGGTCAAAATGAGCTAGTTAGGGCTAATGATGGTGTTCCCATCATACCCCATACCTAGCTTTTGCTAGCCCCTTAGCAAAATTTTAAGGTTTTAACTTTAATTCTAGACCAGGTAATTTTTGATGCTCAAAATTGTGATGTGTGCTTTCTTCTGTAGATTAGGTTAGAATGCCAATAGTAGGCCTAGAGGTACTCAAGTACCAACCAAGATCCTAACCTGACCAGTTCTAGCCTCAATCCGCCGCGAAGGTTTTTAAGGCCCACAGGAACTATCCTAAGGTACGTTGAACTCCGTGGTTAAGGCACCTGTGCATGTAACATATTTTAGCCTTAGTTCAGTTTGCAGTGCATTTTTGTAAGAGAGACAGGAATTTTCTTTGTTTGGAGAGTTTTGTATCTCTTTTCTTTTTATTTCTAACTTCGGATTGGCTTCACAATAGGATATGTAGTGGATTCCTAGTCCCCATCATCAATCCTTGAAGGGTCCCTAGCAATCGATGCTTCGTGATAGCAATCGCCCATGGCAACTTCCAGAAAACTGGCTTTCGAGATTTTGAGATAATCCTGCCCATGGCATTCTGTAGCTAAATCCAGACCCTAGCAATCGACATTTCGGGATAATGCCTCCCATGGCATCTAAACCAACACAGGGTGCTTACATGCCCCCAATAGGATATGTAGATATCTTAGGAGACAAGTACCAAGGAGACGATATTTTATTACGCATCTTCGAGGGGAATTTCCCACCTCGCCACATCGGGAACTCATCCAAATCAACTTGTGTTGATCAGCCGCTCCTAATCTAGGTGACTTTTTAAGAATAATTTAAACACATTTGCATGATTTTGATACTTATGCGCACTAAACCAGACTGTGTATGGATTGGGGTTCTTAGGTTACTGAGTCTCGCAAACCAGAGATCAGTTAACGAGGTTGAATACTCCCTAAGCCTTAGACCTAATACTTAAGCTTCGCATTTTCGTCAACCTCTTGAGGACTATCCAGATCTTAGCGGATACTTGAATTTTTAAGCCTATGGTCATAGCCCAAGAGGCCTAAGATCAGCGTTTGATGTAAACACATTTACATTACTTAAGATGTCTATTTATGCATGTTCTTAAGCATAGGATTGCATTTCATGATATAAATATTGCATAACATGCATCATCTTGCATTTAGAGTAGTTTGAATAAAATGGAGGTTAATTGTCTCCTTTTATATGCTTGGACAGGGAAAACTTTTTATCAGGGCCTCGGATCAAAGATCCAACCATACGGATGTGATCAGGGCGACGATTGGAGTTCAATGACTCCAAGATCGCCCTAATCAGGCATCTGTAGCATCTGATAGTGACCGGGGAACCCTAGAAGATCAAGGGCCAAGATGGTGTAAATCCACACTTCAAATGACAAATCCGACTGCACGGATGGATTTGAATCGATGATCGCAGCCTAACGACACAAAAATCAAGTCAATCCGACACCCGTGGCACCATCTACCACATCCAGAAGATGGACGACCAAGATGGCGCCACGTGGTGCCATCTCGGCCGCCCAATCGCCCGCACGTAATCGCTGAAGCCCCCGCATCCGCCCCTCTCCGCCATTTGATCTCGATCCAACGGCTGTGAACGCATGCACCTCAAATCGTCCACGCGACACAATCCTTCGCGTAGCGTAGCGGTCGCGAGGCGCTGCGCGTTCACAAGACGCGGGTTCGAGCCGTAGCGAGCAGGCGAAGGGCACGGGTGAGCGGGCGAAGGCGAGTGTCGGATCTTGATCGGGCGGCCCTCCGTGCTAAATAGTGTCGACGTGCTATCACACGCCCGCACCTCACGCGGCATCGGACGCGGGCGGGCGCACGTTGAGGGCAGGCGAAGGTGCGATCTGGGCTGTCCGATCTCACGATCGGACAGCTGTGGACGGCTGAACATGCGGCGAGCATTAGGCGTGAGCAGACGAGCGGGCACGCGTAGGCAACACCCACTACGCCCACGTTGGGGCTTTAGCAATGGTTTTATCCGTCACTAAAGACCCCTTATTTAATGTTTTAAAGATGTAATGTCCAATTTGCCCCCACTCCTTGCAACTATAAAAGGAGACCCCCTCCACACGAAATTCTCATCCCTTCCTTCTCTTCTCTACCTCTCCAAAGCTCAAGAGAAGCTTGTCCCACACCCGGGATGCTTCTCCCGAGATAAAGTCCAAATTTTTGTCCCCCTTCGGAAGTGGATCCCGCAACGACGACGACGTGCTACTCCGTTCCCGTTCTTCTGCTTCGTCCTCCTTCATCCTACTTCATCCTCCTTCGTCCAGGCATCGTCCCGTCCGGCTCGTCCTCTAAGCGACCGTCGAGGAGGATATCTCTCTCCCCATTCTTTTACTACTTTCTAGAATAGATTTACTGCTTTCTAGAGTAGTTCGATTCGTCCTCCAAGCGACCGTCGAGGAGGATATTTCTCTCTCTATTCTTTTAATGCTTTCTAGAGTAAATTTATTACTTTCTAGTGTAATTATTTTCTGCTTTCTAGTTGTAATAGTGAAACAAACATTCTCCTTAATGATGAATTCCCTATTTATTCTACATCTCATTTTGATTTTTGTTTGTAATATTCTCTCTCTCTTACTCTCTCTCTTCTATTTATTGTAAATAATTAAGTAGTTTTAATCAATTGAATTATTTCGTGACAAATAAAAAACAAACGTGTTGTTTTTAAATCAAACGTCCACCTCCCTGTGTTCAACCCAAAATTTTCATTTCGGTATAAATTTTATTAGTTGAACACGAGTTCTTTGCTTTCAAACTACAACGACAGGTTTTTCAAAACCGAACACGTTAGCATAGCAATTCGTACGTTCAACATTTTGGCGTCGTTGCCGGGGAGGCGACGCTCTTTGATTTTTCTTCGCGTTTTCTTATTGTGATTGCAGATACTCTTTCGAGACAAGCAACAGCGGTAGATTAGAGTAAAGTGCTGTGGAAGGTTCTATAAGTTATCCCCCACCTCCCACCCATTAGATTTCATTTCACCACATAATAATACAAACATCAATCAACCTAGGTGTTCTTATAAACTCTAAGGTTAGATTGTTTGTTGTTTGGCACCCACACCCGCCCCAAACCCCACATTAACAAAAATTTAAAAAAAAAAATCTCACAGAGGTACACAACCTCATCTGATTTTCAAACTCAACCGGTAAACTGATCTTTGGAGCCAGTACACACATCCAAATACATAATTGAGTAGAAATCAGATTAGGTAATCATTTGTGTGCCTAACTTAGTGGTGCATTTGTGGCCAATTGTTTGAGTTGTTTGGGTCGCACCACTTCAATTAAAATCAACTCATCAAGTAGCTGCCACTTAGGTTCAACTCTTAGGGATTTACCAGGCACTCCACATTCCTTTTAAGCTTTAAAGGAAAACATCTTCACCTGTGCTTGCAAAACCTGGTGTGCCAACGAAACTTGTTTAAAAACACCTAAAGTTGAATCCTAAAAGCTACTAAGCAAGATTTGAACTCTAAAATTCACCACATCAAAAATAATCTTGCTTGAAAACCACCGGTTGTGCATGCACACACAAATCAATCAATCATTAAGGGCACAACCAATTTAAAGGGCCCATCACATTCCAAAGCACATTCAAACCTAGCCCTAAATAAAACAGAGTAGACGTTGGCCTTAAGGATTCGACTCGCTCTTCAGAGCTCAGAACGAGATTATTTTCTATTAGTCTATTTCTACTGTTCAATCTGATGTCTAGCTAGGGGAGCAGAATCAAACGATCGCGGTTGAGGGGTTCACTAGGAACCGGAGGAGCAAGCCGAAGGAAGAACCTTCTCCCCAGTCCCTCCTTCTAACTGGTTGGATTGAACAGACAAAAGTAGATCAAATCGTTCCTTTATCTCAAGATTGGTTTTGGGAGTCTGTAGGTCTTTAGGCTAACCCACTTAAGGACAGGTTTGATTGTTTGTATTGCAGGGCACCTTTCTTCCTCCCGCTTATCATGAATCCTTTCACATATTACACGCATTCCCGCTCTTTTCCTCCTGTTTTGAATTATCCTCAACCTTTGTCAACCTTTCATGAACAACCTAATACGATCTACAATCAAGAAGGATACACTGATCTTTACCCATCCTCTGATTACACTTCCTTTAGGTCATCACCACCTTTTGAACAATCTGAAATTACCTATTATCAGGAAGGGTATAACAAATCTCAATTCGTTAATTCCCCTACATTGACCCCAAACCCGCCCAACCCTGAACAAACTCATTTGGTTCAGGTTAACCAGGTTCAAGATAAGATTCTGGATAACTTGAGGAATGTCATTCAATCTTTAGAAGTTTCGCCAATACCTTGCATTGAGAGATTAGAGCCCCTGATTGAAATGATTGATGATTTGAACAAGTCGTTGTTGGATTGGTTCCAGGATGTTAAGGATAAGAACCCGAGTGAATTTCTACTTGGGAAATTACCGAAATTGAGGATGAGATTCGTGGTCGCTTTGATTCAATCATGGGATGATTCCCAGGATGAACCCTCTTCAGGAAAGCCTATGACAGAACCCGCTCAAGCACCTATTGGGGGGACACGTGTTACGAGGCTAACCAGATTGAATTAAAGCAACCAATTAAGGAAGATATGATTTCTTCACCTGAGATCCCTGAGCCAGGTTACGAGGAAACGTATGTCTCCTTGGAACAGAAAGTGACAGATGATTTTGGGACATACATTGATATGGATCCTAATTTCTTTGATGGTGAAGATTCAAGTTGCAAAGTCTCACACGAGTTTTCAGAACACGATTTTTGTGAGACGATTGGGCCTGAGGAATCTAATAGATCATTTGATAGCCCAATAATTGAGGAAACTGATCCTAGGGCACACATTACGGATCCAGAATCGCATTTTCTAGAGGATTCAATTCAATGCCTTGATTATTAGTTACACCCCATTGAGCTTATTGATGATTCTATTTCTGAGATAATTAGACCCAAGTCAATTTTGATTTTGCCACATCATTTAGACTTGGAGATTTCAGATGGGGTGATTAATATACAAGAGGTCCTGGAATTTGACATGCTGAATGAGGAGAATAGGAGCTGGGAAGTTCTGATTTGGGAAGTTAACTTTGGAGGAAATAGAAGATTGAGTCAAAGGGTGTATATTAAGTTGAAACCATCAAATCAGAACCCTTACGACATCTGTTATGAGGATGTACAACCCAAGCACACATTCAATGATTATCCTTTTGAGCTTCAATTCTTTGTAACCCGACTTTTTGGTCTTGGGTTGCATCCTCATAAATCGCAGGCTCGACCCCGCTTGCATACTGATTTTAGGTTTTGGGTAATTTTTATCCAGAACCTAAGATATTCTCGATTATGGGGTATGGGTCTGCACCACAATCTGGTCCACATCTGTGGACATCTACTGATAGGTCAGAGGATTCTTACGTTTATTCTGATTTTGACCTACACTTGTGAATTCTTCATTTCTCTTCTTTGTATAGTGTGCCTAACTGAAGGCACTAAACTCAACACATATACAGCTCTTTTTAGTTTTCATCTCGGAGCGGACCTGACATTCATGCAATTCAGGAGCTTTCTACACTTTTCCACTCTATTTTATATCTTTTTAATACAATGAGGACATTGCATTAGATAGGCATGGGGGGGTGGATATTCATCTTTGAATTTATTCGTCAGCTCCTTAGATTTGTTTTATTTTCTTTTATTAAAAAAAAATTGAATTAGGAAAGAGAACTTGGGTTTAAGAAAATTTTCAATCTTAGGAATTACTACATTATGATTTAAACACAAAGACCCTTCAGGTCTTTGGACTTAATTAGCCCGTGTATCCACTAAAATGTGGATTTGTCTTTCTAGTCCTCGCCATCTTAATTCTATCGTAATTGGAATAAATAAGTTTGGGTGATAAGTACACAACTTATCAACCCACCCTCTGATTTGAGGGAATTTCTGAGTTTTAAGCATCTACACACTTTCTTTGCACTGACTCGTTGTTCGACGATTCTAACGAAAATTGGGTAGCTAATGAACCTTCTAGGGTGATATGGCTGGCAAGTTATCGTGGGTAACAGCCCATAGGTAGGTTGTCCAGAGCCTAGTCACTGGACCTTTCTCTTTTTCCTGCCCTTAGGTAAATCTTAGACCAGGGAAGCCACCTACTTAAAAAAAAAAAAAAATCAAAAAGAAAAGGAGAAAAGAAAAAAAAGAAATAAACCACACTTCCCGCACGAGTATGGCTGGCAAGTTGTCGGTGGTAATAGCTCATCGACCGGTTGTCCAAAACCCAGCTTAATAAATGCACTAAAAATTTTCAAAACACTTAGGAAGAAGCGGAGAAGTAGAATAAATCGGGGAGATATACACTGGATTCACCCTTGTGTTGACCCCATAAAAAAATAAAAGTAGGGAGAAAGCTACCGGTTGTAAAGATACATCTTTAGGCAGAATTCTTTTTTGAGGTCACCTAGAGGCGTAGAAATCCAAAGTTCGTTTTAATTGTCGGTCAATGAGTCTATCACATTCACAATAAGATGCTTAGAACTTAGAGTTCTCATCAAATCTTGGGTGAGTTGAATGGCCGTAGAAAGCCACCCTTAAACCCTAAAACTTGAAAAAAAAAATTAGAAAAGAGGAAAAAGAGAAAAAGAAATTTTTCCTTGAATAAGGTGAGGGCTTGAAGCAGTGTGCATTTTTGTAGATACTTGGACACTGTTGTGTCTTTGAAAGTTCAGATCTTAAGTAGACAATTTCTTAATGATTGAAAATAACTTATGCCCAAATAATCCAACCTAATTCTTTCATAAATAGCATATAGTTTTTGCTAGGGACTAGCAAAAGATAGGCATGGGGGTATGATGTAAAATCATTTACACTACTTAAGATGTCTATTTATGCATGTTCTTAAGCATAGGATTGCATTTCATGATATAAATATTGCATAACATGCATCATCTTGCATTTAGAGTAGTTTTAATAAATGGAGGTTAATTGTCTCCTTTTATGGGCTTGGATAGGGAAAACTTTTTATCGGAGCCTCGGATCGAAGATTCAACCGTATGGATGTGATCAGGGCGACGATTAGAGTTCAACGACTCCAAGATCGCCCTAATCAGGCATCTGTAGCATCTGATAGTGACCGAGGAACCCTAGAAGATCAAGGGCCAAGATAGTGTAAATCTGCACTTCAAATGACAAATTCGACCGCACGGATGGATTCGGATCGACGATCGCAGCCTAACGATGAAAAAATTGAGTCAATCCGACACTCGTGGCACCATCTACAACATCCAGAAGATGGACGGCCAAGATGGCACCACGTGGGGCCATCTCAGCTGCCCAATAGCCCGCAAGAAATCGCTGAATCCCCCGCATCCGCCCCTCTCCGCCGTTGGATCTCGATCCAACGGCTATGAACACATGCGCCTCAAATCGTCCACGTGACACAATCCTTCACATAGCGCAGCGGTCGTGAGGCACTGCGCATTCACAAGATGCAGGTTCGAGCCGCAGCGAGCAGGCGAAGGGCGCGGCCGAGCGTTGGATCTTGATCGAGCGGTTGTTCAAGCTCAATAGCGTCGACGAGCTATCGCACGCCCACGCCTCATGCGGCATCGCACGCGGGCAAGCGTGCGTTGAGGGCGGGCGAAGGCACGATCTGGGTCGTCCGATCTCGCGATCGGACGGCTGTGGACGACTGAACATGTGGCGAGCATTAGGTGTGAGCAGACGAGCGGGCGCGCATGGGCAACACCCACTACGCCCACGTTGGGGCTTTAACGACAATTTTATCCGTCACTAAAGACCCCTTATTTAATGTTTTAAAGATGTAATGTCCAATTTGCCCCCACTCCTTGCAACTATAAAAGGAGACCCCCTCCACATGAAATTCTCATCCCTTCCTTCTCTTCTCTACCTCTCCAAAGCTCAAGAGAAGCTTGTCCCACACCCGGGATGCTTCTCGCGAGATAAAGTCCAAATTTTCGTCCCCCTTTGGAAGTGGATCCCGCGACGACGACGTGCTGTTCCGTTCTCGTTCTTCTACTTCGTCCTCCTTCATCCTGCTTCATCCAGGCATTGTCCCGTCCAGCTCGTCCTCCAAGCGACCGTCGAGGAGGATATCTCTCTCCCCATTCTTTTACTGCTTTCTAGAATAAATTTACTGCTTTCTAGAGTAGTTCGATTCGTCCTCCAAGCGATCGTCGAGGAGGATATTTCTCTCTATTCTTTTAATGCTTTCTAGAGTAAATTTACTGCTTTCTAGTTGTAATAGTGAAATAAACATTCTCCTTAATGATGAATTCCCTGTTTATTCTACATCTCATTTTGATTTCTATTTATAATATTCTCTCTCTCTTACTCTCTCTCTCTTCTATTTATTGTAAATAATTAAGTAGTTTTAATCAATTGAATTATTTCGTGACAAATAAAAAACAAACGTGTTGTTTTTAAATCAAACGTCCTCCTCCCTATGTTCGACTCAGAATTTTCATTTCGGTATAAATTTTATTTGTTGAACATGAGTTCTTCGCTTTCAAACTACAACGACAGGTTTTTCAAAATAGAACACGTTAGTGTAGCAATTCGTACGTTCAAAAGCGTTCTTATTAATCTCTTATGTGTTTCATTAGCACTTTTTACTTCTTTCATTTTCATTCTTTTGATATGGTCTAGAACTAAGTCAATTCCTTAATTTCTTACTAATAATTATCTTTTTTCTTTTTCTTTTCAACTTGTGCTCCTTTTTGTCATTTTTCATTTTTTCCTTTTTCTCTTCAAGATTTGTATGGCCTCAAAATTTTCTCTCCCCTTAGAAATTTTTTGTTCTTTTTCAAGAATTTCATCATTTTTTTTTGGTATTTTTGGAATATGTGAATTTTTTGTGAGAACCCTTCCGAACTTTAGATTTTTGTATGTTTGCACTTTACCACACCCCATGCCTAAGTTTTGCAATGTCCTCATTGTAAACGGAGGATGTGAAATAGGTTTGGATTTTAGGAATTAGAATAGGATTTGTCAGGTGAGCGAACGGGTTGGGAATGACTGTTGCGGACGATTTCAAGCTCTGGCACGTGTACTAGAGGTGGGATTGACTATTCTAAAATTGAACTCAAGGTGAAATAGATGTAAAGTACAAAAGGATAATCAAAAGCATCTCAGGTTTTTGGAATGACGGGTTACCTCCCGTTAAGCACTAAATTCAACGCCTTCAGCCGAGTGGGAGATGGTATGGAGGAGTGGTCAAATCAGCTGAGTTTTGTAGAACAAGCACCTTGATCAAAAGCCTAGTTGGTCCAACCAGGTGCTTGTTCAAATCAACAGGCTGATGATGCAACCCAAACCCAATCAATCTGGTGGGTTGATAAGTTTAGATCAAGAGATGTGGAACCCACCCTATGCTGTGAAGCTTGGAACGATACGGAAGTGTGAATCCAGGGTTTGGCTGAGCCGAATCAACCTGATCAGAGTAGGGATCCTTAAATGAAAAAGAATCAATGGGCGATGTAGGAACCCTATAGGAGTGATCAAAGAAGGATGGGGCGTGTTTTGTAGTCTGATCAATGTCTGAAACCTGATAAAAATGTGGAGGCGAACCATCTGCAATCGGCTCAGTAAGAGGGGAATCAGAATAGAAATTGAGTCCGGTTGCGGGTCAGGGTTGAAAATGGATTTGGATAGGTTCTGTATATGTAGAGAAGGTGGCATCAATAAGAATTGTGTATGAGGGCTCCTCTAAAAAGGAATTAAAGGTGGGTTCATTTAGAGAGTCCTCATAGTAGCCAGTAAATTCAAAAGTGAATGCCTAAAGAGTGTTTATAGGATGAGGAAAATCTGAGTCAAGAAACGATTCGAATTCTGGATTGTAGTTACTCTTGGCACTTTTTGGTTTTGATTCCTGAGGATCGAAAAGAAATGAGTCCATCTCAATGGAACCTGATTTTAAGTCAGTGATCTCGGGATTAGGGACCTTAGAGTTAGAGTCGAAGAATGAATCATGTGATCTGAGGTTGTAGATTGGCTTATAGTTGTCAGGAAACAATGGTTCTCCAAAATCATGGTAAGATTCAAAATTGTCGAAGAAATTGCGAGACTCAAATTCTGAATCAGATTCGAGATCAGAGGTTCCACCATAGAATAAATCACAGGATGTAGACTTAGCAACCTGACTTGGGTCTAGCCTATTTGTAGATTCTGAGCTTAAAAAGATGTCCTTATTAGGTCTGGGCTCAAGTTCTAGGCTTGTAGGGAAGACCCAATCAAAACCCCACTCTTCCAACTCCTCGATGTCTGTATCATAGATTGGCGTGACTTCCGAAAAATCATTCTGTATCTCTGAGGATGTTGGAGAGGGACATTCATCAAACAAAGGCCCAGAATCATAATCCCAATTCAAACTTTGATTGTCTTCATATGGGGCCTTGTAATCATCCCAATAAGATTCAAATCTAGATTCTAAGCAAGGGATGCGAGTTGAATTACTAGAATCTAGGTCAGAATTGCCTTCGAGGGTCATCTTATCAGAATAAGGGGCAAGATTTACACCCTCTAGAGGTTCTATTTTAATCTCATCATTACAGGAGTCTCGGAATTCTATGCTTAGTGAACCAGGATTTTGATTTTCTAAGGTTGGCTCAAAATCGTGTTCTCCTGCAATTGGGACTTCCAATCCTAATTCAAGACCAGGGATGTTATATTCCATCTGGGTTGGGAATCCACAACAACCTTGTGTCTCAAACCCGGGACTTGGGAAATCAGATTGATCCTCAATATTACTCCAAGGTGTTTCATTAACTATTTGGAGCATATACGGGTATTTTTGATCAATAACTTATTTCAATAATTTCATCATCTCTTCCCATTTTTCAAGATTATTTTGGTGTTTTTCCCAAAGTACAGAATGTGTCATGCATTGGAGATATTCAAAGTTATGCAATTTTTCTATCTCAATGTATCCTATTATGAGAATATCTCGGGTTGATCCCTTTGCTGCTTCTATTAAAAGTAATTGGGCACAGTTTATGATGAAGGTTGTTGTTGTTGATACATCAACCCGAATCTCTTCAATTGGTGTTGAGGTTTTGTACTTAATCACATAAAATTCAAGGGCATCCTCAACCATTCTATCTCTCATGGATATTTGTGATTCATGTTTCTTCAATGGTCTTCCTAAGTAACCAGGCTGCATTTTTGAATCAGATGGTGGGATCAAGATGTAGAATCAAAATTCAAGTTTAGAATGAAGTGATTTGATCTGAAAGAGATTCCCAATGAAAATATGTGTGTGTGCTCTAAATAGAAGGGATGAGGGACTGGATGTGATGTTGACCTAATCAAGGCACCCAACGATTTTTGGATGACTATAGAGGTTCGGGGTGGATGATACCCCTGGATCAGAAAGTCATCCACCTGAGAATTACCTGGGCAGCCAGGAAGGGAGAGTCTCACAAAGGCCCATACACAGTAGAGTGACTCCACGGGTTACAGGGTTTCCCCCACCCGACCTTCCTTGTCACTAAGGGTCCAGGTAGACCAGAATGGATAACTTGACCTCTTAAGTCTACCAGTTTTATGTCCTAATTTGTGCCTTTGATTTCACTTGAGTTAGCAATTGATTTGACTTGTGACCTAATTTGGAGGTTGGTTGGCCTACAATATAGACCAACTTTACCTGACCTACCCTAAAGATGGTAGAATGACTCTAGGTGAAGACCTAGAAATCACCCTGATTTGACTCCCAGGTTATTAGGGCCAAGTATTTTAAGGTTCAAGTGTGTTTAGAGTCTAATTTTAGGATTTTTCTTGATTAGATCTTTTCAATCAAGGGCTTGGGTAGCACACAAATGCGAGTGGGTTTGTTTCCTTTTATGCCAGTGAGTGTTAACTAGCACTCCAAAACCCTAATGCAGAAACCCTAATTGGCTTTATTTCCAGGTCCTCTTTGATTTTCAAAAATGTTCTCCTTGGACTTCAAACAAGAAGTGCATAGTCCAAGAAGGTTAGAACTTAAGCGTAGTCTCTAATAGGCATAGGAATTTGGGGTAGGATCTCTAGAATCGCTTCAACTTCAATGAGATTTGAAAAAAAAATTCGCAAATAAGGAAACTTGCCTTTGAAATGATAATTACTATGAAAAGAAGGTAGGTGATTCCTAATTGATTGTTTCCTTTTTGTCTTCCCAACATTAGGAGGTTGATTAAGGAAGAATAGAGAAGTTACCTGCCCTGGAGTGGTTGATTTGCACGGGAGATCTAATCGTGAAGTACCTCACAAAATCACAATAAAGTAAATAGGGCAAGTTAGTGCTCAAATATAATCAAATAATGCAGAGAATGGTGGTGAATTGCACGTTGCTCCCCGGCAACGATGCCAAAATGTTTGGAGTGCTAGATCGATATTTAAAAGTATTGCGTTGGAGTATAGCCGAAATAGCATTGAAAACAAATACAATTTATTACTCGAATATATTCCAAGGTCGAACACAGGGAGCAAATGGAATTCACATACTAATCTCAATAATAAATAAAAATTGAACACATAATACTACTCAAAATCAAATTAGGAATATTGAGCATGAGTATATGAAAAATAAAAAGAGTTGTGGACAAAATAATAAAGAGCATATGAGCATAAGACGTCTGATTTTGCAATCAGACGTCTTAAATATCTAGTGCTATAATGCTTTTCTTTCTTCTAATTTCTCTTTCTCTGATTCTTCTTCTTCTTCTCTTCTTCCTTCGGCTTCTTCTTTCCTTAGCTTTCTTTGCCTTCTTTCTCTTCTTCTCTTCTGCTTGACCTTCTCTTCTTCTTCAGCTTCTTCCTTCTTCTCTTTCTCTGACTTCTGCCTTTTCTGCCTCTTCTTCTTCAGCTTCTTCCTTTGCCTTAAGCCCTGCGGTTCTCTCTGAATTCGACTAAGTGTTGATCTAAACTCTCTAAGGCAAAACCCCCCTTCCCCTACATAGCTTTCCTCTCTTTCTCTCTTCTCTATTTCAGTTTCACTCTCCTAGAGCCACAGCCGATCAGGTAATCGAACCTAACGGAGACCCGGGTCTAGGCTCACCGGCGTGTGTGGTGAGCGAGGAGTGAATAGGTCGAGTAATCAAGTCGTGGCCAGGTCCGCGTGGGTAGTGCCCCGGATGAGTCCGTGAGAGGGGGGGAGGAAGACCTCACCATTAGTGTTGGAGGCGAAGAGCCTCTAACACAAAATCAATTTATGCGCACACAGGCCCTCTTCCAGTTCCGAGGTGGGACTAAATGTCCCACCTACCTTTGTGTGCTGTAGTAGCAGATGCGTGGCTAAATTGGCGAGGTCGTAGATGCTGAAGCCTTTTCTTGATGGCGTGGATACGTGCAGGCTTCAAATCTGCACAGCCTGGGAGTCTCACCTGGAGTAGCGCAAGGCCTAGAGCGCAGCAAGCAAGCTTCAAGCTCCCTTGCTAATGCTAGATGGGCGACGAACCTGAAAACATGAGAACAGCCTCACGGCCACGTCAAATCACTCAGGGAGCTTCACCAGACCACGGCGGATGTGATGGGCATGGTTTCGTGGCATGTGGGTAGCTGTGGTGGCGTATCTAGGACTTACTGTGAGCGTATGAGTGGGTGTGTTCGGTGGGATGTTTGGGTGGTTGATGGAGTGAATGGCGTGAGGGAATGTGATCAAGGAGATGAGGTGGAGGTCATAGGGTGGTCGGCGAGGTGTATGGAGGTGCGGAGCAACGAGAGCACCTCACCGGAGGTATCACCGGAGGTGGAGAAGGTGACGGTGGTCAGTGGCATCGAGGGTTGGTTTAGGGAAATAAAGAGAGGGAAAGAAAGTGGAAGAGAGAGGGAATCTAATAAACCAAATCTAAGGACGAAAGGAATGGAAATCCCATGCTGGTATGGTCGCTGGACGTGGGGAAGACGAATACCTCCATAGGTGAGGCAGCGATGAAGATGGGGCAGAGGCAACGTCGGTCGATGTTGCGGACGCAGAGGACCGAGGCGGAGTTAACCTGACTAGTATTGTTGTTGGGTGATGAGAGAGCGAGGGAGAAGCCACTGGAGCTTACAGAGTTGTTGTGGCCATAGGGGAGAGAAGAATGGAGGGAATCCAACCCAATTTCAAGCTGAGGGAATGCGGTTCGATCTGGGGCTTCTTAAATAGGTCTCTGGAGAGGAATTTGTGCTTGGCAAGCAAGGCATGCTCTCTGGAGAAGGAAACTCAAAAGAGACCTAAATCTCTCATGTGAAGAGAGATTGGGAAGAAATTAGGGCATCAAACTGGATTCACATTAGAGGGATTTTCTCAGAGAATCTCCCTTCCAATTTTGAAGGGGATTCTCTGAGCAATCAGGGAGAAACCACCTTCCAAAGCTTGCTGGAGTAGGATTCCTCCGCTATAATGGTGGAGGGACCTATTTGCAAAGATGATGAATAAGATAGGGGGCTAAATGCAAAGGTTTTTGAAAGTTAAGGGTAGAAATGTAAACAGACACGACCTCTTTGCAAAGTAGGTCAAGATGAGCTCCCCATAGGTCCAAATTGTGGTACAAACCTAATTTGGACCTAAGGAATCTAATGGTGAAGTTGGATTTTGGGTTTGACTACATTTGACTAGGTAATTTATGCAAAAATCCAAATTAGGGTAAATATCTGTCTGAGACCCCCTTCTAGGTCAAGATGGGTTTCAATGGCCAATTTGAAGGTTCTAAACCCTAGATAATATGTTTCTATGATTTTTAGAGGGTTTAGGTGAATTTTATCCTGACCAAAACCTTGGTTAATCAAGTGGGTCTATTTTAGGGTTTCACAAAGTCATTTAATTCACACAAACCCTTTTCTGTCTGATCCAACCCACTTATTATCTTATTAAGATCCTTTAACCTTTATTTAGTCCTTGAGAAAACTCGTGGTGTACTGCATTGGTAAAATTATAGTTTTACCCTTATTTTCTTATTTTTCCTCTCAGAATGGTTGTGCAGTGAATTAGGACCTTCAGTAGGTTATGTAGGAGCTTTTATTCTCTTCATTAGGTCAAAATGAGTTGGTTAGGGCTCATGATGGTGTCCCCATTAAGAGTATGATTCTAAATCATCGAAGAATCTGTGAAAATTAGTTTCTGAACTTGATTCTAGATCGAGATTTCCAGCACAAAACAAATCATGATGCATAGAATCAACAACCTAACTTGGATTTAACCTAATCTCAAATTTCGAGCTTAAAGAGGTGTCCTTATTAGGCATAGGCTCGGATTCTTTGCTCCTAGGATAGACCCAATTAAATCTCAACTCTTCCAACTCCTCTGTTTTTATATCGTAAATTGGTGTGACTTTCAAAAAATCAATTTGTATTTCTGAGGAGTTTGGAGATGTGTAATCATCAAATACAGGCCTAGAATCATGATTCAGATCTAAAATCTGATACTCTTCACATTGGACCTCAAGGTCATCCCAAATAGGCTCAGATCAAGATTCTAGGTCAGGGTTAGGAATTGAGTCACTAGAATCTGGACTAGGTTCTATTGGGATGTCAGAATCACTCTCGAGGATTACCTTAACAGGATAAGGTGTGGGAATTACATCCTCGAGAGGTTCTGACTCTAGCTCATTACAGGTGTTTGAGAATTCAAGGTATGATTGACCAGCTTCATAGCTCTCTAAGGCTGGTTCAAAATTACGAACACCTGCAATTGGATCCACCCAACCAACATCAAAATCAGGTATGTTAACTTGTACAAAGTTTGAATTTGATTCCATTGTGGTTGGGAGTACACAACAACCTCGATTTTCTAACCTAGGCTCTAGGAAATCATATTGATCTTCAATATTACTCCAATATTTCTCATCAATCTTTGAATGTTGATATGGATATTTTTTTATCAATGGCTTGTTGTAACATATTTAGCATATACCCACATTTCTCAATGAAACCCTGGTGTATCTCGCAAAGTTGTAGCTTTGACAAACATTGTATATATCAGTATTGTGTAGTCTCCATAATTCACTATATTCTGAAAAAGATCATCTTGGGTTGAACCATGTATCATTTGTGTAAATATCATTTCAACATGGTTCATAATGTGGGTTGTTGTTTTTCGTACATTAACCTGAATGTTCCTAGATGAATTTAAGGTTTTGTAGTACTCATCATGATGTCTAAGAGCAGCCTCGATCATCTTCTCTTCCATTCTCATTTGGGATTTAAGTTTCCTAAACAGTCTTCCTAAATTGTCAGGTTGCATTTTCAAATTAGGTGGTGGATCAAAATGTAGAATCAAATTCATGTTTAGATTGAATCAATCATATCAGATCAAAAATCCCACAGAAGATCAACTCTAATGGAGGCCTCTAGGTTAACCCTAGGGACCTTTTTAGTGTATGTGCTCTATAGAATAGATGAGGGACGGGATATTAATTGGACCCAATCAAAGCACTCAAAGATTTTTGGATGACTAAGGCTGTTTCGAGACAGATGACACCTCTAAATAAAAAATCCACACACCTGAGAATTACTTGGGTAGCCAGGAAGGGAGAGCCCTGCAAAGACCCCTATACGGTAAAGCGTCCACAAGGGTTACAGGGTTTCCCTCACCCGACCTTCATTGTCACTACGGTTCCAAGTAGACCGGAATGTGTGAATTGAGACCTTAAGTCTACCAATTTTAGTCCTAATTTGTGCCTTGAATTTCACTTGATTAGAAATTGATTCAATTTGTGACCTAATTTGGAGGCTAGTTAGTCGAAAAAGTAGACCAACTTCACCCAACTTTCCCTAAAGATGGAGGATGAAATTTGGGTCAAGACCCAAAAAAATTCACCCTGAATTGACTCTCAGGTTATTAGGTAAAAACTTTTAAGGTTCAAGTGAATTTAGAACTTGATTTTAGGGTTTTCTTGGATAGATCTTTTCAAACAAGGGCTTGGGTGGCACACAAATGCAGGGAAATTAATTTCCTTTAATGCAGGCAAATGTGTACTAACACTTCACAACCCTAAAGTGGAAACCCTAATTGGTTCTATTTCTAAATCTAATTTAATCTCAAATGTGGCACCTTGGACTCAAACAAGAAAGTAAGTAGTCCAAGATGTCGAGAATTTCAATGTAAATCCGTAATAGGTATAGGAAATCAGGACAGGGAATCTCTAATCAAAATCATCTCAACTTCAATCAAATGTCAAATCAATTTCACAAATCAGAAAATTTTACCTTTGATTGATAATTTCTAGAAAAATAAGGCAAGTGAATCCTAATTCATTTGTTTCCTTTTTTCTTTCCAAAGATTAGGAGGTTGATTAAGGAAGAAGAGAAATTTTTACCTGCCTCTACAGTGGTTGATTGTGCGGAAGATCTTCTCGTGATGTACCTCCTAAAATCACAGGTAAAATAAATAGGGCAAGTTAGTAATAAGCTCAATCAAATAAGATATGACTAGTGGTGAATTGTGCGTTGCTCCATGACAACGACACCAAAATGTTCAGTGCGCTTGAGTGGTCTCTTAAGAAATGTATTTGCGTTGTAGTACAGTTGACAAAAACACGACAAACACTTAAATTTATAAAGGTCAAAATCAATTTGAAATCTGAGGTTGTTCGCAGGGAGAAAATTGGCAATTTCAAACACTAATCACAATTTATCAAGAAAGATATACAATTATAATCAAAACATTACCTAATATAAATCAGAATAATATGTCAATAAAACCAAGGATGAGAGTGCAAAAGATTGGGTTAAAATGATGATTTGAATCACCAAATTAACCCTAATGTTTAAGTTCACAAATATTTCAAATAAACAAACAGTAATCTCAATCAAGTATCTAAGTTAAATATTTCCACAGTAACCAGTATGAAGCCACAGCCTCAGACACCTTAAACCCCAAGGAGCCTCAGCTAAAGCAATCAGTAATACCAACACAACAGAGGCACAAGGGCCTTGCACAATGTTGTCTGAGGCTAAGTGTTGAGAGAGGGACGAATCCCAAGGTAGAGCAAAACCCTCCCCTTTCTATCTCTTCAGATTCTTCTCCATCAGAATAGGTCAGATCCAGGTAATCAGACCCAATGCCCAGACCTATGTGCATGTGTACACGGGCGAGGAGTGAGAGCGTGAGGAGGTGGGTGCAAAGGGGGACCCGCCCCCCTGTTACTGGGCAAAGAGGCAGCAACACAACTTCACTTAATATGCTACTGGGCACTTGTAAATAACCGATGTGGGACTAATGTCCCATGCTTCTGTTGCGAGCTGCAACTAAAGCTTTGAAGGTGAAATCACTGTTGTTGGTGGGCTTCCCTCTCTTATCTGAAGCCTGAAGAGTATCACGAGGTGGTTTGTGTTGATTAGGGGCAGAATCAGCATGGATGGTAGATGGAGAAAGGCGGTCGACGTTGAGGAGGACAGAGGCAGCGGCATAGTGTCTAGTGAAGGTTTGAAATTGAAAGTATGGGCTCTAGGCCCAATTTAAGGCATTCATCAGCATTTTCGAAGCATGGCGAAGGTGGTGGTGGTGTTGATTCGGTGTGTGAGAGGGTGAGGTGGTCGGATGATGACAACGGAGGTGGCTGTGAGTAAGTGAGTCCGGCCGGTGGTTCCAGAAGTCAAGATCTCCAATAACCTTGGGGATTTTGATCTCTGGAATGTGCAGAAGGTGTGGGTGAAGTGGTGGGGTGTTTGGTGGCGTGTGTTGGCCGTGTAAGTTCACTGGAGTTTCGTCGGCCATGGAGAAGACGGAGGGAGAGAGTGGTGGTCATCGGTCGAAATGATCGAGGAAGGAGCTAGAAAGGTTCAAGAGAGGGAGAGGAAGGAGGTTACCTAGCTAAAGGATGAAGGGGGTGAGGAATAGGTGTGCCGGTGTGATTGTCAGAGCCAAAGGGGATGAAGTCTTTGATGAGGGAGAACGGCGACGACGATGGGAAAGGTAGCTGCTATTGTGGTTGGCGAGGCGTGGAGGAAGGAGAGGAAGGTATTGGGCCAATCAATTTGATCATTGGTTGACCTAAGGAAGGAGGAGAGGGTGCTCACCAGAGCTTCAGTTGGAGTAGGCTGAGGAAGGAAGGGAAGAAGGTTCTTGGCCTCAAGCCTTGCTAAAATGGGCAGACTTGCAAAGGGGAAGCTTTTATAAAGCTTCAAATCGAGCTCCAAATGAGGAAAACAACTGATCTTGGTTGCGAAATTAGGGAGGAGGATCCTTGATTTCTCTGAGTTCGCTCGAGCTCCCTTATGCGAATCAGAGCCTATGATTTGGTTTAGACGATAGGGAATCTCCAAAAGAATAATCCCTCCAAATTTGGAGGGATTTAATTGAGTAATTAGAGAGAGATCATCAATTGAAGGTCGGTGGCTTAGGTTCACACTTGCCATGGCATAAGAAACCTTTTTGAATAAAATGATGAAAAGTTATGGGGGTAAATGCAATTAATTCGAAAGTTATGGCCTTTGATTTAAAGGAATAGAGATTTAATGGACTGAAATACAAACTAGGTCAAGATGGTCTTTTATTTGGACCAAATTTTGGTACAAACCTAATTTAGATTCAATAAATCTAATGGTGAAGTTGAATTTGAGTTTTGACCACGTTTGGCTAGGAAATTTGCATATAGACCCAAATTAGGGTAAAATCTCGTTTGTGAATCTATCCAAGATCAAAATCAGTTCAGATGGTCAAACCAAGGGTACAAAACCTCCTAGAATATTTTTATATTAATTTTAGGAGGTTTAGATGAATTTTATCCTGACCAGAACCTTTTTAACTCAAGCAGGTTTGAAATTAAGGTTTTATGTGCTGTTGTAGTTCTCAAAATGCGTGAAACCCTATTTTTATCTGTGTGAACCCACTCATTGGACTTTAATGCTCATTTAACCTTCATTTAACCCTTGACAAACCCTGTGGTTACTTTGCATTCATGATGTGATGTTAAAACTACAAAATTAACCCTTTTTATTATTTTCCTCTCAGAATGGATTTGCATGGAATTACGGCTCTCAGGTGATTATGTAAGAGCATTTGTCACTTGATTCTGACTATTTAAAGCTAGTTATGGCTAATGATGGTGTTACCATCATAGCGTTAGGTGATCTTAGTCCCTCTCTCTCTTCTTCTTTCATTGGATCTTCATTTCTTCCTTAATCAAGTCTTGGTCTTCAACTAACTCTTAGCTTTGTAGCCTTATCTTTTATCCCTCTTTTATTTTGTATGGCTCCAAGTCATTCTATGTCCTTTACCTACATTATCCATAAAAGACTAGAATTAGATAATTAGGATTAAAATAAACACAATGCATATGATATGCACGCATGCTCTAAATGCAATATTCACATTCTAAATGCATGATTTTACTAAGGAGCTAACCCTAGATTAAGCCAATTAGGGTAATAAATTAAGCTGTTGTCACCATCCTCAAAGTCTTGCCCCTGAAGAGGAGGCGGATAGGATTGGTCCGTCAGAGGTCCTGCTTGCTGCTGAAGCTAGTGTGCAGCCTCTTAGCCATTACAACCTTGCCTATGAAGCCACGTCATTGCCCCTAACTCCAATGGTTGATCTTCCTGAAGACCTAGAGTAAAAGCTTCATCGTTGCGAATGTTGATGGCATTTTTCCCCCTTTTTTTATTTTTTCACTTTTTCTGGTCATTTAATGGAAATGAGTTGTGGAAATGGAACAACGAATGGGAAAACAAAATGATGTACTCAAGACCAAGGAATGGAAAAAGAGCTTTTCTTTCATTATCTCTTATGTATAGTACATCCTCAAATTGCTGGCATGCCAAGTATGAGGGATTGGCCTTTTGCCTAGTGTTTGTAATTTATAGTAATCACCTCGCTATCCTTACAAACCTTATAAGGTCCTTCCCATGGGGCATCAAGCTTGCCACCTAAACCTATCGGCTGTGATGCTTCACTACAATGCAAGACTAAGTCCCCTTTAGAGAATCTTCATTTTTGAACTTGCTTATTATAGGCAACAACTGTTTTTTCTTTGTACTAGGATGTTAATGTTGATGCCTTCTCCCTCATCTCGTCCATCAAATCTAATGTTAGGCAAACTTGATCATTGTTAGTAAGAGGATGAAATAACTGTGACTAATAGGTAGGAAGGATAGTCTCAACTGGCAGTCAGGCTTGCATGCCATACACTAGACTGAAGAGTGTATGGCTAGTTGAGGTCTTTTGGCTAGTCCGATAACCCCATAACACATCCAGCAATTCCTATGCCCACTTGCCTTTTGAAGAATCTAGTCGTTGTTTTAATGGGTGATGATGGTGCAATTAGTTACCTCCGCTTGCCCATTCACTTAAGGATGAGCAATGGACGTAAAATGTAGGTGGATGCCCTAACTAATACAAAATTCTTCAAATTTTCTAGTGGCAAACTGGGTGCCATTGTCAGTGACAACGGGTTGAGGAATCCCATAGCGAGTGATAATATTCTTTCTCACAAAGGTTATCACCCTATCAGTTGTAGGGCTAGCCATAGCCTTAGCTTTGACCCATTTAGAAAAATAATCCACTACTACCAAAATGAAATGCTTCTAAGTTGGAGTAGGTAGAAATTGGATAACAAAATCCATTCCTCACTTAGCAAAGGGGATTGGGGATAATATAGGTACCATTACTCTAGGCGAGAGATGATGAATAGAAGCACATTTTTGGCATTTGTCGTATTTGTGCACTGATGTAGTGGAAATTTGTTGTGAAAAGATTTGAGTTTTAAAAACCCTATTGTTGTAGTGTAATTTCCAAGAACATCCATTGATCAGATAATTTTTTACCGAAACTCAAAATGAGTCCCAGGTCGAACACAGGGAGGCTACGTCGATTCGAAATCTGCAGTTATATTTTTTTGTAATTTTTGTTTATAAACGAGACATTCACAATGATCGCTATTCCACTTGCAATATAAACACTAAACTAGAGAAAGAGAGAGAGAGAAACAACTTTTATAATAAAAATAATGTCATTACAGCTACAACTAGAAAGCGAGAAATCTAATCTAGAAAGCGATAAAGAGAAGCAGGTGGGAAGTTATCCTCCTCGACGACTGCTTGGAGGATGAGCCGGACGGATGTCGCCTGGAAAAAGAAGAGCGAAGATGGAGGATAGAGGATGGATCGGGAAGAACCGAGGGTAAGGTAGGGCGTCAGCGTCGCAGGATCCACTTCCAGAATGGGGGCAAGAAGATAATTTGTGAGAGCTCCGTAAAGGGGATGAGTGGAAAATTTTGTATTTTTACTCTAGCGAAGCTTCCCGTAGCTTGGGAGTACTAGAGTGAGCTTTAGAACTTGAGTTCTTAGAGATGGAGAGAGATGATGGAAGGGATGGTGAAAATGAGTGGTAGGGGTCCCCTTTTATAGTTGTGGAGATTAGGGGCAAAAGAATCTTTTAAGGCCTTAGAAAAAATCAATGCTGGGGATTTTAATGACGGATATAAACGTCACTAAAGACCCATGTTGTTAAACACACACAGGCCCCTTGCCTCTTCATCTTCAGTAGTTGAGGCGTGCTGCCACGATTGGCTCATCTCAGCCATCCGATCAAAAGATTGGATGACTTAGAATCCTCGAGTGATGCTTCTTCTTCGAACCTTCAACAAGCACCCGCGGCAGATCGGGCATGAAGCGCACGCCTTCATCCGTGCTGCCAGGTAGCCTCCTTCTCTGCCGCTCGATTACGATCCAATGGACAAACTCTACCCGTACACGATTGCCACTTCAATTTGAGGTGAGGCGAGGCTCGAACCCTTGCCTCCCTCTTCACAGATGAAGGCATGGCCAACGTGTTGCGCTTGAGTTTGTGTCGCGCTTATGTTTCAAGGCACACGTGCCCTCAGTTGTTGGATCTCGATCCAACGACAGAGATCACATCTTGATAGAGCCTTTAGAGTTAGAGCGGGAGACTTGGACGTTGTTGGGTGGTTGGGATGGCACCACGTGGCACCATCCTGGCCATCCATCTTCCCTGACTTGTAGATGGTGCCACGAATGTCAGATTTGAATGATTTTCATGCCGTTAGGCTACGATCATCAATCCGAACCCATTCATGCAATTGGATTTGTCATCTGAGGTATGGATTTTACACCATCTTGCCCCTTGTCCTCTCATCTTTCTCAGATTGTATCTGATGCTGCGGAGGTCCAATCGGGGCTATCTCAGAGTCATTGAACTCCAATCATCATCCTAATCAGATCCATACGGTTGGATCTTCAATCCAAGGTCTCAATAAATATTTCCTTGTCTCTAGCCACCAAAAATAGGCGAATTACTATATAATTTATACAAATTAACGTAAATACATGATGATGCATGTTATGCAATATTTATAATACATGATACTTCGATGATACTAAGAGCATGCATAATTAGACATTTTAGGCTATTCAGACATATATGCATCACGCATAAAGGATTCATAGTGTCGATTCATTTGTGAATAAAAATATCCTGACTGGAATAGTCGAGTGATAAGAGCTTTGTATCCCTCGTGGTTGCTGCAAATGCCGCCATGAGCTTCTTGAAGGGCTTATGAAGCCTCCTCAGCGGGAAGACAACGTAACAAGGGGGTTGAATAACCCCACTTGTATAGTGATGAGGGACTCATCATGGTTCCTAATTCATCAAAATATGCTAGTTTACGTAGTTAATTAACTAGTAATAACATTAAAATAGGATAATTATATATTAAGCTAATAATATACAAGAACCTTAATTATATGATAAAATAACTTAATTATGGTATAATAAGCATTCAACATTTATTTAATAATTAGGACTTATACATAAGCATTTAGGTACTTATAACTATCTATACAAAGCTTTTATGTAATACATAAATTTAAGTTAATAATATAAGTAATAATCTAATCATTAAATTAAATAATGCGAAAAGGGGCAAAAATGTAATTTCAAGGCATAAATACATTATTTAACATATATATAATCTAATTTAAAAAGTTAAAAAGGAAATAAATTAATTTACTTATTTAAATTATTATTTTGCATTTACTTATCTTAAACATCTACAACTGACGACAGTCAGTGTCTTAAACATCTACAACTGATGAAAGTCAGTGTTTTTACCTTTCGATGATTGGTTGATCCGACGCCAAACCTTCTTTGTACTAGCCGTAGACGTTATCTTTAACATCACCTTCCAATCCAACGATTCAAGTGAACCTTTAATCCTAATTTCCTTAGGTGATTAAGCTCACCCTCGTCGGAGATGACGACAGTGGTTCCATTAAACGTAGTCACTATTCTGTCGAGGTTCAAGCTCCCTGAGCTTCACCTCAGCCTATAAATACCCCTCTTGACCTCCAATTTGAGGCCATCGCATCCCTAACCTTCCCCCAACTAATGTAATCATAAGATATTCTTCTTCTCTGGTGACCTTCTTCTCCTTCTTTGGATTAGCTCCAGCAGAGTTGATCGTCTTCCACTCTTCCTTATCCAAGACTCCACCACAGCAGTGGAGCTCCGACTCCATCTTCCTCTCCGATCCACTTCAAACCTTTGTTGGACTTCTTCCTCAACTTTTTTGATTTCTTCGAATCCGACAAAGCCTCACCGGTGCCCTCTAATAAGATGATTTTCGCTTTCGAATAATGTTATTAAGATGATTTGTCGTTGTAGGATCAAAGTGGTGGAAAATCGCTTAACAAAATAATTAAAATTAAAATTAAACCACTCACAGGAGAGTGGGTCGTGTCCACAGGGAGGCAATGACTTACTTAAACTTGCAGTTAGGTCAAAATCAAGTTCGCTAAATTATTCGTCAGATCAAACAATGCCTGTGTAGCTCTGAAAGTAAACCTTAAATTTATGGAGAAGTCAAGGGGTGTTAATGTAATTTTTACGTCAGAAAATTATCCATGTGCAAGGGTGTGCCATGTACTATTCACTTGCATGCATACTAAAATGTAATTCAAAATTAAATTCAATGCACATAGAGATGAATAATAAGGTTTAACAATTCTCTAGAAGCATGAGCATGAAGGCATAAATTCACCATAATAAAATAATGATAAATCAAAAATTCATTTTTATGGCAATGGCATGAAATGTAAATATTAATTCCACCATAAACAAAGGATTCTACCTCTCTCCTTGTGCATGGGAGAGAGGTTCATTCGAGGAACTCTTCTGGGTGTAGATTGGCCAAAGCAAGGACTTCGCAACGGTGGTGGCAGCAGGTTGCGAGACGGTCGGAGTCGGCCAGACGGAGGAGAGAAGTGGCTGTGGTGGAGGTTGCTACTGCTAGCCACGCTTGCTGTAGGCACGAGGAGGGGCGGCACGCAGGCGCTGGGGGCACTGCAGGCACAAGGAGGCGTGGGTGCGTGGAGGGGCGGGCGCTTTGCAGGCCACACAGGCACGCGCGGGGTCTAATGGTGCAAGGAAGCATGGTTGCTGGGGCGTGGGTGCACTGGAGGTGAAGGCGTGGGCGTGCAGGTGTTGGGGTGGGATGCTGGCTAAGGTGAGGGTAGCGGTTGAGGTAGGCGCGCACACGCCTGCTGTGGTGGAGGTGCAGCACGTGCGCGTGGTTTGCTGTAGAAGATGAAGTGCGCTGGCTGGAGGCACACGCGGTGGCGTGCTTGGCAGGGTTGAGGCATGGGGAGGAGAAGTTGCAGGGACTCTTGGCGGTGTGGGCTGTCACCCCACACGCCCACGGTGGTGGAGTCGCACTGCCGCGGTGGGAGGCTGGTGGTATGGAATGGAGGAGAAGCAAAGTTCTCTACCCAGTGAGGAACAAAGGGGTGGTGGCCTCCTTTGAACAGCAGCCCTTCCTTCTCTTTTGTAGCCATAGCTACAAAGATTTGAAATTCAAAAGCCATCGTAGAATCAATGCTGATTTGTAGGAGGAGGAGACGGAGACGGAGGAGTTACCTGTAAAGGAGAAGAAGAAAAAAAGAATAAAATAATTAGGATTATTTATACGTAACTTCTTAACTTCTATGTTAATTAAAATAGTGTATGTAATGCACCTAATTAATTAACTAATTAAATGTATGAGACCCTAGGTTAATTCTAAATGCATGAATTATGCACTTAGGCTAAAAATATGAATTAGTTTATTTACATCCTAATGTATGCTATCTAAATGTTAAAATTAACTTAATGTCTAGACACTTAAATACTTAAATAGCCCACAAATATGGGCTAATCACCCTCTTCCTCTATTTGTCCAGGTAAGTAGACAAGAATCTTTAGATAATCATCTAGTTTAGATTTGTGTAGTTGATTAGGTAGATTATCCTAGATATACCCTTGATCTTCCTTAATATTCTCTATCTTTGACGAGGTCAGATCCGACCTCATTGGACTTCTATTCATGAAATCAACATCTTCTCTACCTTTTTCACCACTCCTTAGTCCATTTTCACCTTCTCCTTATTCAGACCGCAGCTATCCATGGCAAAGGTCAAAAGAGTTTGAGCTGCCTAATTAATCATCTTTTCACCTTCGCTTAGACTTAATAAGCATTTCACCTCAAGAATTTGACAATTTATTGATCTCTATCAATCAGACAAACTCCAAGTTTAATTTTGATTAATTTGAATTCATTGCATTTATAGAAGCTTTCATTGATTAAATCAGGAAATTTTTGAGCTTTCTGATACTCTTAGGAGTCATTTAAACTATTTCTTGAAGTGCTTCATGCTGCTTTTAGTTTTGATGACTAAAACCATAGACCAGCAGAGCTCTGATAAGCTTCGATGAATCTAGTCATAAGTAAGGGAGCTCGAATCCACTTGTAGTATAGCTGAATCTCTTTTACAAACTCTATTGATTAGTTTACAAGCAATAAACTAGAATCTTATTGATTGAATCACTCAGTGCATTGTTGTCTTCCTTATCTTTGTCTTGAGCTTTCTGATACTCTTAGGAGTCATTTAAACTATTTCTTGAAGTGCTTCATGCTGGTTTTAGTTTTGATGACTAAAACCATAGACCAGCAGAGCTCTGATAAGCTTCGATGAATCTAGTCATAAGTAAGGGAGCTCGAATCCACTTGTAGTATAGCTGAATCTCTTTTACAGACTCTATTGATTAGTTTACAAGCAATAAACTAGAATCTTATTGATTGAATCACTCAGTGCATTGTTGTCTTCCTTATCTTTGGCATAGCTGTACATAGTGATTTTTTCATTCTTTAAGTGTAGCAAGTGGTCCATGAGCTTTAGTGGGGTATTTTGAGTTCAAAGCAACCTTTAGATAGATTGTTAGATGTTTAGAACACTTTGTTGATCAAAGCACTTTTGGAGTTCAGGCGATGGACTTGAAAACACTAAGAAGAGGTCAATTTGAGTCCTTTTTTATTCCATTGAGCTTCTCAAGTTATTTAGAGTTGATTTAGGTCAATAATTTGTTCTGATGCAATTAGGATCTAAAGGACAACTTTTATCCTATGTTTGGTCAACCTTGAGTCACCATGGGAGCTTAGAACCTATGAATTTGATTCCAGCAACTGTAGAAGGTTTCTAGGCTTGTTAGGTTTTAAATGGAGTTATTTTTGTATTAACTTTAAGTCAGTTTAGTTTGTTGAGTCTTCCTGGGTATGTTGGGTTCTAAACAACTGCAGGTGGATTATTTGAATCCTGATTGAGAATTCAAAGCTTCTTATAGCTAAAATTAGCTTCTTTGGACTCCTGAAAACATTATAATTAGACGAGGAAGCTCAAACGTAAGATTTGAGATGATTTGAAGGTTTGAAACCTTTTCTGTAAATTTGAATCTGGGAAGGCAACTTTCAGTGATTTATGAACTTGATAAGTTCTCCTCAAGAATTTTAGATAGTTTAGAATGTCTTAGGGATTAAGAGAGCTTTCTTAGGATAGAGAGAGAGAGAATAGGTAAGCATATATCTGCAGGTGTTTGTACTAAGTGTTGTAGCTATAGTAGTAAGCACAACTATGGCGAGTTGATTCTCCAAGGAACATTAAGGAGTTCATTAGACCAATTGAAGGATCTAATCGGAGAATTAAACCATTCAGGAACTATTGGAGATGTTTGGGAGATCAATTGCTAAAGATTGGAGCTGAGGTGATGGACATTTGGAACTGAAGTGTCGCTGCAAGTGTGCATTGAGAAGAAAGAGGACTTGATAGTCCCACATCGGAAGTGGAGAACTGTTCATAGTGGTATTTAATGAATTGCCACTACTGCCCTCTTGAGAGATACATGCACTCTATACCTTTGTGCATATGATGATGGTACCACGTGTCATGTGCTAATGAATGGCTTCCGGGCATTAGTGGTGGTGATGGTACCACGTGTCATGTGCTAATGAAACTGTGATCTGGTCCATTAGGATCATTGATTCACTTCGAAGCACTCAGTGCCACGTGGCACCATCTTTTTGAATTGAGTTTGAGTGTTGAGTTCTATGCTTTGTGCTGAAAAAATTCTAAGTATTGAGAAGTGCTTAGTGTTAAAATGAAAAGAAATATAAGAGCTTATATGTTGTTCTAAAATAACATTTTTTTTACCATAATGGAATTGATTCTTTTCATTCTTTTTGCATGTTATTATTTGGAATTGATTGCTATGCTTAATGTTTTATTCTTGCAATTAATTCATGCTTTTAATTAAGCAATAAGTAACTTATGAGTAACTTAAGTAATCTATTAAGCTAAGTAATGTATAGTTTGAATAGTTAAGAATAAGTTAATTACATAGTATTAAAATTAAGTAATTAAGATAAAATTATTATGTTAAGTGCTATGTGAGTTATATAACTAGAATTTAAGTAATTAGATAAGATTAAGTATTTAAGTAGTTAAGTAATAAGTTAGTAACTTATTTAGTGAGCATACAGTAGAATAAGTTAAGTAATTTATAATCTAAGTTAAATCTAAGTTAAATATTAAGTTGAGTTGTAAATTATATGGTAACTTATAGTTAGTTAAGTTAATAAGTTAAGTGGTAAGTTATATAAGTTCTAATTAAGTAATAAGTAAGTAGTATTAAGTTATGAATATATATATATGAATTAATTTAACTAAGCAGTTTAGCCTAAATTAAGTATGAACAATAAGTATAAGCTAAGTATATTAATCTAAGTTATTAACTAATAGTTCTTAATATTAACTTAAGAAAAAGAATAAAGGAATAAATTAAAAAATAATTGGTGAATATTTTGCTAGCTTAGCCTCCCAGCGAACAACCGAGACTCTAAACCAGTATAAATTATAAAATATGTCAGCTTCCTTGCTCACTATACTATGACTTAACAATGATATATTAATAATGTGAGGCACTTGTACATTATTTTTTGGTGCTGCTGTCGGGGAGGCAACTCGCATAATTTATATTCGCTATTATCATTTTATTTTATTCACATTTACTTTGTATTCTTTATTCTAACTTAGAATTTTTATCTTCTTTCAGGATCTATCTGATAGACTCCTGGGCAGAGAGAAGACTTCATTTCCCACTTTCTTTCTGCATTGTGAGCTATTCTTTACTTTGTATTATAGGTAGTTTTCCCTTTTCTTTTGTCAGTTGCATCTTAGGTAAAAAATATAAAAAATACCAAAAATACATATCTTCTGACTAGCAATTGTATCTCCTAGGCATAAACTCTAGGTTGCAGATATTTCCATTCTATATTTTCTGATTTTTGTATCGAAGATTTGTAGAGATAGTTATGACTTTCTTGCTTTAGCCCCTGTTATATCATGCATATTGGACTTAAGCAAGACCACCATTTGTTTGAAAAGATTAAAAAGCGAGATATTTTAGACTTCTTTTCTTTAGAAGACATTATACAAAGAGGAAACCCTTAAAAAAACTCGTGACATTATACATGTTTTACGAACTTGTGTGCTGGTTTTATTGCTTATCTGTTGCATGCTATTGCGCACATAGCACAATCACTGGGTTACACGCATCTTTGCTTCTATCTCTCCTCTTTGCACCTCTTTGGGCCTTAGTCCAAGATCAGCAATTCTATCTCACTACTTGAGCCTCAGGGAGCCAGTAGTGTGTGATCTCAATCAAAGACTTTGGACCTTCAAGCTTATAGGGTTTCTCACATCGTAGACACGTAGGATGCATGTTTGTACTTATATAGTATCTGTTTGCATCCTTATTTTCTATGTACCTTATGTCTTTTTTTCCTGAGAAAAGAAGAAAACCTTCTTTTCTCGCTGCATTCGGGTTTGCTTTGCCATAGTTTTTCTGTGGTGTTGAGTGTACCTTTGCACATTTTTTCTATTTATGCATAGGAGATGATCACTGAGGCCATTTCTCATCTCTCCTTTGACAGGTGCTCCCAGGCCTGCTACTACAGTTCCATATTCTGTCTCTTTCCCTTCTACTTTTTCTGCGACTGATTCCATGGCAAATTAGTTGTAGATCCTAAGAACCTTTTGGCTCAGGAGGAGATGCCGCATTATGATAAATATCAAGCCCTCCTGAACCAGAATCTCCAGATACTTGAGTAGAACCTTCAGATTAATCTGCTGAAGATTTTTCTTTAGAACCTCTAGGCTCACCAACCTGAGGTAGGTCTTGGTCCTGGACCTGGTCCACATCCTCCACTTAGGCCACCTATTAAAGATTACTACAATCCTTCCAATGGCCAAGTGGGGCTGAATATTAGGATTCCTATAGGGAAGAATGACCCAGAATTAAAGCTAAATATCATTAGTCTCATTCCCCGCTTTCACGAAATTCTACTGAGGACCCGTTTTAGTAAACCAAAGATCTAAAGAATTTGTCACAAACCTTAGGTCCCAAAAACCAAAATTGGGAAATCCTATTGATGAAGATGTTGCCACTTAGCCTAAGGAAAAAGCCAATCTCAATTTCTCATTCTTGAAGAAATTCTTTCTTATAGGTCTTCTTGAAGAAATTCTTTCCTATATGTCACACCAATGACTTAGGCGAGCTATCACGACCTTCTCTCAGAATCAAGGAGAACTAATTCATGTGCCCACATCATGACATCCCTCACTGGAAACTCATGCACATCTTTGATTATGGATTGTAAGAGAGCATTTGTAATCTGGTTGACACATCTTATGGAGGAACTTTTCTGAATAGAGACAAAGAATTGTCCATAGTACTTTTTGAGAGAATGGTAGAGAACTTGATCAATAATGCCTCCATGTCGCAATTCAATTGAGGGAATTTGCATCAGAATTCTCACACGCATTAGAGGGGCATTAATGGGATTGAGGGCCAATCTAGTTCACGAGATCTCAAGATCATTGTAGAGAAGCTAGATAAGGTTGACATCGTAGCAAAACATCTAGATGAGGTTCGTAATGTAGTTAAAAATCTTTCACCTCTACTCACTACGAATTCCATGCCTTGACCTACTTTGTAAATTCTGATGGGGAGGGAATTTATGAATAATCTCGATTCACATGACCCTTCTACCTTGGGTTATTTCCAGATTCCTACTCCAACCCAAGAAGGGACCTTTGTCCCTTCTTTTCCTCTTCTTTCCCCACTTCCTCCCTCTCCTCCTGTTGCTGAAAACACGATGTATATTGACGATCTACACACCATGTAGGGGTATAATTCGAGATCTAACCCTTACTCTAACACCTATAACCCTGGATGGAGAAACCATTGATGGGAAAACCATCATGAGCCATAATTAGCTCATTTTGATTTGATTAAGTCAGTAAATGCTCCTACATAACCGCCAGAAGACTGTAATTCATTGCATAATCATTCTAAGAGAAAGATAAGAAACCTGCATTAAAACTGCAAAATTACCATCATATCTTGAATGCAGAATAATCATGGGTTTTCTCAGGGGTTAATTAAGGGTCAAATGATCCTAAAAGACTAACAAGTAGGTTAAAACAGACAGAAAAGGATTTTCACGGGCTTTGAGAATTAAATGACTTATGAAACCCTAAAAACAAACTCGCTTAATTAATAGAGGTTCTGGTCAGGATAAAATTCACCTAAACCCTCTAAAATTCATATAAAAATATTCTCTAGGATTTGGTACCTTCAATTTGACCATCAAAACTCGTCTTGACCCAAAATAGAGTCTTATACTAACATTTGCCCTAATTTAGGTTTCTGCATAAATTACCTAGTCAAACAAGGTCAAAATCTAAATCTATCTTCACCATTGGATTCCTTGGGTCCAAATTAGGTTTGTACCAAAATTTGGCTCTAATCTGAGATCATCTTGACCAAGTTTGTATTTTGGTCCAGTTAGATTCTTTTTATCTCATTCAGACCCTTAACTTTTGAATTCTCTTACAAATAGCCCCCCAACTTCTTTGTCTTCTTCACAAGCAGGTCCCTGCACCATTTTTGGAAGGTTAAACCTTCACCGTCAAGTTTCGAGAGAGGATTTCTCACTCGATTCTCAATCAACCTCTCCCAAAATTGATACGGGGATTCCTTGGGAAGTTGCCTTCCATTTGAGCCATTCCTTGGGCTCCAATTCTTTCCCAAAAGTTCATGCGAACCTTTCAAAGGTTCGGGTATCCTATTTTGCAAAAACCTTAGGAGCTTGGAAGCTTCTTTCCAAGCTTGGAAGGGCTTCCTATGGCCTATAAAAGACCCCATGGTGCACGACCAAGCTCTTCAGCAAGTTTTGGGAGCCAAACCACCCTAATCCCCCTCCTCCGGCCACCAAAAATCCTTGCTCCGGTGACCTCTCTAGATCTTCCTCCTCTGACCATCCAACCATCAAATTGGACAGCCTAAGCTCTTCCTCTCTTCGCCGCGACCCTCCCCAGCCAAAGGGAGGGCATTCCTCCGTCTGAGTCATTGTCGCCGCCTCACCACTTCTTCCTCCTTCTCCGGCTCCGGTTGATCAACATCGGAGCCCTCCGCCTCCCTACCACCTCACTAAGTCCCTCTCTTACTCACTCTCTCTCTTTCTATTTCGCTTTCTCACTCTCTACACACACGCACGACCACCACTTCTCCCTCAACGTACTTCATCTTCTCTGCCTCCAGCGATGCTCCGACGACGCCTACTCACCGTCACACTGCTCGAAACACATCGCTACCACCCTCATTAGCTCTGCCGTGCTCCACTCAACAAAAGCCCTCTACCAATTCACCCTATTTGCCACCCTACGACTCCATCGAACTCCACCCTCACTGCACTGACATCTTGAGGTCGTCCGACCTTGTACTCACTCTCGTGCACCACCAAGGCCACCGTCACATTTGCCATCCTCAGGCGATCCTCCTGAGCATATTTGATGTGGTCGTAAGGCCATTTTCGTGCTTGCAGGTCACCCACCGGAGCTCCGCCACTACCTCAGCTGCACCGATCATGCCTTCAGTCCTCCAACCACGTCTACTCCAGGTCTCTGCCCCAGTTCGCATGGAGTGAACTCAGGACCTCTCCCAGGTCCTCGACTGGGACCATCAGCCTCCATAGTGCGCCAATTCGAGCCTTCAACAACTAAAGCTACGGACGTGTAAAGAAGGGTGGGACTTTAGTCCCACCTCAAAAGTTCACAAAAGCTTACGGTCGCATAAATTGAAAAAGTGATAGAGGCCTATCGCCTTAAATCACTAGAGGGGTGAGGTCCCCCACACCCTCACACGTGCCTCGTCCGCGACACTACCCCCGCAGACCTGGTGCACCCGACTACTCGCCTAACCTGCACACACCTCGACTACGAACCCATGCTCGTAGCCTTGGTCCCAGGTGCACTTAGATCCGAATCCGATTACCCAGTACTATGCAAGGCTCTAGAGAGGGTGACCCAAGGAGAGAAAGAGGGGAGAGTTTGTGTGGGGCAAGGGAGGGTTTTGCTCTGTTGTGGATTGACTAACACTTACCCAAAATTCGAGCCCTTTCCCTTGTGCTTGAAGAAAAGAAGAAGAAGAGAAGGAAGGAGTAGAAGAAGAGAAGAAGAAGAATAGAAGGAGCAGAAGAAGAGAAGAAGAATAGGAGTAGAAGCAAAGAAGAAGAAGAATAAAAGAAGAGCAGCAGAACTGAAGAAGAAGAAATCAGAGAATGAAGAAGGAGAGCACTGTTCATAAGACGGTGAAGACGTTTGATCATTCAATCAGACGGCTGACTTGAGTTTATTCATAGCTATGGAGTTCCATTAGATATTATTGTAGGGAGTAATTGATGATTCAAATCACCATTTTACTTCATTCTTTTTGCAGTATGACACTTGATCTTATTGCCACATTATTTTGAATCAATTTCTGATTATAATTTCTTATCTCTATTATTTAAATTGCAATCTTGAGAATTGAAATCCTACTGCTCCCAGTGATCGACCTTGGACTTTTTTGAGTAGAAATTTTATTTGTTTTTTTCCAGATTTCGATTATACTGTAGCACAACAATTTAAAACCTGATCTTGAGAGAACTAACAACCATCCCAACTTTTCTTAGTCAGATCACAATCAAAGACTCTCCTATCAAAATTAGGCTCAACCAAACTCGCCGACATTGCCTTTTCAGCAATTGTATGCGAGGCCCACCCAACTGATTATGCAGAATTATTCAGGGCCAAATAGAGATTAATAGCTAGATCAAATTTTGAGAGTTGTGAATGAGAGCCAGCGAAGAAATGCTAAGGCTCTTGCTAAAGTTCAAAAGCAATGTATGATTGAGTTGGCTAATCTCAAGGGAAAAATCACATAGTTAGCTGAGTCTTGTAAACCAGGGACACTTCCATTACAGCCAGTTTTGAATCCTAGCGTTAACGTGGCTTGATCGTGTTTTAACAGTTAGTTACATCGTAGTATAGGTGACCAAGCGTTGTCAACAAATAAAAGCTTATTACTCGAAAACCTAAGTATCCGAGGTCGAACACAGGGAGAAATTGGAATTTATTACTAATCTCAAGAATGTAATTAAACACTTAATTACTCAAAACTTAATTCAAAATATATAAATGTATGAGTTTAAGAGTCAAAGGTGGCAAAAATAGAGAAATTGGACGTCTGATCATGGGATCAGATGTCTTAAAAAGATGTTTTCTCCTATCTTGTTCCTGTTCTTCTTCTTCTGACTTCTGATTTTCTTCCTTTCTTCTTTGTGCTTCTTCTTCCTTGTTTCTTCACTGCAGTTCTCTTGCCTTACTTCTTTCTTCTTATTTCCTCTGTCTTCTACCTTGCCTCTCTTCTGCAGTTTCTTTCTCTTTCTTTTCTCTGTGGGTCTTCTTCTTCCTTCCTTGTCTATGCTTTCTCTTCTTCTTTTGCTTAGTCTTTCCCTTTCTTTATTTCTTCTTCCTTCTTCAGTTCCTCTTCTCTTTGGCTTCGCTTCTTCCTTCTGCCTAGCCTTTCCTTCTCTTTTTCCTCTGCGAAGCTTCCTTCCTTCTTCTTCTTCTCCTTCGCTTGCAGTGGCCAAGTGTCAGCTTCGCTTCTCCTCCTCCTTCCCTGCACAAACTGAAGAGAGCAAAACCTATCCCTCTACCCACACCCGCGTCTCTCTCTCTATATATCACTCTTCAGCACGCTCTCCCAAAGCCGGGTAATCGGGTCGGGTCGGATGCCTAGGTCCACGCTCAGTGGCGTGGGTGTGGTGTGCGAGGAGTGCTCAGGAGGGTTGTCGGGTCAAGTCACCAAATCCGTGTGATGAGCTCACGGATGAGGTGGTGTATAGGTGAGGAGGGACCTCACCCCATGTGTTCTCGAGGCGATTGGCTAATATCATAAAATCAATATAAACTACTCACGCGCCTTACAACTTACCAAGGTGGGACTAATGTTCCACCGCTCTTTCGCGCACGCTCGCAGCAGATCGTTCTCCAATTTCAGCACTGCAGGCCTCGCAGAGCCCTTTATCAGGTTGGGCTTGCGCACACTCGCAACCCACGCAGTCTAGAAGCCTGGGAACAGTTGATTGCGGCCTGGAGCTAAAGAACAGTCGAGCTCAAGTCGTCGTTAATGGCGGCTGGAAGCTTGACCCTGCTGTCGCCGGAGAAGAAAGCGTCCAGTGGAGGAAGACGGCGGCGATGACGGAGCTAGGGAAGCCCGCGCGGGTGTTGCGCGACGCGGAGGAGGATGGGGAAGACAGCTCTGCCACTGGTTTTGTGGCAGAGCGACGAGGAAGAGGAGGGGGGGCTCGCCAGAGCTCGCTGAACCCCTTGGCTGGAGGAGAAGAAGAGGAAATTGAGGTGTAATTCTGACCAAGTCGAGCTGAGGAGATGCGGCCAAAGTTGGGGGTCAATTTATAGGTGCTGGCTGAGCTTCTGGTGTGTGGAGGGCAAGCCTTCTGCCACCGACGTCTCATCGGAGAAGGAAGGTAGTTGGGATTCCAAATCTCTCGTGCGTTCGCACGAGAGATTGGATAGAAATCACAGATTGTGATTGGGCTCAGATGGAAGGGGATTCCTCAGAGAATCTCCCTTCCAAATCTGGGAGGAGATCTCTGAGGGATCAGGGAGTATTCCCCCTCCCTTCCTTGTCGGAGAAGGATTCCTCCCCATTAATGGTGGAGGGACCTGTTTGTAAGAGTGGTGAGGAAGCTAGGGGGGTTTGTGCAATGGCTTGCAAAAGATAGGGACCAAAATATAATTAGGTGTACTAATTTGCAAAGTAGGTCAAGCTGACCTCCCCTTAGGTCCAAATTTTGGTATAAACCTAATTTGGTCATAAGGAATCCAATGGTGAAGTTGGATTTTATGTTTGACCATGTTTGACTGGATATTTTTCGTAAAAACCCAAATTAGGTCAATTGATGAGCTAGGATCCTAATCTAGGTCAAACTAGGTTCTGAAGGCCAAATTGAATGTTTTAAACCCTAGGGGATATTTTTCCATGAATTTTAGAGGGTTTACTTGATTTTTATCTTGATCGGAACCTTGCTGAATTAAGCGGGTTTGTTTTAGGGTTATAAGATGTCATTTAATTCCTGGTTTGCACATAAACCTATTTCTGATTGAATCAACCCACTTTTTATCTTATTTAGACCATTTGACCTATGTTTGTCTCTGAGAAATCCTATTTATGTACTGCAAAGGTAAAATTACCGTTTTAACCTTTATTTCATGTTTTCTTCTCAGGACACTTATTCCTCCAATTAAGCCCTCTTCTTAGTTATGTAGGAGCTTTTATTCTCTTTATTAGGTCAAAATGAGCTAGTTATGGCTCATGATGAGGCTCTCATCATACCCCCATGCCTAACTTTCGCTAGTCCCTTAGCAAAATTTCAAGGTTTTAACTTTTATTCTAGACCCTGTGTCTGTCATCAGTTATGGTAAGTGTTTTTCTTTTTCTTTTGTGATTAGGTCAGAATGCCGACAATAGGCCTAGAGGTACTAAGTATCAACCAAAATCTAGACCTGACCCACTTTAGCCTCAGTCTTCTGCAAAGGTTTTTAAGGCTCGCAGAAACTATCCTAGGGTTTGTTGGACTCCGCGGTTAAAACACCCGTGCTCAAGACCTTTTTAGCCTAGGTCAATTTGCAGTGCGTTATTTTGTAAGAGAGAGACAAAAGATTTATTTGTTTGGAGAGTTTTCTCTCTCTTTTCTTTTTATTTCTAGCTTCGGATTGGCTTCTCAATATGGTCTGTATCAGATTCCTTGTCCCCATCATCAATCCTCAAGGGTCCCTAGCTATCGATGCTTCGTGATAGCACCACCCATGGCAACCCCCAGAACCCTGGCTTTCGAGATTTTGAGATAATCCCACCCTTGGCATTCCGTGGCCAAATTCAGACCTTGGCGATCGACATTTCGTGATAATGCCGCCCATGGTATCTGAACCAGCAGAGTATTTACATGCTCCCGGTAGGATATTTAAATATCCTAAGAGACAAGCACCGAGGAGATGATATGTTGTTACGCATCTTCAAGGGGAATTTCCCTCCTCTCCACGCCGACAACTTGTCCAAATCAACTTGTGTTGATCGGCCGCTCCTAATCTAGGTGACTTTTTTAGAACATTGAAACGCTTTTTGCGTGATTTTGATATTTATGCGTACTGAACCAGACTGTGTGTGAATTGAGGTGCTTAGGTTATCGAATCCCGCAAATCAAAGGCCAGTTAATGAGGTCGAATACTTCCTAAGCCTTAGACCTAATACTTAAGCTTCGCATTTTCCCCTAACCTCTTGAGGATTATCCAGATTTTAGCAGATATGTGAATTTTTAAGCTAAAGAATCTAGCCCAAGAGGCCTAAGACCAGCGTTCCCGCTAATCTCTTGTTATGTCTCCTTAGCACTTTTCTTTTTTTCTTGATCTGGTCTAGAACTTCAGTTAATTCCTTAATCTTTTACTAACGACTATTTCTTTTTCATTTTGTGCTCCTTTTTTGGCATTTTGCTCTTTTTCTCCTCATGATTATGTGGCTCACAAAATTTCCCCCCTCCATGTTTTTGTTCTTTTTCATAATTTTTTCAAATTTTTGTGTTTTTGACATATGTGAATTTTTTTTGTGAGAATCCTTCTGACTTTTTCTTGGTTCTGTATGTATGCACTTTATCACCCCCCCATGCTTAAGTTTTGCAATTCATTGTAAACAGAGGGTGTGAAATAGTGTTGAGGTCAGGGACTTAGAATATGATACATCGAGTGGGTGAGCGGGTCAAAAATGACTGATGCGGATGATTTCAAGCTCCGGTACGTGTACCAGAGGTGGGATCAACTGTTTAAGGCTGAACACAAGGTGCAATGGATGTGGAGTACAGACGGATAATCAGACGGGTCTCTATTTTTTGGAATGACGGGTTTTCTCCCGTTAAGCGTTAAATTTAATGCCTTCAGCCAAGCAGAACATGGGGTGGAGAGGGAGTGGTCAAATCAGTGGAGTTTTGTAAAGCAAGCACCTTGATTAAGAGCATGGTTGGTCCAACCAGGTGCTTGTTAAGTTCAGTGGGCTGATGATGCAGCCCAAATCCAATAAGTCTGGTGGGTTGATAGATGTAGATCAATAAATGTGGAACCCACCATATGCAATGTGGCTCAGATGGATATGGAAGTGAAAACTCAGGTTTAGGCTGAGTTGAATCAGCTTGGTCAGAGTAGGGTTCCAAAAAATAATCCGTGCATGGTGTGGAAACCCTACAGGGGTGATCAGAGAATGATGGCTCCTGTTTTTCAGTTTGATCGATACCCGATACTTGGTATAGATGTGGAGTTGAATCATCTGCAAATGGCTCAGTGAGAGGTGAATCAGAATAGAAATTGAGTCCGGTTGCGGGTCGGGGTAGAGAATGGGTTTTGATTGGTTCTGTATATGTGGAGGAGGTGGCTTTAAAGAGAATTGGCTTGTTATAATCAGGAAGCAGATTTTCTCCGATGTTATGGTCAAATTCGAAATCGTCGGAGAGTTTGCGAAAATCAAAATCTGAATGAGATTCAAGATTGTGAGTTCCACCATAGAATAAATCATATGCTGCATATTCAGCAACCTGACTGGGGTCTAGCCTAGATGTTAATTCTGAGCTTGAAAAAGTGTCCCTATCTGGTAGAAGCTTAGGTTCTAAGCTAGTAGGACAGACCCAATTGAAACTCCACTTGTCCAACTCCTCAGTTTCTGTATCGTAGGAAGCAGATTGGCATGACTTCTGAAAAATTGATTAGTTCCTCTAAGGATGTTGGCGAGGGATATTCATCAAATAGAGGCCCAAACTCATATTCTCCATTGAAAGATTGATCTTCCTCATATGGGGCCTTGAAATCTTCAAAATAGGTCTCAGATCTAGATTCTGGGCTTAGGATGTGGGTTGAATCACTAGAATCTAGGTCTGAATAACCTTCGAGGGTCACCTTATTAGAATAAGGGATGGAATTTACACCCTCGAGAGGTTCAGTTCTACTCTCATTATTGCAGGAGTTTTGGGATTCTAAGCCTGGTGATTCATGGTCTAGAGTGGGCTCAACATTATGTTTTCCTGCATTTGGAGTTTCCCAACCTTCTTCAATATCAGGCACATTGTACTCCATCTGGGTTGGGAATCCACAACCATTTCGTGCCTCAAACCCGAGATCAGATTGATCCTTGATGTCGTCCCTAGATGGTTCATCCTGTGTTTGTGGTATATACGGGTACTTCTGGTCAACAATTTCTTTTACTAATCTCATTATCTCTTCCCATTTTTCAAGATCATCTTGGTGTTGCTTCCAAAGTCGAGGATTTGTCATACATTGAAGGTATTCAAGATTATGCAGTTTTTCTATCTCAATGTATCCCGTGATGAGAAAGTCATGGGTTGATCCTTTTGTGGCTTTTGCCAATAGTACTTGGGCACAAGTTATGATAAAGGTTGTGGTTGTTGGGACATCAACCTAAATGTTTTCTACTGGTGTTTAGGTTTTGTCTTCTTTGTCATAGAATTTCAGGGCATCCTCAATCATCCTATCTCTCATGGATCTCCGATATTCAGGTTTCTTGAATGGTAGTCCTAAGTGGTTTGGCTGCATATTTGAATCAGGTGGTGGAATCAAGATGTAGAATCAGAGTTTGAATCAAGGTGTAGAATCAAGTTATGAAGCGATTAGATCTGAAATAACGAGTCCCACTGAAAATGTATGTGTGTGCTCTAAAGAGAAAAGATGAGGGACTGGATATGTTTTTGACCCAATCAAGACACCCAAAGACGTTTGGATGACTATGGAGGTTCGGGGTGGATGATACCCCTGAATCGAAAGGTCGTCCACCTGAGAATTACCTAGGCAGCTAGAGAGGGAGTCCCGCAAAGACCCCTACACGGTAGAGCATCCCCACGGGTTACAGGGTTTCCCCCACCCGACCTCTCTTGTCACTGAAATTCCAGGTAGACTAGAATGGGGACCTTGACCTCTTAAGTCTGCCACTTTTATTTCAAAGGTGCTTTAGGGTTCTCACTTGAACTTTAGATGTTTTGATGTTGTGACCTAATTTAGAGGTTGATTGACCCAAGGGGTCAACTTTACCTGACCTGTCCTATAGATGGCAGAATGATTCTAGGCTTGGGACCTAGTGATCACCCTGATTTGACTCCTAGGTTATTAGGTCCAATATTTTAAATTCAAGTGATTTTAGAGCTCAATTTTGCTTAGGGTTTGTCTTGTTTAGATCTCTTCAATCAAGGGTTTGGGTAGCACACTAATGCGGGAGGGTTCATGTCCTTTTATATCGGCATGTGTGAACTAGCACTCCAAGATCCTACTGTAGAAACCCTAATTTGGTTCTATTTCCAATCCTCTTTTTCACCAAAATTCTCTTTGGACTTAAAAGCAAGAAGTGTGTTGTCCGCAAAGATTAAGCGTGATTTCTATTAGGCACATGAATTTGTGGGATAGAATCTAAAAAAAAAGCTCCAACTTCAAGAAGATTTGAAAAAATTTTCGCAAAATCAGGAAACGTTTGCCTTAAAGATGGTGATTACTATAGAAAGAAGGCAATTGATTCCTAAATTAATTTCTTCCTTTTGTCTTTCAAAGCTTAGGGGATAGTTTAAGGAAGAAAAGAAATTACCTGCCCTGGAGTAGTTGACTTGCGGAAGGGATCTTCTCGTGAAATACCTGCAAGATCACAACAAAGCAAAGTAGGGCAAGTTAGTGCTCAATATGATAAAAAGAATGTAGAGATTAGTGATAAATTGCATGTTGCTCCCCGGCAACAGCGCCAAAATGTTAACGCGGCTTGATCGTGTTTTAACAATTAGTTACGTCATAGTATAGGTGACCAAGCATTGTCAACAAATAAAAGTTTATTACTCGAAAATCTAAGTATTCGAGGTCGAACACAGGGAGCAATTGGAATTTATTACTAATCTCAAGAATGTAATTGAACACTTAATTACTCAAAACTTAATTCAAAATATATAAATGTATGAGTTTAAGAGTCAAAGGTGACAAAAATAGAGAAATTGGATGTTTGATCATGGGGTCAGATGTCTTAAAAAGATGTTTTCTCCTATCTTATTACTGTTCTTCTTCTTCTGACTTCTGATTTTCTTCCTTTCTTCTTTGTGCTTCTTCTTCTTTGTTTCTTCACTGCAATTCTCTTGCCTTGCTTCTTTCTTCTTATTTTCCTCTGTCTTCTGCCTTGCCTCTCTTGTGCAGTTTCTTTCTCTTTCTTTTCTTTGTGGGTCATCTTCTTCCTTCCTTGTCTATTCTTTCTCTTCTTCTTCTACTTAGTCTTTCCCTTTCTTTATTTCTTCTTCCTTCTTCAATTCCTCTTCTCTTTGGCTTCACTTCTTCCTTCTGCCTGGCCTTTCCTTCTCTTTTTCCTCTGCGAAGCTTCCTTCCTTCTTCTTCTCCTTCGCTTGCAGCGGCCAAGTGTCAGCTTCGCTTCTCCTCCTCCTTCCGTGCACAAACTGAAGAGAGCAAAACCTATCCCTCTACCCACACTCGCGTCTCTCTCTCTGTATTTCACTCTTCAACACGCTCTCCTAGAGCCGGGTAATCGGGTTGGGACGCGTGCCCAGGTCCAGGTGCACCGGCGTGGGTGTGGTGTGCGAGGAGTGCTCAGGAGGGTTGTCGGGTCAGGTCACCAGATTCGTGTGCTGAGCTCACGGACGAGGTGGTGTATAGATGAGGAGGGACCTCACCCCATGTGTTCTCGAGGCGATTGGCTAATATCACAAAATCAATATAAACTACTCACGCGCCTTACAACTTACCGAGGTGGGACTAATGTTCCACCGCTCTTTCGTACACTCCCGCAGCAGATCGTTCTCCGATTGCAGCACTGCAGGCCTCGCAGCGCCCTTTATTAGGTTGGGCTTGCGCACACTCGCAACTCGCGCGGTCTGGAAGCCTGGGAGCGGTCGATCGTGGCCTGGAGCTGAAGAACAGTCGAGCTCGAGTCGTTGTTAATGGCAGATGGAAGCTTGACCCTACTATTGTTGGAGAAGAAAGCATCCAGTGGAGGAAGACGGTGGCGACGACGGAGCTAGGGAAGCGCGCGCAGGTGTTGCATGACACGGAGGAGGATGAGGAGGACAGTTCTACCTTTGGTTTTGTGGCAGAGCGACAAGGAAGAGGAGGGGGGGCTCGCTGGAGCTTGCTGGACCCCTTGGCTGGAGGAGAAGAAGAGGAAATTGAGGTGGAATTCCGGCCAAGTCAAGCCGAGGAGATGCGGCCGGAGTTAGGGGTCAATTTATAGGTGCTGGCTGAGCTTCTGGTGCGTGGAGGGCAAGCCTTTTGCCACCGATGTCTCACCGGAGAAGGAAGGTAGTTGGGATTCCAAATCTCTCGTGCGATTGGATAGAAATCACATATTGTGATTAGGCTCAGATGGAAGGGGATTCCTCAGAGAATCTCCCTTCCAAATCTGGGAGGAGATCTCTGAGGGATCAGGGAGTATTCCCCCTCCCTTCCTCACCGGAGAAGGATTCCTCCCCATTAATGGTGGAGGGACCTTTTTGTAAGAGTGGAAAGAAATCTAGGGGGGTTTGTGCAATGGCTTTCAAAAGATAGGGACCAAAATGTAATTGGGTGTACTGATTTGCAAAGTAGGTCAAGATGACCTCCCCTTAGGTCCAAATTTTGGTATAAACCTAATTTGGACCTAAGGAATATAATGGTGAAGTTGTATTTTATGTTTGACCATGTTTGACTGGATATTTTGCGTAAAAACCCAAATTAGTTCAATTGATGAGCTAGGACCCTAATCTAGGTCAAACTAGGTTCTGAAGGATAAATTAAATGTTTTAAACCCTAGGGGATATTTTTCCATGAATTTTAGAGGGTTTAATTGATTTTTATCCTGACCAGAACCTTTTTGAATTAAGCGGGTCTATTTTAGGGTTATAAGATGTCATTTAATTCCTGGTTTGCACATAAACCTATTTCTGATTGAATTAACCCACTTTTTATCTTATTTAGACCATTTGACCTATGTTTGTCTCTGAGAAATCCCATTTATGTACTGCAATGGTAAAATTGCAGTTTTAACCTTTATTTCATATTTTCTTCTCAGAACACTTATTCCTCCAATTAAGCCCTCTTCTAAGTTATGTAGGAGCTTTTATTCTCTTTATTAGGTCAAAATGAGCTAGTTATGGCTCATGATGAGGTTCTCATCACCTAGGAACCTACAAAATCCTAGGTATAATCACCCAGTCAACTAGAATTTTAATTAGGGCCAAGCACACTTTATTCATCAGGCCAATCCGATTTAAAACCTACCCTTCACACCACCCGAGTATGAGTTTCTAAATCCGAATCAACAACAATCTATGGCATATCAGGCAAATCAACCACTACTTCCTAATCCATCAATTCTACAAAACCCGCAATCGTCTTCGTATACAAGTATAAACTTTGTTACAACCTACAGGGGGACTTCTACTAGGGATTCTGTAGACTTGAGAGTTCATTCTTCTGACCCTAGCACATCTAGAACTGCTTTTATTCCTACACCACCTAGATCTGATATACCTAATCTCACTATTATTCCTAATAATTCTTCTGGTTAGGTACAACCTTCTGTAGGACAAGATACCCAAGTCCCTTTTCTCAAAGCCTTGAATAAGAAATCTAGAAAACAAAAGAAACATATTTCAATAAATGAAGATTTGATTAAGGTTTTTGAATAGGTACATATTAACATACCACTCCTAGATGCTATTAAACAAATCTTGGCTTATGTAAGATTTCTGAAAGATTTGTGCACTCCAAAGCATAAGTTGAAGAAAGAAGGCATTGTAGTACTTTCCAAGCAAGTTACCTCCATAATCTTGAACTTGCTTCCTTTAAAGAAGAAAGACCTAGGTTCTCCTTTAATATCATATGTTATTGGGACCAGTGCTTTGATAGAGCCCTCCTAGATTTAGGAGTATCCATCAAACTTATTCTACTTCCCTAGTTGAACACGTTGATGTTAGTACCTTAAAACCTACTAATGTGACTTTGCAACTAGCTGATAGATATATTAAGTTACCAAGGGGAGTTTTGGAGGATATTATTGTGAGAGTTTAGGATTTCTACTTTCTGGTGGATTTTATAGTATTAGAGATGGAAGTCCCTAAACAAATTAAGGATACCCCAATCATTTTAAGGAGACCTTTCTTGGCTATTGTGATGGCCAATATAGATTCTGAATAAGGAAAGATGGAACTTAAGTTTGGGGAGAAGATGCTTAAACTTGATATATTTAAAGTTTCTTGAGGATTAGATTGTAAATGGATTGAGGAAGTTAGAGCGATCTCAATTATTGAGGAAGAACCTGATTCTTTTTATTTAGATGAGCTATTCTTTGAGTCTTTTAGACCTCAAGAGGAAAACCTTCTCTATGACTCTGCACTCGATCAAATGGTCGAATCATTTGACACATCTTTTCTACCTCTATATGCAGTGGAAAATCCCACCCCAGACTCTGTTGTTGATCCCAAACCAAAAGCTGAACTCAAACCCTTGCCTGATACTCTGAAATACATATATCTCAAGCTTGATCAATCTTGCCCTGTGATTATCAATTTAGATCTTTCTGAATATAAAGAGATTAAATTGATTGCGGTATTGTGAGATCACAAGAAGGCTATAGGGTGGACCTTACATTACTTGATTGGGATAAGCCTCAATTACTATACTCATTACATCTATATCGGAGATTGGGCACGACCTTCTCATGAATCTCAAGGTAGACTTAATCCAAATCTTAAGGAGGTCATTAAGAAAGAAATAATCAAGTGGCTAGATGTAGATATTACCTATCCCATATCAAATAGCCCTTGGGTGAGTCTAATTCAAGTGGTGACTAAGAAGGTAGGGCTCACCGTGATTACGACTAAATCTAAAGAGACCATTCCCATATGAATTGCGAAATCATGGTGGGCTTGCATCAACTATTGAAAGTTAAACTCTATTACAAAGAAGGACCACTTTCCTCTACCCTTTATCGATCAAATCCTTAAGAAATTAGCTGGCAATCGGTTCATTTGCTTTTTAGATGGTTACTTCGGATATAATCAAGTTGGGATTTACGTCGAAGACCAAGAGAAAACAATGCTCACCTACCCCTTCGAGACATTTGCATTCCAAAGAATGTCATTTGGTCTTTGCAATGCACCCACGACTTTTCAGCGGTGCATGATGGCCATCTTTTTTGAGATGGTAGGTAATTATATGGAGGTATTTATGGATGATTTTTTAGTCTTTGGGGGAACTTTTGACTCTTGCCTTGAGAATTTTTCGAAGATCTTGAAGAGATGTATTGAAGTAAATCTAGTCCTCAGTTAAGAGAAGAGCCACTTTATGGTACTTGAGGGCATTGGACTTGGCCACCTCATGTCTGAGCAAGGTATCCAAGTATATGAGAAAACATCAACTAAATCTCAAATCTACATGTACCAGACTCGGTCTAGGGCATACGATCTTTTTTTAGGCATGTTGTTTCTATTGGAGATTTATTCTCGATATTTCGAAGAATGTTTGACCTTTGACAAACCTCCTTATAAAGACATAAATTTTAAGATGGATGAGGAGTGTATCTCTACTTGCCATACTCTAAGAGATCGAGTTACACAAGCTCCTATCCTACAACCTCCTGATTGGAATCTTCCGTTTGAAATCATGTGCTATGCATCAGATTATGCAATGGGAGCTATTTTAGGTCAGAAAATCGAGAAGAATTCTGTAGTGATTTACTATGCTACCAAAACATTGAATGACACACTAATGGGAACACCATCATGAGCCTTAACTAACTCTTTTTGATCCAATTAAGTCAGTAAATGCTCCTACATAACCAACTAAAGGTCATAATTCATTACATAAGCATTCTGAGAGAAAAATAAGAAACTAAGGTTAAAACTGTAATTTTACCAGCTTATCATGAATGCAGTACAACCACGGATTTTCTCAAGGGCTGGATAAAAGGTCAATTGGTCTTAATAGGATAACAAGTGGGTTAGATTGGATAAAAAAGGGTTTGCGTATGTTTTAAGAATTAAATGACTTTTGAAACCCTAAAAATTGACCCACTTAATTAACCAAGGTTCTGGTCAGGATAAAATTCACATAAACCTTCTAAAAATCATAAAAAAATATTCTCTAAGGTTTAGTACCTTCAATCTGACCATCAGAACCCATCTTGACCCAAAATGGAGTCTTAGATAGATATTTACCCTAATTTGGGTTTTTACATAAATTACCCAATCAAACGTAGTAAAAATCAAAATCCAACTTCGCCATTGGATTTCTTAGGTCTAAATTAGGTTTATACCAAAATTTAGCCCCAAGGAGAACTTGTCTTGACCTAGTTTGCAAAATGGTCCTATCTGATTACATTTATACCCCCAACTTTCAAAAACCCTTGCATTCAACCCCCTAACTTCTTCTTTATCTTTACAATTAGGTCCCTCTGCTATTATCGTGAAGAAAACCTACTTCGGCGACCTTTGCCTGGGGATTTCTCCCTGATTGATTGATGAATCCCTTCCAAAATTGGAATGGAGATTCATCAAGTAATTCCCTCCAATCTAAGCCTGTCCATGTGCTCCAAATCTTTCCCAATCTCTCATGCGAACATATGAGAGATTTGGGTCTCAATAAGCTCCCAAATCCGGCGAGCATTCCTAGCTTCCAAGCTCAAAAACTTCTTCCTAAGACCTATAAAAGACTCCCTAGGGTTCGACCATTCTCCTCAGCTTAAAATTCAGCCAGAACTCCGCCTCTTCCTCTCTCCTCTTCTGCCGCAAATCTCTGCAAGCTCCGGTGTTCTCTCTTCGACTCCTCTTGTCGTCCGACCACAAAACCAGTGGCGGATTCACCTTCCTCACCATCCTCCACGTCGTGCAATACCAGCCGTCGTCGTCCTTTCCCCGTCTTCGCCGCCGTCTCTCCTACAGAGGTTCGTCTTCCTCACGTCCGACAACCACCCCGATGTGGGAATCCCTTCACCTTTTTGTCCTTAGAGTAGATTCCTAGATTTCCTATCTCTCCTACTTTCTCCTCTTCTCTTTACATTCCAAATCGACCACCGACACTTCTCCGTGACTCCATCTCCTCCATCTCTGGCGACTCCTCTGGCGAGGTGTTCCCACCACTACACACCTCCATCCACCTTGCCGACAAGCTCACAACCTCCACTGCACCTTCTCGCTCATTTTCCCTCACTCCATTCACTCCATCATCCTCCCAAACACCTTCCCGAACATACCCACTTTCACCGGCCATAACCGCATCCGTCCGACCACCACAGCAACTCACACAACATGCCACTGCCACCGTCACATTCGCCGTGCCACAACGATCCTGCTAAACCTTCTGACGTGACCATAAGACCCTTTTTCTTGAATTTCAGGTATCAGGCCAAACTCGCCATTGATGTCATGCTTCGAGCAAGCTTCAAGCTGCTTTAGGGCACTTCCACTCCAGGGGATACCTCCAAGCCGTGCGGAATTGAGGCCTGCAAGAGTCCAAGTCCTCACGCGAGGGTTTCAGCAGCCGTAGCCCTATCAAATTGGCTGAGCACCTTGCTGCTGCGTTGCACGGATGAAAGGTGGGACATTTAGTCCCACCTCAAATATGAAGAGTCACTTGTAGCCACATAATACCAAAAAGTGAATGGGGCTATTTGCCTCCAATCACTGAGGGTGAGGTCCTCCTACACCTTCATTGGTCTCGTCCATGACATCTCCCCCGCGGACCTGGCCGACCCGATAACCCACCTAGCCCGCACTCCTTGGCTACTACCCACTGCAGGTAGCCCTGGACCCAGGTATGCGCTAGACCTGATAACCCGGATACCCTGTGGCTCTGAGAGAGCGTGACCCAAAAGGGGAAGAGAGAAGGAGAGCTATGCGGGGGAAGGGGGTTTTTGTCACAGGGAACTTCGGCTGACACTTAGTCGGATTCTGAAGAGGAAAGTCAGAGAAGGAAGAAGAAGAAGAGGAGGAGGATTGCAGAGCTAAAGGCAGAAGCTGAAGAAGAAGAAGAAGAGCTAAAGGCACAGAGGAGAAAGGAGAGAAAGAAGAAGTGAAGGCTTGAGGAAGAAGAGAAAAAGAAAAGAAGGAAGAGGCATGCAGACAAAAGCAAAAGGGGTACTGTAACAAACGTCATTTAAGACGTCTGATTTCATACTCCCTCCTTTAGTAAATTTGAGTAATTATTCTATGTATTAGACTTATAATTGGTGATTCAAATCACCATTATTTTATCTAAAATTCTTTTTACTCTTCATATACTCATATGATCTACATTGCAAATTAGTTTTTGAGTAATATTTTGTGTTCAAATTTTATTAATTGTTGAGATTAGTGTGTGAATTCCATTTGCTCCCTATGTTCGACCTCGGAATCTTTTCAAGTAATAAAAATCTATTTATTTTCAAAGCGATTTCGACTATATATACGACACTTCATTTTAAACTCAATTTCACCATGTTTAAACACACACAAAAGGAATTACATTGTTACAGAAAAAGAGCTGCTAGCAATAGTATTTGGATTAGAAAAGTTTCAATCTTATATCTTGGGTTCTTGAATCATAGTGTACTTTGATAACTTAGTGATCAAACACCTTCTTTCGAAGGACATGAAACCTAGGTTAATCTGGTGGATCTTGCTTTTGCAAGAATTTGACCTAGAGATTCGTGACAAGGTAGGATGACAGAACGTCGTTGCCAATCACCTTTCCTACCTTCCTTTTGAGAATATTGAGACATCTCCACCAATCACAGAATACTTCCCTGATGAACATCTTTTAAGCATATCTATTGACCCTCCCTGGTATGTTGACATCTTGAATTATTTGGTCACACATCGATTTCAGTGTGATTGGATCGCAAATCTTGACTCGCATCAGAGGCCAAATGCTACTTTTGAAAAGATCCATATCATTTTAGACTCTGTAACGTTCAAATCATCACGCGTTGTGTCACTTCTGCAAAGATTGAATCTATTATTTCCTTCTGTCATGACCAAGCTTGTGGTGATCATTTCTCATGACATAAAACCACGTGAAGGTTCTACAAAATAGGCTTTACTGGCCCACTCTTGGTAGCATGACACTTTGAGACATGATGCCTCTGAACCCAATAGTTGTTTGTGAAATCTTTGATATCTGGGGCGTTGATAGCGAAAATCATGCGATTTGTAAAGTGGGTTTTTAATTGCCGTAACGTGCGAGATCCGATCGCTTTTAAAATTTGTAAGAACTGAGTATTTGGGGAGTATTCGGGTCGTCCCAAGGGAAGCAGAAATGCAATTTGGAAAACTCTTGCTTGTGACAAGGAAATCTCACTTTCTTTTATTATTTTTATAAATGAAATGATTAGGCAACAACACACCAAAGGTGATTACAAAGAGAAAGAAGGAAAGTGAGAGAAAAGCAACAAAAGTATGTTTCTACCCTTCCATTACTCCAAGTCACCCGTACGTAGAGGGATGCTTTTTATAAAACTGAAAAAGTAGTTTTACAAAATTCGGAGAGCTCACAAGTGGGAGGAGTTCCACACTTGTAATCTCCAGGAAATGCAACTAACTACAACAAAATGAAAATTGCTAAAGGACAAGAAGGCTTAGTGAATGAAGATGCAGCCGCTACAGAACTCTCGTTCCAACTCCAATTGCCTCAGAGTTAAAGAAAGATCCTCCTCCTGAACACCTCCTCCTGGCACCCTGGATGGTGTGCCTGTGCTCCTCCTTCGGATGGATGTGTACCACCCTTATTCCTCCTCTTGCCTGGTTGTCCCCTTGATGATGTGACCTCCTTGGCTTGGCGCCAGAGAGAAAGGAAGAGGAAGAAGACACCAAGGAGACAGGGTTGTGTCCTTAATCTTCTTCTCTCCTCTTTGGCTACTGGGTAGGGGTTTTAGGTACATTAATGCACTAGGTATTATGTAGCCAAGGGTAGGTTAAATGGTGGTAGGATGAGGGGTATGTATAGGAGTGGTGAAGGGGGGTTTGGCATGGAGATAGGTGGACGGCTAGGATGGATTTATGGAGGTGGTCAATTGATGTAAGGAAAGAGGATGTTTGTCACCATGTGAAGAGGTGGTGGGGAGGTGGTTATGGTTGAAGGGGGGTCATCCATGGGTGGTGGTTACCACCCATTTTGGTGCCAATTGTAGGCTTTTAGAAGGGGGTTGGGTTGGCGCCAGTTGGTGGATGGTTGGGAAGGATTTGGTGGTGGATGAACAGTGGAGATGAAGGCTAGAGTTGGCGCCAAAATAGGTGGTTATGGGAAGGGTTTTTGGCACCAACTTAATGGTCTCTGTTGGTGGTGGAAAGGGGTGAAAGGGTGGCTAAGGTTGGCACCAAAATAGAGGGGTAGGTGGTAGCTTTGGTGGACTTTAGGAAGGGCTTCTTGGTAGAGCTAGCTAGGTAGTGTTTAGGGTTAGGCACTACTAGAAAAATGAGAATTGGTCACAGCTATTCTAAAACCGTGACCAACAGTAAACTATTATCACGGTTCAACCCAAAACCTTGACAAAAAAGGTGAGTGAGATTTATTTTGTAGTTTGACTTTCAGGTTCCACTCAAAAAGTAAGATGTTCTCCCCCAAGGCTTTTTGGTCACGGTTTTGAAACTGTGACTGAAGCCTTTGCGTGACCAAAGGTGGGACATTTTGATGTTACCCTCACCTTTCCCGCTCGCTTCTCTTCTCTCTTCTCCTATACCTCCGACGACAACGCCCCTTCCCCCTCCCTTCTCCCGGATTTCGCTAAACCCTAGATCGGATCCCCCACAACATAAACCTCTTCCCCAACCACCACGAAATCCTCCTCCCCCTCCACTTCCCTCTCCCCTCGGTCGGTTCCCCTCTTCTCCTCCTTCCCCTTAACATAAAGCCTACACCCTTCTCCTCCACCACCACCGCCCTCCTCAATTCTTCTACTTCCTCCTCCTCCAAAGCCCACCACATCCTCCCCCTAACCTGACTCTCCATCTTCTCCTCGTTCCTTTCCCCTCTCTGCACCTCCACCTCCTCCCTCCAACACTGCCGCTCCGCCCGCATCGGTGTCGCCCACAAGTTCGAGCGCGAGAACCTTACATCAACATCAGCACCATCGGGCATGTTGACCACGGCATGGCCACCCTCGTCGTCCCTGAGGTGCAGGGAGCTCCTTGAGGCCTGAAGGATGCACGTTAACAAGTACGAGATGGTCCACATCTTCGCGCACGCTGCCGTAGTGCTGAACCATCCGACCGGGAAGTCGAGTGGCAGCACGATTACGAGGAGCTTCGACAGTTTTGTGCGTATGATCTTTTCACAAAAGTTGGATGACGTGCACAAGGAGTTGAACTGCAAGGAGTTCAGGTGGCAGAATGTCGCGCTTAGGCTGCTCGTGGCCGTGATTCGGCGAGGGATCGGTCTGGTGATGGAGGTCACAAGGAGTTTAAACTTCAAGCATCTCGTGCTGGCTCTGCTCTTGGGGATGCAGAAGAGGAAGGGTAGGAAGGATGGGAAGGGGCGGCAGGGGAGGTGCCTGACGAGGAAGGTGCTTGTCGAGTTCGCGATCTCGTTTCTAGAATTCGGGAACCCAAGGTTTCTCAGTCTCCCATGTATATGGTATGCCTCAATATGGTTTTCTAAGAATATACATACCTTTAGGTTGCCTGATTCGACATGATCAGGGTAATAACTTGTATATTTATACCTTTTCACAAAAAAAAAATTGGTATGTTAATAGTGTTGTCCATAACTTTTTTTTTTCTCTATAGAATAATGATGCTAATATTGCTTCTGTTATTTGATACCTCAGATTTTCCCTCATTATAATTTCTATGTGGAAAAATTTGCACTTTATTTTATATCATTGAAATTGAATTCTAGGAGAAAGAATTGCTATTAGGTCTTCCAGCAAGGTATGTTCAGCATGACAGTATGACTTGGTATAATCATTTCATATGCTATTGAAACTCTTCTCTTCTTGATCTAAGTAAATTTCTTGAGAGATCTGGATGGTCTATGATTCGCACTATTCACTCATCATCATGGTTTTTCTGGTAATGGTTTTGCATTTACTAGTGTTCTAGTTTAACCTAAGAGCTTTCTATCTCCCCTTGTTTGGTAATAGTGACTAGTATCTAGTTGGCATCTAGATGTCATAGGAATAAATCTTGAGATGACCATACTTACCCTTCTAAGCACATCCTTGATGCCACTATGTTTGATAGGTTAAACAGAAAAATGGTTAGAAGTGATATTTCAAGGTGCCAATCATTTTTAACAGGGTGGGTTTTCTCCATTTGCGGCTTCCCTAACCCACCTATCCATCCTTGAGACTTCCTGTTCTTTCCTTCTTTCCTCCTACTACATGGTTGTCCTCGAAATCGGCTACATGATTCCCAAAAATCTTCCCTGGCATGCTACTTCCAAGGTCCAATCACCCCGATGCCATCCCTTTCCTGGTAAATCTGCCCAGTTCCTCTCTATTCTTGGATCCCACCCACCTCCTGTGCAATATCCATTCACCCAACTTCCCCAAGGCCTCTTCTATGCTACTATTGCATGTTTGCCGTACGAGTAATTTGCTATTCTCTCCCTCTCTCTCTTGACTGGTTTGGTGTGCTGTTAGGATATGTGCATTAGGATAAGGGTGAAAATTTATCCATATGGAGGGGAAGTATGATTTATTCATTAACGATGTCGCAAATTTCTCTGGATTTTGATGTGCAATCTCCATTCAATGCATTTTTTTGGTAATTGATTTACTTGGGTAAGGGCATCCTTCCACCATTCCTTTTTGATTTGATAATAATTAGGTAGAAAGATTTTAAATCTAAAGCTGCATCGATTTAGTTTTAATTTTCCTTATCTGAAAATGGTTTTTTCAATTTTGGTGAAATATGTACTACAAGGAACAAGTTCAGAATGTCACTGGGTCTCCTAGTGTTTGCCACCGTTAACTGTGCAGGCAGCACTGGGGCCAAGAATCTATACATCATCTCTGTTAAGGGGATCAAGGGTCGCCTCAATCGGCTCCCGTCTGCCTGTGTTGGTGTCATGGTCATGGCCACTGTGAAGAAGGGGAAGCCTGACCTAGAAAGGTCTTGCCTGCTGTCATTGTTAGGCAGTGCAAGCTATCGCGCTGAAAGGATGGAGTCTACATGTACTTTGAGGGTATGAATTTTTTATGCTCCTTGCAATTTTTGTGTTGAGATATTATTTTAACCATTTATAATTGATTTATATTCTCTTTAGATGAATGGTTTCGTTGATATACTTTTTATGATGGAATCCACATTCAATTGATGATAATTGTGTAGGCTTTTTGTAAATCTCTGTTTGGAAGATTTGGGAATTGTGGGGTAAGTGATGGATGGGTGGAGGTAGATACGATGGGTGGGTTAATATATTGTTATTAGTTTTTATTTTTATTGTATTAGAAGTGGGTTAGTGGTAGTAGTTATGTTGAGAATGAGGAAAGCGAACCACACAAAATGTTGCACACTTTGTTCTTTAATTTAACATATGGTTGGATATAGGTCAATGGTCCAATGATGAAATACCACTACACTGAATTCTCAATTGGAGGAGTTTCCATTGTTAATCTAATGATGTTCAAAGCAAAACCAGGGGCTAATTACTGAGTGGCACTACTTGAATTGCTCTACTGTCTCTTAGCATTTTGACCACCAACTTTGTTGTCTTTTCAATGTCTTTTACGCTTGATGCAAAACTTATATTTCGTTATGCAATTTTGTAGCACTAGATTACTACATTTAAATTTTAGTCACTTTATTAGGGTATTAGGCAAAAGGGGCATCATACCCAGTGAAATTTAGAAAAAGGTAATGGAATCGTATTCTATTAAAAAAGGGACAAATGGTTGCTAGATGATCTAGCGACCTTCTGCTAACGATTTATGGGGAAGCAAGTCAAAGTTGGTGCGGTTGACGAGGGTGACAGTCCGATGACCTTTGATAGGTTGCCAAATGATTCGACCACCTTTGACTTTTCCTGCTAGTGTGGCCACACAAATCTCTAGCGCTATATTCCTATTCTCTTATGAATCATCATGTTATTTGCAATAATTTATTGGAAAAAGAGAATTGGCTAATTTGTTATTAAAAGGCTACCCCTCCTTTTATAGACCATGAAGGAGTCCAGATAGGGATAGAAATACGTAAGGAACAAATAAAAAAAAGTCCTATTAATGAGTATCATGATAGAAAACGAATGATTATTGGCTTATTTTTTGTAGAAGACTTTGAGGACCTTGAAGGTGCCTTGTATAGTAACTTGTTCAATGCTCACCTGCCTTTCCAGATTGATGCAAATTTTGTTCACGCTGCTACTGCCTTGCCTTTTGTTTTCACATAGGTAGATAGATTTTGGGGCTTAGTAAGTATTATATATATTTGCTTCTTTTTCATCTTTATTCCAAAAAGGGTGACCTCTCTTTACTGTAGGTAGTTAGAGGGCATGTAAGAGTGTAAGGGAGAGGTGTGCAGATGCAGCGGCAGGTACAAGGTAAGTTGTGTACCACATGTGTTGGCTGTCATTTATTATTGTAAATCACAATTTCGTGGTTTATTTATGTACCCTATTTAATAATAAGCTAGCTTTTCTTTTCTAGGATGAAAATCCTAGAGAACCTTTTGACTCAAGGATGGAAATCTTTGGTTACATTATTACAAATATTCAAGTATTTCTATTGCTATTTCATGATTCTCATAGAAATTTCACTAACCTTATAGGTGAACAGCATGGATCCCTTAACTGGAAATAATGATTCAACATAATTCTTGGGATGGCTCGAGGGCTTGCTTATCTGCATGATAAGTTCCATGTTCGTGTCATACACCATGATATAAAGACAAGCAACGTACTTCTCGATGAGGACTTTCAGCTAAAGATCGCAGATTTTGGGTTGGCAAGGCTCCTTCTTGAAGACGAGCCACATGACTACCAAATTTGCTGGAACACTGTAAGAAGGGTTGTGGTCTCCCATTGCTTTAATTTCATGAGCATGAAGATGTTGTGTAGCATATTTGATGCTTATCAAAGTTTATTTGATCTCTCTGGTTATATCCATTCTTCAAAAGTTGCATGTCATTTGCTACAACAGGGGTTATATTGCACCAGAGTACACGATTCATGGGCAACCATCAGAGAAAGTTGATACATATAGCTTTGGCATTGTTGTTCTGGAAATAGTTAGTAGTAGGAAGGCTACTGACATAACACTTAAGCCAGTGACACAGTACCTTCTTCAGTGGGTATACTCCCTCCCTCCTCCCTAGCTGTTCCTTAATTACCTTCCCAAATGCCGATGATTGGTTAAGAAAATGCCAACCACTGGATAAGAAAACACTAAAATACACTTCCATCATCTAAAATACTTACCTTTCCAAATGCCATTAAAATCTTCCAACATTGATATGGTGAAGCTCGGCTAAAGGATTTAGATGATTACTCTGAACTTACACTTAAAGAAAACAGACAAAAAGAAAAAAAATGAAACACAAAGAATGTGTCACTTTTGAACTAGGCCTTTCATGAGCTTGTACTTAGAAACATTAGTTTATGGCATTAATTCCAAAATACTATTCTCAGTAACTCAAAAGATCCCTATCAGCCCACTTCTTTGTCATCTTCAAACTTTTGACATGCACCAATTTGGTATGTGGTTTCCCACCAATCGGAAAGAAGTCATGCTATTACTCTCTTCTATGAGTGTGAATGCCTGCATAGCCTTTCTAGAACTCATCTTTTATTCCTATATCAGATACTTAATGGGGCTGTCATGCCATGAAAACTTACTTTCAAAATGCACTCACAAAAGCCCAAAAAGGAAAATGGAAAATGCAGTGGAGGAACCAAATTTGAAATTCCAAAAACCTTCATGGATCAAATTACTGTCTTCCTCTATCAAGTCTTGACAGTGAAATCGGGCATTCAAATTTTGGAGCTCTGTCTGAACTATTCAACTTTTTTCTTCCAAAATCTTCCTTGATGTTTCCTTTTTCTTCTGAAATTAAGCATTTGTGTAAGTTTGCAAATATAGGTTGCCAAAGCTCTTGATAGATGGGCCTTATGGAGCTCCTACTTAGGATTACAACAAGTATGATGTGCTTATGCTCATTGGACTTGGAATTGGAGCAACACCATTTGTTAGCATACTTAAGGATCTGTTAAACAACATAATCAAGATGGAAGAACAAGTAGTAAGCATAATTCCCCTCACGAATCTCTCTTGTAATGCTGCCACTGATCATTAGAGTGCCAACTAATACTAGTTCTCAAGGGTCTACATCAGCTATTAGCCAAAATATATTGCGGAGCTTCTTGCACATGGATCCTTTCAGTATTTTTGTCTATTTTCTTGTTCAGTGAGTACTTTAGTGACTTTTTGCTAAATTTTGAATGTGAGAGTACATGGTGATATGCCTTTTTATTTGTCCAGGAATTGATTACCAGTCGGTGGCACATATGATGACCTGACTCCTCATTTAGTTTTACTCGAATGAAGGGTAAGTGTTGTCTTCCTTAATTGACTGGCAATAGTATTCTGTAATTCTTCATTCTTCTCCCATCAATGGATAAAATTTCATGCTACTGGATTACCTATGAATTTGTTATCAACATTTGTCTCTCGGTTGAGCTTAGGGATACCTCTGAAGGAAAATCTAGAATTATATCCAAAATATATGTTGGATATGTGAGCAAGGCTTATGGGGCCTAGTGAGCCAAGCATGGCCACGCTTGGGTTCAAGTTCAAGTTTTGATCGTTTATTTTGTAAATAAGAGTCGATGTTAGTTTTTGTTTACTTAAATCTAGTGTCCAAGACATGTCTTGAGAGTGTACAAAATTTGTATTTTTCTTAAACTCCCTCCCCATTGGTGTTAGAATAACACATGTTTTTGTTTACCAATTTGTTTGTAAATGTAGCATTTTGCAGCATGATGAGTTGAGGCTTCTCACATATGGTTTCATTAATTCTCTTAGCGAGCTTGGAAACCTAAAGGTACCAATACTATGGACCATTCAACTTTGTGGGTCATGCTAATTTTCCATTATATCTACCGTTTCTTACTGCCAACCTTACAACTTTTAGTTACCACTTGTTCCCTGATATAGACATATCCATTTAGGATAAAATGTCTATTTATGTATGCTCCTGGATTTAGATATGCATTCCATAGATAAATATCCCATAGCATGTATCATTCTGCATTTAGAATAGTTTGTATAAAGTTTAGGTTAATTCGTATCCTTTTATGGTTAGGAGAGGAGAATTATTTTGAGGCCTTGGATTGACAATCCGATTATACAGATTTGATCAGGACGACGAACGGAGTCTAACGCTTCTTAAATTGTCTTGATCGGAGTTCTGTAGCACATTGTGCAGTCTGAGGAAGATCAATGGCTAGGAGGCAATGCGACATCATTACGAGCTTCGGATGAAAAAGTTGACTGTACAGATGGATCTAGAGCAACGATCGTGGTCTGCCAAGAAGAAAATCATTTTGATCCGAGCACTGTGACATCTTCTGCAAGAAAAAGATGGATGGTCTGGATGGTACCACATGACACCATCCAAATGGCCCAACGTCGCTCGCCCTTCTTCAAAAGTGCCTCCATCGCGCGATCTTAATCGTTGGATGAAAATCAATGGCCAAGATCGCTTGACCATCGACTGTGGTAAATTCAAAATCGCAACACTTGTGAGCGCATAGCACAGTGGTTGCGAAGGCCACTATCAAAGTCGTGGCATGCATTCAACTCCTTAAATGCCTTAAATTCAGTCCAGTGGTGAGGCGCGTCCAAATTCAACCGCTCGATTATGATTGAGCAGCCGAGAGGCAGCCACACGGCATAATAGATGAGCGCGGATACACTCGCACGATCGCACGCATTGATCGATGCCTAATCTGACGCGCCATCAAGCGTGTGATTTGAGCATGCAATCCCCGCACCATCTCAGCCGTCCGCTTCTGATCGAACGGCTGCCAATCGTCCTCACCTCGCTAGCTGCTGCATGCAGAGTGTGCCCGTGCGCGAGCGCCAAGAAGCCCTTCAGTGACATTTAGGGCGGAGCTTCAGTGATGCCTTTGATGTCACTAAATGCCCTATACACGAAATGTCCCCTCTCTTTCACTATAAAAGGACATCTGCACCTCCTATTCTTCATCTCTTCCTTTTTTTCCCTCACCACCTCCAAAGTTCTAGAGAGTTTGTCCCAAGCCTGGGATGCTCCTCTAGTGTAAATCAAGATATTTTCCTGCCTCACCCCCATTCGTGGAGCATTCCGTGGTTGTCCTCTCATCACCTTCCGCGAGAAGATTCTCGCCATGATGCCGTCCTACCCCGTCCTTCCTCCGCCGTCGTTCTCCTTTCTCTAGCTTCCTGCCACCTTCATGTAGGCGACGTTAGAGCGAGCCGTCCTTCAAGCTACCATCCAGGGGGACTCTTCTCAACCCATTCTATCTTTTACTGCTTTGTAGTGTAGCTTTTTACTTTCATATCTATAGCAAGCATTGTTTAGCTAAATATTGATATTCTCTCTCTTTCTCTTTCTTACTTTGAAAGTAGATTAGCTAGATAATTATGCTGTCGATCGGATCTCTTATCTTATAAAAATTTTTAAAAAATAACAAAAGATAAAGAAAATAAAAATAAATAAAAGTGAAATGCGGATTTCTCAAAATCAAATGTTCGCCTGCTCGTGGTTGACCTGGGACTTACCTCGAGTTTCGGCTATAAATTTTATCTGGTAGCATATTTTTATACACTACAATAATGGATTTCCAACTCAAATCTTTTCGCATACGTAATCACGCTCACCATTTTTGCATTCTTCCAGTTGGAGCATTTACCCATAGATTATATTGGATCAGCTTTAACGTCAATAGAATCACTATCAAGGTAAGTATATGAGTAACTTTGCTATACTATGTAGCTGAATTGAACGGTAAAGAATAATCTATTTCTTTAATAAATTTGGTTGAGTTAAGAAATGTGGAGGAAAGAGTTATCTTTCAAATTCACTGAAGCTAACTGATTGAATTAGGTGGCACCCCAATCATAGAAGATTGTGTCATGGTGTTGGGAGTTGCCATAAGAGCATCCCTTCCCTCATCTTTTCTTAGGATTTTGCAGATGACTCACAAACTTGGTTATACTTTTGGAAGGTAATTTTCAAAAACCCTCCAAGGTTAAGGTTGTGTTTTTTATGCTGATGGATATGGCAGGAATTGCATGCCATGGATGTAGCTAAGCCATTAGGGGAAACTATGGTGCCCTATGCTTGAATGAGAGTGGAGTAGGTAGATGATCCATTATTATGTAGGTGCTATTTGTTTCTTAAAGCGATTCCTCTGTTGAACTTTAGCCAACATTGCCCCTTTTTGTATTTGATAAGCAAGTCAACCAGTGACGAAGTCATGTATTTCCAAGGTTTGTGTCATTTTCAGGTTGCTTCCAAAATTATGCTATGTCATCTATTCAACATTGTTTTAGCTCATGCTATTATTTAAATGGGGCATCACATGAACAAGGGCATATCTGTTATTGTATGTTAGAAATGGATGGTTCGACTTTTTAATCCTCTATTCTTATGGTTGTGAAGATACTTCAGCTAAGGGTCCCATCAAACATGTTACCATTTATTTTTTTTTTTTGTTTTAAGAGAGCTTTGGTCTCGGTTAACTAATTGCCACCCTTTACCTTTAGTCACGGTTAACAAACCTTAACCATAAGTGCGTTTTTGGTCATCGATATTAACTGTGACCAAAGCTGTTTCTTTTGTCACGGTTATATAACTGTGACTAAAAGTCCTTGGTCATGGTTTATACCCACGACAAAGCACTATTGAACGCAGCTAATGGTTGGGAATTTGGTGACGGTTCCGGGTAAAACCGTGACCAATGGCCCTTGTCACATGCAACTTTTGGTGACGCTAATTGGTGACGGTTTTAAACCCTTTGGTCACGATTTTTAACCGTGACCAAAACCCTTCTTTGTTGTAGTGAGGGTTGACCATGGTAGGTGCATAGGAGTTGAGCTAAGATAGCTTAGCTAGTAGGGTAGTGGAGCAGGAGGTAGAGTTAAGCGGAGAGGAGGGAGCTAGGAGTTTACTAAAGCTTGAGCGAGCTGACTATTGTTGAAGAGGTTTTCTTAGGAGCTCTTAGGAGCTCAGCTACTCAACTTAGCTCGCTAGTTCTTTGCTAGCTACTGAGTTGAGTTGCTTTCAACTACTCTGGAGTTGGGAGGAGCTGGAATGAGCTGGGGTCAACTAAGTTGAGCTAGCCTGAGCTCCCATCCAGTTGAGGTGAGTTGAATAGTGCTGAGGTAAGCTGATCTCAACTACTCTGGAGCTGGGAGGAGCTGGAATGAGTTGGGGTCAACTACGTTGAGCTAGCTTGAGCTCCCAGTGAGCTAAATGGAGCTGAGATGAGCTAGGCTCAACTAAGTTGAGCTAGAATTGATCTGTGATAAGTTGGGTTCAACTAGGATCCAGTTGAATTATGCTTCTTCATCTTCTACCTTCTAAATTGCCAGGGTTTGTAGGATCTGGCTTTCTACTTATCCCTGACATTCAAACAAATATATTAAAAAGATAAAAATATGCAATGCATGCCTAACCTAAGAGAATGCCTAAATGTAGGCTAGAAACCCATTTGTAAAGTTAAAACCCTAAGAACTAGGTCTATTTTAGGGCAAAAGAATGATGATAAATTGACGTTTATCACACCCTCATGCTTATCTTTTGCTAGTCTTAGCAAAATTGATTTGCACAAAATGGATTTTTGGGAAAGAGTATTTTTTTTTTTACTTTTGACAAGAACATTACCACGGGACTTCAATTGCTTGAAAATAGGAAAGGTATGGGATTTGTTGAAGATAAAACATCACGATTTAGTTTCAGATCCAAAGGTTAGATGACTCGAGATTAATGTATCTCTCGAATATTCACAAGGTAACTCCTTTTTAATTCAAATGACCTGTTTCATTTTTGCAGTTGGGATTTCCTTATCTCTCGAATTTGACTCAACTTGTATAACTGTTAAAATCTTATGCCAGTGCTTTGTGAAATGCCAACATTATTGGGATATGGTTGTGTTATTGGAACTTTTTTTTTATTCCCCCATGCTTATTCTCAGATCAATCCTACTGTAGATATGTCAGGTTCATCATTCCCGTTATAAATTCTGGAGGGGGCTCTGATGTCAACACCTCGAAATAGTACCGTTAATGACATACCTCAGGAGCTTACAACCTCAAAACATAATGTGGTGTAAAGGAGAGCTCCAACCGAACTCAGGATCTTACTTCGATGCTATAGTTAGAGCACCGTCCAAGACACCTGAGCCAAAAAATTGCGCCTTAATGCTCCGTCTAAAGATATGAAATATAGATTTGGAGCAGCACCGAGGTGGTAACATATTGATATCGTGTCCTCAAAGGAGGTACTTTCCTCTTTCTCGGTGGTAGGAATGATGGTAACACCATCATTTGTCATAACTAACTTAAATTAGTTAGAATCAAGAGATAAATACTCCTAAATGATCGCCTAAGGACCATAATTCCACTCTAATCTGTTCTAGGAAGAAGACAATAAAATAGGGTTTGTTCTGCTGTTTTAACATCATATCATGAATACAGATTAATTATGGGATTACTTAGGGGTTAATTCAAGGTCAATTGAGCATAAAAGACCAAGAAGTGGGTCTACACTGATAGAAATAGGGCTGTATGCATTTTGAGGGCGAAAATAGTACACAAAATCCTAATTATCCACCCCACTTAAATTTAAGAGGTTATGGTCAGGATAAAATTAATATAAACCTTCTAAAATTCATAGAAAAATATTCAAAGAGGTTTGACACGTTTGGTTTGACCATCTGAACCCATTTTGACCTAGAGTAGAGTTTCAGATGGGAATTTACCCTGATTTGGGCTTCTATGAAATTTGCCTAGTCAAACATGGTTATAACTCAAATCTAAGTACGCCATTAGATTCCTTGGGTCCAAATTAGGTTAATACCAAAATTTGGGTCCAATCAAAGTCCACCTTGACCTAGTTTGCAATTTAGTCCCTAAGATCTCTATTTCTCATAATTAACCTCTTAACTTTCAAGTTATTGCATTTAAGACCCTAACTTTGTCATAGTCTTTGAACTTTGGTTCTTGCATCCATTAACATGTGAATGCGTAGCAGGCTGAGATTCAAGAGAGAATATCTCTCAGAAATCAACACCAATTCTCTCCAAATTTGGAGGGATTGATATTCAGATCATGGGAAATCCATTGGACTGAATTCCAAGTCCTGAGTCGAATCCTAGAACCCTAGCGATCTCACGGAAATCATGGGTCTTGTTTCCTAAAGGCTCGACTCAGATTTGTGAAATCCTGACATTTGAGGCCCAAGTCATGCTCTATATTTGTTCCCCAAGTTCCTACCATGCTCCTCAGTCGAGTTTAAGCCAAAAATCTCCAATTCTTCCCTTCTTCGGTTGCCTTCTGTCTCAACTCCGGTGACCTTCTCTGCCACCTTCCTTAGGCCAGTCAACAACCAAATTGGCTGGTTCCTCTTCTTCATCGTCTTTGTCTAATAGTGGCCAGCCAAAGCCCGTCAATTCTAACCTCTTCTATGTCGTTGTCTCCCTCATTGGAGCTCCCTTCGTCCTCGACGCCGACCAATCAAAGCCAACACAAATCTATGCTCTGCTTGTCCCCTACTTAGGTTCAATCTCCTCCTCTCCCTCTCCAGATCCTTGCTATCCCCTTCCCCTCCTATTTTGACCGACGCCCACCTCTCTCCCACTCCATCATCCCTTAGTCTAGTGAGATCTCCGATGAGCTCCCACTAGCTCTCTATGCCACGAACCTTCGTCCATCTGGTCCATAAGCTCACCCACGTTCAGGGGAACAAAAGCCCCTAAGAAATCAAGGGCTTCGCTCACCCAAACCACCGGCCGGAGAACCCATCCTTTTACCGATCACCCCTTCACCCTCCGGCTACCACACGCCACTGTTCACCTAATCAACTCCACTGTTGCACTCCACGCAACTTTGCGAAGCTTTTGAACCTTTTGATTGGGGCTTTTAGCCTGTGTTGATGCTTTCAGGTGTCCGGTTGAAGCTCCATCGCCGTTGTCGTCATCTTCATCTCTGACTGCTGACATTCAGTTGTCATTACCATCATTGTCACCCTCTATTGAAGCGGACTGATGCTGTGATGTGCTTAAGGCTTCCAATTTGCAGAACAGACCTCACCATCAGCTTTAATTCGAACCTCAAGCCTTGTAGTTATGCGCGAAGGAAGCGAAGGAGAAAAGGCATCACTATAGTCCCACATCATGTGGGACAAAATCAGAGTTGTGCATGAAACCAAATCGTGCAAAGGGCTCATTGCCTAAGAATGCACTGGGGGTGAGGTCCCCATCCACACACGCGCCAGCGCAAGCCCTCGCCTGTGATCATGCCTGTGGGTCTGGGCTCTGACCCGATTACCCAGTTACTCTGACCCGATTACCCCTATACTCGGATTTGAGAAAGGAGAGGAAATTTGAGGATGGTGTGGGGTGGTTTTGCATCGGGATGGTGTGGGGTGGTTTGGTGACTTAAGGTGTCTGGTGATGAGTCCATTTTAATGGATTATTGTTACGCCTAAGTAATTCAATTCTAACATTGTATGTTAGTTAATAATCACATTTGTTCATTAAATGATTGCATGTCATTATTTAAGTTTACATTTCTTCTATTGCTTATTATGTAATTATATTTCATGTAGGGTCCCGCAACAGCGCACTCATCTTCTCCAATTAATCTACTCTATCAGGCTAATAATCGGGAAGAAGAGGGGGGAGGATCAATTGTGGAAAAGAACAGGGGGTGGAAAGATATTCCCCCCCCCCCCCCCCCCCCCCCCCCCCACAAATATCTCCACCTACAGCCAACAGAACCCAACAAGTGTTGGCCATGTTTAGTAAGGGATTTTGAAAATCCCTTAACTTGCGTGGAGAGGGGAGATAAAGGAGGAGGCTTGGCAAAGGATCGGTGATCTTCATCTTCTTCTTCCTCTGCCGGGGAATTATCTCCACCTTCCCCACTATGGAGAGAAAGGACATTGTGGAACCAAGCGTGCATTGTGCACCAACGCCACCCCCAGCCTGCCCTTGCACGCACTGCCTCTGCGGCTTGCACCACAGCCTCACCGCACCAAGCAACTCTCCTAGCAGCAGCGCGCATCACCGCCCCTTGCAACCCTGCAGGCACTGCCTCCCCGTCCTAACCGCGCACACTGCATCCCAAGTGCCCGCAGGCACTGCACCACACGCTTGCAGGTGCCTTACGCTATCGCCCTCCACTGCCTGTCCAACCATGCACTACCTTCTCCGCGCCAAGCCTTCCACCGCCCGCACTCGCGCCCTCTGCAGGCGTGGCCCCATCGTGCTCTCACACCCTCTGCAGGCATAGGCCAACCTGCCCTCGCCGCACCCAGCCTCGCTCTATTGCCAAGCACCCGCGGGAGCTTAGCGCCCTTGTGCACCACCTTCCATCGCCCTCCATCGCTACTACCAAGCGCCCTGCCCCGCAGGTGCCCCCACGCCAAGTGCCTGCAGGCAGCAGCACGCCAAGCACCTGCAGGCGCTGCATTGCAGGCAGCAGACGCCTACGCCCGCAGGCTACTCCAGCCACACCCTATCATGCCTTGCGCGCATGCGCCCAGCGCGTAGTTGCGTGGGTTGCAGCAGCACTGTTCTTCTTCTCCAAGCGCGGCCTCCTCCAATAGGCCAGTGGCCATTCTCCTCCGTCCGGCCACCGCGTCACCACCGTTGCGTAGCCCTCGTTGAGGCGCACCACCCCATCGACTCTCGCCACCAACTGTGCACGGCCGTCCTCGCAAGGAAGAGAGAGGAGAAATCCTCTGTTTTCTCCTCAATTAATATTTACATTCAATGCCATTGCCATTTAGATAATAATATTTTATTTAGGCCACATTGCATTGATGCACTCATACTTTCCTGAAATTACTTCACTTGTGTTATGTGCTTGATTTAACTTTGAATTTCAAATCAGATTTGCATGCAAGTTAAATTTACATGATATGTCATTACACATGCATCATATGTATATTTTTGGAGCTTAATTCCTGACGTGAAAATTGCATAACTAACCCTAAACTTTTAAAGAAATTGCAAGCTCCATTTAAAATAGCATATTCCTCGCATTAAAGTCGCAAAGGTGCTTGCGAACAGTATATTCCTCTTCTCGTGAATTTATTGGTCTATTCCTCTTTGTGGATGCAACATCCTTTTCGTGGTTTAAATTCATATCTATGTTAATTTTTGATTGAGAGATTTTCCACCACATAAAACACGACATATCATTCTATTGCTATCATAAATAAGAGAGACTCTCTCCGTCATCTGGCTCTTTGTGCTGATGTCTGATTTTGGTATGGACTTATTGAGTTCTAATCTGATGTGGATATTTGAATAAGTGGTTCAAGACCATTGTAGCGAAATTGAATTGGCTGAGTACATTGGGATATGTGCTTTATTGAGGGAATAACTTGGTGATTCAAATCACTATTTTTAGGATTTTCTATTCTTTTTATCCAATTGACTTTTGAGATACTATTGCTATTATTGAATAATTTTTGAGTATATTATTCATTGAATATTTTTATTGTGATTAATCATTGTACTCTCTTATTCCTTACTTTTCGACTAGTGATTGGATTCAACATTTTCTTCCTATGAACGACCTCAGACTCACTTCTATTTCTCAAGCTTATAAATTTAAACGTTGTATTGATTTTTGTCGCTATATTGCAACGCGATCTTTTTAGGATGATTTTCGACGCAATAAGGAACTCACACCAATCATCTGCCTCAAAATTTCTCTAAGAGTAAACAAGGGTCTTTTATTGATTTTCTAAATGGTTTTGGGTTTGGGTAGGGTTGACTTTGTGTGTGAAATTTTTGACACAAGAATTTCCAAAAGAGACATAAGTTTTTGGGTCGAAACTAAGCAAGTAATTTCTAGGTTGCTAAATGAGATCAAGTCACCTAAATCATCAGGAGTTTAGGAGGAATTTTTCAAAAGATACTTGATCTAGTCTAAAGTAGACCTAGAAGTTCTAACAATTGGGTCTGCATCCTAGCCCCTAGTTTGTTAAAGGTTAAATCCTAGTGTACCTTGAGTGAACCTTCAACCTTAGTCCTGATTTTTCACCTTAGTGAAAGGCGGTCGGGTTTAGGATGATCAAAACCTCTGAAAAGAAAGAGAAAAGGAAAGTAGAAAAAAATGATGGATTGCCCCCCATTCAGTGTTGTCTTTAACGCCATTTAGCTGAGCATGAAGCACATCAAGGGCCATTGGGTAAGTCATTTAAATCAAGAGAGTCTGAAGGGAGATTCGTGGAGTTATTCAAATAGGCCTTTAATCATTGGCCGTTGACTTGAAAAGAAGTATTTGTTTTTGGATCCAAAGGATCAACTGCATCGTAGGGATAAGTTTTTACGATAATATATGGGCCGATCCACTTGGATTTGAGTTTTCCTAGAAAAATACATAATCATGTATCGAAAAGCCAAACACGTTGATTGATTTCAAAATGTTTCTGAATAATATATTTATCATGAAATTGTTTGGGTCGATCTTTGTAAATTTTCAAGTTTTCGTAAGAAAAATTATGCAGTTCTTCCAGTTCAGTTAATTGTAATTTCTAGTGTTTAGTAACTTCAGATAAATCCATATTAAGTTTAGTTGCCCAAAAAGCCCTATATTCAAGTTCTATCGGGAGATGGCATGCCTTTCCAAAAATGAGACGGAATGGGGACATGTCGAGAGAAGTTTTAAACGTTGTACTATAGGCTCATAAAGCATCGTCAAGTTTACTAGACTAGTCCTTATGATCAAACCTAACTATTTTTTGTAAAATATTTTTGATCTCCTGGTTAGAAACTTCAATTTGGCCAATTGTGTGGGGGTGGTAAGGAGTGGAGATTTTATGATTAACCCCATACTTAGATAAGAGGTGACATAATTGAGAGTGAGTGAAATGGGATCCTCTGTCATTGATGATGGCCTTGGGAACTTCAAATCTTAAGAAAATGGTTTTCTTGATAAAGTCAATGACTACCCTGTGATCATTGGTGCGAGTGGATACTGCTTCAATCCACTTAGATACGTAGTCAACTACGACTAGTATATATAAGTACCCACAAGAGTTGATGAAGGGTCCCATGAAGTCTATGCCCCAGACTTCAAATATTTTGACTTCCAAGATGGGGTTCAGGGGCATTATATTAATTGCACAGCAATCACAGGTCTTAATCGACCTAAATAATGTTGGAAACCTGGCTTAATTTATAGATATTGCATTCATATCATGCATATCATGGATTGCATCATTTTATAATGTTGTACATAGAATAATGTGAGTTTCTCTTGCTATTTAGTGCTCCTATTATTATTTGCAAGTAATAAAGTGATCCAGGATGTGAGATAGAGTGGAATAAGGCAATAAAGTGAGAAGAAACTGATCCAGACAACAGAGTGAGGAGGACAACCTTAACCCTACCATTAGAAACCCTAGGACAACCTTCCTAAACCCAAAATCACTTCCATTGGGACATCTTGGCCTTAGAACCTAAAACATGGATTGCACTATCCATGTTCCTATCCACACTATTGTTATCTTTAACCCCCACTTAGGATAACCTAAACCCACAATCCCAAATCCTGGATAACACTATCTATAGTGTTATCTTTCTATTCATATATCCTATCCCACTATGCAGGTTCCTAAACCTCCTATCCACAACCCAATTGAACTAGCCCATACCTAATTGGGTGCATCTACAGTTGATTGGTTGCACCTGAACTCAATTAGATCCATCGAGGATCTAATTGACTCCTACCTATCCATAAAGGTCTAATTAAGCTCTGTAGAACCTAATTAGACTCGACCTAGACTCTATTAGGCTACCCTAGACCCAATTAGGCTCACTCCTCTCCAATTAGACTCACCTAAGCCTAATTAGGTCCATGGCCATCAACGCGAGATGCATTTAGAAAGATCAGATATTATCATTGCAATGTGAATCGAGATGGAAAAAATGAATTTATAAAATCCAGTGAGTACCAGATCGTTCGTAGGAAGGCATCTCGATTTATGCAGAAGCTTTTCAATAAAACTTGCTCTAAACAAATATTTATGTATATGTATAGATCAAACATGCTGAAGATTAGAATTTTATTGCATTCAAACAGAGTTTTTTCAGAATAGAAATTCCTAAGATAGATAGTAGATCGATAGAAAGAAAGAGAGAGAGAGAGAGATGCAGATAGACGACGTCGCTTGTGGGATTCTTGTGCGAGGTGTGGCAGCACCTTAGATCCAGAGTGCAGGGACGAAGGTCGGAGTTGTAGAGAGAGAGGCGAAAGACCGTGGAAGAAGGTGGAAGAGAGAGATAGCTCTCCAATAGGGTGGCCTTGGGTCTTCTTTTATATCCTTGATGGAAGGAAAAGAGGGTATTTTGGCCCTCCAACTCATGCAACAACCTTAGGTTAATCAGATCCGTCGATTGAGAGATCAACAGACTTGATTTGGCCTTAAAACTCCTTCAAAATCACCTTCTATGCTCTGGGTGCACGAGATGCTAACACGTGGCACGCCTAGAGCCCTTCATCCATGATCGCACGGTTCTTGCTCCTCCGCACGTGCTCACTTCTCTTCTTCGTGTGCCCGCTAGCTCAAAATGAGCGCTTGATCCTTAGTCGTCTGATCTCACGATCGGATGGCTTAAAGATCGCATCCGCTGCCTTTGCGTTGAAGCAAGTTGCTTGAGATCGCGTGTGGGTTCCCGCATCCAGCTGCAGCATGCTCAGATCGTTCCACAGGTGATGAGAGCCTCATCATGAGCCATAACTAGCTATTTTTGACCCAATAAAGAAGATAAAAGCTCCTACATAACCTAGAAGAAGGCCTAAATGAAGGAATAAGTGCTCTGAGAAGAAAACATGAAATAAAGGTTAAAACTGTAATTTTACCATTGCAGTCCATAAACGGGATTTCTCAGAGGCAAAACATAGGTCAAATGGTCTAAATGAGATAAAAAGTGGGTTGAGTCAATTAGAAATGGGTTTATGTGCAATCTAGTAATTAAATGACATTTGGTAACCCTAAAATAGACCCGCTTAAATTAACAAGGTTTTGGTCAGGATAAAAATCAAGTAAACCCTCTAAAAATAATGGAAAAATATCTTCTAGGGTTTAGAACACTTAATGTGGCCTTTGGAACCTAGTTTGACCTAGATTAGGGTCCTAGCCATTCAATTAACCTAATTTGGGTTTTTATGCAAAATATCTAGTAAAACGAGGTCAAACCTAGAATCCAACTTCACCATTGGATTCCTTAGGTCCAAATTAGGTTTGTACCAAAATTTGGACCTAAGGGGAGGTCATCTTGACCTACTTTGCAATTTAGTACACCCAAATCACAATTTGGTCCCTATCTTTTGAAACCATTGCAGAGAGCCCCCTAATTTTCTCGTCACCTTTGCAATCAGGTCCTGCCGCCATTGTTAGGGCAGAAGCAACCTCCGGCGAGGTTTAGAGAGGGATTACTCTCTGATTCCTCAGAGATCCCCTCCCAAAAATGGAAGGGAGATTCTCTGAGGAATTCCCTTCCATCTACGGCCAATCACAATCTCTGGTGTGAACCCAATCTCTCGTGCGAACGCACGAGGGATTTGGGTATCTTAACCTATTTCCTACTCCGGCGATCCATCAGAGGCAATAGGTGTTCCCTCCACGCTCTGAAGGACGGCCCAGTGCCTATAAAAGAATCCACACCTCCGGCCGCTCATCTTGAGCTTGACTTGGCCGGACTTCCACCCCCAATTCATCTCTTTCTTATCCGGCCAAGCGTCCAGCAAGCTCTGGTGAGCTCCGTCTCCCATCTTCTTCGCTCTGCCACAAAACCAGTGGCAGAGACACCTTCCTAATTCTCCTCCGCGCCGTGCAATACCCACACATGCCGCCTCAGCCCCGTTGTCGTCGCCGTCCTCCCCCACTGGGCAGCGTCTTCTCCGGCAACAGCAGGTACAACTGTCCGCCCTCCGTCTCCCTTCGTCCCTATAATTAGGTTAGAACTACTCTCCATCTTCCCCTCTCTCTTTTCCCCCTTTTATTTCATTTAATTGGCCCTCGACCGACGCTGACCACCTCCATCTTCCTTGCCTCTGACCGACCTTCGGTGAGCCACTCCCACCATTCCACCCCTCCACACGGCTCACCAACCATCTCATAAGCTCCGCCTCACCACAAGGAACACTTTCTGCCCCTCCACTGCCACTCCACACCTTTGCAGTAACCCCCCGAACAACCCCACACCTCCGGCCACAGGTTGACCTAGGCACGCACGCCTAGGCCGTCCTGTAGCCTGCAGCACCACTCACCACCTTCGTCGTGCTACGGCGAAGGTCCCCATCTGGTCTGATTAGGCCAATAGGCCGTATTGGTGTTTGACAGTATCGACGCTCCTGCCGCCATTGAGGAAAGTTGAAGAAGCTCCAAAGCAGCTCCAGGCGTCAGGTCTCCCAAGCTCCAGGAGCAGCAGATTCGCGAGAGCGTTACGAAGCCCTCGGGTCCAGCAAGCAGCACTGCGAAGCTCCCAACCTTGGTAATTACAGGAAGAATGCTCTGCAGGCGCACGCGAAATTGGGGCAGGCTTGATAGTCCCACATCGTGGAAACGCGAAACACAGGTGCGCCATAAATTATTTTTGTGATATTGTCTTACCGCCTCCGAAAGCAAAGGGGTGAGGTCCCTCACCTGAACCACTCGCCTCGTTCGCGGTTTCGCCTCGAGGATCTGGCGGAATCCGACCCGACCCTGACCTGAGCACTCCTCGCGCATCACCCACCTGCAGGTGCGCCTGGTCCCGGGTGCAAAATCTGACCCGACTACCCGTGTGGCTCTGGGAGAGCGTCCTTGAGTGAATTGCTGAGAGAGAGAGACGTGCGGGTAGAGGGAAAGGGATAGGTTTTGCTCTGTGCAGGTAGGCTGAACGTTGAGGAAGAAAGACTTAGCCGCGAGGAAGAAGAAGAGAAGGAAGAAAGAAGAAGGCAGAAGAGAGACTGCAAAGAAAGAAGAGAGGCCAAGTGAAGACTGCAAAGAGAAGAGAAGAGAAGAGGAAGAAGAAGCCTTCGCAGAAGCCAAGATCAGAAGGAAGAAGGAGAGACTGCTGAGAAGAAGAGAAAGAAGCAAGGCAAAAGAGAGGCTGCAGAGAAAGAAATATCAGAAGACAAGCATAACACTTTTAAGACGTCTGATCACAAGATCAGACGTCCAATTTCATTTTTTTGTCATAATTACTTTTAACCGCATACATTCATAGTTGAATTAAAGTTTCGAGCAAATTAGAGTGTTCAATTACATTTGAGATTAGTAGTAAATTCCTATTGCTCCCTGTGTTTGACCTTGGATACTCCGATTTTCGAGTAATAAAAATTCTTTATTTGTTTGAACGCTTTGTCGGCTATACTACAACGTGACATTCTTTTAAAATCCGCAAAAGCGTTACGAACATTTTGGCGCCGTTGTCGGGGAGCAACGCGCAATTTACCACTAGTCTCTACATTCTTTTTATCATATTGAACACTAACTTGCCCTACTTTACTTTGTTGTGATCTTGCAGGTATTTCACGAGAAAATCCCTCCCGCAAGTCAACCACTCCAGGGCAGGTAATTTCTTTTTTTCCTTAAACTATCCCCTAATCCTGAAAAGACAAAAGGAAGAAAATCAATTTAGGAATCAATTGCCTTCTTTATATAGTAATCACCATCTTTAAGGCAAACGTTTCCTAATTTTGCGAAATTTTTTTCAAATGTTCTTGAAGTTAGAGCGATTTTTAGAGTCCATCCCACAAATTCATGTGCCTAATAGAAAGAACGCTTAATCTCTGTGGACAACACATTTCTTGCTTTTAAAGTCCAAAGAGAACCTTGTGAAAAAGAAAAAGAGTATTGGAAATAGAACCAAATTAGGGTTTCTACAGTAGGGTCTTAAAGTGCTAGTCACATATGCCTGCATAAAAGGAAATAAACCCTCCCGCATCAGTGTGCTACCCAAGCCCTTGGTTGAAGAGATCTAAACAAGACAAACCCTAAAAATTGAGTTCTAAAATCACTTGAATCTTAAAATTTCTGGACCTAATAACCTGGGAGTCAAATCAAGGTGATCTCTAGGCTCCAAACCTAGAATCATTCTGCCATCTATAAGACAGGTCAGGTGAAGTTGACCCCTTGGGTCAACCAACCTCTAAATTAGGTCACAATACCAAGCACATCTAAAGTTCAAGTGAGAACCCTAAAAGCACCTTTGAAATAAAAGTGGTAGACTTAAGAGGTCAAGATCCCCATTCTAGTCTACTTGGATTCTCAGTGACAAGAGAGGTCGGGTGGGGGAAACCCTGTAACCCGTGGGGACGCTCTACAGTGTAGGGGTCTTTGCGGGACTCTCCCTCTCTGACTACCCAGGTAATTCTCAGGTGGACGATCTTCTGATCCAGGGGTCCATCTACCCCGAACCTCCATAGTCATCCAAACATCTTTGGGTGTCTTGATTGGGTCAAAAACATCTCCAGTCCCTCATCTTTTCTCTTTAGAGCACACATACACATTTTCAGTGGGACTCGTTATTCAGATCTGATCGCTTCATAACACATCTTGATTCCAACTTTGATTCTACATCCTGATTCCACCATCTGATCCAAATATGCAGCCAAACCACCTAGGACCACCATTCAAGAAACCTGAATATCAGAGATCCATGAGAGATAAAATGATTGAGGATGCCATGAAATTCTATGAAAATGAAGAAACCTCAACAACAGTAGGAAACATTCAGGTTGATGTCCCAACAACCACAACCTTTGTCATAACTTGTGCCCGAGTACTAGTAGCAGAAGCCAATAAAGGATCAACCCGTGATTTGCTCATTACTGCATACATTGAGATAGAAAAACTGCACAACCTTGAATACCTCCAATGTATGACAGATACTCGGCTTTGGAAGCAACACCAAGATAGTCTTGAAAAACGGGAAGAGATAATGAGATTAGTAAAACAAGTCATTGATTAGAAATACCCATGTATACCAACAGAGGATGATCTATCTTGGGACAACATTGAGGATAAATCTGATCTCGGGTTGGAGGTACAAAATGGTTGTGGACTCCCAACCTAGATAGAATACAATGTGCCTAATATTGAAGAAGGTTGGGAAGTTTCAAATGCAGGAAAATACAATGTTGAGCCCATTTTAGAATCCCAAAACTCCTGCAAGTATGAGAGTAGAACTGAACCTCTCGAGGGTATAAATTCCGTCCCTTATTCTGATAAGGTGACTCTCGAAGGTTATTTAGACCTAGATTCTAGTAATTCAACCCACATCCTAAGCCTAGAACCTAGATCTGAAACCTATTTTGAGGATTTCAAGGCCCCAGATGAAGAAGATCAATCTTTTAATGAAGAATATGATTTTGGGCCTCGATTTGATGAATATCCCTCGCCAACATCCTCAGAGGAACGAATTGATTTCTCGAAAGTCATGCCAATCTACGACACAGAAATAGAGGAGTGGGACGAGCGGGGTTTCGATTGGGTCTACCCTACTAACTTTGAACCTGAGCCTCTACCAAATAGGGACACCTTTGTAAGCTCAGAATTCACATTTAGGCTAGACCCCAGTCAGGCTGCTGAATCTACAACATATGATTTATTCTATGGTGGAACTCATGATCTGGAATCTCATTCAAATTTTGATTTTCGCAAACTCTCCGACAATTTCGAATCTGATCATAACATCGGAGAAAATCTGCTTCTTGATTATAACAAGCCAATCTTCTTTGAAGCCACCTGCTCCACATATACAGAACCAATCAAAACCCGCTCCCCACCTCGACCCACAATCGGACTCAATTTCTATTCTGATTCACCTCTCACAGAGCCGTTTGCAGATGATTCAACTCCATATCTATACCGGGTATCGGGCACTGATCAGACCAAAAGTCAGGAGCCATCATTCTGTGATCACCCCTGTAGGGATTCCACACCTTACATTGATTATTTCTCGGAACCCTACTTTGACCAGGCTAATTCGAATCAGCCTAAACCTGAGTTTTCACTTCCATATCCATCAGAACTTCACTGCATATGGTGGGTTCCGCATTTGTTGATCTACATCTATCAACCTACCAGACTTATTGGGTTTGGGCTGCATCATCTGCCCACTGATTTGAACAAGCACCTGGTTGGACCAACCAGGCTCTTAATTAAGGTGCTTGTTTTCCAAAACTCCATTGATTTGACCACTCCCTCTCCACCCCATTTTTCGCTTGGTTGAAGGCATTAAATTTAGCGCTTAACGGGAGGCAACCCGTCATCCCAAAAACAGAGACCCATCTGATTATCCGTCCGAACTCCATGTCTATTGCACCTTGAGTTCAGCCTTAGACAGTTGATCCCACCTCTGGTACACGTATCAGAGCTTAAAATCATTCGCATCAGTCATTTCCGACCCATTCACCCACCCGATGTACCCTGTTCTAAGTCCCTGACCTCAACACTAATTCACACCCTCTGTTTACAATGAGGACATTGTAAAACTTAGGCATGGGGGGTGATAAAGTGCATACATACAAAACCAAGAAAAAAATAAGAAGGATTCTCACACAAAAAAATTCACATATGACAAAAACACAAAAAAATTGAAAAATTATGAAAAAGAACAAAAAAATGGGGGAGGGAGGAAATTTTGTAAGCCACATATTCACAAGAAGGAGAAAAAGAGCAAAAATGACAAAAAGGAGCACAAAATGAAAAAGAAAAAGAAATAGTCATTAGTAAAGGATTAAGGAATTAACTGAAGTTCTAGACCAGATCAAGAAAAGAAATAAAAGAAAAAGTGCTAAGGGGACACAACAAGAGATTAGCGGGAACGCTGGTCTTAGGCCTCTTGGGCTAGATTTGTTAGCTTAAAAATTCACATATCCGCTAAAATCTGGATAATCCTCAAGAGGTTGAGGAAAATGCGAAGCTTAAGTATTAGGTCTAAGGCTTAGGAAGTATTCAGCCTCGTTAACTGACTTTCGATTTGCTGGATTCAGTAACCTAAGCACCCCAAATTCACACACAGTCTGGTTCAGTGCGCATAAACATCCAAATCACACAAAAGCATTTAATGTTCTGAAAAAGTCACCTAGATTAGGAGCGGCCAATCAACACAAGTTGATTTGGACGAGTTCCCAGTGTGGAGAGGCGGGAAATTCCCCTCGAAGATGCGTAACAACATATCGTCTCCTCGGTGCTTGTCTCTTAGGATATTTAAATATCCTACTAGGGGCATGTAAGCACTCTGTTGGTTCAGATACCATGGGCGGTATTATCACGAAATGTCGAGCGCTAGGGTCTGAATTCAGCCATGGAACGCCATGGGCGGGATTATCTCGAAATCTCGAAAGCCAGGGTTCTGGGGGTTGCCATGGGCGGTGCTATCTCGAAGCATCGATAGCTAGGAACCCTTGAGGATTGATGATGGGGACGAGGAATCCGATACAGGCCATGTTAAGAAGCTAATCCGAAGCTAGAAATAAAAAGGAAAGAGAGAGAAAAGCTCTCTAAACAAATAAATCTTCTATCTCTCTCTTACAAAAACGCACTGCAAACTGAACCTAGGCTAAAAATGTCTCAAGCACGGGTGCTTTAACCGCGGAGTCCAACAAACCCTAGGTTAGTTTTTGTGGGCCGTAGAAACCTTTGCGGAGGACTAAGGCTAAAGCGGGTTAGGTCCGGATTTTGGTTGGTACTTGAGTACCTCTAGGCCTATTGTCGGCATTCCTACCTAATCACAAAAGAAAAGGAGAAGCACTTATCATGATTGTTGACAGACACTCAGGGTCTAGAACAGAAGTTAAAACCTTGAAATTTTGCTAAGGGACTAGCAAAAGCTAGGCATGGGGGTATGATGAGAGCCTCATCATGAGCCATAACTAGCTATTTTTGACCCAATAAAGAAGATAAAAGCTCCTACATAACCTAGAAGAAGGCCTAAATGAAGGAATAAGTGCTCTGAGAAGAAAACATGAAATAAAGGTTAAAACTGTAATTTTACCATTGCAGTCCATAAACGGGATTTCTCAGAGGCAAAACATAGGTCAAATGGTCTAAATGAGATAAAAAGTGGGTTGAGCCAATTAGAAATGGGTTTATGTGCAATCTAGTAATTAAATGACATTTGGTAACCCTAAAATAGACCCGCTTAAATTAACAAGGTTCCGGTCAGGATAAAAATCAAGTAAACCCTCTAAAAATAATGGAAAAATATCTTCTAGGGTTTAGAACACTTAATGTGTCCTTTGGAACCTAGTTTGACCTAGATTAGGGTCCTAGCCATTCAATTAACCTAATTTGGGTTTTTACGCAAAATATCTAGTAAAACGAGGTCAAACCTAAAATCCAACTTCACCATTGGATTCCTTAGGTCCAAATTAGGTTTGTACCAAAATTTGGACCTAAGGGGAGGTCATCTTGACCTACTTTGCAATTTAGTACACCCAAATCACAATTTGGTCCCTATCTTTTGAAACCATTGCAGAGAGCCCCCTAATTTCCTCGTCACCTTTGCAATCAGGTCCTGCCGCCATTGTTAGGGCAGAAGCAACCTCCGGCGAGGTTTAGAGAGGGATTACTCTCTGATTCCTCAGAGATCCCCTCCCAGAAATGGAAGGGAGATTCTCTGAGGAATTCCCTTCCATCTACGGCCAATCACAATCTCTGGTGTGAACCCAATCTCTCGTGCGAACGCACGAGGGATTTGGGTATCTTAACCTATTTCCTACTTCGGCGATCCATCAGAGGCAATAGGCGTGCCCTCCACGCTCTGAAGGATGGCCCGGTGCCTATAAAAGAACCCACACCTCCGGCCGCTCATCTTGAGCTTGACTTGGCCGGACTTCCACCCCCAATTCATCTCTTTCTTCTCCGGCCAAGCATCTAGCAAGCTCCGGCGAGCTCCCTCTCCCATCTTCTTCGCTCTGCCACAAAACCAGTGGCAGAGACACCTTCCTGATTCTCCTCAGCGCCGCGCAATACCCGCACACGCTGGCTCAGTCCCGTCGTCGCCACCGTCCTCCCCCACTGGGCAGCATCTTCTCCGGTGACAGCAGGTACAACTGTCCGCCCTCCATCTCCCTTCGTCCCTATAATTAGGTTAGAACTACTCTCCATCTTCCCCTCTCTCTTTTCCCCCTTTTATTTCATTTAATTGGCCCTCGACCGACGCTGACCACCTCCATCTTCCTTACCTCCGACCGACCTCCGGCGAGCCGCTCCCACCATTCCACCCCTCGACACGACTCGCCAACCATCTCATAAGCTCTGCCTCACCACAAGGAACACTTTCTGCCCCTCCACTGCCACTCCACACCTCCGCAGTAACCCCCCGAACAACCCCACACCTCCAGCCACAGGTTGACCTAGGCACGCACGCCTAGGCCGTCCTGCGGCCTGCAGCACCGCTCACCACCTTCGCCGTGCTACGGCGAAGGTCCCCATCTGGTCTGATTAGGCCAATAGGCCGTATTGTTGTTTGACAGTATCGACGCTCCTACCGCCATTGACGACAGTTGAAGAAGCTCCAAAGCAGCTCCAGGTGTCAGGTCTCCCAGGCTCCAGGCGCAGCAGATTCGCGAGAGCGTTACGATGCCCTCGGGTCCAGCAAGCAGCACTGCGAAGCTCCCAGCCTTGGCAATTACATGAAGAACGCTCTGCGGGCTCGCGCGAAATTGGGGCTGGCTTAATAGTCCCACATCATGGAAACGCGAAACACAGGTGTGCCATAAATTATTTTTGTGATATTGTCTTACCGCCTCCGAAAGCACAGGGTTGAGGTCCCTCACCTGACCCAGTCGCCTCGTCTGTGGTTTCGCCTCGCGGATCTGGCGGAATCCGACTCGACCCTGACCTGAGCACTCCTCGCGCATCACCCACCTGCAGGTGCGCCTGGTCCCGGGTGCGAAATCCGACCCGACTACCCGTGTGGCTCTAGGAGAGCATCCTTGAATGAATTGCTGAGAGAGAGACGCATGGATAGAGGGAAAGGGATAGGTTTTGCTCTGTGCAGGTAGGCTGAACGTTGAGGAAGAAAGACTTAGCCGCGAGGAAGAAGAGAAGGAAGAAAGAAGAAGGCAGAAGAGAGACTGCAGAGAAAGAAGAGAGGCCAATTGAAGACTGCAAAGAGAAGAGAAGAGAAGAGGAAGAAGAAGCCTTCGCAGAAGCCAAGATCAGAAGGAAGAAGGAGAGACTGCTGGGAAGAAGAGAAAGAAGTAAGGCAAAAGAGAGGCTGCAGAGAAAGAAATATCAGAAGAGAAGCATAACACTTTTAAGATGTCTGATCACAAGATTAGACGCCCAATTTCATTTTTTTGTCATAATTACTTTTAACCGCATACATTCATAGTTGAATTAAAGTTTTGAGTAAATTAGAGTGTTCAATTACATTTGAGATTAGTAGTAAATTCCAATTGCTCCCTGTGTTTGACCTCGGATACTCCGGTTTTCGAGTAATAAAAACTCTTTATTTGTTTGAACGCTTTGTCGGCTATATTACAACGTGACATTCTTTTAAAACCCGCAAAAGCGTTACGAACAACAGGGTCGCATCCGCATGCTCCGCTTGCCATCCAACGATCCAATTGTACCTGTGCCTAACGTTCTCCTGGTTTCTTGCACAATTGATGCTAAATTTGGCGTGATTTATAAAGGTGGGTTTTTAAGTCGTAACATGCGAAATTGCATACGCTTTTAAAATTTATAACCTAGATAGGGGAGTATCTAGGGTCATCCAAGGAGGCAATATGCCTGCAAATCAAGTCTCTTGCTTAGAAAATAAATCTCAACTTTCGTTTTGGTTTTTTCAATATATCATTTTTTTTTGTTTTGTAATTGAAATAATAAGGATTTCGAATTAATGATAACTACTCCTAATAGTAACCCTAGGTGACAAGAGCTACCTTCCTTCTAAGCTCACCCTAGGCACATGAAGGCCTAGGGTAATTAGAGAGGGAGGGATGTGAGTGCACAAAAGGGAAATTTAAATTGCAATCAAGACGAAAATAATCTAATGAAGGCAACTTGTATAAAATTGAGGAATTATTTTACAAAAAAATCTAGTAGAAGAATGCTTAAGCTAATAGAATTAAAGATGCATGTAATGAAAACACAAAAATCCTCTGAAATGATGGTGAAGATGGCGAGGCTCTTGCTCCAATTGCAGCTGCTCCCGCAATCAAAAAGAGCACCTCCTTCTCCTTGCAAAATTTTTCAAGGTGTAGCTTCCTTGGCAAACCCTGAAGTAGGGGGCGTGCCAAGGCTTTCCTCCAAGGTGGCGTGGACCACCTCTAAGCTCTCCTCCAAGGATGGTTGTATACCACCCTTAAGACCTCCTCCAAAGGTCTTCCTTGCCTGGCTTCTCCTTTGGTTGGCGTGGGAACAAAAGAGAAGGGAAGAGGGGAAGGCAACAAAGGGGGCAGAATGTCCCCTTAATCTTCTTCTTCTTCTTTTTTCTTGGGCATGAGCTATAAGTAGAATAAAAGAGGTATTTTGCTAGCCAAGGACGGCTTGTAAGGTGGTGGGTGTTGGTCTTTTTATAGGGTAGGATGAGAGGGTTAAGGTGACTCTTGAGATGGATGGCTAAGATGGGAAGATGGGGGTGGTTAGGTGATACTAAGGCTAAGGGCAGTTGGCGCCACCTAAGGGATGTAAGGGGGGTAGTTATGGGTGGCCAAGGGACACCTAAAAGTGGTGCCAATCATGGAGAGGTGCCATGGGTTGGCCCCAACTTCTAGGCTTCTAGAAGGGGGTTGAGGTTGTTGGTGCTAGAGCACCACGATCATTTGTTTTGATGATAACAAAACATGTGTTATTTAACATTTGCAATTTGAGTCCTAGATTTCAGGTCAATTGCAAATGAAGACGTGTTTAGACGGAACTCGAGCTCGCATCCAGGACGGATTGGAGGAGCTTGACGAAAAACAGAGGAGGTTCACGTGGAGCGAAAGATTGAAGATGGAAGGAAATGAAGAATAGGATAGATTTCCTTCTTTTGTACTTGTTGTATTTTTCATTTCTTTTGTTGCTCTTTATTTCCTTAGATATTTCATGTTAAAGAGCCTCAAAGAACCCTAACAGTAGTCCTAGGAACACCGGCACAACCCTAGGATACTTAGGTTTTCTGTAGAATACTTAGAAAACCAATATAGGGTTCAAACAACACTTCCAGACGTCTAATTCCAAAATCAGACATCTGATAAAGAATTTTAAGACGTCTGACTGTTGTTTCAGACGTCTAATAACTGTTAGGCTGGACATAGTTAGTTCTGTCTGATGAAATCAGACGTCCAGACCTTAGACCAGACGTCTTAGGAGACGTCTGATGACTTTGCCAGACGTCCAGTTAGTGGACCGTTGGCTGGCTTAGAAAATACTCAAGATTATGACTGTTAGAGCCTTATCAGACGTCCATAGGACTTACCAGACATCTGATAAATGACCGTTTTGCCTTAGCTGACCCAAAATCTCTTCTCAGAGATTTTCTAGCCGTTGCAACGTTTGGAAATCAATTCCCACAGTAAAAGTAGGTTTCCAGACGTCCAGACATAGTACCAGACGTCCTGTATGTCGTCTGATGGACTTGCACAAAAACCCTGTTTAGATCTGATTCAAGTCAGGGAGAAACCCCCATAGAATCAGACGTCTGACCTTTAAATCAGACGTCTTAAAGTGGCCTTCCAGACGTCTGATGCCATAGTTAGACGTCTGATGACCCTGTCAAATGCAATCATTGTCCTGATTTCGGCCTGATTCTCTTGGGCTTTGTTCCCAACGGCTATAGAACCCTTTCTAAGCCTTCCAAAGCCTTCCTAAGACCTCTATAAATAGAGGGGAGCCTTTGCAACACAAAAACACACTTGGATACACTTAGACACACAAGATATACACCTAGAGAGACCAAGATACACTAAGATCAAGTATTTCCACTCTCTTGTGTCCAAGAAGCACTTGCTCTCTAAGCTCAAGCTCCATCATCTTGAGAGCATCATTCCCGTTGCGCACCCGCTCTCCCGGCGTTGATAACGAGAGCGACGTAGCGCCGTCGCGTGGCACACGCACCGCGTCATCGTCGACGCACTCCTTGCAAAGGGGAGTTTCCTATTTCCTATAGAAGCTAGGTTTAATTTTGTTGGCTCTATAGGACTGTTGTTTTATTTTATCTTTGTATTTTGGTTGGGTATTCGCTTTGCGAATTCCCGTCTCCTTCGTGGGACAAAATCCTTCTCGTGGAGAGAAGGGGTTGAGGAACGCTACCCTCGTACTTGTAGCGTGGTTGTACTGAGGTTGAATCACCCTCGTTTAAAGTGATTCGTTTAGTGGATTTTGATCAACTTGGTTGATCGGAAAATCCTAACTCGAGAGGGTTAGGTGGTGGTTTTCACCTGGTTTGGGTTTCCACCTAAAAATACTTGTGTACATTTTGTGATTGATTTTTGTGAGATTGCTTTATATTTTATTTCCGCATATTATTACGTCACCCCTCCTAGTAGGAAACCTTCAATTGGTATCAGAGCAGGTCTCGCGAAATCGGCGTTACAAACCGGCGAGGATCTAGATCATGGAGGGAAGCATAGCCGCAGTCAGAATCTCCGAAGGGCAATCCACCGTCCGACCACCCTATTTCGACGGGAGGGACTTCGGATATTGGAAGTTGAGGATGAAGACGTGGCTCCAAGCCACTGAATTCGAGATATGGGGATGTTGCGAAACCCCATACGAGATCCCGAAGCGACCCCAAGGAGGCTACTCGCAGGTGCAGATTCTAGAGCTCTTACTCAACGCAAAGGCAATGAATGCCTTGTACTGCGCGTTGAGTCCGAAGGAATTCGAACGAATCCAAGAGTGCACCACCGCCCACGAGATATGGAGGAGGTTGGAAGGCACTCATGAGGAGACGAGTTCGGAAGAAGATCTCGGAGGGAAGGAAACCACGTGCCTTGGTTTCATGGCAATCGGAGAAAGCGACATCGACAGCGAAAGCGACTCCGACAATGAGGTAAACCTGGATTTACAAGAAGCTTTTAATGAACTTTTTGAGATTAGTAAATCACTTAGGATAGAAAATAAAAGCATTAAAAGGAACCTTAGTTTTCTTAAAAATGAAAATGATAGGTTAGAAAAATAACTTAAGGACATAGAAGCTAGTCCTAAGGATGATAACCTATTATTAGATAATAATAACCTCATCAATGAAAATAATAAATTGATTGAGGAAAATGTTAGTCTAAAATTAGAAATTTCAGATTTAAAGACTAAAATGAACATTATAGAAAGAGAAATTGCATGTCTTAGGGAAAATTCTAACAAATTAATCAACAAAGTAGATAAGTTTTATAGCCCTAAGGTTGAGAAAGGATCTCCATCAAGGAGACCTTCTAACAAATCCGGATCCAAGCTCACTTGGATACCGAAGAAAGAATTAGAATCTTGTTTTGTAGGATTCAGGGATAACTACAATACACAGGACTGGACCTACAAACTCAAGGCTGGTCAACTCGAATTGGGAGAACCAAGGAGTAGACCAAGGAGGAGAACAAGAAGACCGACGAGACGGCGAACAAACGACGGACCCGCCGCACGTCGACCACCAGATTGGAGACCGGCGCCAATGCCCGGGCCTCCAAGCTACGGATGGGAGCCCCATCCGATGTGGCATCCACCACCACCATTCGGGCCATTTTATTGGCCATGGTAGGTGAGGTAAAACCCTTTACCCTATCTTTTTATCATAAGCATTTAGATAGGGGGAGTTAAAAAAGGATGAGCTAATTGTCAATTTTTAAGGGAGAGATATAAGGTAGCTAAATTTCCTTTAGAAAGGGGGAGAAAAATAATAGCTATCGCATTGTTACAAAAAGGGGGAGGATATTACCTTTGTTAAAAGAAACTAATAGAAGAGCATGTTTTAAGGGGGAGTTATAGGAAATGTAAAATCAATTAAACCTTTTTGATAATGTCAAAAAGGGGGAGGATTTTTATGCATTATTATTTACGGTTTTGTCATCATCAAAAAGGGGCAGATTGTTGGTGCTAGAGCACCACGATCATTTGTTTTGATGATAACAAAACACGTGTTATTTAACATTTGCAATTTGAGTCCTAGATTTCAGGTCAATTGCAAATGAAGACGTGTTTAGACGGAACTCGAGCTTGCATCCAGGACGGATTGGAGGAGCTTGACGGAAAACAGAGGAGGTTCACGTGGAGCGAAAGATTGAAGATGGAAGGAAATGAAGAATAGGATAGATTTCCTTCTTTTGTACTTGTTGTATTTTTCATTTCTTTTGTTGCTCTTTATTTCCTTAGATATTTCATGTTAAAGAGCCTCAAAGAACCCTAACAGTAGTCCTAGGAACACCGGCACAACCCTAGGATACTTAGGTTTTCTGTAGAATACTTAGAAAACCAATATAGGGTTCAAACAGCACTTCCAGTCGTCTAATTCCCAAATCAGACGTCTGATAAAGAATTTTAAGACGTCTGACTGTTGTTTCAGACGTCTGATAACTGTTAGGCTGGACATAGTTAGTTCTGTCTGATGAAATCAGACGTCCAGACCTTAGACCAGACGTCTTAGGAGACGTCTGATGACTTTGCCAGACGTCCAGTTAGTGGACCGTTGGTTGGCTTAGAAAATACTCAAGATTATGACCGTTAGAGCCTTATCAGACGTCCATAGGACTTACCAGACGTCTGATAAATGACCGTTTTGCCTCGGCTGACCCAAAATCTCTTCTCAGAGATTTTCTAGCCATTGCAACATTTGGAAATCAATTCCCACAGTAAAAGTAGGTTTCCAGACGTCCAGACATAGTACCAGACGTCCTGTATGTCGTCTGATGGACTTGCACAAAAACCCTGTTTAGATCTGATTCAAGTCAGGGAGAAACCCGCATAGAATCAGACGCCTGACCTTTAAATCAGAAGTCTTAAAGTGGCCTTCCAGACGTCTGATGCCATAGTTAGACGTCTGATGACCCTGTCAAATGCAATCATTGTCCTGATTTCGGCCTGATTCTCTTGGGCTTTGTTCCCAACGGCTATAGAACCCTTTCTAAGCCTTCCAAAGCCTTCCTAAGACCTCTATAAATAGAGGGGAGCCTTTGCAACACAAAAACACACTTGGATACACTTAGACACACAAGATATACACCTAGAGAGACCAAGATACACTAAGATCAAGTATTTCCACTCTCTTGTGTCCAAGAAGCACTTAATTTCTAAGCTCAAGCTCCATCATCTTGAGAGCATCATTCCCGTTGCGCACCTACTCTCCCGGCGTTGATAACGAGAGCGACGTAGCACCGTCGCGTGGCACACGCACCGCGTCATCGTCGACGCACTCCTTGCAAAGGGGAGTTTCCTATTTCCTATAGAAGCTAGGTTTAATTTTGTTGGCTCTATAGGAATGTTGTTTTATTTTATCTTTGTATTTTGGTTGGGTATTCGCTTTGCGAATTCCCGTCTCCTTCGTGGGACAAAATCCTTCTCGTGGAGAGAAGGGGTTGAGGAACGCTACCCTCGTACTTGTAGCGTGGTTGTACTGAGGTTGAATCACCCTCGTTTAAAGTGATTCGTTTAGTGGATTTTGATCAACTTGGTTGATCGGAAAATCCTAACTCGAGAGGGTTAGGTGGTGGTTTTCACCCGGTTTGGGTTTCCACCTAAAAATACCTGTGTACATTTTGTGATTGATTTTTGTGAGATTGCTTTATATTTTATTTCCGCATATTATTACGTCACCCCTCCTAGTAGGAAACCTTCAGAGGTGGATGTGGCTTGGAGGGGTTATGTGTAGGGTGGATATGGGGGTTGAAGTTGGGGCCAAAAAGGGGGGTGGTTAGGGTGGTTTTGGCACCAACATCTAGGTGTCTTTTGGTGGTGATTGAGTGGTGAAGGGTGGTGAAGAAGGTGGCGCCAACTTGAGTAGAGGTGGAGCTAGATAGGTGGACTTGAGTTTATTTAGTAAATGGAGCTAGCTAGGGTTAACTTATGGCTGATGGATGGCCAAGGAGCTGGATGCTAGCTAAGATAAGCTAATATAAGCTAGCTTAGCTAGTAGTGGAGTGGAGGAGTAGGCATGTGGAGCTTAGGGTTTGAGGAGAGGAGCTGGACATGAAGAGTCTAGAGCTGAATTAGAGCTGGTAGCTACTGAAGAGGTCAACATGGGGCTACTCTAGCCGGCTTAGCTTGCTAGTTCTTTGCTAGCTGCTAAGCCAACCTAAAGTGAGCTGGCTTTTGTTGAATGGAGCTGAGGTGAGCTAGGTCTGGTGTTCCCGGGGAGGATTGAGCTGGTTGAGACAGCTAAGGTAGCTTAGCTCAACTAAGTTGAGCTAAGCTGAGCCCCGGGAGCTGTACTTGAGCTTCCTGAGTTGGAATGAATTCATCTTCGGTTGGTTGGAATTGAGTTGAGCTGGATAAAGCTGGTCCTGAGTTGAGGTGAACTCCAGTCAACTCAACTGAGCTAGCTAGAGCTCCCCGTGAACTCACAGGAGATGAGATGAGCTAGACTCAGCTAAGTTGAGCTAGATCTGAGCTGACTTGAGCTAAAGTGAGTTGAGATGAGCTCTCTTGAGCTGTCATTCAGCTAAGATGAGCTGAATGGAGCTAGGATGAGCTGACCCTAGTCTAAGTTGAAAGTTCCCTACTAGGAGGGGGTGACGTAATAATATGCGGAAATAAAATATAAAGCAATCTCACAAAAATCAATTGCACAATGTACACAAGTAATTTTTAGGTGGAAACCCAAACCGAGTGAAAACCACCACCAAACCCTCTCGAGTTAGGATTTTCCGATCAACCTAGTTGATCAAATCCACTAAACGAATCACTTTAAAACGAGGGTGATTCAACCTCAGTACAACCACGCTACAAGTACGAGGGTAGCGTTCCTCAACCCCTTCTCTCCACGAGAAGGATTTTGACCCACGAAGGAGACGGGAATTCGCAAAGCGAATACCCAACCAAAATACAAAGATAAAATAAAACAACAGTCCTATAGAGCCAACAAAATTAAACCTAGCTTCTATAGGAAATAGGAAACTCCCCTTTGCAAGGAGTGCGTCGACGATGACGCGGTACGTGTGCCACGCGATGGCGCTACGTCGCTCTCGTTAACAACGCCGGGAGAGCGGGTGCGCAACGGTTGAATGCTCTCAAGAAAATGGAGCTTGAGCTTGGAGAGCAAGAGAGTCTTTTCTTTGGACACAAAAGGTTTGAAAGTGTATTGCAAGGTGTGTGTCTTAGTGTGTATATGTCTCTCTAGGTGTGTATATCTTGTGTATCTAGGTGTGTAAAGGCTCCCCTCTATTTATAGAGGCCTTAGGAAGGTTTTGGAAGGCTTGGAAAAGCTTCCATAGCCGTTGGGTGCAAAGCCCAAGAGAATCAGGCCGAAATCAGGACAATGATTGCATTTGACAGGGTTATCAGACGTCTAACTCTGGCATCAGACGTCTGGAAGGCCACTTTAAGACGTCTGATTTCAAGGTCAGACGTCTGATTCTATGCGGGTTTCTCCCTGACTTGAATCAGATCTAAACAGGGTTTTTGCGCAAGTCCATCAGACGACATACAGGACGTCTGGCACTATGTCTGGACGTCTGGAAACCTACTTTTATTGTGGGAATTGATTTCCAAACGTTGCAACGGCTAGAAAATCTCTGAGAAGAGATTTTGGGTCAGCCGAGGCAAAACGGTCATTTATCAGACGTCTGTAAAGTCCTAAGGACGTCTGATAAGGCTCTAACGGTCATAATCTTGAGTGTTTTTTAAGCCAGCCAACGGTCCACTAATTGGACGTCTGGCAAATCCATCAGACGTCTTCTAAGACGTCTGGACTAAGGTCTGGACGTCTGATTTCATCAGACAGAATTAACTATGTCCAGCCTAACAGTTATCAGACGTCTGAAACAACAGTCAGACGTCTTAAAATTCTTTATCATACGTCTGATTTGGGAATTAGACGTCTGGAAGTGCTGTTTGAACCCTATATTGGTTTTCTAAGTATTCTACAGAAAACCTAAGTATCCTAGGGTTGTGCCGGTGTTCCTAGGACTACTGTTAGGGTTCTTTGAGGCTCTTTAACATGAAATATCTAAGGAAATAAAGAGCAACAAAAGAAACAAAAAATACAACAAGTACAAAAGAAGGAAATCTATCCTATTCTTCATTTCCTTCCATCTTCAATCTTTCGCTCCATGCGAACCTCCTCTGTTTTCCGTCAAGCTCTTCCAATCCGTCCTGGATGCGAGCTCGAACTCCGTCTAAACACGTCCTCATTTGCAATTGACCTGAAATCTAGGACTCAAATTGCAAATGTTAAATAACATGTGTTTTGTTATCATCAAAACAAATGATCGTGGTGCTCTAGCACCAACAATCTCCCCCTTTTTGATGATGACAAAACCGTAAATAATAATGCATAAAAATCCTCCCCCTTTTTGACATTATCAAAAAGGTTTAATTGATTTTATATTTCCTATAACTCCCCCTTAAAACATGCTCTTCTATGAATTTATTTTAACAAAGGTAATGTCCTCCCCCTTTTTGTAACAGTGAGATAGCTATTATTTTTTTCTCCCCCTTACTAAAGGAAATTTAGCTACCTTATATCTCCCCCTTAAAAATTGACAATTAGCTCATTAATTTTAACTCCCCCTATCTAAATGATTATGATAAAAAGATAGGGTAAAGGGTTTTACCTCACCTACCATGGCCAATAAAATGGCCCGAATGGTGGTGGTGGATGCCACATCGGATGGGGCACCCATCCGCAGCTTGGAGGCCCGGGCATTGGCGCCGGTCTCCAATCTGGTGGTCGACGTGCGGCGGGTTCGTCGTTTGTTCGCCGTCTTGTCGGTCTTCTTGTTCTCCTCCTTGGTCTACTCCTTGGTTCTCCTAACTTGAGTTGACCAGCCTTGAGCTTGTAGGTCCAGTCCCTTATGTTGTAATTATCCCTGAACCCTACAAAACAAGATTCTAATTCTTTTTTCGGTATCCAAGTGGGCTTGGATCCGGATTTGTTAGAAGGTCTCCTTGATGGAGATCCTTTCTCAATCTTAGGGCTATAAAAATTATCTATTTTATTGATTAATTTGTTAGAGTTTTCCCTAAGACATGCGATTTCTTTTTCTATAGTTTGCATCTTAGTCTTTAAATCATAGATTTCTAACTTTAGACTATCATTTTCCTCAATCAATTTATTATTTTCATTGATGAGGTCTTGATTTTCTAATAACAGGTTATCATCCTTAGGACTAGTTTCTATGTCCTTAAGTTATTTTTCTAACCTATCATTTTCAGATTTAAGAAAACTAAGGTTCTTTTTAATACTTTTGTTTTCTATTTTAAGTGATTTACTAACTTCAAAAAGCTCATTAAAAGCATCTTGTAAATCCAGGTTTACCTCATTGTCGGAGTCGCTTTCGCTGTCGATGTCGCTTTCTCCGATTGCCATGAAACCAAGGCACGTGGTTTCCTTCTCTCCGAGATCTTCTTCCGAACTTGTCTCCTCATGAGTGCCTTCCAACCTTCTCCATATCTCGTGAGCGGTGGTGCACTCTTAGATTCGTTCGAATTCTTCCGGACTCAATGCGCAATACAAGGCATTCATGGCCTTTGCGTTGAGTGAAAGATCTTGAATCTGCAGCTGCGAGTAGCCTCCTTGGGGTCGCTTCGGGATCTCGTATGGGGTTTCGCAACATCCCCACACCTCGAATTCAGTGGCTTGGAGCCACGTCTTCATCCTCAGCTTCCAGTAGCTGTAGTTGTTCCCGTCAAAGTAGGGCGGACGGGTTGTGGACTGCCCCTCGGAAATCCTGCTTGTGGAACAGCTTCCCTCCATGTGATCTTTTTGCTTGGTTGTTACGCCGAAACAGCAAGACCTGCTCTGATACCAATTGAAAGTTCCCTACTAGGAGGGGGTGACGTAATAATATGCGGAAATAAAATATAAAGCAATCTCACAAAAATCAATCGCACAATGTACACAAGTAATTTTTAGGTGGAAACCCAAACCGGGTGAAAACCACCACCTAACCCTCTCGAGTTAGGATTTTCCGATCAACCTAGTTGATCAAATCCACTAAACGAATCACTTTAAAACGAGGGTGATTCAACCTCAGTACAACCACGCTACAAGTACGAGGGTAGCGTTCATCAACCCCTTCTCTCCACGAGAAGGATTTTGTCCCACGAAGGAGACGGGAATTCGCAAAGCGAATACTCAACCAAAATACAAAGATAAAATAAAACAACAGTCCTATAGAGCCAACAAAATTAAACCTAGCTTCTATAGGAAATAGGAAACTCCCCTTTGCAAGGAGTGCGTCGACGATGACGAGGTGCGTGTGCCACGCGATGGCACTACGTCGCTCTCGTTAACAACGCCGGGAGAGCGGGTGCGCAACGGTTGAATGCTCTCAAGAAAATGGAGCTTGAGCTTGGAGAGCAAGAGAGTCCTTTCTTTGGACACAAAAGGTTTGAAAGTGTATTGCAAGGTGTGTGTCTTAGTGTGTATATGTCTCTCTAGGTGTGTATATCTTGTGTATCTAGGTGTGTAAAGGCTCCCCTCTATTTATAGAGGCCTTAGGAAGGTTTTGGAAGGCTTGGAAAAGCTTCCATAGCCGTTGGGTGCAAAGCCCAAGAGAATCAGGCCGAAATCAGGACAATGATTGCATTTGACAGGGTTATCAGACGTCTAACTCTGGCATCAGACGTCTGGAAGGCCACTTTAAGACGTCTGATTTCAAGGTCAGACGTCTGATTCTATGCGGGTTTCTCCCTGACTTGAATCAGATCTAAACAGGGTTTTTGCGCAAGTCCATCAGACGACATACAGGACGTCTGGCACTATGTCTGGACGTCTGGAAACCTACTTTTATTGTGGGAATTGATTTCCAAACGTTGCAACGGCTAGAAAATCTCTGAGAAGAGATTTTGGGTCAGCCGAGGCAAAACGGTCATTTATCAGACGTCTGTAAAGTCCTAAGGACGTCTGATAAGGCTCTAACGGTCATAATCTTGAGTGTTTTTTAAGCCAGCCAACGGTCCACTAATTGGACGTCTGGCAAATCCATCAGACGTCTTCTAAGACGTCTGGACTAAGGTCTGGACGTCTGATTTCATCAGACAGAATTAACTATGTCCAGCCTAACAGTTATCAGACGTCTGATACAACAGTCAGACGTCTTAAAATTCTTTATCAGACGTCTGATTTGGGAATTAGACGTCTGGAAGTGCTGTTTGAACCCTATATTGGTTTTCTAAGTATTCTACAGAAAACCTAAGTATCCTAGGGTTGTGCCGGTGTTCCTAGGACTACTGTTAGGGTTCTTTGAGGCTCTTTAACATGAAATATCTAAGGAAATAAAGAGCAACAAAAGAAACAAAAAATACAACAAGTACAAAAGAAGGAAATCTATCCTATTCTTCATTTCCTTCCATCTTCAATCTTTCGCTCCACGCGAACCTCCTCTGTTTTCCGTCAAGCTCTTCCAATCCGTCCTGGATGCGAGCTCGAACTCCGTCTAAACACGTCCTCATTTGCAATTGACCTGAAATCTAGGACTCAAATTGCAAATGTTAAATAACACGTGTTTTGTTATCATCAAAACAAATGATCGTGGTGCTCTAGCACCAACAATCTCCCCCTTTTTGATGATGACAAAACCGTAAATAATAATGCATAAAAATCCTCCCCCTTTTTGACATTATCAAAAATGTTTAATTGATTTTATATTTCCTATAACTCCCCCTTAAAACGTGCTCTTCTATGAATTTATTTTAACAAAGGTAATGTCCTCCCCCTTTTTGTAACAATGAGATAGCTATTATTTTTTTCTCCCCCTTACTAAAGGAAATTTAGCTACCTTATATCTCCCCCTTAAAAATTGACAATTAGCTCATTAATTTTAACTCCCCCTATCTAAATGATTATGATAAAAAGATAGGGTAAAGGGTTTTACCTCACCTACCATGGCCAATAAAATGGCCCGAATGGTGGTGGTGGATGCCACATCGGATGGGGCTCCCATCCGTAGCTTGGAGGCCCGGGCATTGGCGCCGGTCTCCAATCTGGTGGTCGACGTGCGGCGGGTTCGTCGTTTGTTCGCCGTCTTGTCGGTCTTCTTGTTCTCCTCCTTGGTCTACTCCTTGGTTCTCCTAACTTGAGTTGACCAGCCTTGAGCTTGTAGGTCCAGTCCCTTATGTTGTAATTATCCCTGAACCCTACAAAACAAGATTCTAATTCTTTTTTCGGTATCCAAGTGGGCTTGGATCCGGATTTGTTAGAAGGTCTCCTTGATGGAGATCCTTTCTCAATCTTAGGGCTATAAAAATTATCTATTTTATTGATTAATTTGTTAGAGTTTTCCCTAAGACATGCGATTTCTTTTTCTATAGTTTGCATCTTAGTCTTTAAATCATAGATTTCTAACTTTAGACTATCATTTTCCTCAATCAATTTATTATTTTCATTGATGAGGTCTTGATTTTCTAATAACAGGTTATCATCCTTAGGACTAGTTTCTATGTCCTTAAGTTGTTTTTCTAACCTATCATTTTCAGATTTAAGAAAACTAAGGTTCTTTTTAATACTTTTGTTTTCTATTTTAAGTGATTTACTAACTTCAAAAAGCTCATTAAAAGCATCTTGTAAATCCAGGTTTACCTCATTGTCGGAGTCACTTTCGCTGTCGATGTCGCTTTCTCCGATTGCCATGAAACCAAGGCACGTGGTTTCCTTCTCTCCGAGATCTTCTTCCGAACTCGTCTCCTCATGAGTGCCTTCCAACCTTCTCCATATCTCGTGAGCGGTGGTGCACTCTTGGATTCGTTCGAATTCTTCCGGACTCAATGCGCAATACAAGGCATTCATGGCCTTTGCGTTGAGTGAAAGATCTTGAATCTGCAGCTGCGAGTAGCCTCCTTGGGGTCGCTTCGGGATCTCGTATGGGGCTTCGCAACATCCCCATACCTCGAATTCAGTGGCTTGGAGCCACGTCTTCATCCTCAGCTTCCAGTAGCTGTAGTTGTTCCCGTCAAAGTAGGGCGGACGGGTTGTGGACTGCCCCTCGGAAATCCTACTTGTGGAACAGCTTCCCTCCATGTGATCTTTTTGCTTGGTTGTTACGCCGAAACAGCAAGACCTGCTCTGATACCAATTGAAAGTTCCCTACTAGGAGGGGGTGACGTAATAATATGCGGAAATAAAATATAAAGCAATCTCACAAAAATCAATCGCACATTGTACACAAGTAATTTTTAGGTGGAAACCCAAACCGGGTGAAAACCACCACCTAACCCTCTCGAGTTAGGATTTTCCGATCAACCTAGTTGATCAAATCCACTAAACAAATCACTTTAAAACGAGGGTGATTCAACCTCAGTACAACCATGCTACAAGTACGAGGGTAGCGTTCCTCAACCCCTTCTCTCCATGAGAAGGATTTTGTCCCACGAAGGAGACGGGAATTCGCAAAGCGAATACCCAACCAAAATACAAAGATAAAATAAAACAACAGTCCTATAGAGCCAACAAAATTAAACCTAGCTTCTATAGGAAATAGGAAACTCCCCTTTGCAAGGAGTGCGTCGACGATGACGCGGTGCATGTGCCACGCGATGGCGCTACGTCGCTCTCGTTAACAACGCCGGGAGAGCGGGTGCGCAACGGTTGAATGCTCTCAAGAAAATGGAGCTTGAGCTTGGAGAGCAAGAGAGTCCTTTCTTTGGACACAAAAGGTTTGAAAGTGTATTGCAAGGTGTGTCTTAGTGTGTATATGTCTCTCTAGGTGTGTATATCTTGTGTATCTAGGTGTGTAAAGGCTCCCCTCTATTTATAGAGGCCTTAGGAAGGTTTTGGAAGGCTTGGAAAAGCTTCCATAGTCGTTGGGTGCAAAGCCCAAGAGAATCAGGCCGAAATCAGGATAATGATTGCATTTGACAGGGTTATCAGACGTCTAACTCTGGCATCAGACGTCTGGAAGGCCACTTTAAGACGTCTGATTTCAAGGTCAGACGACTGATTCTATGCGGGTTTCTCCCTGACTTGAATCAGATCTAAACAGGGTTTTTGCGCAAGTCCATCAGACGACATACAGGACGTCTGGCACTATGTCTGGACGTCTGGAAACCTACTTTTATTGTGGGAATTGATTTCCAAACGTTGCAACGGCTAGAAAATCTCTGAGAAGAGATTTTGGGTCAGCCGAGGCAAAACGGTCATTTATCAGACGTCTGTAAAGTCCTAAGGACGTCTGATAAGGCTCTAACGGTCATAATCTTGAGTGTTTTTTAAGCCAGCCAACGGTCCACTAATTGGACGTCTGGCAAATCCATCAGACGTCTTCTAAGACGTCTGGACTAAGGTCTGGACATCTGATTTCATCAGACAGAATTAACTATGTCCAGCCTAACAGTTATCAGACGTCTGAAACAACAGTCAGACGTCTTAAAATTCTTTATCAGACGTCTGATTTGGGAATTAGACGTCTGGAAGTGCTGTTTGAACCCTATATTGGTTTTCTAAGTATTCTACAGAAAACCTAAGTATCCTAGGGTTGTGCCGGTGTTCCTAGGACTACTGTTAGGGTTCTTTGAGGCTCTTTAATATGAAATATCTAAGGAAATAAAGAGCAACAAAAGAAACAAAAAATACAACAAGTACAAAAGAAGGAAATCTATCCTATTCTTCATTTCCTTCCATCTTCAATCTTTCGCTCCACGCGAACCTCCTCTGTTTTTCGTCAAGCTCTTCCAATCCATCCTGGATGCGAGCTCGAACTCCGTCTAAACACGTCCTCATTTGCAATTGACCTGAAATCTAGGACTCAAATTGCAAATGTTAAATAACACGTGTTTTGTTATCATCAAAACAAATGATCGTGGTGCTCTAGCACCAACATAAGTGAGCTGGATTCCAGCTGTGGTGAGCTGGATAAAGCTGAGTTCCAGCTAGTTTGAGCTTCTCCTTCACCTGTTGCCTTCTTGAGTGCTAGGGTTCTAGGGATCTATTAATCTGTTCAACCCTAACACACAAAAACACATTCAAAAGACAGGAAAAATGCAGTGCATGCCCAACCTAATTTATGACTAAATGCAACCCAAAAACTCTTTTGCCAAGCAAAACCCTAAGAGCTAGGATTGTTTTAATGGAAAAGAATGATGATAAACTGGCATTTATCAGCAACGCAAATCGAGCATGCATCCACTTGCTTGTGAGTGAAGGTGTGAACCACTGCATTACTCCTTCGTTTTGTTGCGTTTTTGTTTTAAGGCAACTTCGTCTCGACTGTTGGATGAAGATCCAACGGTTGAGTTCTTCTCCTTCTTTGATGAGGCGTAGATGGAGCGGGGACATGGCAGCTCATAGACTGTTGGATGGCCATCCAACAACCCACAGCTGGCGAAGAATGATCTTCAAAGCTGGGGCGGCTGTGATGGTGCCACATGGCACCATCATGGCCCTCCATCTTCTTTTCTTTGTATCTGGTGATGTAGACCTCTGATCGGGTTGATTTTTTACCATTGGACTATGATCTTTGTTCCAAATCCATCCTTGCAGTTAGATCTTTCATCTGAGGCTTAGATCTTTGTCATCTTACTTTGTGGCCTCCGTTCTTCTATGGACTGCACAGGATGCTTTGGTTGTATGATCAAGATGATTTCAAAAGCGTTGGACTCCCATGGTCATCCTGATCAAATTTGTATGGTCTGATCTGTCACCTATGACCTCGAATCATCTTCAATTTATTTCATCTCTCTTTTAGGCCCTAAAATGATAATTTTATCTATGCAGCTAACAGACAAACTATTATGCAAATTACGATACTCATGCATGCATTGTTCCTAAGTTATGCTAGAATCTAACTTAATTCAGGTAATTTAGATCGCATGATTGCTATGCAATCACACCCCCATTCCTGAATCTTGCTAGTCCCTAGCAAATGAAAGACTAAATGCAAAGTGGTCATACATGACAGATTTCTATCAAGAGTTTGATTAGAGATTTATTTCTTTTATGTTCATCCAAAACTCTAGAAATCTAGATAATTGTGAGAGTGTTTTGTTGTAGCCTATGCAACGGATCCAAGTGAAAAAGATAATCTACATCTAAAGCTCGTATTTGACCCTTAGTAAAACTCTATTGGGATAGGTAGACTTCTCCCCTCGGGATTATAAGATAATCTGTAAATTCATCCCTGGCTTTTGGCTTAGGTAGAAGATTTTTGAATTAAGTAGATTTGTATTTGGTGGCTCACACTCATTTGGTGCTGCATATAGACTAGTACTTTAGAACCTAGATTTCCAGACTATTAAATAATTCAACTCAAAGAGAGGCGAAGAAACTGTGTTCTCTTTAGTTTCTTTGTACTCATTCTCTCTCTCTCTTTCTTTCTTTTTCTTTCTTTTTTCTCTTTTCTTTTCTTTCTTTTTGAGCTTACAATCTCACTAGATTTGCAAGCATATTTGATGGTCTCTCCTGACATTAACACTTTGATTAGGTTTTGATAAATTTATACTAAGTTAGAATTCCTCAGCCCATATTCAGGTGGCCAGAAATATAGAGAAGTAGGTCAAGGCTGTATTTGGTGGATCGTGAGGTTGGTAGGTGTTTTCTCATTACATTTGAAGTAAATTCTAACTCATAAACTCATTTTCTTTTTTTTTTGCTTTTTCTTTTTTTTCTATGTATATATGTATTTTTCTTTTCTTTTCATTTTCCTTTCTTTTTCTATATATATTTTTTCTTTTCTCTCTTTTTTCTTTTTTTTTCTCTCTTTTGCATCCAAATATCTACTGACGCAACGCAGTATAGCCTATGAATTTTTATTTATGAGGCATTATTCAGTATTATGGGTGTTCAAGAGGATATTGGGTGGCTTATTTGGTAGAAGTGCCTATTCTCTACGCTGGGAAAGGAATGGATAGGACAACGTATTTCTGACCTTGACATTAATATCCTCCTTTAGCCGAGGATTCCGTAAAGGATGGTCGTGACCATCCACCTTAGTCCTACTTTTATCAGAACCCTCACTCTGTGTATTTGCCTTATTTAGTGGCTCTTAAAATATTTTCACTAAGAATTTGTACACAGAAATTGAGAGTGAAAACTATGCCTAACTCTGAGTATTATTATCTAATTATCCAGAAGTTAAGATTCCTCATACTAGTCTTAGAGCACTAGTAGACTTTCTACTCTTACCTCACACTTGTTTGGTGGATCTATTAGAAGATAGTTTGCCTGATTCCCTAATTACTGTCCAAGGGTTCAAGAGAAGAAGCATTGTTCCTTCTCGGCAAACTAAAGATGTTTATTGGTCTTCATAGGGGATCCATTGTAAATTCTGCTTGTAAATGTGAAATTGTACTAAATTCTAAACTTAGGAATCAACTTAAGAATAAATCCCTAATAAAACCTTAATAAAAATTCTTGATACCTAAATGCAATTTTTTTTTCTGACATAAAAATAAGACATGCAATGTCCACCCCCCCATGCCTATTCATTGCAATGTCCTGATTGAAATATATGCAGGAAATTCAAAATATAATAAGTAAAAGGAGGGGATATCACCTGACTATGCTTCTTAATCCAGGTCAGCATGGATGCAGAAGATGCAAACTACCTATAAGGAATACTGGGTTGCCTCCCAGCTAGTGCTAAGTTTAATGTCATTTGCCGAACCTAAACCCAAAAATATGTGATTCAATATTGTTGGTCAAGAGAAGGGGTAATAATTGTTACAAAGAGATTCAAGATCAGTATAAAGATATGATCATTTGGTCCAAGAATCAGTGATCCACAAATGGGGACCAGCTGCTGATGCAGTCCTACTCCAAAGAGTCTTTCTGATTTGAAATATGGAATAGGGTCAGGTGGATGAGGTTCAAGATGCAGAGCCTGTTAGTAAATCCAGTTCTATAAATCAAGAAGAGCTAGTAGAGGGTCTGGATTTAGATCATGATTGAGATTTAAGTCTGGTTTTGAATCAGAGTCATAAGAGTCCTCATAATGGTAGTTGATATAAAAAATCATGAGTTCTCCAAGCTTTGGGTCTTATGAGGGAAAAGGTAGAGTTGTGCTGAATTTATCAAAATCTTCATTAGATATTACCTCTTCCTAATTCGAAGTCATTTCTCCCTCAGATTCAGGCCATCCATTTGAACCAGTTGGCTTATAAATTCTTCCCCAGTCCATTATGTGTTAAATGATAAGACAGTTTTCGCTTTTGAATAATGTGATTAAGATGATTTGTCATTTTAGTAACAAAGTGGTGGAAAATCGCTTAACAAAATAATTACAATAAAAATTAACCACTGATGTAAACATGTTTACACTACTTAAGATGTCTATTTATGCATGTTCTTAAGCATAGGATTGCATTGCATACTATAAATATTGCATAACATGTATCATCTCTCATTTAAATTAGTTTGAATAAAATGGAGGTTAATTGTCTCATTTTATGTTCAGGGACAAGGCAAACTTTTTATCGGGGCCTCGGATCAAAGACCCAACCGTATAGATGTGATCAGGGCGACGATTGGAGTTCAACGACTCCAAGATCGCCTTAATAAGACATCTGTAGCATTAGATAGAGACCGGGGAACCCTAGAAGATTAAGAGCCAAGATGGTGCGAATTCACACTTCAAATGAAAAATCTGATGGCACGGATGGATTCAGATTGACGATCGTAGCCTAACGGCGTGAAAATTGACTCAATCCGACAACCGTGGCACCATCTACATCATCCAGAAGATGGATGGCTCAGATGGTGCCACGTGGCGCCATCTCAGTCGCCCAATCGGACGAAGCACCCGCCGCACCTTCTCTTCTTCAATCAGAGCACCGCTTCTTCGTCGTTGGATGCGCATCCAACGGCTGTGGATGCGCGCGCACAAATCCTTAGCGTAGCACAAACGCGCTGGTGGCGCGTTGGTCAATGGTGCTCTAGTGAAGCGCGAAGCGCGCGATCGAGTTGCGAGAAGCGGGTGAGCGGGTGTGGCTGTGCGGCCGCGATCGATTGCACGATGGAGATCGAGCGGCTGTGCGTGCCCAATTGGCTGAATGCGCCATTTGACGCGGTGAGACGTGTAGAGGAGGTGCGGCGACGAGCGACTTAAGCCGTCCGATCTCGCGATCGGACGGCTGATGATTAAAGAACATGAACGCATGTTATGTGCGAGGAAGTAAGCGGGCGCACGCGCGCCACCCACTACGCCCAAGTTAGGACCTTTAGCAACGGATTTATCTATCACTAAAGGTCTTAAGTTAATGTTTTTCAAATTAGAATGACCAAAATGCCCCCACTCCTTGCAACTATAAAAGGAGACCCCCTCCACACGAAATTCTCATCCCTTCTTTTCTCTCCCTCTTCAAAGCTCAAGAGAAGCTTGTCCCACACCCGGGATGCTTCTCGTGAGATAAAGTCAAATTTTCGTTCCCCTTTCGGAAGCGGATCATGCGACAATGATGACGTGCTGCCCTGTTCCTGTTCTTGATGCTTCGCCCTCCTTCGTCCTGCTCCGTCCTCCTTCGTCCAGGCGTTGTCCCGTCCGGCTCGTCCTCCAAGCGACGGTCAAGGAGGATGTCTCTCTCCCCATTCTTTTTACTGCTTTCTAGAATAGATTTACTTCTTTCTAGAATAGATTTACTACTTTCTAGTGTAATCATTTTCCCGCTTTCTAGTCGCAATGATTAGTGTAATGAACAATCATTCTGATAATGAATTCCTTGTTCATTCTACATCTCTTTTTGATTTTTGTTTGTAATATTCTCTCTCTCTTACTCTCTCTCTCTTCTATTTATTGTAAATAGTTAGATAGTTCTAATCAATTAATTTAATTTGTGACAAATAAATCAAACGCGTGTTTTTTTTAAATCAAACGTCTGCCTTCCTGTGTTCGATCCAGAATTTCTATTTTGGTATAAATTTTATTTGTTGAACACAAGTTCTTCGCTTTCAAACTACAATGACAGGTTTTCCAAAACCAAACACGTTAGTGTAGCAACCCGAGGTTCAACATTTTGCCATCGTTGCCTGGGAGGCAATGCTCTTTGATTTTTTCTTCACGTTTTCTAACTTACAAATCATTTAGCTCACTTCTCTCCTTTCTTATTGTGATTACAGGTACTCTTTTGAGATGAGCAAAAGCGGTAGATTAGAGTAAAGTGCTGTGGAAGGTTTTGTAAGTTATCCCCCACTTCCCACCCATTAGTTTTCATTCAACAACATAATAACACAAATATCAATCAACCTAGGTGATCTTATAAACTCTAAGGTTAGATTGTTTGTTGTTTGACACCTACACCCGTCCCAACCTCCACATTTAAAAAAAAAAAAATCTCACAGAGGTACACAACCTCATCTGATTTTCAAACTCAACTGGTAAACCAACCTTTGGAGCCGGTACACACATCCAAACACATAATTGAGTAGAAATCAGATTAGGTAATCACCTGTGTGCCTAATTAAGTGGTGCAACAGGCCAATTGTTTGAGTTGATTGGGCCTCACCACTTCAATTAAAATCAACTCATCAAGTAGCTGCCACTTAGGTTCAACTCTTAGGGATTTACCAGGCACTCCACATTCTTTTTAAGTTTTAAAGGAAAACAACTTCACCTGTGCTTTCAAAACCTAGTGTGACAACAAAACTTGTTTGAAAACACCTAAAGTTGACTCCTAAAAAGCTACTAAGCAAGATTTGAACCCTAAAATTCACCGCATCAAAAAAATAATCTTTCTTGAAAATCACTGGTTGTGCACTCACACACAAATCAATCAATCATTAAGGGCACAACTTAGATAAAGGGCCCATCACATTCCAAAGAACATTCAAACCTATCCCTAAATAAAACAGAGTAGACGTTGGCCTTAAGGATTCGACTTGCTCTTCAGAGCCCAGAACGAGATTATTTTCGATTAGTCTGTTTCTACTGTTCAATCTGATGTCTAGCTAGGGTAGCAGAATCAAACGATCGCGGCTGGGGGGTACACTAGGAATCGGAGGCACAAGCCGAAGGAAGAACCTTCTCCCCAATCCCTCTTTCTAACTGGTTGGATTGAATAGACAGAAGTAGATCAAATCGTTCCTTTATCTCAAGATGGGTTTTGGGAGTCTGTAGGTCTTTAGACTAGCCCACTTAAGGATAGGTTTGATTGCTTGTATTACAGGGCGCCTTTCTTCCTCCCATCTCTCATGAATCTTTCCACATATTATACGCATTCCAGCTCTTTCCCTCCTATTTTGAATTATCCTCAACATGATGATTATCCCGATCCGTACTATAATCAACCATCAATTAGTTGGGATAACTCGGATTGGGGATACAATTCCGGACCTCCGTGTTTAGGGTCTAACCCTGAACACTATGATTGTGATTTCTATCCTTCTCAGAGCCACATCGATTATAAATCATCAACCTTTCATGAACAGCATAATACGATCTACAATCAAGAAGGATACATTGATCCTTACCCATCCTCTGATTACACTGCCTTTAGGTCATTACCACCTTTTGAACAATCCGAAATGACCTATTATTAGGAAGGGTATAACGAATTTTAATTCGTTAATTCCCCTGCATTGACCCCAAACCCGACCAACCTTGAACCAACTCATTTGGTTCAGGGTAACCAGGTTCAAGATAAGGTTCTGGCTAACTTGAGGAATATCATACAATCTTTAGAAGTTCAGCCAATACCTTGCATTAAGAGACTGGAGCCTTTGATTGAAATGATTGATGATTTGAATAAGTATTTGTTGGATTGGCTTTAGGATGTTAAGGATAAGAACCTGAGTGAGTTTCTACTTCGGAAGTTAGCGAAATTGAGGATGAGATTTGTGGTTGCTTTAGTTCAATCATGGGATGATTCCCAGGATGGACCCTCTTCAGGAGAGCTAATTTCAGAACCCGCTTAGGCACCTGTTGGGGGGAACACGTGTTATGAGGCTGACCAGATTGATTTAGAGCAACCAATTAAGGATGATATGATTTCTTCACCTGAGATCCCTGAGCCAGGGTATGAGGAAACGTATGTCTCCTTGAAACAGAAAGTGACAGATGATTTTGAGACATACATTAATACGGATCTTGATTTCTTTGATTTTGATGGTGAAGATTCAAGTTACAAAGTCTCACGCAAGTTTACAGAACACGATTTTTGTGAGACGATTGGGCCTGAGGAATCTAAAAGATCATTTGATAGCTCAATAACTGAGGAAACTGATTTTATTAGGGCTCACATTGTGGATCCAGAATTGCATTTTCTGAAGGATTCAATCAAATGCCCTTATTGTCAGTTATACCCCATTGAGCTTATCGATGATTCTGTTTCTGCGATAATTAGACCCAAGTCAATTCTGATTCAGCCACATCATTTAGACTTGGAGATTTCAGATGAGGTGATTAATATGCAAGAGGTCCTGGAATTTAACATTCTGAATGAGGAAGATAGGAGCTAAGAAATTTTGATTTGGGAAGCAAGTTCTGGAGGACGTAGAAGACTGAGTCGAAGGGTTCCTATTAAGCTGAAACCATCAAACCAGGACCCTTATGACATCTGTTCTGAGGATGTCCAACCTAAGCATACATTCAATGATTATCCTTTTGAGCTTGAATTCTCTGTAACCTGACTTTTTGGTCTTGGGTTGCATCCTCATAAATCGTAGGCTCGACCTCGCTTGCATACTGATTTTAGGTTTTGGGTAATTTTTATCTATAACCTGAGATATTCTTGACTATGGGGTATGGGTCTGCACCACAATTTGGTGCACATTTGTGGACATCTACTGACAGGTCAGAGGATTCTTATGTTTATTCTGATTCTGACCTGCACCTGTGAATTCTTTATTTCTTTTCTTTGTATAGTGTGCCTAGCTGAAGGTACTAAATTCAGCATGTATATAGTTCTTTTTAGTTTTCATCTCGGAGCAGACTTGACATTCACGCAATTCAGGTGCTTTCTATGCTATTCCACTCTATTTTATGTCTTTTTAATACAATGAGAACATTGCATTGGATAGGCATGGGGGGTGGATATTTATCTCTAAATTTATTTGTTAGCTCCATAGATTTGTTTTATTTTCTTTTATTATATAAAAAAAAATGGAATTAGGAAAGAGAAATTGGGTTTAAGAAAATTTTCAATCTTAGGAAATATTACATTATGATTTGAACACAAAGATCCTTCAGGTCTTTGGACTTAATCAGCCTGTGTATCCACTAAAATGTGGATTTATTTTTCGAGTCCTCGCCAACTTGAATTCTATTTTAATTGGAGTAAATAAGTTTGGGTGATAAGTACACGACTTATCAACCCGCCGTCTGATTTGAGGGAACTTTGAGTTTTTAGCATCTACACACTTTCTTTACACTGACTCGTTGTTCAGCGATTTTAACGAAAATTGGGTAGCTAATGAACCTTCTAGGGTGATATGGCTGGCAAGTTATCGTGGGTAACTGCCTATAGGTAGGTTGTCCAGAGCCCAGTCACTGGACCTTTCTCTTTTTGCTACCTTTAGGTAAATCTTAGGCCAGGGAAGCCACCTACTTAAAAAAAAAAGGAGAAAAGAAGAAAAAAGAATAAACCACACTTCGCCGCACGAGTATGGCTGTCAAGTTGTTGGTGGTAACAGCTCATCGACCGGTTGTGCAGAACCCAGCTCAATAAATGCACTGAAAAATCTCAAAACACTTAGGAAAAAGCAGAGAAGTAGAATAAACTAGGGAGATATACACTGGATTCACCTTTGTGTTGACCCCGTAAAAAAATTAAAAGTAGGGAGAAAGCTACCGGTTGTAAAGATACACCTTTAGGCAGAATTCTTTTGGTCACCTAGAGGCATAGAAATCTGAAGTCTGTTTTAACTGCCGGTCAATGAGTCTATCACATTCACAATAAGATGCTTAGAACCTAGGATTCTCATCAAATCTTAGGTGAGTTGAATGGCTGTAGAAAGCCACTCTTAAACCCTAAAACTTGAAAATCCAAAAAAATTAGAAAAGAGGAAAAAGAGAAAAATAAATTTTTCTTTGAATAAGACAAGGGCTTGAGGTGGTTTGCATTTTGGCAGTTACTCAGGCACTGTTGTGTGTTTGAAAGTTCAGATCCTAAGTAGACATTTTCTTAGTGATTGAAAATAAGTCAGGCCCAAATAATCCAACCCGATTCTTTTATAAATAGCATATAGTTTTTGTTAGGGACTATCAAAAGATAGGCATGGGGGCATGATTGTAAACATGTTTACACTACTTAAGATGTCTATTTATGCATGTTCTTAAGCATAGGATTGCATTGCATACTATAAATATTGCATAACATGCATCATCTTGCATTTAGATTAGTTTGAATAAAATGGAGGTTAATTGTCTCCTTTTTTGTTTAGGGACAGGGCAAACTTTTTATCAAGGCCTCGAATCGAAGATCCAATCGTACAGATGTGATCAGGGCGACGATTGGAGTTCAACGACTCCAAGATCGCCCTAATCAGACATCTATAGCATTAGATAGAGATCAGGGAACCCTAGAAGATCAAGGGCTAAGATGGTGTGAATCCACACTTCAAACGACAAATCCAACTGCACAGATGTATTCAGATCGACGATCGTAGCCTAACCACATGAAAATCGACTCAATCCGACAACCGTGGCACCATCTACATCATCCAGAAGATGGACAGCTCAGACGGTGCCACGTGGTGCCATCTCAGCCACCCAACCGGTCGAAGCACCTGCCGCACCTTCTCTTCTTCAATCAGAGCGTTGCTTCTCTGCCGTTGGATGCGCATCCAACGGCTGTGGATGCATGCACATAAATCCTTAGCGTAGCACAAATGCGCTGGTGGCGCGTTGGTCGAAGGCACTCTCACAAAGCGCTCGATCGAGTCACGAGAAGCGGGTGAGCGGGTGCGGCTGTGCGGGTGCGATCGACTACACGATGGAGATCGAGCGGCTGTGCGCATACAATCAGCTGAACGCGCTATCTGACACGACGAGGCGACGCGAGATCAGATGCGGTGAGGCGCGCAGAGGAGGTGCGGCGATGAGCTACTTAAGTCGTTCGATCTCGCAATCGGACGGTTGATGATTAAAGAACGTGAACGCACATTATGCTCGAGGAGGTGAGCGGGCGCGCGCGTGCCACCCACTACGCCCACGTTAGGACCTTTAGTGACGGATTTATCCGTCTATAAAGGTCCTGAATTAATGTTTCTTAAATTGGAATGACCAAAATGCCCCCACTCCTTGTAACTATAAAAGGAGACCCCCTCCACACGAAATTCTCACCCCTTCCTTCTCTTCTCTCCCTCTCCAAAGCTCAAGAGAAGCTTGTCCCACACCTGGGATGCTTCTCGCGAGATAAAGTTAAATTTTCGTTCCCCTTTCGGAAGCGGATCTCGCGACAACGACGACGTGCTGCCCTATTCCCATTGTTCCTGCTTCGCCCTCCTTCGTCCTGCTCCGTCCTCCTTCATCTAGGCGTCATCCTGTCCGGCTCATCCTCCAAGCAACGGTCGAGAGGATATCTCTCTTCCCATTCTTTTTACTGCTTTCTAGAATAGATTTACTGCTTTCTAGTATAATCATTTTCTCGCTTGCTAGTCGTAATGATTAGCGTAATGAACAATCATTCTGATAATGAATTCCTTGTTCACTCTACATCTCTTTTTGATTTTTGTTTGTAATATTCTCTCTCTCTTACTCTCTCTCTTCTATTTATTGTAAATAGTTAGATAGTTCTAATCAATTAATTTACTTTGTGACAAATAAATCAAACGCGTGTTTTTTCAAATCAAACGTCTGCCTCCCTGTGTTCGACCCGGGATTTCTATTTCGGTATAAATTTTATTTGTTGAACATGAATTCTTCGCTTTTAAACTACAATGACAGGTTTTTCAAAACCAAACATGTTAGCGTAGTAACCTGACGTTCAACAACCACTTACAGAAGAGCGGGTCGTGTCCACAGGGAGGCAATGATGCAATAAAATCTTGATTATTTCGTATTCGTTCAATCAAGTGCAAAATCCATAATCAAATCTGACATGAAATGCAACGGAAAGAAAATGCACAATAACTTGAAAATATAAGGGTAGATGTGCAATTTTTCCTCACTGAAATATTCAATAAATATGTGACGAATCTATGTAATTTCTAATTGACATGTATTAGAGAAAATTTGTGCAATCTAAATCCAAAACCAATGTCAAACAATGTGAATCACAAAAGCCACGCAATTGTAAGAAAGCTTAAGTATGAAGTCGCAATTTCACTCAATATTATAATCATAAATCAAAATTCATTTTCATGACAATGGCATTCAAATGTAATTATTAATTAAAGTAAAAGCAGAAGATTTTACCTCTCTCCTCCTTACACATGGGAGAGAGGTTCATTCGAGGCGCTACTCCTACAAGAGGTTGGCTGAAGCGAGGCCTTCACGATGGTGGCTGGTGACACGGTCTCCATCGTGTTTTAACAGTTAATTACATCGTAGTATAGGTGATCAAGCGTTGTCAACAAATAAAAGTTTTATTACTCGAAAACCTAAGTATCCGAGGTCGAAGACAGGGAGCAATTGGAATTTATTACTAATCTCAAGAATGTAATTGAACACTTAATTACTCAAAACTTAATTCAAAATATATAAATGCATGAGTTTGAAAATTAATTGTGGCAAAAAGAAGAATTTGGACGTCTGATCATGGGATCAGACGTCTTAAAAGATGTCTTCTCTTTTATTCTTCTTCTTCTGATTTTCTTCCTTTCTTCTTTGTGCTTCTTCTTTCTTCTCTGCAGTTGCCTTGCTTCTTTCTTCTTATTTTCCTCTATCTTCTGCCTTGCTTCTTTTCTGCAGTTTCTTTCTCTTTCTTTTCTGCGGGTCTCTTCTTCTTCCTTGGTTCTGCTTTCTTTGCTTCCTTCGTTGGTTCTATTTTCCTTTGCCTTCAGTTTCTCTTCTTCTTTTACCTTTCTCTATTTCTTCTTTCTTCTTCAGTTCCTCTTCTTTTACCTTTCTCTATTTCTTCTTTCTTCTTCAGTTCCTCTTCTCTTTTTCCTTCGCCTCTTCCTCTCCTTCTCTTTTTCCTCTATGAAGGCTTCCTTCCTTCTGCTTCTTCTCCTTAGCAGCTAAGTGTTAGCTTCACTTCTTCCTTCTGCCTTCCCTGCACAAACCAAAGAAAAGCAAAACCTATCCCTCTACCTACACCTGCACATCTCTCACTCTGTGTAAACCACTCATCAGCATGCTCTCCCAGAGTTGGGTAAACGGGTCGGATCGTGCGCCCGGGTCCAGGCGCACCGGCGTGAGGGTGGTGCGCGAGGAGTGCTCTGGATAGTGTCGGGTCAGGTCGCCAGATTCGTGTGGTGAACTCACGGACGAGGCGGTGAGAATAGGTGAGGGACCTCATCCCAAGTGTAACTGGAGGCAACCAGCTCATATCACAAAAACAATATAAAGGATACACGCACTTTGTGACTTACTGATGTGGGACTAATGCCCACCGCTTTCTCTCACGTGCCCGCAGCTGTCCGTGCCTTCAATTCCCACAATTGCAGGCTCTGTGGCGTCACTCACTGGGTCAAATGTCTTCGCAAGACCTGCCCAAGTTTGCAGCACCTGGAATCCTGCAGTCCTTTGACCTAGAGCAAGCAAGAAGCTTCCTCGAGTCACCGCTAATGGCGGTCGGGGGGTGAAATCTGTCTGACTTGAAAAGAGCCTTGCAGCTTAATCAGATCACCGGGGGACCTTCGCCGTGTCACGGCGAAGGTGAGGAGCTAGGTGGCAGGTCGCGGGGCGGCCTAGGTGTGCGTGCCTAGGTTGCCCTGTAGCCAGATGGATGGGTATGATCGGGGGGTAGTTGTGGTGGCGTAGAGGGTTTATGGATGAGCGGAGGTTATTCAGTGAGGTGAGGCGATGGTTATGCGATGGTCGACGAGGCATGTGGGGCTGCAGAGTGACGGCAGCGTCTTGCCGGAGGGTGGCCGGAGATGAGGAAGGTGGCGGTGGACAGGGACGGTCGAGGGGCAGTTGTGTGAAATAAAGTGAGGGAAATGAAAGATGGGATAGAGAAGAACAATTTTAACCTAACTAAAGGGACGAAGGGGGTGAGAAGGCGGCCGGTAGTACCTGCTGTCGCCGGAGAAGAAAGTGTCCAATGGAGGAAGACGGCGGCGACGAAGGGGCTAGGGCAGCTCGTGCGGGTGTTGCGTGATGTGGAGGAGGATGAGAAGGACGGCTCTGCCACTGGTTTTGTGGCAGAGCGACGAGGAAGAGGAGGGGGGCTCGCTGGAGCTCGTTGGACCCCTTGGTCGGAGAAGAATATGAATTTGGGGTGGAATCCCAGCCAAGTCGAGTTGAAGTGGTGCGGCCGGAGTTGGGGGTTAATTTATAGGTGCTGGCCGAGCTTCTGGTGCACGGTGGGCAAGCCTTCTGCCACCGACGTCTCACCGGAGATGGAAGGTGGTTAGATACCCAAATCTCTCATGCATTCGCACGAGAGATTGGGTGCAAATTAGGGGTTGTGATCGGGTTCAGATAGAAGGGGTTTCCTCAGAAAATCTCCCTTCCAATTCTGGGAGATCTCTGAGGGATCAGAGAGTATCCCCCCTGCCTTCCTCATCGGAGACGGATTGCTCCCCATTATTGGCAGAGGGACCTGATTGTAAGATTGGTGAGAAAGTTAGGGGGGTTTATGTGATGGTTTTCAAAAGATTGGGACCAAAATGAGATTGAGTGTACTAAAATGCAAAGTAGGTCAAGATGACCTCCCATTAAGTTCAAATTTTTATAAAAACCTAATTTCGACCTAAGGAATCCAATGGTGAAGTTTGATTTTAGGTTTGACCACGTTTGACTGGACATTTTGCGTAAAAATCCGAATTAGGTCAATTGATGAGCTAGGACCCTAATCTAGATCAAAATAGGTTCCAAAGGACAAATTGAATGTTCTAAACCCTAGGGGATATTTTTCCATAATTTTTAGAGGGTTTACTTGATTTTTATCCTAACCAAAACCTTATTGAATTAAGCGAGTCTGTTTTAGGATTACTAGATGTCATTTAATTCCTGGATTGCACGTGAACCCATTTCTGATTGAATCAACCCACTTTTTATATCATTTTAACCATTTGACCTATGTTTTGTCTCTAAGAAATCCTGTTTATATACTACAATGATAAAATTGCAGTTTTAACCTTTATTTCATGTTTTCTTCTCAAAACACTTATTCCTTCAATTAAGCCCTCTTCTAAGTTATGTAGGAGCTTTTATTCTCTTTATTAGTTCAAAATGAGCTTGTTATGGCTCATGATGAGGCTCTCATTAGTGGCGGTGGTGCATCGCGAGATGGCTGGAGCCGACCTACCGGAGGAAAGGAGTGGCGGTAGTGGAGGAGCCTGTTGCTGGCTGCACGTGCTGTAGGCACAAGGAGAGCAGCGCGCGGGCACTGTAGGCGCTGCAGACGCATGCGGAGCATGGGCGCATGGAGGCGCGGCCTCACGCGGGGGCATGCTGGTGGCGTCGACTGCAAGTGCTGCAGGGAGGCTTTGGAGCGTGGGCGCGTGGAGGTGCAGCTCTGTAGGCCGCAAGGGGTGCGTGAGCGTGGGTGCTGGAGCACGGGCTGCTGGCGAGCGAGCATGAAGGCACATGGAGCGCACACTGTGGGCTAGCGGAGGTGCGGTGAAGGGGCGCTGGAGGTTCTGGAGAAGGTGAGGAGGCGCATGGTGGGTCTGATGGAGTGGGGGGGGCTGCTGGGGCGAGAGCGCACGGTGAGTTGTAGGTAGTGCTGGAGGTTCTGGTGGAGGTGAGGAGGCGTGGGCGTGGTGAAGGCGAAGGCGCGGTGAGCAGCTGGCGTGCGGTGGGCAGGGTCTGATGGCTGGAAATGAAGTGAGGGTGCGTGTGGTGGTGTCTGATGAAGTGGTGGCTAACACGCTTGGCAGGGTGCGCTGGCAGTGGGCTTGAGTTGCTGGCTGAGGTAAAGAGTTGTAGAGACTCTTTGGCGGTGTGGGCTGTCACCCCACACGCCCACGGTGGTGAGTCGTTCTGCCGTGGTGAGGCTGGTGGTATGGAATGTAAGAGGAGTAAGGTCCTCTAAACACAGTGAGGAACAAGGGTGGTGGCCCCCTCTCAATGGCAGCTCTCCCTTCTCCTTTTGTAGCCACGGCTACACTGATTTCAAATTCAAAATGCCTTAGCATGAATGTGATGCGTAGGAGGAGGAGGTGGAGCTGGAGGAGTTACCTATGCAAGGAGAAAAAGAATAAAAGAATAAAATAATTAGGGTTATTTATACATAACACCTTAACTTCTATGTTAATTAAAATTGTGCATCTAATTAATTAACTAATTAAATGTATGCAACCCTAGGTTAATTCTAAATGCATGAATTATGTACTTAAGCTAGAAATATGAATTAATTTATTTACATCCTAATGTATGCTACCTAAATGTTAAAATTACTTTAATGTCTAGACATTTAGATACTTAAATAGCCCACGAATATGGGCTAATCATTAAACTTCTTTTAGGGTTATTTCCTGGTTCATGTCCTTAGATTGTCCCCCCTCAAAATTCAACATTTCTTGGATTTCAGGGTGAGTGTATTGAGGATTCTTCTCATTATCATCTAACTCATTGTAAGTTACTCCCAAGAGTTTCTCAATCTCATTAATATCCTTTTCAATTTGAGTTTTTATGGGAGGTGGTAGATTAGAATCATCCTCAAGTACATCCCCTTCTTGCCTTTCGTGTCGATCTTGAGCTTTAGTAGGATTCGGATCATCTTTAGTGTGAATTGCCAAAACTTGTTCAATTGTTCCTACAACCTTGATGGAACCACAATGCACCTTATTCTTTTGGGAAGCTTTAAAGATATTGAGTTGACAATTTTTCCTTCCAGAGGTGATGTGCATAATCCCCGTCTCACAGTTGATTAGAGCCTTGGCCGTGGCCAAGAAAGGTCTTCCAAACATTATTAGGGTGTGGTTCAGGTTTTTTAATGCCTCCATATCCAGAACAAGGAAGTCCACAGGGTACTCAAAATCCCCCACTTTTATAATCACATTTTGTACAAGGCCCTTTGGAATTTTGGTTTACCTATCAGCAAGCTGAAGGATCACATCAGTGTATTGCAAGGGGCCTAAATCCAACTCTTCATATAATTTCGTGGGGATTAAGTTGATTGAAGCACCAAGGTCCAGTAAGGCTCGATCCAGCATAAAATCATTTATTTCACATGAAATTAAGGGGGTCCCTGGATCTTTCCTTCTAGGAGGAAGCTTATTTAGGATGAAGGCACTGGCTTGTTCAGAAATCATGACCCTTTTTGATGATTTGGCTTGGCATTTTGGTGTGCATATTTCTTCCAAAAATTTTGCACAAGCCAGGATGTTCTCAATGGCTTCAAGGAGTGGTATGTTCACCTGGACTTGCTTTAAAATCTCAAGCCACTTCTTAGATTGGTTGGTTTTCTTTTCCCTGGGTTTGATCAAGGCTTCAGGAAAAGGTGCTTGAGAAAAATCATGAGTATTCAAATCCTGAGACTTGTTTTCTAGATTAGCTTGGTCTCCCAGGTCAGATTCAGGCTCCTCAAGATCTTTGTAAGATTTTGATGTAGAAGGATAAGGATCTTAGATTTGTTTCCCACTTCTCAAAGTGACAGCACAAGCATAGGCATTAAGGTTAGAAGGGTGAGGCGGGTTTGGCAATATATGCTGAGCCTAGGTTGAGTTAAGAGTTAACAAAGCCTGGTGGGTGCTGGGGAGTAGGTTGAATTATGTGTGCTTGTTGCTCTTGTGTGTTGTGCTGATTAACCCTATTGAAGTTCCTTGTGCTTGTGATGGGTTGGGATGGCAACATCCCGTGTTGTCTAACATCAACTAGCTGGTCTAATCATCCCGTCAAATCTTTCCTCAATTGATTCATTTCTTCTTTATGTCTTAGATTCATTTCTCTCATTACTTTGAGGACTAGACTCAGATTAGAGGGCTGGTTTTCCTGAGTAGGTTGTGGCTAATATGTGCATGGTTGTGTGTACCTACAAGGTGGCCCATAAGTGTTTGGCTTAGTCAAGTTAGGACCCTGGGCGGGTTTCTGACTTGACCAAGCAAAGTTAGGATGGTTGCGCCATCCAGGGTTGTAAGTGTTTGAATAAGGCTCATTTCTAGTGTAACCCTGGAGTGCATTCACATCTTCAGGATAACTAGGCATCGAGATGTCTATTTTAGAATTCGAGGGCTTCAAGGTCCCTCTTTAGTACCTAGAAAGAGATGGGTCCAAGTACAGTTGGCACATAGGTGGAGCCATGGTTAGGTCATTGATGTTGTGCACTAATTCCTGACCTAGGGGGTTGGGGAGCTAGTTGCGGGTTAACATAGCACTCTATGGGTAGGCATAGGATTTACTTTAGATTGTGTACCTAAGGAACTCCCACCCTTCAGAAGATTATCCAGTTTCTTATCCAAATTCTCCACATTCTTTCCCATGAGTTCCACCTTGTCTAATCGTTGTGCAATTAGCTCTAGATCAACCAAGTGTGAATTATCTTCAACTTCATAAACTCCGCTCCTTGGTTGATTAGCTTTGTTAAAGGTGGACATTGAGGCATTGCTGAGGGAATTCTTGCTCATATTTTCAAATAATTGAAAAGCTCCCTCATGTCTCTACTTAGGAAATTGCCCCCACATGCCACATCAACAAAATTCTTCAGATTATCACTTAACCATAATAGAAAATATGGGCCAAGTGCCACTTTGGAATCCCATGATGAGGGCATTTCCTAGCTAAATCATTAAACCTCACCCAATCCTCATGTAGTTGTTCCCCAGGGTTCTGCTTAAAGGTTGTAATGGCACATCTAAGGGCCTTGGTTTTTCCTATGGGAAAAAAATTCTTCAGAAATATGCTTCTCAAATCTTCCCAGGTTAGGATTGGTCTACCAATAGTCCTCAACCAATGAGCAACTCTACCTTTTAAAGAGAATGGGAACATTTTCATCATCAAAGTACCCTCATTCATGTTCCTATGGCTAAAGGTCCATCCTATGTGTAGAAGTTCTTCAAGGTGGTGGAAGGGGTCATCAGAATCGCGGCCATAAAAGTGGGGAATCAAATTGATAATTTGAGGTTTGAGTTCAAGATCTTCCCCATCCTGAGGTACCCTGACAAAGGGTTCAAGTTGGGCATTAGGAGGGTTGTAAAAGTCATGGAGAGGCTGGTCAGGTGATGGCCTACACGATAACCTGCATCTGCCTGTCATGGTGTTGGCCTTGCTTAGTGATCTGCCTTTGTGAGAGGGTCATTGGATCCAGATTTTGTTCTTCCTCTTCGATCTCATCTTCCTCGTGGTGACTAGCCATTACAGAGGGTTCAGATTCAGATTCTAGATAAATAGGTTTTCTCCTAAGATTTCTTTCTAATGGTGGTAGCAAATCAGGATTTTGAGATCTTCTACCTTGCATGCAGTAGAAGAATGTCTATAGATAAGAGGGAGAAGACAGATGAGGGAATACCTCACCCTTTCAATGCAAGCAATCGAACTAGCCCTTATAGTGTTAACCCTAAATAGACCTGATCCTGGCTCCCTAAAACACGACTAGGTTAGATCAACCCTTGAATTACTTGGCAGGTCAGAAGCGTGGGACCCCTAGGACACCCCGCACGACGGGACACCACTAAGGGTTAACACGGTTACCGCATCGACTGATTGCACAACAAAAATACACCAATACATATGCCATCTTGTGTTATTTCCTAGCACTGCCATTGCATCTTAGGTAGCTATAGTTGCATTTGTAAAAAGACACATGCATGATTTTTAAAGAGGATAGGAGAGTGTGAATAATTGGCCATTTAATTAACATCTTCTTCAAGTGTTGCCTCGCAATTTCACCTTCTTCATTTCTTTATTTGCTTTGAAATCTTCTCCCTCGCGCGGCTGCAGGGCATGGGGCTTGCGCCTCTTCGCGCCATTCCTCTGCCAGCAACATGGCTGGACAGGCGATGCCGGCAGCATGGCTGTGGCAGGCTCCCATTTCTTTAAAAAGCCTGGCCATCTTCCTTGTGAATGGAGGCTGGAACACACACCACCCGTAGACACTTTCCTCCAGGCCAACCTCCTTCCCTCCATACGCAGTATCACTTCCCACTGAAGAGACACACTATGGCCAGGAGCAGGCTCACAATGGTCCCACGACCACCACTGTGAGTTCCACCACCGCCCAGCTCCTTCGTGAGCAGGTGGGTGTGGTGGTTTCACTCTTTGATTTCATCGCTGGAAACCCTCACCGCCATTGTCAAAGCTCCAAGGTCTGAAGCTCCAGCAGCAGCGATGGCTGCCTGCAGCCGCGCAAGCCACCGCGCGCACGCCAGCAGACGTCTGCAGGCTCTTCTCGTGCGCGCAGGCGCCTTCCAGCGTGCCCGCACACGCAAAATCGGCCGCAACCGGTTGTCCACTCCACATGACACTGTAGCTACTGTTCACGCCTCTCAGTGCGGAACTGTAGCTACAGTGCGGTGACCAATTTGTTTCTCACTTATCCGGTCATCGCGTGCTCTCACTCCTCGCCCACAACCCGCTCTAGCCGGTCGCCAGCGTCTGCGCTCGTGCCCACTCTCGCCCGCATCTGCTCCTGCCCGCAGCGCAGTGCACTACGCAACACAGTGCACTATGTTGCCCTCTCTCACACACTCCCGCACCCGCCTGTGCACGACGACAGTGAGCGTGTGCCCTCCAGCGCCCGCACGCGCCCCTTGTGTGCCTGTGTTGTTGCACCCGCGCACCCAGACGACGCTCTCCTCCTCCAGATGACTTAACTCGCCCGCTCTCCCTCACACCCCTCCAACGTACACCCGCTAGTACACGTACACCCGCTAGTACACGCACACACATACTCACTTGTACACACTCACGTGTACTCTCTCACACACACTTGTACACACAAACACACCCTTATAAAGTCACTTCTACACACATATATATTTATATATCCACTCACATATATACATAAATAAATAAATAAATATATATATATACATATATACATATATATATCTATATATACCTATATACATAGATACTTATACCAATATATCTATATACAGACATACATATATATATATATACACATATATACATATTCATAACTATACAACTATATATATATATATATATATATATATATATATATATATATATATATGTATTCATAAATATATATATACACGTACATATATATATCTATATATATATACAACTACATATATACCTATATAGTTATAACCCTATATATATATACATTTATATATATATTTTCATACACATCACCTACCTGTATCCATACACCCTTACCCTAATAACTCCACCACGCATTATATCGTGGGAATATCTGCACCAGTTGCTGATATTCCCCGATACCCGCGTAAAGAAAGCGCCTCCACACACACTCCCACACATCCGCCCCTCACTCCACGCGGCACTTCGTCTTGTTGGTTGCGTCTTACTAGATGTGGACCATACTCGACACTGTGCTACACGCCATTTCCACTTCCACCCCCACCCCTATATATATAATATATATATCTATATATATAGAGACTGTATTTATTTCTCTACAAGCAACCTACCTTGTCTTTATTTCTCTTTTGTTTCCTGCTATTAAAAAGATAAAAAAAAGAGTAAAAGAGAAAAGATAATCCTTGTCTTGCAGGTACTTAGTCTTGCGAATAGCAAGACCAATTTTTTTTGGGAAACCCTAAGTTGGCTCAAAGCCAAGAACAATTTGGCTTAAAGCCAAGAACTTGATTTTGAGGGTGTGCCTCAAGGACAATATTATCAACAAAAAAATCTTAAATAGAAAAAGACCAAAAACATAATAAACGCACGGAAGAGATACATTTTAGAAAAGGCGTAGAAACTTCTTCACCTTTAATCCCTGCCTTCCTGAGATCGACTCTGGGCTAAAAGTGACCAAGATAATATTAAGTAGGCTAGGTAAAAAATTTTTTGTGAAAGATGGTTAGACTCGATTTAGGTTAACCATTATACGCACTTCAATGATAATTTCACCATATTAACACAACCTATTCGAGTTCGACCACCGACCTTTCTTGTCACTAGTGGGTCCAAGTAGATAAGGTCTTAACCTTAGCCCAATCTAATTTCAAGTCGCAAAGACTATTAGTCCTGCCTAGGGCACGTCTACTTAGTTTTAGGCTTGGGTTTGATGTGCTTTTGGAATATGATGGGCGTTAGGGGGTGTTTGCCTTTAAAATTGATTTTGGATGTGTGAAGTGCTCAAGTAAAGGGTTCATAAGTAATGTTTTATGGTGAAGTGAATTTTAAGATTCAAATGCTTGTGTTAATGTATTTTAGGGTTCACTTAAGTTAATATCTTCAATCAAGGTTCTGATCAGACACACAAGAGTTTTGCAAATCTCAATTATTTGATATAATTCCTTTAAGTATGGAAATGCAGGTGTGCTCTATCTTTAACATGAAACCCTAAGCACAGATAGTTCTAGATGACTCTTTTAAGACCAAAAATCAGATGAGTGGTGTGACCCAAGCAATGCAATCAATTGATCCTATTGTACCAGTAACTAGGCACTCAGAAAATACTTTTTCAAGAATTTTAATACACATTTCTTATTTTTTTCTGATTTAAAGTGTATTGGGGGTTTTGCAATCAGTTTTGACCCCCAGTTTGTGATTGAATAGTTCGTGCAACCAAACATGCAAGAAATATTTTTTTTCAGATTTTTTTTAAATTCTTGATTATCTCAAAAATTTAGTGCCATGAATTTCAAGTCAATCAAAGTTGTGTAAAAATTCTTATGGTATTTGAATTCCAAAAAATTAGGAACAATAATCTAATTGATAATAGATCAGTGCATGAATTTTTAAAATTTTTTTATAACTTTGATTTATGTAAAATTTAGATATGCTTTTCTAACTTCAAAACTCACGTCCAGTAAAAATTTGACAATTTTTAGACATGCAGATATTCAAGAATTGAATTTATAAGTTAAAACTTTAGTTCAGCCTGAAAATCATGAGATTTTTTTTTTCAATAAGTAAATTCTAACTAATCCTAAGGTTCAAGCATACATTAATTTATTTTTTTTGGATTTTTTTTTTAAATCTAACTAATCTAACCTATGGGTACTGATAGATCCACATTAGTGGATGCATTTAGTGCTTAAGTACATTAGTATTTGGACATGTATTTTATCTAAAACATGTATGATAATGACAAATTGATGCGACCTTTGAATGTATCATTTCATGCATTAATTACTTTAATATTAATGCGAATGAATTAATTATTCACTTTAAAGGCATGGACTTCACATCAAATCTAAATTTGAGGTGTCATATTATGGGAATTTTATTTTGGCAAAATTTGACAAGAGAATCATTCTTTTGCATCCCTTAATCCCTTCCTTATTTGCCCTAAAACCTCTTGCCTCTTTTGGTCACATAAAATATTGATGATTCCTTATCTCTTTCTCCCTCAAATGGCAACATAAAATTACGATTGTTGACTCTTTCCTTCTCTAACTCTCTCTCTCTCTTGTTTTCTCTTTATATAACAGGGATGGCAGGACAACCAGAATCTCATCTCCCTCCACAGCGAGGAAGCCACCCATCTCCACATCCCCTCCCCATAGGCAACCTCTCCACTGTGTGCCACCATCATCGCGAGCCTCCATCATCGGCCACATCCATGACTGCGACCTTCCACCACCGTGTCTCGCCTCCGATGACCACCACCACGGTCGGTGGTGAAGCACCGACACCCGCAACCGCATTCGCCTCTGTGTCTCCAACTTCATCACCGTGCTCTATATCCTTCTTATCTCTCAACCTACACTGTGTGCCCAACTCCGCCACCGCGAGCCACCATTAAAGCCTTCAACCGCGTGCTCTGCCTCTTCCTCGATCGCGCCCTCAACCGCCTTTGCGAGCCACCACCAACACCTTCACCATGTGCCTGCCTTTTCGTTAAGTCGTCTGAGAACTCTTCCCGGACATCTGAAGATCTGGATCACATCTCCATCACTGCACCTTGCTCTCTCCTTCGTGCACTGACACCTCTACTGCTTGCCTTCCACCGCCAACTGCAGCAGGACGATCCCCAACGCTCTTAGTCTTCTTCTCCTTTGGCTTCAGAGCAGAGCCCCCCACCCTTAACTCCAGCCACCATGCCGTCGTTCTTCCTCTGCGCTCGACCCCCTTCACTCTTCCTCTTCTCACTTGCACGCCTATAGACCATGCACAGCAGACCAGCCTCCACCCTCGATCGCATCCACTCACCTCTGCGAGCAAAGCAGCACCATGTACCACCTTCCCCTCGACCACAATCGCCCCCGATAGCAGCACTCGCTCGGCACCAGCCACTGCGATTGCTGGCGTCCTCCTCTTCTTCTCCGACAAACAGGAAGGAAGGAACCCAAAGCTCGCCATCCACTTCCTCCGTGCAACTGGCTCCACGGACCTCCATTCTCCATTCCATCGATGGCGTTGAACTCGCCTCCCCCTCACGAGGGGAAACCCATGTCCATGACTGTCACCATCAACAACTCGCGCGTCAGCGAGCCGCCGCCCTCCTCGTCGCTGACAAGAGCTCAAGCCATTGTTTCCGTTGCTGTGACCTTCATCAGAACGACCTTGCCTTCCTCGACCTCCTCGGAGGTTCGCACCTCCAGTCGACGCTTCTCCTCATGCAAGCAAGGTGAAGAGCATCCCTTATTTTGCTACAGGGAAAGCTCCATTAAAATTTACATTTGATGCCCTTGCAAGGAATTTGATTTTGATATTAATTATTTTATTACATCAAACTTGTGGGAGCCCCTTCTCTTCTCGAGTTATTGTGACAATAGTGGAGGATTTAATTTACTAGTTAATGCACTTTGTTTTTCCTCCCATGTTGAGTTGATATCAATGGCAATCTATTTTTCTTGGACATGATTTTATGTGGAATTAATATTGGTGATCTTATTGGTTTTATGCCTCCCTGTGATATGACCTGAAGTGTGGTATAATTTTAGTATTTTAGTAACTTTGATTGAAGGTTTTCCACCACATTAGTTACTACGATGCATTATTTTTCTGATACACATCATCTCTAAAAAGCGAAAAATGCTCGATCAAATCACGCCTTTGTCGGGGAGGCAACCAATGCAATAGATTCACCTGATTTTTATTTTTGATTATTCTGAGTTGTATAGTGATCTAACCAGTTGTTATCTTTTCTGTGTGAGGAATTCGACAAGGCGACAGGCACAATAGAGCGATGACATCGACCTTGAGTGACGTCCACACGTGGTGAAGACGTAGGAGACCTAGATCCCTCTCTCATAGGGGATTCTCCTCCGTCGCAATTTTATTTCTATCTTCTCGCCCTTATAGTAATTGGGGCTTATTTTTGAGGGTAAATCCTCAGATTCTTTAAAGACCAGGGGCTATATTTTTTCTGCGTGTGAGAATTATTTTTCTGCTTGCTTGTACCTAAAACCAACAAAAAAAGTTATCAGGCTGCCTGTTTAGGAGTTGCATGCCCTTAGGTGCGCACATTTAGGGGTGATTAAGCAGCGTACTAGATCTCTTCTCTGCATTGCGTACATCATTGCACAAAGATTACTGGAGATAAGTATACCTTTCTATCTTTGCATCCAGCTCCTATTCATGCATTTGCATTTAGATTAAAATTCAAGACCACCAAACTGATTGAATAAACCTAATTCAGTGGTCGCCTAACTGAAATTGGGACTGATAATCAGATTCGACCTTAAAACCAAATCACACTTGATTTGATTCAAAGGGACTTGTCTGTGCTTTCAAAATCAAAAAAATGATTTGTGGTGTGCTACACACTTCTGGCACTAAGCATGCACATTAGGCACCACACTAAGGCTCAATCCCTTAAGGCTATAGGCACCGATCTCTTTATTGGTGCAGACCCTCCTATTTCACTTTGTGATGGTGGTACTATCTTTTGACCAAGTGTTTTCATACTTCACGGTGGGGGACACCCCTTAAAGGAACAAAAGGGTAGTTAAGAGGCACCGCTTACGCATCACCTCAAAGGAAGGGTTCGCCCTACTTGCATTCCTCTGTTCATCCTTGGAGTAACTTCTCACTTGATCACCTGAGAGTAGCATTGAAGCAAGGTGTAAGTCATAGTGCACACGAAGGTCGAAGTAGAGCCCGTAATTGATTGTGAAAATTCTGTGGTCACCAAGAAAGAACGTAAACGACCTTTGTTCTTCTCCAAAGAGCTTGTCAGGGATCTCAAGTCACAACTCCTTCTTATACCACTAAAGTGGGAACAGACAGATGCAAACTTGACCCCATTTGACAACCTTAAGGGGTGGATTGGAGGTTGACTTAAAATCGCTCTAAGAAAGAAAAGAGAGTCCCATTGCCTTGCGTTTGATTGGGGTGTGTTGCTTAAAGTCATGTTTTCAAATGGATTACAATAACTACTTCACTTCTCCTCACCCTAGAACATCGAATTCCATCACTTGTAGCTATCCATCATCTGATGAACAATGGGATCCTTTCTACTCCTACTATAGGAACATTGGTTTGATTATTCCCCAATCTTGTGATCATGAGTAGAACCTAGGAGAGGGATACACCATCCCTAACCCATCCATGACTATGCCCAACCCACCCGCTAGTGATGATTCTTACACACTCAGTTGGACAGAAACTCCTAGGGATTATAACCCTGAGCATGACTATCCTCCCCAATCTGATAGTAGCCTCTCTTCTTTTATGATAGAAATGCAAAAACAACAAAAAGAAATGATGGATTATATGGGAGAGATTTTGAGGAATAGTCAAAGATTAACGGAAGAGATTAGCCAGCTTAGCAACTCTCCTACAGTCAATTCTGATCCTTACCTCTATACACCCAATTACCAAGCTAATTTTGAGGAAAACAATGACAACAGGGATCCTATTTTGAGGAGTAGCTATCACTTAGATGTCCCTCATGAGATATACCCACAAGAAGGTAATCTTGGTCACTATCCACCTGATCTTAATTGGAAGGAGAAACTGGGCCCAATAGATGAACTTGACTCAAATTTTGATGAAATGGGTCGTAGTTAAATAGTCAACCCAGCTCATAGTCTGAATCTTGAGGTGGAATCTGTACCCCATCCTAGGGATCCTGAGCATATACGTTACGCTTCTGAGGACGTTGCACCTTAGTTAGAGCTCCCTGAGGATTGTGATTTAGAAGTTAAGAAGTTCCAAGAGTCTTGGATGCTAGAGGAAATCATACTAGAAGGAAGTGATAACAACCACACTCCTCTATCAAGGGGACCAACACCTGTCATTGAATATTCTGAGCATTCACACGTACCCAACCCAAGTGACCATGAGAAAATTGAGACAAAATTTGAAGAATTAGATCAATATTGGTCTCAGGGACACGAAGAGTTGATTTTTGAGGAAGCACTTGAACTTGATATGAAAGGTTGTTCTGAGTCTCAGAGTGAAGAGGGACAAAATGTAGAAGAGGATGATGATGACTTTTAGGGGCTTAGACTTAGAGTATGGAGTGACTCTAGGGGAGATTATGTTTTGTTTGAGGACCTCCCCCCTGAGGATCTGACTAAATTAGCCAAATCTGGATTCCTACATACCTTTGACTATCAAGATCATCCTCTCAAACAATAAGAAGAAATGGAAGGAATTACAACTCTTCAGGAAAGCATCTATACACCCTAAGAGCAAGATCTTAGCATTGAACAAGAACCTGGGGATGTCATTATTAAGGACACTCAAAACCCTATTGCTTCCAACCCACTTCTACATGATAATGAAATAAATGACACCCTTGAGCGGTTCAATTTGGACAACAAACATTTGGGCCCATTCCAGGACGTGCACACCAATGATATGTAGCATGAAAGGCAGTTAGTAACTAGGATGCTTCTGATGATAGTTAGGAATTGGAATGGTTGTCAAGAAAGAACGCTGAACCTCTCAAGCCCTCATGGACCCTCTTCCCTACCCCGCACCTGAGAGACTTTAGCTCACATAGTACCAGCTTCCTAAAATCTCTGCTCACACTTTTGATTAACAGGGGAATATCTAGACCAATACACCCTGTGGTAGAGTGGCGAGTTTGGATCGACGCCTTTCCATGTCAACCCATCAGTCTTAGGGTATGCTTCGTCGCACCCTCTGTAACCCACACATATCTTCTTGAGGAGCCTTGGTCTCCTCACTGCACACTCTTGGAGGTTACTACTCATGTGTATTATGTAAAACCTCCAAAAATAGCTCAAAAGTACCCTCTTTTCACCTGTATCTGGAGAGCATTTGTCATCACTATCCATCACCATCTGGCCAACATATTGGGTTACTTACTTGCCAGGGCAAGTTTGTTATGTATCTTCTTCTAGTCTCCTTCTACTTCCCTTTCAGAACCCAATTTATGAGATATTCCAATTCTACCTCAGGTAGTATCTTTCCTGGCTTTTGCTTTTCAATGAGGACATTGTCAGATTCAGGCAGGGGGTATAACTTGAGGTTGTTCATAGCATTTATACATATTCCGCATGCAATTAGGCATCCATCTTGCATGAAAAAAAAGAAAAAAAAGAAGAGAGAGAAAGAAAGTGATGAAATCTTTTGAGCTAAATTTCAAATATATTGAGGAGAGACACAGAGAGAAAATGTGCAAAAATTATGCTATTCCTAACAGTTGATTATGGAAGAGTTACCTAAGTTCTAGGCCAGAATGAATGAATAAATAAAGTCCTGAAGTGCTAGAGAAAAGGAGATAAGTGAGGAATACTGACTTTAGGCCTTCTGGGTCTATTTTAGGGCTTAAACACTTACGTATTTGTTAAGATCTGGACTATTCCTCAAGAGGTTGAGGGAGTTGTGAGGCCGATGTATTAAGTCTAAGGCTTAGGGAGTATTCGGCCCCATTGCCTGCCCTTTGGTTTGCCGGACTTGGTAACCTAGGAACCCAAAAATCACACACTGATCTGGTTCAGTGCACATAAAGAAGAATAATTCCAAAAAATGTCTTTTCAAAAATGCTTTCCTGAAAAGTTAACGTAGGAGCAGCTCGAAGACACAAGTTGATTGGACGAGTTCCCGGCATAGAGAGGAGGAATGTAAAACAATCTCCTTTAAGATGCGTTATAACATATCGTCTCCTCGATGCTTGTCTCTTAGGATATCTAAATATCCTACTGGGGGCATGGAAGCATCTCGTGGTGGTTAAGATGCCATGGGTAGCATTATCTCAAAATATTGATTGCTAGGGTCTGAACTTAGCAAAAGAACGCCATGGGCGGCACTATCCCAAAGTGTTGAAAGCCAGGGTTCTGGGCGTTGCCATGGGTGGTGCTATCCCAAAGCATCGATTGTCAGGGACCGTGCGAGGATTGATGGTGGGGACAAGGAATCTAATACAGATTGTGTTTAGGGCCAATTCAAGGTTAAGTCTAGGGGAATTTAAAAAGAAAGAGAGAAAACTCTCGAAATAATATTTCTCCCTATCTCTCTTACTAAAAAATGCACTCGCAAACTGAACCAAGCCTTGCTACACATATGCACTGGTGCTTTAACTATTGGGGTCAATGAACCTTTGGGCAGTTTTTACGGGAATTAGAAACCTTCGCGGTGAACCCAAGGCTGAGGTTGGTCAGGTCCGTATCTTGGCTGGTACTTGAGTACCTTTAGGCCTACAGTTAGTATTTCAATCTAATTTCTAGAGTGTGGCACGATAAGGCATCTTAACGGTAAAATCTGGCCTGGAGACTTGGTCTGTTTCATATGATTTTTCTCAGGACTAACAAAACTTAGGCATGGGGTATTTGATAGGTCCACATTAGCGGACGCACTTAGTGCTTAAGTACATTAGTATTTGGACAAGTATTTTATCTAAAACATGTATGATAATGACAAAATGATGTGACCTTTGAATGTATCATTTCATGCATTAATTACTTTAATATTAATGTGAAAGAATTAATTATTCACTTTAAAGGGAAGGACTTCACATCAAATCTAAATTTGAGGTGTCATATTGTGGGAATTTTATTTTGGCAAAATTTGGCAAGAGAATCATTCTTTTGCATATTTTAATCCCTTCCTTATTTGCCCTAAAACCTCTTACCTCTTTTGGTCACATAAAATATCGATGATTCCTTATCTCTCTCTCTCCCTCAAATGGCAACATAAAATTACGATTGTTGACTCTTTCCTTCTTTGACTCTCTCTCTCTCTCATTTTCTCTTTATATAATAAGGATGGCAGGAAAACTAGAATCTCATCTCCCTCCACGGGGAGGAATCTGCCCATCTTTACATCCCCTCCCCACAGGCAACCTCTCCACCATGTGCCACCACCACCGCAAGCCTCCATCATCGGCCACATCCACGACTGCGACCTTCCACCACTGCATCTCTCCTTTGACAACCACCACCGCAGTTGGTGGTGATAGCACTAACACCCGCAACTGCTTCCTCCACTGCATCTCCAACTTCATCACCATGCTCCATATCCTTCTTCTCTCTCAACCTGCACCGTGTGCCCAACTCCACCACTGCGAGACACCATCAGAGCCTTCAACCGCATGCTCCGCCTCTTCCTCGATTGCACCCCCGACCGCCACTACGAACCACCATCAACACCTTCATCGTATGCCTGCCTTTTTGTTAAGTCATCCAGGAACTCTTCCCGGATGTCTGAAGATCTGGGCCACATCTCCATCACCGCGCCTTCCTCTCTCCTTCGTGCGCCAACACCTCTACTGCGTGCCTTCCTCTGCCAACTGAAGCAGGAGGATCCCCAATGCTCTTGGTCTTCTTCTCCGACTTCAGAGTAGAGCCCCCCACCCTCGACTCCAGCCACCACGCCATTGTTCTTCCTCTAGGCTCGACCCCCTTTGCTCTTCCTCTTCTCACTTACATGCCTGTAGACCATGCACAGCAGACCAGCCTCCTCCCTTGATCGCGTCCACTCACCACTGCGACCACAACAGCACCGTGTACCACCTTCCCCTCTACCGCGATCACCCCTGATAGGCGCACTCCCTCGGCACCAGCCACTGTGATTGCTGGCGTCCTCCTCCTCCTTTTCTTCTTCTCCGACAAATAGGGAGGATGGAACCCAAAGCTCACCGTCCACTTCCTCCGCGCAACTAGCTCCACGGACCTCCAATCTCCGTTCCATCGATTCCGTTGAACTCGCCTCCCCCTCACGAGGGGCCACCCATGTCCATGACTGCTGCCGTCAACAACCCATGCGTCGGTGAGCTGCTGCCGCCCTCCTCGTTGCTGGTGAGAGCTCCGACCATTGTTTCCATTATCGTTGCCTTCATTAAAATGGCCTCGCCTTCCTCGACCTCCTTAGAGGTTGCACCTCCAGTTGATGCTTCTTCTCCTTACGCGAGCAAGGTGAAGAGCATCCCCTGTTTTGCTATAGGGAAAGCTCCATTAAAATTTACATTTGATGCCCTTGCAAAGAATTTGATATTGATATTAATTATTTTATTATAGCAAATTTGTGGGAGCCCCTTCTCTTCTTGAGTTATTATGACAACAGTGGAGGATTTAATTTACTAGTTAATACACTTTGTTTTTTCTCCCATGTTGAGTTGATATCAATGGCAATCTATTTTTCTTGGACATGATTTTATGTGGAATTAATATTGGTGATCTTGTTGGTTCTATGCCTCCCTTGTTGGTGCTAGAGCACCACGATCATTTATTTTGATGATAGCAAAACACGTGTTATTTAACATTTGCAATTTGAGTCCTAGATTTCAGGTCAATTGCAAATGTGGACGTGTTTAGACGGAGTTCGAGCTCGCATCCAGGACGGATTGGAGGAGCTTGACGGAAAACAGAGGAGGTTCGCGTGGAGCGAAAAGATTGAAGATAGAAGACAAGAAGAATAGGATAGATTCTTTTTTATCCTTTCATGTATCTCTTGTATTTATTTTCTTGCTCTTTTTTGATTCCTTAGAACATTATGTTAAAGAGCCTCAAAGAACCCTAACAGTAGTCCTAGGAACACCTGCACAACCCTAGGATACTTAGGTTTTCTGTAGAACACTTAGAAAACCAATATAGGGTTAAAACAGACTTTCCAGACGTCTAATTCACGAATCAGACGTCTGATAAAGGATTTTAAGACGTCTGACTGTTGTTTCAGACGTCTGATAACTGTTAGGCTGGACATAGTTAGTTCTGTCTGATGAAATCAGACGTCCAGACCTTAGACCAGACGTCTTAGGAGACGTCTGATGACTTTGCCAGACGTCCAGTTAGTGGACCGTTGGCCGGCTTAGAAAACACTCAAGATTATGACCGTTAGAGCCTTATCAGACGTCCATAGGACTTTACAGACGTCTGATAAATGACCGTTTTGCCTCGGCTGACCCAAAATCTCTTCTCAGAGATTTTCTAGCCGTTGCAACGTTTGGAAATCAATTCCCACAGTAAAAGTAGGTTTCCAGACGTCCAGACATAGTGCCAGACGTCCTGTATGTCGTCTGATGGACTTGCACAAAAACCCTGTTTAGATCTGATTCAAGTCAGGGAGAAACCCGCATAGAATCAGACGTCTGACCTTGAAATCAGATGTCTTAAAGTGGCCTTCCAGACGTCTGATGCCAGAATTAGACGTCTGATAATCCTGTCAAATGTAATCATTGTCCTGATTTCGGCCTGATTCTCTTGGATTTTGTTCCCAACGGCTATAGAACCCTTTCTAAGCCTTCCAAAGCCTTCCTAAGGCCTCTATAAATAGAGGGGAACCTTTGCAACACAAGATATACACTTAGAAACACAAAAGACACACTTAAGCAACATACTTCCACTCTCTTGTGTCCAAGAAGCTCTTGCTCTCTAAGCTCAAGTTCTACATCTTGAGAGCTAAATTCAGTTTGCGCACCCGCTCTCCCGCTGTTGTTCACGAGAGCGACGTAGCGCCATCGCGTGGCACACGCACCGCGTCATCGTCGACGCACTCCTTGCAAAGGGGAGTTTCTTATTTCCTATAGAAGCTAGGTTTAATTATTTTGTTGGCTCTATAGGACTATTGTTTATTTTATCTTTGTCTTTTGGTTGGGTATTCGCTTTGCGAATTCCCGTCTCCTTCGTGGGACAAAATCCTTCTCGTGGAGAGAAGGGGTTGAGGAACGCTACCCTCGTACTTGTAGCGTGGTTGTCTTGAGGTTGAATCACCCTCGTTTTAAGTGATTCGGTTTAGTGGATTTGATCAACTAGGTTGATCGGAAAATCCTAACTCGAGAGGGTTAGGTGGTGGTTTTTACCCGGTTTGGGTTTCCACCTAAAAATACCTGTGTACATTTTGTGATTGCTTATTTTGTGAGATTGCTTTATATATTTTATTTCCGCAACTATTATTACGTCACCCCTCCTAGTAGGGAACTTTCAATTGGTATCAGAGCAGGTCTCGCGTTATCGGCGTTACAAACCGGCGAGGATCTAGACATGGAGGGAAAAGCATTCGTGTGCACTGAAGGACACGATACCTCGCGACCACCATATTTTGCAGGTATAGATTTCATTTATTGGAAAAATCGTATGACTATATGGTTGCAGGCCTACGACTTCCGGGTGTGGGAAAAATGCGAATCCGCATTTTTGATTCCCAAGAAACCCGCAAAAGGTTACTCAGAAGATCAGGTTCAGAATCTCAACCTCAACGCAAAGGCAATGAATGCCTTGTATTGCGCGTTGAGTCTGAAGGAGTTCGAGAGAATCCAAGAGTGCACCACCGCCCACGAGATATGGAGGAGGTTGGAAGGCACTCATGAGGATTCCAGCTCGGAGGAAGAAGAAGAAGAAAAAGAAGAAGAAACCACTTGCTTTGGTTTCATGGCCAGAGGAAGCAACTGCGACAGTGACAGCGAAAGCGACTCCGACAATGAGGTAAACCTGGATTTACAAGAAGCTTTTAATGAACTTTTTGAGATTAGTAAATCACTTAGGGTAGAAAATAAAAGCATTAAAAAGAACCTTAGTTTTCTTAGAAATGAAAATGATAGGTTAGAAAAACAACTCAAGGATATAGAAACTAGTCCTAAGGATAATAACCTGTTATTAGAAAATCATAACCTCATCAATGAAAATAATAAATTGATTGAGGAAAATGTTAGTCTAAAAATAGAAATTTCTGATTTAAAGACTAAGATGGATATTATAGAAAAAGAAATCGCATGTCTTAGGGAAAACTCCAACAAACTAATCAACAAAGTAGATGATTTATATAGCCCTAAGGTTGAGAAAGGATCTCCATCAAGGAGACCTTCTAACAAATCCGGATCCAAGCCCACTTGGATACCGAAAAAAGAATTAGAATCTTGTTTTGTACGGTTCAGGGATAATTACAACATAAGGGACTGGACCTACAAGCTCAAGGCTGGTCAACTCAAGTTGGGAGAACCAAGGAGTAGACCAAGGAGGAGAACAAGAAGACCGATGAGACGGCGAACAAACGACGGACCCGCCGCACGTCGACCACCAGATTGGAGACCGGCGCCAATGCCCGGGCCTCCAAGCTACGGATGGGAGCCCCATCCGATGTGGCATCCACCACCACCATTCGGGCCATTTTATTGGCCATGGTAGGTGAGGTAAAAATTCTTAACCCTATCTTATTATCATAAGCATTGAGATAGGGGGAGTTAAAAAATGATGAGCTAATTGTCAATTTTTAAGGGGGAGATGTAAGGTAGCTAAATTTCCTTTAGAAAGGGGGAGAAAAATAATAGCTATCGCATTGTTACAAAAAGGGGGAGGATATTACCTTTGTTAAAAGAAACTCATAGAAGAGCATGTTTTAAGGGGGAGTTATAGGAAATGTAAAACCAATCAAACCTTTTTGATAATGTCAAAAAGGGGGAGGATTTTTATGCATTATTATTTACGGTTTTGTCATCATCAAAAAGGGGGAGATTGTTGGTGCTAGAGCACCACGATCATTTGTTTTGATGATAACAAAACACGTGTTATTTAACATTTGCAATTTGAGTCCTAGATTTCAGGTCAATTGCAAATGTGGACGTGTTTAGACGGAGTTCGAGCTCGCATCCAGGACGGATTGGAGGAGCTTGACGGAAAACAGAGGAGGTTCGCGTGGAGCGAAAAGATTGAAGATAGAAGACAAGAAGAATAGGATAGATTCTTTTTTATCCTTTCATGTATCTCTTGTATTTATTTTCTTGCTCTTTTTTGATTCCTTAGAACATTATGTTAAAGAGCCTCAAAGAACCCTAACAGTAGTCCTAGGAACACCTGCACAACCCTAGGATACTTAGGTTTTCTGTAGAACACTTAGAAAACCAATATAGGGTTAAAACAGACTTTCCAGACGTCTAATTCACGAATCAGACGTCTGATAAAGGATTTTAAGACGTCTGACTGTTGTTTCAGACGTCTGATAACTGTTAGGCTGGACATAGTTAGTTCTGTCTGATGAAATCAGACGTCCAGACCTTAGACCAGACATCTTAGGAGACGTCTGATGACTTTGCCAGACGTCCAGTTAGTGGACCGTTGGCCGGCTTAGAAAACACTCAAGATTATGACCGTTAGAGCCTTATCAGACGTCCATAGGACTTTACAGACGTCTGATAAATGACCGTTTTGCCTCGGCTGACCCAAAATCTCTTCTCAGAGATTTTCTAGCCGTTGCAACGTTTGGAAATCAATTCCCACAGTAAAAGTAGGTTTCCAGACGTCCAGACATAGTGCCAGACGTCCTGTATGTCGTCTGATGGACTTGCACAAAAACCCTGTTTAGATCTGATTCAAGTCAGGGAGAAACCCGCATAGAATCAGACGTCTGACCTTGAAATCAGACGTCTTAAAGTGGCCTTCCAGACGTCTGATGCCAGAATTAGACGTCTGATAATCCTGTCAAATGTAATCATTGTCCTGATTTCGGCCTGATTCTCTTGGATTTTGTTCCCAACGGCTATAGAACCCTTTCTAAGCCTTCCAAAGCCTTCCTAAGGCCTCTATAAATAGAGGGGAACCTTTGCAACACAAGATATACACTTAGAAACACAAAAGACACACTTAAGCAACATACTTCCACTCTCTTGTGTCCAAGAAGCTCTTGCTCTCTAAGCTCAAGTTCTACATCTTGAGAGCTAAATTCAGTTTGCGCACCCGCTCTCCCGCTGTTGTTCACGAGAGCGACGTAGCGCCATCGCGTGGCACACGCACCGCGTCATCGTCGACGCACTCCTTGCAAAGGGGAGTTTCTTATTTCCTATAGAAGCTAGGTTTAATTATTTTGTTGGCTCTATAGGACTATTGTTTATTTTATCTTTGTCTTTTGGTTGGGTATTCGCTTTGCGAATTCCCGTCTCCTTCGTGGGACAAAATCCTTCTCGTGGAGAGAAGGGGTTGAGGAACGCTACCCTCGTACTTGTAGCGTGGTTGTCTTGAGGTTGAATCACCCTCGTTTTAAGTGATTCGGTTTAGTGGATTTGATCAACTAGGTTGATCGGAAAATCCTAACTCGCTAGGGTTAGGTGGTGGTTTTTACCCGGTTTGGGTTTCCACCTAAAAATACCTGTGTACATTTTGTGATTGCTTATTTTGTGAGATTGCTTTATATATTTTATTTCCGCAACTATTATTACGTCACCCCTCCTAGTAGGGAACTTTCATCCCTGTGATATGACCTGAAGTGTGGTATAATTTTAGTATTTTAGTAATTTTGATTGAAGGTTTTCCACCACATTATTTACTATGATGCATTGTTTTTCTGATACACAACATCTCTGAAAAGCGAAAAATGCCCATTCAGGTACTTACCTAAGATTCAAACCCCCACTTTCTTCATTGTTGTGTCTGGTTCAGATTTCTTCGTTTCCTACATAGATGAAATCAACGAAAAAATAACAAGTTAGAAATCTCAAATTGCGAACCAAAAAGCTTAAAAAATTTTTGTTGCCTCCCCGGTAATGGCGCCAACTTGGTCATCGACGCAAGATGCATTTAGAAAGATCAGATATTATCATTGTTGTGTGAATCACGATAGAACAAATGAATTTATAAAATCTGGTGAGTACCGGGTTGTTCGTAGGGAGGCAATCTCGATTTAAGCAAAAGCTTTTCAATACAACTTTCTCTAAACAGATATTTATACATATGTATAGATCAAACATGCATAAAATCAAAATTTTATTGCATTCGAACAGAGTTTTTTCAAAATAGAAATTCCTAAGACAGATAGTAGATAGATAGAAAGAAAGAGAGAGAGATAGAGAGATGTAGATAGCTGATGCCGCTTGTGGGATTCTTATGCGAGGTACGTAGCACCTCTGATCCAGAGCATCGGGACGAAGGTTGAAGTTGTAAAGAGAGAAGCAGAAGACCATGGAAGAAGGTGGAAGAGAGAGATAGCTCTCCAATAGGGGGACCTAGGTCTTCTTTCATAGCTTTGATGGAGGGCAAAGAGGGTATTTTGGCCCTGCATCTCATGTAACAACCTTAGGTTAGTCAGATCCATCGATCGGGAGATGAACATACCTAATTTGGCCTTAAAACTCCTTCAAAATAGCCTTCTATGCTCTGGTCGCACGAGATGCTGACAAGTGGCACGCCCAGACCCCTTGATCCACGATTGCACTGCTCCTACTCCTCCGTGAGCGCCTGCTTCTGTTCTTCGCATGCCCGCTTGCTCAAAATGAGCACCTGATCCTCAGCCTTTGTGTCGATCCTCAGGCTTAAAGATCGCACCCGCTACCTTTGAATTGAAGCAAGCACGTGTGATTGCGCGTGGATTCCTGCGTCCAGCTGTGGCGTGCTCAGATTGTGCCATGGGGTCGCATCTACGTGCTCCACTTGCCATCGAATGGTCCAATTGTGCCCTCGCCTAACATTCTCTTGATTTCTCGCATAGTGCAGATCAAGCCTGCGTTGCTTGCTTGCGAGCGAAGGTGTGAACTATTGCACTACTCCATTTTGTTGCGTTTTCATTTTAAGGCAACTTCTCTCTCGACCGTGGGATGAAGATCCAACGGTCGAGATCTTCTCCTTTAATGAGGTGCAGATGGAGCGGGGACGTGGTGGCTTGTGGATCATTGGATGGCCCACAACGGCCCACAACAGGCGATCAAAGGTGGTTGTGATGGCACCACGTGCCACCATCATGGCTGTCCATCTTCTTTTCTTTGTATCTGGTGATGTAGACCTCCAATCGGGTTGATTTTTGCATCATTGGACAGCAATCGTTGATTCGGATCCATCCATGGTATCACATCTTTCATCTGAGGCTTGGATTTCTATCATCTTACTCCGTGGCCTCTGTTCTTCTATAAACTGCAAGGATGCTCTAGTTGTCAGATCAAGATGATTTTGGAAGAGTTGGACTCCCGTGGTCATCCTAATCAGATCTGTAAGGTCTGATCTGTCATCTACAGCCTCGAATCATCTGTAATTTATTTCATCTCTCTCTTAGGTCCTAAAATGATAATTTTATTTATTGAGCTAACAAACTAACTATTATGAAATTACGATACTTATGCATGCATTGTTCCTAAGTTATGCTAGAATCTAACTTAATTCAAGTAATTTAGGTCTCATGACTGTTGTGCAATCGATCCACAGCCACCTAATCTAGGTTGACCCAACCTAATCCAACCAAACCCACACACTTCCTTCTATGAAATTTAAACACATACACACTTTCTGTTAACGTGCAAAATTGGGTTTTAAAATACTTCGTCGTAGTATAGTCGAAATCACACGAAAATAAATATAATTTATAACTCAAAAGATTGTTAAGAAAGTCCAAGGTCAAACACAGGGAGCAAGTATAGCAATTAATCTCAATATCACAATTTAATCACAAATATAAGTAATTTATAATGAGAATTCCATGCAAGAATGATATGTATATGAATACCAATGTCAATGTGCAAAAGGAAGAGGGTAAAATGGTGATTTGAATCACTAATTACCCTTATACAATAATACCAAATAAGTGCATGGTATCAACCAAATAATTCCAAGCAAGGTAACTAAGCAATATAACCTCAAAAGGACAAATTGGTGGAATCAGATGTCAGATGCTCAAATCAGACAACTCAAACGTCACCTGCTATAGTGTTCTATAGAGAGCCGTTCTTCAGCTTTTCCTTTTCCTTCTCTCTTCTTCTCTTTAGCTCTTCCTCAAGTCACGCACAGAGGCAAAGGCCTCTTCTCCTTAAGTGTTAGAGAGTTAGAGAGCGAGGCAAAACCCCCTCTCTCTCTTTCCTTCTCTTCTTTTTCTTAAAGACTTGTGGTTAACTGGGTAATCGGGTAGGAACAGTAACCAGATCCGGGTGCAGGCCTATAGGCGTGATTGCAGGCTAGCAGTGAAAGCTTAGGCGGTTAGGTGTACGGGTAAGGTGAAGGGATCTCACCTGTGTCTTGAGGCGATAAGGAGGAAACATAAAATCAATTTATGCGCCTTCTTCCGCTCCTCAGTCCACGATGTGGGACTAAATCCTATGGCTCCTTCGTGTGTTGTCAGCTATTGAAGATGCGGTCAATTGATGGTAAAGGAGTGGTTGAAGCTCCCAATCGAAGGCCTGGGCATCTTTCTGGAAGTCTTCCGCTCTGCCTAGAGGTGGAGCCTGGAGCAGCTGCCACAAGAACATGCTTCGAGCTAGCTCGAAGTAGCTTCGTCAATGGTGACGATGACCTGTGTATCTGAAAGCATGAAAATGGCCTAATGGCCTCGATAGAATAGCTCAGTAGATGTGCACAGGTGCGGCGAAGGTGGTGGTGGCAGTGGCGTGCCTTGCGAGTAGTCGGAGGTGGCTGACGAATGTGGAGAATGGTGGCAGAAGTTGGGTTGTTCGGCGGGGCGAATAAGCGGCCAATCTCCTCAATTTCTTGAGGGTTTTGGTCGCTGGGACACGGCGAAGATGTGGAGACTGGAAGCGAGTGAATTCGTGGAGTGTAGTGGTCGCTAGGTCTTGCTAGAGGTATGCCAATGAGGTGGAAGACGGAGGCGTGGAGGTGCGTGAAGGGTTGAATTAGGGTGGTGGTGATACTGTGGTGATTAATGGCTAAAGGAGTATTGATTGAGGTAGAAGTTGGACGAAGGGGAGTGGAAACAGAAGTTGGATAAAGGGGAGTGGAGATGGGGGTTTGGTATGGTCGACGCTAGAGACAAAGGTGCTTCAGAGGTGGATAACGACGACGACGGAGGGATAAAGAGCACCTCGCCGGTATTGCGAGGTGTGGAAAGACGTGAGGAAGAAGAACCGGCTGCTTATTGTACGTGGTGGCCAGTGAAGAGGTCAGAGGTAGAGAGTCGCCTGGGTGAGGTGGAGTGAACTGGAGGTTGGTGGAAGAAGTGTTTTTGGCTCTATTTCTCACTGAGGAAAGGCAGGGATGGGAGGTCTTTTATAGGACTTAAGAGAGCTTGGATAATAGGAAACAAGCTCCATAGATTGCTTGGGACTCAAGAAGAACCCCACTAATTTCATGGGTTTGAACACATGAATCAGAGGGAGTTAGGAGTTGAAATTGATCCCAATAAGTTTCCCTAGGTGTGAACATCAATCCCACCAAATTTAGTGGGATTTGATTGAAGTTTGAGTAGGATTTTGTTCGGTCAAAGCTCGCTTGGAGATCGGTTGACCACCAGTGGTGGCAAGGACTACTTTCCAAAGAATATGAAGAAGTTAGGGGGCATTTTGTAGTTATTTCAAAAGTTGAGGGGCTATTTGAGAGAACAAGAGTCATACTTGGACCAAAATGGAAACTAGGTCGAAATGATCGCAGATTGGGCCTAAATTTTGATACAAACCTAATTTGGATGCAAGAAATTTAATGTTGAAGTTGGAATTTTGTTTCGAACACGTTGGATTGGAAAAATTACGTAGAAGCCCAAATTAGGGCAACTTTTTGTCTATGACTCTATTTCAGGCCAAAATGGGTTCTGATGGTCAAATTAAAGATACAAAACCTTGTAGAATATTTTTCTATGAATTTTAGAGGGTTTGGATGAATTTTATCCTGACCACAACCTCAGTTAATTAAGCATTTCTATTTTTAGGATTTTAGATGTCCATTAATTCTTGAAATGCGTGAAAACCCATTTTTTTCTACATGGACCCACTTATTAGACATTAATGACCATATGACCTTTAATAAACCATTGAAATACCCTATGGTTATTCTATATTTATGAAGTGCTGTTAATTTTGTAGAATAACCTTGTATTATTCTCTTCTTTTCAAAACAGGATAATATGCCCTTAGGACCATCTGATGGATATGTAGGAGCATTTATCAATCTTTTTAGACCAAATTGAGCTAGTTATGACTCATGATGGTGTTCCCATCACTTTCCTAAACACGCACCTTCCTAATCTACCCACCAACTAGTTGCCGCCAACCTTCACCAAAAAATCTCACGCACACCCATTCTAGGAAGGCCCTACAAACCATGCGTCAACCATTTCCAAAACTAGATCCTAAATAAGTGGTGATTTCGATTTTTGGAGAGAGCCAACTTACGACTTCCTTAGGAGGCCTCCCCATAAAAGCCAAGAGGAAACGATTACACATCATTCCTAAAAAATTCTCTCCTCACTTCTCAACTTGCGACTCCAACATCCCCTCCACCCCCAAAGGCCGTCCCCCTCTTATTCCTCTCAAGGGTTGATGTAGACAAATCTATTTAGGTTAAAATGCCTATTTACGCATGTTCCTATGCTCATAGATGCATTGCATAGCATGCATCATGCTACATTTCAAATAGCCTGTATAAATTATAGGTTAATTCGCTTCCTTTTGTGGCTAAGAGAGAAGGAGATTTATTTCGAGGCCTTGGATTGAAGATCCAACTATACGGATATGATTAGGACGATGCTTGGAGTCCAACACCTTTGAAATTGCCTTGATCAAACTTCTGCAACGTCATTTGCAGTCTGAGGAAGATCAAAGGTTAAGGGGTAAGGTGATGCAAATCCAGATCGTAGATGTCAAATCCAACCACACGGATGGGTTCGGATCAATGGTTGTAGCCCAACGACTCAAAAAATTGATCCAATCCAACACCCATGGCGTCATCCACAAAGTAAAGATGTTGGAATGCCCAGATTGAATCACATGGCACCACCTGAGCCATCGGCCACTCACCTATTCTCTATAGTGCCTCCAATGCATGCTGTGGATCGTTGCATCACCATCCAACGGCTGTAGGTGCACCATCTAGCAAGCTGATGCAAAAGCAAATCATAGATGTCAAATTCAACAACACGGATGGGTTTAGATCGACGATTGCAGCCCAACTATGTGAAAATCTATCCAATCTGACACCCGTGGCGTTATCTACAAAGTAAAGATATGGACGGCCCATATTGCGCCACGTGGCATGATGGGACGTCGGTTCGACCGGTTTGTGTTATATCGTTGTAGTAAAGCCGGTTGTTACCAACGTTTCATATAAAATTTTTTACTCGGAAAAATAAAAGAGTTCCCGAGGTCGAACTCAGGGAGCAAGTTGTATTCTAGAGATATACAAGTTCTATTACAAAAATAAAGAGAGAGAGAGAGAGATGAAAAATTGGCTTCTTCTTCTTTTCTTCTTTCTTCCTCTTTGTCTTTGGTTCTTCCTGTTCTTCTTCTTCTTCTTCTTCTTTTTCTTCTGCTTTCTTCAGATTTTCCCCTCGTGCTCTTCTTCTTGTTTCCTTTCTTTCTTTTTCGTCAGATCATCTTCTTCTTTTCTTGCTTCTTGCTTCTCTTCATTCCTTCTTCTTCTTTGTCTTCACCTGCCTTGACTTCTCTTTTTCTTCTTTCGCGATGGCCGTTGCTCTTCCTTCTTCTTTAGCGGGTCTTCTTCTTCTTTGGCTGCTGACCTTCCGTCGTCTGCCCCGGTGCTGAGACGACTTAACAATGCCTTCGCTACAGTGCAGCAGCTCCTTCTTCTTCAGCGGGTCTGCTTCTTCTTCTTTGGCCTGCACACTTCAGAGTTTATTCGTCAAGAGGCAAAAACCTACTCTACCCCCCTCCCCCACGTATTTCTCTCTCTGAAATCACTCTTCGGAAGCTCTCCCAGAGCGCTACCGGGTAATCGGGTTCGGGTCAGGCCCGGGTCCAGGCCCACCGGCGTGTGTGGTGGGCGAGGAGTGCAGGTCAGTCTACTCGGGTCGGGCCAGGTCCGCGGAGCGTGGTCACGGACGAGGCCGAGTCGGGTCGGGTCGGGTGAGAGGGACCTCACCCCGTGGTAACTGAGGCAAACAGATGGTGGCAGTTTTTCAATTTATGTGGGTGCGTGGCTTCAGAAGGTTCCGAGGTGGGACTATCCGCGCACCCGTTTCTCTCACGCCTGCAGCAGGGATGGCGCTTCCAATTGCAACAGCTGTTGAGGCGCGCAACTCCAATTGAGGGCCGGGGTGTGTGCGCAAGACTCTTCCGCGCTGGCCGTGGCTCTTCAACCTGGGATATCTAGGCTTGGAGCAACCTCGAGCAAGCTTCGAGCTTCCTCGCCAATGGCGGTCAAGGCCTGGAACCTGAAATCAATAGCACGGCCTCTCGGCCAAATCAGACAGGCGGGGGACCTTCGCCGTGGCACGGCGAAGGTGGTCAGGGGGTCTGCAGGGGTCGAGATGGAGCTGTCGGGTCGTCCTAGGTCAAACTGTGAGCGAGGGAGTGGGTGTGTTCGGTGGGTCTGCAGAGGGTGTTTGGTGGGAAGTGGAGGGGCGGAAGAGGATCAGGGTGAGGAGGCGGAAGTTCTGCGGTGGTCGGCGAGCCGTGTGGGTCGCTGAGGTGATGGGAGCGGCTCGCCGGAGGGTGGTCGGAGGCGGAGAGGATGAGGGTGAATAGGGTCGGTAGAGGGCTTAATTGACTAAATCGAAAGCGGGGAAAGAAAGAGGAGGAGAAGGGGAGTAAGTCTAACTTAACTGCAGGGACGAAGGGGGAGGAACAGGGCGACAGTCGTATCGACTGTCGCCGGAGAAGATGATGCTCAGAGAGAGGGGCAGCGGCGAGCAGAGGGCTGGAGGGGCGCCAGCTGGGTGTGGCGTGGCGCGGGAAGAGCAGGGGAGGAAGTCTCTGCTGCTGGTAGTGCGGCAGAGCGAAGAGGTGGAGGGGGAGGAAGTCGCCGGAGCTGGTGAGCGTCTGCCGGAGAAAGAAGAGAAGAAAGCTGGGGGTTTTCTCCGTCAGATCCAGGCTGCCTTGGTCGGTGGAGCGGCGGGGGGTATTTATAGGGTTGAAGCAGGGAGGAAGGCGGAGGGAGACGACGTGTCTCCCTCGCCGGAGCATGGTCGGAATTCGAACCCATACCGTCCGTGCGTTCGCACGGCCGGTATGGGGGGCTGCAATGACCATGGGGGTGCTCCTGCGACGGCTGACGACGCAGGGCACCCCCGGTACACATGCCAGGTCCTCCACCTCACCCTGCGCGGCGCCATGCTCCGCGCAAGGTCGCCGGAGCATGGTGCTGGCAGGGTTTTGCAGGAGGGACCTGTTTGCAAAGAACGAAGGAGAGTTAGGGGCCTAAATGCGAGGGTTCAAAAGTTGAGGGCCAAAGAGTAAATATATGAGGACCAAAGTGTAAAGTCGGTCAAGGAGGTTTCTTCTTAGGCTCAAGTTTTTATACATGACTAATTAGAACCTAAGGAATCTGATGGTAAATTTCATTTTCATATTAAACCTTGTTTGACCGGTCAATTTGCGTAAAGACCCAAATTAAGTTATTAATTGGGCATGGTTCTCAATGTAGGTCAAAATGGGTTCTAAAGGCCAAATTGAAGGTTCTAAACCCTAGAGATTATTTTTCTATGAATTTTAGAGGGTTTATTCTATTTTTACTTTGCCTCGAACCTTGTGAATTGAAGTGGGTTGTTTTAGGGTTACAGATTATCATTTGGTTTCTTGGAAGTGCTGTAGCCCTTGCTAGATCATCTCATCCCACTTTTATTCTTATTAAGCTGTTTTGACCTGTGTTTGGGCCCTGAATTACCCTGTATGCAGATTATACTGGTAAAATTGCACTTTTACCCCTTATGACTGGTTTTCTTCTCAAACTCAGAATTCTCTGAGTTAAGCCTTTCCTTGAGATATGTAGGAGCTTTTATCCTTTGTATTGGGTCAAAATGAGCTAGTTATGGCTCATGATGAGGTTCTCATCATACCCCCATGCCTAGCTTTTGCTAGTCCCTTAGCAAAAAACTTAAGGTTTCAACCCTTGTTCTAGACCATGAAGTTTTCAATGGTTTTAGATAAGTGCCTTTTTATTTGAGCATAGATTAGGTTAGAATGCTGACCATAGGCCTAAAAGATACTCTAGTACCAACCAAGATCCAAATCTGTCTAGCCTTAGCCTCAGTCTTTTAGCAAAGGTTTTTAAGGCCCGCAAGAACTAACCTAAGGTTTATTGGACTTCGTGGTTAAAGCACCCGTGCTTGAAATGATTTTAGCCCTGGCCCAGTTCGCAGTGCGTTTTGTAAGAGAGAGATAGAAAGTTTTTTTTCTGTTTGGAGAGTTTTCTCTCTCTTTTTCTTTTTAGTTCTAGCCTAGGATTGGCTTTTCAACACGGTCTGTATCAGATTCCTTGCTCCCATCATCAATCCTCAAGGGTTCCTGGCGATCGATGCTTCGAGATAGCACCGCCCATGGCAACCCCCGGAACCCTGGCTATTGAGATTTCGAGATAATCCCATCCATGGTATTCCGTGGCCGAATCCAGACCCTGGCAATTGACACTTCGAGATAATGCCATCCATGGAATCTGAACCAGCAGAGTGCTTACATGCCCCCCGTAGGATATGTAAATATCCTAAGAAACAAGCACCGAGGAGATGATATTTTGTCACGCATCTTCGAGGGGATTTTCCGCCTCTCTGCGCTGGGAACTCGTCCAAATCAACTTGTGTTGATCGGCCATTCCTATTCTAGGTGTTCTTTTCAGATTTTTGCGACGCTTCTGCGTGATTCTGATTTTTACGCTTACTGAACCAGGCTGTGTGTGAGATTAGGGTGCTTAGGTTACTGAGTCCCGTAAACCAAAAATTAGTTAACGAGGCCGAATACTCCCTAAGCCTTAGACCTAATACTTCAGCTTTTCATTTTCCTCAACCTCTTGAGGAGTGTCCAGATCTTAATGAGTACTAAGAGTCTATTCAAGAATGCCTAAGGTTTGCATTCTTACTAATCTTATTGTGCACTTTTCAGTTATTTTCTTGAATGAGGTCTAGAACTTAGGTTAATTCCTTAGTTCCTTACTAATGACTATCAACTTTTCTTATAATTTTGTGCTCCTTTTTCATTTTGTTTCTTCTCTCCTTCACAAAATTTTCCTTCTCCTCTTTTCCTCTTATTCTTTTTCGAAAAATTTTTTTAATTTTTATGGTATTTTTGGCATATGTGAATTTTTTCGTTTGAAACCTTTTCTTACAAGTTTTTGCACTTTCCTACCCCCCCATGCCTAAGATTTGCAATGTCCTCATTGTAACCTAGGGGGTCTTAGTTCATTCCTTAAGACAGAAATTTGGGTGAGTGGATGGGTCGGGTTGAATTTTTGCGGACGATTTCAAATTTCAGATGCGAACATCTGAGTTGGGGTCGGCTGTCTATAAGGGTGAACTTCGAGTGCTGAAAGGTGTCAGAACAAGTTTCAGGTTTTCAAAGAGAATGACGGGCTGCCTCCCGTTAAGCGCTAAATTTGATGCCTTCAGCCAAGCGGGAAATGCGATGGAGAGGGGATGGTCAAATCAGCAGAGTTTTGTAAGACAAGCACCTTGATTAAGAGCCTGGTTGGTCCAACCAGGTGCTTGTTCAGATCAACAGGCTGATGATGCAGCCCAAACCCAATCAATCTGGTGGGTTGATAGATGTGTATAAAAAAGTGTGGAACCCACCATAAACTATGAGGCTCAGATGGATGTGGAAGTGTAAACGCAGGGTTTGGCTGAGCCGAATCAGCCTGGTCAGAGTAGGGACCCGTAGGATAATCAGTGGTTGATGCAGGAACCCTACAGGGGTGATCAGAGAATGATAGAGCATGGTATGTAGTCTGATCAATGTTCGAAACCCGATGTGGAAATGCAATCGGCTCGGTGAGAGGTGAATCAGCATAGAAATTGAGTCCGGTTGCGGGTCGGGGTTTGGGAGAGGTTTTGATCCGTTCCGTGTGTGCGGATGAGGTGGTCATTGTGTACGAGGGCTCTTCTAGAAACAGATGATAGGTGATTTTCTGTAGAGAGTCCTCTGGGTAACTATCAAATGCCGGAAGAGTGTTTGTAGGATGAAAGAAATCGGATTCGAGAAAAAATTTGGATTCTGGGTTGCAATCACTCTTGGCATTTTCTGTTTTTGGTTCCTGAGGATCGAAAAGGAATGATTCTGTGTTATCGGTGATCTCGGGAATCAGGACCTCAGAGTCAGAGTCAGAGTCAGAGTCATGTGAACTGAGGTCGTAGATAGGCCTGGCGTGTTCAGGAAGGGGAATCTCTCCGCAATTATAGTCAGATCTGAAATTGTCGGAGAGTTGGCGAAAATGATCATGAATTCCACCACAGCAGAAATCATCAGATGTGGAATCAGCAGCCTGATTGGGTTCTAGCCTATATATCACTTCTGGGCTCAAAAAGATGTTCTGTTCAAGCTCTAAGCTGGTAGGATAGACCCCATTAAAACCTTGCTCATCCAACTCCTCAGTTTCTGTATCATAAATTGGCATGTTTTCTGAAAAATCGATCAGATTTCCTGAGGATGTTGGAGAGGGATATTCATTAAATAGAGGCCCGGAATCATATTCTGTAAAAATTTGATCTTTCTCATAAGGGGCCTCATAATCTTCCCAATAAGTTTCAGATCTAGGTTCTAGGCTTAGGATGTGGGTAGAATTATTAGAACCTAAGTCTGAATAACCTTCGAGGGTTACCTTATCAAAACAAGGGGCGGAATTTATACCCTCCAGAGGTTCAATTCTAATCTTGTTATTGCAGGAGTCTTGGAGTTCTAAGCTTGGTGATTTATGGCCTAGGGTTGGCTCAGCATTGTGTTCTCCTGCAATATCCCAACCTAATTCAACATTGTCTTCTATCTGGGTTGGGATTTTACAACCACTTTGTGCCTCAATCCCGAGATCTGGGAAACTGAATTGTTCCTTAATACTGTTCCAAGATGGTTCATCCTCTGTTTCTGGTTTATACGGGTATTTCTGGTTGATAATTTGTTCTACTGATTTCATCATTTCTACCCGTTTTATAAGGGCATCTTGGTGTTGTTCCCAAAGTACAGGATTTGTCAAGCATTGAAGGTATTCAGATTGGTGTAATTTTTCCATCTCAATGTATCCTGTCATGAGCATATCTCGGGTTGATCCTTTTGAAATTCCAGTTAATAGAATTTGGGCACAGTTTATGATGAAGGATGTGGTTGTTGGGACATCAACCTGAATATCTCCTATTGAGGTTTTTTCTTCTTTTTCATAGAATCTTATGGCATCCTTGATCATTTTATCTTTCATAGATCTCCGATATTCAGGTTTCTTGAATGGTAGTCTTGCTAGGTGATTAGGCTGCATAATTGGATCTGGTGGTGGAATCAAAGTTTGAATTAAGATGGAAGAAGGGGATTTTGTTCAGAATCAGAGGAAAGAGGGGCTATGTGAATGATTTCTGCAAAAACAAAGGAACCGAGGCTTAGCCTCGGGAAGAGTGAATTTCTATAGGAGGTTTCAAGGACCTCCTGAAAAATACTGAAGGGCTGGATGAGATAAGCAGGTGCTGGACCCAATCAAGACACCCAAAAATTGTTGGGTGACTATAGAGGTTCGGGGCAGATGGACCCCTTGATCAGAAAGATCGTCCACCTGAGAATTACCTGGGCAGCCAGAGAGGGAGAGTCCCGCGAAGACCCCTACACGGTAGAGCGTCCCCACGGGTTACAGGGTTTCCCCCACCCGACCTCTCTTGTCACTGCGGTTCCAGGTAGACCAGAATGGGGATCTTGACCTCTTAAGTCTACCAATTTTAAGATCAGGGTGCTTAAGGTTTCACTTGAACTTTAGTCTTTTTAAGTGCAAAGAGTGACCTAATTTAAGGTTGGTTAACCCAAGGGGTCAACTTTACCTATTGTTTTCTTTAAGAGCTTTTAGGTCCTGTCTTTTAGGGTTCAAGTGTTTAGAGAGCCAATTGTTTTAGATTTTCTTTGAATAGGTATTTTCAGACAAGGGCTTGGGCACACTTCATTTGGTTTTCTCAATTCTTGCTTAAGGAGTGTGTCTCTAAATCCCTAGTGTTGGATCCTAGGTTGGCTCTACTTGGTCCAGTTAATTCTTTGTTGGGTAATTAGGGCTCAAGCAAGAATGTGTTAGCCCTTAAATACCCTTAATAGTGTGCAGAAATAATGAGTTGAAAACATGCAACTTTTATGGTTACTAAATATGGAAGACAGGTTAGCCCTATATTGCTTGTTCTTTTCTTTTCTTCCTCTTTAGAGTGTAGGGGTTAATAGTGAGAGAAAAGATTTTACCTGTCTTCGGAGTAGTTGTGTGGTTGCTTGTCTTCTTGAGTTCCTATAGCTGCACAAAAGAGAGGAGATTATTAGAACTTAAAAGATACAGGAATGTTTACCTCTAGAATAGCCGTTGCTCCCCGGCAACGGCGCCAAAATGAAATGAGACGTCGGTTCGACCGGTTTGTGTTATATCGTTGTAGTAAAGCCGGTTGTTACCAACGTTTCATATAAAATTTTTTACTCGGAAAAATAAAAGAGTTCCCGAGGTCGAACTCAGGGAGCAAGTTGTATTCTAGAGATATACAAGTTCTATTACAAAAATAAAGAGAGAGAGAGAGAGATGAAAAATTGGCTTCTTCTTCTTTTCTTCTTTCTTCCTCTTTGTCTTTGGTTCTTCCTGTTCTTCTTCTTCTTCTTCTTCTTTTTCTTCTGCTTTCTTCAGATTTTCCCCTCGTGCTCTTCTTCTTGTTTCCTTTCTTTCTTTTTCGTCAGATCATCTTCTTCTTTTCTTGCTTCTTGCTTCTCTTCATTCCTTCTTCTTCTTTGTCTTCACCTGCCTTGACTTCTCTTTTTCTTCTTTCGCGATGGCCGTTGCTCTTCCTTCTTCTTTAGCGGGTCTTCTTCTTCTTTGGCTGCTGACCTTCCGTCGTCTGCCCCGGTGCTGAGACGACTTAACAATGCCTTCGCTACAGTGCAGCAGCTCCTTCTTCTTCAGCGGGTCTGCTTCTTCTTCTTTGGCCTGCACACTTCAGAGTTTATTCGTCAAGAGGCAAAAACCTACTCTACCCCCCTCCCCCGCGTATTTCTCTCTCTGAAATCACTCTTCGGAAGCTCTCCCAGAGCGCTACCGGGTAATCGGGTTCGGGTCAGGCCCGGGTCCAGGCCCACCGGCGTGTGTGGTGGGCGAGGAGTGCAGGTCAGTCTACTCGGGTCGGGCCAGGTCCGCGGAGCGTGGTCACGGACGAGGCCGAGTCGGGTCGGGTCGGGTGAGAGGGACCTCACCCCGTGGTAACTGAGGCAAACAGATGGTGGCAGTTTTTCAATTTATGTGGGTGCGTGGCTTCAGAAGGTTCCGAGGTGGGACTATCCGCGCACCCGTTTCTCTCACGCCTGCAGCAGGGATGGCGCTTCCAATTGCAACAGCTGTTGAGGCGCGCAACTCCAATTGAGGGCCGGGGTGTGTGCGCAAGACTCTTCCGCGCTGGCCGTGGCTCTTCAACCTGGGATATCTAGGCTTGGAGCAACCTCGAGCAAGCTTCGAGCTTCCTCGCCAATGGCGGTCAAGGCCTGGAACCTGAAATCAATAGCACGGCCTCTCGGCCAAATCAGACAGGCGGGGGACCTTCGCCGTGGCACGGCGAAGGTGGTCAGGGGGTCTGCAGGGGGCGAGATGGAGCTGTCGGGTCGTCCTAGGTCAAACTGTGAGCGAGGGAGTGGGTGTGTTCGGTGGGTCTGCAGAGGGTGTTTGGTGGGAAGTGGAGGGGCGGAAGAGGATCAGGGTGAGGAGGCGGAAGTTCTGCGGTGGTCGGCGAGCCGTGTGGGTCGCTGAGGTGATGGGAGCGGCTCGCCGGAGGGTGGTCGGAGGCGGAGAGGATGAGGGTGAACAGGGTCGGTAGAGGGCTTAATTGACTAAATCGAAAGCGGGGAAAGAAAGAGGAGGAGAAGGGGAGTAAGTCTAACTTAACTGCAGGGACGAAGGGGGAGGAACAGGGCGACAGTCGTATCGACTGTCGCCGGAGAAGATGATGCTCAGAGAGAGGGGCGGCGGCGAGCAGAGGGCTGGAGGGGCGCCAGCTGGGTGCGGCGTGGCGCGGGAAGAGCAGGGGAGGAAGTCTCTGCTGCTGGTAGTGCGGCAGAGCGAAGAGGTGGAGGGGGAGGAAGTCGCCGGAGCTGGTGAGCGTCTGCCGGAGAAAGAAGAGAAGAAAGCTGGGGGTTTTCTCCGTCAGATCCAGGCTGCCTTGGTCGGTGGAGCGGCGGGGGGTATTTATAGGGTTGAAGCAGGGAGGAAGGCGGAGGGAGACGACGTGTCTCCCTCGCCGGAGCATGGTCGGAATTCGAACCCATACCGTCCGTGCGTTCGCACGGCCGGTATGGGGGGCTGCAATGACCATGGGGGTGCTCCTGCGACGGCTGACGACGCAGGGCACCCCCGGTACACATGCCAGGTCCTCCACCTCACCCTGCGCGGCGCCATGCTCCGCGCAAGGTCGCCGGAGCATGGTGCTGGCAGGGTTTTGCAGGAGGGACCTGTTTGCAAAGAACGAAGGAGAGTTAGGGGCCTAAATGCGAGGGTTCAAAAGTTGAGGGCCAAAGAGTAAATATATGAGGACCAAAGTGTAAAGTCGGTCAAGGAGGTTTCTTCTTAGGCTCAAGTTTTTATACATGACTAATTAGAACCTAAGGAATCTGATGGTAAATTTCATTTTCATATTAAACCTTGTTTGACCGGTCAATTTGCGTAAAGACCCAAATTAAGTTATTAATTGGGCATGGTTCTCAATGTAGGTCAAAATGGGTTCTAAAGGCCAAATTGAAGGTTCTAAACCCTAGAGATTATTTTTCTATGAATTTTAGAGGGTTTATTCTATTTTTACTTTGCCTCGAACCTTGTGAATTGAAGTGGGTTGTTTTAGGGTTACAGATTATCATTTGGTTTCTTGGAAGTGCTGTAGCCCTTGCTAGATCATCTCATCCCACTTTTATTCTTATTAAGCTGTTTTGACCTGTGTTTGGGCCCTGAATTACCCTGTATGCAGATTATACTGGTAAAATTGCACTTTTACCCCTTATGACTGGTTTTCTTCTCAAACTCAGAATTCTCTGAGTTAAGCCTTTCCTTGAGATATGTAGGAGCTTTTATCCTTTGTATTGGGTCAAAATGAGCTAGTTATGGCTCATGATGAGGTTCTCATCATGGCACCATTTGAGCCATCCAAGGAAGCCCAACCATTCTTTATTGCACCTCTAACATGTGCTGTGGATCGTTGGATTGCCATGCAACGGTCGTAGGTGCTCCATGTTGGCCATTCATCCAAGGAGTTCATCATCTCTGATTCTCGACCGTTGGATCTCCATCCAACAATCGAGAACTCGCACCACCATATCCCTCCACTCGCCAACCCATCACCTTAGAGTAGTGGTCCTAGAGGCATTCTCATCCACCAGGCATGGGTTTGAGCCTCACGAATGCCTCTAATTTTCAGCTCTTGCGTGGTGCTCAATTTGGGCTACTCGATCGCGATCAGGTGGCATAGGTGAGGCCATGTGGCCTCACGGATGAGCAGAATTTCAGATGTGGTTGATGACACGTGATCAGACATGCCCTCTCGTGATCTGAGCGTGGGTCTCGCGCTATCTCTACCCTCCATTGTTGATCTGACGGTTGGGAATTGTTCAAGCTGTGATCGCGAAGGCATAGCTGGTGCTATGCGAGTGTGTATGAGAGGAAGATGCAGCTCACAATCATCCGAAGGCTCCATAGCGTGCCACATGTTAAGGCGAGGAGGGATCATGCATTGAGGGCACAATTTGAGGGAGTTGGAGGTACGATCTAAGTCGTTCACTCACGATTGGATGGCACGCGATCTCTCGAGTGATGTGGCATGAGTTCGGGCTTGAAATACCCATTTTGTCCTTGATTTTCACCTATATAAAGGCCTTAGACCCTGCATCCTTCTTCATGTCTTCCTATTCTCTCCACACCTCCTCCAAAGCTCTAAGGAGCTTGTCCCAAGCCCGGGATGCTCTTCTAGAGTAGAAGGTAAATAATTTTTCCCGCATTCTCACCCCCTTTGTGGAGCATCCCATGGTTGTCTTCTCACCACATTCACGAAGCAGATCCTTGCCGCGATGCCATCTTGCCTCACCCTCCTTCCTTCGGCTCCGTTCTTCTACATGCAGCCTCTAACCACCTTCGTCCAGGCATCGTCAAAGCGAGTTGTCCTTCAAGCAGCCATTGAGGGGGATTTCCTCATCTCATTCAATCTTTTTATCGCTTTTTAGTGTAGTTTTATATTTTGAGATTAGTTGTAATAGACACTGCTCCATTTTGTGAAATAATTATTCTCTCTCTTCTATTATTTATTCCTTAAGAAGAGTAGCTCGCATAAATTGATTTCAATTGACTATTTTTCTTGTGAAAATAAATTCAAATGCAGCTTTTAAATCAAATGTTCGCCTCTTGTCTTCAACCTGGGACTCACCTCGATTTCGATAAAATTTATCTGATAACAAATTTTACGCAACTACGACGATAGGTTTTTAACTCCATCTTTCTCACGTATAAATCTCATACATCATTTTGGCGTTATTGTCGGGAAGGCAACGATCTTTGATATTTTCTGCATTTTTCCACCTTACTCAACTTTTACCTCACGTTTTCCTTTTACTGTGATTGTAAGAAATCTCTCGAGGTAGGCAAAAGAGATAAAACAGAGTAAAGTGCTGATGAAGGTTTGGTAAGTCTTCCCCCACCACCCACCCATTAGATTTTCAATCCATCATATAAATACTCAAACCCAAATCAACTTAGGAATTTGTATAAACCCAAGGAGAGATATTGGTTGTTGGTTTGTCACTCCATCCACCTTACCTCCACATATAAATAAAAAATAAAAAAATTTATGATTGTGAGATTTAATTGAACACACTATATACACTCACAAACTAAGGCACACAATCACTTTGATTCTACCACTTAATCGAGATTTGATCTGTGGACCCGATATAGTTTAACTCAATACACATAAGTGAGTAGAAATCTAAATAGGTTAAACATTCTTTGTGTGCCTTAATCAAGTGGTGCAATAGGCCAATTGATTGAACTGTTTGGGCCACACCACTAATATTAAAATTGATTCATTCAATAGCTTTCTCTCTAGGGTTGAGTTTTAGGGCTGAACCAGGCACTCCACATTATTTTTGATTTTAAAGGAATATATCATCATGTTGGCCTTAAGGATTAACTCGCCCTATGGGACTCCAACTGAGATTTTCTTTTCTTAATCAGCTTCTACCGGTCCATCTGATGTCTAGCTAGGGGAGTAGTGTTAAATGACCATGGTTGGGGGGTATCAAAGGAACTGGAGGTGCAAGCCAAAGGAAGAACCTTCTCCTTAATCCCTTCCTCTAACTGGTTGGATTGACCAGATAGAAGTAGACCAAATCGTTTGTTTCATCTTAAGATGGGTTCTAAGAGCCTGTAAGTCTTTAGGCTACCCACGTATGGACAAGTTTAGTTTGATTGTACTGTATGGAAGCTTTCTTTTCTCTATTTTCCCTCCCACATATCCATGTATCCTTCCACATCCTACACACACTTGCAATCTTACCCTCCTACCACCTCTTATCCCTAATATGATGATTATTATCTTGACCCGACCTGTACTCAACCATTTACTAGTTGGGATAACCCAAATTGGGGATACAATTTTGGACCTCAATGTCTAGGGCCTAACCCTGGACATCAAGATTTTGATTACTATCCTTCTCATGACCACTTGGATTATAAATCACAGTAATGTTATGAGCAACCTAATCGGATCTACAATCAAGAAGGGTATACTAATTATTACACCTACCCTCTCCAATATTATATTAAACATAGGCCACCACCCCTCTTTGAACAACCTAAAATGACCTATTATCAGGGAGGGCCCCATGAACCTCAATTCCTTGACTCCCCTGGATTAAACCCAAACCCACCCAACCTTGAACTGAACTAGTAGGTTCAGGTGAACCAGGCCCAAGATAGGGTGTTGGCTAACTTGAGGAACACCATACGATCTTTGGAAACTCAGCCAACACCCTACATGGAAGCATTGCAACCTTTGATTAAGATGATTGTTGAGTTGAATAGCTATGTATTGGATTGGCTCTAAGATGTTGAGGATAAGGGCCTGGGTGAGTTTTTTTCTTGGGAAATTGTCAAGACTGAGGATGAAGTTTGTGGTTGCCTTAGTCCAATCTTGGGATGATTCTCAGGATGAACCCCCTTCAGGAGAGCCAATGTCATAACCCGCTCAGGCACCTGTAGGGGGGCAATTTTTATGAGACCTGGATGACCAAGTTGGCTAGAGCAACCCATTGAGGATGAACCAATTTTCTCACCTGAGATCCTCGAGCCATGGAGCGAGGAAAAATATGTCTCCATGGACTAGGAAATGGTAGATGATTTTGAGATATATATAAATGAGGATCAAGAATTCTTTGATTTTGAGGGTGAAGAATCTTTAGGTGAAGTCTCACTTGAGCTTAAGGAAGATGATTTTAGTGAGACAAACGGGCCAAAGGAATCTGATCAATCATTTGAAGGCCTTATAATTGAGGATTATGATCCGATTAGGTCTAATTTGGAGGATTCGAATCCTGATTTATTGGATGATTCAATCAATAGTCCATTCCTCAACCACATCCTATTGAGCATAATGATGATTCTATTCTTGAGATCACCAAACCCAAGTTAATTATGCTTCATCCACACTTGTTAGACTTGGATATTTAAGATGGGGTGTAAAACAATCTGGAGGTCCCGGAAACATTGATTTTGGAGGGTAGAAATTTGGAAGTGAAAATTTGGGAAGTTAACTCTGGGGAGACAGATTATGGATTAAGGGTTCCTATTTGCCTCAAACCACCAACTTTTTACTAAGACCCTTACGATATTTTTGTGGATATGAAACCAAGTATACAATAATAGATTTTCTTTCTGGGCAGACTATTAGCTGGACAAATGAGTCAATTGATTTAGACCTACCTATTGTCCAACATTTCAGACTTGGGTTCCATACCACAAAGCCATAGACTTAGCCCTGCAAGCACAATGATCTCTGGTTCTAGGTAATTTTCATCCAGAACCTTAGAATTGCTCAACCTTGGGGCATGGGTCTGCATCATAACCTAGTCCACATCTGTAGACATTCTCTGCTGGTGGGTCAAAGGATAAATCTTTTTCTCCAGATCCTCACCCACTATTCTGATTCATTTATTTCTTCCCTTTGTTTATCTATTATGCCTAGCTGAAGGCAATAAATTTAGCACTTGCGCATATTCTCTGTAGAGCTGACTGGATCTATCATGAAATTTAGGTGATATTTTGTTTATTCCGTCCTTTTTATTTCTTTATTTTACAATGAGGACATTGCATCAGTTAGGCATGGGGAGGCGGATACTTAATCCTGAATTTATTTTGTTAGCTCCATAGAATTTCCTTTATTTATAAAAAAAGAAAAAAGGGAAAAAATTAAAAATCCATAAAGACAAAAAAATAGAGAATTAGTAGAAGAGAACATAGGCATTAGAAATTTGTTAACTTTAGGAGACAATACTTTAGGGCCTGAATACTTTGACTCTTTAGGTCTTTGAGCTTAATTAGCCTGGGTGTCCACTAAAATGTGGACCTATTTCTCAAGTCCTTGCTACTCTAAGTTTATGTTAATTTGGTTAACAATTTGGGGTAATAAATATACGACTTATTAACCCACCTTTTAATTTGAGGGGACTTATAGTCTAAGCATCTACACACTATTTGCATTGACTCGCTTTTCAGTGGTTCCAACGAAAATTAAGTAGCTAATGAACTTTTTAGGGTGGTATGGTTGGGAAGTTGTCGTGGATTTGACGCCTCATTGGCCGGTTGTCTAGAACACAGCCACATGACCATTCTCTTTTACTACTGCCTTTAGGTAAATCTTAGATTAGGGAGGTCACCTACTTAAAAGAAATCCAAAAAGAAAAAATAAAAAAATAGAAAAAGGAGACAAAAAAATAACAAGTCACACTTCACTGCACGAGTATGGCTAACAAATTATCATGGGTTTGATGCCCCATTGGCTGTTTGTCTAAAGCTCAGCTCAGAAAATGCACAAATAATGCCCAAACACTTAGGGAAGAAGCAAGAAGTAGAATAAACTAGGGAGATATATATTAGGTTTTCCCTTATATTGACCCCATAAAAATAAAAGTATGGAGAAAGGTACTGGTTGGAAAGATAAACCTTTAGGCTAAAAGTTTTAGGTCACCTAGGGTCGTAGAAACCTAAAGTCTGTTTTAACTGACGCTTAGTAAGTCTATCACTTTTTTACAAATAAGATGTTTAGATTAACATAGAGTTCTTTTCGAGTCTTGGGTGGATTGGGTAGCTGTAAAAAGCTGCCTCGAAACTCTAAATCCAAAAATCCAAAAAAAAATAGAAAAGAAAAACAAAAGGTATTTGCTTTAAAATAAGGCAAGCACTTGGGCGGTCTGCATTTTAACAGGCACTTAGGCACTGTTGAGTCTTTGTAATTAGGTCATTGGTTGAAATTTTCTATTGTTAATAAACAACTTAGGCCTAAGTAATTGAATCCTAATTCTATTCTTATATATAGCAATTAGTTTATTTTTGCTAGAGACAAGCAAAAGATAAGCATGGAGGTATGATGTGACAAATCTATTTAGGTTAAAATGCCTATTTGTGCATGTTCCTACGCTCATAGATGCATTTAGCATTATAAATATTGCATAGCATGCATCATTCTTCATTTAGAACAACTTGTACAAATTATAAGTTAATTTACTTCTTTTTGTGGCCAAGATAGAATGAAATTTATTTCGGGGCCTCAAATTAAAGATCTAACCATAGGGATCTGATCAGGACGATGCTCGGAGTCCAACATCACTGAAATCACCTTGATCAGACTTTTGTAACATCATATGCAGTCTAAGGAAGATCAAAGGTCAAGGGACAAGGTGGCGAAAATCCAGACCACAGATGTCAAATCCAACCACATGGATGGGTTTGGGTTAATGATTGCAGCCCAACAGTGTGAAAATCAATCCAATCCGACACTCATGGTGTCATCTACAAAGTAAAGAAGATAGACGACCCAGATTGTGCCATGTGGCACCATCTACACCATCCAAGGCCGCCGACCCATTCTCTATAGCACCTCCAACATTCACTGTGGACCGTTGGATTGCCATCCAATGATCTTAGGCACTCCACGTCGCCCCTTCATGAAGGAGTTCATCATCTTTGATTCTTGACCGTTGGATCTCCATCCAATGGTCGAGAACTCACACCACCATATCCCTCCACTCACCAATCCATCACCTTAGCCTAGTGGTCCACAAAGGTGTCTGCATCCAGCAAGCGTGGGTTTGAGCCTCACAAATGCCTTTAATTTTGAGCGCATGCGAGGCACTCAATTTGGGCTACTCGATCACTATCAGTCAGCATAGGAGTGGCCACGTGGCCTCACGGATGAGTGGAATTTCACATGTGCTTGATGACACGTGATCAGATGTGCCCTCGCATGATTTGAGAGCAGGTCTCACATGATCTCTACCCTCCGTTCTTGATCTGATGGTCAGGAATCGTCCAAGCTGTGATTACGATGGCACAGCTAGCACTACGTGGGCATCTGCGAGTGAAAGATGTGGGTCACAGCCATCCAATGGCGATCCATGGCTCCTTAGCATGCCACGAGTCAGCACGAGGAGAGATCACATGTTAAGGTCATGATTTGAGGGTGTTGGAGGTGTGATCTGAGCCGTTAACCCTCGACTGAATGACCCATGATTGCCCAAGTGATGTAGCATGAGTTGGGGGCTTGAAATACCTGTTTCGCCCTCAATTTTCACCTATATAAAGGCTTTAAACCCCCCATTTAGCTTCATCTCTTCCTATTCTCTCCACACCTCATCCAAAGCTCTGAGCTTGTCCCAAGCCTGGGATGCTCCTCTAGAGTAGAAAGTAAATAATTTTTCCCACATTCACACCCCCTTCGTGGAGCATCCCATGGCCATCTTCTCACTACATTTAGGAAGTAGATCCTCACCGCGATGCCATCCTATCCTACCCTCCTTCCTCTAGCTCTATTCTTTTACATCTAGGCTCTCACCACCTTCATCTAGGCGTTGTCAAAGTGAGTCGTCCTTCAAGTAGCCGTCAAGGGGGATTTGCTTATCTCATTCTTTCTTTTTATCGGTTTCTAGTGTAGCTTTATATTTTGAGATTAGTTGTAATAGACACTGCTTGATTTTGTGAAATAATTATTCTCTCTCTCTCTTCTATTATTTATTCTTTAAGTAGAGTAGCTCACGTAGATTGATTTCAATCGACTATTCTACTTGCGAAAATAAATTCAAACACATCTTTTAAATCAATGTTCACCTCCCTGTGTTCGACCTGGGACTCACCTCGAGTTTCGGTAAAATTTATTTGATAGTGGATTTTATGCAATTGTGACGATAGTTTTTTAACTCCATCTTTCTCGCGTATAAATCTTATACATCAAGGGTCCTCCTCCTCCAAGGCTCCCTCCATGGACAACTAAGAAGAAGGTTCTCCAAGGCTTCTTCAAGGGCGGCAAGAAGGAAAGCACAAGGGATGCAACACCTTCTCCTCTCTTCATTTGGGTGTCTCCTCTCACCTCCATAGAGAGGGTTAATGGCCCCTCTATCCTTTTTCTTCTTGGTTGGACAAGGAGATTCTCCGTATACCTCCCTTGGTTGGCCATCCTTTGGGTCACTTTCATGTTATCTTTTAATGCATGATGAACTCTCATGTTAGCCCTTTATGAATATTTTTTGTCATTTCATGTGCTTATGTTATGCATGCCCAATTTTATTGATTAGCATCAATTAGGGCCATCCCCCTTAGGTTCACCATAAGCACGGCCACCATAGCCCCACATAGATGCACTTATTCATTTTGAGTTTCAGATACTTAGATTTAGGTTATGTCGTATTCGCATTTACTTTTGAAAAATCAAAATAGTAAAAAAATCGCAAAATATTAAAAGACCAAAATGATTAGGTTAGGTTAGATTTAGGTTAGAAAAGTGGATTAAATTCTAACACTCGCATTTGACACCTCCTAGAGATGAATGACCAAGACTCAAGTTATAAAGGAAAAAAATCTACACAAGTTTCGTTGAAACAAATTTCTTTGACACGGGATTTTTGTTCAACTATACTACAAACAACAAAATGGTGTATTATTTACAAAAACATATTTTTAGCGCAAAAAAATCACTTGTCAAATGGCACTGATGTCGGGAAGGCAACGGGTGAGTTTTTAGATTTGGATATGCATTTGCTTAACATTTTTGTTTTTGTTTGGATTGTAGGTCAAGATGAGGATCCGTGCACACATCGACCCGTGGTGAAGACCACGGGTATTTTTATTTATCCTCTATTTTGTTGTTTTCTTAGGTTTGGAAAAAAAAATCTTTGTTTGGTGTGTTTTGAGTTAGAAACTACCTAAAACACACCAACGCTATAATTGGAAATTCGGCTTGAAGTTGATTACGAATTTAAAAATTCTGTTGCCATTTAAAGAAGAATCCAAAGATTGTAGGGATTCGATCTGCTATTAGGGTTTCAAACTAGCTTTCCAACGTCGCCTTTTATTAGAAAAATTTGCACTATGTGAATTATAAAAATTCATACAATGGATAGAGGTCAGAATAATTTGTATATTGATTTTATCTAAATTTAAAGTTTAATTTTGACCTTTGTATAAATCATATTGATCTAAAATTTGCACAGTTGAAAGTCACTGAAACCTACTTTGTATAGCCTTTCAAGAATTTTTGGATCTATTTACATACTGTTTCAAAGTAAATTACTCGCAAGGGGTTTGTCTGACCTATTTGACCCGCTAACAACTAAAAATTCATAACAAATTGTATGAGATAGTAAAAATCTTCAAAAAGATATTCGTAGAAAGACTTATTGAAAAAGGAAGTTCTTTGTCCAATTTCAACCTGTTTGGTGTCCTATACTGATCTGGGGAGTGATTTTAAGTCAGAATAGGGTTTGACTATGAGTTTATTGACGTATAAACCCTAGGACTTAAAACTTCACGGTTTAAATTTTTAGAGACCTAAACTGACTTGAATTAGACCTAATTAACTTAGTTGCCTTATAGGTGACTTTGATTTCTTGATTGATCCCCTCAACTACCAAAATTAAAATTGATTTACATTTCAACTTAGGCAACCAAATAGGTCTATTTCACTTAGTAGTGGTGCATTAGGACCATTGATTGCTCTAATTGGATCGCACCACTTCTAACTTTTTGGACTTAAAATCATCATCTAGACCTATCTGATATTAGGGTTTTCGCATTAAGGTAGAGCACATTTGCATTCCATACTTAAAGGAAATTTATAGAACAAATTAGGACTTTTGAAACCTCTTGTGTGCTTCACTACAACCTTGTTTAATCAAGGAAACCCTAAAAGAAACTTATACAAGCACTTGAACTATAAAAGCCACTACACCTATTAAAGCTTGCACTACAAACCCCTTATCTGCATATTTCACACTTGTAAATCCATTTTTAAGAGCAACACCCCCATAACGCCCATCACATTCCATGAGCACTTCAAGCCCAAGCCTAAAATTAAGTAGACGTGCCCTAGGCAGGACTAACTTACTTGGTAATTGAAGTTTACTTGGGTGAAGATCAAGGCCTTATCTATTTGGATCAATTGTTGACAAGAAAGGTTGGTCGGTAACCATGTTAACCTTTAGTAGTGTCCTGCCTTGTGGGGTGTTCTAGGGAGTCCCACCCTTCTGGCCAGCCAAGTAATTCAAGAGTTGGTGTAACTCAAGTCCATTTCAAGGTGCAAAGATTAGGTCCACTTAGGGTATACACTTTAAGGCTATCTTGTTTGCTTGATTTAGGGCATTCTCTCATTTTTTCTAAGGCCTTTGCCTTATTTTCACTAGCCCCTTGCAGCTGGTAAGAGGTTGCTAAGACCTTTGTTGTGTCATCCTTACGAAGACCTTCTCTTTTCTCTATTGTCCATGAACCCATATCATTCTTCTTACCCTTAGGGTTCTCCTTCTCCCAACCCAGCCATGACTTTGACTTCTCATTTTTGGGAGACTCATCCTCAACAACTGGGATATGATTATTCTCCTTACACCCATGATCCCTCTGCTTACTCAGAACACAAAAGTCCCAGCACCATGACCAAAGCAGATGCCTTAGACATGATCAAAGTTGGCTCCAATTACAATTGCAAAGACAAGATCAACTTTACCAAATCAAGGTACAAGAGACCTGGAAATGATCTAGTGACCCATATCTTAGATCCACTAGCTACTCCACAAAATCTTGCTACCTTAGGGAGGCGTCTCGGACTCAACCAACCCAAAAGACACCTTTGGACCTACTTCATGATTTGGGTAGATCATTTGGGGAATGCACCATTTCTGATACCCCTATACTTGATGATATCTCACTTAAGAATTGGAATAATGGATCACAAGTACAGAACCACACATCAGGTTCTTACTCAACACCCTCTATATTCAGCCCCACTCAGGGTGATACAAACTTTGATTCATATCCTAATTCGTATAACCTTGAGTGGAGAGACAATCCTGATCTTTCATGACCTCCACAAAGACAAAATCAAACTTAAAATCAATTTAGTCTTGCCTAGTATTCCACTCAATCCATTTTAGGGCAACCACCTAGTCCAACCCAACCCACAGCCATCCTTCATGATATCATGAACCTTCTGTTGGACTTTTGCAAGAAAAATGAAGTTGACTAACTTGGAAAATCATGTGAAATCACAAGGGGATTAAATCAAGAGACTTCAAGAATCCTTCTATCCTCGTATGCAAACTCCTCCCTACTCTTATTCTCCACCTATTTTTCCAACCCCTCCTTCAATCTATCACATGTGCCATTGTGCTGGTGCCAATTCTTTGGCCTCTAAAAGAAAGAGAAAATCTAAGAGCCCACCCAAAAGATCTGATTTGGACTCACCTAACAATTCTAAGACCAAGCCTACATCCAGCTCTGACTTAGACTCTAGGGACAAAAAGAAGAAAAGGGCTCTTGAAGTTGATTTGACCTATTTACCCTTTCCTGGGGCCTTAAAGAAAGAGTGACAAGAAAAGAGAAAGACTTGCACACCTAAAGAGGTGGTTTATCTGCTCACATGAATGCATTTGTTTTTGACACTCTAGCACCTAAACAGACCAACCCTGGAAAACCTTTCATATCTTGTGCCATCAAGGGAATCACCTTTAATAGAGCCCTTATGGACCTAGGGTGTTCCATCAGGTTGATTCCTACTACCCTATTTGACTGCACCAGACTTGGAGATCTGCACCACACACTTGTCACCATTAAAATGGCAAATAGCTCCATCAGCACACCTAAGGGGCTAGTCAATCACATGATCATCAATGGACAAGGTCTTAGCTTTTCGATTGATTTTATTGTTTTGGACATGGATATATTGGAGAAGCTAAGTGATTCACCCATCATTCTGGGTCACCCTTTCTTGGCTATGGCCAATGCATAGATTGATTTTACTCAGGATGTATGGGAGTGAGAAGCAGCGATGAGAAGATTTATTTTGATATTTACGATTTATGTAGCCACCAAGAAAACAAAGTCAAGGTATTTTTTGGATGATACAGAAAGTGATTCGAAGAATAATTCGGAAGAAACCATGGCAATTAACACCTGGGTAGGACCACATGACTAGTATCAAGAATCCATTAGATCATAAAAGCCACCCTCAATATAGGATTAAATCTTTAATAGAGTGGTTGACTATCTTGACCAACCCAGCCCAATTCAAACGCTTGCTCCTTACAATGAATCCCAGATTACTAAATTGATCAAAATGATTCAGGAAATAAAAGAAGCTAGTGCAAGAGAATATGATGATATAAGAAAAGAGCTTCATACAATCTAGGCTGAGCAACGAAAATCAGAAACGTTTGAATTTAGGTTAAGTGTGCCACAATAGATTTTTGATTCTGAGGTTGCTATTGACGATTTTGTGGATCCAACACCTGAGGTGGATGATATTGGTGAAAAAAGGGTTGACGTCCCCAAGATTGATTTATTTTAAAGAACTTGACTCTTGGGAGATACCATATTTTCATGGATTCAAATCCACTTTGTCAGACAACCCTAGTGACATTGAGGAGGAAGATTCACTTGAGGACTTGATCTTGATTTAGGCCTTGAATATCAATCATCTTATTTTGAGGAACCAATCATTAATGGGCCTGAATATGATTTTGTTGTATTTGAGGATACCCATGGAGCCATTGATGAATTGATTCAGATGATTACACACACTAAACAACAAAATAAAAAAGACCTTAATGACTCCTCAATCAATGATTAAGCCTATTCTACTTTCATGGAGGGACTCACTACTAAATCTAATGCTCAATCCCAACTAAGTAAGCAAGAGGAAATATCCCCTTATGAGAAAGATATTCAAGAAATTGTAACATTATTGGGGATTACATATGATGAGTTACCTGAGGATGTTAAGAATGTTGTTGCATCATGTGAATTTAATGATAATTGGGAATTAGAATTGAATGAGGAAGAAGAAAAGGATGATACTTAAGAAGAAATATCTTCGGGAGAGACTGAGGTAGATCGTTGAATCTTGACTTCCAGATTTGACCACATCACTTGGGTATGTCATTCCTTCCATTCATCACCATTATCAGGACCCATATGATTTTACCCGACACAACTCTGCTTACACCCCAACCACCCATCTTCTCCATCCCCTCTTTGGTTTGCCTTCATCTTCATTTCTTCCAAGGACCCATTTTCATCTCATTTTCTTATGTAGCATTTGGCTGCAGATAATCCCAAGCCCTATCTACATATTTTTTTGAATTTTTGGGCTTGGACTTCATGGACAGTTGGTCCGCATTTGCGGCCCGCTATTGGCGAATGAAATTAAACTTTTTATCATTTTACTCACCATTCTCAATATAGTATTGACATATCCTTTTTGAGTTTACGCCCAGCTGGAGGTGTTAAACTCAACACTTATATATAGCATATTTTATTTAGCATATTTTCCTGCATATTTCTTTCCGTTCATATGTGTTGGAATATGTTGACTGCTAAAAATTCGAATGTGATTACAGGTGATTTCTACCCTTTATTATTCTTTTCATGAATTTCTATTATGTTCATCTATGTTCATACATGAGGACATGCAATAAAGTAGTCATTGGGGGGTAGTACACTTATATCGAAAAGTTTTTCTCCCAACACCTACGAAAACCTTTCGAACATCACGTTAATTGCACTTTAGGGTCCTTAATTTAAGAACAATCAACTCCACCTCCAATGTTCTCATTGGAGCTAGAAATCGTCCGCAATAGCCACTTCCAACTCACCCACTCACCTTTTTGTTTTAAAATTAAGAATCAAGCTAAATGTGAACTTGAATGAGGGAAGATATTCAAGTGCAACTATGAAAGGTTCTTATACATAGCATTTATATGTAGTTCAGTCATTCATAAAAGAATTTTATCAAGGAGGTTTTATTAAGGATTTTTCTTCTTGAATTATTTCTTAGATTTAGAATCTTGTATAGTTATTACACTTGCACATAGACTTTGCAATGGATCCATTATGAAAACCAATAGACATCTTGAGTTTGTCGAGGAGAAGCATTGCTTCTTTTCCTGAACACTTGGACAGTGGTTAGGGAGTCAGGCAAACTGACTTTCATAAGATGCTCCAAATATTTGTGAGGTGAGAGTAGAGTGTCTACTGGTTCTCTAAGTCTAGTGTAAGGACTCTTAAGTTTTAGATAATTGGATAATGATACTCGAAGTTAGGCATAGTTTTTATTCTCAGTTCCTACATGTGAACTTTGTGCGTGAATTCTTGAGAGCCACCAAATAAGGCAGATACGTAGAGATCGAGTTCTAATAAAACTATGACTAAGGTGGATGGTTTTGACCATCCTTTATGGAATCCTTGACTGAAGGAGGGCATTAGTGCCAAAGGTCAGAAGTATATTATCCTATCCATCCTTTCCTGGTGCCGAGAGTAGGTACTTCCAATAAATAAATCACCCGATATCCTTTTGAGCATCATCATCCCCAATAATGTCTCATGAATAAAAGTTTGCATATGTTGTGTTGTGTTGTGTTGGTAGTTACAAAAAAAAAGAGTTATGAAAAAAAATAGAAAAAGGAAAAGAGAAAAAGAAATTATTAGAAAAAGGAAAAATTTTGAAAAAAAGTGTGAGTTCATAGTTGTATTTATTTGTTGATTGCTATGAGTTAATTTCATTGAGGTAACAATATCCACTGCCATTGCAAGATACCAAAGATGACCCATACCTACCTTTTTAGTATTTTTAATCGCCCGAATACTAGCTGAGAAATTCTAACTTAGTTATAGGGTTATCATAACTTTAATTAAAGTGTTAATGCCATGTGAAGCCACCAAATATTGAGTGCATCTACAAAATCTAGTGAGATTGTGAGCTAAAAAAGGAAAGAAAAAGAAAATCAAAGAAAAAAAAGAGAGTGAGCGCAAAAGAACGTTAAGAGAGCATAGTTTTTTGCCTCTCTAGGTTGACTTATTTGCTAGTCTAGAGATCTAGAGTCTGTAGTACTAGTCTATATGTAGCACTAAATGAGTGTGAGCCATCAAATATAAAATGATTTGACTCAGACATCTTCTACCTAAGCTAGAAAGCCAGGGTAGAAATCATAGATTATTTATCCCTAGGGGGAGAAGTTTTCTTATCCTGATAGAATTTTTACCGAGGGTCAAGTATGAACTTTAGATGTGGGTTGGCTTTTCATTTGGATTCGTTGCTTAGGCTGCTGTCACTATACTTTCACGTTGTCTGGATCTCTAAATTTTTGGAAGAGAACAAGAGGAAATCTTTTGTCAAACCCTTGTGATGGGAACACCATCATAAGCCCTAACTAGCCTATTTTTATCTAAAAAAGATGATAAATGCTCCTACATCACCATCAGAGGGTCCTATATGCATGATGTTCTATTTTGAGAAGAAGAAAAGAAACTAAGGTTATTTCTATAATTTTAACAGCATTTCATAAACACAGAATAACCATGGGGTATTCTAGGGTTAATTGAAGGTCAAATATTCATAAATATCTAATAAGAGGGTCCATGCAGACAAAAATGGGTTTTTTACACATTTTAAGAATTAACCGTAATGCAAAATCCTAATTTCAGACTCACTTAAATAATAGAGGTTCTAGTCAAGATAAATTTCATCTAAACCTTATAAAAATAATATAAAAATATTCTATAAGGTTTGGTACCTTTGATTTGACCTTTGGAACACATTTGACCTAAAACAAAATCTCAGACAAAAATTACCCTAATTTGGGTCTCTATGCAAATTGCCCAGTCAAACTTGGTCAAAATTGAAATCCAACTTCACCACTAGATTCCTTGGGTCAAAATTAGATTTTTACCAAATTTTGGCCCAATCACATATCATTTTGACCTAGTTTGCATTTTGGTCAATTCAGACTCTTCATCTCTCACATACACCCCTAACTTTCGAATATCTTTGCGAACAGTCCCTAAACTTTGTCATCTTCTTTGCAGTTGGGTCCCTACTGCCATGGTAGGTGTGAACCCATGCAGCCAAGCTCTCAATCAGGGATTCCTCCCTGAGTACTTGGCCAATCCCTCCCAAAATTGGAAGGGATAGCCCTGAGGAGATCCCTGATCGATTAAACCTAATTCTAGACTCCAAATCCATCCATGTTGCTCGTGCGAACCCAAGGATTTCAAGAATCCTTCTGAAAATCCGAGCTCCTCAAGCTTGTTCCAAGCTTGGAAGCTCGCCTAAGCTCTATAAAAAGATTCTCATGGACTGCCTTACCTCAGCAAGTTTTTAGGCCAAAAAACCTCTTCTCTTCTCCCTCTCCAGCCTGCTCTGAAGCTTGCTTTGGCGACCGTCCTCCCCTGCTCACTTCACCGGCTACCACATACTATAGGCGATCGATTCCAACTCCCCTTTTCATTCTGCGTCTTATAATACCAGTGAGGTGCTTCCTAGTTTCCTCTTCCTTGCCATCTCCCTTCCCGAAGTGTTCTTCATCTCCGGTGCTGGTCCATCACAACCGGCGATTCTTCCGGCTCCCCTTCGCCCGCTAGCTACTTCCTTCGATGCCCCTTCATCCACTGATCATCCCAACTCCTCTAATCTTCATTTTAGACCCTCGACTCGCCTGCTCCACTATCGTCTTCCAAATCGTTGGCTTACCTCCTGCAACCTCCACAGCACACCTCACGCCACCAAATCACCTACCATCAACTCCTATACCTCCACTGAGTCCACAAGAGCAAAACCCCTCAATTCACTCTCTCAATCACCCCACTGGTCACCATCACTTGCAACCACCTTCATTGTGGTTGTCTAACCTCCACACTTCACCAAACACCATGAAATCACTACCACTACGTTTGGCGTGCTCCGACGATCCTTTTGAGCTGTTTTGATATGGCTGCGAGGCCGTTCTTGTGCTTTCAGGTACCTTGTCAGACCTCCGCCGCAGCCTCGATTCTTCTGACTTCATATGCAGTGCTTCGTCACACCTTCAGGAGACATCCCTAGGCACTGCGGTTCTCCTCCAGGTGCATCTCCAGGTTCCTAATTGATGCCTATGACAACAAGAGCTGCATCAATTGGACCCTCTACCGTCAACTGCTCGCACGCGAAGAACAGCTATGCCTTTAGGCCCACATTGTGGGTTGAAAAAGAGTTTACACGAGATAAAAGGAATTTGTGCCCTCGACCCCTTGCCCAAGACATGAGGTCGGGTCCCCATATGCATAGCCGAACACTCCTCGTCTGCAACCCCACTCCTGCAAGCTTGGATCAGATACTGCTTGACCTGGATACCTAATTATCAACTCGACTATTACTTGGGTCTGAGAGAAGAAGAGAGAGTGGGGGGGTTTTGTACTGCCTCCCTATCTCTTGACAATTAGCCAAATCTGAGAGGCCTCTGCCTCTGTGGTGCTATGTTGTGCCTCTCTCTTGAGGCTTGAAAGAAGAAAGAAGGCAAGAGGCCCTTGAGCCTATTAAGGTTGTTGTAGAGGCTTATACTTAAGCCGTCTGGTGCTTGATTCTGTCATCTGAAATCTGAGGCCTTGAGGGATTGAGGCCACTTTGGAAATATTTGGTTGCTTACTGACATGGCATTTGATTGATAATCATTGTTCATTTATTTGAGTTATTTGTGAGCTTATATTCAAGAGTTAATTTGGTGATTTAAATCACCATTTTAACCTGATCTTTTTGCACTTTGCTACTTGATTCCATATATATATCATTTTGATTTGTTCTGGATAATGTTTTGATTATAATTGCTTATCTTTCTTGTGATTGGTAGATTAAATTGCTGTTCTTTGCTCGTGTTCGACCTCGGACTCTATTTGAATGTGAGTTATAAATTCAAATGATTTGAGTGCATTTGTTCTATACTATGACGCATCTCTTAAACAACGACGAATTCTTCGGAGCAACGCTCAATTTGATTTCACTGTTTACAATTTTTTATTTGAATCTAACTTGCTTTATCTGATTTGTTGTGGTTGTGCGAGGTACATAGGAGAAGATCAGCCGCACGACAGGCACTCCAGGGGTAGGTAACCTCATTTCCTTCTTGGTAAACCTCTATTTCTGGAAGGATTAAAAAAGGAAAAATCAATTAGGTCAACTTGCATTCGTTATTTAGAATTAATCACTTCTGAGTTGCCTAACTTGATCTATTTAGAAACCCCTCTCCAGATTCCTGCACTTACTAGGCATTTAAGGTACCTAGGGCTACGCACCTTCTTGATTGAGCCCTAGGTACCAGATTTGGAAGAAATTGATTGGACCAGAAAGAGCCAAATTAGGGTTTTCATCCTAGGGTTGAGAAACACACGTGCCTGAAATAACAAGAATTGGCTTTCCCACATCATGTGCTACCTAAGCCCTTGCTTTAAGTTAGCTAATCAAGGACACCCTAAAATCAAGCTCTAATCATCCACTTGAATCTTAAAATTGGGACTTAATAATAATGGCAGATTAGGTGAAGTTGATCCACCTTGTGTGTTAACCAATCTTCAAATTAGGTCACCAAGCACAAATCAATTCTAAAGTCAAGTGAAATTCTAAGCACCTCAATTCAAGATTAAAATTGGTAGACTTAAGGGGTCAAGTGGTTCATTCCGGTCTACCTGGATCCATGGTGAGAGGGAAGGTTAGCTAGGGGAAACCCTGTAACCCGTAGGGACACTCTACTATGTAGGGGTCTTTGCGGGGCTCTCCTTCCTAGCTGCCCAGGTAATTCTTGGGTGGGCGACTTTCTGATCAAAGGTATCATCACCTCTAACCTCCTTAGTAATCCAAACTTATTTGGGTGCCTCAATTGGGTTCGTCAGACATTCTGTCCCTCATTTGCCCCATTTAGTGCATGTTCGGGAGGAGGTCCTTAAGACCACCCTTAAGGCCTCCATTAGTTTTCCATTCTCGTCGAGGTCAAGCCTCAACTCGTTTGTTTGTGCAACTTCCCGAACGGATAGATATCTCCTCCGACTCTTCCATTTTTGAGCCTGAATCTCCAATCACAGCCATGGAACACGACGAAGAAAAACCTAACCTTCAGCATCAAGTCCATGACCTCAGAGATCTAGTCCATGCATACATCAACCCACCATAGTGTCCTCAAATGCGAGTCACTACAATCCCGCTGCGGTGGAAATCGAGCCTAGAGTACAAATCCCTGTGGGAGCACCTGAGGTGGAGCTCAAGCCAAGTATGCTTCACACGATCTTGAAATTCCATGTCTTGAACTCCAAGAATCCCTTCCAGCACATCAAGCATCTGAAGCATCTGGCCTAGATCTTTGGGCCATCCATACAAAATCAGGATGGCTTACTCATGAAAATGTTCTTCTCTTTCTTGGATAAAGCTGCCGATTGGTTTCAGACTTTGGCTCATTTGATCACCACTTGGGGAGAACTTTAGACCAAATTCTTACAAATATTCTTTCCCATTGGTCAAATGAACGCTATGTGGCATTAGATCACGCACTTCTCGCAAGGAGCAGGAGAACCTCTTCATGAGGCATGGGACCATTTTCTAGATCTCATGTGCAAGTGCCCCTATCACAAAGTTTCAAAATGGGAATAAGTCCAGTCTTTTTACCATGGGCTCTGTGACAATATCAAGCTCTTTGTCAAGGCAACTTGCTATGGCAGCATCATGGGTCAGCATGAAGACATGATTTGGGAGATTCTCAAGAACATGTGCGAGAGCTCCCTAAATAATGAGTCATTGAATGTGTACGACCGGACAACCACTAGCGCATTGGCAAATAATCGAGGGGTACACGAGACCTGAGGCCTTTCCACATCTGTCAATCTGGAGTTGGTAGCCAGTCACTTGGATAAGGTCTCAATCATTAAGAAGAAGGTGGACGACGTGACTCGACATCTGCACCAAACCACCGCTGCACGATAAAGCCCAGATGTGCACCTGCCCTCAGGTAGGGAGGTGATAAACACGCATAAATTCATGATAAAATGTTTATTTAATATATTTCCTAAGCCTAGCATTGCATTCTATAAGTATAAATAGTGCATAACATGCATTACATTGCATTTAGGATAATTTGTGTATATTGTATAGTAATTATGACATTTTATGGCCAGGAGGCAATGTGACATCTTTATAGGCTTTGGATGAGAAATCCGACCATAAGGATGGATCTAGAGCAACGATCGCAGTCTGTCAGCATGGAAATCACCTCGATCTGAGCACCGTGGCATCCTCTGCAAGCAAGGAAAAATGGATGATCCAGATGATGCCAGATGGAACCATTTGGACCACCTAATGTCACCTAGCGTCCTTCCAAAGGGGTATCCAACAAGTAATCTCAGCCATTGGATGTAAATACAATGATTGAGAGCCCTCCTCCACCGCATGCCCTAAGACATCCTCTCGATCATTTGGATGGCCTGACGCATTGGTTGGGCACTCGGCCACCAAGTGAGGGGTTCGGGTTCAAATCTCTGCCGCCCCCCAATTGAGCAATTGGCGTAGCGCAGCAGTGGTAGCACTAGTGCAGTGTGAAAGAACGATCTTTGTTTTTGTTGAAAACTTTAACATAAAATGATGTGTCGTATTTAATCGCGTGGTAGAAAATCACTTTTCAAAACATTTTAATTTTCAAAATCTAACCACGAAGAGTTAGGTCATCTCCACAGGGAGGAATTAACCTATTTAAACTAGCAAATAGTGTCTTGTTTATTAGGGAATCTCAGTGGGTATGCATGTTCCTTAGTGCAACTTGTTACCCTCATGAATTCTCATTCCAAGCAATTATTAAAAATTCAGGGGTTTATATGCAAAATTACCACAATATAATATTCTAATGATCATGGTAATGATAATCAAGGTAACTACCGGTTTCCCGTAAAACATTCCTTATTTGCGATAATCAATGTGACATGCTATTATCTCATTCATGAAATACTCAATTAGAAGTAATTTATAAAGAATAGGGAGATATGCATGCAAATTCACCATAATATATCAATCTGGTAAATAAATGAATAGGACATCCACAATGGTATATGTTGTAATTTTTAATACCACTCAAAACAGAGCATTTGCTCTCTCTCTTGCTTGCATATGGGAAGGAGCGTCGGTGGGGCTGTTAACAAGCGAGGGAGGTTGGCGAAGACGAGGCCGATCCAACGGAGGCCGCGGAGTCAACGGAGATGGCCGGAGGTGGCCGGCCGACGGAGGAGAAGAACGTCGGAGGAGGCGTGCCTGTGGGGGTGCTCCTGCGGCGTGTGGTGCAGGGCGCGACTGGAGTGGCCTGCAGTGGCGTGGCTCCTGCGGGGCAGCGGAGGGGCTTGGTGCAGCTGCAGGGCTTGCGCGCAAGTGCAGGGGCAGGCTTTGGGGAGGGGCATACGCTTGTGGGCGCTGGAGAGGGGAGCGCACCTGCGGGTGCGGGTGGCGAGGGCGGAGTGGTTACTTGCTGGGCGTTGGTGGCGAGGCAGAGCGCCTACGGGTGCTGGGGAGGGGCGTGCGGAGGTGATGCACCTGAACTGGCCTACGGGCGATGGCGAGCACGCAAGGTGGTTGCACTTTGCTGGTGCTGGTCTGGTAGGTGCAGGGGGAAGCACCTGCGGGCGTGGGTGGCGAGGGTGGAGCGGGGCAACGCTTGCAGTGAAGGGCAGTGGAGGAGGGGGGCGCGCTGCAGTGGCTGGAGAGGCATGGGCCTGGGAGGGCAAGGGGGGTGCGTATAGGCAGTGGCGAAGGCGAGTGCCTGCGGTGCTTGGCATGCAGCGCCTGCGGGGGGCCTGCAGTTGAGAGGCGCGGGCCTGGCAGGGGCGCAGGTGGGGTGGTGCGCCTGAAGGCAGGCGCTGGTGGCTGGCGCTGTGTGGGTGCACGAGGGCAGGCTGGGGTGGTGTGAGCGTTGGAGGGGGAAGCTTGGTGCACAGTGCACACGGTGGTTGCACGGTTCCTGGATGATGGTTCCCCACTAGGGGGAAGGCCTCCCAAGAAGAACCGGCGATCCTCTCTTTTTATCTCCTCCCCCGGCGCAAGTCAAGGGGTTTTCCAAATCCTTTACTAATCATGGCCGGCGCTGTTGGTGAGGTTGTTGAGGCCGGCCATAGGTTGAGAAATTTGTGGGGGAAGATATCATTTCACCCCCTGTTCTTTGCCACCATTGATCCTCCTCCCTCTTCTTCTCGATTATTCCTGATGGATAGATTAAGTGGAGAAGATGTAACGAGTGCGCTATTGCAGGACCTGCATGAAACATAAAATAATTACATACTATGTTATAGAATGTGATAAAATAGGTGTAAACTTAAATAATGATGCATGCAATCATTAACTTAATGTAGTTATTAACAAACATACAATGTTAAACTAGAATTACTTAGGCGTAACAATAGTTCATTAAATGGACTCATCATAGTGCATGCACTCCTGAGTGCAATTGTGCACGCTAGCGCGCGTGCGCGTGTGACACGACGCGGTAGGCACAGGCGCGTGATGCGGGGGCCAGCAGGAGCATTGAATGGTGCGGATCTTCAGTGACAACCTAAGTGGGTCTTTAGTGACGCTTGCAGTTGTCACTAATTGCTTGTACGTGGGAAGCCCTTCTTCCCTTCACTATAAAAGGACTCCTGCACCCCCTTCCTCTTCACCTTTACCTACTCTACTCTCATCTACTCCTAAGCTCTAGTAGCCTACCAAAGCTCTAATAGAGCTTATTCCCAAGCTCCAAAGGCCTCCTATTAGTGTAATGTTCCTATACCCCACCAAATATTCATCCTCCATCTCACCATCTTCATAGGAAGCTTCAGAGCTGTCCTCCCATCTCCATTCCGGTAGAAGATCACCTCCATTTCCTCATCTCCATTCCAGAGCCTTGGTGAAGCATTCCTCTACCCAGCGTCCTCCTACATCTCACCTCCATCATCCAGCACCTCACCCTCTTCGTCTAAGCTGTCGCCAAGCGCTGTCGCCAAGCGCTGTCGTCTCGCCAAATAGCCAATTTGGGAGATTTCTTCTCAACCCTACCTCTTTTATGTTTTAGCATATTGTAATAGACAGTTGAATGCCATTGTGAAATATCACATTTGTTTCTCCACTTTGTGAAGTTATCTTGCTTGTCTATTTATTTCAAAAACATCAAAAACAATCATAAAACCCTAAAACACCAAAAAGAAACAAAACGAAGTGCGGATTTCAACAAAAGTAAACGTCGCATCCCTGTGTTCGACCTGGGACACCCTTGTAGTTTTGGTTAAAAATTGTATTTGATAACGTGTTTTGCGAACTACAATGATGGGTTTCTCCTAACCCTGATTTTACTTTGCCAAAACCCATTCATCATTTTGGTGCCATACCGGGGAGGCAACATAATTTGCTTTCTTGTCTTCTGTGTTTCTATGCATTTACTTATTATTAACCCCACTTGCCTCTGATTTACTATCTTGCAGGTACCTTAGCAAGGAGATCCGAGTGCGGTAGACCGGAGTAAAATACGGGTAGAGTAATTTGTAAGTGCCCCCCTACATCCCCACCCACTAGCACATTTCGCCACCTTAATAATCAGGACCTAATCTACTTAGGTGTTTTCACGAACCCTAGGATAGAAGTTGAGTCTTGTTTACCACCTCCACTCATCTCACCCTCGTATAAAAAGAAAATTAAAAAAATCTGATCTGATTGTGGGACGGAAGTAATACACATACTATACACACCCACACTTGAGGCACTTAACCTCTTTTGATTTTTACTCAACCGGTATTCCGACCTGTGGAAATGGTACACGCACAAATCAACACATAAAAGAGTAGAAATTTGAATAAGTTAAACATTTTTGTGTGCCTTAATCAAGTGGTGCAATAGGCCAAATGTTTGAACTGTTTGGGCCGCACCACTTAATTTAAAATTGATCCATCAAGTAGCTTGCCACTTAGGGTTGATTATTAGGGCTGAACCAGGCACTCCACATTATTTTTGATTTTTAAAGGAACATATCATCACCAGTGCTTGCAAAACTTGGAGTTCTGCTGAACTTGATTGAATACACCTAAGATTAAACCCTAAAAGCTACTAAACGAGGTTAAATCCTAAAAGACACATCATCAAATAACCTTGTTCGCAAACCCTGGTTGTGCATGCACACACATTTGAATTGATCATTAAGGGCACAACCCATCAAAAGGACCCATCACATTCCAAGAGCACGATCATCTCAAGCCTAACTAAAACTGAGTAGACGTTGGCCTTAAGGATTGATTCGCTCTTCGAGGCTCAGATTGAGATTTTTTTCCATTAATCTACTTCTACTGGTCCATCTGATGTCTAGCTAGGGGAGTAGCGTCAAACGACCATGGCTGGGGGGTACACTAGGAATCAGAGGCACAAGCCAAAGGAAGAACCTTCTCCCCAGCCCCTCCCTTTAACTGGTTGGATTGGCTGGATAGAAGTAGACCAAATCGTTTCTATCATCTTAAGACGGGTCCTGGGAGTCTGTAGGTCTTTAGGCAACCCACATAAGGACAAGTTTGGTTGATTATACTACAGGCACCTTTCTCTCTTCTGTTTTCCCTCCTACTCTACTATGTATCCTTCCACATTTTACACACATTTCCCATCCTACCCTCCTACCAACATGTATCCTCAAGATGATTACTATCCTGACTCGACTTATGATTACCCATCTCCTAGTCGGGATAACTTTGATTGGGGATATGATACCGAACCTCAGTGTCTAGGGCCTAACCTTGGACAACAAGACTATGATTACTATCCTTCCCAGAGCTACAATGATTATAGATCTCCATCCTTTGATGATTAAACCAACTCGATCTACAATCAGGAAGGATATGATGATTATAACATCTACCCTCCCTAATATTACACTAAATATAGGTCACCTCCATTCTTTGAATAACCTGAGATGACCTACTATCAAGGAGGGACCCGTGAACCTCAATATCTTGACTCCCCTAGAATAAACCCAAACCCACCCAACCCTGAACCGAACCATTCAGTTCAGGTGAACCAGATCCAAGACAGGGTGTTGGCTAACTTGAGTAACACCATACAATATTTAGAAGCTCAGCCAACACATGCATTGAAGCATTGGAGCCTATGATAAAAATGATTGATGAGCTGAATAGCTCTTTATTGGATTTGCTCCAAAATGTTAGGGATAGGGGCTTAGGTAAGTTTCTACTTGGGAAATTGTCAAGATTCAGGATGAAATTTGTGGTTGCCCTAGTCCAATCCTGGGATAATTCTCAAGATGAACCCCCTTCAGGAAAGCCAATGTCTGAACCCGCTCAGCTGCCTGTGGGGGGGGATACCTTTCCTGAGATGGGGGATGACCATGTTGGGTTAGAGTAACCACTTCAGGATGAACCAATTGCTTCACTTGAGGTCCCCGAGCCAGGGAAAGAGGAAAAATATGTCTCTTTGAACTAGGAAATGACATATGATTTTGAGACATTTAAATGATGATCAACAATTCTTTGATTGTGAGGAATCTTTAGGTGAAGTCTCACTTGAGCTTAAGGAAGATGATTTTAGTGAGACAAACGGGCTCGAGGAACATGAAGAACCATTTGATAGCCCGATCATTGAAGATTGTGATCATGTTGGGGCTAACTTGGATGATCTGAATCCCGAAGATCCAATTAGTAGCCCTATCCCTCAACCACACCTCGAAGGGATTGATTTTGAAATCAGTATGCCCAAGTCAATCCTGATTTAGTCGCAATTATTGGACTTGGGTATTTTAGATGGGGTGTACAATGATTTGCAGGTCCTGGAAACATTGATTTTAGAGGATAGGAATTTGGAAGTTAAAATCTGAGAAGCTACTTCTGAGGGAAATATAATTTTGGATCTAAGGGTTCCTATTGACCTGAAACCACCTACTTTCTACCAGGACCCTTATGATATCTTCCACGTGCAACCCAAACTCAGAATCATTGATTATCTTTTTAAGTTGAAATCTAAAAGGACATTCGAACCTATTGAACTATCTCTACCTGTTGTCTGACACTTTGATCTTGGGTTTCATACTACCAAACTGCAGGCTCGACCATGCAAGATCAATAATCTCAAATTCTGGGTGATTTTCATCCAGAACCTTAGAACTATTTAACCTTCGGGCATGGGTCTACATCACAACTTGATCCACATCTATGTACATCTTTTGTTAGCGGGTTTGAGGATCAATATTTTTATTTTGATTCTGACTCGAACTTATGAATTCTCAGATTCTTCTTTGTATGTATATTATGTCTAGCTGAAGGCATTAAACTTAGTGCATGTGTATACTCTCCTCTCTCTGTGGAGCTGACTAGATTGTCACAAAATTCAGGTGATATTTTGTTTACTCCACCCTTTTCATGTCTCTATTTTTACAATGAGGACATTGCATCATTTAGGCATGGGGAGGTAGATAATTAATCTTGAAATCATTTTGTTAACTCCGTGGAAATTATTTCTTTTATTTTCTTTAAAAAAAATAAAGAAGAAGAAAAGAAAAAGAAAAAAAGAAATTAGGAGAAGAGAACTTAGACATTTGAAAGTTGTTAACTTTAGGAAATGATACGATATGACCTAAATACTTAGACTCTTCAGGTCTTTGGGTTCAATCAGCTTGGTTGTCCACTCGAATGTGGACTTAGTCTCGAGTCCTTACCAAGTCAATCTCATGTTTAATTTGGTAAATAAATTGGGGTGATAAGTACACAACTTATCAACCCACCCTCTAATTTGAGGGGACTTTAAGTCTAAGCATCTACACACTGTTTGCACTGACTCACTTTTTGGCGATTTTTACGAAAATTGGGTAGCTAATGAACTGTCTAGGGTAGTATGACTGGCAAGTTGTCATGGGTAACAGCCCATTGGTTGGTTGGCCAAAGCCCAGCTACATGACTATACTTATTCTGTTACTTTTAGGTAAATCTTTGATCAGGGAAGCCAACTATTTAGAAGAAAAGCGATAAAAGAAATACTTAAAATAAAAAGAAAAAAAGAAAAAGGAGAAAATAAAAAATAAAACCACACTTCACCACACGAGTATGGTTGGAAAGTTGCTGTGGGTAACCACCCATTGGTTGGTTGTGCAGAGCCCAGCTCACAAAAATACAGAAATAATTCCAAAATGCTTAGTGAAGAAGCAGGGAAGTAGAAAAAATCGAGGAGATATACACAGGGTTCGCCCTTATGTTGACCCCATAAAAAAATTTTAAAAGTATGGAGAAAGCTACCATTAATAAACATAAACCTTTAAGCAGAGACTCTTAAGGTCACTTAAGGTTATAGAAACCTGAAGTCTGTTTTAATGGCTGCCTAGTGTGTCTTTCACTCTTTTCACGAGATGCTTAGCACTTAGGGTCCTTTTCGAGTCTTGGGTGGGTTGGGTAGTCATAGAATGCTGCCTTGAAACCCTAAACTCAAAAAAAAATCCAAAAAAATAAGAAAAGAAAAAAAAAGTATCTTCCCTTTTCAAATAAGATGACGAGTTGGGTGGTCTGCATTCTGGCAGACACTTGGGCACTGTCGTGTTTTTGTAACTAGGTCTTTGGTTGAAATCTTCTAAAGCAGCCAACAAATCGTGCCTAAGTGAGCAAATCTTGATTCTACTCTTATACATAGCATTTAGGTTAATTTTGCTAGGGACTAGCAAAATATAAGCATGAGGGTATGATAAATACACATAAATTCATGATAAAGTGCTTATTTATGATAGTTCCTAGCATTGCATTCAATAAATATAAATAGTGCATAACATGCATTACATTGCATTTAGGATAATTTGCGTATACTATATAGTAATTTTGACATTTTATGGCTAGGGGGCAGTGAGACATCTTTACGAACTTCAGATGAGAAATTCGACCGTATGGCTGGATCCGAAGCAAGGATCGCAGTCTGTCAACATGAAAATCACCTCGATTCGAGAACCATGGCATCCTTTGCAAGGAAGGAAAAGTGGACGGTCCAGATGATGCCACGTGGCACCATCTGAAGTGCCCAATGTCACATGGCATCCTTCCGAAGGGGTATCCAACAAGTAATCTCAGTCGTTGGATGCAAATCTAATGGCAGAGAGCCCTCCACCACCATGTGCCTTAAGACATCCTCTTGACCATTTGGACTACTTAGCGCATTGGTTGGGCACCTGGTCACCAAGTGAGGGGCACGAGTTCAAATCCCCGTGCTCCCCCAAATGATTAATTGACGCAGCTCAGCATCAGCAAGCGTAGCGCATGCGTGCGTGAGCCAGTGCCAACGCAGCATGATTGGGTGCAGCTGTGCATGCCAGCGTGCGTGTGCACTCGACACGACGCGAGAGGCACGAGTGCATGATGCACAGGCGAACGGGAGCATTGAATGATGCAGATCTTCAGCGATAGCCTAGCAGGTCTTTAGTGACGCTTGTAGCTGTCACTAATTGCCTGTGGGCTGGAAGCCCTTCTTTCCTTCACTATAAAAGGATCCCTACACCCCCCATCGTCTTCATCTCTACCTACTCTACTCCCACCTACTCGTAAGCTCTAGTAGCCTACCAAAGATCCATTAGAGCTTATTCCGAAGCTTCAAAGGCCTCTTATTAGTGTAATGTTCCTATACCCCACCAAATATTCATCCTCCATCTCAACACCTTCATAGGAAGCCTCGGAGCTGTCCTCCCACCTCCATTCTGGTAGAAGATCACCTTCATCTCTTCATCCCCATCCTAGAGCCTTGGTGAAGCATTCTCTACCCGGCGTCCTCTTGCATCTCACCTTCGTCATCCAGCACCTCACCCTCTTCATCCAAGCTATCACCAAGCACCATCGTCTCACCAAACAGCCGATTTAGGAGATTTCTTCTCACCCCTATCTCTTTTATGTTTTAGCATATTGTAATAGACATTTGAATGCCATTGTGAAATATCATATTTGTTTCTCGACTTTGTGAAGTTATCTCACTTGTCTTTTTATTTCAAAAACATAAAAAAAAATCACAAAACCCTAAAGCACCAAAAAGAAACAAAATAAAGTGTGGATTTCAACAAAAGTAAACTTCGCCTCCCTGTGTTCGACCCGGGACCCCCTTGGAGTTTCAGTTAAAAATTTTATTTGATAACGTGTTTTGTGATCTACGACGACGGTTTCTCCTAACCTTGATTTTACTTTGCCAAAACCCGTTCATTAGGAGGCTATACATAACATCCACCATTCTCAAGGGATGGATGCCTATCCACCCCCGTCTAATTATGGTATTGGGGGAAACTTTGGGCTAGTCTACTCTAGTTGGGGGAACTCTAAACCATCCTACTCTAATTTTTTTGGAGTTCCTTAGACCTGCGAGGATCTCCACGCCATCCAAAATAATCCATTCTCAAACACTTATAACCCTGGATGGTGCAATCATCCCAATTTTGCATGGTCACAAAGAACCCAAATTTGAGACCTCAATTCCAACCTCGACCACAAGCTCCATGACCTTATCAGCCTACTCAACCAAGGTCCAATCCAAATTTCCAATCCAGGCCATCTAAGGAAGACCAAATGTCTTTGATTCTTCAAACCTTGGTTGACATGAAAAAATAACACAAAGAAGAGATCACAGAGGTTCACAATCAACTGGCCCAGTGGCAAATGCTCGCTAGCCTAGTGCACTTCCTTTCCAACCTCTACCTAATCCGAATAGCATTTCAACCCAAAGGCGCGTTATGAACCCAAATCAGGGCCAAGCACACTTTGTTTATCAGGATCCTTCTGCTCCATCACTCGACAAGATGGAAGCTTCAGCATCGTATTAAGGATATCAGCAGCAGACACCTATTTTGCCTAACCCAAACTAAAATTAGGCAGGACTTAACTCCATCACCACCCGTAGTGGCAAATCAACCCAGGATCCACCATTTCCTAGCCACAACAAGCATGAAAATTCAGAACCCAACCCTAGATTTGTAATTCAGGACACCCTTATCCCAGATAAAGAGCTTGAATCAATTTTAGAGGAACCAACTGAGGTTCCATTTCCTGAGGCCTTGACCAAGGGAAATAGGAAATCCAAACCCGTGGCATTAGAGGAAGATCTAGTCAAGCTCTTTGAGCAAGTCCAGATAAACATCCCCTTGAGGGATGCAATCCGCCACATACTGGCTTATGCTAGATTTCTAAAAGATGTATGTACGCCTAAGCGTAAGTCGTGAACCAAGGGTGGGAGTCTGATTATCTTGTTGGAGCAAGCCAGCTCCATCATTTTGAGCAAACTCCTGCCAAAGGCAAAAGATCCTGGTACCCCTTGATCTCCTACAAAATCGGTGGTAGAATTTGATTGAGCCTTATTGGATTTAGGAGCTTCCATAAACTTAATACCTACATCCCTACTTGACCATCTTGAGGAATTTGAGCTTAAATCGATAGAGGTGACTTTGCAGTTAGCAGATCGATCGATCAAGTCACCTAAAGGAATTCTCAAGGATGTTTTGGTTCGGATACGTGATTTCTACTTCCTTGTGGACTTTATCATGCTAGACATGGATACTCCTGAGAATTTGAAGAATACACCGATTATATTAAGAAGACCATTCCTAGCCACAGCTAGGGCAAACATAAATTACGAAGGGGGCCAGATCGAGTTAAAATTTGGGTGCAAGACATTAATGATTGATATCTTTAAGGCCCAGAAGGGAATTAATTGTGGGGCCATTGAACAAGTATGTGATATCGGTTCTTTGATTGAGGAGCCGCTCATAGAGGAAAGCCTGATTGTTTCCAATCCTCAACCACAAGAATATCACAATCCACAGCTAGAGGAGCTTAAACCTGACCCAGATACACCTACAGCTCCTACCTTTCCTCTTGAGCCCTACCCTGAACCTCCTACTGCTATTGATAATCCTGTAATGGAGTTGAAACTCCTCCCAGATCATTTGAAATATGACTTTTTGGGTTTGAACCACATGTATCTTGTGATCATCAATTCCTGACTCATACCTAACCAGGAAATAAATCTGATTTCTGTCCTCCAGTAGCATCGGAGAGCCATTAGATGGACTCTCGATGATCTAACTAGCATCAGTCCCTCATATTGCACACATCATATTTATACTAAGGAGGGATCATGACCCTCCCGTGAGATGTAGAGGAGACTTAATCCTAATCTATAGGAGGTTGTAAAGAAAAAGATTATCAAGTGGTTAGATGCTGGGATCATCTATCCTATCTCGGACAGCCGCTGGGTGAACCCAATTCAGGTGGTGCCTAAGAAGGCAGGGCTTACTGTTATCACAACCGAATTTGAAGAGACTATCCCGACCCTTATCGTAAACTCGTGGAGAGTCTGCATTGATTACAGAAGACTAAATGCCTCCATGAAGAAAGTCCATTTTCCTCTGCCATTTATTGATCAGATTCTTGAAAAACTAGCAGGAAATCGATTTTCTGGAAATTCATCCAGAGGATTAGGAAAAGACCACCTTCACCTGCCCCTACGGCACGTACACATTCCATAGGATGCTATTTGGGCTATGTAATGCACCCGCTACTTTTCAGCGATGCATGCTGGCCATATTTTCCAATATGGTAGGTAAGTACCTTGAAGTCTTCATGGACGATTTCTCGATATTCGGTGAATCTTTTGATGATTGCCTCCTACATCTGCTCCAAATCCTTAGGATGTGCATTGATGTGAACCTGGTTCTTTCTTGGGAAAAGAGCCACTTCACGATTCCTAAGGGTATAGTCCTAGGGCATCTTATCACTGAGAAAGGCATCCAAGTCGACTAGGCTAAGGCAAATTTGATTTCCAAACTACCAGCGCCTAACTTGGTCAAGGACATCAAATCTTTCTTGGGGCACGTTGGATTTTACTATCGATTCATACCCAATTTCTCAAAGATCATGCACCCATTGACGAATCTATTATCAAAAGACACCCAGTTTGAGATAACAAGTGAGTGCATTCACGCATTTGAGAACCTGCGTGACCGAGTTACCCAAGCACCAATCCTGCATCTCCTAACTGGTCTCAACCTTTCGAGATCATGTGTGATGCGTCTAACTACGTAGTGGGAGCGGTGCTGGGGTAGAAAATCGGCAGGAAACCCATGGTCTTCTACTACTCTAGCAAGACACTTGCTGAGACTCAGCGTAACTATACAGTTACGGAGAAAGAGCTGTTGGCCATAGCATTCGGCTTGGAAAAATTCAGATCATACCTCTTGGGTTCCCATGCCATCATATACTCGGATCATACTGCAGTGAGGCACTTACTCGTGAAGAAGGATGCGAAGCCTCTATTAATCCGATGGATCTTATTGTTGCAAGAATTTGATCTCGAGATTCTTTTGTTATCGACCCTTCCGGACCCATCATAGAGCATTTTCCTGATGAGCACCTCCTGACTGTTGATATAGGACTTCCCTGGTACACTAACATAGTGAACTATTTGGCAACCCACCATATCCCAACTGATTGGCCGAAGGCCAAGAAGGACAACTTACTTTCCGATGCCAAATACTACATTTGGGAAGAACCATACCTTTCTCGCATTGATGCTGATCAAATCATCAGGTGATGTGTTCCAGAAGAGAAAATCCAGGACATCTTGTCCTTCTACCATGACCAGGCTAGAGGGGAACGCTTCTCCAGACATAAGACTGTAGCAAAGTCCTCCAGTGCAGCTTTTACTGGCCCACGATTTTCAAGGATGCACACAATTACTATAAGGCATGCAATCGCTTCTAGACCTTGGGCAATATGAGCAACTATGATATGATGCCTCTACGGACGATTCTCATGTGCGAAATCTTCGATATATGGGGGATTGATTTCATAGGTCCCTTCTCTAAATCTGATGGCTTTGAGTATATTCTCCTGGCTATGGACTACATGTCCAAATGGATCGAAGCCATCTTGACCTGAACCAATGATCATAAAATTGTAATCAAGTTCATTCATCAGCACATCTTTTCCTAATTCGACGTTCCATGTGCTATCATTTCTGATGGAGGGACCCATTTTACAAATATGCAGTTTCGATCCCTGATGACAAAGTATGGGGTGTCACACCGAATCTTGACTCCTTATCACCCCTAGACAAATAGGGAGATCAAGAAAATCCTTCAGGTTACTATTCAGCCTGATAGGAAGGATTGGTCGGTCTGCCTTTTGGAAGCTTTGTGGACTTGTAAGATTGCTCACAAAACCCAATTAGACATGTCTCCCTTTAGACTCGTGTACGAGAAGGCTTGTCACCTGCCTATCAAAATGGAGCACAAGGCCTATTGGGCAGTATGAAAGTGCAATCCAGATCTTTCAAAGGCTAGAACCCACCGCTGATTACAGATGAGTGAGATCGAGGAGTTACGCAATGACGCATATGAGAACTTGCGAATCTATAAAGAGTCGATTAAAGCTTTCATGATAAGCACATATCGCGCAAGACATTCCATCCTGGTCAGAAAGTACTACTCTTTGATGCCAAACTCAAACTCTTACCAAGCAAACTCAGATCAAAGTGGATTGGACCATTTCTGATATGATGTGCATTTGGAAATGGAGAGATAGAAATCAGTGGACACAGCCTTGGTTCGGAACCATTTGTCGTGAATGGTCAGAGACTCAAACTGTTTGTTGAATTCATTGTATCAAACATGGCTGCTATATCTTTTGATCTCCATTATCCCTGAGCTCATTGCACCTGGCTGAAGGCATTAAACTTAACGCTTAACGGGAGGCAACCCGTCATCTTTTGAAGAAAAAGCCAAACCTCATTTGACATATTGATTGCGCAGCAATCATAGGCCCTAATTCACCTAAATTAAGGTAGAACCTAGCTTAACATGGGCATTCTGCATGCATACACATCATACTTTGCATCTTAGATCATTTATATGTTTTATACATAATAATGTGCTATTTGAGAGGTATTAATAATTGTAGTTAATCTAGGGCTGCGATGACCTATCCAACATTATGGATCTATTTGGAATGATGATGGGAGTCCAACGCTTCCAAGAGCACATCAATCAGACTTCCGTAGCACCCTAATGAGTCTGCAGAAGAAGCAGGAGCCAAGGTGAAGAATATTTGAACCCTAGATGACAAATCCAACCATGCGGATGGATCCTGATTGATGTTCATAGCCCAATGGTGTAGAAATCAATTCAATTGGAGGCCTACATCATCAGATACAAGGAGAAGAAGATGGACGGCCACGATGGTGCCACGTGGTGCCATTGCAGCCACCTCTCACCATCCCCCAATCTACGGAGGAGAGCTGTGGGCTGTTGGATTGTCATCCAATAGTTGTGATGCAGCCACGTCACCTGCCTCATCAAGCAAGGAGAGATCTCGACCATTGGATTCCCATCCAATGGCCGAGGGCAGCTACACGGGATTTGGAAAGCGCGACAATCCATGTGCATAGTGTAGTGGAGAGCACTCCTAATAGACCACACAAGATGTAGGTTCATCGTGCGATTGGGAGTCGAGCACCCACAGATGAAATTCCACTATCGAATCTTCATCGGGCGGATCAACGGTGAACGCGTGGCGGGCACGAGAGCATTGGATGCAGACACGCGCCTTAAGACTTAGTGGGTGTTGAGAGTGCTCTTTATGCCATCCAATCTCTCGATCAGATGGCTGGGGAGCTTTAGGATTTGGGGTGCATTTAAGCACTGGGTGGCGGGTGTGCAGGCAAAGTAGAGGGCGAGCGGGAGCCATCAGATCCAAATCCAAGGGCGCACAATGTGCCACGTGGCAGCACCAGAATAAATCGTGAATGGAAGAAGGATTTGGAAGGCTTAATTAGGACCGTTGATCTCCCGATCAACAGATTTGATTAATCTGAAGCCTTTGAAAGCATTCTCTTACTTCTTCTTCCTCCTTCTACACCTTCTCTCTCTTCTTCTTCTTCCCATCTTCTCTACCTCCATCTCTGCACCTTCGTCTGAAGCGTCCGTGGGGCTACCCCGACGGATCGTTGCTGCTCTTCCCAACCTTTCCAGAAGGCCACCATGAACCACCCGTGGTGCCCTCATTCTATTACATAAGTAGTTTACGTTTATGTTAGAATTTGTGTAATCAGATGTATGCAATTCATGTTCAAACTCTTTGATTGATATATATATTCTATACTATTTAGTAATCATATTGAGAACAAATGTATGAAATCAAAAGTGCTTTCTGCCTCTTTGTGATCGATCAAGACTCACTAGTTCTGTTAATTTATTTGCTCGAGACGTATTTCGCACTATTCTACAATGTGCTAACCTTTTACGCGATCTACGCCATGACCAAATTGGTGCCGTTGCCGAGGAGGCACAGAGACTTTTGATTTTATCTCTAATACAGCATTTTTGTGTGAGGGTACAACAAAATGAAGTAGCGAACGAGGCAAAGTGGACGCTGCAAAAATCAGGTGCACACATTCTTATTAAAAACTCGTCTAGAAATTAAGTATCATCTTTAAAATTCAATAGTCATGTTTTTGATGCTCCAAAAATCCTGAAATTTGGACTAGAACTAGATTTTCAAATTATCTTTCCAACGCCACCATTCCCAAAAGAAATTCCTTCTGTGGAATTTTTAAAAATTCGTTGAGTTCATATTGGCCAGATTGCTTGAAAATAGAACTTTAATAAACTTTAGAAATCAATTTTGGCCAACATGCAAATTAGATTTACTAACAATTTATGGAGTTTGAAAGATAATCAAATTAGCTTTCAATATCATATTTTTAAAAAATTGTTGGAGCATATTTGATATTATTTACAACAGAAAACTCAACATGAGGTCTAAATCCTAAATTTTACCCCTGGCTTGTTAAAAATTCATAACTAATTGTTGGAAGTAGTAAAAATTTTATAAAAATACTCCCTGGAAAGCTTATTAAAGAGGGAATCTTCTTGCCAGGTTTCAATTCATTTGGATTCCATCTTGCTTTAGAGTATAAATTTGAATTATTTTCTTCAATTTGAAAATGAACATAGAAGTGCATGAGCCAATAGGACCACATAGACTAACTTGGACTCTGACGAGCCCAAGAATTAGTCAGTGAGGCAAGTCACCTTGTGGATTGCCTACCATCTACCAAATTGAAGAAACAAGTTAAAAATTCAGGAAAATACATCAAATAACATGCATTTGGCTTGAAACTACTAGGTAGTTCCAACCTCTCTTGCAAAACTCGGTGACTAAGCCTGTAGGGTAGCATCAAACAACCAAGACTGTGGGGGTAACGAAAGTGGAGGAGAAAGCCAATGGAAAAACCTTCCTCGTAGTCCCCTCGTAACCATACTGGCCGGGTTAGCTTGAGAGGCGGGAATTCCTTACAGTCTGTCTCTCGCCGAATTTTTTTAATAACACAAACTTAATCGAAAAATCTGGTCATCTGATCTAAAGGACCACTCTGTTTAACAAGGCCTTAGTCTTGTTTTGCTTCACTACACCAACCCTTTGAGTTGGTGTATGCAAGAAAGAAGGTCGTTAAGACCTATACTTATGGGACGTTGGGAGCCAAATCCAAGGCAGCAAAGGTGATTTTTGCCCGACCTCCCTTCTCAACCTTCTTCCACTTGATTAGCTGAGATGGCTAATCCTGGTCCTCGAGTTCATCAGGACCATAAGAATCAGGACCCAATGGCTCATCTGGAAGTCAGGGTCGAGGAAATGGAACAAAAATATGAGTAGAGCATCAACAGGATTTGATTGCACGGGTTTTGCAAAATGTGTGGTCAAATAAAATTTATACTGAAACTCCAAGGGAGTCCTAGGTCGAACACAGGGAGGCGACGCTTACTTTCATTGAAAACTGCACTTCGATTTGTTTCTTTTTGGTATTTTATGGTTTTGCTATTTTTTTTGTATTTTTGTAAGAAGACAAGAAAATGAATCACAAAATAGAGATGGAACAAATATGGTATAGATATCACTTCAATGTCTATTACAATCAACTATGAAAGCATAAAAAGAGAGGGGGTGAGTGGAAATCTCTCGAATCGGCTATTTGGCGAGACGATGGCGCCTAACAGAAGCTCGAATGAAGTAGGTGAGGAATGAGATCATGGAGGTGAGATGTAGGAGGACGTCGGGTAGAGGAAAGCTTCGGTGTGGCTCCGGAATGGAGGTGAGAAGATGGAGATGATCTGCTATCGGAATGGAGGTGGGAGGATGGCTCCAAGGTGACCTATGAATGGGGATGGGAAGATGAATATTTGGTGAGGCAGAGGTTTGCTACACTAATAGGAGCCTTGGGAGCTTGAGAATAAGCTCTAATGGAGCATTGGTAGGCTTGCTAGAGCTTGGGAGTAGGTGGGAGTAGAGTAGGTAGAGATGAAGAGGAATGGGGGTGTAGGGGTGTTTATATAATGGAAGGAAGGAGAGAGTCCTGTGCACAGGCATTTAGTGACAGCTATAAACGTCACTAAAAGTCGCTTGAGCAGTCGTTGAAGATCCACGCCTCTTCATTGCTTGAGCTGGTGCGCGCACTGCGCACGCCATTAGTGACAGCTATAAGCATCACTAAAGGCTCACCCTTCTGTCGTTGTAAAGCCCGCACCCAACGTTCATTCTCGTAGTTATTAAAGGCGCAGCAATCTTCAACCGTTGGATCAGGCACGAACGACTGAGATTGCGAGAGAAGAGCGTGTCCTTGCTAGCATTTGAATTTTGAATCGCTGGCACGTGCATTGGTCGCCGTTGGATGCTGCATCGCATGGTTGAGACGCGCCCGTAGATCACGCGCACATTGATTTGAATCGCATGCCTTGTGCGATTGAGGAGATCGGAAGGCTGGCGCTACATGCAGGGGACTTAAATGCACGCCTCAGATGGCATGCGTGTGATCTGCTGTGCGCCTTCGTGTCGGCAGGCGACGTTGGATCACGCGTGGGGAACCTCGACCGCTCGATTGAGATCGGGCGGCGCTATTGCATTTTACACTATAGTTGGGCGCAACGAATCGTGACTCAATCTCAGCCCGCTCTTTGAGAACGCTTCCCCTCACCGCTGTGCCACGCCTGCGGATATGATGCGAGGAAGAGTTGTGCCTGCATGGTGAGGGTGGCCACTCAGCCGTTGGATTGAGATCCAACGGCTGGGATCTAATCTTACGGCAGGCTTGGAGGCTCCTTAGCTCAGGTGGGGCGGCTTGGATGGCACCACATGGTACCATCTGGGTCGTCCATCTTCTTCTTCTTGCGGAGGGTGCTATACAGCTTAGATTTAGGAGATTCTCGTGTTGACGGACTACGATCGTTACTCTGAATCCATCCGTACGGTCAGATTCTTCATCCGAGGCCCATAAAGATGTCTCACTGCCTCTTGGCCATGTAAAATGATGGAATTAATGTACATAATATACAACTATCCTAGATGCAATGCAATGGATGTTTATGCAATATTTATATCACGATATGCAATGTTATGCCTAGGAACTATTATAAATAAGCATTTTATGATGAATTTATATGTGTTTATCATACCCTCATGCTTACTTTTTGCTAGTCCATAGCAAAAATGAACCTAAATCCTATGTATAAAAGTGGAATCAAGATTCGAGTATTTAGGCAAAATTCGTTGATTGCTTTAGAAAATCTCAACCCCAAGACCAAATTACAAAAATTCAACAGTGCCTGGGTTCCTGCCAGAATGCAAACTGTCCAAGTCCTCGCCTTATTTGAAAGGGGGAGATACATTTTTTTATTTTTCTTCTTTTCTAATTTTTTTTTTGTACTTTTGGAGTTTGAGAGTTACAGGATAACTTTTTATGGCTACCTGACCCACCAAGACTCGAAAAGGATTTTGCTAACCATTTTGTGGAAATAGTGAAAGACTCGCTAGGCAGCCGTTAAAACGTTCTACGACCCTAGGTGACCTTGCCTAGAGGTTTATCTTTTCGAACGATAGCTTTCTCCCTACTTTTATTTATAGGGTCAACACAAAGGTGAACCCAGTGTATATCTCCCTGATTTATTCTACTTCCCTACTTCTTCCTTAAGTGTTTTGGGAATTATTGGGCATTTTTTTTGTGAGCTAGGTTTTGGACAACCGGCCGATGAGCTATTACCACCGACAACTTGCTAGCCATACTCGTGTGGTGAAGTGTGATTTTTTTTTCTCCTTTTTTTATTTTTCCTTTTCTCTATTTTTTTTTAAGTAGGTGGCTTTCCTGATCTAAGCATTACCTAAAGGTAGTACAATGAAAATGATCTTGTGACTAGGCTCTGGACAACCAGTCGATGAGCTGTTACCATCGACAACTTGCTAGCCATACCACCCTAGATAGTTCATTAGCTACCCAATTTTTGAAGAAACTGCCGAAAAGTGAGTTAGTGCAAAAAAATGTGTATAGATGCTTAGGCTTAAAGTCCCCTCAAATCAAAGGGTAGGTTGATAAGTCGTATACTTATCACCATAATTTATTTACCGAATTAAAATAAGATTGACTTGGCGAGGACTCGAGACTAAATCCACATTTGAGTGGACACCCGAGCTAATTAAGCCTGAAGACCTGAAGAGTCTAAGTATCCAGGTCCTATTGTATCATTTCCTAAAGTTAATAACTTCCAAATGGCTAGGTTCTCTTCTCCTAATTCTTCTTTTTTTTTATCTTTTTGAATTGTCATTTTTTTTATAAAGAAATTAGAGGAAATTCTATGGAGTTAACAAAATGATTTCAGGATTAAGTATCCACCCCCCATGCCTAAATGATGCAATGTCCTCATTGTAAAAATAAAGACATGAAAAGGGTGGAGTAAACAGAATATCACTTGAGTGTCGTGAAAATCTAGTCAACTCCGCAGAGAACGTGAAATATAAACACGTGCTAAATTTAATGGCTTCAGCTAGGCATAAAATACATACAAGGAAAAAATTAGGAATTCACAAGTGCAAGTCAAAATCAAATAAAAATATTGATCCTGAAATCCACCAGTAGAAAATGTCCGCAGATGTGGACTAGATTATGATGCAGACCCATGCCCCAGGGTCGAGTGGTTCTCAGATTCTAGATGAAAATCACCTAGAACCGAAGGTTGTTGTGTTTACGGGGTCGGGCTTGTGGTTTAGTGGTGTGCAACCCAAGACCAAAGTGTTGGACAACGGGTTGATCTGATTCATTAATATCAGATGTCCACTTATAGTGCAGCTCAGAAAAGTAATCAGTTATTTTGAGCTTGGGTTGCACGTGAAAGATATCGTAAGGGTCCTGGTAGAAAGTAGGTGGTTTCGAGTTAATAGGTACCCTTAGATCCAAAATCAAACTTCCCTCAGAATTAGCCTCCCAAATTTTATTTCAACAATTCTATCCTTCAACATCAAGAACTCAGGCTCTAGGACCTCTAGCATATCTTTCACCTCATATGATTCTCCCAAGTCCAGTAATCATGGGTAAATCAAGATTGACTTGGGCACAATGATCTTAGAAGTTAGCTCTTCGGGGTGCAGATGAGGAATGGGGCTATTGATTGAATCTTCTAGTAAATGAGGATTCAAATCCTCCATGTTAGCCTAAACCGAATCTAAATCTTCAATAATTGGGCTATCAACAGGTTCGTCAGATTCCTTAAGCCCGTTTGTCTCACTAAAATCCTCTTCCTTAAGTTCAAGTGAGACTTCACCAAAAGATTCTTCACCCTCAGTGTCAAAGAATCCATGATACTCATTTATATATGTCTCAAAATCATATGTCATTTCATGGTCCATGGAGGCATATTTTTCCTCACTCCCTGGCCAAAGGATCTCGGGTGAATCAATCAGTTCATCCTCAAAGGGTTACTCTAGACCAATCTGGTCATCTCTAATCTCAGAATATGTATCCCCCCCAATAGGTGCCTAAGTAGGTTTAGACATTGGCTCTCCTGAAGGGGGTTCATCTTGAGAATCATCCCAAGATTTGACTAGGGCAACCACAAATTTCATCCTCAACCTCGACTATTTCCCAAGAAGAAACTCACCCAGGTCCCTATCCCTAACACTTTGGAGCAAATTCAATAAAGAACTATTAAGTTCATCAATCATTTTGATCATAGGCTCCAGTGCTTCAGTGAATGGTGTTGGTTGAGCTTCTAAGGATTGTATAGTGTTCCTCAAATTAGCCAACACCTTATCCTAGATCTGGTTCACCTGAACCGACTAGTTCAATTCAGGTTTGGGAAGGTTTGGTTTAAATCTAGGGGATTCAAGATGTCAAGGTTCTCGGGTCCCTCCTTAATAGTAGGTCATTTCAGGTTTCTTAAAGGTTGGTGGCGACCTATATTCAGCATAATTCTGGGGAGGGTAAGTGTTATAATCAGCATATCCTTCATGGTTGTAGATCTGGTTAGGTTGATCATCAAAGGATGTAGATCTATAATCATTGTAGCTCTGGGAAGGATAGTAATCATAGTTTTGTTGTCCAGGGTTAGACCCTAGACACTGAGGTCCGGATTCGTATCCCCAATCAAAGTTATCCTGCCTAGTGGATGGGTAATTACAAGTCAAGTTGGGATAGTAATCATCTTGGGGATAAGTGGTGGGAGGAGGATAGGATTGGAAATTTGTGTAAGATGTGGAAGGGTACATGGTGAAGTATGGAGGGAAATCATAAGAGAAAGGAGCCCTGCAATACAAAAATACAAGCCTATCCTTAGGTTGGGTAGACTGAAGGTCTACAGACTCTCAGAATCCATCCTAAGATTATGGATGATTTACTCTACTTATGTCCAGGAAATCCAACCAGTTAGAAGGAGCGATTGGGGAGAAGGTTCTTCCTTTGGGTTGCGCCTCCGGTTCCTAGTGTACCCCCCCAACTGTGGTCGTTTGATGCTACTCTCCTAGGTAGACATCAGATTGACTAGTTCAAGCAGGTTAATCGAGAATAATCTCAATCTGGATCCCGACGAGTGAACCAGTCCCTAGGGCTAACGTCTAATCTATTTTAGTTAGGCTTGGGACAATGGTGCTTCAGGAATGTGATGGGCCCTTTAGATGGGTTGTGCCCTTAATGATCAGTTAAAATGTGTGTGTGCACAACCAGGGTTTTCAAATAAGGTTATTTGATGATGTGTCTTTTAGGGTTTAACATTGTTTAGTAGCTTTTAGTGTTTAATCCTTAGGTTGGTTCAATCAAGGTTTAGTAAAATACTCCAAGTTTTACAAGCACTGGTGATGATGTATTCCTTTAGAAACCAGAAAAAATGTGGAATGCCTGGTTCAACCCTAAGAATCAACCTTAAGTGGCAAGCTACTTGGTTGATCAGTTTTAAAGTGAGTGGTGCAGCCTAAACAACTCAATCAATTGGCCTATTGCACCACTTAGTTAAATCACACAAGAATGCTTAACCTATTCAGATTTCTACTCACTTATGTGTATTTAGTTGAAGTGTACTGGGTCCACAGGTCAGATCTTGGTTAAGTGGTAGAATCAAAGTGATTGTGTGCCTTAGGATAAGAAGTTATGGGTGTTAAGTGTGTAGCTTGATTCGTCTCACAGAAAGTATCTCTTTTTTTTTTTTTAAATGTGGGGGCGAGGTAGATGAAGGTACCAAACAAGACAAACAATTCTATTCTAGGGTTTATGCAAACACCTAAGTAGATTAGGTCTTGGTTATGAGTGTGGTGAAATGAACTAGTGGGGGGGAATGTGGGGGACACTTATAGAGTACTCTACCTGCACTTTACTCTGGTCTACCGCACTTGGATCTCCATGCTAGGGTACCTGCAAGATAGTAGACCAAAGACAAGTGGGGTTAGTGCTATGTAAATGTAAAGAAGCGCAATAAACAATAAAGTAAATTCTGTTGCCTCCCCGGCAACGGCGCCAAAATGGTCACATGGGTTTCGTGAGTTTGAAATCGCGGTTACAAGTAACCCGTCGTCGTAGTTGCAAAATGTGTGGTCAAATAAAATTTATACTGAAACTCTAAGGGAGTCCTCGGTCGAACATAGGGAGGCGACGTTTACTTTCATTGAAAATTGCACTTCGATTTGTTTCTTTTTGGTATTTTAGGATTTTGTTATTTTCTTGCATTTTTGTAAGAAGAAGACAAGCAAATGAATCACAAAATAGAGATGGAACAAATATGGTATAGATATCACTTCATTGTCTATTACAATCAACTATGCAAGCATAAAAAGAGAGGGGGGTGAGTGGAAATCTCCCGAATCGGCTGTTCGGCGAGATGACGCCACCTGGCAGAAGCTCGGACGAAGGAGGTGAGGAGCGGGACAATGGAGGTGAGATGCAGGAGGATGTTGGGTAGAGGAAAGCTTCAGTGTGGCTTTGGAATGGAGGTGAGAATACAGAGATGATTTGCTACCGGAATGGAGGTGGGAGGATGGCTCCAAGGCGACCTATGAATGGGGATGGGAAGATGGATGAATAGTTGGTGAGGCAGAGGTTTGCTACACTAATAGAAGCCTTGGGAGTTTGAGAACAAGCTCTAATGGAGCATTGGTAGGCTTGCTAGAGCTTGGGAGTAGGTGGGAGTAGAGTAGGTAGAGATGAAGAGGAATGGGGGGTGTAGGGGTGTTTATATAGTGGAAGGATGGAGAAGTCCCGTGCATAGGCATTCAGTGACAGCTATAAATGTCACTAAAGGCTACTCGAGCTGTCGCTGAAGATCCGTGCCTCTTCATTCTTGGGCTGGCGCACGCACCGTGCATGCCATTTAGTGACAGCTATAAGCGTCACTAAGGGCTCGCCCTTCTATCATTGTAAAGCTCGTGCCCAACGCTCACGCACACAATTTTTAAAGGCGTGGCAATCTTCAACCGTTTAATCAGGCACGGACGACTAAGATTGCGAGAGGAGAGCGTGCGCTTGCCAACGTTTGAAGTTTGAATCGTTGGCATGTGCGCTGGCTGTCGTTGGATGCTGCATTGCACGGTTGAGACCTGCCCGCAGATCGCGCGTGCGTTGACTTGAATCACACGCCTCGTGCGATTGAGGAGATTGGAAGGCTGGTGCTGCACGCGGGCAACTTAAATGCACGCCTCAGATGGCATGCGTGTGACCTGGCGTGCGCCTTCGCGTCGGCGGGTGGCATTGGATCACGCGTGGGGAACCTTGACCGCTCGATTGTGATCTGGTGGCGCTATTGCGTTTGACACTGTAGCGGGGGGCGATGAATCATGGCTCGATCTTGCGCCCGCTCTTTGAGAATGCTTGCCCTCACCACTGCGCCATGCCTACGGATGTGATGCGAGGAAGAGTTGTGCCTGCGCGGTGAGGGTGGCTGCTCAGCCATTGGATTGAGATCCAACAGCTGGGATCTGATCTTGTGGCAGGCTTGGAGGCTCCTTGGCTCAGGTGGGGCAGCCTGGATGGTGTCACGTGGCACCATCTGGGCCGTCCATCTTCTTCTTGCGGAGGGTCCTATAGAGCTCAGATCTGAGCAATTCTCACGCTGACGGATTGCGATCATTGCTCTGAATCCATCCGTACAGTTGGATTCTTCATCCGAGGCTCGTAAAGATGTCGCACTGCCTCCTGGCCATGTAAAATGATGGAATTAATGTACATAATATGCAACTATCCTAGATGCAATGCAATGGATGTTTATGCAATATTTATATCATGATATGGAATGCTATGCCTAGGAACTATTATAAATAAGCATTTTATGATGAATTTATATGTGCTTATTAGGATTCTCACAACACTGAACAGGATGCAGCATCCACCACGCGGAGAACAACTGTAGGACTTCTACGATCCGACAGCAACAATCATAGCACCTCAGGTCTGGATTCCCATAGGCGGAGATGCATTGGAGTTAAAGCTAAATATCATAAGTCTGATTCAGACTCATTTCCATGGAAACTCGAATGAGGATCCCTTCCAGAACATTGAAGATCTGAGTCGAATTGTAGAGTCAGTTCGACCTAGGAATGTAGATATTGAAATTGTTCTCATGAAGCTTTTTCCATTTTCTCTCAAGGATAAAGTTGCTTACTGGTTCAAGACTATCGGGAGGCCAATAGGAGCCTCGGAGGAATTACGTACCGAACTCCTCCAAAAGTTCTTCCCAATTGGTCGAACAAATGCTATGAGGCGTGCAATCACGACCTTTGCCCAAGGCCCTGGAGAGAAGCTGCATGATGCATGGGATAGATTTCACAATCTTCTCAGGAAGTGCCTACACCATGGTGTACCCAAATGGCACCTTGCTCAAGTATTTTACCATGGGCTGGATGGGACACATCGGTACCTGGCTGATGCATCTAGCGGTGTGAATTTTCTTGTGAAGGATGAGAACAGTGCAATTGAATTGTTCGAGTCCTTAGCAGAGAACTAGATGAATGTCGCCTCAATGAACCAGTTCTAGCGACCTAGATAGCAACGAATTAATGTCAAAGAAGCTCAAGTCGAGTCTGCCCGAGCTGACATGGACATATCGCCAAAAAGCTAGACAAGGTGGATCTGCTCGATAAGAAGCTCAATCAATTAATGTGAGCGAGATCTGGATGTTCTAGCAGCACTGCTCCATCTTACTCCTCTCAAGCATCCCGAGCCCCCTCTGCTCGTACATATCCGTTCACTCGGGATGTTTTCTCTCCATCTCCGCGGGATCCTGTGTACTAGGAACTCATGAACAATGTGGATCTGGCGCCGTACAATTAGGGTTACACACCACATGATGATGCAAGTACGTATTCTTTTGATGAATTTACATCTGAGATGTCTATTAGTGGGTGAATTCATCGTTATTTAAGAGATGCGTCGTAGTATAGGACAAAATCGCTTAAAAACAAATAAGATTTATAACTTGAATGAATGTTTGAGGTCGTTCGCTGGGAGCAAGTAGGAATTCATGCACTAAACTCAACAATTAATGTAATTGAACACAAAATATTACTCAAAAACTAACGTGCAGTATATGGCATGAGTATATGAAGAGATAAAAGAGTTCTAAACAAAATAATGGTGATTTGGATCACCAATTATAAGTCTAATATATAGAACAACTACTCAAATCAATCAATATGAAGGAGCATATGATCAGACATCTGATTTTGCAATCAGACATCTTAAAAGATGTTTCTATAGTGCTCCTTTTATTCTTCTTTTGCTGTTATTCTTCTTCTTCTTCTTTGTGTGCCTCTTCTGCCTTGGCTTCTCTTTTCCTTTCTTTTTGTTCTGTCTAGGCCTTCTTCCTTCCTTCTTCTTCGGCCCTTCTGATGCACAGGGGGAAACTTACGAAATTGGCTAGGTGTTTAGCCAATCCACAATAGATCAAAAACCCCTACCCCTGCACTCTCTCTCTCTCTTCCTTCTCCTCTTCCTCTCTCAGGGTTCTTCTCTATCACATCCTCCTAGGGCCATGCAAAGTAACAGGTAATCGGTTCTAGAGCGCACATGGGACCAAGGTTGCTGGCGTAGCGTAATAGCCAAGGTGTGCGCGGGTTGGGCAGGTCAGGTCAGAGCCAGGCCCATGTGATGAGTGTCACGGGAGAGGCGAGTGGGTAAGGAGGACCTCACCCTCGTGTGGTAGGAGGCAAAGAGCCCATGTGACTTTTTCCTTTAATGTGCCTTCAAATGTTTTGCTACTTCCGATGTGGGACTATTAAGTCCCTTGTCTTCTTCGCACATCACAGCAGCAGTTACTTCATCTAATTCTGGTCAAAGGCTCGGTCAAAGGGACAAATTGGTCCCTGGGTTGTGTTCCTGGAGGAATTCCGCGCAACCTAAAGTCTTCACCTGGAGCTACTATGGTAAGAACGAGCTTTAAGCTTCGCTCGAAGCTGCTACAGCAATGGCATGGCACCTGAAACCTGAAACTCAAAATATGGCCTCTCGACCTCATCAAAACAATTCAAGAAGCATCGTCGAACGTCGTTGAGTGCAACGGTGATGGTGCAAAGGTGATTGGCAAAGTGAGGAGGTTTTACGACCTCGAAATGTGCATGCGATGGTGGGTCTATACGGTGAAAGGTTTGGAGGGGCAATAGACCTAACTACGTTAGGGCTTTTGCATCTGGGGTCGAGGCAGTGGTGCAGGGAGTGTCAGCGAGGCATAAGGAGCGGTGTAGTGATAGGAACTCCTCGCTGGAGGAGTGGTCAGAGATGGAGAAGATGGAGGTGAACGGCGGCATCGAGGGTTTGAAATTGAAGAATAAAGAGTGGGAAAGAGAGTAGGGGAAGAAAGGATGCTAAGGAACCTAATCTAATGATCAAAGGGGGTAGAAAACCTATGTCGGTGTGATGGCCAGACTTGGGGAAGATGAGTCCTCTGTGAGGGGGACGGCAGCGAAGAACGGAAAAGTTGGCCCTGGCTTTGGCACACCAGGCGCAAACGATGGTGAAGAAGGTCGTGGCATGGCCAATTTGGTCGTTGACTGGCAATAGGATGACAGGGAAGAGGTCCACCAGAGCTAAGTCGGAGGAGGGCAGAGGTGGAGTTTCGAAGAGATTTGTGGCCCTAAAATTAGCTAAAGAGATTGACTTGACCTCTAGGATCCATTTATAGGGCACGAGGAGGGGTTTCAAGCTTGGAAACAAGCTTGCAAACTCCAAGATTCTCACACACGTTTGACATGTGTACCTTCAAAAGGTTCGCATGAGGATTTGGGAAAGATGTAGAGCCCAAGGAATTGCTCAAATGGAAGGTAACTTCCTAAGGAATCTTCGATTCAAATTTGGGAGAGATTGATTAAGAATCGAGCAAGAAATCCTCGCTCGAAACTCAATGGTGAAGGTTCAATCTTCCAAAAATTGCATGAGGACCTGCATGCAAAGAAGATGACAAAAGATAGGGATCTTTTTGAAATTATTTTGAAAGTTAAGGGCATGCATGTGAGATAAAAGAGTTAGACAGAACCAAATTGCAAACTAGTTCAAGATGATCTCAGATTGGGTCCAAATTTTGGTATAAACCTAATTTGGACCTAAGGAATCCAATGATGAAGTTGGCTTTTGGTTTTGACCTAGTTTGATTGGGTAATTTATACAAAAACCCAAATTAGGTAAATGTCCGTCTGAGACTCTGTTTTGGGTCAAGACAGGTTTCTGATGGTCAAATTGAAGGCACAAAACCCTAGAGAATATTTTTCTATGAATTTTAGAGGGTTTATATGAATTTTATCTAGACTGAAACCTCAGTTAATTAAGCGGGTCTATTTTTAGGATTTTAGAAGTCATTTAATTCTCAAAACATGAGAAAACCCTTTTTTGTCTGTACTAACCCACATGTTAGACTTTTAAGACCATTTGAACCTTAATCAAACCCTGGAGAAACTTGTGGTTATTCTGCATTCATGATATGATGGTAAAATTATAGTTTTAACCATGTTTTACTGTTATTCTCTCAGAATGGATTTGCAATGAATTATGATCCTCTAGCGGTTATTGATTAGCCCATATTTGTGGGCTATTTAAGTATTTAAGCACCTAGACATTAAGTTAATTCTAACATTTATTTAGCATGCATTAGGATGTAAATAGATTAATACATATTTCTGATTTAATTACATAATTCATGCATTGCATTCATATTTAAATGCATTTAGAGTTAACCTAGAATTACATTCATTAAATTAGTTAACCAATTAGGTGCATTGCATGCATTATATGCATTAACATTTTATTGAGGGTTTGAACATAATTAACCAATCTTTTTATTATTATCATTTTCTCTTCTCTTTGCAGAATTCGCTGCTCCAACTCCACCAGCTGCCGTACTAAAACTTGCATTCAAGGATTAGTGGAGAATGTGGATCTGCTCCCGCCTCTCCATTCAAATCCATGCAGGTGGCTACAAAAGGAGGAGGGAGGTTGCGTTGTACGACAGGCCACCATCCCCGACCCACCACTGTGCGAAGAGTTGATCTCTCATCCATTCCACCACCACCGGCCTCAACCGTGGTGACGAGCCTCCACCACCGTGGGCGTGTGGCGTGACAGGCCACACCGCAATCTGGAGCTCATCTGCATTGCTGTGAGCACCTCAACGTGCACCACCCTTGCCGTCATCACCAACAACCACCACTGCAGCCGCTGTAACTTCTTGTCCCCGTTAGTTAAGACGTCTGGGAATGTTCCTAGATGTCTGAAACTCCTACAGCACCACCTTCATCTTCTTCCTCCATCCTTTGTTTTTCCAGCCACCCACCATTGCACACCGCATGCTTCTTCATCTCATCCAGCCTCCAGCGCACCCACTCTAGAGCCTACTTCTGCGCGCTCACTTCACGCCCACGCCCCTCCGGCTGCACAAGCCCGCTAGCACCCCGCGCCTTCCCTACGCACCCTACACCACCTTCGCGTGCACCCTACAGTGCCTCCAGCCACACACGTAGCTGGTGCACCCGCCAACGTTCAGCACCGACCACCAGCTCCTCACCCGCATGCGTACGCACCTCCTACAACAGTGCCATCCCCAGCCCACACGCGCCCCTGCCGCACGCTTGCAGCAGCAACCGCCCTCCAGCCGCGTGCGTAGAATGCGCTGCACTTCTGCCGCACTCCCTGCATCACGCCGTCGACGCTTGTAGCACGCGGTCAGCAGTACGCAACAGCAGCAGTGCGGCCGAGCTCAGCCGCGCCTGCGTACGCCCGCGCGGCTTGTGGCACTTCAGTAGCCACCGGAACCCACCACCACAGTACCTCCATCCGGCCACCTCGGGGCACCTCGCACTTCGTCGCGACCGCCATCACGGAGCCCTTAGTCTAGAGATCCTCCTCCAAGCTTCACACTTCCGACCGCGGCCTCCTCCTCGCGCTCTGACAAGTAGAAGAAGTTCCCCTGTTTTGTTGCAGTAAAAGCTATATTAATATTTACATTCTTTGCCATTGTCAACTTTTATTATTATTTTATTAAGCTGCATTGTAGAAAATATCCTTTAGTTGTTCAAAATTGCCATATCAACATGTTCACTTGATGATTTCTTAATTTGAAGGCAGATTTGGCTCGATTCTCGTCGAAACTAACTGTGAACATACGTTTTTAACCAATGCGAGTTTAAATATGTCATTGCCTCCCTGTGGACATGACCCGCTCTTCTGTGAGTGGTTATTTTAATTATTGATTAGTCGATTTTTCCACCACATAGAACTACAAACGACGCGTCATTTTATGTGACAAATGACTTTAAAAGCGAAGAATCGACTCGTGGTACTTTTGCATTCAGGCATATGCTGCTTGGATTATGTAATGCCCCTGCAACTTTCCAGTGGTGTATGATGTCTATCTTTTTGGACATGATTGATGAGTGTGTTGAATGTTTATGGATGACTTCATTTATGGCTCGTCTTTCGACCAGTGTCTCCTGCACCTGGAGAATGTGTTGAAGCGATGTAAGGAGACTGGTTTAGTCCTCAGCTGGGAGAAAAGTCACTTTATGGTACAAAAGGAATTGTACTTGGGCATGTTGTATCCGAGCAAGGTTTGGAAGTAGATAAAGCCAAGATTGATTCTATTTCCAAACTCCGATTGCCTACGAACGTCAAACAGATTAGATCCTTTCTGGACCATGCCGACTTTTATAGGCGCTTTATTAAGAATTTTAGTAAAATTTCTAGGCCACTTTGTGACTTGTTGGCGAAGGAATCTTCCTTCAATTTTGATTCAAAGTGTGCCGAGGTCTTTCAAACTCTAAAGGAGGCCTTGATCTCTGTGCCTATTCTCCAAGCTCCTGATTGGACACTCCCATTTGAGCTGATGTGTGATGCTTCGGATTATGTAGTAGGAGCAGTCCTTGGACAAAGGGTTGAGGGAAGACCTCATGTGCTGCATTATTCAAACAAGACTTTAACCAAACCTTAGCAAAACTACACCGTCACTAAAAAAGAATTACTTGCTGTAGTTTTTGCTCTGGAGAAGTTTAGGTCTTATTTGCTTGGGTCTAAGGTGGTTATTTTTACTGATCATGTGGCGTGAAACATCTCATTGCTAAGAAAGATTCTAAGCCACGTCTGATTAGGTGGATCTTACTCCTTCAAGAATTTGACTTGGAAATACGTGAAAAGAAAGGAGTAGAAAATATTGTGGCTGACCACCTGTCTCGCCTTCCCCTTAATGACTCTCTTTATGGAGACATTCGCGAGACATTTCTCGATGAAACTCTGATGGCGGTAACACCAACTTTACCTTAGTATGCAGATACTGTAAATTACTTGGTCACTGGACAAACTCCTGGCTCTTGGGATGAGCAGAAAAGAAAGAGATTCATTTCCCAAGCAAGATATTTTCATTGGGAAGAGTCAGAATTATTCAGAATTGGACAAGACCAAGTATTGAGATGTTGTGTACCTGAGAGGAACAACAAAGTGTGCTAAGTTTTTGCCAGGAACTTTATTGTGGAGGACACTTTGGTGCTAAGAAAACTGCTTTTAAGGTTCTCCAGTCTGATTTTTGGTGGCCTTCCTTATTTAAGGATTCTCATAATTTTGTTAAGGCATGTATTAGATGTCAATGGACTGGAAAGATTGGGAGGAGGAATGAAATGCCTCAACATCCTATTCAATCTGTTGAAATTTTTGATGTGTGGGGAATTGACTTTATGGGCCCCTTCTCGTCGTCCCATGGTTATGAATATATCTTGGTGGCAGTTGATTATGTCTCTAAATGGATAGAGGCCATTCCTACATGCACAAATGACCACTCTGTGGTTTTGAAATTTGTGAAGGCCAATATCATATCCTGTTTCGGCTGCCCCAAGACTATTATAAGTGATGGGGGACCTCATTTCCGAAACCATCAATTCAATCAGCTAATCAGGAGTTTGGGAGTGACTCACAAGGTCGCTACCCCTTACCATCCTCAAACAAGTGGCGAGGTTGAAGTGTCGAATAGGGAGATAAAAAATATTTTGGAAAAGACTGTTAGACCTGATAGGAAAGACTGGTCCCAATAGCTCGATGATGCTTTGTGGGCATATTGAATGGCCTATAAGACCCCTTTGGGTACTTCTCCCTTTCGGATTATGTATGGGAAAGCATGCCATTTACCTGTTGAGTTGGAACATAAGGCACTTTGGGCTATTCGAAGTGTTAACATGGATTTAGAGAAGGCAGGTAAGGCATGACTTCTAGAATTAAGTGAGCTTGAGGAGTTGAGGAATGATACTTATGACACCTCTCAAGCTTATAAAGAAAGAACTAAGGTCTTGCATGATAAGTTTATACTTCGAAAGACCTTTGAGCCTAACCAACAAGTCTGGCTTTTCAATTCCAGACTTAAGCTTTTTCCTAAGAAGTTAAAATCTCGTTAGGATGGGCCTTACATAATCACTAAAGTATTTTCGCATGGAGCTGTGAAGATTAAAAATCCTTCCTCTTTAGCAACTCCCTTTATCGTCAACATTCAACGGTTAAAACCATACATCACTTTGGATGGCCATCTGGTTGACGAGGTCACTCTTGAGGAGCCTTAGCTCCTACCTTTCAAAGCCTCAGGTAATATCTTCCTTTAACTATTTTTGTTTTCAATGAGGACATAGTTTGGACCAGGCATGGGGGAGAGGACCTGAGGCATTTTGTTTATAGCATGCATACATTTGCATTAAAAAAAATCTAAATAAATAAAAATAATAAAAAATAATAAAAAAATGTTTTGAGCTTAACTGGCTAGGTCTTGCATTCTTAAGCAAATCAGAACTCTAGGGTAGACTAAGTTAATTCTACGGTCAAACTTTAGAAGCTAAATGAGTTACTATCTTTAGACCTTTAGGGTCCTTTGTGGACTTAGAAACTTAAGTAGGAGTTAAGTTGCGAACCATTCCTCAAGAGGTTGAGGAAGGAAAGCCAACGTTTGAGTTAAAAGGTAGGGTAGTACCTGGAGTCTTATTCTACCTTTTGGTTTATGGGTCCTTGTAACCCAAGCATCCAAATTTCACACACTTGGTCTGGTGTAAGTAATCAACTTAATTCCTTTCTTAAAAGAGATTTGGTTCTCTTAGTTTTGACTTAGGAGAAGCTTGAAAACACAATTTGATTGGAAGAGTTCTCGCCGTAGGAGAGGTGGAGTATATACTCACCTTGAGGATGCGATGATAACATATTACCTCCTTGGCACTTGTCTCTTAGGATATCCATCCTATTGGGGGCATGTAAGCTCATTGTGTGGTTCAGGTACCATGGGCGGCCCTATCTCGAAGTGCCGATTGCCATAAGCCTGAATTCACTTAAGAAATCCATGGGCGATACTATCTCGAAGTGTCGATTGCCAGGAGTTCTTGGGGTCATTATGGGCGGTGCTATCTCGAAGCATCGAAAGCCAGGCACCCTTCAAGGTATGGTAATGGGGACAATGAATCCGACACTGACCGTGTTGATAACTGATCTGAGGTTAGACTTAGAGGAATATAAAAAAATAGAAATAAAAAAATTCCTTTTTCCTTTAACTCAAATAATTCAGACCAACGCACATGCAAGGATGCTTTAATCTCAGGGATCAATAAAACTTAAGGTAGAGTCAGAAATCAGGGAAACTTGTGCCTGCAACTTGTCTTTAGCCGACCTAGTCTATAACTTAGCAACTACTTGGGAACCTTAGGTCTAGAGTCTGAACTTAATATGTTTCTAAAGGAAGACCGATTGGGTTGGCTAGTCTACTAGGAATGCTAGGTTTTGCTTGGATTTGCTAGGGACTAGCAAAAACTAGGCATGAGGGTATTTGATTAGCCCATATTTGTGGCTATTTAAGTATTTAAGTGCCTAGACATTAAGTTAATTCTAACATTTATTTAGCATGCATTATGATGTAAATATATTAATTCATATTTTTAATTTAATTACATAATTCATGCATTGCATTCATATTTAAATGCATTTAGAATTAACTTAGAATTACATTCATTAAATTAGTTAACCAATTAGGTGCATTGCATGCATTATATGCATTAACATTTTATTGAGGGTTTGAACATAATTAACCAATCCTTTTATTATTATCATTTTATCTTCTCTCTGCAGAATTCGCCGCTCCAATGCCACCAGCTGCCGCACTAAAACCTGCATTCAAGGACTAGCAGAGAATGTGGATTTGCTCCCGCCTCTCATTCAAATCCATGCAGGTGGCTACAAAAGGAGGAGGGAGGCTACCTTGTACGATAGGCCGCCATCCCCGACTCACCACTGTGCAGAGAGTTGATCTCTCGTCCGTTCCACCACCACCGGCCACAACCGTGGCGACGAGCCTCCACCACCATGGGCGTGTGGCGTGACAGGCCACATTGCCATCTGGAGCTCATTTGCATTGCTGTGAGCACCTCAGCGTGCACCACCCTTGCCGTCATCACCAACGACCACCACTGCAGCCACTGTAACTTCACGTCCCCGTCAGTTAAGATGCCTGGGAATGTTCCTAGACGTCTGAAACTCCTACAGCACCACCTTCATCTTCTTCCTCCATCCTTTGTTTTTCCAGCCACCCGCCACTGCACACTGCATGCTTCTTCATCTCATCCAGCCTCCAGCGCACCCACTCCAGAGCCCACTTCTGCGTGCTCACTTCACGCCCGTGCCCCTCCGGCTGCACAAGCCTGCCAGCACTCCGCGCCTTCCCTGCGCACCCTGCACCACCTCCACGCGCACCCTGCAGCGCCTCTAGCCATGCACGTAGCCGACGCGCCTGCCAGCGTGCAGCACCGGCCACCAGCTCCTGACCTACGCACGTACGCACCTCCTGCAACAGCGCCATCCCCAGCCCACATGCACCCCTGCAGCACACCTGCAGCAGCAACTGCCCTCCAGCCACATGCGTAGAGTGCGCTGCACTTTCGCCGCACTCCCTGCAGCGTGCCGTCGACGCTTGCAGCGCGCGGCCAGCAGTATGCAACAGCAGCAGTGCGGCCGAGCTCAACCGCACTTGCGCACGCCTGCACGGCCTGTGGCACTTCAATAGGCATTGGAACCCACCACCACCATACCTCCGTCCGACCACCTCGGTGCACCTCGCACTTCGCCGCAACCGCCATCACGGAGCCCTCGGTCTAGAGATCCTCCTCTGAGCTTCACACCTCCGACCGTGGCCTCCTCTTCGCGCATGGACAAGGGGAAGAAGTTCCCTTGTTTTGCTATAGTAAAAGCCATATTAATATTTACATTCTATGCCATTGTCAACTTTTATTATTATTTTATTAAGCTGCATTGCAGAAAATATCCTTTAGTTGTTCAAAATTGCCATTTCAGCATGTTCTCTTGATGATTTCTTAATCTGAAGGCAGATTTGTCTCGATTCTCGTCGAAACTAACTGTGAACATACGTTTTTAACCGGTGCGAGTTTAAATATGTCATTGCCTCCCTGTGGACACAACCCGCTCTTCTGTGAGTGGTTATTTTAATTGTTGATTAGTCATTTTTCCATCACATAGAATTACAAACGACGCGTCATTTTATGTGACAAACAACTTTAAAAGCGAAGAATTGACTCATCAGTTATGTAGGAGCATTTAATGATGGAATATGACTAAATAAAGCTAGATATGGTTGATGATGATGTTATCATCAACGTCTTTGGCCTACGAAGATGTTAATGTTATTCAAGGTTACGGGTGTAGCAACTCGTATTCTGAAACGTATAACCCTGGTTGGCACCAGCACCCCAATTTCTCCTGGTTTGGTAACCCATAGAGATCGAGTCAAGCTCCACACTACCAGACCAGACAATACGGGAATTCGCAGAACACATATCCTAGGTAGTAGCCATTCCCATTTAAGCAACAACAGACATGCTCTATCTATCAGCCGTTGCACCAAGCTGCCAACTAACCTCCAAAGCGGGTCGACCCTTTGGAGTCTCTGAAGGAGGAATTGCAGGCATCAATTCGGAAATCTACTCATGACAACCTGCAAATAATGAAGGCAATGACTGATCAAATACAGAGCATACAGAACATGCAAAACTAGATGATGTAGGAGCATAGGTCACAGGGAGCTTTGCCCTCCCAACCTATCCCAAACCCGAGATATGTGTCGAATCAAGGTGCCCTGCCTAGATTCCAAGCACTACAGGGGAAGGCACATGCTGTTCTACAAGCACCTCCCGCACCACCTGGTTATGGGCTCAGTTAGCCACCTCTGTTGCCAAACCTTGTGTATCTAGACCAACCTGCTCCTCTGCCCCTTCATGGACAGCATGCCGATGCAAAAGCTGTCACCTTAAGGAGCAGAAAGACTACACAAGACCTGCTACCTAGGAAAGCGGGTAATGATTTTTCCTGCACTCTACCTTAAGATGGCTCACAACCCTCTTCCTCTCACAAGCCATCTTCATTAGATAAAGGAGAGAAGCCCTTAGACCCTGAAATTCCTGTCCCTTTTCCTGCGGCTCTAGCGTGAGATTCAGCACAGAAAAAGGACACGTGAAATTTTGAGGACCTGAAATCTATGTTCAAGGAGGTTCAGATTCAAGTCCCTCTCCTCCAAGCAATAGATCACATCCCTGCTATTGCTAGGTTCTTCAAGGACTACTGTACTCCAAAGCGACAGCAGAGAATCGGATGATAGGCGGTATTATTTGAGGAAGCCAGTGTAGTTATTTAGCCAACTTACTACCCAAAAAGAAGGACTCGGGCACACCATTGATTTCCTGCTTTTTGCAGGATTCCTCATTTGATAGGGCCCTTCTTGATTTGGGGTCGTCCATCAACCTAACTCCCACTACAGTATTTGATCGATTTCGATTTGGGGAGTTAAAGCCCACCTTAGTTACCATATAGTTGGCTAACTGATCGATGAAAATGTCGAGGGGGGTGGTTGAAAATGTGATTGTAAAAGTCCAAGGATTCTACTTTCCAGCGGACTTTTTTGGTCATGATATGGAGGTTCCTCCTAATCTCCGTGATGCATTGATTATTAAAGGTCACCTGTTTTTGGCAATCGCCCGCATAAACATCGACTGTGCAACAGGATGCATGGAGATTGCCTTAGGGAATGAAAAGCTTAGACTAGACATTTTCAAGGCATCAAAGAACTTCGAATGCAATTTAATCGAGGAGGATAGTGAAGATGAAGATTCAGCTTTCTGTGGGAACATTAGGCTCCTCTGTGGTGACCCAATGGCACATTCATCTTCACTACAAGGGGTCTTAGATCGCGATCCACATGGGACTTAGACTAATGACATACACATTTCATCCCATGGATCTGGTTGTCATGGGTGTTCATCTGCTCCTAAAAGCCCTAATCCTGACTATCCTGTCCTATCCAGCACTGATATCTTAAGGCAGGATTACATAACCACTGCAAGCGGATTCTCCAGTAGTTAGGATCAACATAATTTCTCTATTGTTTCCTCTCCTCCCTTGCACAAACCCTCTCCCCACCCTCCGCTACTAGAGTTATAGCCCTTACCTGACTCGCTCAAGTGCGTGTTTTTGGGAGAACGTGAGATGTATCCCATGATTATCAATGCTCACTTGACTCCGAATCAGGAACACTAGTTGATCTCCGTTCTACAAGCACATAGGGCTGCTATCGGGTGGGGCATTCCTGATCTCCACGAGATTTGCCTCTCATATTACACTCACCATTTATACACTGATGAAGGGGTGAGACCGTCAAGACAACCTCAGAGGCATCTAAATCCAAATATGTTGGAGGTTGTCAAGAAGGAGATCATTAAATTACTGGATGCGAACATTATCTGTCCTATTTCTGACAGCCAGTGAATGAGTCCCATTCAGATAGTGCCCAAAAAGGCGGGACTCACTGTGATAAAAAAATGAATTGGGCGAATCCATCCTGACCTGCACCATGACTTCTTGGTGGGTCTGCATTGATTACAGGAAGCTAAACTTAGCTACCAAAAAGGATCATTTTCCTTTACCCTTTATTCATCAAATTTTAGAATGGCTGGCCAGGCGTAGTTTCTTCTACTTTTTGGATGGATACTCTAGGTACAATCAAGTAGCGATCAACCCGGAAGATCAAGACATGACGACTTTTACATGTCCCTTCAGAACATTTGCTTTTAAGCGAATGCCTTTCGGCCTCTGCAACGCATCAGCTACTTTTCAGCGATGCATGATGGCCATCTTTTCAGACTTAATTGGGGACTACGTAGAAGTTTTCATGGACGACTTCTCCGTGTTTGGAGATGATTTTTCATCTTCTCTTGATAACCTTACAAAGATTCTGAGATGTATAGAAGTTAACCTAGTACTTTCATTGGAAAAAAGGCATTTTATGGTGAGGGATGGCATCGTACTTGGCCACAAGATCTCCTCTAATGGACTCGAGGTTGACCGAGCTAAGTTCAAAATCATTTTGCAATTTCCTTTGCCTAGCTCGGTTAGGCAAATTAGATCATTCTTAGGGCATGTCAGATTTTATCGAAGATTCATTCGAGATTTCTCAAAAATTGCTCATCCATTAACGAATCTTCTAGTAACCAACACTCCCTTTGATTTTGACTCTTTGTGTCTCAGCGCTTTCGAGACCTTGAGAAGCACTGTTTTAAGTGCACCTATTCTCCAACCTCCCGACTGGTCTCTCGACTTCGAGATGATGTGTGACGCCTCCAACTTCGCTATCAGAGCTGTTCTTAGCCAGCGTCGGGAGTGCCATCCATTCATAATATACTACACTAGCAAAACACTGAATAAGGCTCAGTGTAACTATACAGTCTTTGAGAAAGAATTGCTAGCTATGGTATTCGGGTTGGAGAAATCCAGGTCATACTTACTCGGGTCCAAAGTTATCATCTACACTGACCATTCTGCCCTCTGGCATTTGTTGGCAAAGAAGGATGCCAAGCCTTGCCTTATCAGATGGATCCTTCTTTTGCAAGAGTTTGATGTTGAAATCCGCAACAAAGCCAGAGCACAAAATGTTGTGGCGGATCACTTTTCTCGGCTAGACCCAGACTACATTCTATAGTCCCCGCTGATATCAGACTGATTTCTGAATGAGACTTTGCTGTCTATCAACTCTGTTGAGTTTCCTTGGTATGTTGATATAGCAAACTATCTCGTCATAGACAGGCTACCTGCGAGGTTATCCAAGGATCAGAAACTCAAATTCATATCAGAGGCTGAATTCTATATTTGGGATGACCCACTGGTCTTTCTAATTGGGGCTGATCAGATCATCCATAGATGCATCCCTAATTCAAAAATCTCTAATGTGCTATCCTTCTGCCACAGTGATGCTTGTAGGGGTCATTTCTCAGGCTGAAAGACCGCTGCAAAGATTTTGCAGTCGGGACTTTTTTGGCCAACCTTTTCAGAGATACACACGAGTTTGCCAAGTGCTGTAGGCGATGCCAGGTGGTCAGTTCTATGACCTGGAGGGACATGATGCCTCTCCAATATATTCTCATCATAGAAGTGTTCGATGTCTGGGGCATTGACTTTATGGGCCCCTTCCTGAACTCTCATGGCCTTGAGTACATACTCCTTGCAGTAGACTATGTCTTAAAGTGGGTAGAAGCTATCCTAGCAAGATGAGCCGATCATAAGATTGTTATATCCTTCGTCCGGGAATTCATTTTTGTGAGATTTGGAGTTCCCCATGCCATGATAAGTGATGGGGGGGTTACTTCATCCATGCCCATTTCAAGTCATTATTGAAGAAATGTGAGGTGCAGAATCACATTGCTACCCCGTATCACCCATAGACCAATGGGCAAGCTGAAGTATCAAACTGTCAAATCAAGCTTATCCTTCAAAAGATGGTTAGACCTGATAGGAAGGATTGGTCTGATAGGTTGATTGAAGCACTATGGGCATATCAGACTATGTACAAGGCCTCGCTTGGAATGTTGCCACACCGCATGGTGTATGGAAAAACCTGTCACCTTCCTATGGAGTTGCAGTATCGTGCCTTTTGGGTAGTACAAAAGTGTAATTTTAACCTCGAGGCTGGAGGTTATGAAAGGAAGCTCCAGCTCAGTGAGTTAGAGGATATTAGGCGGGAAGCTTACAAAAATGCAAAAATATACAAAGACAAGACAAAGGCTTTCCATGATCGACACATCTAGAGGAAGGAGTTCACACCTAACCAAAAGGCTTGGTTGTTTCACTCCCGACTCAAATTCTTTGTGGGAAAGCTTAAGTCCAAGTGGACTGCGCCATTTCTGGTGATCCACCTGTATCCTAACGGGGCGGTCCAAATTATAGATCCGAAATCTAGGCATGTTTTTACGGTTAATGGCCAGCGCCTCAAACCATTCTTTGCCCAGGAACCTCCTCCTGCTGGTGAAACGATACATCTTCTTGAGGACATGTGATTGATGAGTTTCCCAGTTGGAGGCATTAAACTCAGCACGTATACATATATACATACCATATATACATAGCATATTTCATTTTTGCATATTGTTTCGCATATTGTTTTGCATATTGTGTATGGCATTGCAGTGATGGCATGAGCTAAACGACAACTCAGAAGCAGTTTCAGGTGATTTCTATCCACATATACCCTCCCTTATTTCTTTTATCCATGCATGAGGACATGCAAACACTTAGGCATGGGGGGTAGTCCATAAAAATTGAAAATTTTCTACCAACAAGTAGGGGATTAGATTATTTTATCAAGAAGTTTTATTAAAGATTTATTCTTTAGTAGATTCCTAAGCTTAGAATCCAGTATAACCTCACATCTGCATTTAGAATTTGCAATGGATCCATTGTGAAAACTGATAGACATCTCTAGTTTGTCAAGAAGCAGCATTGCTTCTTCTCTTGAACCCCTGGACAACAATCAGGGAGTCAGGTGAGCCATCTTCTAGTAGATCCATGAAAACATGTGTGAGATGAGAGTAGAGAGTCTATTGGTGCTCTAAGGCTAGTATAAGGGATCTTTAACTTTGAATAATTGAATAATACTTGGAGTTAGGCATAGTTTTCACTCTCAGTTCATGCGTACTAATTTTGTGAGAAATTCCATACGAGAGCCACCAAATAAGGTAAAAACACAGAGAGTGGGTTCTGATAAAACTAGGACTGAGGTGGATGGTCACGACCATCCTCTGCAGAATCCTCGACTGAGGAGCGTACTGATGTCAAGGTTAGAAATACGTCGTCCTATCTGTTTCCTACCAGGTGCTGAGAGTGGGCACTTCCACCAAATAAGCCACTTGAGATCCTTTTGGTTATCCCCAAAAATCCCAAATAATGCCTCATGAATAAAAATATGTTTGTCGTGTTGCATTATTGCGTTATGTAATGTTGGTAATGGCATTATGCCAGTAGATATATGTATTAAAAAAAAGAGAGAGGTAGAAGAAAAAGCATACAAAAGAGATATTTGTTTATGAAAAAAAAATGTTATGTTAAGAAGTTTGAGTTATATAAGTCAAAATGTTTTGAGGTAAAAACACCTACCATCCCCACAAACCACCAAATGCAGCCTTAACCTATTTTTCTGCATTTCTGTCCGCCTGAATATGGGTTGAGGAGTCTGACTTAGTCATAAGGTTATTAGAACCTAATTAAAGTGTAGTGCCATGCAAGACATCCAAATAGAGTTGCAAATCTGGTAGGATGTGAGCTCAGGAAGAAAAAGAAAAAGAGAGAGAGAGAGAAAGAGAGAAAAGAAAAAGTACAAGGGATTAAAGAGAGAACGGTTTTCTAGTCTTTCTCTAAGTTAATTTATTCAATAATCTAGAAATCTTGATTATGAAATACTAGCCTCTATGTAGCACCAGAAGAGAGTGAGCCACCAAATACAAATCCAGTTAACTCAGACATTTTCTACCTAAGCCAAAAGCTAGGGCTAAAATAATAGAATAGTTTATATCCCCGAGAGAAGAGGTTTGCCTATCCAAACAGAATTTTACTAGGGGTCTAGTAAAAGCTTTAAATGCATATCGACTCTTCTCTTGGATCCGTTGCAGAAGCTACAACATTATATATTCATTGTTATCTGGATTCTGAATTTTTTATGAAACAAAAAGAAATAAACCTTTAGTTAAACTCTTGATAAAATGCATTTAGTCTTGCACTTGCTAGGGAGTAGCAAGATTTAGGCATGGGGGTATGATTGCACAGAATCATAGGTCCTAATTCGTTTGAATTAAGGTAGAACCTAACTTAACATGGGCACTCTGCATGCATACACATCATACTTTGCATCTTAAATGATTTATATCCTTTATACATAATAATGTGTTATTTGGGAGGTAGTAATAATTGTAGGTAATCTAAGGCTGCAGATGACCGATCTAACCTTATGGATCTATTTGGAATGACGATGAAAGTCCAATGCTTCCAAGAGCGCATCAATCAGACTCCCATAGCACCCTAAGGAGTCTGTAGAAGAAGTAGGAGCTAAGGGGTAAATTGAAGAATATCCGAACCTCAGATGACAAATCCAACCACATGTATGGATCCGGATTGATGTTCATAGTCCAACGACGCAGAAATCAACTCAATCGGAGGCCTACATCATCAGATATAAGGAGAGGAAGATGGACGGCCACGATGGCACCATGTGGCAACATCGCAGCCACCCCTCACCGCATCCCAATCTGAGAAGGAGAGCCATGGGCCATTGGATCATCATCCAACGACTACGATGTAGCCACATCACCCACCTCCAGCCCCCTCGTCAAGCAAGGAGAGATCTCGACCGTTGGATGGTCCCATCCAATGGTCGAGGGTGGCTGCACAGGATTTAGAAAGTGTGACAATCCATGGGAGTAGTGTAGCAGAGAGCACACCTAACAAACCACGCAAGACGCAGGTTCGAAGTGTGGTTGGGAGTCGAGCACTTGTAGATGAATTCCACCGCCGGATCTTCATCTAGCGGATCAACGGCGAATACATGGCGGGCGTGGGAGCAGTGGATGCAGACATGCATGATGACATGTGCCTTAGGACTCAGTGGTCGTTGAGTGCGCTCTTTAACCCCCGACCCATCGCCCAAGACACAGGGGTTGGGTCCCCATATGCATAGGCAAACACACCTCATCTGCAACCCTACACTCGCAAACCTAGACTCGATATAGCTTGACTTTGATACCTAATTATCAACTCAACTATTCCTTGGGTCTGAGAGAAGAAGAGAGAGAGGGGGGTTTTGTACTGCCTCCCTATCCCTCAGCACTTAGCCAAATCTAAGAGGCCTTTACCTTTGTGGTGCTGTGCTGTGCTTCTCTCTTGAGGCTTGAAAGAAGAAAGAAGGCAAGAAGCCCTTGAGCCTCTTGAGGTTGCTGTAGAGGCTTACACTTAAGCCGTCTAGTGCTTGATTCTATCATCTGAAATTGGAGGCCTTAAGGGATTGAGGCCTCTGTGGAAACATTTGGTTGCTTGCTGACGTGGCATTTGATTGATAATCATTGTTCATTTATTTGCATTATTTGTGAGCTTATATTCAAGGGTTAATTTGGTGATTTAAATCACCATTTTAACTCAATCTTTTTCCACTCTTCTACTTGATTCCATATATATATCATTTTGATTTATTTTGGATGATGTTTTGATTATAATTGCTTATCTTTCTTGTGATTGGTGAGATGAAATTGTTGTTCTTTGCTCCCTGTGTTCGACCTCAGGCTCTTTCTGAATCTGAGTTATAAATTCAATTGATTTGAGCACATTTGTCCTATACTATGATGCATCTCTTAAACAACGATGAATTCACTCGAACACTTTCATAAAATGAATAAGTTGTCCTTTGGGGATCGAATTATAAATAACATAGTTCATGCACTATGCATTTATTCTTGCATTTACTAGGGACTAGCAAAGTTTAGGCATGGGGGTATGATTGCACAACAATCATAGTTCTTAATAAACCTAAATAATGTTAGAAACCTAGCTTAATATGTAAATATTTTGTTCATATCATGTATATCATGCATTGCTTCATTTTATAGTGTTGTAGATAGAATAATGTGAGCTTATCTTGCTATTTAGTTCTTCTATTGCTATTTGCAGATAATAAAGTGATCCAGGATGTGGGATAGAGTGGAATAAGACAATAAAGAGAGAAGAAGATTGATCTAGACAAGAGGAGTGAGGGGGATAATCTTATCCCTACCCTTAGAAACCCTAGGACAACCTTCCTAAATACAAAACCACTTCCATTAGTACATCATAGCCTTAGAACCAAAAACATGGATAACACTATCCATGTTCCTATCCACACTCCTTATTGAAATTTCCGATGGGGGGGGTAAGATTTGCAGTATGAAAATAAGATGCGGAAATAATATGTAAACTATCACACAAAAGGCAATCTTACAAGCATACAATGATTTTTAGGTGGAAACCCAAACCCGGGTAAAAATCACCACCTAAACATCTCAGTTTAGGATTTCCTAATCGACCTAGTCGATGAAATCCACTAATCGAGTCACTTAAATGAGGGTAACTCAACCTGTTATAACCACATTACTTTGAATGAGGGTAGGTACCTTAAATCTCCTCCTTTTCACAGGAGTATTTTGTCTCTCAAAGGGGATAGGAATTCTCACTGCGAATATCCAACCACAAAAGAAAAGAGAAAAGCAACTTATAGAGCGCAAATAGGTAAATGAACTTAGCTACTATAGGTGAAAGGATCTTCCTTAAATCAAAAGTGATTCGAGGTGAATTCGACAGAGTGTCGGTGCTCTTAGAATTGTTGAACAAGGCTTGGAGAGCAAGAACTCTTTTCTATCTCTTCTTTAACACAAATATGGTGGATAGTATTCTATCAAGTTGTATTTAACAAAGGAAGGGTCCTCCTCTATTTATAGAGGCTCTAAAAAGGGTTTAGAAAGCCTTGGAAGGCTTCCATAGCTATTAGAATCAAATCCAAGGCAAATCAGGCAGTAATCAGAGTCATTTATGATTCTAACAAGGTTTAAGGTCCAACATCTGGGCCTTCGTTTAATCTAAAGATTGGTTGTTTGATCTAGAAGGGTTGATCATCTAGATGGTGTTGGATCTGGACGAACATCTAAGAAGTCATTTTAAGACATCTGGAAAACTAATTAGACATCTAATCGTAAGATGGCTTTCTTCATGTTTTCACCAGATCGAAATAGGGTTCTAGTGTTATAAGGGTCAGATGACATATAGGATGTCTGGCATAGTGTCTGGACATTTGGAAAGAGAATTCTCTGTGGGAATTGATTTCTCGAGGCTCAAATGGCTATAAGGTCTGATAAAAGTAGATTTGGGTTAGATCTTAGCCTATTATCTATTTATCAGATGTATGGGAAGCTCTATGGATGTCTGAAAGTGTTATAAATATGATTAAAAGGAAATCCTCAAAAATTATGTTCTGATAGTTCAACGGTCCTATTGTTGGACATTTGTTGAGGACATCAGACGTCTAGACTATGGGTTGATCCACTAAAACCAATGAACAGAGTACATGAAGTCTGGCCTAATTGTTTGGACGTCTGTACAAACTATCAGATGTCTTAAAGTCCAAGATCAGACATCTGAAGTCCAGATTGGATGCCGAATCTGGCTGTTTGATTACTATTTTGGTTTTGTAACTGATTTCTAAGATTGTCTAAGTATCCTAGGGTAGTGTAAGTGCTCGTAGGACTACAGGTATGTTACTTTTGGCTCTTTAACTTTTATCTATGAGAATAAAAGAGTAAATTACAAAACAAGAAGTACAAAGAATAAGACAACAAGGCATCTCTCATATTTTTCTTGTCTTCAAACTCTTGCTCCATGCAAAACTCTACTTCCTCCATCAAGCTCCTCCAATCAGCCAAGGATACGAGCTTGAGCTCCTTCGCACTTGATTCCATTTGCATTATTCCTAAAACTATAACTTAAATGCAAATATTGAATAACAAGTGTTTTGTTATCATCAAAATCAATGATTGAGGTGCCCTTACACCAACAATCTACCCATTTTGATGATGGCAAAACCATAATAATCAAGAAATTCTCCCCCTTTTTGACATTATCAAAATGGTTTAATCAATTATAATTATTTATCCTATACTCCCCCCTAATACATGCTCTTCTAATTTGGGTTAATTCTCCTTTTTTTCATAACAAGTTAGCTATTCATTTTATCCATTAACTCCTTTCTAATGGAAACATAGCTATGCTTATCTTTTAAGATCTCTCCATTTCTAATTGACGGAAATCTTTCTCCCCTTTATTAAAAGAGTCTAAATAAATAAGAAATATATATCTTTCTCCCCCTTAATGATGGACAAATAGAATATAAATTTTTAACACTCCCCTTATCTAAATATTAAAAGGGATAGGGTAAAGGGTTTACCTCACTTACCGTGGCCAATAAACTGGCCCTTGAGGTGGATACCAAAAATGATGGGGTTCCCATTCGAAGTTTGGTGGTTCGAGCATCGATGTCGATCTCCAACCGAACGGTTGACGCATGGCGGTTCGATCACCCATTGGTTGTCTCATCAGTCTTCTTATCTTTGGTCTACTCTTTGGTCCTCCCAATTTGAGTAGTCCATTCTCCAACTTGTAGGTCCAATCTTTCACATTAATATTGTTTTTTAGACCTACAAAACAAGATTCTAATTGATTTCTCGATATCCAAGTTAGCATGGATCCGGGCTTTTTGGCTGATCTCCTTGATGGAGTTCCTTTCTCAATCTTTTGGCTAAATTCAACTTTTCCATTAGAGTAATTATCTAATTTATTCATCAAATTATTAGAATTTTCCTTAAGACATGCAAGATCTTTTTTCATAAGGCTCATTTTGGTTTCCAAACTAGAGATTTTAGTTTTTAACCTATTTTTCTCCTCAATCAATTTACTATTTTCCTTGATTAGGTTTTTATTTTCTAACAACAATTTATCCTCTTTAGGAATGTTAGGACTAGAACTAATTTCTAAATACTTAATTTTAATCTCTAAGCTTTCATTTTTAGATTTTAGAAAACTAAGATTCTTTTTCATGCTTTTGTTTTCTTCTTTTAATGGCTTACTAATTTCATAAAGTTCTTCTAGTGCTTCTTGTATCCTTTTTCATGCTTTTGTTTTCTTCTTTTAATGGCTTACTAATTTCATAAAGTTCTTCTAGTGCTTCTTGTAATTCTAAATTGGTAAAAGAATTTATATCTTCATTGTCGAAGTTGTCGTTGCTAGAATTCGCTAATGCCATGAAGCCCATGAAAGTGGTTTCGTTCTTTGTTTCGGGATCTTCTTCTTCTTCCTCCTCTGAGGTTGTATCATCCCATGTGTCTTGAAAAGACTTCTTGTATTTCTTCTCCTTCCCTTTCTTCTTCTCCTTCTTGAGAAGGGGGCATTTGGGTCGAAGATGCCCTTTTCGTTGCAATGATAGCAACGTACCAGTTTATCTCGCTCCTTCTCCTCCTTCTTTGAATCCCTATAAAACTTAGAGAATTTCTTAAATAAAATCCTAAGGTCTTCGTTGTTGGAACTTACCTTGCTATCCGATGCAGCTTTAAAGGTGAGGGTCTTCCTTGGCTTTTGTTTCGGTGTCTCCTTTTTCCATTGCTTCAACTTTGTCCCATAGGCCATGAGATTGCCTAAGAGATCCTCCATGTTGAGCTCCTCAACTTCATTAGCTTCTTCTATGGCAGTGAACTTTTGTTCCCACTCCGGTCCAAGGGAACGAAGAAGGTTTCCTTAAAGCTCCCCCTTAATAAAGGTCTTACCTAAAGCTTTAAGATTGTTCACTACAAGAGTGAACCTAGTGTACAACTCACTAAAGGATTCATTAGATTTCATAAAGAATGATTTAAATTCTTGAGAAAGTAAATTTCTTTTAGAGGATTTTACCATTGTAGTACCTTCATGTGTTACCCCTAGAGTACGCCATATCTTGTATGTATTGGCACATTGCGAGAAGCGGTTTAATTCCACAGGGCTCAATGCGTAATATAACATGTTCACTATCTTTGCGTTGAGAGATAGCTCCCGAGTTTGTTGTTGGGAGTAACCTGCCTCAGGCCTTTTCGGAATGACGTATGGCACTTCACACCACTGCCAAATCATGTAGTCATTAGCTTGAAGCCAAGTCTTCATCCGGAGCTTTCAATACAGGTAGTTTCTCTCGTCGAAGAATGGCGAGCGGGTACTAGACTGCCCCTTGGACAGTTTCGCAGCAAAGATGCTTCCCTCCATGATCTCGCTGGGTGTGACTCCATGAATGCGGGAATCCACTCTAACATCAATTGTAATTTCTAACGAAGGGGGTGAGCTTTGTGGTATGAAATAAGATCTGGAAATAATATGTAAACAATCACACTAAAGGAAATCTCATAAGCACACAATGATTTTTAGGTGAAAACCCAAACCTGTGTAAAAACCACAACCTAAACCTCTCGGTTTAGGATTTTCCAATAGACCTAGTCGATCAAATCCACTATCCAAGTCACTTAAATGAGGGTGACTCAACCTCTTACAACCACGCTACTTTGAACGAGGGTAGCATATCTCAAATCCCCTCCTCTTCATGAGGAGTACTTTGTCTCTCGAAGGAGATGACAATTCCTAAAGAGAATTCCAAACCACAAAAGAAAAGAGAAAAACAACAACCTATAGAGCCCAAATTGGTAAATGAACTTAGCTACTATAGGCGAAAGGATCTTCGTTAAATCAAAAGTTATTCGAGGTGAATTCGGTAGAGTATCGGCGCTCTTAGAATTATTGAACAGGGCTTGGAGAGCAAGAACACTTTTCTATCTCTTCTTTGACACAAATATGGTGGAAAGTATTCTATCAAGGTATATGTAACAAATGAAGGGTCCTCCTCTATTTATAGAGGCCTTAAGAAGGGTTTAGAAGGCATTGGAAAGCTTCCATAACCATTGGAATCAAATCCAAGTTAAATTAGGTCAAAATCAGAGTCATTTATGATTCTGATAGGGTTATCAGATGTCTGGGTTTAAGGTCAGACGTTTGGGCCTTCATCTGATATAAAGATTGGTTGTCTGATCTAGAAGGGTTGATCAACTGGATGGTGCTGGATCAAGACGGATGTCTAAGAAGTCATTTTAAGACATTTGGGAAACTAATCAGACATCTAATCCTAAGATGGCTTTCTTCTTGTTTTCACCAAATCGAAACAGGGTTCTAGTATTATAAGGGTCAGACGACATATAGGACATCTAGCATAGTGTCTAGATGTCTGGAAAGAGAATTCTTTGTGGAAATTGATTTCCTGAGGCTTAAACGGTTATAAGATTTGACAAAAGTAGATTTGGGTTAGATCTTAACCTAATGTCTATTTATCACACGTCTAGGAAGCTCTATGGACCTCTGAAAGTGTTATAAATATGATTAAAAGGAAATCCTTGAATATTATGTTCTGATAGTCTAATGGTCCTATTGTTGGACGTTTGTCAAGGTCATCAGACGTCTTCTATGACGTTTGGACTATGGCTAGTTCACTAAAACTAATGAACAGTGTGCATGAAGTCCAACCTAAGTGTTTGGACATTTGTACAAACTATCAAACATCTTAAAGTCGAAGATCAGATGTCTGAAGTCCATATAGGATGTTTAATTGGGCGGTTTGATTATTGTTTTGGTTTTCTAAGTGATTTCTAAGATTATCTAGGTATCCTATGGTAGTGTAAGTTCCTAGGACTACAGGTATGTTACTTTCGGCTCTTTAACATTTATCTATGAGAATAAAAGTGCAAATAACAAAATAAGAAGTACAAAGAATAAGACTGCAAGACATCTATCATATTATTCTTGTCTTTAAACTCTTGCTCCATGCAAAGCTCTACTTCTTCCTTCATCATGCTCCTCCAATCAGCCATGGATATGAGCTTGAGCTCTTTTACACTTGATTCCATTTGCATTATTTTTGAAACTATAACTCAAATGTAAATATTAAAAAATAAGTGTTTTATTATCATCAAAATCAAGATTGAGATGCCCTTGCACCAATACTTATCCCTAACCTCCACGTTGGATAACCTAAACCCACAATCCCAAAACCTGGATAATAATCTAGATAGTGTTATCCTACTATCCGCATATCCTATCCCACTATCTAGGTTCCTAAACCTCCTATCCCCAACACAATTGAACTAGCCCATGCCTAGTTGGGTGCATCTACAGTTGATTGGGTACACCTGAACCCAATTAGATCCACCCAAGATCTAATTGACTCCTACCTACCCATACAAGTCTAATTAGGCTCAGTAGAACCTAATTAGACTCGACCTAGTCTCTATTAGGCTACCCTAGACCCAATTAGGTTCACTCCTCTCCAATTAGACTCACCTAAGCCTAATTAGGTTGACACCCACCTAATCTAGGCTGACCCAACCTAATCCAACCAAACCTACACACTTCACTCTACGAAATTTAAACACACACACACTTTCCTAAATGCACAGCTTCCTAATATTCCCACCCACGAGTTGCTGCCAACCTTCCCCAAAAAATCCCACGCACACCCATTCTAGGAAAGCCTTACAAACGATGCATCAACCATTACCAAACTTAGATCCTAAATAAGTGGCGACTTCTATTTTTGGAGAGAACCAACTTGTGACTTCCTTAGGAGACCTTCCCATAAAAGCCAAGAGGAAAAGATCACACATAATTCTTCAAAAATTCTCTCCTCACTTCTCAACTTGCGACTCCATCATCCCCTCCACCCTCCAAAGACCGTCCCCCTCCTCTTCCTCTCAACGGTCCTCCTCCTCCTCCAAGTCTCTCCCTGTGGATGGCAAGGAAGAAGCTTCTCCAAGGCTTCTTCAAGGGTGGTAAGAAGAAAGAAAGCACAAGGGATGCAACTTCTTCTCCTCTCTTCATTTAGGCATCTCCTACCATCTCCTTAGAGAGGGACCATGCGCCCTCTATCCTTTCTCTTCTTGGTTGGTCAAGGAGGTTCTCCTTATACCTCCCTTGGTTGGCCATCCTTTATGTCGCTTTCATGTTATCCTTTTATGCTTGTTGAACTCTCATGTTAGTCCTTTATGAATTATTTTCGTGATTTCATGTGCTAATGTTATGCATGCCCACTTGTATTCATTAGCATCCATTAGGGTGTCCTCCTTAGGTTCACAATAAACATGGCCACCATGGCCTCATGTAGATGCACTTAGTCATTTGGGTTTCGGATACTTAGATTTAGGTTGTGTTGTATTTGCTTATACTTTTAAAAAATCAAAATAGTAAAAAAACTGTAAAATATAAAAAGACCAAAAAGATTAGGTTAGATTAGATTTAGGTTAGAAAAGTGGATCCAATTCTAACACTCTCATTTTATGCCTCTTAGACACGAACGACTAGGGCTCAAGTTATAAAAGAAAAAAATCTACATGAGTTTCGTTAAAACAAATTTCTCTGACTCAGGATTTTTGCTCAACTATGCTACAAACATCAAAATGGCATATTATTTACAAAAACATATTTTAGCATGAAAAAATCACTTGTCACATATCCTTTTTACTCCTGTTGCAGATGCTCTAGCAACGCACATAGGACCATAGAAAAGAGGAACATCTTTGTTTATGCTGGGCCAAAAGAATCTAGAGTTTATGATTTTAGCTACAATTTTCTTGCCCGAAAAATGTCTGCTATAGGCTATCGCATGACAGTGTGTTAGAATGCTAAGAAATTCTAAGTAGAGCACACACTGTCTGATGATCTAATTGATACAAATGCGGAATAGATTGAGTTCCTCCCAAAAATAATATTTGATATCAGCAAAGAACTTATCCCATTTGGTTTTAGCTAATCAGAGGGGATTCATCCCATTGCTAAGTAGTTTGCGATAAGGACAAACCATGGGAGAGTATTTGCAACTAGAAGGTGATGATAACATCATCATCAGCCATATCTAACTTTATTTAGTCATAATCAAGGAATAAATGCTCCTACATAATCACCAGAAGAGCCCTAATTCACTGCAAATCCATTATGAGAGAATAACAAGAAAATAGGGTAAAATTGCAGTTTTAATAGTATATCTCAAGTGTAAAATGATCATGGGATTTTTTAGGGGTTAATTAAAGGTCAAATGTTCATAAATGCCTAATAAGTAGGTCCATGTAGATCGAAACGGGTTTTCATGTATTTCAAGAATTAAATGACATCTGAAACCCTAAAAATAGACCTGCTTAATTAACTGAGGTTCTGGTCAAGATAAAATTCATCTAAACCCTCTAAAAATCATATAAAAATATTCTCTAGGGTTTGGCATCCATGATTTGACTATCTGAACCCATTTTGACCTAAAATAGAGTCTCAGACAGATAATTGCCCTAATTTGGATTTCTGTGCAATTTACCCAATCAAACTATGTCAAAACTAAAGTCCAACTTCATCATTGGATTCCTTAAGTCCAAATTAGGTTTGTACGAAAATTTGGACCCAATCAGAGATTGCCTTGACCTAGTTGGCAATTTAGTCCAAGTTTGACTCTTTTTATCCTAAATAACCCATCATCTTTTGAATTCCTAACAAAATGCCCATTATCTTTGTCGTCACTCGATGCAAAAAGGTTCCTCTTCCATTATAGATTAGGAATTCTACTTCAGTGAGCTTTGATTGGCGAGAACATGGCGATTACTTGACGAATCCCTCTCAAAATTGAAAGGGAGATTTATCAAGTAATTGCCTTCAAATCAAACCTATTTGTGGGCTCCAATTCTTCCCCAATCTGTTGCGAACGCATGAGAGATCTATGTATCCATCTTCGACAAGCCTACCAAGCTTGGAAGCTTGGTCTCCAAGCCTTAAGCCCCTTACCATGGTCTATAAAAGGAGCGGGGGTGAGAACCCGAGTTCCTTAGCAAATCTTGGCTTGAGAAACCGTCTTCTCCTCCCTCTCCGGCCTCCTTCAAATCTTGCTCCGGTGGACCTTCTCAACCTCCCTCCTTTGTGCCTCCAACAGCCAAATTGGAAGCGCAGCGACCTTCCCCATCTTCCTTCGTGCCTTTCTGGTCACTGTAGGTGCCGTCTTCCACTCTCTTTGCCGTCGTCTTCCTCACAGAGGGTTCGTCTTCTCCACGTCAGACAATCACACTGGCGTGGGAATATCCCTTATTTCATCCCTAATTTAGGTCCACACTCTCTCTCTTTCTCTCTAGGTTCTATCTATTTTTTGTTTCCCTTCATTTCGATCGACGTTCGCATCGTTTGCCCTTTTGTCCTCCCACGACTAGCCGAGCTCTAGCAAGGCCTCCACATCTACAAAAGCCACCGTTCGCCTCCCCAAGACTCCCATAAGCACCACCATGATCCATAGACTAAAACCCCTCAAGAAATTGAGGGGATTGATCCCTCACTCGCCTCACCAGACACGATCACCTCCTCACTACCTTCTTACCTTTGTCTAGTCACCACACACCCTAGTTTGCCACAAAACCACCGCGACTACACTCGTTGTGGTCTGGTGATGCTTACGAGCTATTATAATGTAGCTGTAAGGCCGTATTTGTGATTCTTAGGTTTCGCCGTCCTCCGCTGTCACTGCTACTTCACTTGACCGCATTCACAGTCCTCCGACCATGATTCTTCCCTAATTTGTGTTCCAGGTGCTGCGGGATAGTCGCAGGAGTCTTCTTGGGCAGTTGATTGAAAGACCCAACTACTGCCTCGTGATAATTGGATGAAGGACCTCGCTGTTGTGGGCAAGGAAAAGAGATGTGGGATTAGTCCCACATCGTAAAGGGATGAGCTTCCAAAGGCGCATATATTGATTTTCTAATATGGCCTTATCGCCTCAGTAGCACGGGGTGAGGTCCCCTGGCACGTTCCATGCACGCCCTCGCCCGCGGCCACGCCATGCAGGTCTGGGCTTTGACCCATATACTCAGATCCAATTAGCGAAGAGAAAGGAAGAGAAAAGAAGATAGAGGGGAGGGGGTTTTGTTCTGCTTTCCACCTCTCGACACTTAGCGATTTCTCAGGGAGGCCTTTGCTGGTGTTGGTGCTGAGCTCTATGCTCCGCTTTCCCTTGAGCCTGAGGTTTGAGAAAGAGAGGCCTTTCCTCTATGTTGCTAGTTCTAAGTGCACTGTGCACTTATCCTACGTGGCTCAAAGCTGATTGCTACTGTTGGGATATTTGATATTATTGTAATTAGGGTAATTGGTGATTCTAATCACCATTTTACGCAAATCTTTTTACTCTATCAACATTGGTTCTTATATACATATTATTTGAGTTTAGAGATTTCATCATATATTGCTATCTTGTGATAGAATTGCAATTTTGAGATTTATTGAAATACTTGCTCCCTGCGTTCGACCTCGGATTTCTTTCGACTATAAATTGTAATTGTTGACATGCTATTTTTGGCTATATTACAGCGAAGTGATTTTAAACCAGTGTGTTGAACATTTTGGCGCCATTGCAGAGGAGCATCGTGCAATTCACTGCTATTCTCTTCCTATATTTTGATTATATTTGAGAATTAACTTGCCTTGTTTAATTTCTTGTGATTTTGCGAGGTATATCATGAGGCGATCTTCAGCGCAAAATAGCCACTCCAGGGCAAGTAACTTTTCTATTCTTCCCTGATCAACCTCTTAATCTTGGTAAGATAAAAAAAGGAAACAATCAATTAGAAATCACCTGCCTTATTTTTATAATAACCATCATTTGAAAAGGCAAGTTCCCTGATTTGCGAAGAAATTTCATATTTGATTGAAGCTTGAGGCGATTCTATTGGAGATTCCCATCCTTAATTGCCTGTACCTATTAGGGATCATGCTTAATTCCTAAATCACTTTGGACTAACACATCTTGGAGCCTAAGGTGAATAATTGGAGATCAACTGGGCTTCGATTAAAGCTAATTAGGGTTTCAATTTTAGGGTTTTGGAGTGCTAGTCCACCCTTGCCTGCATAAAAGGAAATATTCCTCCTGCATTTGTGTGCTACCCAAGCCTTGGTTAAAAAGATCTAATCAACAAAAACCCTAAAATCAGGCTCTAATTTCACTTGAATCCTAAAATCTTGGACCTAATAACCTGAGAGTTAATCAGGGTGATTTCTGGATCTTGACCTAGATTTCATTCTCCATCTTTTAGGGCAGGTTAGGTGAAGTTGGTCTACCTAGTAGGCCAACTAACCTCCAAATTAGGTCACAAGTCAAATTAACTTCTAATTAAGTGGAATTAAAGGCACAAATTAGGACTTAAAATTGGTAGACTTAGGAGGTCAAGTTATCCATTCTGGTCTACCTGGACCTTCAGTGACAAGGAAGGTCGGGTGGGGGAAACCCTGTAACCCGTGGGGACACTCTATCGTGTAGGGGTCATTGCTGGACTCTCCCTGGCTGCCTAGGTAATTCTCAGGTGAGCAACTTTCTGATCTAGGGGTATCATATGCCCTGAACCTCTATAGTCATCCAAAAATCTTTGGGTACCTTTATTGAGTCCAACAACATCTAGTCCCTCATCTTTTCTCTAGAGCACATACACAGATCATCTTAGGGATTTCTATCTGGTCAAATCAACTTCAAATCTAATCTTGAGTTTGATTCTGCATCTTGATTCCACCACTTGATTCAAAAATGCAGCCTGACTATATAGGAAGACTGCTTAAGAAACCTCAGTCCCAAATGAGCATAAACAAAAAGATAATTGAGAATGCTTATAGAAACCATGAAGAATATTGTAAAAGGGACATTCAGGATAAATTCAAGAAAACAATGGACCACATTTTGAACTGTATGGAGGTGATTTGGATAGAACTAAACCACGGTTCAACCGGGGATGATCTCTTAACAGAACACATGGAATTGGTGAAATACACAACAATGATTGTCTGCAATATTGATCAAATCCTTTAGTTTCAGAAGAATTCCATAATTTTTTGGGAAAATGGGGAGAATTGCTAAATAATTTGTATAGATCCATCGATCAAAAATACTGGTCAGAAGTTAAGATGACATCTTGGAGTAATTCATTAATCCAGGTAATTTCTCAAATCCCAGGTTTGATGATCAAGCTTGTTATGGACCCCCAACCCAAATGGAATCTGATTCAAATTACGAACAAATCGACAGTCCTGATCTTGAGATAGGTTGGGAGGATCTGATTACAGGTGTTCACAATTTTGAGCCAACCCTAGAAAATCAAGAGCCTGGTTCACCAAGCTTAGATTTCCCAGACACCTGTGATACTATGATTGAATCAAAACCTCTCGAGGGTGTAAATTTTGTCCCTTATTTTGATAAGGTGATTCTCGAGAGTAATTCTGATATCCCTGTAGAGCCCAACCTAGATTCTAGTGATCCAATTCACATCCTTAACCTAGAATCTGGATTCAAGCCTATTCAGGATGATCATGAGGCCCAATATGATGAAATTCAGATTTTGAATTTAGATTATGATTTTGGGCTTGTATATGATGAGTGCACCTCTCTAACCTTCTTAGAGATATAGATTGATTTTTTGGAAGTAACGCCAATCTATGATATAGAAATCGAGGAGTTGGAAGAGTTAGGAATCGATTGGGTCTACCCTATAAGCAAAGAACCTGAGACTATGCCTAATAGGGACACCTTTTTGAGCTCGGAATCTGAAGACAGGTTAGATCCAAGTCAGGTTGCTGCTTCTCCACATCTTGATTCACTCAGTGGTGGAACCCCAAATCCCAAATCAGATCTAGAACATGATTCTCGCAAGTTCTCCGACGATTTCAAGTCTTACCCTGATTTCGGAGAATTGTTGTTTCCTGACAAATCCAAACCAATTTACGACCTCAGTAACTACAACTCGTCCTTTGATTCTGACACTGAGGTCAATGATTTGAAAGAAACCACCTCTTCTACAGCATATATAGAGCCTTCCAAAACCCATTTCCAACCTCGAATTGCAACCGAACTCAATTTCTACTCTAATTCTCCTCACGATGAGTTAGTTAAACATGATTCTCCTCCACATTTCAATCGGGTTTCAGACTTTGATCAGATTGATAATCTTGCCACATCCATCTCTGATCACTCCCATAGGGTTTCAACATCCTCCACTGACCCTTCTTCATTTGAGGATCCCTACTCTGACCAGGCTAATCTGATTCAACCAAACCCTAGCTTTTCACTTCCATATCTATTTGAGTCACAGAATACCTGGTGGGCTCCACATCTATTGATTCACATCTATCAACCCACCAGATTGATTGGGTTTGGGCTGCATCATCAGCCTATGGATCTGAACAAGCACCTGGTTGGACCAACCAGGCTATTGATCAAGGTGATTGTTCTACAAAATTCATCTAATTTGACCACTCCTTCTCCATGACCATTTTTTGCTCGGCTGAAGTTATTGAATTTAGTACTTAACGGGAGGCAACTGGTCATTCCAAAAGCTTGAGATCCTTCTGATTATCCTTTTATACTTCACGTCTATTGCACTTCGAGTTTAGTTTTAGAATAGTCGAATCCACCTTTGGTACTCGTACCAAAGCTTAAAATCATTTGCAACAGTCATCTCGACCCGTTTGCCCACCCGATTATCTTGTTCTAATCCCTGAACCCAAATTGATTTCATACCCTCTCGTTTACAATGGGGACATTGCAAAACTTACACATGGGGGTGTTAAAGTGCAAACACATAAAAATTCAAAGTTCTAAAGGGTTCTCGCAAAAGAAATACATATTCCAAAACACCAAAAAAATAAATAGAAAATTGAAAAAAGAACAAAAAAAATTTGGAGAAAGGGGAGGAAATTTTGAAAAAAATTAAATGCAAATCATTCTTGAGAGGAAAAGAGGAGGTGATTTAAATGTCAAAAAGGAGCAACAATTTGAAATAAAAAGAGTTAGTCATTAGTAAAAGATTATGGAATCCACTTAGTTCTAGACCAATTAAATGAAAGAAATAAAACTCAAAAAGTGATAAGAGATACAGAGATTAGTATGAGTGCTGATCTTAGGCCTCTTCGGCTTGTTTTAGGCTTAAAAATTCACATATCCGTTAAGATTTGGATAGTGCTCAAGAGGTTGAGAAAAATGAGAAGCTTAAGTATTAGGTCTAAGGCTTAGGGATTATTCGACCTCATTAACTGACCTCTGATTTGCGGGACTTGGTAACCTAAGCAGCATAATCCACACACAGTTTGGTTCAGTGCGGTTAATTATCAAAATCATGCAAAGTGTTAATTCTATTATGAAAAGCTACCTAGATTAGGAGCGACTTATCAACACAAGTTGATTTGAATGAGTTCTCGACGCGGAGAGGCAGGAAATTCCCCTCGAAGATGCACAATAACATACCGTCTCCTCGGTGCTTGTCTCCTAGGATATCTAACTATCCTACTAGGGCACGTAAAAACCTTGTGCTAATTCAAGTGCCACAGGTGGGATTATCTCGAAATGTCGATTTCCAAGGCCTAAATTGAGCTACAGAATGCCATGGGCGGCACTATCTCGAAGTGTCGAAAGCTAGGGTTCTGGGGTTGCCATGGGCAGTGCTATCTAAAAGCATGAAAATCCAGGAACCCTACAAGGATTGATGGTGGGAGCTAGGAATCCGATACAGACCATGTTGTAAAGCCAATCCAAAGCTAGAAATAAAGAAGGAAAAGAGAGAAAACTCTCCAAAAAAATGCAAAAATTCTTCTAACTCTCTTTTACAAAATACACAACAAACTGCACTGGAACTAACCATGTTTTAAGCACGGGTGCTTTAACCGCGGAGTTCAACAAACCTTAGGTTAGTTCTTGTAGGCCTTAGAAACCTTCATGGCAAACTGAGGCTAAAGCTACTCAGGTTTGGATATTGGCTGGCACTTAAGTACGTCTAGGCCTATTATTAGCATTCTGACCTACTCTATAAAAGAAAGCATACATCAGAAATCTGAGCATAAAAAGGCATGGTCTAGAATTTGAGTTAATTCCATGAGATTTTGCTAAGGGACTAGCAAAAGTTAGGCATGGGGTTATGATGATAACGTCATCATCAGCCATATCTAGCTTTAACTAGTCATAGTCAATGAATAAATTCTCCTACATAACTGCGAGAAGAGCCCTAATTCACTGCAAATCCATTATGAGAGAATAACAAGAAAATAAGGTAAAACTGCAGTTTTAATAGCATATCTCAATTGTAAAATGATGGGATTTTTTAGGGGTTAATTAAAGGTAAAATATTCATAAATGTCTAATAAGTAGGTCTATGCAGGCAGAAACATGTTTTCATGCATTTCAAGAATTAAATGACATTTGAAACCCTAAAAATAGATTCGCTTAATTAAATGAGGTTCTGGTCAAGGTAAAATTCATTTAAACCCTCTAAAAGTCATAAAAAAATATTCTCTAGGGTTTGGCATTGATTGCGCAGCAATTATAGGTCTTAATTGACTTAAATTAAGCTAAGACTTAGCATAAGTTAGGGTTATTCATGCATGCATACGCATTATCTGCATCTTTACTGCTTTCCTTTAGCTATGCATAAAATAATGTTATAATGTGCTGATTAAGTGTATTATGTCGATTGTAGGCAATAAGCAGATCTGGAGTTGGATTTGGAGCAGGATCTGAAGCTGGATCTGAAATAACGGGAGTCGTGGCAGAGCTGGAGCAAAAGGCCTAGTTTAGATGTAGGAATAATAATGTAAGCGGGTTAAAGGTTTTCTATTCTATTAAGTAGAAATAAAGCAGTAAAATGTGAAGAGCTTAGGTCCATCCTAGCCCTAGGATAGCCTAGAGACTTCCCCAAGCCTTAGCCACCCTTAAATTAGGTCACAACACCCTAGGAAGCCCTAAAACCCTAGTTCCAACCCTTCTCTGGACGTCCAGATAAGTTTTAAGATGTCCAGGACCCTTAGCCAACTCCCGCACACTTCAAACCCACTTCTGCAGTGTTATTGGACGTCCAGACACTTTGTCAGACGTCCAATTTCTGCAGAATACCCAAAACAGAACCCGAAATCCGTCCTGACTCTGATTGGACGTCCAGACAACAAGTTTGGACTTCTGATTTTTGAGTATGAGAAGTCTGATTATATAATTAGATGTCCGATACTGCTCTCCAATTCCTGTTTTGAGATTTAAGCCTTGATCTTTGATCTCTAGGTCCCTAAACCCAATTCCAACCCCATAGGAACCTAAATTAAGGTGCCCTAACCCTAGTACATCACCTCTAGACCTCCCTAAGGACCTAATTAGGTCCTCACTAAACCTAATTGACTTGGATCTTAGTCAATTCCATCAGCCTATTCAATTGGACTCATTGAGTCCAATTGAGCCCTGCTCTCAGCACACACTGTCCAATTGGACTCAGTGAGAGTCCAATTGACCTAGACCTTAATTAATTGAGTTGTTTTACTCTCAATTAAGTTCCCACACACCCAATTAAACTTGTATTAAGTTTAATTGCACTTTCCCTTAGTGAATTAGGGTTTATAACCCCAATTTGAGACCTACCTTGACCTAAACCCACTAGAACCCAACCTAATCAACCTAGCCACCTAAGTTTCGACCCACACACACCATCCACATGAAAATATCTAGCCTAGAGTTCTCTAGAACTCTCTACCATGTGTGGTTGCCTTGGTTGCCAAAAATAGCAACCAAGAGCGATTCAATTTTTAGATCCACATTTGGTGGATCTAAAAACCACCATCCACCCTCTCTCTCTCACTCTCCCACGAGCTCCCACCATAGGCCTCTCTAGAGAATTCCATAATTCTCTAGAGAGCTTCCATTGGATCTATAAAAAGACCCCATGGGGGGCCATTGGCACCCATTCACTTCTTTGGCAATTGCACTCCATTGGTGCCATTCACGCCACCTCCATAGTCACTCCACCTCCACGAGCTCACTACCACCACCATGGAGGACACCATGCCGGGATGCTGGATCAACCCTACTTCTCTCCAAGGGTAGGGCTAAGCTACATTGGCCGCCCCTCATTCTCTTCTCGACCACTCCAAGGCCATCGGGGACCACCCCTGAATGCCCTCTATTCTTTTAGCTCTAGATCATGCTCTTCATAATTTTTATTGCTTTCATTTACTGCTTGGTAGAGTAGTCTTACTTCTCCCCCAATGATGCATGCGAAATCCCCCCGTTGATTCTTATATGCAATCGTTTTCTGGTAGTTAGATTTAATTTTAAGCATTCATGTATAAGCTTTCCTCTAGATTTCCTTGTGCAACAACTCTCCCATGATGAATGAAATTTCATTTTATATATATGTATCTCTTATGTGTTTGAAATCAACTTGAGCTGAATGATTATCATATTTGAGTGATTTAAGTGCCTGCTCTTTAACCGCATATATATTACGCACAAGCATGTCGTTTAAATAAAGTAGAGCGGCTTTAAGATCGATTTCAAAAACAAAAACAACGCCTCCCAGAGATGAACGATCGGGACTCAAGTCTCGTTATCTTTAAAAATCAAATCTTTGATGAACGTTTTTGCGCGACTATACTACGATTTTCGATGACTTTCAAATGCACGAAAATGGCTTTCCGTCAGGCATCTTTGATTTGACCATCTGAACCTATTTTGACCTAAAAAGAGTCACAGACAGATAGTTACCGTAATTTGGGTTTCTATGCAATTTACCTAGTCAAACTAAGTCAAAACCAAAATCCAACTTCACCATTGGATTCCTTAAGTCCAAATTAGGTATGTACCAAAATTTGAACCCAATCAGAGATTGCCTTGACCTAGTTTGCAATTTACTCCAAGTCTGACTCTTTTTATCCCAAATAACCCCTCATCTTTTGAATTCCTAACAAAATGCCCCCTATCTTTGTTGTCACTCTTTGCAAAAAGGTCCCTCCTCCATTATCGATTAGGAATCCTACTTCGATGAGCTTTGATTGGCAAGAACGTGGCGATTACTTGACGAATCCCTCCCAAAATTGAAAGGGAGATTCATCAAGTAATTGTCTTCAAATCAAACCTATTGTTGGGATCCAATTCTTCCCCAATCTCTGATGTGAATGCATGAGAGATCTTGGTATCCTTCTCCAGCAAGCCTGCCAAGCTTGGAACCTTAGTCTCTAAGCCTTAAATCCCTTCCCATGGTTTATAAAAGGAGCGGGGGTGAGATCCCGAGCTCCTTAACAAATCCTGGCTTGAGAAACCCTCTTCTCCTCCATCTCCAGCCTCCTTCAGATCTTGCTCTGGTGGACCTTCTCGACTTGCTTCCTCCGTGCCTCCAACGACCAAATTGGAAGCACAACGACCTTCCCCATCTTCCTCCGTGCTTCGCTGGTCACAACAGGTGCCATATTCCCCTCTATTCACCACCATCCCCCTCACGGAGGGTTCCCCTTCCCCACTTTCGATGATGAGAGGCTCAACATGGCTTCTAATTACCCCTAATTAACTAGTTTCCCAAGTTAATTAGCTAGGAATATGCATATATAAGGGTTAATTATGTAATAAGGGACAAACCATTAAAGGACCTAAAAATAAGTTAAAAATGCTAAATTATAAGTCAATTAATATTATTAATAATTTAATTAATAAATGGACTCAAATTATCGCTAATTATTTACCTAAATAATATATTTTTTAACTTAAGTGTAACATAAGACCTAAGTCTTTAATAACTTAAGTAGATTGAATAAATTAAATAAAGGTAAATAAAAGGGTTAAAAATGAGAATACATGGCTTTAATATAATATTTAGCTAAATTATAAATATATATATAAATTTAGAAAAGAAAATAATTTAAATTAACATTAAAGGCCTCTGTTTGCATTTCGGTCCTTGGAATTTATTGCACTTGAGTCCTTTTATTTCACTTAGGTCCCTAACTTTTCATGCAAACTGGTCCCTGTGTACACCGTCTTCTTCTTCAGCTGCTTGAACAATTGACGTTTGGCGGTGATGTCACCCTCCGATGACCACCCATCTAATGCCATTCCGCCCTCACGAAGCTTCTGTAGCTTGCACTCACCACCTCAACTCCATCCATCGGTCTGAATTTGTCCTAAATCCTAATTAGGTCATGGCGTTAACCTCACCGGCGTCGGAGATGACACCGGAGGTTAAGCTGCACCTAGACGCAAACCTATCCGGATTCATGCCCCTTAGCCATTGCTGAACCCTATAAATAGGCCTGAACCCGTACGACTTGAGCTTGGTTAGATCCCTTCCCCTCTCCACCCCACTGTAACTGGTCAGTAGGATCTTCTGTAACTCCAGCATCTTCGTTCTCCTTCTCGAGTGCGGCCGCCGAGGATGCATTGCCTCTCTCACCTCCTCTTCCTCTCTATCACCCTGCCAATGGCGACTGAGCGCCCAACACTCCCTTTGATCTCTATTTCAATTGGCAGGAGCTTGTCTTCTCACCCAATCTATATTTCGATCCCATTCTCGCCCTGCCAAGGGAGAGATCCCTCACCTCCTTCATCAGGAAAGTAGAGCTAACATTTAGGAGTTGATTTAGCTAATTAATTAAGTAGGATTAGGTTAGTTTAGCTCAGCTATAGTAGCTTCTCCTCCAGCTCTGGCAAAGCCAAATCCGACTTCAATGGACTTCTATTCACCTTTCTGAGTACCTAATCATTTTCCTCCCCTCCTCATGATTCACCTACACTTCTTTCCCCTTCACTTTTAGTAGCTGGATCGCCTAGACCATCTCATCATCATTGGCAACCTCCGCTGCCCACGGTGGAGGTCACTGAGATTAGAACACACTTGCTAGGGCCCTCCATCACTTCTCCGTCATCTAAGGGCCCCAATCCTATACCTAATTAGTTTAATTAACTCGCAGTAAGTAAACACCTAATTTCGTTCCAACTTTTGAGTTCTCTGTCAATGGAGAGCTCGAAAGAGTTAAACCACCTAATTAACCCCCTAGAGAGCATCGCAAGGTTCTGTTGAGCATTAGCCCTCACTCAATTGAGTGACATGGCTGACTCTGAGTTCATGCGAACTCAGAGATTAAGTTTTCTAAATTCTTTGATGAATCCTTAATTTGATCATCAATTGGACAAATTGATGAGCTCTTAAGGTTTGTTTAGTTCTCAGGAAGCTTTCCAAACTTGTAATGGTATTGTTGGTGCTAGACCACCACGATCATTTGTTTTGATGATAACAAAACACGTGTTATTTAACATTTGCAATTTGAGTCCTAGATTTCAGGTCAATTGCAAATGTGGACGTGTTTAGACGGAGTTCGAGCTCGCATCCAGGACGGATTGGAGGAGCTTGACGGAAAACAGTGGAGGTTCGCGTGGAGCGACAGATTGAAGATAGAGGACAAGAAGAATAGGATAGATTCTGTTTTATCCTTTCTTGTATCTCTTTTCTTGCTTTTATTTTCCTTAGAATATTATGTTAAAGACCTCAAAGTACCCTAACAGTAGTCCTAGGAACACCGGCACAACCCTAGGATACTTAGGTTTTCTGTAGAATACTTAGAAAACCAATATAGGGCTCAAACAGCATTTACAGACGTCTAATTCCAAAATCAGACGTCTGATAAAATGTTTTAAGACGTCTGACTGTTGTTTCAGACGTCTGATATCTGTTAGGCTGGACATAGCTAGTTCTGTCTGATGAAATCAGACGTCCATACCTTATACCAGACATCTTAGGAGACGTCTGATGGATTTGCCAGACGTCCAATTAGTGGACCGTTGGCTGGCTTAGCAAGCACTGAAGATTATGACCGTTAGAGCCTTATCAGACGTCCTTAGGACTTTCCAGACGTCTGATAAATGACCGTTTTGCCTCGGTTGACCCAAAATCTCTTCTCAGATATTTTCTAGCCGTTGCAACGTTTGGAAATCAATTCCCACAGTAAAAGTAGGTTTCCAGACATCCAGACATAGTTCCAGACGTCCTGTATGTCGTCTGATGGACTTGCGCAAAAACCCTGTTTAGATCTGATCCAAGTCAGGGAGAGACCCGCCCAAAATTAGACGTCTGACCTTGGAATCAGACGTCTTAAAGTGGCCTTCCAGACGTCTGATGCCAGAGTTAGACGTCTGATAACCCTGTCAAGTGTAATCATTGTCCTGATTTCGGCCTGATTCTCTTGGACTTTGTTCCTAACGGCTATAGAACCTTTCCTAAGCCTTCCAAAACCTTCCTAAGGCCTCTATAAATAGAGGGGAACCTTTGCAACACACATATACACTAAGAGAAACACAAGACACACTTGGCCACACACTTTCACACTCTCTTGTGCCTTAGCTAGCTCTTGCTCTCCAAGCTCAAGCTCCATTCTCTTGAGAGCATCAAGCTTTGTGCACCCGCTCTCCCGTCGTTGTCTACGAGAGCGACGTTGCGCCATCGCGTGGCACACGCATCGCGTCGCCGACGCACTCCTTTCAAAGGGAAGCATCCTAATTCCTATAGAAGCTTAGGTTTATAATTATTTTGTTGGCTCTATAGGATTACTTGTTTTATTTTATCTTTGTCTTTTGGTTGGGTATTCGCTTTGCGAATTCCCGTCTCCTTCGTGGGACAAAATCCTTCTCGTGGAGAGAAGGGGTTGAGGAACGCTACCCTCGTACTTGTAGCGTGGTTGTACTGAGGTTGAATCACCCTCGTTTTAAAGTGATTCGGTTAGTGGATTTGATCAACTTGGTTGATCGGAAAATCCTAACTCGAGAGGGTTAGGTGGTGGTTTTCACCCGATTTGGGTTTCCACCTAAAAACATTTGTGTACATTGTGTGATTGCTTATTTTGTGAAGATTGTTTATTTCCACATTTATTACGTCACCCCTCTTCGAAGGGAGAACCTACAGGTATGTCTCTTTGCTATTCACTCTATGTCAATTGAATTTTGGACTCACCAGAGCTTCGGTGAGCTCTGGCGAGTCAATTTTCCACTTCAGCCTTTGATAAGCTCTGAGGAGCTCCAGATTGTCTCTTTAAAGTGCAAGGATCATGTCTTAATGATCAATTTGTTGTTTAAACTTCTGGAGCTTGATTTTGATCTCCGTCTTCTCCAACTACAGTGGAGCTGGAGCGACCTCTCCGTTAGGTTTCCAGCTTGAGTGTTAGGTTTAGAAGCAAGAGCAGAGCCTGTATACTTCATCCTTGATCTCTTATTCCTTCGAGAGTCTCTGGTTTATTCTGCCAAGAAAACTCACTTTAGTGCTCAGGCGATGAAGCCTGAAACCCTAACATATTTAATCAAGCCCTATTTTTAACGTTAACGATCAATTCCTGAGGCAAAATAGAGTCGACCTAAGGTTTTAACTGAATTTGAGATAGACTGGGTGATGTAAACACATTTACACTACTTAAAATGTCTATTTATGCATGTTCTTAAGCATAGGATTGCATTTCATGATATAAATATTGCATTACATGCATCATCTTGCATTTAGAGTAGTTTGAATAAAATGGAGGTTAATTGTCTCCTTTTATGTGCTTGGACAGGGCAAATATTTTATCGGGGCCTCGGATCAAAGATCCAACCGTATGGATATGATCAGGGCGACGATTGGAGTTCAACGACTCCAAGATCGCCCTAATCAGGCATCCGTAGCATCAGATAGAGATCGGGGAACCCTAGAAGATCAAGGGCCAGGATGGTGTAAATCCGCACTTCAGATGGAAAATCCGACCACACGGATGAATTCGGATCGACGATCTCAGTCGAACGACACAAAAATCGAGTCAATCCGACATCCGTGGCACCATCTACAACTTCCAGAAGATGGACGGCCAAGATGGCGCCACGTGGCGCCATCCCAGCCGCCCAATCGGCCGCAGGAGTCCTGTGAAGACTGCGCAACGTCTCCTCTCCGCCGTTGGATCTCGATCCAACGGCTGCGGTCGCTCGCGTTTAAAAACGCCCGCGCGACCATTTCGCCCGCGTAGCGCAGCGGCGACGCTGCTGTGGGCGAAGCGGAGGTCGCGGGTTCGAGCCGCGGTGAGCGGGTGGAAGGCGCGGGCGAGCGGGCGCGCACGAGCGTCGGATGAAGATCCAACGGCCGCGCGCGCCCGATAGCGCCGACGTGCAATTGGACGCTCTGGTGGACGCTGGATCGCACACGGGCGGGCGCGCTACGCAGCGGGCGCGGACGCGATCTAAGCCGTCCGATCTCGCGATCGGACGGCTGAGACGACGCGGACGTGCGTCTGCGTTACGCGCGCAGGCCAGCCGAGCGGGCGCGCGTGGCGCGGCGGCGACGGCGACGGCAGGGCTTTAGCGACGGTTTTATCCGTCACTAAAGACCCCTTATTTATTATTTTGAAGATGTAATGTCCATTTTGCCCCCACTCCTTGCAACTATAAAAGGAGACCCCCTCCATACGAAATTTTCATCCCTTCCTTCTCCTCTCTACCTCTCCAAAGCTCAAGAGAAGCTTGTCCCACACCCGGGATGCTTCTCGCGAGATAAAGTCCAAATTTTCGTCCCCCTTCGGAAGTGGATCCCGCGACGACGACGGCGTGCTGCTTCGTTCCCGTTCTTCTGCTTCGTCCTCCTTCGTCCCGCCTCGTTCTCCTTCGTCCAGGCATTGTCCCGTCCGGCTCGTCCTCCAAGCAACCGTCGAGGAGGATAACTTCTCTCTCCCATTCTTATTTACAGCTTTTCTAGTGTAGAATTTTCCTGCTTTATAGTGTAATTGATTTCCCGCTTTCTAGTGTAACTTTCATTTCGTTTGCTTGTATAAACAATTGAAATATTGAATGCATGTTCTCTTTCTCTCTCTCTTTCTCTCTCTCTCTCTCAATTTGATAGCTCCATTGTAATTATTTCGCCTTGTTTATCAAAAATCCTAAAAAACATAATTGCGAATATAGATCAACGTAGCCTCCCTGAGTTCGACCCGGAATTCTTATTTCGGTATAAATCTTATTTGTTGAACACGAATCCTTCGCTTTCGAACTACAACGACGGGTTTTCCAAAACCAAACACGTTAGCGTAGATTCTCGATCAACATTTTGGCACCGTTGCCGGGGAGGCAACGATTTCCGATCTTTTCTTCGCATTTCTTGCACTTTATTTGTTTTCTAACTAGCTTTCTCTTGTGTCTATTGTTTTGCAGAGACCTCCATCAAGGAATCAACAAGCGGTAGACTGGAGTAAAGTGCAGTTGAAGACAACTGTAAGTGCTCCCCCATTCTTTCCCCCTCCATAGATTTCATTCGCCACATTAAATCCAAATTCCAATTAACCTAGGTGTTTGCATAAATCCTAGGAATAGTTTGGTTGTTTGGATTTCTACTCACACTCATTTCACCCTTATTCATAAAAAAAAAAATAATAACAAAAAGATAATTTTGTGGGGTAACTTTCAACAAACACACAACACACACCCACATTCAAGGCACTTGATTTGTTTTCTACTCAACCGGGTTCTGATCTGTGGAACCGGTATACACAGAGCAACACATAACAGAGTAGAAATCATTCTAGGTTAACCATCTTTGAGTGCCTAACTTAGTGGTGCAATTGTGGCCAATTGTTTGAGTTGTTTGGGCCGCACCACTTTATTTAAAACCAACTCATCAAGTAGCTCCTCCTTAGGGTTTTCAATCTAGGTATATTCTAGGCACTCCGCTTTCTTTCTGATTTTAAAGGAAAACTATCTTCACCCGTGTTTTACAACTTGGTTTGCCTAGAAATTTGATTGCAATTCACCTAATTTGAAACCCTAAAAGCTACTTAAGCAGGATTTGAACATTAAAATTCACACATTATAAATAATCTTGCTTGGAAACCCTAGTTGTGCACGCACTTACACAAATTTCAATCAATCATTAAGGGCACAACCCATTGTAAGGGCCCATCACATTCCATAAGCACCACAATCCCAGGCCGTAATAAAATTGAGTAGACGTTGGCCCTAAGGTTTGATTCGCTCTTCAAGGCCTAGTCTGAGATTGTTTTTGATTAACCTACTTGTACTGATTAATCTGATGTCTAGCTAGGGGAGTAGCGTCAAACGACCGCGGCTGGGGGGTACACTAGGAACCGGAGGCGAAAGCCAAAGGAAGAACCTTCTCCCCAGTCCCTCCTTCTAACTGGTTGGATTATACAGACGCAAGTAGAGTAAATCAGTTACAGTCTTAAGGCTGGTGTTGGGAGTCAGTAGATCCTTAGGCTACCTCACTTAAGGACAGCCTTATTTTGTTGTACTGCAGGGTCCCTATCCCCGATCCTTCCAACCTACTCCTAGTTTATGCTGGGAAGACGGTCATTGAATCCCCGATTAGAAGGACCATTAGAACATTCTAGGAGGCGCAAGTTAGATTTTGGTCAATTTGATCCCATGGCCGAACAACAGCCTCTTCTGCCTGGAAATCCACAGGAAGAATTTCGAAGGCAGCTGGAACAAATGCAGAGAATGCAAGAATGGTTCCAGAGAATGCAGGGCGTTCAGCCCTTGAAGGATTTTTATGATCCTTCAAATTACGGGGAACGTCCCGGCGTCCAGATTCCAGCCGGTGACGTAGAAATCAAGCCCCAGGTGTTAAGCCTGATTAAACATTATCATGGGCTTGGCTCCGAGGATCCGTTTCAACACTTGGAGGACTTGACCACTTTGGTCCAGACCACCAAGTCTCGAAACGTAAACGAGGAGCAAATGATCATGAGGCTCTTCCCTCACTCTCTTAGGGATAAGGCCGCGCATTGGTATAGGACAATAGGAAGACCAATTACAACTTGGAATGAGTTGAAATCGGCCTTTCTGAAGAAATTTTTCCCAGTCGGTCGTACCAATGCTTTGAGACGGGCAATCACTACTTTTACCCAGCGGCCGGGGGAGCAGTTTCATGTGGCCTGGGAGCGATTCCAGGACTTATTGCGGAGGTGTCCACACCACGAGGTGCCGAAATGGCAACTCGTACAGATTTTTTATCATGGGTTGACTGAGCAACTCAGAAACCATGTGGATGCTTCTTGCGGAGGCAATTTCCTTAATAAAGATGCAGATAGTGCACATGATTTATTTGAGGAAATGAGTGAGAATTCAATAAATCATGCCTCCATGGATACTTTTAACTGGTCCCAACAACCCAGATCAAATGTCAATGAAGTCCATGACTCTCATTCATTTGATATGGAATTGATTTGTAATAAACTTGACAAAGTGGACTTGGTTGCTAAAAGAATGGAAGAGTGGATGGCTGGCAATTCTATGAACAACTCTCAATCCACTCAATCCCAAAATTCGGGATTCCATTCTTCACGAGCTCTTTCTGGACGGGAGTTCGTGAATCAACTCGATGCGACTCAACCTATGAGTCAGCATTTTTTGGAACCCCATGGGTTCCCAACTGGGGCCTTTGATCCCAGTTTTTCTAATCCTTCCTTTTCTTTCTCTCCATCCTCACTTTATGAGGATGTCTGTGCTGTACAAGAGAATGTTAGATCCAACCCCTACTCGAATTCCTATAATCCAGGTTGGAGAAACCACCCTAACTTCTCTTGGAAAAATCCGGGGCAACAGACCCAATTCCGACCCAGCAATTATGCTCCGCAACGACCAATGGGTCAGGGTCAAGTATATACTCAGTTGCCTCCGAATCAGATCAATCAGCCAGCTTGGAATGCCCGTCAAACCGTAGGGCAGGCTGATTTGAACCATCAAATAGTAGAGATGCAAGGATCTATGCTCCAGCTCATGCAGCAAATGAAAAACTCACTGGACAACTTGCAATCCGGGCTCATTGCTAACTCTCGCCAACCCGGATCTCTACCATCCCAATCCGTACCCAACCCACGAAATATTACGAATTCGGGCAATCAAGCCCAAGGGTACGGAAATCAGAGGGACCCACACGCGCATGCTCAGGTGGTTGAGCAGGGTTCCTCATCTTCTTCTTCTGTAAATCAACAATTCATGGTCAATCAAGCCCCTCCAATCTTTCCTAACCCTCCTCAAGACCCAAATTCTTACGCTTCTGCAAATTCTGTCACTTTGAGAAGTGGTAAGAAGACTCAGGATCCACAACCACATTATTCTAATCTTTTGAATCCTGAAGAATCTAAGGAGAGAGAAGAGAATTCTAAAGGAGAAATCAAGGCTCAGGAATCCGATTCCAAAGATCTGACTCGTGTTCCTTTTCCTGAAGCCTTAACCAAAGCAAAGAAGAAGAAGTCTGTTGATAGCAATGAGGAGCTTCTGAATTTATTTAAGAATGTTGAGATCAATATCCCGCTCCTTGATGCTATCAAGCACATACCGACTTACGCAAGATTTTTAAAGGAATTATGTACACAAAAGCGTAAGTCGAGAGAATCTGTTCCGAGGAAGGTGGTACTCTCCGAGCAGGCTAGTTCTGTTATCCTGCACTACCTCCCTCAGAAAAGGAGAGATCCTGGTGCTCCTTTGATTTCTTGCGTTATCGGAGATTACACATTTGATAGAGCACTTTTGGATCTCGGTGCATCCATCAACCTAATTCCGACTTCTCTTTACGAGAAGTTTGGGTTAGGCGAACTTCGGCCAACTTCAGTAACGCTACAGTTAGCGGATCGTTCGGTCACAAACCCGCGAGGCGTTATTGAAGATGTTATAGTTAAGGTCAAGGATTTTTATTTTCCTGTAGATTTCCTTGTCCTTGACATGGATGTACCAGATAATCTGAGGAACACGCCCATCATTCTGGGGCGTCCGTTCCTGGCTACCGCAAAGGCCAACATTAATTGTGAAAGCGGTAGCATGGAAATCGCCTTTGGGGACCAACGTATGAAATTAGATATTTTTAAGGCGATCAATAAATTTGAGGATTGTGGAGTTATTGAGGAACTTGATGAGGATAATATTAATATTGAAACTTGTTTGACAGTTTCTTCAATTGAAAGTTCCTCTTTGGTTGATGAATTTGACCCGCAACCCTCTGACTTAACATCTTCGGAAGAGGTTACTGATTTTGTCCACTCACAACCTCTCCCTCTTGTTGAATCTTCAGCATCTACCCGACCATCAATCATCACCCCACCCCAGCTCGAATTGAAACCATTGCCCGAGAATTTGAAATATCAATTTTTAGGACCTCAGAATACGCTCCCTGTGATTATCAGTGCTAAATTGACAAAGGAGCAAGAGATTAAATTGATTAAGGTCCTAAAGGAACATAAGGAGGCAATTGGTTGGACCATTCATGACCTTAGGGGGATCGAGCCATCTTACTGCAATCATAGAATATTTTTGGAAGATGGATCCCGCCCTTCTCGCCAGATGCAGAGGAGATTGAATCCAAATATGCGAGAAGTGGTCAAAAAGGAAATCATCAAGTGGCTCGATGCAGGAATTATTTATCCAATCTCTGACAGTCCCTAGGTAAGTCCCGTTCAGATTGTTCCAAAGAAAGCAGGGATTACTGTTGTGACTAATGAGAAAGGAGAATCTATCACAACTCGTTCAGCTTCATCTTGGAGAGTTTGTATTGATTACAGGAAGCTGAACACTGCCACTAAAAAGGATCATTTTCCCCTGCCCTTCATTGATCAAATCCTGGAAAAATTAGCCGGGCAGAAGTACTTCTGTTTTCTTGATGGTTACTCGGGATACAACCAAGTTCCTATCCATCCCGAGGATCAGGAAAAAGCTACTTTCACCTGTCCCTATGGAACCTTTGCTTTTCGTAGGATGCCTTTTGGGTTATGCAATGCACCTGCGACTTTTCAAAGGTGTATGCTAGCCATATTTTCCGACATGGTGGGAGAGTTTATGGAAGTCTTCATGGATGATTTCTCCATTTTCGGAGAATCATTTGACTCTTGTTTGGTTAATTTGGAAATGATTCTTAAGCGATGTATCAAGACACGATTGGTCCTTAGCTGGGAAAAGAGTCATTTCATGACCCAAGAGGGCATCGTTTTGGGTCATGTAATCTCTGAACGGGGAATTGAAGTGGATAAAGCTAAGGTTGATGCTATCGCTAAACTTCCTCCTCCCACATCAGTTAAACAAATCAGATCATTTCTTGGCCATGTGGGATTTTATCGAAGATTCATCAAGGACTTCTCGAAGGTTGCCCGCCCTTTGAGCAATCTTCTTGCCAAAGAAACACCGTTTGTTTTTGACGAATCATGCCAAAAGGCATTTGATTTCCTAAAAACGGCGGTCACCTGTGCGCCAATTTTGCAACCACCTATTTGGACAACCCCATTTGAGATCATGACCGATGCTTCTGATTACGCGGTCGGGGCTGTCCTGGGTCAGAAAATTGATCGAAAGCCCTTTGTCATTTACTACGCTAGTAAAACTTTGGATGAAGCCCAGAGGAATTACACTGTTACTGAAAAGGAATTACTCGCTGTAGTATTTGCGTTGGAAAAATTCAGGGCTTATCTCTTGGGGTCTCATGTTATTGTTTATACCGACCACTCGGCCTTGAGACATCTCTTGGCTAAAAAGGATGCTAAACCCCGGCTTATTCGTTGGATTCTTCTTCTTCAAGAATTCGATCTTGAAATCAAGGATAAAACCGGGGTACAAAATGTGGTGGCAGATCATTTGTCGAGACTCCTAGGTGATTCTTCTTGTCCGGACATTCCGATTACTGACACTTTTCCGGACGAAACCATTCTTACAGTTTTAGGTGTCCACACCCCATGGTTTGCTGACATTGTTAACTATTTGGCCGTTGGTCAAATCCCCCAGGATTGGACCAAGCAACAACGGGATAGACTTAAATCTGAGGCTAAATACTACTTTTGGGAGGACCCTGAACTGTATCGCATCGGCTCTGATCAGATTATTCGCCGATGCATACCGGAGAATGAATTCAACAGTATACTTGAGTTCTGCCATGCATCTGGTTGTGGTGGACATTTCTCCGGGAAAAAGACGGCTGCAAAAATTTTGCAATCTGGCTTCTATTGGCCGTCTTTATTCAAGGATGCCCAGGAATTCTCACAGTCATGCCCTCGATGCCAGGCACTCGGGAGCATAACTAAGAGAGACATGATGCCCTTAAACCCTATTCTTCCTGTCGAAATTTTTGATGTTTGGGGCATTGATTTCATGGGACCCTTTATCCCTTCATTCGGACATCAGTACATTCTTGTCGCTGTTGATTATGTGTCTAAATGGATTGAGGCAATTCCCACCCGAACCAATGACCACAAGGTGGTCATCAACTTTGTCAAGAAAAATATCTTCAGTAGATTCGGGATTCCGAGGGCTATCATCAGTGATGGTGGCACTCATTTTACTAATGCCCAATTCCGGAGTTTATTGGCCAAATACGGGGTTAATCATCGAATTTCCACACCTTACCATCCCCAAACGAATGGACAAGCCGAGATCTCTAATCGAGAGATCAAAAACATTCTGCAAAAAATGGTTAGGCCCGATCGCAGGGATTGGACTCAAAAGCTTGAGGACGCTCTTTGGGCCTACCGTACGGCGTATAAAACACCTATCGGCATGTCTCCATTCCGTCTGGTGTATGGAAAGGCGTGTCATCTACCCGTAGAGATTGAACACAGGGCATTCTGGACAATCAAACAATGCAATCTAGATCTAAATCTAGCTGGGAAGACCAGGAAACTCCAACTATCTGAGTTGGAGGAGCTTAGAAATGATGCTTATGAGAATGCCAAGATCTACAAGGCTCGGACCAAAGCTCTACATGATCAAATGATTTCCCGCAAGAGCTTTGAGCCAAACCAGAAGGTCTGGTTATTCGATTCTAAACTTAAGCTCTTTCCTGGTAAACTTAGATCTAAATGGAGTGGCCCATTCATAATTGATCAGATTTTTCTAAATGGTGCCGTTCAGATTTCTAACCCAAAGACGGGTAACACCTTTAAAGTCAACGGTCAACGTCTGAAGCCTGTTGTTGACCATAATCTTCCAGAACCCGTTTCAGACTCTGTTGCTCTAGCCATTCTGTGACTTCTTTGGCTGGACTTCGCCTAGCTGACGGCATTAAACTCAGCAGTTGTACATATAACACAAGGCTGATACAAGCTTCATATCCGGGTGACATCTTTCTTATTCTACCCTTTCTTTCATGTCTCTTTTTCAATGAGGACATTGCATCAGCTAGGCATGGGGGGGTGGATTCATCTTTGAATTAGTTGGTCACCTTTGTGAAATCCATATAAATTGCTCTCTTTCTAAAAAAAAAAAAAAAAAAAAAAAAAAAAAAAAATAGGAAGGATTAGTTGGACATTAGGACTTTTCAATCCTAAGAAATTTTACATTAGGATCTGAACACAAAGACCCCTCAGGTTTTTGGACTTAATTAGCCTGTGTATCTACTAAAATGTGGATTTGTCTTTGAGTTCTCTCCATCTTAATTCTATTATAATTGGAATAAATAAGTTTGGGTGATAAGTACACGACTTGTCAACCCACCCTCTGATTTAAGGGAATTTTGAGTCTTAAGCATCTACACACTTTCTTTGCACTGACTCGTTGTTTGGCGATTTTAACGGAAATTGGGTAGCTAATGAACCTTCTAGGGTGATATGGCTGGCAAGTTATCGTGGGTAACAGCCCATAGGTAGGTTGTCCAGAGCCCAGTCACTGGACCTTTCTCTTTTTGCTGCCTTTAGGTAAATCTTAGACCAGGGAAGCCACCTACTTAAAAAAAAAAAAAAAAAAAAAATTAAAAAGGAGAAAAGAACAAAAAGAAATAAGCCACACTTCGCCGCACGAGTATGGCTGGCAAGTTGTCGGTGGTAACAGCTCATCGACCGGTTGTCCAGAACCCAGCTCAGAAAATGCACTAAAAATTCCCAAAACACTTAGGAAGAAGCGGAGAAGTAGAATAAACCGGGGAGATATACACTGGATTCACCCTTGTGTTGACCCCGTTAAAAAAAATAAAAGTAGGGAGAAAGCTACCGGTTGTAAAGATACACCTTTAGGCAGAATTCTTTTTGAGGTCACCTAGAGGCGTAGAAATCCGAGGTCCGTTTTAATTGCCGGTCAACGAGTCTATCACAATCACAATAAGATGCTTAAAACTTAGGGTTCTCATCAAATCTTGGGTGAGTTGAATGGCCGTAGAAAGCCACTCTTAAACCCTAAAATTTGAAAATTCAAAAAAAAAAAAAAATAAAAAATAAAAACAGAAAAATAAATTTTTCTTTGAATAAGGCGAGGCTTGAGGCGGTCTGCATTTTGGCTGATACCCAGGCACTGTTGTGTCTTTGAAAGTTCAGTTCTTAAGTAGACAATTTCTTAATGATTGAAAATAACTCAGGTCCAAATAATCTAACCTAATTCTTTTATAAATAGCATATAGTTTTTGCTAGGGACTAGCAAAAGATAGGCATGGGGGTATGATGTAAACACATTTACACTACTTAAAATGTCTATTTATGCATGTTCTTAAGCATAGGATTGCATTTCATGATATAAATATTGCATTACATGCATCATCTTGCATTTAGAGTAGTTTGAATAAAATGGAGGTTAATTGTCTCCTTTTATGTGCTTGGACAGGGCAAATATTTTATCGGGGCCTCGGATCAAAGATCCAACCGTATGGATATGATCAGGGCGACGATTGGAGTTCAACGACTCCAAGATCGCCCTAATCAGGCATCCGTAGCATCAGATAGAGACCGGGGAACCCTAGAAGATCAAGGGCCAGGATGGTGTAAATCCGCACTTCAGATGGAAAATCCGACCACACGGATGAATTCGGATCGACGATCGCAGTCGAACGACACAAAAATTGAGTCAATCCGACATCCGTGGCACCATCTACAACTTCCAGAAGATGGACGGCCAAGATGGCGCCACGTGGCGCCATCCCAGCCGCCCAATCGGCCGCAGGAGTCCTGTGAAGACCGTGCAACGTCTCCTCTCCGCCGTTGGATCTCGATCCAATGGCTGCGGTCGCTCGCGTTTAAAAACGCCCGCGTAGCGCAGCGGCGACGCTGCTGCGGGCAAAGCGGAGGTCGCGGGTTCGAGCCGCGGTGAGCGGGTGGAAGGCGCGGGCGAGCGGGCGCGCACGAGCGTCGAATGAAGATCCAACGGCCGCGCGCGCCCGATAGCGCCGACGCGCAATTGGACGCTCTGGTGGACGCTGGATCGCACGCGGGCGGGCGCGCTACGCAGCGGGCGCGGACGCGATCTAAGCCGTCCGATCTCGCGATCGGACGGCTGAGACGACGCGGACGTGGGTCTGCGTTACGCGCGCAGGCCAGCCGAGCGGGCGCGCGTGGCGCGGCGGCGACGGCGACGGCGGGGCTTTAGCGACGGTTTTATCCGTCACTAAAGACCCCTTATTTATTATTTTGAAGATGTAATGTCCATTTTGCCCCCACTCCTTGCAACTATAAAAGGAGACCCCCTCCATACGAAATTTTCATCCCTTCCTTCTCCTCTCTACCTCTCCAAAGCTCAAGAGAAGCTTGTCCCACACCCGGGATGCTTCTCGCGAGATAAAGTCCAAATTTTCGTCCCCCTTCGGAAGTGGATCCCACGACGACGACGGCGTGCTACTTCGTTCCCGTTCTTCTGCTTCGTCCTCCTTCGTCCCGCCTCGTTCTCCTTCGTCCAGGCATTGTCCCGTCCGGCTCGTCCTCCAAGCAACCATCGAGGAGGATAACTTCTCTCTCCCATTCTTATTTACAGCTTTTCTAGTGTAGAATTTTCCTGCTTTATAGTGTAATTGATTTCCCGCTTTCTAGTGTAACTTTCATTTCGTTTGCTTGTATAAACAATTGAAATATTGAATGCATGTTCTCTTTCTCTCTCTCTTTCTCTCTCTCTCTCTCAATTTGATAGCTCCATTGTAATTATTTCGCCTTGTTTATCAAAAATCCTAAAAAACATAATTGCGAATATAGATCAACGTAGCCTCCCTGAGTTCGACCCGGAATTCTTATTTCGGTATAAATCATATTTGTTGAACACGAATCCTTCGCTTTCGAACTACAACGACGGGTTTTCCAAAACCAAACACGTTAGCGTAGATTCTCGATCAACACTGGGGTAGAAAGTTAACTGCCAACAGATATTGGTCAACTCTAGGTTTTATCTAATGATTGAATGGTTAATTCGGTGATTTGATGAGTTAAAATGTCTCTTGGGATGTTATAAAGCGATTTAGAATTGATTTGAACTTGATTAATTTAAGATTTCATGAGAATTCATCTGCTGTCAATATGGGTTCATTTGAATCCATTACTGAGCTTCATTTGTTCTTAGCGAGTTTTAATCACCAAATTTGCCAAGATTGTGTTGCAGTAACTTGCAGGAGTTGTTGAATCATCTTCCTGAGGCTTTTTTCACTCTGATGGATGAATTCGAGCTCAATTTCGAGCTCTTAACACTGGGAATGAAGCTTTCAAGCTTCTGCTGCTTCCTGGAGTTGTTTAGAGTCCCCTTCCTTTCCCTTTAGGTGCGGAATTCCCTCGTGAATCAAGTTTGGACCTCATCTAGAGGTCAGAAACTCTCCCGTAGGTCAAATGACCTGGATTCACCCTCTATAGGCTTAAACAGCTGTGCAAAATAGCCAAGTTCTTCCTTCAAATCGAAGGACTAATCGCGATCTGAGCACCAAATTGGTGTTGCATCCTGATAGAGGATCCAAAGGGCTTTCAATCGAGCCTTTGCTCGATCAAAACCATTCAGCCAATTGGCTGGAATCGTCAATTGAAGTTTGGCTTGGAGTTGGGAAAGATAGTCCCACATCGGTAAGTTGCAGCTGCATGCCTTAGTATAATACAAAAAAGAGCATATGACGCTTCGGTCGTCAATGCAGGGCATGAAATGAAACGAGCATTGGGCGTGGGTGCATGTGTGTTTATGTGCCTAGGTGTGTGTGTGCCTGTGGGCATGTGCGTAGACCTGTGAGTGGGCGAGTGGGCTTGGGAGGCCGGTTACTGTGCATGAGCTTGAAATGGAAAATAAACCACCTAAGAAAAATTAGGCTCGGACCCAGTAGGGTCTAGTCCCACCCTTTAGCAGGTACTGTGTATCCTCGACCGGTCTAAGCCGCCAATAAAAAAACCAACTTTTTATAATTAAATGTTAAATGAGATTAAGGACTTCTGAAATTGGTTAAGTGTGGGAACGTATATGCACATTACTAAGGGAAACTTAGAAGAGAGAGAACCTAAGGAGAAAGCTAAGTAAAGAGAATAGAGAGGGTTTGGAAGAGGAAGAAGAGAAAAAGATGAACAAAGGAAGAGAGAGAGAGAGAAAGAGAGAACGACGACAGAGCAGCAGTAAAGACTAGAAGAGAAAAAGAGAATAAAGAGGGCTGAAGAAAGAAGGAAGAAAAATGGAGAAAGTCAGACATCTTGCCATAGTTTGACTTCTAGTTTGCATCTTTAAGGTGTCTAATTTGTAATTATCTTGTTATATCATGTTCTCTTTTGATATTTTGAGCTTTAAATGACAAAAGAAGGCATTTGTACTCATTTGATTATCTTTTTCTTATCTAATCTCTTGTAATTAGAAATACTTGATGTAGTAAACATGTTCACTTGATTCTTAATGACAAATCACATATGTAAATGTGTTTCTTTCTAATAGAATGTTGCATGTGCTAATTTGATCTATCTCTCGTGAAATTATTCATGTACTTAAAGTATTTTAATTATAATCTAATTGATTAAGTAGTTAGTAATTTATGCTTAGGAATTAATGGTAAATTAAGCTTACTATTATGCCTCCCTGTGAATGACCTGGACTCAACCAGTTAAAAAGAAATAAAAATCTAAAATATTAGGTTAACTTGACCCTATGCTACACTCACGACATTAATTTGAGTTAACCTAAGTTACTTTCTCATACAATTAATTAAGCCTGGATAACTTAATTACTTGTGTTGAGGAATCTAACGAACCATTTTAATGGCACCATTGCCGAGGAGGTAACTGTAATTTATATTCGCCATTACTATTTTTGTTTTGTACATAATTCTTTCTACTAATTAGTTTTGCTTTGTATGTTTTCTGTCTTCTTTTTAGGGTTACCTTTGCAGGTATTCTCAGGAATGGAGTTGGGTTTTCTATTTCTGTTTTGCATATCTCCATTATACATACCCATTGTGAGTATTCTTTCCTTAGTCTTTAGTGTAGTTTGCTTGTTGCATTTAGGTTAGAGAAAATTAAAAAATACAAAAATACGCATGCCCTTCTGACTAGCAGTAGCATATACTTAGGCATACACTCTTAGGAGTGCATTATCTGCTAGTATTTGCGAAATCTAACTTGGGATTTTCTACTGTTTTTCTCGCATCAGCGAGAAAACATGTGTAAAACACGCAAAGATCCCTATCGTTGGAGAATTAACAAGACTATATATTTGTTTGAAAATATTTAAAAAGCGGTCACCTTACTTCTTTCTATCATTTTTGTGAAAAAAATTAACTAAAAAGAGGACTTTTAAAAACTCATGACATATAACTGTTTGCAAATTACATGCAGGTTTTTATCGTACACGTCTGTTGCATGTTATCGTGCACACAACGCGATCACTAGAGTCACACAAGTCTGATTTTTGTATCTCTCCTCTTTGCACCTCTTAGGGCTTTGGTCGGAGATCAACAAGTCTGTCTCGCTACTAAAGCCTCGGGGAGCCAGTAGTGAGCGGTCTCGATCCTAGACCTTAGACCTTTGAGCCTTAAGGTTCACACATACGTAGACACGGGTTTAGGACACGTATTTTGATACTGATATTATACTTGTTTCCATCCAAATTATTTTGCGTACTCTAGGACTCTCTTCTTTCCTTTGAAAGAAGAGAAAAGCCCACTTTTGCACTATTTTCGGGTCTTGTTTGTTGTTGTTTTCAGTGGTGTGAGTGTGCCTTTGCACATTCTTTTGGTTTATGCACGAGAGGCAATCCTTGAAACTACCTCTCGTATCTCCGTTGATAGGTATTCCCAAGCCAGTTGCACTGAAGAAACCCATTTTCCCATCTAATTCATCTGTGTTTTCTGGATTTGATCCTATGGACCAAACATAGAATCAAAATCCCGAGATCCCTTCTTCTGGTCAGGGGGAGATGTTGCCTTTTGATATCCATGAGGTGCTCCTGAACCAGAATCTTCAAATGCTCGAGCAGAACCGTCAAATCAATTTGTTGATGGCTGCTCTCCAAAATTTGCAGAACCTACAAACCCATCCTCCACCTTGACTTGAGGTGGGTTTTGAAATCCTTGATTTACCAATCCCTCATCCTAGGCCTCATCCCTGATTTACTATTATAATCCTTTCAATGCACAAGTAGAGCCTAATGTTAGGATTCCCGTTGGGGAAAACGACCCAGAATTAAAGCCAAATATTATAGGTCTAATCCCACACTTCCACAAGTTTGCATCTGAGGATCCATTCAAACATATTGAAAATCTAGAAAATCTATCTCAAACTCTTGGTCCTAGAAATCAAAGCCAGGAAATCCTATTGATGAATATGTTCTCCTTTAGCCTTAAGGACAAGGCTGCCTACTGGTGTAGAACTATAGCACAACCAATCTCAACTTGGGCTGAACTAGAATTTGGATTTCTGAAGAAATTCTTCCCTATTGGTTGCACTAACACATTAAGGCAAGCCATCACTACCATTACTCAAAATCAAGGAGAACCAATTCATGAAGCATGGGAACTCTTTCATGAATTGCAAAGGAAATGCCCACATCACATCCCTCGCTGGCAACTAATGCACATCTTTCATTATGGATTGCAAGAGGGCATTCGCAATTTGGTCGATGCCACTTATGGAGGGACTTTCTTGAATCGCCATGCAGAATCCGCCTCAGAACTATTTGAAGGGATGGCAGAGAACTCGATCAACAATGCATCCATGTCGCAATTCACGTGGGGAACCAATACAGTGCATCAAAACCAGCAGAAGGGCATTCTCGAGGTCAAGAATCTATCTAGCTCCAAGGATTTGGAGATTATAGCAGAGAAATTGGACAAAGTCGACATCATAGCGAAGCATCTCAATGAGGTTAGAAACACGATGCAAAATCTTACACCTCTTCTTGCTAAGCAAAATCCTGTGCATTTACCTGTTTCCCAAATTCTCGTAGAGAGGGAGTTTGTGAATAATCTAGAATCGAGAGATCCACCTTCCTTGGGTTTTCTATCTACTCCTGCACAAACCCAAGGAGGGACCTTTGTCCCATAATCTTTCCCACCCTTTTCCCCACCCTTTTCCGTTGCAGAAAACATGCCATATCTTTGTGATTTACACGTCATCCAGGAAAACACTTCAAGATCAAATCCTTATTCTAATACCTATAATCCTGGATGGAGAAGCCACCCAATATCTCTTAGGCTGATCAAAATCAAAGACCTACCTATCAAAATCAGACCCATCAAAACCCGCCTTCGTTGCCTTCTCAGCAACAGAATATGAAGCCTAATCCCATGAGTATGCAGAATTACTCTCAGCCGAATAGAGATACATAGCTCGATTAGATTTTGTGAGCTGTTATAGAGAGTCAACGATAGAATGCTGATGCTCTCGTTGAGATCCAAAGGCAATGCAAGGTAGAATTGCCTGATTTACGAAATCAGATCATGCTTTTGGCTAAGTCTCGTCAGCCAGGTACTCTTCCATCTCAGCCAATTCCGAATCTTGGGAATCTGCAAAACCCTGGGCAACATCTGGGCCAAGTACACTTCATTAATTAGTCCTTTGATTCTAATCAAAATCCACCTTCTGCACCTGAAAATAATCCATTAAACCCGCATCAGCAACCTTTGTTGTATCAAAATGACCCACATATTATTGAGAATCAAAACTGACTCTGCTGATCTTTTGAACTTGTTTGGAATCACTTCTCTGATTGACTCAATCTTTGATATCTACATCTCAACCTAAATCAGATCTACTTTTCACGAGATCCACTCTGATCTTTCTTAGAATTCAAGCGGGAATCTGAATTTGATTCTGTGAGATCTGTTTTAGGCAATCTCAGGGCGAGTTTTTCCCGGGTGGTTTTATCTATTTTCCTATTTTTTTGAACCAATTCTTCCATAACTCCTTTGATTTTACCTTACATATTCTTTATAGGAGTTATTTACTAGGGTTTATGCCTAGCTAAAGGTATAAAACTTAGACCTTGTATATAGCTGTTTCCTGTTTTCACTATTTTCTCTAACATACACTTGAATCTGTACCTGAATTGCCACTTATTTTACATTGATTACCTACACTTAGTTCGACTGACCTCTCTGACCTTTGGTTATAGTAGAAATCATCCGCATAGAGATCTTTGATCTCCTCTTTTCGACTCCTTTCATCACCCTACACTAAGTGAAGTGTAATATCTTTTCAACCCTTCTTACAATGAGGATATTGTAATATTTTGGCTTGGGGGGTGTGAAGTGACATTTTTACTTTAAGTGTATTGGTAGATAAAAGTAAAAATATAAAAACACAAAAAAATTAAATATCCATGAAATTATAAAAAAAATAAATATCAAAAATTAAAAATTTAAAAAAGTCAATAATACCCTAAAAATTTGAAAGATTTTCAAAAATTCATCAAAATTTGAAAATATTTATAAAGCATAAAAATAAAAATACAAATATAAAAATTGAAAGAAAATTACAAAATCATAAAAATAACAAGGGGGTTTTACATTTATAATAAAGAAGAAAAAGAAGATACCAAAAATATATTTATACTTAATTATATTAGTAATTAAAGACTTATTTTTTCTTTTAGGTCAAATATATATATATTGTAAATAGTATTTTATAAGAGCATTGAATCCTTATTTAGATTTTTACTTAAATAATCTTTTCAAAACACGCATCTGTTTGCGAAGTTTTGAACGAGATTTTGTTTGTGTTAGAGTCCGAAACCCTAAGGATATGTTTTTCTGCTCTTTACCCTGAAATAAAGTAATTAAGGTGTATAAACTTGAGTTTTGGAAGTAAATTGAACTTTGTTGGTCAATTAGACTAAGTCCTTTCACTTTCTGAACATCTATTTTTACCACCAAGTTAAGTGAAAAGGTCAGATATTAAGAGTTAATTAAGTAAAGAGTTGGTAGAATCTTCGTCTTAAGGTCTATCAGGATATAGTTAGCTTAATCAACTAAGGACATTTGTTTAGACTTAGCGAGTTGTGTCTTGATAAATCCTGCAAGAGGAAACTAAGAGTTTAAAGGACTTGAGAGTGATTGGCTTTGCTGTCCAAGCTCTATTTTGAGAGCTAAGTAACCTAAGCGTCCAAAATTCACACACATAGAGTTGTCTTGTTGTCATATGAGATTGCAGAAACACAGAGGTTAAGAGATCGATTCTAAATCCTCTTTAGTCCAAGGATTTCCATGGGGAAACTCTTGAAAGGGTGAAGAATGTGCCACTCACCTAGAAAAAGGAATTGGAGTATTATATTAGTAAGAAAAATGAGAAGGAGAAGAAAAATTAAAAAAAATATAAATAAAACACCCTACAGTTAAGCACCTCGCTACAAAAGGGTGCTTATGTAGTTTTATCCACCAAATAAAGCATCTTCGTACAAATGGATGCTACCCTTCCTTCCATCAAATAAAAGAACACCTCACTACATATGGGTGTTTTATCCTATAGAAAAGAGTTGAAAAAAATATGGAGATAAAAATTAGGAATAAGAGACCCAGTGGTCCACCGGGGAGATATACACAAAAGTATTGACCTTGGGATAGAAAACTGGTGAGGAGAAAGCAACCAAATCTGAGTGAGGCCAAGCCAAAGGCTTGAATTGGAATAACCTGGATTGGAAATTATTGTCTTAAGATCTAGATTTTTGCAACTTTGGATGCCTTTAGGACAATTCTCTTTACAAGCATGGATGCTTTAAAATCATAGCTACTGAACCTTTGTATTGGGCAGTGAAGCCTAAGAAATCGGGTTTTAAGGACTTGCAGTTGAGGCCTAAAGGAGAAAGATTGACAAAACACTAGATTTGATCGATAAATGGGAGAAAAAAATGGTCCTTCTTGGTGGTAGTGTTCAATTTTTGATAATCAATGCACACGTGACAAGAGGAAGCAGTCTGAGTGGGTATATTTTCCCCATTTTCAATAGTAATGACTTTTTGGGAACAACTTATGTAGGACGAACGTAGGAGCTATCAAAAATGGGGTAAATGATGCTAGTGTCAAGCCACTTAGGGATCTCCTTTTTTACCACCTCTTGCATGTTAGGATTTAATCTCCTTTGTGGCTGGTGGGTGGGGCAAGAGTCGTCGTCAAGATGTATCTAATGAGTATAGTAGGATGGGTTTATTCCCTTAAGATCTGATAAACACCAACCAATGGCTTGTCTATTTTTTCTTAAAACCTGTAGAAGTTTTTCCTTTTGGGCCCCTGTAAGATTGACATTGATAATCACGAGCATGGTAATATTAGGACCCAGGAAAACATATTTTAAGGAGTTGGGCAAAGGATTTAACTCTAGTTGCGGGCTCGACTTTGAAAGAATTTCTGATTTGTGGTCTATGCGGGAGGGGAGAGAGGAAGACTTAGGTGGAGAGTTAGATGTAGAAGGTGAAGTTAGGGTAGGAGGGTGAGGTGAATCAGAATTGGATTCGGGAACTGTTTCAACAGCAAAACAAGAGCCCACATGTGAGATTTGCATGGTTTCCTCCATTAGGTTTTCTATTTCTGAATCTGAGTTGTCAAAGAAATCAGGTTCTTGGAATCTCCTAGAGGCTTGAAAGATATCTAATGTAATAGATTCACCACCGCACTTGATTTTCATCTTTCTAGAATCACAATCAACGTTTGCTTTTGTGATGGCTAAGAAGGGTTTTCCAAGAATAATTGGGGCATTCTTTAGATCTTCTGGTACCTCAATATCGAAGACCAAAAAGTCCACAGTGTATAGACAATTCTGGACCCGGACAATAACATCCTTAACAATCCCCTTTGGTTTGATTATAGATTGGTCAGCTAATTGTAATGTAACCTCTGCAGGTTTCAATTCACCGATCTTGAATTCCTCAAATATAACTGTTGGGATAAGAATTATAAAGGCACCAAGATCCAAATGGGTGCGATTAAACTACGTGTCATTAATGACTACTTGAATCAAGGGAGTGCCTGGATCTTTCTTTTTAAGAAGTAGTTTGCTCTACACAGCCAAGCTAACTATCTCAAGAAGGATAACCTTTCCTAGGTTTCTAGTTTACCTCTTGGGAGTACATAAATCTTTTAAGAATTTAGCATAGGCAAAGATGTATTTTATTGCATCTAGGAGAGGGATGTTTATCTCTACTTGCCCAAAAAGTTCCATCAATTCCTTATCAGAGGGCTTATATTCCTTTTTCTTGTTATTAGTGGTGTGAAAGGCTTGTGGAAAAGGTATGGGGCTATCTTTTTTTGTAGTTGATAGTTCCTGAATTGGGTTAGAGGGAGAAGAGTTGATTTGCTTATTTTTAATTTGGGTTTCTGTTGTGGATTTCGAAGGCTCAAAATTTTGGAGTATTTTCCCACTCCTCAAATTAACTACATTCGCAGTGTGATTATTTCTAAGAGGAGGTCGGGGAGCCTGATTTTGATGGAAACTTGAAGGGTACTGAGGAGCAGGATGATTGGGGTGGTTAGAGTTTCCTCCCTAAAAGTGGTTCCTTTGATTGTTGGGATTGGCATAGATTGAGAAGGCAAATTCCCTGCAGGTCATTTATCTCATGTAACCCTAATATGGTTTTGTAAGTTGGTGACAACATGGGTTACCTCATTCATTTGGTTTTGCATGCCCTGCAAGGTTTTCATCATTTGGGCATTGATGTCTTCTTGAGAAGGCCCAAATGGAAAATGATTTTTCTCATAAATCCCTTGTTGAGATTGTCTTTGGAAAGGGACTTGATTCCAGGCCTTCCAGGATGGGTTCCGGTGATTCCTCCAATTTTGGTTGTAGGAGTGGTGCGAAGAAAAGCATGATTTGTAAAATGCGGGTTTTTAAGTCGTTGTAACACGCTATTTCACAGTCACTTTTAAAATTTATAAAACCTAGATAGTGGGGTATCTAGGGTCATCCAAGGAGGCAATTTTGCACTTTTAATAATCTTGCTTAGTAAATAGGAAATCAACTTTCTTTTTCAATCTTTGATATAGGATTTTTTTGTAATTTTAAAGTATTAGGCAAATAGGCAAGTGAAAGCGGGAAAAGAAACACACCTAATTGCTAAAGCTAGTATCTAAGTGACAAAAATGGCCTCTCTCTAAGCTCACCCTAGGTACGTGGAGACCTAGGATAATTAGAGAGAGGAAGTGAAAAGTGCTAGAGACAATAATTAGTAAAGATGCAATAAAAGTAGAACAAAGGTAACTTTATAAATGGAGAAAATTTATTTTACAAGAATGCTTCTACAACAAAATGAAAGATACAAAGAATTAAAACAAAGATCCTCCTGGTGATGGTGGTGAAGAGGAGAGAGTCCTTGCTCCAAGCTCAGTTGCTCCTGGGCTTGAAAAGGGTCTCTCCAACTCCTTCAATGAAAAGCTCCTCCAAGGTGATGTCTTCCAAGGCAAGCCATAAATGGGGGGGTGTGCTCTTGCTCCTCCAAGGGTGGATGATCTCCACCCACAATCTCCTCCTATGGTGGTGCGTACCACCCTCAAGACCTCCTCCTAAGGCCTTCCCTGCTTGGCTGCTCCTCTGGCTAGTTGGGGCACAAGAGAGAAGGGAAGAGGGGAAGGCACCAAGGGGACAGAGTGTCCCCTTAATCTTCTTCTTCTCCTTCTTCTCTTGGCCGACTATAAGGTGGAGTAATGGTGGAAATTATGAAGATTAAGGATGAAGGAAATGGTGGTGGTTAATGGGGATACATATATGAAAGGATGGGGGTTGTAGGTAGCTCTTATAATGGATGGTTAGGATGGTTTCTTAAGGCAGTTAGATGATCCTAGGGCTACTACTATTTGGCACCAAATCAAGGGTCAGGAGGGTGGTAATTGGTGGCCATTCAAGGGAGTGGTGCGACCTTGTTTTGGCACCAAGTGTGGGTGGTTCTAGAATAGGTTGAGGTGTAGGGTAGAGATGGGTTTGTAATGTGGATGGAGGGTGAAGATGAGGGTTAAGGTTGGCACCAAAAATGGATTCTAGAAGAAGGCATTCTTGGTGTGGAGTTTATGGGTGGTGGTGATGAATTATGGAGGTGGTTATGTGACCCAATGGTGGGTGTTGATTGGCACCTAAAGGAGGGGTGCTTTGGGTGGTGGATGTGGGTTGAAGGGGAACCAAAGTTGGTGCCAAGGGAGGGGTCTTCTAGATGGGGTTGTTGGTGCCACTTTATGGAGGGTGGAGATGGTTTAGGTGGTGAGGTGTATGGCTAGGAAGATGGGAGAATTGGTGCCAAAAGGAGGAAGGTGGTTGAGGTCATTTTGGTGCCAATTCTAAGGTGTCTTTTGGTGGAGGTTATGGGGTGAAGGGTTGTGATGATGGTGGCACAAAGTTGGAGTAGGCGTAGGTGTAGGTAGTTAGCTTATTTGGTAGACTAGTTAGGTGGTGAGGTGGAGTTAGGTTGTAGGTCATGGATGGACATTAGGAGTTAAGGTGTAGCTAAGTTAAGCTAGCTTAGCTAATAGTTGAGTAATGGAGGAGGTGGAATGGAGCTAAGGTTTAGGGAAGAGGAGCTTAGGAAAGGATGTTTGGAGTTGAACTGGAGCTGGTAGCTACTGAAGGGAGTTGCAGGGATCAGCTTTAGTTGGCTTAGCTTGCTAGTTCTTTGATAGCTACTAAGCCAAGCTAAAGTAAGCTAGCATTTTCTGAAATATGTTAAGGTAAGTTGGGTCTGATCTTCCCGAGGAGGACCTAGCTAGCTGGAGTAGCTAAGGTAGCTTAGCTCAACTATGTTGAACTAAGTGGAGTCCCCAGGAGCTGGACTTGAGCTGGCCTGAGCTTTGCGAAGTCATCTTCAGCTGACTTAAGTTGAGTGGAGCTGGAATTATCTAGACTTGAGTTGAGGTGGACTCTAGTCAACTTAGTTGAGCTAGCTAGAGCTCCCAGTGAACTAAATGGAGCTAAGGTGAGCTAGACTCGACTAAGTTGAGCAGGGTGTAAGCTGACTTGAGCTAGGGTGAGCTACGATGAGCTGCCTTGGGCTACCATTCAGCTAAGATGAGTTGAATAGAGCTTAATGGAGCTAACCCTAGCTCAGGTGAGCTGGTATCCAGCTATGATGAACTGAAATTGGCTGAGTCCCAACTGGAATGAACTTCCACTTCGCCAGTTTACTTCGTGAGTGGTAGGGTTTCAGGGATCTGTCAATCTGTTTGTCCCTAACACTCAAACATACATATCAAAAATACAAAAAAAAATGCAAATGCATGTCTAACCTAATTGATGCCTAATGTAGCCCAAAAAACCATTTGAGTAGTTAAAATCCTAAAAGCTAGGTTTGTTTTAGGGCATAAGAATTATGATAAACTGGTGTTTATCACACCCCCTTGCTTATCCTTTGCTAGTCTCTTAGCAAACCAAATTTTTATGAAATGGAATTCTTGGGAAAATTAATTTTTCAACTTCTTAAGGAGAAAGAGATCACGGGACCTTTGTTCGTCCAAACACAGGAGGTACGAGATTTGTTAAAGATAAACATCGGGATTTATTTTTGAATCCAAAAATTATATGAATCAAGATCAATATATCCTCCAAAAATTCACAGATTAACCCCTTGTTAATTCAGATGACTCGAAATTTTTGTAGTTAGGATTTTTCCAGCTCTTGAATCTAATTCGCAATTTGCAATAGCCTTTAAAACCTTATGTCTGTGCTTGTGGAAAGCCAACAATTATAAGGTTGTGTTTTTGGTTTTAAAACATTTTTTGTGTCTCCCCCATGCCTATTCTTATCTTAGTCTTATAACAGATGTGTTTGGATCATCATTCCCGTTACCAATCCTTGAGGGGGCTTTAGCGCCAGTATTTCAAGATAGCACTGTCCGTGACACCACCAAGGAGCTCATAACCCCAAAACACATTGCTGTGTAAAGGGGCACTCTAAGCAAACTGAAGCTCTTACTCTGACGCTATGGGTAGAGCATTGTCCAAGACACTTGAGCTGCAAACATGTGCCTTAATGCTTCGTTTAAAGATATGAAATATAGATGTAGAGTAGCGCCGAGGGGGTAATATGTTGTCATCATGTCCTCAAAGGAGGCATTTTCCTCCTTTTCGGTGGTGGGAACTCAAACCAATGATCTGTTTTGGACTTTTACTAAGGCCAAACAAAGGATTTTTCTAATTTCTAATTGCTTTTTAGGTATTGGCTTGTGTGTGACACAAGAAATTTTGCATGATATGGAAGTTTTTGAATCGAAAACTAAGCCAACTATTTTCCATGCTACAAAAGGGGATCAAGTCACCTGAACTATCATGAGTTCAGGTGAAATTTTAGAGAACGATATTTGATCTAGTCTAAAGGTAGACCCTGAAACTCTAATAATCAGATTTGTATCCTTATCCCTAGTTTGTTAAAGATTAATCCCATTGTACCAAAAGTGAATGTTCAACCTACGCTCTACGTGGCACTTCACCTAGAAAATTGAGGAAAGACTTGCCGTACCAATCCAAGCTCCACACAGTCCACATCTAACCCAACTTAACATTCCACGAAGAGAACATTTTCACAATCTCAACACTACCCCTGCTGATTATTACCAATATTATGAGGTTGTCTATGATTCACTGGGGAATTACAACTATCCAAACCCTAACCCCACTCAAAATATTTCTGCCATCCAGGAGCCATTTAAAAATTCTTCCAATTGGAAGAATTACCCGAACCACTCCTGGAATAATCAGGTTCCTCCCTGATGGGAACACTATCATGAGCCCTAACTAGCACATTTTGACCCAATGAAGAGAATAAATGCTCCTACATAATCAACTGAAGGTCATAATTCACTACATAACCTTTCCGAGAGAAACACAAGAAACTAGGGGTAAAACTACAATTTTACCATTGCAGCACAACCATGGGTTTTCTCAAGGGCTAAACAAAGGTCAAATGGTCTTAATAAGATAACAAATGGGTTAGATTTGATAGAAAAGGGTTTGTGTGAGTTCTGTGAATTAAATGACTTTTTGAAACCCTAAAAACAGACCCACTTGATTAACCAAGGTTCTGGTCAGGATAAAATTCACTTAAACCCTCTAAAAATCATAGAAAAATATTCTCTAGGGTTTAAAACCTTCAATTTGGCCATTAGAACCCATCTTGTCCTAGAATGGGGTCTAAGACAGATATTTGCCCTAAATTGGGTTTTTGCATGAACTTTCTAATCAAACATGGTCAAACCCAAAATCCAACTTCACCATTGGATTTGTTAGGTCCAAATTAGGTTTGTACCAAAATTTGGACCCAAGATGAGTTTGCCTTGACCTAGTTTGCAGAAAAGTCTAGCCTGATTACATTTCTACCCCTAACTTTCAAAAACCCTTACAACCAGCCCCTATCTTTCTCATCATATTCACAAGTAGGTCCTTCCTCCATTATCGCGGAAGAAACCTACTCCGGTGACCTTTGACAGAGGAGATCTCTTTGATTTCTCAGAGAATCTCCTCTAAAATTGGAAGGGAGATTCTCTGAGAAATTCTCTCTCGTCTGAACCCAACCTTAAGATCTGATTCCCTCCCAATCTCTCATGCGAATGCATGACAGATATGGGTATCCTAACAAGTTCCTTCTCTGGCGAGCCTTCCTTGCTTGGGAAGCTTGCTTCCCAAGCCTTGATCGACTTCCAGAGCTCTATTTAAAGGAGCCCAGAACTTTTCAATCTCTCCATGCTCGATTTCGACCGTGAACACCCCTAATTCCTCTCTTCCCTTCATGGTTGTAGGCTCCTCGGCATTCGACGACCTTCCCTACTTCTCCTCGTCGTCCGACCGCCATATTTGTGGCAGAATCCACCTCCCTTGACTTCGTCCGCACCTCGCCGTACCAGCAGGCACTTCCCTCTCTTCGTCCTCACCAATCCCACCTCACCAGAGCCACCTTCGTCTCTAGCATCGGCCACACCAGACCTGACGCCTTCGCTTGCCCCCTTCGTCCCTTGACCTCCCAGATAAGCTCCCTCTCCCCTCTATTTTCTTCTCCACCCTTCATTATCCAAAATCGACCACTGCTGACCTCCATCACCTCCATCCCTTCCATCTCCGATCATCAACTCCGGCGAGGCCATCCCACCTCCACAGACCACCCCAACCCTCGCCGACAAAGCCACAAGCTCCGCCTTGCCCCACTGATCACTTCCCCTCACTCCACGCACCACGCCACTCACCCAAACACCCCCTCAAACACACCCACACACTCGCACATAGTGTGCCCTAGGCACGCACGCATAGGCACCGACGAGCCACGCCAACACCCCTAGCATATTTGCCATTCTCCGGCAACCCTCACTGAACATTTTGATGTGGCCACAAGGCTGATCTTGTGTTCCCAGGTTCAGGCACCCATACACCATTGTTGAGGAGCTTGAAGCAAGCTTGAAGCCACGCCCAGGCCTTCCTACTCCAGGTGCTGCTATCCCAGGTGCGCAGAATCCTCTTACGCATGCATCTAGGCTCTCAATTGGAGTCATATGCCTCTATAGCCTTGGTAATTAAGGAAGCCACTCTCTACTGCAATGCGTAGAAGACAGGTGGGCTGATAGTCCCACCTCAGAAGTGAAAGAGCGCCCACACTTGCATAAAAGGAAAAAGTGACAGAGGCTGTTTGCCTCAGATCCACGGGGTGAGGTCCCACTCACCCGACCCAATCTCATTCACAAACACTCCCCGCGGACCTGGCCTGACCTGATCCAACTTGCACTCCTCGCCCACTATCGCACTCCGGTCCGCCTGGTCCCGGGTACGCACCAGACCCGATTACTCGACTATCTGTGTGGCTCTGGGAAAGCGTATCCTAAAAGAAAGAGTGAGGAGAGCTGCACGTGGGTAGGGGTAGGTTTTGCTATAGGGTTCTCTCTGGCTAACACTTAGTCGCAGTTTGAAGAAGAAGAGGACCGCAGGATTTAAGGCAAAAGAAAGAAGAAGAAGAGAAGGCCAGTGCAACTAAGGGCCAAGGTAGAAGAAAGGTAAAGGCAGGAAGAAGAAGGAAGAAGAAGGAGAAGCAAAGGTAGAAGATAGAAAAAGCTAAAGAGAAAGAGAAGGATCGTAGAATAAAAGAAGAGAAAGAGAAGGACTGAAAGAAGGAAGCCAAAGTAGAGAGAGAAAGGCAGAGAAAGAGAAGAAGAAATCAGACACTTTAAGTCGTCTGATTAAGAAATCAGATGATAGATTCTAGTTTCCATTGCATATACATTGAATTATTTGGTGATATTGTAGGAGTATTTGGTGATCTAAATCACCATTTTACTCCCATATTTTTGCACTCTAACACTGCTACTATTGCAATTTCTTTCAGTCTAAATTGTGATCTTGATTTCTAAATACCAATTTGCTCCTTGTGTTCAACCTCGAAAATCTTTTCGAGCAATAAAATTATATCTATTTTGAACACTATTTCAGCTGTACTATAACGCAATACTTTTAAAACCTGATTCAGCTCTCTCAAACACTCCCCAACCTTTAAATCAATTTAACGGGTATGGGTCGAATTTGACCTTTCATCTTGGGTCGTCCCAACAAGACATCAATGCCTAGATGATGAGAACCATGCAGGAAAGTAGACTAAGATGACAAAAGTGATGGGAACACCATCATGAGCCCTAACTATTTCATTTTGACCCAATGAAGAGAATAAAAGCTCCTACATAACCAACTAAAGGTCCTAATTCACTACATAACCTTTCTGAGGGAAAAATAAGAAACAAGGGGTAAAACTATAATTTTACCAATGCAGTACAACAACAGGTTTTTTCAAGGGCTAAACAAAGGTCAAAGGGTCTTAGTAAGATAATAAGTGGATTGGATTAGATAGAAAAGGGTTTGTGTGTACCCTGTAAATTAAATGACTTCTTGAAACCCTAAAATAGATCCACTTGATTAACCATGATTCTGGATAGGATAAAATTTACCTAAACCCTCTGAAAATTATAGAAAAATATTCGCTAGGGTTTAGAACTTTCAATTTGGCCATTGGAACCCATCTTGACCCAGAATGGGGTCTCAAATAGATATTTGCCATAAATTGGGTTTTTACATAAATTTCCTAGGCAAACATGGTCAAACCCAAAATCCAACTTCACCATTGGATTCCTTAGGTCCAAATTAGATTTGTACCAAAATTTTAACCCAAGTTGAGTTTACCTTGACCTAGTTTGCAAAAAGGTCTAGCCTGATTACATTTGTACCCCTATATTTCAAAAACCTTTATAAAAGGCTCCCTAGCTTCTTCATCATTTTCGCAATTAGGTCCCTCCACCATTATAGTGGAGGAATCTTACTCCGACAAGCTTTGGAAGGCGGTTCCTCCCTGATTGCTTAGAGAATCCCCTTCAAAATTAGAAGGGAGATTCTCTGAGAAAATCCCTCCAATGTGAATCCAGTTTGATGTCCGAATTTCTTCCCAATCTTTGATGCTAATGCATGAGAGAATTGGCTCTATTTTGAGTTTCCTTCTCCGGCGAGCATGACTTGCTTGGAAGCTTGGATTCCAAGCACAAATCCCCTTCCAGAGATCTATTTAAGAAGCCTCAGATCCAACCGCATCCCCCAAGCTTGAATTCAACCAGAGACCCTCTGAAATTCTTCTCTCCTCCTCTGACCGATTTGCTCGTCAAGCTCTGGCAACCTTGCCTACTCTCCCTCGTCGTCTGACCACAATACCAGTGGAAGGCTCTTCATCCTTGCTTTCATCCGCTCCACGTAGCACCTGTTGACACCCTTGTCTCCCCTTCATCTTAGTCGACCATATCACTCTAAGCACCTTCGTCTCCGACGTCGGCAGTACGCGTTTGATGCCATCTTTGTCTCCCCTTCGTCTCCTAAAACCCTAGCTAAGCTTCCTTTTCCCTCTACTTTCTTTTTCACCCTCTATTTCCCAAAATCAACCACTACCGACCTCCATCACCCTCATCTCCATCATCTCTGGCCACACCTCCGGCGAGGCTGCTCCACCACCACAGGCCATCCCACCCCTCGCCGACCAGCCCATAAGCTTCCCCTCATGCCACTGAACACTGTCCACCACTTCACACATCACACCACTCACTCACGCACCTCATCAAACACATCCACACCTTCGCACACAGTGTGCCCTAGGCATGCTTGCACAGGCGTCCCCACGCCATGCCAAGCACCCCAGCACATTCGTCGTGCCTCAGTGATGCTTCATAAGTGATCTAAAGAGGCTGCGAGGCCGTCTTTGTGATTTTAGGTACAGGCGTCCTCCGCCATTGGTGACTAAGCTTGAAGCAAGCTTGAGGTTGCTCCAGGCTTTTCCAGTTCCAGGTCTCTATCCCAGATTGTGTGGAAGACTCTCGTGCACGAATCCAGGCTATCAATTGGAGTAAAAGAGCCTCAGCAGTGAAGCAATTGGAAGACCACCTTTGCTGCGGGCACGCGTTTAGTCCCACCTCGGCGGCTGTGAAGCGATTGAAGGCACATAAGTTGAATTTGTGCCATAGCCTTATTGCCTCCGAATCACGGGGTGAGGTGCCTCTCATTCGATCGACCCGGTCTCGTCCGCACTCACACCCTGCGGACCTGGCTGACCCGACCCGACCTGCACTCCTCGCCCACCATTGCACACCGGTGGGCCAGGTCCTGTGTATGTACCAGACCCGATTACCCGAATACGTGTGGCTCTGGGAGAGTGGAACCTAAGAGAGAAAGAGAGGAGAGTTACACGTGAGTAGGGGGTAGGTTTTGCTGCAGGTTGAAGGGAAGGAGAAGCGAAGCTAATGAAGAAGAAGGAGAAGCTAAGGACGAAGGAAGCTAAGGGCCACGGCAGAGAAAGGGAGATAAGGAAGAACCAGAAGCTAAGGAAGAAGAAGGAGAAGCTAAGGAAGAAGGAAGACAGAGGCCAAAGAAAAAGAGAAAGAAAGAGAAGAGGCAACCGACAGAGAAAGAAAAAGAGAAAGACAGAGTTAAAGAAAGAAAGGAGAGAAGGAGTAGAAGCAGAAGAAGGAAGGGGGAGGAGCTGCATAAGGGAAGTAGAGAAAAATCAGAAAGAAAGAGCACTGTAGCATCAGTTTAAGTCATTTGATTTACAAATCAAATGTCCAATTTGAGTTTAATTCATATTCATATACGTTGAGTTCTTTAGTATTTGTGATCTTTTTACTCCCATATTTTTGCATTTTGATACTGATATTATTGCATATTCTTTTAAATTCTGAATTGTGATCTTGATTTCTAAACACCAATTTACTCCCTGCGTTTGACCTCGAACTTAAAATTTGAGTAATAAAATTGTATTTGTTTTGAATGCTTTTTTGGCTATATTACAACGTGATACTTTTAAAACACGATCCAGCATCCCTAAACATTTTGGCACCGTTAAGATGTCTATTTATGCATGTTCTTAAGCATAGGATTGCATTGCATACTATAAATATTGCATAATATGCATCATCTTGCATTTAGATTAGTTTGAATAAAATGGAGGTTAATTGTCTCCTTTTATGTTCTTGGACAGGGCAAACTTTTTATCGGGGCCTCGGATCGAAGATCCAACCATACAGTTGTGATCACGGCGATGATTGGAGTTCAACGACTCTAAGATCACCCTAACCAGACATTTGTAGTATCAGATAGAGATCGGGAACCCTAGAAGAACAAGGGCCAAGATGGTGTGAATCCGCACTTCAAATAACAAATCCGACTGCATGGATGGATTTAGTTTGACGATTGTAGCCTAAAGGCACGAAAATCGACTCAATCCGACAACCGTGGCACCATCTACATCATCCAGAAGATGGACGACAAAGATGGTGCCACGTGGCGCCATCTCAGTCACCCAATCAGCCACTACACCCGCCGTGCTCTCTCTTCTTCGACGATTCTCTGCGGTTGGATGCACATCCAACGGCTGTAAGCGCGCGAACACAAAACTCAAAGCGTGACACAAACGTGCTTGTAGCGTGTTGGTCAAGTGCGCTTACGTGAGCAGGCGGCGCATGTTCAAATCGTAAGGAGCGGCGAGCGGGCACGGGCGAGCGGGCACGAGCGACCGTGCGATGAGGATCAAGCGACTGTGGGCGCTTGATAGCGCCCACGCGCTATTGCACGCCGCACCTCATGTGGGATCGCACGCGGGAGAGCACGCTGAGGAGCGGGCGGAGGCATGAGGTAAGCCGTTCGATCTCATGATCGGATGGCTGAGATTAGCTGAACGTGGACGTGCGTTACACGCGTGAGCAGGCGAGCGGGCGCGCGTGCTCTGCCGCACGTCGCCCATGATGGGGCTTTAGTGATGGTTTTATCCGTCACTAAAGACCCCTTACTTAATGTTTTGAGATTTAAAAGACCACTTTGCCCTCACTCCTTGCAACTATAAATGGAGACCCCCTCCACATGAAATTCTCATCCCTTCCTTCTCTTCTCTCCCTCTCCAAAGCTCAAGAGAAGGTTGTCCCACACCCGGGATGCTTCTCGCATGATAAAGTCAATTTTTTGTCCCCCTTTCGGAAGTGGATCCTGCGACGACGACGATGTGCTGCTCCATTCCTATTCTTCCCGCTTCGTCCTCCTTCGTCCTACTTCGTTCTCCTTCATCTAGGAGTCATCCCGACCAACTCGTCCTCCAAGTGACCATCGAGGAGGATATCTCTCTCCCCATTCTTGTTACTACTTTCTAGAATAGATTTACTGCTTTCTAGTGTAATCATTTTCCCGCTTTCTAGTCGTAATATTTAGTGTAATGAACAATCCTTCTGATAATGAATTCCTTGTTCATTCTACATCTCTTTTTGGTTTTTGTTTGTAATATTCTCTCTCTCTCTCTTACTCTCTCTCCCTTCTATTTGTTGCAAATAGTTAGAGAGTTCTAATCAATTAAATTACTTCGTGACAAATAAAACAAACGCGTGTTTTTAAATCAAACATCCGCCTCCCTGTGTTCGACCCGAGATTTCTATTCCGGTATAAATTTTATTTGTTGAACATGAGTTCTTCGCTTTCAGACTACAACGACAGGTTTTCAAAACCAAACACGTTAGCGTAGCAACTCGCACGTTTAACATTTTGGCGCCGTTGCCGGGGAGGTGACGCTCTTTGATTTTTCTTTACATTTTTACAACTTACGAATCATTTACCTAACTTCTCTCCTTTCTTACTGTGATTGCAGGTACTCTTTTAAGATAAGGAAACGTGATAGATCGGAGAAAAGTGTTGTTAAAGGTTCTGTGAGTTATCCTCCACCTCCCACTCATTAGATTTCATTTACCACATAATAACACAAACATCAATCAACCTAGGTGTTCTTATAAACTCTAAGGTTAGATTGTTTGTTGTTTGACACCTACACTCGCCCCAACCTCCACATTTAAAATAAAAAAAAATCTCACAGAGGTACACAACCTCATTTGATTTTCAAACTCAACTGGTAAATCAATCTTTGGAGCCAGTACACACATCCAAACACATAATTGAGTAGAAATCTGATTAGGTAATCACTTGTGTGCCTAATTAAGTGGTGCAACAGGCCAATTGTTTGAGTTGATTGGGCCACACCACTTCAATTAGAATCAACTCATTAAGTAGCTGCCACTTAGGTTCAACTATTAGGGATTTACCAGGCACTCCATATTCTTTTAAGTTTTAAAGGAAAATATCTTCATCCGTGCTTTCAAAACCTGGTGTACCAACAAAACTTGTTTGAAAATACCTAAAGTTGAATCCTAAAAGCTACTAAGAAAGATTTGAACCCTAAAGTTTACCACATAAAAAATAATCTTGCTTGAAAACCACTGGTTGTGCACGCACACACACATTAATCAATCATTAAGGGCACAACCCAGATAAAGGGTCCATCACATTCGAAAGCACATTCAAACCTAGCCCTAAATAAAATAGAGTAGGCGTTGGCCTTAAGGATTCGACTCGCTCTTCAGAGCTCAGAACGAGATTATTTTCGATTAGTCTGTTTCTACTGTTCAATCTGATGTCTAGCTAGGGGAGTGATTAGCCCATAGTTGTGGGCTATTTAAGTATTTAAGTGCCTATACATTAGGTTAATTCTAACATTTATTTAGCATAAATTAGGATGTAAATAGATTAATTGATATTTCTAATTCAATTACATAATTCATGCATCTTATTCATATTTAAATGCATTTAGAATTAACTTAGAATTGCATTAGTTAACTAATTAGGTACATTGCATGCATTAATTTAGGTTAACATAAAAGTTGAGGGTCTATATATAAATAACCATAATATTTTAACATTATTTTCTTTATTCTTCTTCTTGCAGGAACAGCTGGCTGCCGCTCCAACGCCACCAGCTGCCGCAGTGAAGAACCCATTAAAGGAGGAGCGGATGTGTTGGATCTGGTCGGGTAGCTGATTTCAAATTTGTGCAGGCCACTACAAAAGGAGGAGAGAGGATGCTGAGCGAGGCAGGCCTCCACCACGGACCCACCACTGTGCAGGGAGATCTTCTCTCTTCCATTCCATGCTGTCGGCCTCAACCATGGTGGCGAGTCTCCACCACCGTGGGCGTGTGGTGTGACAGGCCACACCGTCATCCGGAGCTCGCCTGCATTACCGTGAGCACCTTAGCGTGCATCTCCCTCGCCGTCGTCACCAACAACCACAGCCGTAACCACTGTGCAATCACCCTCTCAGTCAGTTAAGACGTCTGGGAAATTTCCCGGACATCTGAAGCCATACCCCACTCCTGCAACAACCACACTCGCCCGCTCACCTTCTGCCTGCAACCTCACCCGCTCACTCCACGCCCTCCAGCCTGCACACCTACGCCACCCCCATGGCTAGCAGTCTTCAACCGCACGCCCTCCAGCCTTTGAAGCCCACGCGCACACCGCCCACCAACAGTGCGTGGAAGCACAGCCTGCAGCGCCTTCCCGCTCTCACGACCTACACGCCCACGCCTCCAGCACAGCCTGCAGCGCCTTCCCGCTCTCACCGCCTGCACACCCACACCTCCAGCCAGCTGCAGCATCCGCCCGCACGCCAACAGAGCGTGCAACCGCCTGCGCACCCAGCACCATCTCCATGACCTCCAGGCCATGCACGCCCTCCTCCCACGCCTGCAGAACCTCACGCGCGTGCTCCCGCACCCGCCTGCAACGCACGCTGACCGCCAACAGCAGCTGCAACACCGGCTGCAGCCACCTCCGCCGGAGCTCGTCCGGTCGACTCTGACCATCGCGTGACATGCCGCCACCACCGTTTCGAAGCCCTCGATCTAAGGAACTTCCTCCGAGCTTCCTGCATCCAGCCGTCCACTCCTCGTTGCGCATGGCAAAGGGGAAAAAATCCCTTGTTTTGCTACAGTAACCGGGCCATTAAAAATTACATTTTCTACCATTGTCAATTTTTAATAATATTTTATTGATTCTGCATTGCGACAAATATCCTCTAGTTACTCAGAATTGCTATTTCAGCATTGTTTCTTGCTTTAACCTTAATCTAAAGGCAATTTTGGCTTGATTCTTGTCCAAACTAACTACAAACAAACATTTTTAACTGGTGCAAATTTAAATACGTCATTGCCTCCCTGTGGATACGACCCGCTACACTACGAGTGGTTATTTCTTTTTGAATGTTGATTAGTCGATTTTTCCACCACATAAAACTGCAAATGACTTTAAAGCGAAAAATCGATTCGTCAGGGAGCAGAATCAAACGATCGCGGCTGGGGGGTACATTAGGAACTGGAGGCACAAGCCGAAGGAAGAACCTTCTCCCCAGTCCCTCCTAACTGGTTGGATTGAACAGACAGAAGTAGATCAAATCATTCCTTTATCTCAAGACGGGTTTTGGGAGTCTGTAGGTCTTTAGGCTGGCCCACTTAAGGACAGGTTTGATTACTTGTATTGCAGGGCAGCTTTCTTCCTCCCATCTCTCATGAATTCTTCCACATATTACACGCATTCCCGCTCTTTTCCTCCTATTATGAATTATCCTCAACATGACGATTATCCCGACTCGTACTGTAATCAACCATCAGTTAGTTGGGATAACTCAGATTGGGGATACAATTCTGGACCTCCGTGTTTAGGGTCTAACCTTGAGCACTATGATTGTGATTTCTATCCTTCTCAGAGCCACATCGATTATAGATCGCCACCCTTTCATGAAGAACATAATACGATCTACAATCAAGAAGGATACACTGATCCTTACCTATCCTCTGATTACACTGCCTTTAGGTCATCATCACCTTTTGAACAATCTTAAATGACCTATTATTAGGAAGGGTATAACGAATCTTAATTCGTTAATTCCCTTGCATTGACCCCAAACCCGCCCAACCTTGAACCAACTCATTTGGTTTAGGGTAACCAGGTTCAAGATAAGGTTCTGGCTAACTTGAGGAATATCATACAATCTTTATAAGTTCAGCCAATACCTTGCATTGAGAGATTGGAGCCTCTGATTGAAATGATTGATGATTTGAACAAGTATTTGTTGGATTGGCTCCAGGATGTTAAGGATAAGAACTTGGGTGAGTTTCTACTTGGGAAGTTAGCGAAATTGAGGATGAGATTTGTGGTTGCTTTAGTTCAATCATGGGATGATTCTTAGGATGAACTGCCTTCAGGAGAGCCAATGATAAAACCCGCTTAGGCACCTGTTGGGGGGGACACGTGTTACGAGGCTGACCAGATTGAATTAGAGTAACCAATTAAGGATGATCTGATTTCTTCACCTGAGATCCCTGAGCCAGGGTACGAGGAAACGTATGTCACCTTGGAACAGAAGTGACAGATGATTTTGCGACATACATTAATATGGATCTTGATTTCTTTGATTCTGATGGTAAAGATTCAAGTTGTGAAGTCTCACGCGAGTTTATAGAACACAATTTCTGTGAGATGATTGGGCCTGAGGAATCTGATAGATCATTTGATAGCCCAATAATTGAGGAAGCTAATCTTATTGGGGCTCACATTACGGATCCAGAATTGTATTTTACGGAGGATTCAATTCAATGCCCTAATTATCAGTTACACCCCTTTGAGCTTATCGATGATTATGTTTCTGAGATAATTAGACCCAAGTCAATTCTGATTCAACCGCATCATTTAGACTTGGAGTTAATATGCAAGAGGTCCTGGAATTTGACATGTTGAATAAGGAGGATAGGAGCCAGGAAGTTCTGATTTGGGAAGCTAATTTCGGAGGAAATAGAAGATTAAGTCTAAGGGTTCCAATTCATCTGAAACCATCAAACCAGGACCATTACGACATCTGTTCTGAGGATGTCCAACCTAAGCATACATTCAATGATTATCCTTTTGAGCTTGAATTCTCTGTAACCCGACTTTTTGGTCTTGGGTTGCATCCTCATAAATCACTGGCTTGACCTCGCTTGCAGACTGATTTTAGGTTTTGGGTAATTTTTATCCAGAACCTGAGATATTCTTGATTATGGGGTAGGGGTCTGCACCACAATCTGGTCCACATTTGTGGACATCTGCTGACAGGTCAGAAGTTTCTTATGTTTATTCTGATTCTGACCTGCAACTGTGAATTCTTTATTTCTCTTCTTTGTATAGTGTGCCTAGCTGAAGGCACTAAATTCAGCATGTATACAGCTCTTTGTAGTTTCTATCTTAGAGTGGACCTGACATTCACGCAATTCAGGTGCTTTCTACTCTATTCCACTCTATTTTATGTCTTTTTAATACAATGAGGACATTGCATTAGATAGGCATGGGGGGGTGGATATTCATCTCTGAATTTATTCGTCAGCTCTGTAGATTTGTTTTATTTTCTTCTATTAAAAAAAATGGAATTAGGAAAGAGAACTTGGGTTTAAGAAAATTTTCAATCTTAGAAAATACTACATTATGATTTGAACACAAAGACCCTTTAGGTCTTCAGACTTAATCAGCCCGTGTATCTACTAAAATGTTGATTTATTTTTCGAGTCCTCGCCAACCTGAATTATATCTTAATTGGAGTAAATAAGTTTGGGTGATAAGTACACAACTTATCAATCCACCCTCTTATTTGAGGGAACTTTAAGCCTAAAGCATCTACACACTATCTTGTCACTGACTCGTTCGGCGATTCTAACGGAAATTGGGTAGCTATGGAACCTTCTAGGGTGATATGGCTGGCAAGTTATCGTGGGTAACAACCCATAGGTAGGTTGTTCAGAGCCCAGTCACTGGACCTTTCTCTTTTTTGTTGCCTTTAGGTAAATCTTAGACCAGGGAAGCCACCTACTTAAAAAGAGAAAAAGAAAATAAAAAAAAAGGTGAAAAGAAAAAAAAGAAATAAGGCACACTTCGCCACATGAGTTTGGCTAGCAAGTTTTCAGTGGTAACAGCTCATCGACCGGTTGTCCAGAACCTAGCTTAATAAATGCGTTGAAAATTCCCAAAACACTTAGGAAGAAGCGAAGAAGTAGAATAAACCGGGGAGATATACACTAGATTCACCCTTGTGTTGACCTCATAAAAATAAAAGTAGGGAGAAAGCTACCAGTTGTAAAGACACACCTTTAGGTAGAATTCTCTTTTTAAGGTCACCTAGAGGCGTAGAAACTCGAAGTCTGTTTTAGCCGCCAATCAACGAGTCTATCACATTCACAATAAGATGCTTAGAACTTAGGGTTCTCGTCAAATCTTGGGTGAGTTGAATGGCTGTAAAAAGCCACTCTTAAACCCTAAAACTTGAAAATCCAAAAAAAGAATTAGAAAAGAGGAAAAAGAGAAAAAGGAAATTTTCTTTGACTAAGGCGAGGGTTTGAGGCGGTTTGCATTTTGGCATATATTCGGGCACTGTTGTGTCTTTGAAAGTTCAGATCCTAAGTAAACATTTTCTTAATGATTGAAAATAACTCAAGCCAAAATAATCCAACCTGATTCTTTTACAAATAGCATATAGTTTTTGCTAGGGACTAGCAAAAGATAGGCATGGGGGTATGATGTAAACATGTTTACACTACTTAAGATGTCTTTTTATGCATGTTCTTAAGCATAGGATTGCATTGCATACTATAAATATTCATAACATGCATCATCTTGCATTTAGATTAGTTTGAATAAAATGGAGGTTAATTATCTCCTTTTATGTTCATTGACAGGGCAAACTTTTTATTGGGGCCTCAGATTGAAGATCCAACCATACAAATGTGATCAGAGCGATGATTGGAGTTCAACGACTCCAAGATCACCCTAATCAGACATCTGTAGCATCAGATAGAGATTGGGGAACCCTAGAAGATCAAGGGCCAAGATGGTGTGAATCCACACTTCAAATGACAAATCTGACCGCATGGATGGATTCGAATCGACGATCGTAGCCTAACAGTGCAAAAATCGACTCAATCCGACAACCGTGGCACCATCTACATCATCCAGAAGATGGACGGCCAAGATGGCGCCACATGGCGCCATCTCAGCTGCCCAATCGGCCGCTACACCTGCCGCGCCCCTCTCTTCTTCAATGATTCTCCATTGTTGGATGCACATCCAACTGCTGTAAGCGTGCGCGCAGAAAACTCAAAGCGTGACACAAACGCGCTTGTAGCACGTTGGTCGAGCACGCTTACGAGATCGGGCGGCGCACAATCGAATCGCAAGGAGCGATGAGTAGGCGCATGCGACCGTGCGATGGGGATCGAGCAGCTGTGGGCGCTCGATAGAGCCCACGCGCTATTGCACGCCACGCCTCACGCGGGATCGGACGCGGGCACGTGCGCTGAGGAGCAGGTGGAGGCACGAGATAAGCTGTCCGATCGTGAGATCAGCTGAATGTGGACGCGCGTTACATGTGCGAGTAAGCGAGCGGGCGCACGCGCTCCACCACACGTTGCTCATGCTGGGGCTTTAGTGACGATTTTATCCGTCACTAAAGACCCCTTATTTAATGTTTTGAGATTTAAAAGACCAATTTGCCCTCACTCCTTGCAACTATAAAAGGAGACCCCCTCCACATGAAATTCCGATCCCTTCTCTTCTCTCCTTCTCCAAAGCTCAAGAGAATCTTGTCCCACACCTAGGATGCTTCTCGCGAGATAAAGTCAATTTTTCGTCCCCCTTTCGGAAGCGGATCCCGCGACGACGTGCTGCCCTATTCCCGTTCTTCCCGCTTCGTCCTCCTTCATCCTGCTCCATCCTCCTTCATCCAGGCGTCGTCCCGTCCGGCTCGTTCCTCAAGTGACCGTCGAGGAGGATATCTCTCTCCCCATTCTTTTTACTACTTTTTAGAATAGATTTACTGCTTTCTAGTGTAATCATTTTCCCGCTTTCTAGTCGTAATGTTTAGTGTAATGAACAATCCTTCTGATAATGAATTCCTTGTTCATTCTACATCTCTTTTTGATTTTTGTTTGTAATATTCTCTCTTACTCTCTCTCTCTTCTATTTATTGTAAATAGTTAGATAGTTCTAATCATTTAAATTACTTCTTGACAAATAAAACAAACACGTGTTTTTAAATCAAATGTCCGCCTCCCTATGTTCGACCCGGGATTTCTATTTCGGTATAAATTTTATTTGTTGAACACGAGTTCTTCACTTTCAAAATACAACGACAAGTTTTCAAAACCAAACATGTTAGCGTAACAACTCGCACTTTCAACAGCTATATTACATCGCAATACTTTTAAAACACGATCTAGCGTCCCTAAACATTTTGGCACCATTGCTGGGGAGCAGCGGGTGATTTAGAATTTTTGATTACAATTTCTGATTTGGTACTAATTTGCTATCTCTTTTTTGTGGTTGTTTCAGGGGAGAAGATTCAAAGAAAGACAGGCGCACATTAAACACGCCAGGGGCAGGTAATTTCTGATTACTCTTCCTCTCTTAAGCCCCTTATTTTGAAAAGGAAAAAATAGCAAAATCAATTAGGGCTACTTGCTTTACATTCTTAGCTAATCCATCAAGTTGCCTGATTTGATTTCAACAACAAAATTGATTTGTGCACCCATTTAAGGAAACTAGGGCTACCACATTCTTATTTGAGCCCTAGATACCACATTTGGCAAACTAAATTGGACCAAGATTTGAGCCAAATTAAGGATTTCAATTTATGGTTTTAGAGACACACTTTCAAAAGCAAGAATCAACTCTCCAAGAATATGTGTTCCTAAGCCTTGGTTGAGGTGATTTATTCAAGGAAACCATAAAATTAAGGCTCTTAATCTCACTTGAATTCTAACAGAAGGGACCCAAAACTTCTCAAAAGACAAATAGGTGAAGTTGACCAACCTTGTTGGGTCAACCAACCTTGAAATTAGGTCACTTTTTGCACTCAATACATCCAAGTTCAAGTGAAATCTTAAACACCCTTGCTCTTTAATAAAACTGGTAGACTTAAGAGGTCAAGTTCCCATTTTAGTCTACCTGGAACATCAGTGACAAGAGAGGTCGGGTGGGGGAAACACTGTAACTCGTGGGGGCAATCTACCATGTAGGGGTCTTAGAGAGACTCTCCTTCTCTAGCTACCCAGGTATTTCTCAGGTGGACGGCTTTCTGACTAAGGGGTATCATCCGCCCCGAACCTCTATAGTCATCCAAATTTTTTGGATGTCTTGATTGGGTCCATCACATTCTACTCTCATCCAGACCATTAGTGCATGTTCGGTAGGAGGTCCTTAAGACTATCCTTGAGGCCTCCTTTAGCTATGCACTCCCGTCGAGGCCAGGCCTCGACTTTCATGTTTGTGCAGCAATCCCATTACATAGACATCTCCCCTGATTCATCTGAACCCAATTCTCCTTCTTCCATCATCATTGCACAACCTGTAGAAGAAGGGAATAACCTTGAAAACTAACTTCAGTGCCTTAATGATTTATTCCAAGCCTTCGTGAATCCACCATAGCATCTTATGATGCGAGATCACTACAATCAGACTACGGTGGCGATTGAACCTCGAGTCCAAATCCCGACTGAAGGTCTTTATTTTGAACTCAAGCAAACATGATTCATGCTATTCCAAAGTTTCATGGGCTCAATTCTGAGGATCCTTTCCAGCACATCAAACAGCTCAAGCATCTGGCCTAGACGTTCGGGTCAGATGTCCAAAATCGGGATATTCTTCTCACGAAGATGTTCTCCTTCTCTCATGGACAAAGTAGCTCACTAGTATCAGACTCAAACATGTCCAATCAACACCTAGGTTGAACTACAATCCGAGTTTCTGAAAAAGTTCTTCCCAGTTGGTCGGACGAATGCTTTACGACACCAGATCACGCACTTCACACAGCAGCCTGGAGAACCACTTCATGAAGAATGGGACCGTTTCCCAGATCTCATGCAAAAGTGCCATCATCACGAAGTTCCTAAATGGGAACAAGTCCAGTCTTTTTACGAGGGTCTCTGTGAAGATATCCATCTATTCGTCAATGCAACTTGTGGAGGAAATATCATGGGTCAACATGAAGACATGATTGCACAGCAAAAAATACACCAATAAATATGCCATCTTGTGTTATTTCCTGGCACTGCCATTGCATCTTAGGTAGCTATAGTTGCATTTCTAAAAAAAGACACATGCATGCATTTTTAAAGAGGGGAGGAGAATGTGAATAATTGGCCATTTAATTAACATCTTCTTCAAGTGCTACCTCACAATTTCACCTTCTTCATTTCTTTATTTACTTTGAAATCTTCTCCCTCGCGCGGCTGTAGGGCATGGGGCTTGTGCCTCTTCGCACCATTCCTTTGCCCAGTAGCATGGCTGTGGCAGGCTTCCGCTTCTTTAAAAAGCCTGGCCATCTTCCTTGCGAGGGGTGGAGCCTGGAACAGACACCACCCGCAGACACCTTCCTCCAGGCCATCTTCCTCCCCTCTCCCTCTCCATACGCAGTCTCTCTTCTCACTGAAGAGACACACTGTGAGTAGGAGCAAGCTCACAGTGGTCCCACAACCACCACTGTGAGTTTCACCATCTCCTAGCTCCTTCATGAGCAGGTGGGTGCGGTGGTTTCACCCTCTGTTTTCACCGCTTAACACCCTCGCCGCCATTATCAAAGCTCCAAGGTCTGAAGCTCCAGCAGCAGCAGCAACGGCCTCCAGCAGCCGCGCAGGCCACCGCACGCACGCCAGCCACATCCGCAAGCTCTTCCCATGTGTGCAGGCACCTTCCAGCATTCCCGCGCACGTAGAACCAGCCGCAACCGGTTGTTCACATCGCACGGCACTGTAGCTAATGTTCACGCCTCTAAGCACGGAACTGTAGCTAGAGTGCGGTGACCGATTTGTTTCTCACTTATCCGGTCACCGTGTGCTCTCTCTTTTCGCCGTAGCCCACTCCAGCCGGTCACCCACGTCTGCATCTGTGCTCGCGTTCGCGTCTGCGCCCGCACCAGTTCCCGCCCGCAGCGCATTGTGCTGCGCTATGCAGTGCGCTGCGTTGATCTCTCTCACACTCCCATGCCCGCCTGTGCACGACGACAGTGCGCGTGTGCCCTCCAGTGCCCGCGCATAGCCCTTGTGCGCTTGCACGTCCCCTGGCCACTAGACGTCGCCCATGGCTGCCAGACGTCTTAACTCACCTGCTCTCTCTCACACTTCTCCAGCGTGCACTCCCACACTCATACACACACACACACTCGTACACATACACACTAGTACACTCACACACTCACTTGTACACACCTATACATACTTATACATATATACATACATATATATATATATATATAAATACATATATACATATATATATATATATATGTACATATTCATACCTATACAACTATATATAAGTATATATACATACATACATATATATATTTATACATATATACATATATACATACATATATACATATATATCTATAGATATAAATACATATATATATATATATACACATATACACATACATATATTACTATATATATATCTATATAGTTAAATATATATTCATATATATCTAGTTATAAATATATATATATATATACACCTATATATATATTTACATATCTATATATATATACATAACTACATATACACCTATATAGTTACAACCCTATCTATATATATACACACACACACATATATATATACATATATACATATATATATATATTTACATACACATCACCAACCTGTATCCCTACGCACTAGTCACTCCGCCACGCATTATATCATGGGAATATCTGCACCAGTTGCTGATATTCCCCGATACCCGCGTAAAGAAAGCACCTTCGCACACACTCCCACACATCCATCCTAGAAACTTCTTCACCTTTAATCCCTGCCTCCCTGAGATCAACTCTGGGCCTGAAAGTGACCAAGATAAAATTAAGTAGGCCAAGTAAAAAAAATTTTGTGAAAGATGGTTGGACTCGATTTATGTTAACCACTATACGCACTTCAACGATAATTTCACCATATTAACACAACCTATTCGAGTTTGACCATGCTTTTTCTTGCATCGTTGCCAGGGTGGTGTGCATTGAGGTTAGTTTCTACTCCATTCCTTTGATTTTCTCTTCTCACACCCTTCTCTTCACGAGTGTTTTTATTTGCTGGTGTGCAGGTAAACCCGTTGCAAGGAGGAGGCAAGTAGAGGAAGTTGGAGACGTGGGCAGATCCAAGGTGGGAATGAGAGCGTGAAGTTGCCGGCGCCACACTGGAGCTTCGCCCACGTTGCTGAAAAGGTAGGGCTCTCTCTTTGCAACTTAGGTTAACTTGTCACCTAACTAAATAAAAAAGAAAAACCTAAAACACTTCTTGGGATTTCTTGGGGCAAGTGGATTGAAAGTCACTTGTTTGATTGTCTGCTATCACCCCCACCGCCCCAAGATTTTCCAGCAAACTTCGCATAGCGAAGATCTAAGAATCTTGATTCTTGAATCTTTCGTTGTGTGAAGTATTCTTTGAGGCAAGATTAAATAGATTGACTGCCATCCCTCCTTACCTCATATATCCGCAGTTCGGGATCACATTTTTGGTGGGGAGATTTGGAATTGAATTGATTCGAACCCCACCATGACCTTTCACGTGCCTTAGATTTGATCCCGAATATTTCAACCCCAACACTTTGATTTTCTTTACATTATCTTGTGGTTGAGCCTTGTGTGTGGAACATCATTTTGGTGATTGGGAGAACTTGAATTGAAGTGCTTTAGCTCCCTTTCACACTAATCTAAAATTGACTCGTGCATCCACATACAGAAATTTCCACCTAGGGAAGCCCATTGCATTTTTAGCATGCATTAACCAACTCACATTGAAGAAGGGTTTATTGGGCATAGAAGAACTTGTATTTTCTCAAAACTCGGAGATTAGTTGAATTGGTAACTCAGCGAAATCTTAAAATTCATATTACTTAAGGATGAAATTTTAAAAACCATTCACCAACTGAAACTTCAATTCGTGGAGATTTCCCCGTTGCATGCTTGGTTTAGACACTTTCTAAAATTAACGCACTTGGGCATTACCCATATACAATGCCCTTCACATTCCTGAAGCACTTGATCCTAAGCCTTTAATTAAAACTGGTAGTAACTTGACCCTTATTAAGGATTGGAGGTCTAACTACCTGCATGTAGTGCCTACGTGCTGGTGCGGGTTCCCGCATGCTATCGGGTGTCTAAGATTGGGGCAAATGGCCTTTCAATCTGGCCCGATGTTCCGCGGTGCTCACATTTGGTTTTGTAGGTTGTGATAGTAGGTAACTTAGATCTTTAGGTCTAAGGGCACATTGTAGAGGTTAGGACTGTGATTGCCTTGATTTGTCATCAAGTGTACCTTTGCGGCATCATTTCTCTCATCCCCTTTTCCGTTCTTATCTCCCCAATTCTTCCTGTGGTAGTGCATGTTTGGGAGGAGGTATAAAAACCCTGAATTGTTTGAATTGTCTGATAATTCTAGAAGGAAAGAAATCGAATCGTCATCCTCCTCCACAAACATGGCTGCACGCCCACCCCCAAATCCCAAGGGAGGAAACTGCCCTCAAATCCCACTAGGTGGTGGAGCCATGGACCCCATAACCTGCCTCCAAGCCCAAATGGAAATGTATAATGAATAGATTGAAGCTATTAGGGAAACCTTGGAGGAAATGTAGAACCCTCCTGAACGGGAGGAGCCTAGGTCTCTTAGCAATTATCAAAATCCTGCTGCTACAGAGACCATAGGATAAATTCGGGTCCCCATGGGCGGAGACGATTTTGAGCTGAAACCCAATATAATTGTCCTGATTAACTTTCACTTCCATGGTCTTGCAAGTGAAGATCCTTTTCTCCATTTGGAAGACCTAACCTGATTGGCTGAAACTGTTAAACCAAGAAACATCGGGTTATCAATTGTCCTCATGAAAATGTTCCCATTTTTGTTGTGGGATAAGGTGTTGCAATGGTTACGCACCCTTGGGAGAACCATCCATTCTTGGGAAGAGATGCAAACAACATTTCTCAAGAAATTCTTCCTAATCGGGCGAACCAATTCACTTCGCCGTGATATAACTTCCTTTACGAAACAAAACAGTGAACAGTTTCAGGAGGCTTGGGAGAGGTATAATGACCTCCTCCGGAAGTGTTCGCACCATGGCATGCCTAAGTGGCATATAGCCCAGATTTTCTATTATGGGCTAAATGAGACTTTGAAGCAGATTGCAGATGCTTCCTGCGGAGGGAATTTCATGAATAAAGACGAGAATGGAGCATTTGAATTATTTGAAAACATGAGCGAAAACTCAATGAACAATGCCTCCATTGTCCCCTTTAATCATACCAGCCTGCCCCGTAATGTTCACGAAGTTGACACATTACCCTCCCATTCATCCACAGATCTTAGCTTTATCGCACAAAAATTGGATGAAGTCTCCATCGTGCAGAAGAAGCTGGACGAGCTTCTAGCCAATCCCGTCCGTTCTATGGCAAACACCCCTACCTCACCACTTCATCACAATCCTAATCCTTCCAATGCTAGGCTTATCCCCAAAAACCCTGTGAGATCTTCCTTACTGAGCATCACGCTGAGCGATTCGGTAAGTCATGTGGATCTGGCTTCTGCAAGCTAGTATTTTGACATGGAGGACTAAGCCTTCGTGTGCTCGGATGCATATTTACAAGCGGACTCGTCTTCTGGCTTAGAAGATGCTTGCGCCTTGGGGAACAACCCATTCTCTGCCACTAATAACCCAGGGAGGCAAAATCATCCGAACTTCACATGGTCCAATAACCCACAGCGCCAAAACCTCGCAAGTGGGCCAATGCGACCGTCCGCACTCGTCATCCCAAGGGCCTAGTCTAATCCTGTGGCGAATCTGCCATTGGGTCCTTGCATACTGCAAACAAAACATGCATCAAGTCCTCTTGATAAATTGATGCGAATGATGACGGAAATGTCTAAGCGCCATGAGGAGAACATGACTTCTCTTCAGCACCAATTGGGACAGCAGAATGCTGAGATCAGTCAACTACGTATGGCGACTCGATCTCAGGGCACTCTTCCTGCCCAACCTACTCCTAACCTACGAAATTTCGTACCCCATGGTCCTCAACCACAGGTACGACCTTCTCAGGGGTAGGTGCATCAGATTCTGCAACCACCGAGCATTCCTCCGGGATTCCAAGCTAATCCTGCAGCAGCACCTCACCCTTATGTCCCTATTATGAACCCTCCTTTGCCTTATGATCCCACTGGACCCGCAACATCCAAGGTGATTACTACGAGGAGCGATAAGCAAACTGTCGATCTGCCTCGACTTGATCCTGGCCCATCTTTTTCATCGCCCTCTCATTCGGGATGCGCACCGCATTCGCTAGAGGACTATACACCCAAACTAGTGCCAGAATCGATCCCATTCCCTGAGGCTCTATTGAGGGAGCCAAAAGGCAAGAAAAAGGATACGCAGGCCTTTGATAACCTGCGTAATTTATTCAGGGATGTTGAAATCAAGGTACCCCTGTTAGAGGCTATCGACCACATACCTCCTGTCGCCCGATTTTTCAAAGACTACACTACACCAAGGCGACAGTTATAGACAACAAAGAATCTTGTGGTTCTCTCGCCTCATGCGAGTTGTGCTATACTGTCAATCTACCACCGAAGTAGAAAGATCCAGGCACACCGCTTATTTCTTGTAGCATCCAAGGCTACAATTTTAACCGTGCCCTGCTTGATCTAGGATCTTCCATCAATCTTATACCAACTATCATGCTCGAGAAATTTGCCTTAGGAAATCTGAAACCCACCCTTGTCATGTTAAAGTTGGCAGATCGTTCTGTCAAAATACCAAAGGGCATGGTGGAAGACATGGTGGTTAGGGTCAACAGTCTCTGTTTTCCTGTTGACTTTCTTGTTTTGGATATGGAAGTTCCTAGCCTACTTTCTGATTGTTCGATCATCCTTGGTCGACCTTTCTTGGCCATAGCCCGCGCCCATATCGAATGCGAGTCCGGCTATATTGAGATTGCCATTGGACCTAAGAAGCTCAAGCTTAACATCTTCAAGGCAGCCAAGAACTTCGATTGCGATTGCATCGAGGATGACACGTCTGACGAGGACATGGCCGTTAGCACGTGTATTGGACTAATAAGGACCTATTCTGACTGCTTTGGATTGCCTTTAAACACAGAGGATTGCCTGACCAACACATATTGTGACATTCCCCCATCCCTCCCTTTTTCCCATACCTTCTCCTGACCAGACTTCTGAAGAGGTTTTCTTCGCTTTCCATACCTTGTGATCTGAGTCATATTCGGGCTACTCACCGTCGGTCCACACTCTTGAAGACCGGATTGTCCTTTCTTTCCTGCCAAATTAGGCAGAATTACAACTCCACACTAGGACCTGGAGCCCAAATACTGCTCACTAGGCCTATCCCTTTTTGGATCCATCTATCCAAGATGCCCCTCTTCTTGGCCAAACTGAGGGCCGACTTCTTCCTCCTGACTTGTTTTCTTCTGGTCCACTTGGGACACTCTCGTCCCAAGAAATGCCAGATCTTTCACCATCCACTCCCGAGCTGAAAGAGTTTCCTGATACACTTAAGTATGTTTTCTTGGGACCAAATGAAATGCTCCCCATAATCATTAGTTCAAAATTGACCAGGGAGCAAGAGTGCAAACTAACAAAGGTCCTTATGGAACACAAGGCAGCCATTGGATGGTCCTTATCAGACTGAACTGCCATTAGCCCCTCCTACAGCACTCACCGTATATATACGGAGGAGGCTCGACCTTCCCGTGAGATGCATCGACGTCTCAACCATAACATGCGGGAAGTCATTAAAAAGAAAATTATTAAATGGCTGGATGCGGGTATAATCTACCCGAGCAGCGATAGCCCCTGAGTGAGCCCAATTCATGTCATGCCCAAAAAGGCGGGACTCACCACCTGTGTCAATGACAGGGGCGAATCCATCCCTACACGCACTCCTACATCTTGGAGAGTGTGTGTAGATTATAGGAAACTCAATGCTGCAACAAAGAAAGATCACTTTCTGCTACCTTTTATTGACCAAATCCTGGAGCAGTTAGCGGGAAATAAATTTTTCTGTTTCCTGGATGGATTCTCTGGATTTAACCAGGTGGAAATTGACCCCAGGGACCAAGAGAAAACCACCTTTACCTGCCCCTTTGGCACCTTTGCATTTAGAAGGATGTCGTTCGGACTTTATAACGTGTCAGCAACTTTCCAAAGATGTATGCTGGTGATATTCCATGACATGGTGGGTGACTTTCTTGAAGTTTTCATGGATGACTTTTCGATCTTTAGACCCTCTTTTGATGACTGTCTTGCCAACCTGACTCGTATCCTTCGGAGATGTATTGATGTGAACCTTGTGCTTTCCTGGGAAAAAAGTCATTTTATGGTACACGAGGGAATTATTCTCGGTCATATCATCTCCGATAGGGGTATCAAGGTTGACAGAGCTAAGCTTGATGTAATTACTGATTTACCTGTGCCTGGCTCTGTCAAACAAATTCGCTCCTTCTTGGGACACGTTGGTTTCTATAGGAGATTCATCAAAGACTTCTCTAAGATTTCTAGACCTTTAACTCATCACCTATCGACCGATGTACCCTTTGATATGGGCCCCGACTGCATACGAGCATTCACGCAGCTGCGTGATGCTGTCACCAAGGCCCCTGTTCTCTAGCCACCTGATTGGTCCCTCAACTTTGAACTCATGTGTGATGCTTCCGACCTTGCAGTCGAAGCCATCCTGGGACAAAGACGCGACAGACACCCCTTCGTGGTGTACTACGACAGTAAGATGTTGGACGAGGCCCAGCGTAATTATACAACCACTGAGAAAGAACTACTGGCGGTCGTCTTTGGGCTGGAAAAATTCCGCTCATACCTTCTGGGCTCACATGTTATTGTATTCACTGACCACGCAGCCATTCGCCATCTCATGCACAAGAAGGATGCCAAGCCTAGACTAATTCGTTGGATCCTTCTGCTCCAAGAATTTGACATTGAGATCCACGATAAGGCTGGAGCCCAGAATGTTGTGGATGATCATCTCTCTAGACTGGACCCTGACCACATTGGACTTACCCTGCCGATTAATGAGGTTTTTCCCAATGAGCACCTATTGGCAATTAATGTGGCAAGTGGACCTTGGTATGCCGACATTGCCAATTACCTTGCTTCTGGTTCCCTTCCACGTGGCTGGCCTAAAAACCAGCGCGAGCGTCTCAGTGTAGAAGCAAAGTATTATTTCTAGGATAATCCACTACTTTTTCTAATAGGTGCTGATCAGATCATCCGTCGCTGTATTCCTGACAGCGAATTCCCCAGTGTGCTATCCTTCTGCCACGATCAGGCCTACGGAGGCCATTTCTCTAGGAGGAAAACTACAGCCAAGGTGTTGTAGTGCGATTTTTTTTGGCCCTCCCTTCACCAGGATGCACAAAATTATGCCAAACATTGCACTAGGTGCCAGTCGTTAGGGTCAATGTCACGTCGTGACATGATGCCCTTGCAACCCATCCTAGTTGCTGAAATTTTCGACATTTGGGGAATCGATTTCATGGGTCCCTTTCCTCCCTCCAACGGCTTCGAATACATCCTCGTGGCTGTTGATTATGTTTCGAAATGGATCGAGGCTATTCCCACATGCCATGCTGACCATGTCATATCCACTTGATTTGTCAAAGACCACATTTTTGCATGCTTTGGGATCCCTCGAGCCATTATCTCGGATGGAGGAAGCCATTTTACCCATGCTTCTTTTCAGGCACTTTTGAGGAAATATGGAGTCCACCATCGCATCGCATCTCCGTATCAGACGAACCGCCAGGATGAGGTGTCGAACTGGTAAATTAGGCAAATTCTCCAGAAAACGGTTCGGCTTGACCATAAGGATTGGTCCAACAAGTTGATTGATGCACTTTGGGTGTATCGGACCGGCTTCAAGGTTCCCCTAGGTATGTCTCCTTATAGAATCGTTTACGGGAAGCCTTGTCATTTGCCCGTGGAGCTGGAGCACCGCGCTTATTAGGTTGTTTGGCAATGTAACCTCGATCCAGACCTGTGTGGTCGAGAAAGGAAACTCTAACTCCAAGTGCTGGAAGAGATCCATCGTGAAGCCTATGATTCTGCCTTAACTTTCAAGCAACGCATTAAGGTTTTTCACGACAGCCGTATTCCGCGGAAGGAATTTGAGCCATCTCAACAAGTTTGGCTTTACAATGCCAGGCTTAAATTCTTTCCAGGGAAATTGAAGTTCAAATGGACTGGTCCCTTCTTGGTCTTAAGACCATTTCCCAACGGGGCCATTGAAATTGAAGATCACAAATTTGGGCATAAATTTACGGTCAATGGGCAACGTTTAAAACCTTATCTTACTCATGAACCTGCCTCCGTTGGAGAAACGGTTGCCCTGCTGCAGGGTAACTAATTTCATGCCTCATTTTGAGTCCAGCTGGGGACGTTAAATTCAGCACTCGTTGGGAGGCACCCCAGCAACACTCCTCCATTGTCACGTACACTTCACTTCGCACCTTTTCACTTCACCACCCACCATCCACCCACCCTACCACTCTGTTTTATACCCTGCACCTCAGCTCTCGTTCCCTGATCTTTGGACCTTCCTCTGCCCTGCCCTGCATGCATATGAGGACATAGCATCGTTTGGCATGGGGGGGTGGATAGGCATCTATAGGATCTGGGTATTATATGGTATCATGCAGCTTCCATCCATCAATAAATATGTACATAGCAAAAAAAAAAAAAATAAAATAAAAAGGTGTTCAGTAATGATCTGAAGGCTAAAACAAAAATACAATAAGTATTTATGGATATTCAACCACTCTTTTAAAGACTTTCCAGGCCACAAAAGCTTGATTCGCTCAGGCTCGGCTTAATTCACTTGAGCATTGACAAGACAGATCAGAATCTCTCTTAACTAAGGACGTATTCTTGTACCTGAACATCAGTACAGGATCTGTCGGTTTGGTTCTACTCGAGAGCCTAAGTAATCTTGGTTTACACTACACATATCAAGAAAGGCTAGGTGAACATAAGATCCAACCCTAGTGTTCATTAGGGAAGGTGGAGTCCTTACCTGTGCGTGTAGGTAGACTTTTTATCCCAGGCTTTAGTCTTGTGTCTAGGAGAAACTCTTTCCACCAAAAAAGAACTCTCCCACCAAAAGAAAAGTGTGCTTCTCCAAATAAAGTTGTAAGCGATATACTGACACTTGTTTCAAAAAAAAAAAATCTGTGCAAATAAGTCAGTACATCTCGCAAATATCTATAAATTCTTCTCCCTAAAAAGTTTTTCAGGGCAAGTTACAAATACCTTGTTTCTACCATATATTCCTTGAGCCACAAATGTAATAAAATGGGAGTTGAGTTTTTCTGTCATCTTTTTAAGGGTCAATCCAAAGACACGAGCTGAAATTGGGACCAACCTGCACTTAAAGATTCGTGAAACCTTGGGCTTGAGTCTTAATGTTCATTTGGTCAGTCTTGATCCTTCATCATGCACAAACCATAATCTCTTGAGCTCTCGAGTATGGGAAAAACCTTTTGAGTCCTGGAAATCATACTTAAGGTTTAAATATCAAGAGTCCAGGTTAGTCGAGAGATGGTCTATGTCATGTAAGACTTAAAGTACTGGTAGTCTTCTCTGCAATTGGTTCTCACAATATCCAACAAATAAGCACACCCATGTCGCCTCAAAAGAAAATCTTCAGCTTAAGTTCATTTCTAAATACAATACAAAATGTTTTGCTAGGGACTAGCAAAAGATAGGCATGGGGGTAAGATTGCACAGCAAAAATACACCAATAAATATGTCATCGTGTGTTATTTCCTAGCATTGCCATTACATCTTAGGTAGCTATAGTTGCATTTGTAAAAAAAGACACATGCATGCATTTTTAAAGAGGGGAGGAGAATGCGAATAATTGGCCATTTAATTAACATCTTCTTCAAGTCCTACCTCGCAATTTCACCTTCTTCATTTCTTTATTTGCTTTGAAATCTTCTCCCTTCCGCGGCTGCAGGGCATGGGGCTTGCGCCTCTTCACGCCTTTCCTCTGCCCAGCAGCATGGCTGGTCATGCACACCTGCAGCATGGCTGTGGCAAGCTTCCGCTTCTTTATAAAGCCTGGCCGTCTTCCTTGCGAGGGGGGAGTCTGGAACAGACACCACCCGTAGACACCTTCCTCCAGGCCATCTTCCTCCCTTCTCCCTCTCCATACGCAATCTCTCTTCTCACTAAAGATACACACTACGGGCAGGAGCAAGCTCACAGTGGTCCCATGACCACCACTGTGAGTTCCACCATCGCCCAGCTCCTTCGTGAGCAGGTGGGTGTGGTGGTTTCACCCTCTGTTTTCACCGCTTAACACCCTTGCCGCCATTGTCAAAGCTCCAAGGTCTGAAGCTGTAGCAGCAGCAGTAACAGCCTCCAGCAGCAGCGCAGGCCATCGCGTGCACGCCAGCGACGTCTGCAAGCTCTTCTCTCCTGTGCATGCAAAATCGACCGCAACCGGTTGTTCACTTCGCGCGGCACTGTAGCTACTATTCACGCCTCTCAGTGCGGAACGGTAGCTACAGTGCGGTGATCGATTTGTTTCTCACTTATCCTATCACCGTGCGCTCTCTCTCCTCGCCGCAACCCACTCCAGCTGGTCGCTCGCGTCAGCGCCAGCGCCCGCATCTGCACCCGCGTCCGCGTTTGCATCCGCACCCATTCCCGCCCTCAGCGTAGTGTTTGGCGCTACGTAGTGCACTGCGTTGCTCTCTCTCTCACACTCCCTCCCCCGCCTGCATGCGACGACAGTTTGCGCGTGCCCTCCACCGCTCGCACACAACCCTTGTGTGCCTGCGCGTCCCCTGGCCAGCAGACGTCGCCCACGGCCGCTCTCTCTCACACTTCTCCAGCGTGCACTCCCACACGCATACACACACACACACTCGTACACGTACACACTAGTACACTCACACACTCACTTGTACACACCTATACATACTTATACATATGTACATATATATATACATATTCATACCTATACAACTATATATAAGTTTATATACATACATACATACATATATATATTTATACATATAAACATATATACATGCATATATACATATATATCTATAGATATAAATACATATATATATACACATATACACATACATATATTACTATATATATATATCTATATAGTTAAATATATATACATATATATCTAGTCATAAATATATATATATATATACCTATATATATATATTTACATATCTATATATATATACATAACTACATATACACCTATAGAGTTACAACCCTATCTATATATATATACACATATATATATACATATATACATATATATATATATATATATATTTACATACACATCACCTACCTGTATCTCTACGCACTAGTCAGTCTACCACGCATTATATCGCGGGAATATCTGCACTAGTTGCTGATATTCCCCGATACCCGTGTAAAGAAAGCACCTTCGCACACACTCCCACACTTCCATCCTACACTCTACGCGGCACTTCGTCTTGTTGGTTATGTCTTTCTAGACGTGGACCAACTCGACACTGTGCTACACGCCATTTCCACTTCAACCCCCACCCCTATATATATAATATGTTTTTTTGAAACAGTGAGGATTGCTATCAAGAGCCGATAGCAATCCAGAGGGTAGTATATTTCATATCAAAAAAGTATTACAAGAAAGAAGCCTAACTATGTATGAGTGACCAGCACTCCTTTACAATATTCTCACATATCACCGGTCTCTCCTGAAAAAGCTTATCATTACGCGCCCTCCACACACACCACAAAACGGCTGCCATAGCGTCCAAGGGTCGACCAAGAATGATGAACCTCTGCCACACAGAATCCCAGGAGGGGAGGGGTTCTAAGCAGACCAACCTCCAAATCTTGTCAGTGACCAAACAAGAGGAGAAGATGTGTGTTGCACTATCAGAATGTAACCCACAAAGAGGGCAGACATTCAGAATAGTCCCCATCCTTTTGTGCCTCAGATCGCCAGTGATCAACCCTTCTTGTCTGCAAAGCCACAAAAATATCTGAACCTTCAGAGGAACTCTCAAAAGCCAAATCTTTCTGTCAACAGGGTCCCATTCCACCTCACTATTGGATCTAATAACTTTCTCATATGCCTGCTTCATTGAAAAACTGCCCTGCCAGCAGTATGTATCCATCACATCTCTCACAAGATGCATCTGCCGTAGATTAGCCATCAATTTCTGCCTCTCCTCCCATAGTCGAGTGCCCGGCTCGCACTGTTGCAGCCCTTCCAGCCGCCAGCATCCCTCTGCCTGAGACCACAGACTGTTAACTATGGCTTCCTTATCTGAAGCAGCGTCATAAACCCTCGGGTAGATCTCTTTCAGTAGGCCCAAGTCAGACCACCGTTCATTCCATAAGCTAAAACTTCTGCCATCTCCGAGCTTAGGTTGCAGCAAGTGCCAGTAGCTGGTGACTGCAGATATCACTGATCGCCAAAATGGGGACGGTTTCTTCGGCTGAAGCCTTTACAAACTGCTGTTAGATCCCCCATAGCTGTCCCTAATCAGATCATCCATCATCCCCTCTTTGCAGTCCAAAATCCTGATGGCCCATTTCAGCAACAGGGCTTCATTGAATTCTTTTAGTGCTTTAATTCCCAGCCCCCCGATCTCCTTTGGTCTACAGACACTGCTCCATTTGATGGGCTGCATGAACCCACCCTCATGACCTACTCCCTTCCAGAAGAATCTCTTCCTCATAACATCCAATCTCTTCCAAATACATTTAGGGGCCCTAAATATGCTAAAATAGAATACTGGTATGGCTGTAATGACCGAATTGAGCAGGATTAGTCTTCCACCCTTATATAGGAATTTGCTACTCCAACCTTTTAGTTTTCCAGACACCTTCTCAAATAGGACATTCCAGTCTGATTTTTTCAGTTTTGTGGCCCTCAGTGGTAATCCGAGGTATCGCAGTAGTAGTTTAGCGCGAGGTGACCCCAATATACCCTCCAACTCCATCTGCTCTTGTTCATTCATGTCAAAGCAAATCAAAATAGACTTATCCTTGTTCAAACACAAGCCTGAAATATCGCCAAATATCTTTACCAATAACCCTAGAGCATGTACCTCAGACTTGGACCCTTCCACAAAGAACACCGTGTCATCTGCATACTGTAAAATGGGGGCCAGGTTTCTCCTGGTAGACAATGAGTACCCTTTAATTATACCCACCTCAGCCAATTTGCAAGCATACCTTGCAAGTCCATCCACTGCAAGGTTGAAAATCAATGGGGCTAGAGGGCACCCTTGTCTAACCCCACGCTGAGGCTGGATCCAGACTCCACATGGCTTCCCATTGACCAAAAGAGAAAATGAAGCAGTAGTGATACATCGTTTCATCCATTGGATCCAGAGGGGGGGAAGCCTGTTCTTCTAAATATCTCCCATAGGTATGGCCAAGAGATTGAATCATAGGCTTTCTAGAAATCAGCTTTCCACATGAAGACCTTGCATTTCCTTCGATGCCATCCAATAACCATTTCCTGAGCCAGAATAAAGGATTCTTGAAGTGATCTGTTGGGCAAGAAAGCAGCCTGTATCGGATGAATCAGGTCCTGAAGAACAACTCTCATCCTATTAGCCAAAATCTTGCTGATGATGAGATAGATGGAGTTTGAAAGGGAAATCGGCTTGAAATCTGAAAAGTGTTCTGCTCCCATTGATTTAGGTAAGAGAAAAAGATAGGATTTGTTAATCCTCTCAAACCCCGCATTTCCCACCTCAAATTCTCTGATAGCATCCATCACCTCCTTACCCACCACATTCCACATCTCCTTGTAAAAGAAAACCTGTATTCCATCAGGGCCCGGGGAGCCTTCCACATTTAATTCTCTGATTGCCTGCAGGGTCTCTTGTTCAGTAATAAGTGCAATCAATTACTCAGCCTCTTCACTTGTCACCCTAGGACCCTCGTTTCCTGCCATTCTCCATTTCCCCCTCTTAGCTGCCAGAGATGCCTCTCTAAAATATTTGATGGCTTCAGATCTAATCTCTTGATCAGAAAAGACCCTATGTTCACCACAAAGAATAGAGGAAATGAAGTTAACACTTCTTCGAGAGCTAGCTGCAAGATGAAAAAACTTCATATTGGCATCCCCCTCCTTAAGCCATAGCTGCCTGGATCTCTCCCTCCAATCGATTTCTTTCTTCAGGTCTTCACTAAGGACCACACCTTGCCACATTTTCCTTTCAGCCAATTCATCTTTAGACAAAGGGCAAGTTGCTACCTTGGAGTCCAGATCCTGAATTTTAACCAGAGCTTCCCCTCTCCTCTGCTCCCTCATCAGGCTAATAGTAGATCCATACTCTTTTAAGATCATGTGCAAACCAGCCAGTTTGGTTGACAGTCTGACAGTAGTAGACCCCTGCACCTTTTTAGTTCTCCACCAAGAGCTGATCATCTGGTAGAAGCCCGGTTCATTCAGCCATGATCGTTTCAGTTTGAAGTAGGACCCAACCTGAGTTTCTTCCCCACTATCCCATACCAAAGGGGTATGATCTGAGAAAGGTCAGCTCAATCCACTCACAGTAAATAATTGAAATCTAAAATGGATGTCCACATTCCCAAAAAATCTATCAAGCCTGGATGCCAGCCTGTTTCCATTGCACCAAGTAAATTCTGCACCAGAGGAAGGGTATTCACTCAACTGCAGAGATTGAACCATCATCTGGAATCCAATAGCCGAACTATCAGTGCTGCCATTAGACCTATCAGCCCCTGTTAACACACAATTAAAATCCCCACCCGTCAGCCACAGTAGACCACTCCTCCCACAACTCTTGCCTGGCAGATGCAATACAAGGCCCATATACCCCAGTAATCCAAATACATTCCTACCCCTTGTGAATCTGAAATTTGCATTTCAGCATATGTCTGGCTTTGTGAACTTCCAAGCACTGAGCCCACCTCTTCCTCCACCAGATAGCAATGCCCCTTGACCTCCCATGTGCATCAATCTACACACAGTTGTTCATCCTTGAAGCTACCAAGTCAGACCAAAGCCTATCAGAATTACTTTCAATGTGTGTCTCTTGAATGAGCACACATTCAATTCCCCATTCTCTCAAATATCTCATCAGAGACGCCCTCCGGCTTTTGTTGCACAACCCACGCACGTTCCAAGTGAGGATTCTCATCAATCCTCCCTGGAACCCTCTCTCTTGAGGGTTTGGCATTTGCACACTTGCATAACTTTCGCAACCTCATCTTCATCCATCAGAATGATAGCCTTTGATTTTCTCTGTCAGAGGCTATACGGTGATCTCCCCTTACCAATCTTTGCACCAGATCCCCCTTCACATTTAGGGTCTTCCTTCTCTTGCGGGTCCTGCTGATCCTTTAGAAGCTCAGGCTACGTGTCCAGATTCCCTTGCTCCTCAGTCTCCATACCAGCTGGTAGCACATCCCTTGCCACCGTGGATGACGGTCTTGCCGTTTCCCCTCTGCCCAGTTCCTTCTTTTCTTTATTCTGAAACCCCCCCGTCTCCCCATCACATAAGTCCTTACAAATCTCGGTAATTAGAGATTCATCGCCATGAACCGTGCACAGCTCCTGAACAGTCGCCTCATCATCAGCTATAGGTCCAGACGACTTAAGTTGCTTCGGTATAGTATCACCCACCAAGAACTTCAGCCTCAGCAACCAGGAACTTCCACCGCACCTCAAAATCAGACTGTTAGGTATAGAGCTAGCGATGAAAACATCGACCTTCACACTCAGCAGACGCCCATTCCCCTCCAGCAGTCCAACGACCATGTCCTCTGCCACTGATGCAAAGCCTGAGATCATCGATGACACAACCTCCTTTGACCTCAAATGTAGAGGCAGTCCCTTGATCTCAAGTTTTCTCGATCTGATTCCCACTCTCTGGGGTGGTCTCTCCAGCAAGGCTCCATCAAAGGAGAAACCAGTCTCTAGATCACCGTGAAGCCATCGTTACAAGATGTTTGAAAATGCAGCTTCTCGACATCCCCCATACCCAACCCAAAGAGAACAAAACGTGTATTTGATAGAAAAGAAACCTGCCAGAAGTTGGTCAAGAGGGATAGAGAGGTTACCAGGGTGCGAACATTCTCTGCCGTCGGTCTTCCATACATAACCTCCCCAATTAGTGCTCCCCGCAAGGCCATCTCTACAGCTTTGATGTTCTCCATCATAGGCACCTCCACATCAGCCATAAGCCCTCCCGATTTAGGCAGAGAAGGGGGTGGAGGCGGAATCTGCACAGCCCTAGAATTCAAATTTCCCGAGCGCGGGCTTTTATGGCCGAATCCCCCACATCCTAGACACACCACGGGAGATTGGCAGGTGGTCGCCATATGTCCCCGCCGTCGGCATCGGAAACACACAGTCTTGCCAAGAAGCTTAGCTCCCCTTCCATCAGACCACCTCGCCTCCATCCTATTTTTGCCAAAAGCACCAAATTCCCCCCGCTCCTTCCTCCTCCAACCCTTTGGCCTCCAAGTATGCCATCCTTCCCCCTCCCTACTCCCACCAGCTGTCGCCCCTAAGCCACTTGTCATCGGGAAAGCCATCCTGCCTAAATGTTGTTACTACCAAAGGAGATTCGGAAAAAAAAAGATAAAAAAAAAATATATATATTATATATATAATATAATATATATATAATATATATATATATATCTATATATATATAGACTATATTTATTTCTCTACAAGCAACCTATCTTGTTTTTATTTCTCTTTTGTTTCTTGCTGTTAAAAAGATAAAAAAAAAGAGTAAAAGAGAAAAGATAATCCTTGTCTTGCAGGTACTCGGTCTTGCGAATAGCAGGACCAGTTTTTTGGAAACCCTAAGTTGGCTCAAAGCCAAGAACAATTTGGCTCAAAGCCAAGGACCTGATTTTGAGGGTGTACCTCGAGGACAAAATTATCAGCAAAAAAATCTTAAATAGAAACAAATCAAAAACATAATAAACACACGTAAGAGATACGTTTTAGGTAAGGCATAGAAACTTCTTCACCTTTAATCCCCGCCTCCCTGAGATCGACCCTGGGCCTAAAAGTGACCAAGATAAAATTAAGTAGGCCAGGTAAAAAAAAAATTTTGTGAAAGATGGTTAGACTCGAGTTAGGTTAAGCACTATACTCACTTCAACGATAATTTCACCATATTAACACAACCTATTCGAGTTCGACCAAGACACTATGTGGGAGATTCTCGAGAATATGTGCGAGAACTCTATCAATAATGATTCGATGGGCTTATTCGACCAGACGAATGCCCATGCTTCGAAGAATCTAAGGGGAGCACATGAGATGCTGGGCCTGTCCGCATCCATTGGCTTGGAATTAATGGCCAGTCACTTGGACAAGGTCTCTATCATTGAGAAGAAGGTGGATGAGCTAACTCGACATCTGCAGCGAGCCACCTCTACGCAAAACCCATTCGCACAACCGCCCTCTGGGAGGGAGGCTGTGCATAACATCTATCACCGATCTTCTCAGGGGATGGACCAGCATCCACCCCTACCTGACTTTGGGACCGAAAGAAACTCCGATCCTGCCTACTCTAGTTTTGGGAACTCTAAACCCTCGTACTCTGATTTCTCTGAGGTTCCTTAGACCTGCGAGGACCTCAACACCATCCAGAATGACACATTCTCTAATACCTATAAGCCTGGATGGCAGAATCATCCCAATTTCCTATGGGTAGGAAATAATCAGAATCAGAGACCACCATATCAACCCCATCCACAAGCTCCTCATCCATATCTGCCTTCTCAGCCTTGACCCAACCGCACCTATCAATCCGGACCATCTCAGATAGATCAAATGACTCTTATCCTTCAGACTCTGGTTGACATTCAAAAGATGAATGCGGCTTTAAAGAAACAACACAAAGATGAGATCATAGAGGTTTGTAATCAGCTCTCCTAGATGGCAAATTCCCGCCAACCTGGCACACCCCCTTCGCAACCTCTACGAAATCCAAATAACGTAATGAACCAGAGGTGCGTTATGAACCCAAATCCATGCCAAGCCTACATGATTTATCAGACCCCTTCTGTTCCATTACCTGATGGGATGGAAGCTTCAACATCATACTTGGGATTTCAGCAGTAGCCACCTATTTTACCAACATCGAACTAGAACCATGCAGGACAAAATTCAGTTACAACTCGTAGTGGCAAAGCAACACAAGACCCACCTTACCCAAGCCACTTTCAGCCTGGTAGTGCTAACCCAAGCCCTAGGATAGTTATCCAGGATCCCCTGTCCCTAATCAAGAACCTGGACCTATTCTAGAGGAACCATCCAAGGTTCCATTTCCCGAGGCCTTGACTAAGGGAAGGAGGACAAACAAACCCATGGCACCTGAGGAGGATCTGGTCAAGCTCTTTGAATACATCCAGATAAACATCCCCTTGATGGATGCAATTCGCCACGTACCGTCCTACACATGATTTCTGAAAGACGTTTGTACACCTAAGCATAAGCTGCGAACCAAAAGTGGGAGCCCAATCGTATTTTCAGAGCAAGCCAGCTCTGTAATTTTGAGCAAACTCTCACCTAAGGCAAAAGACCCAGGTACTCCCTTGATTTCTTGTACAATTGGTGATATCCAATATGATAGAGCTTTATTGGATCTAGGAGCCTCCATAAACCTAATACCTACATCCCTACTTGACCATCTTGAGGAATCTGAGCTCAAACTGATAGAGGTGACATTATAGTTGGCTGATCAATCTATTAAGTCACCTAAAGGAGTTCTTGAGGATGTTATTGTTAAGGTTTGAGATTTCTATTTCCTGATGGACTTCGTAGTCTTGGATATGGATGCTCGAGCAAATCCGAGGAACACACCAATCATACTAGGGAGACCCTTTCTGGTCACTGCAAGGGCCAACATAAATTGTGAGGAGGGCCAAATTGAACTGAAATTTGGGAAACATACATTAAAGATTGACATCTTTAAGGCCCAACAAGGGATTAATTTCGGTGTTATAGAACAGATATGTGATATCAAGGCCGTAGTTGACGATCCATATATTGAGGAAAACCTGACTACTTCTGATCAACCACTAGTGGATCAAAACCTGCAATCAAAGGAGTCCAAACTTGACCTAGACACACTCATAACTCCCTCCCTTGCTCCTGACACACACCCTGAACCGCCCGCTGCTGCTGATAACCCTATTTTGGAACTCAAGCCTCTTCCCGATCATCTAAAGTATGTCTTTCTGGGTTCCAATCAGACATTTCCTGTGATTATCAACTCCAGACTCACACCTGATCAGGAATCCTGCCTGATTATTGTTCTCCAGCAACATCGAAGAGCCATTGGATAGACTCTCGATGATTTGACTGGCATTAACCCCTCTTATTGCACACACCGTATCCATACTAAAGAGGGTGCATGACCTTCTCGTTAAATGCAGAAACGTCTGAATCCTAATCTGTAGGATGTCATGAAAAAGGAGATCATCAAGTGGTTAGATGCTGGGATCATCTACCCGATCATCGACAGTCGGTGGGTGAGTTCAATCCAGGTTGTGCCTAAAAAGGCAGGACCCATCGTGATCACGACTGAAATCAGAGAAATCATACCAACCCGTGTGGCGAATTCGTGGAGAGTCCTCATTGATTACATATGACTCAATACCTCCACAAAGAAGGATCATTTCCCACTTCCGTTTATTGATTAGATCCTCTAGAAACTAGCGGGAAATAGGTTCTTCTACTTTTTGGATGGGTACTCCGGTTATAACCAGGTTGCAATCTATCCTGAGGACCAAGAAAAGACCACTTTCACCTGCCCCTTTGGGAGGTATGCATTCTGAAAGATGCCTTTTGGTCTCTGCAATGCACCCGCTACTTTTCAGCAGTGCATGCTTGCCATATTCTTAGAAATGGTAGGTGATTATCTGGAAGTCTTCATGGATGACTTTTTAGTGTTTAGCGAATCATTCGACGATTGCCTCCTACACTTGGTCTAGATCCTCAGGCGGTACCTTAATGTGAATCTGGTTCTTTCCTGGGAAAAGAGCCATTTCATGGTGCCTGAAGGAATTGTCTTAGGACATCTTATTTCGAAAAAAGGCATCCAGGTCGATCAAGCCAAGGTGAATCTGATTTCCAAACTCCCTATGCCTAGTTCGATCAAGGACATCTAATCTTTTCTGGGGCACGTCGATTTTTACCGTCGATTCATTCCTGATTTCTCAAAGATTGCACGACCCCTGACCACTCTACTATCTAAGGATGTTCCTTTTGAAATCTCCAAGGAATGCACTCAAGCATTTGAAATCCTACGTGATCGAGTTACCCAAGCTCCGATCCTACAGTCCCTTGATTGGTCACAACCATTTGAGATCATGTGCGATGCATCTGATTTCACTGTAGGAGTGGTACTTGGGCAGAAAATTGACGGGAAACCCATGGTCATCTACTACGCTAGTAAGACACTTGATGAAGCTCTGTGTAACTACATAGTTACTAAGAAAGAGCTACTAGCCATAGTATTTGCCCTGGAAAAGTTTAGATCATATCTTCTGGGTTCCCGTGTTATCATTTACTCTGATGACACAGCTGTGAGGCATCTCCTTATGAAGAAGCACGCTGGGTCTTGCTGTTGCAAGAGTTTGACCTCAAGATTTGAGACAAAGTGGGAAAACAGAATGTGGTAGCTGATCACTTGTCTCGCCTTCCTTCCGATATTATCGACCTTTCGGAACCCATTACAGAACATTTTCCTGATGAGCACCTCCTAACTATCAGTACAGGGCTTCCATGGTTTGCTGATTTAGTAAACTACCTGGCATCACATCAGATCTCGTCCGATTGGCCAAAGGCCAAGAAGGACAAATTGCTTTCCAATGCCAAGTATTACTTCTGGGATGACCTGTATCTTTTCCGCATCGGTGCTGACCAAATCATTCGATGATGTATCTCGAGAGCAGGAATTCAGGACATATTGTCCTTCTGCCATGACCAGGCATGCAGTGGACACTTCTCAGGTCATAAAACCACAGCGAAAGACCTCCAGTGCAGCTTCTATTGGCCCATGATTTTCAAAGATGCATACAATCACTCTAAGGCATGCACTCGTTGTCAGTGCTTAGGCAACATGAGCCATCGTGATATGATGCCCTTACAGCCAATTCTCGTATGCAAAATCTTCGACGTCTGGGGGATTGATTTTATGGGACCCTTTCCTGTTTTGGATGGCTTCGAGTACATTCTACTCGCTGTTGACTATGTGTCCAAATGGATCGAAGCCATTCTGACTCGAACCAATGATCATAAGGTGGTTATCAAATTCATTCATCAGAACATCTTTTTGCAGTTTGGGGTTCCATGTGCTATAAGCTCCGATGGAGGGACCCATTTCACTAATGCTCAGTTTAGGTCACTGATGACCAATGACGGGGTGTCACACTGAATATCTACTCCTTATCACCCCCAAACTAATGGTCTAGATGAGCTATCAAATCAGGAAATTAAGAAAATCCTTCAGGCTACTGTTCGACCTGACAGGAAAGATTGGTCATCCCAACTTCCAGAAGCTTTGTGGGCTTATAGGACCGCCCATAAAACCCAATTAGGTATGTCTCCCTTCAGATTGGTGTACGGGAAGGCATGTCACCTCCCCGTCAAATTGGAGCACAAAGCCTATTGGGCAATACGAACCTGCAACCTAGATCTTTCTAAGGTAGGAACTCATAGAAAGCTTCAAATGAGGGAGATCGATGAATTATGCCACAAAGCGTATGAGAACTCGCAAATTTACATAGAGTGGGTTAAGACCTTTCATGACAAGCACATATTTAGAGAGATCTTACCCTGGTCAAAAAGTCCTACTCTTCGATGCCAAGCTCAAACTATTCCGAGGAAAACTTAGATCGAAATGGATCGGACCTTACCTCATCCGATGAATCTTTGGAAATGGAGTTGCCGAGATTAGTCAACTTAGCCACGATTCAGAACCTTTCATCATGAATGGTCAAAGACTCAAACCGTTATGGATACAAATTGGCTGAGACATCCTTTACCCTCCATTCTCCCTGACCTGATTGCACCCAGCCGATGGCGTAAAACTTAGTGCTTAATGGGAGGCAACCCATCATTTTTGAAAAATATAAAACCTTTCTTGACATTCCTATGCTGAATTGATACTGCACTTTAAGGTTCATCCATTAGAATAGTCGACCCCACCTTAGGTAACCATACCCAAGCTTGAAATCATCCGCAAATAGTCATCTCGACCTGTTTGGCCACCCAGAACTTGTTCTAATGAATGATCTAAGCTGAACTCGAACCCACCTAATTTACAATGGGGATGTTGCAAATCGTAGGCATGGGGGGGTATGAAAGTGCAAAGCTCCATGAAAATCATCTCACAAGAAAATGTTTCATCAAAAAAATCACATATTCCAAAAATACTAAAAAAATGAAAAAATTCTTGAAAGAAAACAGAAAAATTGAGAGGAGAGAAAAATTTTGAGGACATATCAAATCTTGAAGAGAAAAAGGGGGAAAAGTAAAAAAATGTGAAAAAGGAGCACAAGTTGAAAAGAAAAAGAAAAGAGATAGTCATTAGTAAGAAATTAAGGAATTAAATGAGTTCTAGACCATATCAAGAAAAAGAAAATGAAAGAAGCGGTAATAAAACACAGAAGAGATTAGTAGGAACATTGATTTTAGGCCTCTTGGGCTATACTCCTAGGCTTAAAAATTAAAGTATCCGCTAAGATCTGGATAGTCCTCAAGAGGTTGGGGAAAATGATAAGCTTAGGTATTAGGTCTATGGCTTAGGGAGTATTCAGCCACATTAACTGACCTCTGGCTTGCGGGACTCACTAACCTAAGCACCTCAATCCATACACAGTCTGGTTCAGTACGCATAAGCATCAAAATCACGCAAATGCGTTTAAATTGTTCTAAAAAGGTCGCCTAGATTAGGAGTGGTTGATCAACACAAGTTGATTTGGATGAGTTCTCGGCGTAGAGAGGCGGGAAATTCCCCTCGAAGATGCGCAATAACATATTGTCTCCTCGATGCTTGTCTCCAAGGATATCTACATATCCTACTGGGGGCATGTAAGCATCCTGTGCTTGTTCAGATGCCATGGGCGGCATTATCTCAAAATGTTGATTGCCAGGGTCAGAATTTAGCTACAGAATGCCATGGGAGGGATCTGGAAATTTTGAAAGCGAAGGTTCTGGGGGTTGCCATGGTGGTGCTATCCCATGCATCGATTGCTAGGGACCCTTTGAGGATTTATGATGGGGACTAGGAATCCGATACAGACCGTGTTGTGAAGCCAATTCGAAGCTAAAAATAAAAAGAAAAGAGGGAGAGAACTCTCCAAACAAAGAAAATTCCTCTGTCTCTCTCTTACAAAAACACAGTGCAAACTGAACCAAGGCTAAAATATGTTACAAGCACGGGTGCTTTAACCGTGGGGTTCAATGAACCATAGGATAGTTCCTGTGGGCCTTAAAAACCTTCGCGGCAGCTGAGGCTAGAGCTGGTCAGGTCCCGATCTTGCTTGGTGCTTGAGTACCTCTAGGCCTACTATTGGCATTCTAACCTAATCTACAGAAGAAAGCACGCATCACAATTTTGAGCATGAAAAAGATTACATGGTCTAGAATCAAAGTTAAAACCTTAAAATTTTGCTAAGGGACTAGCAAAAGCTAGGCATGGGAGTATGATGGAAACACCATCATTAGCCCTAACTAGTGCAATTTGACCAAATGAAGAGAATAAAAGCTCCTACATAACCAACTGAAGGTCCTAATTCACTACATAACCTTTCTGAGAGAGAAATAAGAAACAAGGGGTAAAACTGTAATTTTACCAATACAGTACAACAATAGGTTTTCTCAAGGGCTAAACAAAGGTCAAAGGGTCTTAGTAAGATAATAAGTGGGTTGGATTCGACAGAAAAGGGTTTGTGTGTACCTTGTAAATTAAATGACTTCTTGAAACCCTAAAATAGATCCACTTGATTAACCAAGGTTCTGGTCATGATAAAATTCACCTAAACTCTCTAAAAATCATAGAAAGATATTCTCTAGGGTTTAGCATTTTCAATTTGGCCATTGGTACCCATCTTGACCCAGAATGGGGTCTCAAACGGATATTTGCCCTAAATTAGGTTTTTGCATAAATTTCATAGTCAAACGTGGTCAAACCCAAAATACAACTTCACCATTGGATTCCTTAGGTCCAAATTAGGTTTGTACCAAAATTTGAACCCAAGTTGATTTTGCCTTGACCTAGTTTGCAAAAAGGTCTAGCTTGATTACATTTATACCCTTATCTTTCGAAAACCTTACAAAAGGCCCCCTAGCTTCATCATTTTCACAATTAGGTCCCTTCACCATTATAGCGGAGGAATCCTACTCTGGCGAGCTTTGGAAGGCGGTTCCTCCCTAATTACTCAGAGAATCCCCTTCAAAATTGGAAGGGAGATTCTTTGAGAAAATCCCTCCAATGTGAATCCAGTTTAATGCCTTAGTTTCTTCCCAATCTCTCATGTGAATGCATGAGAGATTTGGGTCTCTTTTGAGTTTCCTTCTCTAGTGAGCATGCCTTGCTTGGATGCTTGGATCCAACTACTTCCCCTAAGCTTGAATTTGACTGGAGACCCTCTCAAATTCTTCTCTCCTCCTTTGGTAGATTCGGTTATCAAGCTCCAGCGACCTTCCCTACTCTCCCTTTTCGTCTGACCACAATACCAGTGGCAGGCTCTTTATCCTTGCTTTCATCCATGTCGCATAGCACCCGTCGACTCCCTTGTCTCCCCTTCATCCTCTCTAACCGTATCTCTCTGAGCACCTTCATCTCCGACGTTGGAAGTATGTGCCCCACGTCATCTTCGTCTCCCCTTCGTCTCCTAAAACCCTAGCTATGTTGGCTTTTTCCTCTACTTTCTTTTTCACCCTTTATCTCCAAAAATCAACCACTGCCGACATCCATCACCCTTATCTCCTTCATCTCCGGCCACCACCTCCGGCGAGGTCGCTCCACCTCCACAGGCCATCCCACCCTTCGCCGACCAACCTATAAGCTTCCCCTCACGCCACTAAACACCTCCCCTCACTTCACACATCACTCCACTCACTCACACACCTCACTGAACACACCCACACCTTTGCACACAGTGTTCCCTAAGCATGCTCGCACAGGCATCCCCATGCCACGCCAACCACGCTAGCACATTCGCTGTGCCTCAATGATGCCTCGTGAGTGGTCTAACGAGGCCGCGAGGTCGTCTTTGTGATTTCAGGTATAGGCGTCCTTCTGCCATTGGTGACCAAGCTTGAAGCAAGCTTGAGGTTGCTCTAAGCTTTGCCAGTTCCAGGCCTCTATCCTAGATTGTGCGGAAGACTCTCGCGCACGAATCCAGGCTATCAATTGGAGTCAAAGAGCCTCGACAGTGAGGCAATTGGAAGACCACCTCTGCTATGGGTGCGCAAGAAGAAAGGCACGCATTTAGTCCCATATCGACGGCTACGAAGCGACTGAAGGCACATAAGTTGAATTTTTGCCATAGCCTTATCGCCTCCGAATCACGGGGTGAGGTCCCTCTCACCCTACTAACCCAGTCTCGTCCGGGCTCACGCAACACGGACCTGGCTGACCCAACCCGACCTGCACTCCTCACCCACCACCGCACACCAGTGGGCCTAGTCCTGTGTATGTATCTGACCCGATTACCCGAATACGTGTGGCTCTGGGAGAGTGGAACCTAAGAGAGAAAGAGAGGAGAGTTGCACGCGGGTAGGGGGTAGGTTTTGCTGCAGGTTGAAGAGAAGGAGAAGCAAAGCTGAAGAAGAAGAGGGAGAAGCTAAGGACGAAGAGAAGCTAAGGGGCACGGCAGAGAAAGGGAGAGAAGGAAGAACTAGAAGCTAAGGAAGAAGGAAGACAGAGGCCAACGAAAAAGAGAAAGAAAGAGAAGAGGCAGCCGGCAGAGAAAGAAAAAGAGAGAGATAGAGTTAAAGAAAGAAAGGAGAGAAGGAGTAGAAGCAGAAGAAGGAAGGAGGAGGAGTCGCATAATAGAAGTAGAGAAAAATCAGAAAGAAGGAACACTGTAGCATCAGTTTAAGTCATCTGATTTACAAATCATATGTCCAATTTAAGTTTAACTCATATTCATATATGTTGAGTTCTTTAGTATTTTGTGATCTATTTACTCCCATATTTTTGCATTTTGATACTGATATTATTGCATATTCTTTTAAATTCTGAATTGTGATCTTGATTTCTAAACACCAATTTACTCCCTATGTTCGACCTCGAATTTCAAATTCGAGTAATAAAATTGTATTTGTTTTGAATGCTTTTTCAGCTATATTACAATGCAATACTTTTAAAACACGATCCAGCGTCCCTAAACATTTTGGCGTCGCTGCTGGGGAGCAGCGGGTGATTTAGAATTTTTGATTACAATTTCTGATTTGGTACTAATTTACTATATCTCTTTTTTGTGGTTGTTTTAGGGGAGAAGATTCAAAGAAAGATAGGCGCACATTAAACGCACCAGGGGCAGGTAATTTCTGATTACTCTTCCTCTCTTAAGCCCCATATTTTGAAAAGGAGAAAAGAGAAAAATCAATTAGGGCAACTTGCTTTACATTCTTAGCTAATCCATCAAGTTGCCAGATTTGATTTCAATAACAAAATTGATTTGTGCACCCATTTAAGGTAACTAGGGCTACCACATTCCTGTTTGAGCCCTAGATACCACATTTGGCAAACTAAATTAGACCAAGATTTGAGCCAAATTATGGATTTCAATTTAGTGTTTTAGAGACACTTTCAAAAGTAGGAATCAACTCTCCAAGAAGATGTGTGCCTAAGGTTTGGTTGAAGTGATTTATTCAAGAAAACCTTAAAATTCAGGCTCTTAATCTCACTTGAATTCTAAAAGAAGGGACCCAAAATTTCTCGAAGGAAAAATAGGTGAAGTTGACCCACCTTGTTGGGTCAACAAACCTTGAAATTAGGTCACTTTTTGCACTCAATACATCTAAAGTTCAAGTGAAATCTTAAGCACCCTTGCTCTTTAATAAATTTGGTAGACTTAAGAGGTCAAGTCCCTATTCTAGTCTACCTGGAACATCAGTGATGAGAGAGGTCAGGTGGGGGAAACCCTGTAACTCGTGGGGGTGCTCTACCGTGTAGGGGTCTTAGCAAGACTCTCCCTCTTTGGTTGCCCAAGTATTTCTCAGGTGGACAACTTTCTAACTAAGGGGTATCATCCACCCCAAACCTCTATAGTCATCCAAATCTTTTGGGTGTCTTGATTGGGTCCATCGCATTCTACTCTCATCCGGACGATCAGTGCATGTTTGGTAGGAGGTCCTTAAGACCATCCTTGAGGCCTCCTTTAGCTATTCACTCCCGTCAAGGCCAGGCCTCGGCTTCCGTGTTTGTGCAGCAACCCCATCACATAGACATCTCCTTTGATTCATCTGAACCCAATTCTCCTTCTTCCATCATCATGGCACAACCCATAGAAGAGAATAACCTTGAGAACAAACTTCAGCACCTTAATGATTTATTCCAAGCCTTTGTGAATCCACCATAGCATCCTTTGATGTGAGATCACTACAATCCCACTGAGGTGGCGTTCGAACCTCGAGTCCAAATCCCGGTCGGAGGTCTTGATTCTGAACTCAAGCCCAACATGATTCATGCTATTCTAAAGTTTCATGGGCTCAATTCTAAGGATCCTTCCCAGCACATCAAATAGCTCAAGCATCTGGCCCAGACCTTTGGGTCAGATGTCAAAAGTCGGGATATTCTTCTCATGAAGATGTTCTCCTTCTCTCTCATGGACAAAGCAGCTCACTGGTATCAGACTCGAACGCATCCAAACAACACGTGGGTTGAACAGCAATCTGAGTTTTTGAAATAGTTCTTCCTAGTTGGTCGGACGAATGCTTTACAACACCAGATCATGCACTTCACACAGCAGCCTGGAGAACCACTTCATGAAGCATGGGACCATTTCCTGGATCTCATGCGAAAGTGCCCCCATCATGGAGTTCCTAAATGGGAACAAGTCCAGTCTTTTCACCAGGGACTCCATGAAGATATCTGTCTATTCATCAATGCAACTTGCGAAGGAAATATCATGGGTCAACATGAAGACACTGTGTAGGAGATTCTCAAGAATATGTGAGAGAACTCCATCAATAATGATCCATGGGCTTATTCGACCGGACGAATGCCCACACATCGACAAATCCAAGGGGAGCACACGAGAAGCAGGGCCTATTCGCATCCGTCGACTTGGAATTAATGGCCTGTCGCTTGGACAAGGTCTCTATCATTAAGAAGAAGGTGGATGAGCTAACTCAACATCTACAGTGAGCCACCTCTGCATAAATCCCGTTCACACAACCACCCTCTGGGAGGGAGGCTGTGCATAACATCTATCACCGATCTTCTCAAAGGATGGACCCGTATCCACCCCCGTTTGACTCTAGCACCAGAGGAAACTCCGATCCTGCCAACTCTAGTTGGGGGAACTCTGAACCCTTGTACTCTGATTTCTTTGAGGTTCCTCAGACCTGCGAGGACCTCAACGCCATCTAGATTGACCCATTCTCTAATACCTATAAGGCTGGATGGTAGAATCATCCCAATTTCCTGTGGGTAGGAAATAATTAGAATCAGAGACCACCATATCAACCCCTTGCATAAGCTCCTCATCCATATCAGCCACCTCAACCTCGGCCCAACCCCAGCTATCAATCCAGATCAACTCAGATAGACCAAATGACTCTTATCCTTCAGACTCTGGCTGACATTCAAAAGACGAATGCGGCTATGCAGAAACAGCACAAAGACGAGATCACAGAGGTTCGCAATCAACTCGCCCAGATGGCAAATTCCTGCCAACCTGGCACACTCCCTTCGCAACCTCTACCAAATCCAAATAATGTGTCGAACCAGAGGTGTGTTATGAACCCAAATCCGGGCCAAGCCCACATGATTTATCAGGCCCCTTCCGTTCCATCACCTGACGGGATGGAAGCTTCAACATCATACTCGGGATTTTAGCAGCAACCACCTATTTTACCGACACCGAACTAGAATAGGCAGGACTAAATTCAGTTACAACTCGTAGTGGCAAAGCAACACAAGACCCACCTTACCCAATCCAGTTTCAACTTGGTAGTGCTAACCCAAAACCTAGGATAGTTATCTAGGATACCCCAGTCCCTGATCAAGAACCTGGACCTATTCTAGAGGAACCATCCAAGGTTCCATTTCCCGAGGCCTTGACCAAGGGAAAGAGGACAAACAAACTCATGGCACTTGAGGTGGATCTGGTCAAGCTCTTTGAACAGGTCCAGATAAACATCCCCTTGATGGATGCAATTCGCCATGTACCGACTTACACACGATTTCTAAAAGACGTGTGTACATCTAAGCGTAAGCCGCAAACCAAAAGTGGGAGCCCAATCGTATTTTTAGAGGAAGCCAGCTTTGTAATTTTGAGCAAACTCCCACCTAAGGAAAAAGACCTAGGTACTCCCCTGATTTCCTGTACAATTGGTGATATCAAATTTGATAGAGCTTTAGTGGATCTAGGAGCATCCATAAACCTAATACCTACTTCCCTACTTAACCATCATGAGGAATCGGAGTTCAAACCGACAGAGGTGACATTACAGTTGGATGATCTATCTTTTAAGTCACCTAAAGGAGTTCTTGAGGATGTCATTGTTAGGGTTTGGGATTTCTATTTCCTGGTAGACTTTGTAGTCTTGGATATGGATGCTCCAAAAAATCTGAGAAACACACTGATCATACTAGGGAGACTCTTTCTAGCCACTGCTAGGGCCAACATAAATTGTGAGGAGGGCCAAATTGAAATGAAATTTGGGAAATAGACATTAAAGAGTAACATCTTTAAGGCCCAACAAGGGATTAATTGTGGTGTTATAGAACAGATATGTGATATCAAGGCCATAGTTGACGATCCATATATTGAGGAAAACCTGACTCTTCTCATCAACAACAAGAGGATCAAAACCCGTAATCAGAGGAGTCCGAACTTGACCTAGACACACCCATAAGTCCCTCCCTTGCTCCTGACACACACCCTGAACCACCCGCTGCCGCTGATAACCCTATTTTGGAACTCAAGCCTCTTCCCTATCATCTAAAGTGCATCTTTTTGGGTTTCAATAGACGTTTCCTGTGATTATCAACTCCAGACTCACACCTGATCAGGAATCCTGTCTAATTACTGTTCTCCAGCAACATCGAAGAGCCATTGGATGGACTCTCGATGATTTGACTGGCATCAACCCCTCTTACTGCACACATCGTATCTATATTGAAGAGGGCACACGACCTTCCCATGAAATGTAGATACGTCTGAATCCTAATCTACAGGAGGTCATGAAAAATATCAAGTGGTTAGATGCTGGGATCATCTACCCGATCTCCGACTGTTGGTGGGTGAGTCCAATCCAGGTTGTGCCTAAAAAGGAAGGACTCACCGTGATCACAACTGAAACTATAGAAATCATACCGAACCGTGTGGCGAATTCGTGGAGAGTCTGCATTGATTACAGAAGACTCAATACATCCACAAAGAAGGATCATTTCCCACTACCGTTTATTGATCTGATCCTTGAGAAACTAGCGGGAAATAGGTTCTTTTGCTTTTTGGATGGGTACTCCAGATATAACCAGGTTGCAATCCATCCTGAGAACCAAGAAAAAACCACTTTCACCTGCCCCTTTAGGACGTATGCATTCTGAAGGATGCCGTTCGATCTCTGCAATGCACCCGCTACTTTTCAGCGATGCATGCTTTCCATATTATCAGATATGGTAGGTGATTATCTGGAAGTCTTCATGGATGACTTTTTAGTGTTTGGCGAATCATTCGACGAATGGCTCCTGCACTTGGTCCAGATCCTCAGGCGGTGCATTGATGTGAATCTGGTTCTTTCCTGGGAAAAGAGCCATTTCATGGTGCCTGAATGAATTGTCCTAGGACATCTTATATCAAAAAAAGGCATCCAGGTTGATCTAGCCAAGGTGAATATGATTTCCAAACTCCTTATGCTTAGCTCAATCAAGGACATCTGATCTTTTCTGGGGCACGTCGATTTTTACCATCGATTCATTCCTGATTTCTCAAAGATTGTGCAACCCCTGACCACTCTACTATCTAAGGATGTTCCTTTCGAAATCGCCAAGGAATGCACTCAAGCATTTGAAATCCTATGTGATCGAGTTACCCAAGCTCCGATCCTATAGTCCCCTGATTGGTCTCAACCCTTTGAGATCATGTGTGATGCATCTGATTTCGCTGTAGGAGAGGTATTCGGGTAGAAAATTGATGGGAAACCCGTGGTCATCTACTACACTAGCAAGACACTTGACAAAGCTCAGTGTAACTAGACAGTTGCTGAGAAAGTGCTGCTAGCTGTAGTATTTGTCCAGGAAAAGTTCAGATCATATCTTCTGGGTTCTCGTGTTATCATTTGCTCTGATCACACAGCTGCGAGGCATCTCCTTGTGAAGAAGGACGTGTAACCTCGATTAATCCGTTGGATTTTGCTATTGCAAGAGTTTGACCTTGAGATTCGCGACAAAGCGGGAAAACAGAACGTGGTAGCTGATCACTTGTCCTACCTTTATCGATCTTTCCAGACTCATTACAAAACATTTTCCTAATGAGCATCTCCTAACTATCAGTATAGGGATTCCATGGTTTGCTGATCTAGTAAACTACCTGGCATCACATCAGATCCCGTCCGATTGGCCAAAGGCCAAGGACAAATTACATTCCGATGCTAAGTATTACTTCTGGGAAGACCCATATCTTTTCTGCATCGGTGCTGATCAAATCATTCGACGATGTGTCTCGGGAGTGGAAATTCAGGACATATTGTCCTTCTGTCATGACCAGGCATGTAGAGGACACTTCTTAGGTCATAAAACCGTAGTGAAAGTCTTCCAGTGCGGCTTCTATTGGCCCACGATTTCCAAAGATGCATACAATCACTGTAGGGCATGCAGTCGTTGTCAGAGCTTAGGCAACATGAGCCATCGTGATATGATGCCCTTACAGCTGATTCTCGTATGCGAAATCTTCGACGTCTGGGGGATTGATTTTATGGGACCCTTTCCTATTTTGGATGGCTTTGAGTACATTCTACTCACTGTTGACTATGTGTCCAAATGGATCGAAGTCATTCTGACTCGAACCAATGATCATAAGGTGGTTATCAAATTCATTCATCAGAACATCTTTTCACGGTTTGAGATTCCACGTGCTATAATCTCCGATGGAGGGACCCATTTCACTAATGCTTAGTTCAAGTTACTAATGACCAAATACGGGATGTCACATCGATTCTCTACTCCTTATCACCCCCAAACTAATGGTCTAGCTGAGCTATCAAATCGGGAGATCAAGAAAATCCTTCAGGCTACTGCTCGACCTGATAGGAAAGACTGGTCATCCCGACATTCAGAAGCTTTGTGGGCTTATAGGACCACCCACAAAACCCAATTAGGTATGTCTCCCTTCAGATTGGTGTACGGGAAGGCATGTCACCTCCCCGTCGAATTGGAGCATAAAGTCTATTGGGTGGTATGGCCCTGCAACCTAGATCTTTCTAAGGAAGGAACCCACAGAAAGCTTCAAATGAGTGAGATCGATGAATTACACCACGACGCGTATGAGAACTCATGAATTTATAAAGAGCGGGTTAAGGCCTTTCACGACAAGCACATATCCAGAAAGTTCTTTTACTCTGGTCAAAATGTCCTACTCTTCGATGCCAAGCTCAAACTATTCCTAGGAAAACTCAGATCGAAATGGATCGAACCTTACCTCATCTGACAAATCTTTAGAAATGAAGCCATCGAGATCAGTCAATTCAGCTAGGATTCGGAACCTTTCGTCGTGAACGGTCAGTGACTAAAACCGTTCATTGACCTTACGGATATAAATTTGGCTGAGACATCCTTTACCCTCCATTCTCCCTGAGCTCATTGCGCCCAGCCGATGGCGTAAAAGTTAGCGCTTAATAGGAGGCAACTCGTCATTTTTGAAAAACCCAAAACCTTTCTTGACATTCCTAGGCTGAATTCATATTACACTTTAGGGTTCATCCATTAGAACAGCCGGCCCCACCTCAGGTACCGATACCCGAGCTTGAAATTGTCCGCAAATAGTCATCTCGATCCATTCGCCCTCCCAGAACCTGTTCTAATGAATGATCTAAGCTGAACTCGAACCTACCTAATTTACAATGGGGACATTGAAAATCGTAGGCATGGGGGGTTATGAAAGTGCAAAACACTGTGAAAATCATGTCACAAGAAAAGGTTTCATCAAAAAAATCACATATTCCAAAAATACCAAAAAAATGAAAAAATTCATGAAAAAGAACAAAAGAATTGAGAGGAGAGAAAAATTTTGAGGACATATCAAATCTTGAAGAGAAAAAGGGAGAAAACTAAAAAAATGTCAAAAGTAGTACAAGTTGAAAAGAAAAAGAAAAGAGATAGTCATTAGTAAGAAATTAAAGAATTAACTGAGTTCTAGACCATATCAAGAAAAAGAAAATGAAAGAAGTGCTCATAAAACATAGAAGAGATTAATAGGAATGTTGATTTTAGGCCTCTTGGGCTATACTCCTAAGCTTAAAAATTCAAGTATCCGCTAAGATCTGGATAGTTCTCAAGAGGTTGAGGAAAATGCGAAGCTTAAGTATTAGGTCTAAGGCTTAGGGAGTATCCGGCCTCATTAACTGACCTCTAGTTTGCGGGACTCGATAACCTAAGTACCCTAATCCACACATAGTCTGGTTTAGTATGCATAAATATCAAAATCACGCAAATGCATTTAAATTGTTCTGAAAAAGTCACCTAGATTAGGAGCGGCTGATTAACACAAGTTGATTTAGATGAGTCCCAATGCAGAGAGGCGGGAAATTCCCCTCGAACATGCGCAATAACATATCGTCTCCTCGATGCTTGTCTCCTAGGATATCTACATATCTTATTGGGGGCATTTAGGCACCCTGTGCTGGTTTAGATGTCATGGGCGGCTTTATCTCGAAATGCCGATTACCAGGGTCTGGATTTAGCTACAGAACACCATGGGCGAAATTATCTCAAAATATCGAAAGCTAGGGTTCTGGGGGTTGCCATGGGTGGTGCTATCCTGAAGCACCAATTGCTAGGGACCCTTCGAGGATTGATCATGGGGACTAGGAATCCGATACAGACCGTGTTGTGAAGCCAATCCGAACCTAGAAATAAAAAGAAAAGAGAGAGAAAACTCTCCAAACAAAGAAAATTCCTCTATCTCTCTCTTACAAAAATGCACTGCAAACTGAACCAAGGCTAAAATATGTTACAAGCATGGGTGCTTTAACTGCTGAGTTCAATGAACCTTAGGATAGTTCCTGTGGGCCTTAAAAACCTTCGCGGTAGACTGAGGCTAGAGCTAGTCAAGTTTGGATCTTGGTTGGTACTTGAGTACCTCTAGTCCTACTATTGGCATTCTAACCTAATCTATAGAAGAAAGCACACACCACAAATTTGAGTATCAAAATGATTACATGGTCTAGAATCAAAGTTAAAACCTTAAAATTTTTCTAAGGGACTAGCAAAAGCTTGGCATGGGGGTATGATGGGGACCACCATCATGAGTCTTAACTAGCACATTTTGACCCAATGAAGAGAATAAAAACTACTACATAACCAACTGAAGTCCTAATTCACTACATAACTTTTCTAAGAGAAAAACTTGAAACAAGGGATGAAACTATAATTTTACCAATATAGTACAACAACAGGTTTTCTCAAGGGCTAAATAAAGGTCAAAGGGTCTTAGTAAGACAATAAGTGGGTTGGATTAGATAAAAAAGGGTTTGTGTGTACCCTGTAAATTAAATGACTTCTTGAAATCCTAAAATAGACCCACTTGATTAACCAAGGTTTTGGTCATGATAAAATTCACCTAAACCCTTTAAAAATCATAGAAAATTATTCTCTAGGGTTTAGCATTTTCAATTTGGCCATTGAAACCCATCTTGACCTAGAATGGGGTCTCAAACAGATATTTACCCTAAATTAGGTTTTTGCATAAATTTTCCAATCAAACGTGGTCAAACCCAAAATCCAACTTCACCATTGGATTCCTTAGGTCCAAATTAGGTTTGTACCAAAATTTGAACCCAAGTTGAGTTTGCCTTGACCTAGTTTGCAAAAAGGTCTAGTCTGATTACATTTGTACCCTTATCTTTCAAAAACCTTTAAAAAAGGCCCCCTTGCTTCTTCATCAATTTCGCAATTAGGTCCATCCGCCATTATAGCGGAGGAATCCGACTCTGGTGAGCATTGGAAGGCAGTTCCTCCCTGATTGCTCAGAGAATCCCCTTCAAAATTGGAAGGGAGATTCTTTGAGAAAATCCCTCCAATGTGAATCCAGTTTGATGCCCTAATTTCTTCCCAATCTCTCATGCGAATGCATGGGAGATTTGGGTCTCTTTTGAGTTTCCTTCTTCGGCGAGCATGCCTTGCTTGGAAGCTTGGCTTCCAATCACAAATCCCCCACAAGAGATCTATTTAAGAAGCCCTAGATCCAACCGCATCCCCCAAGCTTGAATTCAACCGGAGACCCTCTCAAATTCTTCTCTCGTCCTCTAGTTGATTCGCTCGTCAAGCTCCGGTTAGCTTCGCTACTCTCCGTCATCATCCGACCACAATATCAATGGCAGGCTCTTCATCCTTGCTTTCATCCGCGTCGCGCAGCACCCGCCGATGCCCTTATCTCCCCTTCATCCTAGCCGACCGTATCTCTCTGAGCACCTTCGTCTCCGGCATTGGCAGTATGCGTCCGACGCCATCTTTGTCTCCCCTTCGTCTCCTAAAACCCTAGCTAAGTTCCCTTTCCCCTCTACTTTCTTTTTCACCCTTTATTTCCCAAAATCAACCACTGCCGACCTCCATCACCCTCATCTACTTCATCTCCAGCCACCACCTCCAACGAGGCCGCTCCACCTCCACAGGCCATCCCACCGCTCGCTGACCAGCCCATAAGCTTCCCCTCAAGCCACTGAACACTTCCCCCCACTTCACACATCACTCAACTCACTCACGCACCTCACTGAGCACACCAACACCTCCGCACACAGTGTGCCCTAGGCACGCTCGCACAGGTGTCCCCACGCCATGCTAACCACCCCAGCACATTTTGCGTGCCTCAGTGACATTTACCGAGTGATCTGACGAGGCCGCGAGGCCATCTTTGTGATTTCAGGTACAGGCATCCTCTGCCATTGGTGACCAAGCTTGAAGCAAGCTTGAGGTCGCTCCAGGCTTTGCCAGTTCCAGGCCTTTGTCCCAGATTGTGCGGAAAACTCTCGAGCACAAATCCAGGCTATCAATTGGAGTCAAAGAGCCTCGATAGTGAAGGAATTGGAAGACCACCTCTATTGCGGGCACACGAGAACAAGGGCATGCGTTTAGTCCCACATCGGCAGCTGCGAAGCGACCGAAGGCACGTAAGTTGAATTTGTGCCATAGCATTATCGCCTCTGAATCACGGGGTGAGATCCCTCTCACCTGATTGACTTGGTCTCGTCCACGCTTACGCCCCACAAGCCTAGCTGACCCGACCCGATCTGCACTTCTCACCTACCACTGCCCGTCGATGGACCTGGTCTCAGGTACGTACCTAACCCGATTACCCAAATACGTGTGGCTCTGGGAGAGTGGAACCTAAGAGTGAAAGAGAGGAGAGTTGTGCGTGGGTAAGGGGTAGCTTTTATTGCAGGCTGAAGAGAAGGAGAAGTGAAGCTGAAGAAGAAGAAGGAGAAGCTAAGGATGAAGAGAAGCTAAGGTTCATGGTAGAGAAATGCAAAGAAGGTAGAAGTAGAAGCTAAGGAAGAAGAAGGAGAAGCTAAGGAAGAAGGAAGACAGAGGCCAAAGATAAAGAGAAAGAAAGAGAAGAGGCAGCCGATAGAGAAAGAAAAAGAGAAAGACAGAGTTAAAGAAAGAAAGAAGGAAGGAGTAGAAGCAGAAGAAGGAAGAAAGAGGAGGAGCCGCAGAAGTGAAGCAGAGAAAAATTAGAAAGAAGGAGCACTGTAGCATTAGTTTAAGTCGTCTGATTTACAAATCAGACGTCCAATTTGAGTTTAATTCATATTCATATACATTGAGTTCTTTAGTATTTTGTGATCTCCTTACTCCCATATTTTTGCATTTTGATACTGATATTATTGCATATTCTTTTAAATTCTGAATTGTGATCTTGATTTCTAAATATCAATTTGCTCCCTGTGTTCGACCTCGAATTTCAAATTCGAGTAATAAAATTGTATTTGTTTTGAATGCTTTTTCTGCTATATTACAATGCAATACTTTTAAAACCCGATCTAGCGTCCCTAAACAGGAAGCAACCTGCACTATCACAAATCTGAATAGTCAGACTGGGGTTACCCCAACTCAAAGACTTGCAGGACATTTACCCTCCCAACCCATGCCTGATAAACGCCGGTTTATCATCATTCTTATACACTAAAACAAACCTAGCTCTTAGGAATTTGCTTCACAAGTGGGATTTTGGGCTACATTTAAGCATTAATTAGGTTAGGCATGCATTTCACTTTTTATTGCCCTTTTAATGTGTTTTTATGAGTGTCAAGGATATACAGATTGCTAGATCATTAGAACCCTAGCACTCAAGAAGGCAACTGGTGAAGGACCTCTCACCAGCTGGAACTCAGCTTAATCCAGCTCACCATAGCTGGAATCCAGTTCACCTAAACTAGGGTTAGCTCATCCTAGCTCCATTCAGCTCATCTCAGCTGAATAGCAGCTCAAGAGAGCTCATCATAGCTCACCCTAGCTCAGGTCAGGTTAGATCCAGCTCAACTTAGCTGAGTCTAGCTCATCTCAACTCCCATTAGTTCACAGGGAGCTCTAGCTAGCTCAACTAAGTTGACTGGAGTTCACCCCAGCTTAGGTCCAGCTACATCCAGCTCCAATCAACTCCAGTCAGTTGAAGCTCAAGTCTAGCTCCAGGGGACTTAGCTTAGCTCAACTTAGTTGAGCTAAGCTACCTTAGCTGCCTCAACCAGCTTGATCCACCCTAGGAGCACCAGACCCAGCTCACCTCAGCTCCTTGTGGTAGAACCCAGCTTACTTTAGCTTGGCTCAGCAGCTAGCGAAAGACAAGCAAGATAAGCCAGCAAAATTAGCTCGATGCCATCCTCTTCAGTAGTTGCCAGCACCAGTTCAGCTCTAGACTTCTTCTGTCCAGCACCTCTCCACAAACCGTGGCTCCCATTGCCTTCTCCTCTACTCCATTACTAACTAACAAAGCTTAGCTTAGCTTAGCTTAGCTAGACTCCAGCTCCCTTGGCCATCCACCACCTACAACTTAACCCTAACTAGTTCCACTAACTAAGCCCACCTAGTCCACCTAAGCTCTACCTAGTCCACCCTTGTTTTGGGGCCAACCCAGACCACCTTTTCACCCCTCACCTCCATCCAAGAGACATCTATTTTGGCTCCAACTAAGCCTTCTAGAACCCCCTCCTTTTGGTGCCAAAATGACCTTCCATCTACACCGTACACCTACCCCTTCCAAGCCCTATCCACCCTACACCTCACCCTCCTTCTAGAAGCCTTCAAGATGGTGCCAACCCATGGCACCCTTCTATGGTTGGGGCCGCTTTTAGGTGCCCCTTGGCCAGCCCTAACTACCCCCCTTAGCACCCCTTAGGTGGCGCCAACTAACCCTAGCCCTAGGATCAAATTAACCACCCATAACCACCACAAAATTCCATCCTAGCCCTCCACCTATTCACGCCAACCCTACCCCATCCCACTCTATAAAAACCCATCACCTACCACCATTTTATTTTTCCTCCCATTAGTGTAATTCCACCTTACACGCACCATAATTCAAGGCCAAGGAAGAAGAAGAGAAGAAGATTAAGGGGGCATCTACCTGCCTCCTTGGTGCCTTCTTCCCCTTCTTTCTTCTCCCTAGTGCCATGCCAAGGAGGAGGAGCACTTCCCCACCAGGAGGACAGCCAGGCAAGGTGGAGCAAGGGTGGTGCACGCCCACCCTTGGAGGAGGAAAGTTAAGGTGGAAGCTTCCACCTTGGAGGACACCATTTGAAAGAGCTTTACAAGGAAGGAGTTGGAGGACTCTTTTCACACCCGGGAGCTACCAGGCTTGAAGCAACAAGCCATCATCTTCTTCACCATTTCTTTTAGAGGATTTGTGTTTTTATATTCTTTCATTTCAAGTAGATTAAAAGCTTTTCGCTATGTGTTTTGTGTAAAACAAGTTCAATTCAATTGAAGTTGACTTCTTTTAAATTCTTGCCGCAATTGTCTTTTATCTTGATCTGGCACCTTTTCACTTCCTCTCCCTAATTACTCTAGGCCCCTACGTGCCTAGAGTGAGCTTAGGGAGAGGCCTTTCTTGTCACTCTAGCAATAGTTTAGTGGATTAGGTTTAGATCGTCTTTTTTTCGTCAACGACTTTGCGAATGGTCATTATTTCAAAACCCTAAACAAAATATAAATTAAAAAGACCAAAAAGAAAGGTGAATTTCATTTCCAAGAAAGAGATGTATTTTTTGCAAACATTTGGCCTCCTTGGACGACCCTAGATACCCCACTATCTAGGTTTGTAAATTTAAGAGTTGATTGATTTTGCACGTTATAACGACATATTTTACAAACTACGTAAAACTTATTATCACTTTTTGTTGCCATTGCTGGGGAGGCACAGCTTTGCAAATTATTTTTCTCTTGCTTGAAGTGGATCTCATTCCCTTTCTTCTTTCTTGTGTGTGTAGGAACTACAGAAAGAAAGCAAGAATTTGGAAGCAAGAGCTCAAAGTTTCTTTTCTTCTCACGATTTTAGGTTGGTTTCTTCTTTCTTGTCATAGTTAGCCTAAAAGACTACCAAAATACACTAAACTTGTCTTTCTGGATCTTAAAAGTCAAATTTTGGTACAGTGGCACCTTTAAAACCCATTGTTTGATTGATTGCCCCATTAACCACCACTCTACCTTACGTGCAGGTGTTCTATTTTTCGGATCTAGACTTCTGTCTGGATTTGAAAAATCAATTCTGAACACCACAGTCCTCCTAAAATCTTGAAATTTCAACCATAGATTCCAAATCAAGTTGGGAACACCTGTTCAAAATTTCAGAACAATTAGGTTTGCATTTATTTTTTAAAAATTTGTGGACTGCGAGGGGTCACACCCTCTAATCTTCCTTTTTTGCTACTATACGTGAATTTTTAGAATTTTTGTACTCATCCAATTTTTGTAAAATTTAGCTTTCTACAATCCTTGTAAAATTATACACATCATATAAAATCACCAAAATTTTCTGAGGTTGGTGGTGATACTAAAAAGTCCGAGATACGCACGGGTATCATTTTTGGACTTTGACATCAGTACCAATAAAAATTCAAAAAAAATATCAAACAAATTTCTAAAACCTTAGAAAAATATTTTCTAGAATCCTTGTTTGATTTTTCATAAAGCAGTGGTGTTGTTGATCTGTTTGGACCATTACTTAATACAGAAAGCCTAAAAAAATCCATTGGTAGTTAAATTCTGTCCTAGGATCAATTGGATTAGGATTTCTTTTTCATTTTTAGAGATAAACCACTAAAAGGAAATTGATCTCAACACATACAACTTGATTTCCTTTTTTTTGTGGACTCTCAAAACTTGTTTGAAATCTTAAGAAAGGAAACCCTAAAATGCATTAATTTAAAGTAAACCCTAAAAGACAAAAGTACATAAAATTGTGTCACAACTTGCTTTTCATTGGAATAAACTTTTAATTCCCGCACACACACACACAAAAATTGAAATAACAGGGCAATAACCCAATCAACGCTCCTCACATTCCGTGTGCACTTTAGTATCCTAGATCGAATTAAAATCTGTAGCAATTTGACCCCTAAGGTTTCATCAACATAGGCTTGCTATCTAGGTCTTACGTTTTCTTTAGTTAATATCAATTCTACCATCTATATCTGGTGTTCAGGCTAAGCGGCCGTGTCAAACGACTAGTTGCTGGTTTGTACAAGCACCTGGGGATTTTCCTGGGAAATGCTTGGGCCTAAACCTCCCTTTAACAACTTGGCTAGATTTGTTGACAGAACGAGTATTCACTAGTGATTACTTATTTCCTAGGTAGACCAAGTCTTAGGTTATTTTTAGGGAGTCACATTTAGGTTAGGTCTAGAATTTTAATTGCTTGTTTGCACACTTTCTCTCATCTCCATCTCTTCTCCTCCCCTCCCGTTTCTTCCATTTTGCACGGGTGGCGGTCCAAAACTCCACACTTGGAGGGACCACTTGATTTTCATCTCTCCAAAAGGACTTTTCCTGCACTTTTCCTCTTCTTTAAAAATGGAAAATCAAAATTGGTCCTCTAACCTATATGCTAATTATTCTTTCCCAAATCTTTCCACCCAAGAGCTTCTTAATCGGGCTCCCCCACCTAATTTTTACTCCATTATGGCTCAGCTACAAGTTAAGCAACAATAGTTGCATAAGGATTTAACAAACCTAGCCAACCAAGGGAGTCCTGCCACACCTACCCAAGCTCCACACATTCCACATCTCACCCCTTCTTACATCCCAAAGAGACAAAATTTGCATACAACCTGTGCCGAATATAATCATTATTCTAAGGCTTTCTATGGTTCAATGGGGAATTATACTTATTTAAATCATTAACCCACTCAAAATGTCTTAACCTTCTAGGAGCAATTGCAAAATTCCTTTAATTGGAGGAATTATTTGACTCACTCCTGGACCAATCCAGTTCCTCACCAACAACAAAACTCATTTGGAGGGTATGGTTCAAATCAAACCTATCAATTTGGGCCATCTCAAGAAGACATCAATGCCCAGATGATGAAAACCCTGCAGGAGATGCAAAGAAAAACAATGGAAATAACCCGTGCTATTAATAATCTCAATGATCAATTTGAGGTCATTTCAAACCAAAGACCTGCGGACACTCACCATCCTAGCCCACACCAAACTTTGTCAATCACAGGAACCAACATCAGAATCACACTGCTCATCCTCCTATTAACCCAATATCTCAACACCAATCTAGTTTCTATCAACATCAGCCCCCCCCACCTCCTCCTAGTGATAACCAAACTGCATATGCAGATATGTTGAGTGGGAACACCACCATTGATTTAGGACCTTCAAATCAAATTGATGAAACCCACTCTTAGCCTATGCAAATCAACTCTCCTAACCCCACTCAGGAAGAAGAAAAAAAATCCCAAAAACACTTGATTCAAATCCTACTTCTTACTCTTAAACATTGCAATCCAATCTTTTCGGTAAAAAATCAGAGCCCTCTCACCAAGATCTTTTGGACTTATTTGGGCAAGTCAAGAGGAATATCTCCCTCCTAAATGCCACCCCTGCCTTTGCTAAATTTTTGAAAGAAAAGTTTACTCCAATAAGGGAGGCTCAGAATCTAGGAAGGGTGGTCCTTTCTAAGATAGCAAGCACAGTTGTTCAGAGCAAGTTGCCTCTCACAAAAAAGGACCCGGGCGCATCTCTCATCTCGATTGTCATAAATGACATCACCTTTTCTCGTGCCCCTCTCAACTTAGGTACCTCCATTAATATCATTCCCCCGATCATGTTCGAGGAATCTCGCTTAGGTGATTTTAAACCTACTAAGGTTTAATTTCAATTGGGAGATTGATCTACCATTCAACCACGGGGAATCATTGAGGATCATATTGTCAAGGTCAGGAATTGTCTAAATCTAATAAATTTTTTGGTCCTTGACATAGAGGTACTTGCAGCTCTCACTAACACCATTCTTGGAAGGCCCCTTCTGATTACCGCAACAACTAATATCAACTCTCATTCTGGGAAAATGAATATAAGTTGCGGTAACCAAATTTTCTCATTAGATTTATTTCAAGCTTCCAAGAGGTCCATTGATCATAAAATTTTTGAGAACATTGATAATACAATGGAACCAATTTGTGAGAAATCTTTAGCTTTGACCACCATGGATCTAGATTTTATTGATTCCTATTCTAAGGATGATTTTGTGGGTTTGACTTTTACTCTTTTAATCTTCCTGATTTTTCACCAAAAACATCCACACTTACGTCACCCACCCTACATCTCATTGACTCCTTTCTCCTTCCCTTTCCATTGGACCTACCACCTAACCCACCCAAGTTTAGCATTTTACATGAACTTAAACCATGGCCAGACCTAGGTCATTTTTCCATTTTTCCATTTCATTTTGATCCCTATTTCTTTATCAATCATCTTTTTAGGGATCTTGAGGAAAACACATTTCTTGAGGACATTCAAGTGTCGAACTATTTACATGATTGTCTGTCCTCTATGCATACCTTCACACCTGGCTGAATGGCGTGAAAGATATCACTGGATGGGAGGCAACCCATCATTTTTTCTACTTTCTTTTTCTTTCATTTCCTCAGGTTTTGACAATCATAAACCCAACCACCCTTCACTACGGTGATCCCTTTTCCCTCCTAATGCATGAGGACATTGCATATCATAAGCATGGGGGTTGTTTTCAAAATTTTGATGATCGATTTAGGATTTTCAAAACCTAGAAACATGCATTTTTCTTTAGTAATTTTAATTTCCTTCTTGCATACCCAAAAAAGAAAAATGTTGAAAACTTTTTGAGGAAAATTTTAAAATTGAGACTAAGGTTGAAAACTTACTTTGGGTACAATAAGATTTTATCTTTAACAAACTAGGGATGAGGATATGGATTTGATCATTAGAATTTCAGGGTCTTTCTTTAAACTAGATCAGTGTCCTCCAAAATTCCACCTGAACTCATGATATTTCAAGTGACTTGATCCTCTTTTGTAATATGGAAAGTATGTGGCTTAATTTCTGATTCAAAAGCTTGCATTTCTTATGGAACTTCCTGTGTCAAATTTCACACACAATCCAACACCTAAAAATCACTAAAAATTAGAAAAACCCCTTGTTTGGACTTAGTAAAAGTCTGAAACAGGTCATTGGTTTGAGTTCCCACCACCGAGGAGGAAAATACCTCCTTTGAGGATGCATTGTCAACATGTTACTGCCTCGGTGCTACTCCATTTCTATATTTCATATCTTTAGATGGAGCATTAAAGCACATTTTAGCAGCTCAAGTGTCTTTGACAGTGCTCTACCTATAGTGTTGGAGCAAGAGCTTGAGTTTGCTTGGAGCGCCCCTTTACATCGCATTGTGTTTTGGGGTTGTGAGCTTCTAGGTGGTGTCTTGGACAATGCTATCCCGAAGTACTGGCGCCAGAGCCCCCTCAAGGATTGGTAATGGGAATGATGATCCTGACACATCTGTTGTAAGACTAAGCTAAAAATAAGTATCAGGGAGGAAAAAAAATTACCAAAAACACACCCTTATAAATGTTGGCTTCTCACAAGCATGACACAAGGTTTTTAAGGTTTTTGCAAGTTGCGAATCAGATTCAAGAGCCAAAAAATCCTAAAAACAAAAATTTCAAGTCATCTGAATTAACAAGGGGTTAATCTGTAAATTTTTTGGAGGATATATTGATCCCATTTTGTCTAATTTTTGGATCCAAAAATAAATCCCGATGTTTATCTTTAACAAATCCCATACCTCCTGTGTTTCAACCAACCAAGGTCCCTTATTCTTTTTCTCCTCAAAAGTCGAAAAAATTAGATTTCGCAAAAAATTTCATTTTGTAAAAATTAAAGTTTTCCTAAGAGACTTGCAAAAGATAAACATGTGGGTGTGATAAACGTCAATTTATCATCATTCTTATACATTAAAACAAACCTAGCTCTTAGGATTTTTCTCCGCAAATGGGTTTTTGGGCTGCATTTAGGTATTAATTAGGTTAGGCATGCATTGCACTTTTTACTATCTTTTTAATGTGTTTTTATGAGTATTAAGGATATATAGATTGCCAGATCCTTAGAACCCTAGCACTCAAGAAGGCAACTGCTGAAGGAGAAGCTCTCACCAGCTTGATCCAACTCACCATAGTCGGAATCCAGCTCACTTGAACTAGGGTTAGCTCATCCTCGCTTCATTCAGCTCATCTCAACTGAATGGCAACTCAAGAGAGCTCATCTTAGCTCACCCTAGCTTAGGCCAGCTCAGATCTAGCTCAACTTAGTTGAGTCTAGCTCCTCCCAACTCCCATTAGTTCACAGAAAGCTCTAGCTAGCTTAGTTAAGTTGACTGGAGTTCACCCCAGCTCAGGTCCAGCTACATCTAGCTCCACTGAACTCCAGCCAGTTGAAGATGACTTCATTTCAGCTCAGGAAGCTCAAGTCCAACTCCCGAGGACTCAGCTTAGCTCAACTCAGTTGAGCTAAGCTACGTTAGCTGCCTCAACCAGCTTGATCCTCCCTGGGAGCACCAGACCCAACTTACCTCAGCTCCTTGTGGAAGAAGCAAGCTTACTTTAGCTTAGCTTAGTAGTTAGTAAAGAACTAGCAAGCTAAGCCAGCTAAAGTAGCTCCATGCCATCCTCTTCAGCAGTTGCTAGCTCTAGTTTAGCACCTCTCCACAAACCCTAGCCCCCATTGCCTTCTCCTCTACTCCATTACATGCTATGCTAGCTTAGCTAGACTCCAGCTCCCTTGGCCATCCACCACCTACAACTTAACCCTAACTAGTTCCACTAACAAAGCCCACCTAGTCCACCTAAGCTCTACCTAGTCTACCCTTGTTTTGGTGCCAACCAAAGCCACCTTTTCACCCCTCACCTCCTTCCAAGAGACACCTATTTTGGTGCCAACTAAACCTTCTAGAACCCCCTCCTTTTTGCACCAAAATGACCTCCCATCTACACCGTACGCCTACCCCATCCAAGCCCTATTCACCCTACACCTCACCCTCCTTCTAGAAGCCTTCAAGTTGGCACCAACCCATGGCACCCTTCCATGGTTGGCGCCACTTTTAGGTGCTCCTTGGCCAGCCCTAACTGGCCCCCTTAACACCCCTAAGGTGGCGCCAACTAACCCCAGCCCTAGGATCAAATTAGCCGCCCATAACCACAACCAAATTCCATCCTAGCCCTCCACCTATTCACGCCAACCCTACCCCCATCCCACTCTACAAAAACCCATCACCTGCCACCATTTTCTTCATCCTCCCATTAGTTTAATTCCACATTACACCTACCATAATTCAAGGCCAAGGAAGAAGAAGAAGAGAAGAAGATTAAGGGGGCATCTACCTGCCCCCTTGGTGACTTCTTCCCCTTCTCTGTTCTCCCTTGTGCCATGGCAAGGAGGAGGAGCACTTCCCCACCAGGAGGATGGCCAGGCAAGGTGGAGCAAGGGTGGTGCATGCCCACCCTTGGAGGAGGAAAGTTAAGGTGGAAGCTTCCACCTTGGAGGACACCATTTGAAGGAGCTTTACAAGGAAGGAGTTGGAGTACTACTTTTCAAGCTCGGATTGGAGCAAGAAGCCATCATCTTCTTCACCATTTCATTTGGAGGATTTGTGCTTTTATCTTCTTGCATTTCAAGTAGATTAGAAGCTTTCCTCTATGTGTTTTGTGTAGAACAAGTTCAATTCAATTCAAGTTGCCTTCTTTTAAATTCTTGTCGCAATTGTCTTTTATCTTGATGTAGCACTTTTTCACTCCCTCTCCCTAATTACTCTAGGCCCCCATGTGCCTAGTGTGACCTTAGTTAGAGGCCTTTCTTGTCACTCTAGCAATAGTTTAGTGGATTAGGTTTAGATCACCTTTTTCTTCATCAACAACTTTGCAAATGCTCATTATTTCGAAACCTTAAAAAAAAATATAAATTGAAAAGACCAAAAAGAAAGGTGAATTTCATTTCCAAGCAAGAGACGTATTTTTTGCAAACATTTGGCCTCCTTGGACGACCCTAGATACCCCACTATCTAGGTTTATAAATTTAAGAGTTGATCAATTTTGCATGTTATAATGATGTATTTTACAAACCGCATAAAACTTGCATCAATGCCCAACCCTAATCACCAGGGGAACCAGTATCTGGGCAGAAATCCCAGCTACTCAAATTAGCCTCATACTAATCCACCACCTTAGCAGCCACCCAGGTTTTTACAACAACAGCCCCCCCACCACTTCCAAATAATACAACTACACATGCAGTTTCGTTGAGGAGTGGGAAAACCACCACTAATCCTGGGCCTTCACAAAAACTTGGTGAAATCCCCATCCCTGTGCAAATTGACTCTCCACTCCCATATTAGGAAGAAAAAGAAACACAAAAATCTTAGGACACGACTCCTATCCCTTTTCCACATGCTCTCCACCCAACCACTAATCGAAAATAGCAATCTGAGCCCACCACAGAAGAACTCATGGATTTATTCGGGCAAGTTCAAATCAGTATCCCTCTCCTAGATGCAATCAAGTGTATACTTGCCTATGTCAAATTTTTGAAGGAGATTTGTACTCCGAAAAGGCAGGCCAAAAATCTAGGACAGGTACATCTTTTGGAGACAGTAAGCTCTGTCATACAGAGCAAGCTACCTCCTAAGACGAAAGATCCAGGGGTGCCATTAATTTCAGTGATTATTAATGATACTACTTTTGATTACACCCTCCTTGAATATCATTCCTACGATTGTCTGTCTTCTGTGCATACATTCACGCTTGGCTGAATGGCTTAAAAGATAGCACTGGATGGAGTAACCCATCATTTTTCCTGCTTTCTTTTTCCCTCTTTTTTTCCAGGTTTTGACCAACCTAAACCCAATCGCCTTTCACTAAAGTGATACCTTCTCCTTCCTAATGCATGAGGACATTGCATATCATAAGCATGCGGGGGTGTTTTTAAAATTTTGACGATCGATTTAGGAATTTCAAAACCAAAAAATATGCATTTTTCTTTAGTCATTCTTTTTTTTTTTGGATGCATACCCAGAATAATAAAATAAAATAAATAAAAATAAAAATGTTGAAAATTTTTGAGTAAAATTTTGAAATCGAGACTAAGGTTGAAAACTCACTTTTAGTACAATGGGATTTAATCTTTAACAAACTAGGGATAAGGATATGGATCTGATCATTAGAATTTCAAGGTCTATCTTTAGAGTAGATCCGATATCCTTCTCTAAAATTTCACTAGAACTCATGATAGTTTAGGTGACTTGATCCTCTTTTGTAATATGGAAAGTATCTGGCTTAGTTTCTGATTAAAAAACTTGCATTTCGTGCAAAACCACTTGTGTCAAATTTCACACATAAACCAACACCTAAAAATAACTAAAAATTAGAAAAACCCCCATGTTTAGCCTTGTAACGGGAATGATGATCCCGACACATTTGTTGTAAGACTAAGCTAAAATTAAGTAAGAGGGAGAGAAAAAAAGTTTTAAACCAAAAACATGCCCTTATAAATGTTGGCTTTTCATAAGCATGGACACAAGGTTTTAAAGGTTATTGCAAGTTGTGAATTAGATCCAAGAGCCAGACAAAATCTTAGAAACAAAAATTTCAAGTCATCTGAATTAACAAGGGGTTAATTTGTGAATTTTTTGGATGATATATTGATCTCATTTTTGTCTAATTTTTGGATCTAAAAAGAAATCCCAATGTTTATCTTTAACAAATCCTGTACCTCCTGTGATTAGACCAACCAAGGTCTCGTAATCTCTTTCTCTTCAAAAGTCGAAAAAATTAGATTTCCCTAAAATTTCATTAGGTAAAAATTAAAGTTTTGCTAAGAGACTAATAAAAGATAAGCATGGGGGTGTGATAAACACCAGTTTATCATCATTCTTATGTATTAAAACAAACCTAACTCTTAGGATTTTACTCCGCAAACAGGTTTTTGGGTTGCATTTAGGCATAAGTTAGGCTACGCATGCATTTTACTTTTTGTTGTCTTTTTAATATATTTTTGTGAGTGTTGGGGATAACTAGATTGTCAGATCCCTAGAACCCTAGCACTTTGGAAGGCAATTGGTGAAAGAGAAGCTCAAACCAGTTGGAACTCAGCTTGATCCAACTCACGATAGTTGGAATCTAGCTCACTTGAGCTTGAGTTAGCTCATCCCTGCTCCATTCAGCTCATCTCAGCTGAATGGTAGCTCAAGAGAGCTCATCTTAGCTCACCTTAGCTTAAGTCAGCTTAGATCCAGCTCAACTTAGCTAAGTCTAGCTCATCTCAGCTCCCATCAATTCATTGGGAGCTTTAGCTAGCTCAGCTGAGTTGACTGGAGTTCACCTCAACTCAAGATCAGCTACATCCAACTCCACTCAACTCTAGCTTGGTGAAGAAGACTTCATTTCAACTCAGGAAGCTCAAGTCCAGCTCCTGGGGACTCAGCTTGGCTCAACTTAGCTGAGCTAAGCTTCCTTAGACACCTTAACCAGCTTGATCCTCCCCGGGATCACCAGACCTAGCTCACCTCAGCTCCTTTTAGTAGACGCCAGCTTACTTTAGCTTGGCTTAGTAGTTAGTAAAGAACTAGCAAGCTAAGCCAGCTAAAGTAGCTTCATGCCACCCTCTTCAGTAGCTGCTAGCTCTAGTTTAGCTCGAAACTTCTTATGTCTAGCTCCTCTCCTCAAACCCTAGCTCCCATTGCCTCATCCTCTACTCCATTACTAGCTAAGCTAGCTAAGCCAAGCAAAGCTAAGCTAGCTTAGCTTTGTTTGGCTTAGCTAGGCTCCAGCTCCCTTGGCATTTACCACCTTAAAACCCAACCTAACCAACTCCACAAATTAACTCCACCTAAGCACCACATAATCTAATCCTACTTCCACCTCACCTTGGAGCCAACATAGCCTACCCACTACCTCCAAAAGCCACAAAAAAGTGCCGTTAAAACCACCTTTAACTACCCTTGTTTTGGCACCAAAAACACCCTCCAAAAATCCCTACATCTCATCCCTACACCTACCCTTTTAACCACATCTAGCCATCCACCTAACACCCCCTTTTAGAAGCCTTCGTGGTGGTGCCAAAACCAAGGCACCTCTCCATGGTTGTCGCCACCTTTAGGTGCCTCTCCACCACCACAAGCATCACCTTCACATCTCCCCACTTGTCGCCAACCATCCTCCACCATAAGATCACCTAACCACCTCTTAAAAGCCATCCTAGCCCTGCACTTCATCTCCACGCCAACCACCACTTTCCACCTCTATAAATACCTATCACCTACCACCAAAAAAATCATCCTCCATTAGTGTTAACTCTACCTCATACCGACTTATATCCACATCCAAGAAGAAGAAGTAAGGAAGAAGATTAAGGAGGTTAACCCTTGCCTCCTTGGTGCCTTCTTCCTCTCCATTCTTCTCCTTGTGCCATGCCAAAGAGGAGGAGCATTCCACTAGGAGGACGGCTAGGCAATTGGAGGAGGAAGGGTGGTCCATGCCCACCCTTGGAGAAGACTTGAAGGTGGTAGCTTCCACCTTGGAGGAGCCAAGGCACTCCCCCCTTCTAGGGCTTGCCAGGAGGAGACCACATCTTGGTTAAAGAAGAAGGAGAAGGAGGAGCCCTTTTTAACTATAGGAGCAACCACAGTTGGAGTAAGATTTTCACCATCTTCACCATCATCATCTAGGATTTTTGTTTCATTTGCCTTTTTTAGTGTCATTTTTTGTCATAGAAGCTTTCCTCTACAAGTGTAAAACAAAAATCCGTTTCCTATAAAATTGCCTTTTCAATTTGATGCATCTTCTTGCTTTGATTTTGTTTTAGCACTTTCACACCCCCTTCCTAATTATCCTAGGCCCTCACTTGCCTAGGGTGAGCTTAGGAAGAGGTCATTCTTGTTACCTAGTTTCTAAGTTAGGAGTAGTCTTTTTCTCGTCTTCAACTCCGCGTATTGTCGTTATTTCAAAACTTGTAAAAATTATATATTCTAAATTACCAAAAAGAAAGTTGATTTCCATTTCCAAGTAAGAGACAATATTTGCATACATTTGGCCTCCTTAGACCACCCTAGATACTTCCCTATCTAGGATTATAAATTTAAAAGCGACTCAGATTTTGTGTGTTGCAACGATCTTAGAAACCCTAATTACAAACCACGCAAAAACCCGATCATGCACCTGTCCTAGGTTTTTAGTCTACCTTTTGGGAGTATAGATATCTTTTAGAAATTTGGCATAGGCAGGAATATACTTGATTGCATTTAGGAGAGGGTTATTGATTTGAACTTGCTCGAAGAAATCCATGAGTTCTTCAGTCGTGGGCTCAGATTTCTTTTTTCGATTGGTAGTGTAGTAGAGAGCTTAGGGAAAAGGGGCAGGAGTCGTGTCCTGTGATTTTTGTGTTTCTTTTTCTTCCTGAGTATGAAGTTGAGAGTCAATTTGCATAGGAATGATAGGGGTTTCACTAGGTTGTTGTGAAGGCCTGGGATTAATGGTTGTTTTCCTACTTCTCAATGTAACTGCATGTGCAATGGGATTATTATTCAGAGGAGGTGGCGGGGCCTGTTATTATGAAAACCTGGATGGTTGCTGAGGTGTAGGATTGATGGGAGGCTGATTATAGTGGTTTTGATTTTTGCCATAATAATGGTTCCGTTGACTATTATGGTTGGGCATGGGTTGGGATGGTAAATGTACTGCATGTCTTGGAGTAACCCCAATCTGACTATTCAAATTTGTAATAGCACAGGCTACTTTCGCCATTTTGTTCTGCATTTCCTGCAAGGTTTTCATCATCTAGGCATTGATGTCTTCTTAAGATAGCCCAAATTGATAAAAATTCTAATTCGACCCATACCCACCAAATTGATTTGGTTTTTGGTGAGGAACCGTGTTGTTCTACAAGTGGTTTGAGTAGTTCTTCCAATTGGAGGAAATTCTAAATTGCTCTTGAAGGTCAGAGATATTTCAGTGGGGTTGGGATTTGGATATGTGCGATTCCCCAGTGAACCATAGAAAGCCTCAGAATATTGATTATAATCAGTCAGGGTAGTGTTTAAATTGTGCAAATTTTCTCTCTGTGGAATGTTAGGCAGGGTTAGATGTGGAACCTGTGGAGCTTGGATGGGTGTGGCATGTCTTTCCTCAAATTTCTTTTGATTTATTTGCATCTGGTCGAGTCGTTAGGCAATCATTTGAAGTTTGTCTTGAGTGATGGAAATGGATTGAGTGCCTATTTCATGAACACCAAACTGTGGGTTTGAAATTCTGTCAATGGTGGTCATGGATGCCTAATTAAAGGAGTTTTCACTCATTTCCTAGAATAAAACATAGGTACTTTTAGCATCTTTATTTAAGAAGTTGTCACCACATGAGTCATCAATGAAACATCGAATTTGATCTTCTAATCCATGATAGAAGATCTACACGAGCTACCATAAGGGAATTGTAATTTCCCAATGGAGGGGGTCAGATTTGCGTGATATATAAAAATGTGGAAATATAAATTGACAATCTCACAATAGCACACAATTAAACAAGTATGCAAGGATTTTTAGGTGGAAACCCAAACCTGAGTAAAAACCACCACCTAAGTCTCTCAACTAAGGATTTCCCGATCGACCGAGTTAATCAAATCCACTAATGAGTTACTTAAACGAGGGTGACTCAACCTCAATACAACCACGCTACTTACACGAGGGTAGCGTACCTCAAATCCCTTCTCTTCATGAGAAGTATTTAGTCCATCGATGAAGACGGGAATTCGCAAAGTGAATACCCAACCAAAGACAATGAAAATACAACAGTCTTATAGAGCCACAAATATAAAATGTAAATCTAGCTACTATAGGAAATAGGAAACTTCCCTTTGGTGGAAGTACATTGACTAGCAATGCAAGTGCATGAACCACGCTAGGCATAATGGTACTCTGGTAATCGTAGGTGGGAGAGCAAGTGCATGGCTGGGATGATTCTCTCATGTGTGGAGACTATGGATTTAGAGAGCAAGAACTCTTCTCAAGATGATTTTGACACAAAATGATGTGGAAATGCTAATGCTTGGTGTGTCTAGCAAAGGACGGCTCCCCTTCTATTTATAGATGGCTTAGGAAGGCTTTGGAAGGCCTTGGAAGGCTTCTATAGCCGTTGGGAACAAACACAAGGCAAATTGGATCAGAATCAGGGTCATTAATGATTTTGATAGGGTTATCAGATGTCTAGGTGATGTAAACATGTTTACACTACATAAGATGTATATTTATGCACGTTCTTAAGCATAGAATTGCATTACATACTATAAATATTGCATAGCATGCATCATCTTGCATTTAGATTAGTCTGAATAAAATGGAGGTTAATTATCTTCTTTTATGTTCAGGGACAGGGTAAATTTTTATCGGGGCCTCGGATCGAAGATGCAACTGTACAGATTTGATCAGGGTGACGATTGGAGTTCAACAACTCCAAGATCACCCTAATCAGACATCTGTATCATCAGATAGAGACTGAGGAACCCTAGAAGATCAAGGGCCAAGATGGTGTGAATCTGCACTTGAGACGACAAATCCGACTGCATGGACAGATTCGGATCGATGATCGCAGTCTAACGGTGTGAAAATTGACTCAATCTGACAACCGTGGCGCCATCTACATCATCCAGAAGATGGATGGCCAAGATGGAGCACATGGTGCCACCTCGGCCGCCCAACCAGCCACCCTCAACTTCTGAAGCCGCTACCATCCACGCATCTCCACCGTTGGATCAAGATCCAACGGCTGAGAGTGCATCCCATCCGGTGCGCCCATTCTCTGAAGCATCAACTGAAGAGCTGCCTCGACTGTTGGATCTCAATCCAACGATCCTGATCGCGCGCGCATAAGTCAGCCCTCCTGCCCATCCACGTGCGTAGCGCATTGGTCGAACGCGCTCGCGAGATCTAGAGGCGCACGTTCGCAAGAGGTGTTGAGGCGCGGAGGTGCGGGCACGATTGACCCCCCAATGGTGATTTAGCGGCTGCAAGCGCCCAATCTAGATAACGCACCAGCACATGCCCGCGCATAACACGAGATCGCACGCGCTAGGTGCGCGTTGAGGCACGACGGTTATGAAATTTTAGTCGTTCGATCTCATGATCGAATGACCAAGACTTGATGAATGTGGGCAGCGTAGGAGGTGAGCGGGCGGCACACATCGCCCACGACTGGGGCTTTAGTGACGCTTAATTCCGTTACTAAAGACCCCTTATTTAATATTTTGAAATTGTAAAGACCAAATTGCCCTCACCCTTGCAACTATAAAAGGAGACCCCTTCCATATGAAATGGGCATCCCTTCCTTCTCTTCTCTCCCTCTCCAAAGCTCAAGAGAAGCTTGTCTCACACCCAGGATGCTTCTCAAGAGATAAAGTCAAATTTTTGCCCCCATTTCGGAAGCGGATTCCGCGACGACGACGACATGCTGCTTCGTTCCTGTTCTTCTTGCTTCCTCCTCCTTCTTCCCGCTCTGTTCCCCTTCTTCCAGGAGTCGTCTCGTCTGGCTCATCCTCCAAGCGATCGTCGAGGAGGATATCTCTCTCTCCATTCTTTTTACTGCTTTCTAGAGTAGATTTACTATTTTCTAGAGTAATCATTTTTGCTTTCTAGTCGTAATGAGTAGTGTAACGAACAACCTCTTTGATAATGAAATCCATGTTCATTCTACATCCCTTTTTGCTTTTGTTTGTAATATTCTCCCTCTCTCTCTTCTATTTATTGTAAATAGATAGATAGTTTCCAATCATCTATTCTACTTCGTGACAAATAAAATAAATGCATATTTTTAATCAAATGTCCTCCTCCCTGAGTTCGACCCAGGATTTCTATTCTGGTATAAATTTTATTTGTTGAACACGAGTTATTCGCTTTCAAACTACAATGACAGGTTTTCAAAACCAAATACGATAGCGTAGTAACACGTTGCTTCAACACTGGGGAAACTATCAAACGTCTGGAAACTACTCTTAAGATGTTTGGAAACTAAATTAGAGGTCTAATCCTAGACGGGTTTCGTTACTGACTTGAGGCAAACCTAAATAGGGTTCTTGTGTAAGTTGGTCAGACAACTTGTCGGACGTTTGGCACTAGGTCTGGATGTCTGGAATCCTAGATTACTGTAGGAATGGATTTCCCGAGGCACAAATGGCTAGATTACTGATAAGAGGTGATTTTGGCCTAATCGAGGATGAACGTCTATATATCAAACGTCTAAGATTCTCTACGTACGTCTAATAGAAGATTAAGGGTCAAACCTCAACGATTATATTTCTAAGCCAACATTCCACTAATTGGAGGTCAGGCAATGTCACCAGACATCTGTTAAAACGTCTGGACTAAGGCCTGGACGTCTAAATCTGGAAAACATTGAGTGGTTCTCTAGCCTAAGTGTTTTGGACGTCTGACCAAACAGTCAGACGTCTTAAAATTCAAGATCAGACTTCTGAAGTCCAAATTGAACGTCTGATCAGGCTGTCTAATGCCTACTTTGGTTTTCTAAGTTCTCTAGGTGTTGTCTAAGTGTCCTAGGGTTTAATAAGTGATCCTAGGACTTAAGGTAGGCTACTTTGAGGCTCTTTAACAGATAATCTAAGAAATAGAAAGTAAAAAATAGAGTACATGAATAGAACAAACATCTATCCTATTCGTCATGTCTATCTACAAGCTCTTGCTCCAAGCGAAGCTTCTTCACCTCCAACGAGCTCCTCCAATCCACTTTGGACATGAGCTTGAGGTCCTTCACACTTGTATCCATTTGCAATTAACCTGAAATCTTGGACTCGATTGGAAATGTTAAATAACAAGTGTTTTGTTATCATCAAAATCAATGATCATGGTGCCCTTGCGCCAACAATCTCCCCCTTTATGATGATGACAAATCCATAACTAATAATAAAAAAAATTCTCCCCCTTTTTGACATTATCAAAAAGGTTTCATCAATTTTCATTCTCCTATACTCCCCCTTAAAACATGCTCTTCTAATTTTGGATTAATTTCCTCTTTTCAACAAGAGTAACAATCTCCCCTTTTTATAATAACAAGATAGATATATATAAATCCCCCTTTCTATAGGAAATATGGCTAATTTTTAAGTCCTCCACATTAATGATGGACAATTCTCTTATCAGCTTTTAACTCCGCCTATCTAAATGCTATTGATTAAAAGGATAGAGTTGAGAGTGTACCTCACTTACCATGGCCAATAGAATGACCCAAATGGAGGTTGATGCCAAATTGGATGGGGCTCCCATCTGAAGCTTGGAGGTTCGGGCATCGGTGCTGATCTCCAATCGATCGGTCGGTGTGTGCCGGTTTGATCACCCGTCAATCTTCTCGTCGATCTTCTGGTCTTCCTCCTTGGTCTTGATGTTGGTTCATCTAGCTTGAGTAGACCATTTTCCATCTTGTAGGTCTAATCCTTCAAATTATAATCTCCCTTGAAACCTACAAAACAAGAGTCTAATTTATCTTTCAGTATCCAAGTTAGCTTGGATCCAGATTTGTTAGTGGGTCACCTTGATAAAGATCCTTTCTCAACCTTAGGACTAGAGAAATTATCTAATTTGTTGATTAAATTATTGGAATTTTCTCTAAGACATGCAAATTCTTTTTCTATAGCATGCATCTTAATTTTCAAATAAGAAAATTTCATTTTCAAACTTTTATTCTCCTCAATCAATTTATTATTTTCATTGATTAAATTATTATTATCTAACAACAAATTATCATTTTTGTGACTAGAACTACTTTCTAGATCCTTAATTTGAATCTCTAACCTTTCATTTTTGGATTTTAGAATGCTAAGATTCCATTTAATACTTTCGTTTTCTACTTTTAATGACTTACTAACTTCATAAAGTTCATGAAAAGCATCTTGGAAATTGGAATTTACCTCATCGTCCCCACCGTCACTATCGCTATCACTTGCCATGGCCATGAATCCCATGCAAGCGACTTCGTCCTTCTTTTCAGGATCTTCCTCTTCTTCCTCCTAGCTTGAATCGTACCACGTAGCTTGGAATGCTTTTTTCTTGTATTTCTTTCCCTTCTCATTATTCTCCTTCTTGAGAAGAGGGAACTTGGGTTGAAGATGCCCCTTATTGTTGTAATGATAGCAATGTCTTGGGCTTTCCTTCTTTTCCTTCTCCTTTTCCCTATAGAACTTAGAAAATTTTTTAAATAAAATTCTAAGATCTTCGTCGAAGCTTATGTCACTATTCAAAGTGACTTTGAGAGCCAAAATCTTCCTTGGCTTTGGCTCAAGAGTGTCCTTCATCTTCATCTTGAAGGCCATGAGGTTGCCTAAGAGGTCTTCCATGTTGAGCTCCTCAACTTCGTTTGCATCTTCAATTGCAGTGACCTATTCCCATTCTAATCCAAGGGAGCGAAGTAGCTTTCCTTGAAGCTCCCCCTTGATGAAGGTCTTACCTAAAGCTTTCAGACTATTAACAATGAAAGTGAACCTAGTGTTCATCTAAATTAAAGACTTATTAGATTTCATGGGAAAAGACTCAAATTCTTGAGATAAAATATTAATTTTAGAGGCTCTTACCTTGGACGTATCTTTGTGTGTTACCTAAAGAGTGTGCCATACCTCATATGCGGTGGCGCATTGAGATATCTAGTTGAACTCCTCAAGGCTTAGCATGCAGTACAACGCATTCATTGCTTTTACGTTGAGGGAAAGCTCGTGGGCTTGCTACAACGAGTAGCCTACGGCGAGTCTCGCCAAGACTTCGTATGGGGTTTCACATCGTCCCTATAATGCAAAGACGGTGGCTTGAAGCGACATCCTCATCCTTAGTTTCTAATTGCCGTAGTTGCTTCTGTCGAAGTATGGTGGTCGAATGGTAGACTACCCCTCCCAGTGTCTCATGGAAAAAATGCTTCCCTCCATGATCTCTTGCCGGTGTGTTACGTTGATCTGCAAGACCTGCTTTGATACCAAATGTAATTTCCCGACGGGAGGGGGTGAGATTTGCGTGATATATAAAAATACGGAAATATAAATAGACAATCTCACAATTGCATGTAATCACACAAGTAGCAAGGATTTTTAGGAGGAAATCCAAATCCGAGTAAAAACCACCAACTAAGTCTCTTGACTTAGGATTTCCCGATCGACCGAGTTGATCAAATCCATTAACGAGTCACTTAAATGAGGGTGATTCAACCTCAATATAACCATACTACTTACACGAGGGTAGCGTACCTCAAACCCCTCCTCTTCACGAGAAGTATTTAGTCTCTTGATGGAGATGGGAATTCGCAAAGAGAATACCCAACCAAAAACAACGAAAATACAACAGTCCTATAGAGCCACAAATATAAATGTAAATTTAGCTACTATAGGAAATAGGAAACCTCTCTTTGGTGGAAGTGCGTTGGCTAGCAACGTGAGTACATGAACCACGCTAGGACAGTGGCGCTCTCGTATGTAATCATAGGTGGGAGAAAGAGTGCACAACTGGGATGATGCTCTCAAGTGTGAAGACTATGGATTTGGAGAGCAAGAAGTCTTCTAAACATGATTTTGACACAAAATGATGTGGAAATGCTAATGCTTGGTGTGTCTAGCAAAGGACAACTCCTCCTCTATTTATAGATGGCTTAGGAAGGCTTTGGAAGGCCTTATAAGGCTTCTATAGCCGTTGAGAACAAACCCAAGGCAGATTAGGCAGGAATAAAGGTCATTAATGATTTTAACAAGGTTATCAGATGTCTGGGAAAGTATTAGATGTCTGGAAACTACTATTAAGACATCTGGAAACTAAATCAGACGTCTAATCCTTGATGGGTTTCCTTACTGACTTGAGTCAGACCTAAATAGGATTCTTGTGTAAGTTGGTCTGATGACTTGTTAGACGTCTAGCACAAGGTTTGGATGTCTAGAAACCTAGATTACTGCGGGAGTGGATTTCCCATGTCACAAATGCCTAGATTACTGATGAGAGGTGATTTTGGCTTAATCGATTGCTAATGTTTATATATCAGATGTCTAAGGTCCTCTACGGATGTTTGATAGAAGATTAAGGGTCCAACCTGAATGATTATATTTCTAAGCCAATGTTCCACTAATTGGATGTCTGGCAATGTCACCTGACATCTGCTAAGATGTTTGGACTAAGGGTTGGACGTCTAAATCTGGCAGACAACAGTCAGACATCTTAAAAGTTAAGATCAGACATCGAAAGTCTAGATTGGACGTCTGATCAGGTTGTATGATGCCTACTTTGGTTTTCTAAGTTCTCTAAGAATTGTCTAAGTATCCTAGGGTTTAGTAGGTGATCATAGTACTTAAGATAGGCTACTTTGAATCTCTTTAACATATGATATAAGAAATAGAAAGCAAAAAATAAAGTATATGAATAGAATAAATATCTACCCTATCCTTCATGTCTATCTACAAGCTCTCACTCCAAGTGAAGCTTCTTCTCCTCCAACGAGCTCCTCCAATCCACCATGGATGCGAGCTTGAGGTCCTTCACACTTGTATCCATTTGCAATTGACCTGAAATCTTGGACTCAAATGCAAATTTTAAATAACAAGTATTTTGTTACCATCAAAATCAATGATCGCGGTTCCCTTGCACCAACAATCTTGTGGTGCGGGCAACTTCTTAAGTGATCTTGGAAACATTCTCAAGCATCATGAAGAGTCTCGCTAGATTTTTGTTGAAATGTCATAATAGATCTTCATAGGGAATTAGTACGGCCTATGGGAAAGAACTTTTTAAGGAAAGCACTTTTGAGCTGAGGCCATGTGGTAATAGCTCGACCGATGGTTTCGAACCAATAAGTGGCCATATCTTTGAGGGATAATGGGAATAACTGCATCAGCCAAAGATCTTCTTGCACATTGCGGGAACGAGTTGTTTGTGCAAGGAGAGTCAGTTCTTCAAGGTGGCTGAATGGGTCTTCTCTAGGAAGGTCATGAAAGTGCTTAATCATGTTCAGAACAGCTGGTTTGATCTCAAAGTCCCCTTCTGGGATTACCACACCTTGTCTGTCCTCATAGTAAGAAGGATCATAGAAATCTTTTAGAGGAACGATAGGTTGCTAACAAGGTGGTGGGTTTTGCCGTTGGTTTGCTAGGTTTGTTATATTCCTAGTCAACAGTTGTTGATTAGCTTGAAGTTGAGCAATCTACTCAGCTATCATAGAATAAGGATTAGGCAACAGGGGCTAGTGTTGTGGTTGTGGCATCTCAGTATTAGGAAGCTCCAGGTTTGGAAAGTCAAAGGTGGGGGGGCTAGTTTGTGTGTTTTGGGTGGAAGGTTCAGAAGTGGGAATAGAGGTGGATGTGGATTGGTTAGTGGACCTATCTTATTGATTTTCCATTTTTTATGTGAAGAAGAATGCGGAAAAAGTGGCCTTTTGGTGCGAGGAGAGAAATCAAATGGTCTCTCCAAGTGTGGAGTTTGAGACCGTCGCCCGTGCATAAAATGGAATATGGGAGAGGAGGAGGAGAGAGAGAGATGAGAAAAAGTGTGCAAATCAAACAACCAGACCTAAGTTGCCCTAAGGTTGACTCCTTAATGCAACTTAAGACTTGGGAACCCAATGTATAAGAAATTAACAGAACCTAGTTCCTTACGATTACCTGGCTAGACTAAAGAGGTGGATTGGGCCCAAGCATGTCCTGGGAAAATCACTAGGGGCTTGTGTAAACCCATACCCATCATTTGACTTCCCTCTAAGCCTGTTGCCACGTATTTCAAAAGGAATTAGAAGCGCTTAATAACTCTTAGATATTGGATATCAAGCCTAAGTTTTTGTGAAGTTCTTAAGTGGTCAAATGACTGCTTGTTTTAAATTAGATTTGGGTGTCTAATTGTGCACGAGAATGTGAATGGCGTTGATTGGGTTAATGCACTGTTATTTCAATTTTGTTTAGTATGTGCAAGAATTGGAAGAGTGATTCCAATATAAATCAAGTTACACAAAAATTTTCTTTTCTGCTTTTAGGATTTGATTTAACTTAGTATCTTTTAGGGTTTTCTTTTTATGTTTTCAAACAAGTTTAAGATCCACAATAAAAAAGAAATCAAGTTGTATGGGTGAATGTAGATTTCCTTTTAAAAAGTGGATCTCTAAAATTGAAAAGAAACCCTAATTGAATTGATCCTTAGGCGGAAATGTTACTACAAGTGAATTGATTCAAGCTTTTATTTTTATGTAGTGTTCCAAACAAAGCAAGAAACACTACTACTAGTAGGCAAATCAAACAAGGATTCCAAAAAATATTTCTTTGTGATTTAAGGAATTTGTTTGATTTTTTTTAAGATTTTTCTTTGTACTGGTGTCAAAGTCTAGAAATGATACCTGTGAGTATTTTAGACTTTTCAGTGCCACCACCGACCACAAAAAAATTTTGTTATTTTATATGATGTGTAGAATTTTACAAGGATTCCATAAAGATAAATTTCACAAAAATTTGATAAGTAGAAAAATGCCTAAAATTTGCAGACAGTAGCAAACAGTGAAATTAGAGGAGATGATCCGCTGTGGTCCACGAAATTTTAAATATTTTCTACAACTCTAATTGCTCTAAAATTTTGAACAAATGTTCCTGATTTGATTTGGAATCTTTGGATAAAATTTCAAGATTTTAAAAGGCCTATGGTATTGGAAATTGATTTTAGAAGTCCAAACAGAAGTCTTAACCCAAAAATCAGAACACTAACACTTAAGATAAAGTGGTGTTAAATGATTCAAACAATCAAACAATTGATTTTAAAGGTCACTACTTTACCAAATTTTAATGTTTATGAACAGGAAAGCCTGATTTAATATTCTTTTGGTAGTTTTTAAAGATTAATGTGACAAGGAAAGAGGAACCAACCTGAAATCCTAGGGAAGAAAAGGGACTTTAAGCTCTCGCATCCAAAATCCCTCCTTCCCGCAATGCCTGCACACACAAAAGAAAAGAAAGAGAAGGGGATGAGATCCACTTATCAAGCAAGAGAATCAATTAATGCAAAGCCGTGCCTCCCTGGCAACGATGCCAAAAAGTGACGCGAAGAAAAGTGTGGTTTGTAGAAAGTGGGTTTCTAAGTTGTTGTAACATGCTATTTCACTGTCGCTTTTAAAATTTATAAAACCTAGATAGTGGGGTATCTAGGGTCATCTAAGGAGGAAATTTTGCACTTTTAATAATCTTTCTTAGTGGATAGAAAATCAAATTTCTTTTTCAATTTTTGATATAGGATTTTTTTTTAATTTTGAAGTATCAGGCAAATATGAAATTGAAAGCGGGAAAACAAACACACCTAATTGCTAAAGCTAGCATCTAAGTGACAAAAATGGCCTCTCTTTAAGCTCATCCTAGGTACGTGAAGACCTAGGATAATTAGAGAGAGGAAGTGGAAAGTGCTAGAGATAACAATTAATAAAGATGCAATAAAAATAGAAATAAGGGATAGATGGAGAAAATTTGTTTTACAAGAATGCTTGTAGAGGAATGCTTCTACAATGAAATGAAAGATAAAAAGAAGTAAAATAAAGATCCTCCTAGTGATGGTGGTGAAGAGGAGAGAGTCCTTGCTCCAAGCTCAGTTGCTCCTGGGCTTGAAAAGGGTCTCTCCAACTATTTCCTTGAAAAGCTCCTCCAAGGTGATGTCTTCCAAGGCAAGCCCTAAAGGGGGGGCATGCTCTTGCTCCTCCAAGGGTGGATGATCTCTACCCACAATCTCCTCCTAGGGTAGCGTGTACCACCCTTAAGACCTCCTTCTAAGGCCTTCCTTGCCTGGCTGCTCCTCTGGCTGGTTGGGGCACAAGATAGAAGGGAAGAGGGGAAGGCACCAAGGGGACAGAATGTTCCCTTAATCTTCTTCTTCTCCTTCTTCTCTTGGCCGACTATAAGGTGGAGTAATGGTGGAAATTATGAAGCATAAGGATGAAGGAAATGGTGGTGGTTAATGGGGATATATATAGGAAAGGATGGGGGTTGTAGGTGGCCCTTAGAATGGATGGTTAGAATGATTTCTTAAGGTAGTTACATGATCCTAGGGCTACTGTTGTTTGGTGCCAAATCAAGGTCATGAGGGTGGTAATTGGTGGCCATTCAATGTAGTGGTGCCACCTTGTTTTGGCTCCAAGTGTTGGTGGTTCAAGAATAGGTTGACGTGTAGGGTGGAGATGGGCATGTAATGTGGATGGAGGGTGTATATGAGGGTTAAGGTTGGCTTCAAAAATGGAATCTAGAAGAGGGCATTCTTGGCAAGGAGTTTATGGGTGGTGGTGATGAATTGTGGAGGTGGTTATGTGATCCAATGGTGGGTGCTGATTGGCACCTAAAGGAGGGGTGCTTTGGGTGGTGGATGTGGGTTGAAAGGGCACCAAAGTTGGCGCCAAGGGAGGGGTCTTCTAGAAGGGGTTGTTGGCGCCACTTTACGGAGAGTGGAGATGGTTTAGGTGGTGAGGTTTTGGCTAGGATGATAGGAGAATTGGTGCCAAAAGGAGGAAGGTGGGTGAGGTCATTTTGGCACCAATTCTAAGGTGTCTTTTGGTGGAGGTTATGGGGTGAAGGGTAGTGATGATGGTGGCGCCAAGTTGGAGTAAGAGTAGGTGTAGGTAGTTAGCTTATTTGGTAGAATAGTTAGGTGGTGAGGTGGAGTTAGGTTATAGGTGGTGGATGGACATTAGGAGCTAAGGTGTAGCTAAGCTAAGTTAGCTTAGTTAATAGTTGAGTGGAGGAGAAGGTAGAATGGAGCTAGGGTTTAGAGAAGAGGAGCTTAGGAAAGGATGTTTGGAGCTGAACTGGAGCTGGTAGCTGCTGAAGGGAGTTACAGGGAGCTACTTTAGCTGGCTTAGCTTGCTAGTTCTTCGCTAGCTGCTAAGCCAAGCTAAAGTGAGTTGGCTTCTACTGAAATGTGCTGAGGTGAGATGGGTCTGATCTTCCCAGGGAGGACCTAACTAGCTGGAGTAGCTAAGGTAGCTTAGCTTAACAAAGTTGAGCTAAGTAGAGTCCCCGAGAGCTGCACTTGAGCTGGCCTGAGCTGTGTGAAGTCATCTTCAGTTGACTTAAGTTGAGTGGAGTTGGAAGTCGTTGGACCTCAGCTGAGGTGGACTCTAGTCAACTTAGTTGAGCTAGCTAGAGCTCCCAGGAATTGAATGGAGTTGAGGTGAGCTAGACTAAACTAAGTTGAGCAGGGTCTGAGCTGACTTGAGCTAGGGTGAGCTAAGATGAGCTGCCCTGAGCTACCATTCAGTTAATATGAGCTGAATGGAGCTTAACGGAGCTAACCCTAGATCAAGTGAGCTGGTATCCAGCTATGATGAGTTGGAATTGGCTGAGTCCCAGTTGGAATGAGCTTCCTCTTCACTAGTTGCTTTCATGAGTGCTAGGGTTTTAGGGATTTGTCAATCTGTTTGTCCCTAACACTTAAAGAAATGTACCAAAAATACAATAAAAAATTCAAATGCATGACTAATCTAATTGATGCCTAATGTAGCCCAAAAACTCATTTGCATAATTATAATCCTAAGAGCTAGGTTTGTTTTAGGGCATAGGAATGATGATAAACTAACATTTATCGAGTTGGAGGAATTTCTAAATTGATCCTGGATAGCCAAGATGTGGTCCATGGTAGGGTTGAAAAGGTTTTGATTGAATAAATCATAGGTCCCAATCAAATCCTGTGAAACCTTAGAAAAACAATGTTGCTAAGTTGGGACAACATCGATATTGTGCAAATTTTCCCTTCTCATGATGTTAGGGGGGTTTGGATATGGAGCTTATTTTTTATTCAGCTTTTCTTTGATCTTTTTCTAGTGAATGTGCATCTGATCTGATCTTTGTACAATTAATTGCAAATCATCTTGTGTGACTGGAATAGATGCAGATCTGGAGTCAATTTCATTAATCCTGAGTATTGGGTTTGTAGTCCTACCTATCCATCAATGCCAAATTAAATGAGTTTTCACTTATTTCCTGAAATAGTAGGTAGGTACTATCAGTGTATTTATTAAGAAAATTATCCCCACATGAACATCCACAAATCATTTTAATTGATCTTCTAATCCATGATAGAAGATTTGCACTAACTGCCATCATGGAATTTCATGGTGGGGACAACTTATTAGCAATTCTTGAAACCTCTCCCAAGACTGATGGAGAGATTCACCAGTTTTTTGCTTAAAGGTTGTAATGGATCTTCTTAAAGCATTTGTACATCTGATTGGGAAAATTTTCTTTAGAGAAGGGCTTTTCAATTATGGACAGGTGGTGATAGGACGGCCAGCTGTCCTAAACCAATATGCAGCCTTGTCTTTCAGAGAGAAGGAAGAGTCTCATAAGCCATAGATCTTCCCACTCATTGCGGGAATGGGTTGTTTGAGCAAGGATAGTCAATTGCTCAAGGTGATTGAAAGGGTCCTCTCTCAGAAGACCTTGAAAGTATTTGATAAGTTTCAGGATGGTGGGTTTGATCTCAAAATCTCCTTTGGGTATCACCACCCCAGGTCTCTCTTCATAATTAGAAGGATTGTAAAAATCTTTAAGAGGTATGGGAGGTTCCAAGAGTGGCAGACCCTATCTTTGGTTGGCTAGGTTTGTGACTGTCCTAGCCAACTGTTGTTGATTTAGTTGAAGTTAAGCCAATTGGTCAACCATCATGAAGAGGGGATTAGGCGAATTTGGATTTTCCATTGGCTATTCTGGGTTTTGTGGTAGGTCAAATCCAGGAATGTTAGGGATGGGAAAATCAACATGCGGGTTAGCCAGGTTTTTTACATTGGGGCTAGGGTCAAGTTGAGAGGCGGAAGTGAAAGTGGCAGAATTTCTAGACCTATTTTGAACATTTTCCATTTTTTTGTGAGAGGAAAAATGCAAAGAAGAAGATCTTTTTGTGCGGGGGGTGAAATCAAGTGGTCCCTCAAGGCACGATTTTTGGGACCTTCGCTCGTGCATACATTAGAAGATGGGGAGGAGAGGAGAAGGGAAAAGATGAGAAGTAATGTGTGCAAATCAAGCAATCAAAATCTAAGCTCGACTTAAGGTTGACTTCGCTAAGAAAACCTAAGACTTGGGAACCTAGGAAAGCAAGGAATCAGTATGTGGACCTACTTCCCAATGTAAACTTGGCCAGACTATAAAGGTGGCTTGGGCCCAAGCATGTCCTGGGAAAATCACCTAGGGCTTGTGTAAACCTGTACCCATTGTTTGACTTCCCTTTTAGTCTGACGTCAGGTTTATTAATGCAATTAGGAACGATTAAAGATAACTTGCAATCCGGATATCAAGCCTAAAAATTGATGAAGTCCTTAAGTGGTCAAGTGACTACCAATTTTAATTTAGGCTTAGGAGCTTAATTAGCATGGGAATGTGGAGGGCGTTGATTGGGGTAATGCCCAATTATATATTTTTTTGGTGTGTACGAATTGGACAAAGTGAGTCCAATGCCAAAATAGGTGATTGTCACACTTGATTTTGTTGTTCCTCACCTTTTAGGGTTTAAGATTGTTTAATGCATTTTAGGATTTCTCTTATTAAGATTTCAAGACAGGTTTGAATTCCACAATCATAAGGCAACCAAATTGTATTGATGAGGATAAGTTTCCTTTATAAATTGTCGGACTAACAAGATGAAATAAACCCTAATTGACTTGAGCCCTAGCAGGCAATTAACCATCAATGAAACTTTTTAGGCTTTTACTTTTTAAGTAGTGGTCTAAACAACACCACTACTGAAAGGTAAATTGAACAAGGATTCCAAATTTTTTTTTTGTGATTTTAGGAATTCATTTGATATTTTTTTAAAATTTTTCTTTATACTGGTGTCATTGTCTAGAAATGATACCGGTGGGTAATTTGGACTTAACCAGCCACCAAAAATTTTGAGGATTTTATATGTTCTGAGAAATTTTTTGCAAATTTCAAAAAACTAATTTTCATAGAAATTGGATGAGTAAAAAAATTTCTAAAATTCGTGAACTGTAGAAAAATAATGAAATCAGAAGCGATGACCACTTTATGGTCAATGGATTTTTAAAAATTTCTACAAATCCAAATGCTTTGAAATTTGGAATGTATGTTTTCAACTTGATTTGGAACATCTAGATAAAATCTCACAATTTTAGGAGGCCTGTGGTGTTGGGACATGATTTTTGAAGTACAAACAAAAGTCTGGCATTGAAAATCAGTGCCCCAACACTTGAGTAGGGTGGTGGTGAATAAGGTAATCAAAAAACAAATTGATTTTGAATATCCACTACCCTAAAAAATTTTATGTTTTCGATTTTGAAAGCCTTTTTTTAATTTTTTTTATAGGTGTTTAGAATTTATGAGACAAGGAGAGAGATATTGACCTCACAATCCACAGGAAGAAAAGGTGCTTTGAGCTTTCTCTTTAACATCCCGCCTTCTTCCTATATATACCTGCACACACGAAATGAAAGAAAGAAAAGGGGATGATACCCAAGTATCAGGAAAGAGTGAATTGCAAAGTCGCGCCTCCCTGGCAATGGTGCCAAAAAGTGATAGCAAAAATCATGTGATTTGCAAAGTGGATTTGTAATCATTGTAATGCGTGAGATCTGATCACTTTTAAAATTTGTAAGAATTGAGTACTTGAGGAGTATTTGGTCATCCCAAGGGAGGTAGAAATGTGATTTGGAAAACTCTTGCTTGCGACAAGGAAATCTCTATTTCCTTTAGTGTTTTTATATATGAAATGATTAGGCAACAACACACCAAAGATGATTGTGAAGGGAAAGCAGGAAAGCGAGAGAAAAGCAACAAAAGTGCCCTACTCTTCCAGTTCACCCCAAGTATGGGTGACTTGGAGTAATGGAAGGGTAGAGACACGGAATCAAGACATGAAGCCAAAAACTGTAGAGGGATGCTTTTTATAAAAATAAAAAAGTTGCTTTACAAAATCCTGAGAGCTCATAAGTAGGAGGAGTTCCACACTTGAAATCTTTGGGAAATGAACTAAGTACAACAAAATGAAAATTGCTAAAGGACAAGAAGGCTTAGTGAATGAAGATGCAGCTGCTGTAGAACTCTCGCTCCAGCTCTAGTCACCTCGGAGTTAAAGAAAGCTACTCCTCTTGAACATCCTCATCCTAGCACCTTGGATGGAATGTCAGTGCTCCTCCTTAGGGTGGATGTGCACCACCCTTGTTCCTCCTCTTGCCTAGTCATCCCCTTGATGTTGTGACCTCCTTGGCTTGGCACAAGAGAAAAAGAAAGAGGAAGAAGGCACCAAAGAGACAACGTTGTCTCCTTAATCTTCTTCTCTCCTTTTCTTTGGCCGTTGGGTAGGGGTTTTAGGTAGCTTTATGCACTAGGTACTATGTAGCCAAGGGTAGGTTAAATGGTGGTAGGATAGGGGTATATATAGGAGTGGTGAAGGGGGGTTGGCGTGGAGATAGGTGGACGGCTAGGATGGATTTATGGAGGTGGTTAGGTAATCCAAGGGAAAAGGATGTTTGGAGCCATGTGAAAAGGTGGTAGGGAAGTTGTTATGGTTGAAAGGGGGCCGTCCATGGGTGTTTGTTACCACCCATTTTGGTGCCAATTGTAGTCTTCTAGAAGGGGGTTGGGTTGACGGCAATTATTGAATGTTTGGGATGGATTTGGTGGTGGATGAATGGTTGAGATGAAGGCTAGAGTTGGCACCAAAATAGGTGGTTATGGGAAGGGTTTTTGGTGCCAATTTAATGGTGTCTATTGGTGGTGGAAAGGGGTGAAAGGGTGGCTAAGGTTGGTGCCAAAATGGAGGGGTAGGTGGTAGCTTGGGTGGACTTTAGGTAGGGCTACTTGGTGGAGCTAGCTAGGTGGAGTTTAGGGTTAGGGTTGGCCATGGTAGGTTAGTAGGAGCTGAGCTAAGCTAGCTTAGCTAGTAGGGTAGTGGAGTTGGAGGTAGAGTTAAGCTTAGAGGAGGGAGCCAGGAGCTGACTGAATCTTAAGGAAGCTGACTGTTGTTGAAGATGTCTTCTTAGGAGCTCAGTTACTCAACTTAGCTAACGATTTCTTTGCTAGCTACTAAATTGGGTAGGTTGACCTGAGTTAAGCTAGTCTCAACTACTCTGGAGTTGGGAGGAGCTGGAATGAGCTGGGGCCAACTAACTTGAGCTAGCCTGAGCTTCCATCTAGTTGAGGTGAGCTGAATGGAGCTGAGATGAGCTAGCCTCAACTAAGTTGAGTTGGAATTGAGCTATGATGAGCTGGATTTAGCTAGGATCCAACTAAATTGTTCTTCTTCTTCTTCTTGCTTCTAAAGTGTCAGGGTTTGTGGGATCTGGCTTTCTGCATATCTCTAACATTCAAATAAACATATTAAAATGAAAAAAATATGCAATACATGCCTAACCTAGGAGAATGCCTTAATGCAGCCCAGAAAGCCATTTGCGGAGTTAAGACTCTGAGATCTAGGTCAATTTTAGGGCATAAGAATGATGATAAACTAGTGTTTATTAGGCATAGATTTCATGGGTTTGTTTCCTTCTTTTGGATTTGAATATATTTTACTCGCAGTTGATTATGTTTCTCGTTGGGTCGAAGCCATACCCACACGCACTAACGATCACAGAGTTGTCATTTCTTTCATGAAAAATCATATTATCCCTTGTTTTGAGGTACCACGTGCAATCATTCCTGTTAGTGGATCCCATTTTAACAACGGCTGATTAAGGGAAATTTTCACTTTGCAAATAATAACAATGATAGTGACAATAATAATAACAAAACCAATAATAATGATGTGTCATCATAGTGTAAGTAATGGTGGAAAAAACCCCAGATCAACAAATATAATCAAGTCAGCAGATATGCATGAATCAAATAGGTAATCAATTTAAACATGCATCAATCATCCACATAAAACTCTAAACAAAGTGAAGAACAAAATTAAATGTCGTATCCACAGAGAGGCAAGTATGTGCGTTGGTTCAGTAATCAACTCTAAAGATGATAAACTATGATTCCAATAATTAGAGAAAAATCAATGAACTACTAAAATCAAAACAAACGCAATAATCATGGTGGATGTGGACTCATGGTAAGAATATGTGGTCATGGACGCGATGCGATGACGAAGATGAGCATGCTATACCACTCTCGTTCGAGAGGACACGATTGTGATCAAGAATGAAGTTGTAGTCATGGCTACTTGCGATGTAGACGTAATATGGTGACAGGGTCAAATGTACTGTCACCATGCTTGCCTAAGTGGAGGTGATGAGAATGGAGTAGGTGCTATCACCATCGAGCACTGTGGTGTAAGGTCATGGAAACAAGCATTTGTCATAGTAGAGGAGCTTACGGTAGTGGTTGTCGATGGCATAGTGGAGCATTGTGGGTGGTCGCGGTAATGGCATGGAGAAGGAAAGAGGGTCACGGTTGCAGTAGTGGTTGCACTACTGCCACTGTCGAGAATAGTGGCGCGGTGGTTGTGGGCATCACGGTTGCTTGATAGAGTGTCAATGGTGGAGGCTGTGGAGTTGTGGTGGCAAGTAGAGATGACAATGAGGAGGCTGCTCGTAGCGTTGACGTCGAGGAGCAAGGTGGAGGTCACAGTGGTGGCTAAGGGTTGTCGCGGGTTGCCCCTGCCACTCCCTAAGTAGAGGAGATAGAGGACGAAGGAACACAGTGTCGAGTGGAGGGACGTGGTGGTGGTTGCAGTCTGTCGAGGGCAGCAAATGCTAGAGGTCACAAAGGGTCATGGTGGTGATGGCTGCCCTTGTCGATTAGTTACCAGTGGCGAGAATGGAGGCACGATGGTGACGTGGCAGTCATAGTTGAGGCAGTGAGGGATGCTATTGGTGCTTTCATTCGAGAGAGAGTGTGGTGATGGATCAGGGTCAGAGGTCAGGGCAGTGTCGGTCGTGGCGTGAGATCGTAAGTGAGGGAGGGGAGTCCGTCGTATATATGCTGAGTCTATGCATGCGTTGTTGGTGGGTGATGAACAGAGAGGAGTGGCTGTTGGTGTCAAGCGTGATGTGTGTGTGCGGGAATTGTGGGAGAGGAGAACGAAGAGGGAAGGTGTTTGGTCGATGTCTACATCCACATAGAAAAGAGAGAGGGAGATGGCCAATTCTAGTAATTGAGAGAGGATTGGGATTTATGGTGGAATATTGAGAAAGAGTGAAGGAATTGAGGGAATTCGAGAGAAGGGGGCTGTGCCATGCAGATGGGGGTGGAGTGTACATGAGTGGTCCCCAGAGCGAGTGGATGAGTGGTTGGGAGAGATCTCCTTGAATCAGCTATGATTTTTGATGAAAAAGAATATCAAAGAGAGAGCAATGGGGGCTACTTGTAGAATGTTGTTGGCAGTGGACAACAAACTCGAGGGGTGATCTACGTTCTTCTAAAAATCAGATATTTGATTTAATATTGGGATCGTCAAAGTAGAAGGAATTGTAATTAATCCCACCCCCAAAAAAGTAAGAACAAAGAGTCATTCTTTGTTGTTTTTGATGAAAAATTAAAATGGTAACATCTCATTTGGCTCTCAATTAATTCCAACAAAAACATCCACATGTCAATAGTATATTAATATATGAATGTTCGATACGTAAAGACTATATGTATGACGAAGTACATAAAAGTGCAAGAATGATGATTTACCAGCTTAACTGATTTCAAATGCAATGTACGCTAGAAATCTTCTTTGATAGGCAAATTGAATGTTCTTAAGCATAATTATAGCCCACTTAAGTGGACCTATTAATGCCCAATTTCAGAACCTTCTTAGAAAATATGGGGTTACACATCGTATCGCTACACCCTATCCCCCCCAAACTAATGGGCAAATAAGGGTCTCTAATCAAGAGTTCAAGAAGATCCTTCAAATCACAATCTGACTTGATAGGAAGCATTGGTTGTAATGACCCAAAATCCAAGTCGCGAGTCATTTTAGGGTGGCTTGGGTCAATTTGAACCCGAAAATCTGAACGTGGTTCAATGCTGGTATCAGCACCACCTTAAATTGCCAAAAAATGCATATTTTGAGTCAACCCCTAGTCAAACATTGTCAAAAGGGTACCATGTATGATACCTTTAGATTCCTCTCATCACAAGCTTTCCGACGGTGCTTGTTTCACATAAATCGGAGGTGCATAGCTTATGTAATGGCTAAACCAAGTCAATAAGGACCTATATGTAAAGTGAACTAACTTTGAGGGTATTTTGGGTATTTCACCAGTTATATCCGATCCCAACAAACCTTGGGCCTATATACAAACCACCTTAGGTCTTTTGGACATCATTAGCCTTTAAACCCACTAAAATCTAAGAGAAAGGGGGAGGAAATGAATTTAGATTTCACTTAGAAATCTAAACTCAAAAATCTAGGACCTAACTGTGATTTTAACAACCACGGGCTTCCCACTACAATTCTCATAGAGGTAGTGGCGGTGGTGAACATAGTTCGTCCGATCCGATGGAGGGCCCTCGATCTGTGACGTGTGTCCATGCAGAGGCATAGGCACACTAGCGCGAAGAGGAGGGCGCAACGTGTGGATGTGCGACATGTGAAGGAGATCGACGGCACTCGCATAGTGAGGTGTGATCCTAAGTAAGCAACAACAGCAAATCCACATGTGACATGTGTCCCGTGTGGGTTTCGATTGTCCGATTGACAGGTCTAGTTGAACCAGTTTGGTTTAGGACCCCTTCATGCTGTTTTATCCGATTCGAGGCCTTCTCAACCTCGAAATTCAACAAATAAGGTCATACCCCAGTGCAAGCATGGATTTTGAGGTGGGCATGGGGACTGCTCTTAGGTTCTGTGCGCACAATTTGGTGTCACCGAGACCCTCCAGTGATGTTAGGTAGAGTAGTCTAGCCTTTTCTAGATTCCATCTGAATTTCCAATATCCGTGGACCCGATTTGTGCAATTTTTCATGTGTACCACCTTGGGTGGCATGTAATTCTCCATTTTGCTGAGTTTGGAACCCTCTGGTGTTTTTCCCCGGCTTATGGGCACGTTAATGAAAATATTGTGAAAAGAATTAAGGATTAATAATTGTGTACCTTGTTATTCCATGTATGAAACAAGATCTATTTTCCGTAAAACAAGTTCCGTGGTGTTCTATAATAGACGGATAATATGGGACCATTGTCATGAACTGAAAACTACCTGTAAACAAATAGGTTGGAGGATAATTAGGATGAATGTTAATCTTGGCATTAGTAATATGAAATTACTAAGGTTATTCTGATTTGATGAAATGAGAGACACAGTTATCCGAAATTAGTTATATAATCAATGGAGGGATATGTTGAGAATTAAAAGGATTAGATAAATGGTTTTAGCCCCGCAACTCGTTGGATTTTGGCTGTAGCTTTATCCTTTCAGACCGGTTTCAAGGGTGGGTTTGGGGAGTTGCTGGCCTTCCTACGACTCTTTGGTTAGGCTTAACGGCCAACTAGGATAGCGAGATGCAGGGCTCTAGGTTTGGAGTGGTTCTTCTCGGCTGGTGGGTAGGTCATTGGCTATCTGTGGTTCAACGTACACAGTGGTTGTACATGTTCATGCTACACGACATAGTTGCCACCCCTTTCTGCAATGACCTCAGGGTGATGGAGTGTGGCGACTCAATGGGTATAAGTAGTCCTCCCGACCAGGAGGGTGGCTTATATCGGTCTTGCGCTGCAGGAAGTTACACGAGATCGTATCATGCCTGAGACGTCAATTAATGGATTGAGAATTGTAATAATATGGGCAAATTACATAAATGGAACAGGATAGGAAATAAATTGTAACGGATGAACATTTGGCATGGTGTCCCTCTTCCTCTACTTTTGTTACTGTTGTTACCTATCTAGTTATTCTACTCTACTCAATTTTTACTGATGTGTTTTTGGGTTCCATACTCAGGTATATTGTGGTAGTTCGCAAGGTGATTTCCATTGTACATCTCTTTGACATATATAATGTGGTAAACCTTTAGTTAGTATTAGATTTTTGTTCAATTAATTGATGCAATATGATTAGTTTGTTTGGTCATGTTTATATTTTATGATTATGTGTTGTGTGATTGCAATCTTGTGGGCGATTTGTGCTAGTGTTAGTACATAGCGACCCAAGTTTCATGCTTATTAGGATTCGGGTAATCATAGATGGTATCAGAGTAAGGTCACCCTACTAATCGTAAAATTACCCTGAATGACCATACAGACATTCATATTGTGTCGTGGATGGGAAACTCAGCCACATAGTGACGCAATATCTCGAGTCCTGATTTTCCATAGTATTCTAACTTGATTCTCTTCTTTATTTCCGATCCTTTCTCCATCCTATTTAGTCTTCTTACTTTTCTGTCATTAAGGTCATTCCTTCAGTCATTGGGCTAAGCAGATTAGATGCCTCATTAGGGCACTACTTATTCTGGATGTGATCCCATGATGTAATGGAGTGATTTCTTGGTTCGTCCACCGTTTATGTGATTGTTTGGCTTTCTAAGGCTTTGCTTGTGGTTTTGTTTAGTAATAAATTTAATTACCAGGCTGACGAACACGTTAATTTGTTGCACCACTTGGTACTATGATGTAGACACATCTATTTAAGTTAAAATGCCTATTCATGCATGTTCCTAGGCTTAGATATGCATTTCATGTTATAAATATTACATAGCATGCATCATTCTGCATTTAGAGTACTTGTATATAATTTAGGTTAATTGCATCCTTTTTGTGGTTAGGAGAGAAGGATATTTATTTCAGAGCCTCGGATTGACGATCCGACTGTACGGATCTGATCAAGATGACGATCAGAGTCCAATGCCTTCGAAATCGCCTCGATCGGAGTCCCGTAGCACCATATGCAATCCAAGGAAGATCAACGGCTGAGGGACTAGGTGACACAATCCAGAGCGTCAAACGACAAATTCGACTGCTCAAATGGATTCGGGTCGACGATCTCAGCCCAACGGTGTAAAAATCGACTCAATCCGACCTCTGTAGCATCCCCTACAAAGGAAGAAAGATGGACGGCCCAGATTACGCCACGTGGTGCAACCCAGGCCGCCCATGTGCTCGCATGTGCCATCGCATGCACACAGCAGCACGGGTGTGTGCACACTCGCGGAGGCACGCACATGCAAGTGTAGCGGCACGAGTAGCAACGTAGCGCACGTGCGGAGGCAATGACGCATATCGTGCGTGCACACGCGACACGGGCACGCAGAGCGCACGCTAGCGCAGCGACGGGTGGGTGCTTGGGCTGTCTTCAGAAACATTTGAGGTGGATCTTCTGCGACATTTATGACCATTACTAAATGTCCTGTATACGAATTTGATTCTTTCCTCCACTATAAAAGGACCCCTACCCCTCCCATTTTTTTCATCTCTTCCTTTCTTCCTCTCACCACCTCCAAGGCTCTAGAGAGAGCTTGTCCCAAGCCCAGGATGCTCCTCTAGAGTAAAACCAAATTATTTTTCCCTCCCCTCATCCCCATTCATGGAGCATCCCGTGGCTGTCCTCTCATCGCCCTTTGGGAAGAAGATCCTCGCCATGACGTCGTCCTGCCCCATCCTCCGTCCTCCGGCTCCATCCTCCTTCATCCCGGTCCTCACCACCTTCCTCCGAGAGACATCATCCTCCGAGCAACCGTTGTGGGGGATTTCTCTCACCTCATTCTATCTTTTTATGCTTTCATAGTGTAGATTTTTCCCACATTCGTAGTGTAACAAACAGTTTTTGATGAATAGATGATTGTTTCTCACTCTCTCTCCCTCTCTCTTATATTTTTGTAAGTAGATAAAATTTTCATTGACCTAATCTCTTTCTTGTTAAAAATACCAAAAAAATTAGAAAAGATAAAAATGACCAAAAAGAAATAAAAGTGAAGTGCAGATTTCATAAAACCAAACATTCGCCTCCTTGTGTTCAACTTGAGACTCACTTTTCGAGTTTCGATATAAATTTTATTTGACCACGCATTTTACAACTACAACAACAGGTCACTCATAACCTCGATTTCAAACACATGAAACATGTGCGACCATTTTAGCGCCGTTGCTGGGGAGGCAATGCTCTTTGGTTTTTTTTTCGGTGTTTTTCCACCTTACCTAACTTTTATCTCACTTTTTCTCTGATCTTACTGTGATTGCAGGTACTTTTCTGAGGCAGGGCAAAGCGGTTACATCGGAGAAAAGTGCGGATGAAGGTTTTGTAAGTGTCCCCCACACCACCCCCACCTTAGTTTTCATTCCATAACCTAATAACTCAAACCTAAATCAACTTAAGTGCTTTTTATAAACCCTAAGATAGATTTGGTTGTTTGTTTGCCACCTCCATTCACCTAGCCATCCACATAAATAAAAAAAAAGTGCTATATGATTGTGGGATTTTCTAAAAGAGGCACAGCTTAACACCCACAACTTCTCACCCTAAGACGCACAATCACATCAATTCTACCACTTAACCGAGATCTAACCTGTGGACCCGGTACACTTAACAAATAAATAAGTGAGTAGAAATCTAAATAGGTCAAACATTTCTGTGTGCCTTAACTAAGTGGTGCAATAGGCCAATTGATTGAACTGTTTGGGCCATACCACTTAAGATAAAAGTGATCCATCAAGTAGCTTGCCACTTAGGGTTGATTCTTAGGGTTGAACCAGGCACTCCACATTATTTTTGATTTTTAAAGAAACATATCTACACCCATGCCTTCAAAACTTGGAGTGTTCTCCTAAACTTGATTGAATATACCTAAGAGTAAACCATAAAAGCTACTAAACAAGGTTAAACCGTAAAAAACACATCATCAAATAACCTTGTTTGCAAACCTTGGTTGTTCACGCACACACATTTTAACTGATCATTAAGGGCACAACCCATCTAAAGGGCCCATCACATTTCAAGAGCACAATCATCCAAAGCCTAATTAAAACTGAGTAGACATTAGTCTTAAGGATTGATTCGCTCTTTGGGGCTTAGATTGAGATTTTCTTTCGATTAATCTGCTTTTGCTGGTCCATCTGATGGCTAGCTAAGGGAGTAGCATCAAACAGCTGCGTCTGGGGGGTACACTAGGACCCAGAGGCACAAGACAAAGAAAGAACCTTCTCCCCAGTCCCTCCTTCTAACTGGTTGGATTGACCAGATAAAAGTAGACCGAATCATTTATAATCTCAAGATGGGTCTTGGGAGTCTGTAGGTCCTTAGGTTAACTGTAACGAGCGCGTGCCCCAGACGTCTTTTAAGACGTCTGGGAGGTGGCCCAGACGTCTGTAAAGACGTCTGGGATCACATCCAGACGTCTGACCAGACGTCCGGGATAGTTTACAGACGTCTGGCGAACAGTTATGCTCGCACGGGATATTCGTCTGCGCGCCTGTGCGCGCAGACCTGCGATCCCGCATCTTCTCTGCGGCTGCAGGCGACTGCGACCGTCTCTCCCTCCTCTCTGCGCGGCGTTAAAAGGGGGAGAGGGCGCGCCTCCCCTCCCGTCTCCACCATCTTCCTCCTCTCCTGCCTGTGCGCGAGAGCGAGCGGACGCGAGGGCGCAGCGGCAGCGGCGGCCGCAGTAGGCGCGGAGGAGCTGCGGCGTGCGAGGGCGGGGCTCTGCCGTGAGGGCGAGCTCGCCGGGAGCGGCTTGGCCGGCCGGCGGAGGGCGCAGGGGGCGCAGAGCGTCGCGGAGAGGGACCTGCTGCGGGCGGAGCAGCGGACGTGCGAGGTGCGACGCGGGCGGCGTCGCGAGCGGAGGCCGAGCAAGGTTCTGATTCTGGAAAAATCTCCAGAATCAGACGTCTGGACTGATATCCAGACGGCAAGGTCGACGTCTGTGAGATCATACAGACGTCTGAAAGGTGAGTTCCGCTTTCTCCTTCTTTTTGTCGACTGACCGTATTGAGGGAGGAGGGTTGGCTGTGCGCAGGTGTTCGGATTCGTCATCCTTTGCGAATCCGACGTCTGGAAGTTGTACCAGACGGCAGGAGTGACCTCCAGACGTCCGGAGAGACCATCGGACGTCTGGGATCTAGGAGAGACGTCCCCACAGACTTCTGGACGTCCGGGGAACCAAGCCGAACAGGTAATTCTCTGATCCACCGTTTAAGACGTCTGGAAGGAGTTCCAGATGTCTGATTTTGCACAGTATTGTCTTTCTCGACCCGTTTAGGGCCCGTTTGGGCTCCGTTTTCCGCGATTCGAGTTGCGTTCGTTTCAGAATTTATTCCTCTACCCGCCTACAGTAGCTATACACTGTTTTGAGAACTCCTTGTGTTTGATCCTTGTGATAGGACCTCGTTCGGTTGCCGTCTTGAGAGTCGCGGAGGCGCGTGGGATTCCCGACCACGCCCCCATTACTCCCGTTGTACCTGGTAGAGTGGTTTTAAGTATTAATAAAATCTGTTAAAGTATGGAACCATAACTAGAACCTAGGGCATTGCATGAATCCTAGGAATGAGAAATATATGGAATGATAGCTCCTAGGTGTTGCATGAATCCTAGGGCCGGAAAACTAGATTGTATGATAGATCCTAGGATATGGCATGAATCCTAGGATGGAAAAACTAGTGGAATGTATATTACTGCAGTCTTGGAAAAATGGAAAGGAATATATAAGCTGCCTGTGAATTTAATTAACAGCTGCCTGTTATGAACAAAGAAACATGTTTGAGATCATGGAAATTGAGAACGTGAATATGGAAAGTGAAACATATGATGTTCTGAGATAGAGAGCTGGAACCCTACGGGGAATTAGGAGTGGAACTCCTGGAAAGAAAAGGAATGGAACTGAGATGTAGTTTGTACTGTCTCTTGGGTACGCAGTACCAAGGGAAGTACCTGTACCTGTTTTAGTGCAGAGTGGGGCCAGCCGCCCCAGGGACCCGGGGTTAGGCTTGGTCGCTCTGTACCGACTTGTTGGCCCTCGTGTACGTAGTACCGAGGAGAGCTAGTAGTGTTAGGAGAGTACTAGCTACCCCACGGGCCCCGGGGTTCTGCTAGCCTCCTTCACCGACTTGTTAGGCCCACTAGGGCAAACCAGGGTAGTCAGGCGAGGGTGCGCGGACTGTGGAGGGGCAAGGCCCCGGTTTGGTTACTGTGGAGGGGTTGGACCCCTGTTACTGAGAGGGCTCTGCCCTGGTTCCGTGCTGTGCTTTGGGCGCACCCGTTAACGGAAACGACTGACCGCGTGCCAGTACGGGCTAGCTACCTGTGCGTTTATCGCGCGTGCCGTAGTCACCGTTACGTCTGTCAGTGACCTTGGGGTGGTTGACTGAGGGTAGGATCACCACGGGGGACTCTCCCGGCCAGGAGAGCACCACGTGCTACTTCTACTGTTGGAAAACACTGCAATCAAGATCGTCCCACGAGGACATTCGAGATCAAGTAAAGGATCTGAGAAGTAAATGAAATAGTGAGAAAAATTGAAAGATGTAAATAAAGGAAGTAATAGAACATAACAGCTACTGTACACTCTACTGTTGCCTTTAGTTAGTTTGCCACTCTACTCAGCGTTTTGCTGACGTGTTACACTCGTTACCTTTTTCAGGACCAGGTGTTGAGCAGCCAGGGTCGGCGGCTGCAGAGGACGCTGGGCCAAGTAGGGTCCAGTAGAGTTACCACAGCTTTGTACCTTCTTTTGTTTCTGTTCTAGTGAGTAGTTTTGTTTCCGCTGTACCTTCTTTACCTGCAGTTTTTGTTATATGATAAATGTTGCTTTACTGTTGTGGTGGTACCTACTGTAGTAGTTTCTTTCCTTACTGCTGTACTTTCTTACTGTTAGTTATATTCATGCTGAATGTGGTTTATTTTACTGTCTTTTGGTTACTTCCTCGTTGGACGACTGGGTCTTGGGATTAGTCGAGTCGGTCCGGTTCTCGTGTCTCGTAGGGACTCGGGAACCGGGTCGCAACATTAACCCACCTAAGGACAAGGTTGATTGTTTGTATTGCAGGGCACCTTTCCCTCTTCTGTTTTCCCTCCAATTCTACCATGTATCCTTCCACTTCTTACACACATTTTCCATCCTATCCTCCTACCACCACTTATCCCCAAGATGATTACTATTCCGACTTGACTTGTAATTACCCATCCACTAGTCAGGATGACTTTGATTGGGGATATGAATACGAACCTCAGTGTCTAGGGCCTAACTCTAGACAACATGACTATAAATATTATCCTTCACAGAGTTACAATGATTATAGACCTTCATCCTTTCATCACCAAACCAACTCGATCAACAATCAGGAAGGATATAATGATTATAACACCTACCCTCCCTAGTATTCCACTGAATATAGGTTGCCACCATCCTTTGAACAACCTAAAATGACCTACTTTCAGGGAGGGAGCCGAGAACCTCAACATCTTGACTCCCCTAGATTTAACCCAAACCCACCCAAACCTGAATCGAACAAGTCGGTTTAGGTGAACCAGATTCAAGATAGGGTGTTGGCTAATTTGAGGAATTCTATACAATCTATAGAAGCTCAGCCAACACCATGCACTGAAGCATTGGAGCCTATGATCAAAATGATTGATGAACTTAATAGCTCTTTATTGGATTTGCTCCAAAGTGTTAGGGATAGGGACCTGGGTGAGTTTCTTCTTAGGAAATTGTCGAGGTTGAGGATGAAATTTGTGGTTACCCTAGTCAAATCTTGGGATGATTCTCAAGATGAACCCCCTTCAGGAGAGCTAATGTCTGAACCCAGTCAGGCACTTGTCGGGGGGGATACATTTTCTGAGATCGAGGATGACCAGGTTGGGCTAGAGCACCCCATTGAGGATGAACTGATTGATTCACTCGAGATCCCCGAGCCAGGGAGCGAGGAAAAATATGTCTCTTTGGACCAGGAAATGACAATCGATTTTGAGACATATATAAATGAGGATCATGAATTATTTGATTCTGAGGGTGAAGAATCTTTTGGTGAAGTCTCATTTGAACTCAAGGAAGAGGATTCTAGTGAGACAATCGGGCTCGAGGAGTATGACAAACTATTTGATAGCCCGATCATTGAAGATTATGATCATGTTGGGGCTAACTTGGACGATTCGAATCCTAATGATTCAATCAGTAGCCCATTCCTCAAACACACCGTAAAGAGTTGAATGATGATATTTTTGAGATCGCCAAACCGAAGTCAATCCTGATTCAGCCACAATTGTTGGGTTGGGTACTTTAGATGGGGTGTACAACGATTTGGAGGTCTCAGAAACATTGATTTCGGAGGACATGAAGTTGGAAATAAAAATTTAGGAGGCTCATTCTGAGGGGACTTTGATTTTGGATATAAGGGTACCTATTGACCTGAAACCACCTATCTTTTATATGGACCCTTATGCTATCTTCCACGTGCGACCCAAGCCTGGAGTAACTGATTATTTTCTTGAACTAAATGTTAAGTGGACATGTGAAACTAGTGAACCAGATCTACCAATTGTTTGCCAGTTTGGTCTTGGGTTGCACACCAAAAAATCATAGGCCTACACAACAACCTTCGGTTTTGGGTGATTTTCATCCAGAACCTGAGAACCACTCAACCCTGGGGCATGAGTCTGCACCATAATCTGGTCCACGTCTGTGAACATCTTCTGTTGGCAGGTTTGAGAATCAATATTTTTATTTTGATTCTGACCCACACTTGTGAATTGTCAATTTCTTCTTTGTATGTATGTTATGCCTAGTTGAAGGCATTAAAATTAGCAGATGTGTATACACTCTTCTCTCTGTGGAGCTGATCGGATTTTCACGACACTTAGGTGATATTCTGTTTGCTCTACCCTTTTCATGTCTTTATTTTTATAATGAGGACATTGCATCATTTAGGCATGGGGGGGTGGATACATAATCCTGAAATCACTTTGTTCACTAGGTCGAATTTCTTTTAGTTTCTTTAAAAAAAATTGAAAATTCAAAAAGATAAAAAAGAAGAAGAATTAGGAAAAGAGAACTTAGGCATTTGGAAGTTTTTAACTTTAGGAAATGATATGAGAGGACCTAAACACTTAGGCTCTTCAGGTCTTCGGGCTTGATTAGCCTGGGTGTCCACTCAAATGTGGACTTAGTCTTAAGTCCTCACCAATTCAAATTCATTTTTAATTTGGCTAATAAATTGGGATGATAAGTATGCGACTTATCAACCCGCCCTCTGATTTGCGGGGACCTTAAGCCTAAGCATCTACACACATTCTTTTGCATTGACTCAATTTTCGACAGTTTCTTCAAAAAATGGGTAGCTAATGAACTATCTAGGGTGGTATGGCTGGCAAGTTGTTAGTGGTAACAGCTTATAAGCCAGTTGTTCAGAGCCCAGTCACAAGACCATTTTAATTGTAATGCCTTTAGGTAAATCTTAGATCAGGGAAGCCACCTAATTAAAGAAAAAAGAATAAACAAAAAGAAAAAGAAAAAAAAGAAAAAGGAGAAAAAAATAAAACAATATACAAAACCATACTTCACCGCACGAGTATGGCTGGCAAGTTAATATGGGTAACAACCCATTGGCTGGTTGTCCAGAACCCAGCTCACAAAAAAAATGCACAATAATTCCCAAAATACTTAGGGAAGAAGCGGGTAAGTAGAATAAACCAGGGGGAATAAATCGGAGGGATATACACTGAGTTCACCATTGTGTTGACCCCATAAATAAAAGAAGTAGGGAGAAAGCTACCGATCGAAAAGATAAACCTTTAGGCAAGGTCACCTAGGGTCGTAGAAACTCGAAGTCCATTTTAACGGCCACCTAGTAAGTCTTTCACTATTTTCACAAGATGCTTAGCACTTAGAGTCCTTTTCGAGTCTTAGGCGAGTCAGATAGCCGTAAAAAGTTATCCCGGAACTCTCAAACTCCAAAAGTACAAAAAACTTAGAAAAGAAGAAAAAATAAAAAAATGTATCTTCCCTTTTCAAATAAGGCGAGGACATAGGCAGTTTGCATTTTGGCAGGCACCCAGGTATTGTTGAGTTTTCGTTGTTTAGAACCTTAATTGAAATTTTCTATTGTTAATAAACGACTTAGGCGAAAGCAATCTAATCCTAATTTTGATTTTATACTTAGCATGTAGCTTAATTTTGCTACGGACTAGCAAAAGATAGCTATAGGGGTATGATGTTGATTGCACCGCAAAAATACACCTGCAATTATGCCATCTTGTGCTATTTCCTAGCATTACCAGTGCATATTAGGTAGACATAGTCGCATTGTAAAAATACACGCAAGCATGCATTTAATTGAGAGGGGAGGAGAGTGAATAAAATGGCCTCGCAATTCACGTTTTCCTTAAGTGCTGCCTTGCAAAATCTCCCTCTTTATTTTTTATTTCTATTTGACTTTGGAATTCTTCTCCGCGCGGCTGCCATGCATGGCAGCCTCTTCCTCGCACCATGTCCTGCTCAGTATGCTCTGCAAGCCACTACCTGCTGCCACATGCACTGCCATGCACAGCCAGGGCATGGCTGTGCATGCCTTCTTCCTCTATAAAATAGGCTCGGCTTGCTTCTTTGCAAGGGGAGCCTGGTCCATCCACACAAACAGTAGCTTCTCCTTCCAGGCCGTCCCCTCCCCACTCCCTCCATAAGCAGCCTCTCCTCCTTCTGAGGAGCCACTTTGCGGGCAGGAGTACCTCACTGTGGTACACAACCACCACCGTGAGTCCACCATCGCCCAACTCTTCAAAGAGCCGGTGGAAGTGGTGGTTCTCTTCCCTGACTTCTTCGTTTCCAGCACTTCCGCCATTGCCGTAGGCTTCAAGGCTAAAGCTCCACGGCAGCAGCTGCAGTAAGGTGGCAGCAGGTGCGCAGGCCACCGTGCACCCGCACGCAGGCCACCGGAGCACCTGCAGGCTGCCCTCGCCTCCCACTTCTTTGTGTAAACACCCACTTCTCCCCGCAGCCCAGTCGACGCAGACCTTCCTCCGTGTGCGCTGAGCTTCTTCGCCTCCGCACTCACAAGATCGGACGCACCCGGTCGCATGGCTCGGCCTTGCACTATAGCCACTGTTTACGCTAGTTAGCGGAACACTGTGGCTAGAGTGTGGTGACCGGTAAGTTTCTCACTTAACCGGTCACTCGATGCATCGCAACCGGCCGGCGACCGTGCCCGCTCCAGTGCCCGCCCACGCGTCTGCGTGTGCCCGCGTCTGCCCGCCTGCGTCTTCATCCGCTCCCAGTGCCTGCCTTCACCCGCTCCCTTCGCCTCTTCACACAACGCAATGCGCTGCGGTCCTTCTCCCATGTGATCACTCCCTCCAGCGCGCGTGTTCGCGCGCCAACTCGCCTGCACGTACGCGTGCACGCTCTTGCGTGCTTGGCATCAGACGACGCTTGGAGGACCCGGCCAACTTAACTCCCAGCCTTCTTCACTCCAGCAGAACCGAGCACTCTCTCTCTCTCTCTCTCTTACACACACAGCACTCTCTCACACTCTCTGCACACACATACACACACACACTCACACCCTCGCACACACACACTCTCACTTATACATTATTATATACTTATATATATATACGTATACATATATATATTGATATATATACATATATTTATATACATATGTATATATATGTATATATATACTTATATCTATATATATAGTAGTATTTATATTGCTAAGTAATAGTATACATACATATATATATATCTATATACCTATATATATATATACATATATATTTACATATATACATATACTTATATACGTATAAATAAATAAATAAATATATATATATCTACTATCTCATATATAACTATGTATAAGTATAGACATATATATATATATATACATATATACACATATGTTTATACATACATATATATATATATAAATATACATGCATATATACATATATATCTATAACTATATATGCATATATATATATATACACATATCTATCTACATATATCTATATACATATATTACTATATATATATATACCTATATATATATACATCTACATAGTTTTATATACATACATATACATACATATATATATATATACATATATCTATACATATAGTTACATACCTATATATTTATAACCATATATACATATAGATATATTTACATATATACATATATATATATTTTCACATTACTTACCATACGTTGTATCGCGGGAATATCTACACCAGTTGCCGATATTCCCCGATACACGCGTACAAAAAGCATGTTCACACTCATCTTCCACCCATCCACCTTACATTCCACGCAGCACCTCGTCCTGTTGGTTGCGTCTTTCTAGACGACGACCAACTCGACACCGTGCTACACACCATCTCCACCTGCACCCCCACCCCTTTATATACATATATAATATATACATATATATATACTATATTTACTTTATTTCTATTTTTCTTTCCCGCCAGTAAAAAGATAAAAAAGTATATAAAAGAGAAAAGGTAATCCTTGACTTGAAGGTACTCAGTCTTACGAATAGCAAGACTAGTTTTGAAACCCTGATTTGGCTCAAAGCCAAGAATCTGATTTTGAGGGTGTGCCTCAAGGACAAGAATTATCAGAAAAAAATCTTAAATAGAAAAACACCAAAAACACAATAAACGAACAGAAGAGATTCGTTGTAGGAAAGGCATAGAAACTTCTTCTAATCCCACTTCCTTGAGTTTGACCCTGGGCCTAAAAGTGACTAAGATAAAATCAAGTAGGCCAGGATAAAAATTTTGTAAAGAGATGGTTAGGCTCGATTTAGGTTAACCACTATACACACTTCAACGATAAAATCACCATATTAACACAACCTATCCGGGTCCGACCATAATCTTTCAGATGTAGACACATCTATTTAAGTTAAAATGCCTATTCATGCATGTTCCTTGGCTTAGATTTGCATTTCATGTTATAAAATTGCATAGCATGCATCATTCTGCATTTGGAGTAGTTATATATAATTTAGGCTAATTGCATCCTTTTTGTGGTAAGGAGAGAAGGATATTTATTTCAGAGCCTCGGATTGATGATTCGACCATACGGATCTGATCAAGATGACGATCGAAGTCCAACGCCTCTGAAATTGCCTCGATCAGAGTCCCGTAGCACCATATGCAATCCAAGGAAGATCAACAGCTGAGGGACTAGGTGACACAATCTAGAGCATCAAACGATAAATCCAACCGCACGGATGGATTTGGGTCGACGATCTCAGCCCAACGATGTGAAAATTGACTTAATCTGACCTCTGTAGCATCCCTTACAAAGGAAAGAAGATGGACGGCCCAGATTGCGCCATGTGGCACAACCCAAGCCACCCATGGGCACGCACACGCCACCGTATGTGTACAGTAGCGTGGGTGCGTGCGCATGCGTTGAGGCATGCATGCACAAGTGTAGAGGTGTGCACGAAGGTAGGGGCGCGTATCGCGTGTGCCAGCGCAGCGGCGGGTGGGCGTGTGGTCTGTCTTTAGCGACATTTGTAGCGGATCTTCAGCGACGTTTATGATCATCACTATATGTTTTGTATACGAATTTGATTCTTTCCTCCATTATAAAAGGACCCCTACCCCTCCCATTTTTCTTCATCTCTTCGTTTCTTCCTCTCGCCACCTCCAGGGCTCTAGAGAGAGCTTGTCCCAAGCTCAGGATGCTCCTCTAGAGTAAAACCATATAGTTTTCCCCTCCCCTCATCCACATTTGTGTAGCATCTCGTGGCTGTCCTCTCACCACCCTTCGGGAAGAAGATCCTCGCCGCGACGTCATCCTGCCCCATCCTCCATCCTCCATCATCCCGCTCCTCACCACCTTCCTCTAGGTGACATCAAAGTGAGTCATCCTCCGAGCAACCGTCGAGGGGGATTTCTCTCACCCCATTCTATCTTTTTATGCTTTCATAGTGTAGATTTTTCCCGCTTTCGTTGTGTAATAAACAATTCTTGATGAATAGATGATTGTTTCTCTCTCTCTCCCTCTCCCTCTATCTTATATTTTTGCAAGTATATAATGTTGTCATCGACAGAATCTCTTGCTGGTTGAAAATACCAAAAAAATTAGAAAAGATAAAAACGACCAAAAAGACATAAAAGTGAAGCACTGATTTCATAAAATCAAATGTTCTCCTCCCCGTGTTCGACACGGGACTCATTTTTCAAGTTTCGGTGTAAATTTATTTGACCACACGTTTTGCAACTACGATGACGTTTTACTCGTAACCCTGATTTTAAACTCGTGAAACGCCTGCGATCATACTAGATACGTTGGTTGTGTGTACTTGTAATGCTTAAATTAGGTGTCCATAAATTATTACCCTTTTTATAAAACCACCCAACCATTGGTTCTATAAATATACGTGTAAATCGCATATTTTTATGGCATATATAAATATGTATAGGATGACCTATAGTAGTGTATTTATGTTAATAGTAGAGTATACATAATTAACATCGATCACTTGAAAAAGGTTAAATTATTCTCTAGTACGTATATGATATCATACATTCTATTTCCCCTTTTCTATACTTATGATTTTTTGACGATAACTACATAATCATTTGGATTCTCTTTAGAGGTACTATAGTAACGGGGAAAGTAGTTAGCAATGGTGAATAGTAATGGCCTGAACCATTTGTTTAAGATAAAAGTGTCATTACCCTCTGGCCAATTATTTTAATTATGATCTTGTTGGGCCAAGTGCCAATATTCAGTAAGTATTTGTTGGTCTCAACTAATTTTTGCATGACATGCTTTCTGTCCTTGTATATATAACATATGTATATATAAATGTTTTTCGCAACAAACTTTACTTGTAGTATGCCTTAACACATCAATATATATATTGAAAGCATGTGAGGGATTGAGTTGGGGATATACGGTTCATTGCCCCGTTAACATATGATCTTAAATGATCAACTATTTTGTTAATAACTATTCAAGGAAGATGGCTGCCTTGATTTCTAATGCAATTAGTAATTGATGTTATATGTACTGTTAGAATCTCGTAGAGACAAATTTTATGAGTCATCTTATTTGAATTTGACTGGAATTGAGTTTATTACTTATTTAGATTGGAATAAAGTTAATCAATTATTCACTTGAGTTAGCATGAAATCAATCGATTATTATTCCTACAGTGTAATCTTATTATTAATTTAATAATGATTGAATGAATATGCCTACTTTGATTTCAGGCACAGTTTGATATACTTGTTATAATTTAGTATAAAAGGGATAAATAATACATTTGTCCCTCCTGTATGTTATAATGAAAAGAAGATTTATTATACAATCACGCATAATTCTATACATAGTTTATGAGGATAGGATAAATGTATCTCCACTACTTACTGATAGCGGAAATACGCGATTTGTTAATTAGGGTTTTGGAAATCGTTGTAACGCATAAATCTGTTTCACTTTTAAAATTTCTAACCTAGATAGAGAAGTATCTAGGGTCATCCAAGGAGGTAATATTTTGCGAAATCAATCTCTTGCTTGAAAAGTAGAAATCACCTTTCTTTTTGTTATTTTTCAATATATCATTTTTCTTTTGGGTTTTTGAAATAAAGGGGCAAATACGAAGTTGTTGACGGGAAAAGGTACCATAACTAAGATGCTAAAATCTAAGTGGCAAAATTATCCTCTTTCTAAGCTAAACCTAGGCTTGTGAAGGCCTAGGTTAATTAGAAAGAGAGAGTGAGATTATACTAAGATAAAGCAAGTAGTGCAATTAAAAATGCAACAAGAAATGAAGGCAACTTTTTCTATATTAAAGGAAATTGTCTACAAGTATAGGAAAGCTTCTAAATTTTGAAAAGGCAAATAAAGAAGAAATAGAATCCTTTAATTGCTCATGATGATGAAGAAGGTGAAGCTCCTCTTGCTCCAAGTCAAGTTGCTCCTTGGCATGAAAAGAGGGCTCCTTCTTCTCCTTTACTTGGCAAGCTCCTCCAATTTGATGTATCCTCCTAGCAAGCCTAAGGGGGGCGTGCTTGATCTCCTCCAAGGTGGATGGAATTCCACCTTAGAAAGCTCCTCCTAAGGTGGCATGGACCACCTTTGATTCCTCCTCCAAGGGTGGTTGTGTACCACCCTTCAATCCTCCTCCTAGGGTAGGCATTCACCCTAGGTTTCCTTCCAATGCCTAGCTGCTTCCCTTGGCTGGCGCAGGGTTAAGAAAGAAGAGAAGAGGGGAAGGCACCAAGGGGACAGAGCATCCCATTAATATTCTTCTTCTTCTTCTTCTCCTTCTCTTGACCTTCAATGTAGGTGGAAATATGGGTAGAAAAAAAGTTAGCCAAGGTTGGATTTTAATGGTGGTGGTAGGGGGTTTTTATAGGAGTCGGAGGGGGTAGGGTTGGTTATAGGATGGATAGTTATGATGGAGGTTAGATGGTGGTTATAGAATCCTAGGGCTATGGTTGTTGGCACCAAAATGGAAGGGCACTTGATGGTTGCTAGGGTTAAGGGTTTGGTTAGGTGTGTTGTAGGGAAGAGATGGAGTTATGTGGTGGTGGTTATGATATAAAGGGCTAGGGTGTGTTGGCACCACTTGAAGAGGTATGAGTAGGTGTGGTTAAGGGAGAGTTGGTGCCAAATTTAGTGTGGTTAAAGGGGTAGGGTTGGTGTGGACATATAGGAAGGCTAGGATGGCATTTCATGGTGGTTGTTATGGGACTAAGGGTAGATACAGGTGGAGCCAAGAAGGAAGGGTGTGGGTGGTGTTTTGGTGCCAAAATAGTGGTGGTTTATGGTTGGTTATGGCAGCTTAGGGTTGGCGTCACAAGTGGACTTCTAGAAGGGCCCAGGTGTAGGGTTTAGATGGGGATAGTGGGGAGGTGTAGGGCTAGGATGGGGGTTCATGTTGGCGCCAAAATGAAGGGGTGTATAGGGCTTTTTGGAGCCAACAAGGAGTGTCTAGGGTGGTGGTTATGGTGGGTTGGCACTAAAAAAGGGTTGGGTTAGGTTAAGGTTAGTTAGGGTTAAGGTAGAGGAGTGGACGGCCATGGATTTTTAGGTGTAGCTGGAGCTTAGCTAAGCTAGCTTAGCTAGTAAAGTAGAGGTGGAGGAGCTAGGGTTTCATGAAGGAGGAGCTGGGAGAGAAGACTCTGGAGCTGATGCAAGCTATGCTGGACTTGGGTTTGCTGAGGTAGCTTCAAGGGGAGCTCAACTACTGATCTTAGCTACTTAGTTCTTATGCAAGTAGCCTAGCCTGGGTAGTTGAGCTCAATTGAGAAGACCTCTACCTGGCCAGAGCTGGGTTGAGCTGGAAGTACCTCTGATGAGAACTCTAGAGCTAGCTAAGCTACTAGTTGACAAGTAGTAGCTCAGCTAGCTTGGAGTCCAGCTACCATGAGCTGGGTGGAGCTGCGATGAGCTGGGGCTAAGCTGAGATGGACTCCTCTCAACTTAGTTGAGATAGCTAAGGCTCCTAGTGAATTGATGGGAGCTAAGATGAGCTAGACTTAACTATGTTGAGTTGGATCTGAGCTGACTTGAGCTGGGTTGAGTTGAGATGAGCTGTCCTGAGCTGGGTTGAGCTGAGATGAGTTGTCTTGAGCTATCATTCAGCTAAGGTGAGCTGAATGGAGCTAACCCTAGTCCAAGGGAGCTAGTATCCAGCCATGATGAGCTGGAATTAGTTGAATCCTAGCTTGATTGAACTTCCTATTCATTAATTGCCTTCAATAGTGCTAGGGTTTTAGGGATCTGCCAATCTGCTTAACCCTAACACTCCAAGAATCACATTAAAAATACAATAACAAATGCAAAGCATGCCTAACCTAATTTATGCTTAAATGAAGCCCAAAAACCAATTTGCAGAGCAAAATCCTAGGAGCTAGGCTTATTTTAATGCATAAGAATGATGATAAACTGACGTTTATCATAACCCCATGGTTATCTTTTACCTATCTCTTAGCAAAACTTTAATTTTTACAAAACGGAATTTTTGGGGAAATATAATTTTTTTGACTTTTGAGAAGAAAGAAAATATGGGACCTTAGTTGGTCTAAACACGGGAGGTATAGGATTTGTTAAGGATAAACATCGGGATTTGTTTTCGGATCCAAAAATTAAATAAAAATGGGATCAATATATCCTCTGAAAAAATTCATAGATTAACCCCTTGTTAATTCAGATGACTTGAAATTTTTTTTTTTAGGATTTTTCTGGCTCTTGAATCTGATTCACAACTTGCAAAAACCTTATGTTGTGCTTGTAAGAAGCCAACATTTATAAGGGCATGTTTTTTTTTTCTCCCCCATGCTTATTTTTAGCATAGTCTTACAATAGATGTGTCGAGATTATCATTCCCATTACCAATCCTCGAGGGGCTCTGGCGCTAGTACTTCGAGATAGCACTGTCCATGACACCACCCAAGAGCTCACAACCCTAAAACACAATGCAGTGTAAAGGGGTGCTCCAGGAAAACTCAAGCTCTTGCTTCGTCACTATAGGTAGAGCACCATCCAAGACACTTGAGCTACAAAAATGCACTTTAATGCTCTGTCTAAAGATATGAAATATAGATATGAAGCAGCATCGAGGCGATAACATGTTTACATCGCATCCTCAAAGGAGGTATTTTCCTCCTCAGTGGTGGGAACACAAACCAATGATCTGCTTTAGACTTTTACTAAGGCCAAACAAGGGGGTTTTTCTAATTTTTTGTTGTTTATAGGTGTTGGCTTGTGTGTGAAATTTGACACAGGAAGTTTCGCATGAAATGCAAGTTTTTGAATCAGAACTAAGCCAGATACTTTCCATATTACAAAAGAGGATCAAGTCACCTGAACTATCATGAGTTCAGGTGGAACTTTAGAGAAAGATATCTGATCTAATCTAAAGATAGACCCTGAAATTCTAATGATCAGATCCGTATCCTCATCACTAATTTGTTAAAGATAAAATCCTATTGTACCAAAAGTGAGTTTTCAACCTTAGTCCCGATTTCAAAATTTTCCTCAAAAAGTTTTCAATATTTTTAATTTTTTGGGTATGTAAGTAGGAAAATCAAAATGACTAAAGAAAAATGCATGTTTTTAGGTTTTGAAAATCCTAAATCGATCGTCAAAATGTAAAAACACCCCCCCATTCATAAGATATGTAATGTCCGCATGCATTAGGTGGGAAAGAGGGAGTACCTTAGTAAAAGGCGATCGAATTTAAGATAGTCAAAACTGGGGAAAAGAAAGAGCAGGAAAAATGATGGGTTACCTCTCATCCAGTGATATCTTTTACGTCATTCAATCGGGCATAGTGTGCATCAGAGGTCAGCTGTGGTTGGTTCAATTAAATCGAAAGATTCAGATGAAAGATTCGAGACATGATCAAAATAGGGCTTTAAACGTTTGTCATTGACTTGAAAGGTTGTATTAGCTTTAGGATCAAAATGATCAGCAGCGCCATATGGATATGTTTTTAGGACAATAAAGGGGTTTGTCCATTTTGATTTTAACTTTCCAGGAAAAATACGTAATCGTGCATCAAAACACCAAACGCGTTGATTAACGTTAAAATGTTTCCAAATAATGTATTTATCATGAAATTTCTTTGTTTGATCCATATAAATCCATGCATTTTCATACAAAAAATTACGTAATTCTTCTAGTTTAGTCAATCATAATTTTCTATGGATACTGGCATCAGATAAGTGCATATTTAATTGCTTTATTACCCAAAAAGCCCTATGTTGAAATTCTATCGGGAGATGGCATGCCTTCCCCAAAATCAGACGGAAGAGAGACATGCCATGCGGGGTTTTGAAAGCGGTACAGTAGGCCCATAAAGCATTGTCCAATTTGGTGAACTAGTCTTTACGATCGAGCCTAACCTTCTTTTGTAAAATATTTTTGATTTCCAAGTTAGAAACTTCTGCTTGACCGTTTGTTTGGGGGTGATAAGGTGTAGAAATTTTGTGCTTAACCCCATATTTAGAAAGAAGGTGATGGAAGTGTGAGCCTCCATCACTGATAATGGCCTTTGGAATGCTGAATCTTGAGAAAATATTTTTCTTAATGAATTCGACAACCATAGAGTGATCATTGGTGCAGGTGAGTATTGCTTCAATCCATTTAGAAACATAGTCGACTGTGACTAGTATATACAAATACCCACCAGAGTTGATGAACGGTCCCATGAAGTTGATGCTCCATACATCGAAAATTTCAACCTCTAAAATTGGATTAAGGGGCATCATATCCTTTCGAGTCATGTTGCTAATGCTTTAGCAACGTACACAGGACTGAACAAAAGAATGAGCATCTTTGTGTAGGCTGGGCTAAAAGAATCCAGAATTAAGGATCTTAGCTACAGTTTTCTTACCCAAAAAATGTCCTCTAGAGGCCATTGAATGATAATGTGCCAGAATATCATGGATTTCTGAATCAGGGACTGTTGAGAGCGAAAAACTACGCTATCGAAGTTGGATTTGAAAGACTCGTCATTGTAGTTCGATTTGTGAAGCAATCTGTCAATAGATAAAATTTTACCGAAATTTATAAAGAGATTCCAAGTCGAACACAGGGAGGCTACGTCGGTCTTAAATCCACGATTATATTTTTTTGGTATTTTTGTTTGAAAGCAAGATAATTGCAATGAACTTGATATAAACAATAAGAGAGAGAGAACATTCACTTGATAAAATAATACTGATTTTACAACTAGAAAGCAGGAAATGATTACAAGTAGAAAGCGGGAAATTCTATTTTAGAAAGTGATTAAAAAGAAGGGAGAGGGATGTTATCCTCCTCGACGAATTCTTGGAAGACGAGCCGGACGGAGCGACACCTGGAAGATGGAGGACGGAGCGAGAAGAAGGAGGACGAAGTAGGAAGAAGCTAGAATGAGGCAGCACGTCGTCGTTGTCACGGGATCTAGTTCAGGAATGGGGGCGAGAAAACTTGGATTTGGCTCTAGAGTAGCATCCCGGGTGTGGGACAAGTTTCTCTTGAGCTTTGTAGAGGGAGAGAGGTGAAGGAAGGGATGAGGATTTCATAGGGTAGGGGTCCCCTTTTATAGTTGCAAGGATTGGGGGCAATTTGGTTATTCCATATTCAAAAACATTAAAATCAAGTCATTAGTGACAGATTTTTCCATCACTAAAGGTCTGATCGTGGGCAAAGTGCGTGCACCGCACGTGCCTCCTCCTCTCTCGCTCCTTAATGCTAAGTGCACGTTCAATGGATCTCAGTCGTCCGATCAAGAGATCGGATGGCTTAAGCTTCATCTCGCCCGCACCTTCTTCTACATGTGAGATCAGACGTTCGAAGATACGTTGAATCGTGCGTCTAGCCGATCGCTTCATCTGACACATCGATGCTTGATTGGATGGCCCAAATCATGCTCTCGCATCCGAAGGAGGCGTGCATTGCTCCAAAATCGAATGAGCAACCTGCGACACCAAAGAGTTTTACTCATTACGCTATGCTCGTGGATAGACAAGTAGAGTATTCTTGTGCCATTTAATGCTGACCGTTGGATCTTCATCCAACGGTCGAGATCTCTCGTCAAGCACTCCTTTAGGAGTTGAGCTGAGGGGGGCAGCGAATGTGGATGGTTAGGATGATGCCACGTGGCACCATCTTGACCAACCATCTTCTTTGTGTTGTAGATGGTGCCCCAGATGTCAGATTGGATCGATTTTCACATCGTTAGGCTGCGATCATCGATCCAAACCCATCAGTGCGGTCGGATTTGTTGTTTGAATTGCAGTTTGGCACAATTTTGGCCCTTGATCTTTAGGCTTCCTTGGACTATATCTGGTGCTACAGATGTCCGATTAGGGTGATCTTGGAGTCGTTGAACTCCAATCATCGCCCTGATTAGATCCGTATGGTTGGATCTTCGATCTGATGCCTCGATTGACAGCCGCCTTGTCCCTGGCCATAAAAGGAGATAATTACTATGCAATTTATACAATTTGACCTAAATGCATGATTATGCACTATTTACAGTGCATGATGCTAATATGGTACTAAGAACATGCATTAATAGACATTTTTGGCTATTTTGATGTATGCACATCACACCCCCATGCCTATCTTTTGCTAGTCCCTAGCAAAAACTACATGCTATTTATAAAAGAATTAGGATTGGATTACTCGGGCAAAAGTCATTTTCAACATTAGGAAATTTTTACTTAGGACCTAAACTTTCAAAGACACAACAGCACTCGGGTATCTGCCAAAATGCAGACTGCCTCAAGCCTTTACCTTATTCAAAGAAGGATCTCTTTTTCTCTTTTTTCTTCTTTTCTAATTTTTTTGGATTTTCAAGTTTAGGGTTACAGAGCGGCTTTCATGGCCACTCAACCCACCCAAGACTTGATGAGAACACTAAGTTCTAAGCATCTTTTTGTGAATGTGATAGACTCGTTGATCGGCAATTAGAACAGACTTCGGGTTTCTACTCCCCTATGTGACCTTAAAAAGAATTCTGCCTAAAGGTGTATCTATACGACCGGTAGCTTTCTCCCTACTTTTATTTTTATGGGGTCAACACAAGGGTGAATCCAGTGTATATCTCCCTGACTTATTCTACTTCTCAACTTCTTCCTAAGTGTTTTAGAAATTAAATGTGCATTTCATAAGCTGGGATCTAGACAACCTACCAATGGGCTGTTGCCTACGATAACTTGCTAGCCATAATCGTGTGGTGAAGAAGCTTATTTCTTTTTCTTTTCTTTTCTCCTTTCCTTTTTCTTTTTCTTTTCTCTTTTTTTTTCTTTTTGGACTTTCTTTTTCTTTTTCTTTTTTTTTTTAAGTAGGTGGCTTCCCTGGTCTAAGATTTACCTATAGGCAGCAGGAAAAGAATGGTCCAGTGGCTGGGCTCTGGACAACCTACCGATGGGCTATTGCCCACGATAACTTGCTAGCCATACCACCCTAGAAGGTTCATTAGCTACCCAATTTCCATTATAATCGTCGAACAATGAGTCAGCGTAAATAGTGTGTAGATGCTTAGACTTAAAGTTCCCTCAAATTAGAGGGCAGGTTGATAAGTCGTGTACTTATCACGCAAACTTATTTAATAAAATTGAAATGACAGTCAAGATGGCGAGGACTCGATAAACAAATCCACATTTTAGTGGATACCTGGGCTGATTAAGCCCAAAGACCTGAAGGGTCTTAGTGTTCAGATCCTACTGTAATATTTCCTAGGATTGAAAAGTCTTAATGCCCAAGTATTCTTTCCTAATTCAATTATATATATAAAAACAAGTAGAATTTACAATAATTCCACAAAGCCAACAAAATGATTCAGAAATGAATCCAACCCCCCATGCCTAGCTGATGCAATGTCCGCATTGAAAGTAAAAGACATGAAAGGATGGGTAGAATGTAGAAGATATCACCTGAATATGATGCTCAGGTCAGCTTTGAGTCAGACAATACAATTGCTGAGTTTAATGACATCAGCTAGGCGAGGTCCAGCCAAAGTAATCATAATGTGATTAGAGCAACCGAGTTTGAGACGGGTTCTGGAGCAATACAGCCAATAAAAGGCTTCAAACGTTGACAGTTGACTTTAAATGAATTACCCATCTTTGGGTCAGAGATTTGAATGACCCCATTTGGAAATATCTGATCGATGATGAACGGGCCATTCCATTTTGACCTAAGTTTGCTGGGAAAGAGCTTAAGTCGAGAATTAAAGAGCCAGACCTTCTGGTTCAGCTCAAAGCTCTTGCAGGATATCAACTGGTCATGAAGAGCTTTGGTCCGAGCCTTGTAGATCTTGGCATTCTTGTATGCATCGTTTCTAAGCTCCTCTAGCTTAGATAGTTGGAGTTTCTTGGTCTTTCCGGCTAAACTCAAATTCAAATTACACTGCTTGATTGCCTAAAATGCCCTATGTTCATTTTCTATGGGTAAATGGCATGCCTTTCCATACACCAGACAAAACGGTGACATGTCGATAGGCATTTTGTACATCGTACGATAGGCCCAAAGAGTGTCCTCAAGATTTTGAATCCAGTCTTTATGATCAGGCCTAACCATCTTCTAAAGAATATTCTTGATCTCCCAATTGGAGATCTCAGCCTATCCATTTGTCTGGGGATGGTAAGGTGTGGAGATTCTATGATTTACCTCATATTTTGCCAGTAAACTACAGAATTAGGCATTAGTGAAGTGAGTACCACCATCGCTGATGATGGCCCTCAGAATGTTGAACCGACTGAAGATGTCCTTCTTGACGAAATTGATGACCACCTTGTGGTCATTGGTTCGGGTGGGGATAACCTCGATCCACTTGGACATATAATCAATAGCGACGAGAATGTATTGGTATCCAAATGAAGGGAGGAAATGTCCCATGAAATCGATGCCCCAAATGTCAAAGATTTCAACGGGAAGAATCGAGTTTGGAGGCATCATGTCTCTCTTGGTTATGCTCCCAAGTGCCTGGCATCGGGAACACGACCTCGAGAATTCCTGGGCATCTAAATACGACCAATAAAATCTAGATTGCAAAATCTTTGCAGCCGTCTTTTTCCTGGAGAAATGTCCACCACACGTAGATGCATGGCAAAACTTAATTATACTTTTGAATTCAATCTCCAGAACATATCGATGAATAATCTGATTAGAGCCGATGCGATACAGTTCAGGGTCCTCCCAAAAGTAAAGTTTGGCTTTAGATTTGAGTCTCTTGTTGCTTGGTCCAATCCTGAGGGATTTGACCAACGGCCAAATAATTTACGATGTCTGCAAACCACGGAGTTTGGACACCTGATATTGCTAGGATAGACTCATCTGGAAAAGTATCAGCAATTGGAATATCCAGACAAGAAGAATTACTCAGAAGTCCCGAAAGATGATTTGCCACCACATTCTGTGCCCCGGATTTATCTTTGATTTCAAGATCAAATTCTTGAAGCAGAAGAATCCATCGAATAAGCTAAGGTTTGGCATCCTTTTTTGGCCAAGAGATGTCTCAAGGTAGAGTGGTCAGCATATATTATGACATGAGACCCTAAGAGATAAGCCCTAAATTTCTCCAAAGCAAATACTACAGTTAGCAATTCCTTCTCAGTAATAGTGTAATTCCTCTCGGCCTCGTCTAGAGTTTTGCTAGCATGGTAAATGATAGAGGGATTCCTGTCAATCTTCTGACCCAAAATAGCCCTAACCACGTAATTAGAAGCATCGGTCATGATCTCAAATGGGGTTGTCCAAACTGGTGGTTGCAACACCAAAGCACAAGTGACTACCATTTTAAGAAAATCAAATGCCCTATAGCATGATTCATTCAAATCAAACGGCGTATCTTTGGTGAGAAGATTGCTTAGAGGGCGAGCAACCTTAGAGAAGTCCTTGATGAACCTCCTATAGAACCCCACATGACCAAGAAATGATCGAATTTGTTTGACAGATGTGGGAGGAGGAAGTTTAAAGATAGCATCAAGCTTAGCTTTGTCAACTTTGATTCCCCATTCAGAGATTACATGACCAAAGACGATGCCTTCTTGTGTCATGAAATGACTCTTTTCCAAGCTAAGGACCAGTCTTGTTTTGATGCATCTTTTAAGGATCGTTTCAAGATTAGCCAGACAAGAATCAAATGATTCTCCAAAATTAGAGAAACCATCCATGAAGACTTCCATAAACTCTACCACCATATCAGAAAATATGGCTAGCATACACCTTTGAAAAGTTGTGGGTGCATTGCATAAGTAGAATGCTATCCTACAGAAAGCAAAGGTTTCGTAGGGACAGGTCATTTTTTCTTGATCCTCAGGATGGATAGGGACTTGATTGTATCTTGAGTAACCATCTAGGAAACAGAAGTACTTCTACCCAGTTAGTCTTTCAAGGATTTGATCGATCAAGGGAAAAGGGAAATGATCCTTTTTCATGGATGTGTTTTGCTTCCTGTAATCAATACAAACCCTCCAAGAGGAAGCTGAATGAGTTGTGACAGATTCTCCTTTCTCGTTAGTCACAACAGTAATCCCGACTTTCTTGGGAGCAATTTGCACGGGACTTACCCAAGGACTATCAGAGATTGGATAAATGATTCCTGCATCGAGCCACTTGATAATTTCCTTCTTGACCACTTCTCCCATATTAGGATTTATCTCCTCTGCATTGGTGAGAAGGGCAGGATCAATCTTCTAAGAATATTCTATGATTGCAGTAAGATGGCTCGTCCCCCTAAGGTCATGAATGGTTCAACCAATTGCCTCCTTGTGTTCCTTTAGGACCTTGATCAGTTTAATCTCCTATTCCTTAGTTAATCTGGAACTAATAATCATTGGGAGAGTCTTTGGAGGTCCCAAAAGTTGATATTTCAAATTCTCAAGCAATGGTTTCAGTTCAAGCTAGGGCGGGTTTTGGATTGAGGGTAAAGATGATGCTGAAGAAGATTCATCAAGAGGAAGAGGTTGAAAGTGAATAAAATCAATAACCTCTTCAGAATGTGTCTAGTTTGCCATAGAGGGTTGTGGGTTAGATCCATCACAACAGGAGGAACTTTCAATTGTAGAAATCGCTATACAAGTTTCAATATTCAAGTTGTCGTCCTCAAGTTCCTCTATAAATCCACAATCCTCAAATTTTTTAATCTCCTTAAAAATATCCAATTTCAATTTCTGATCCCTAAAGGTGATTTCCATGCTACTACTCTCAAAGTTGATATTGGCCTTCGTGGTAGACAGAAACGGACGCCCCAGAATGATGGGCGTGTTCCTTAAATTTTCAGGTACATACATGTCAAGGACAAGGAAATCTACAGGAAAATAGAAATCCTTAACCTTAACAATAACATCTTCAATAATGCCTCACGGATTTATGATCGAATGGTCTGCTAACTACAACATTAGTGAAGTCGGCCAAAGTTCACCTAATCCGAACTTTTCGTAAAGAGAAGTCAGAATTAGGTTAATAGATGCACCTAGATCCAGAAGTGCTCTATCAAAGGTGTAATCTCCAATGACACAAGAAATCAGAGGAGCACCTGGATCTCTCTTTTTCTGAGGAAGGTAATGCAAGATAATAGAACTAGCCTGCTCGGAGAGTACCACCTTCCTCGGAACAAATTCCCTCGACTTACACTTCTATGTGCATAAATACTTTAAAAATTTAGCGTAAGCCAGTATGTGTTTGATAGCGTCGAGGAGTGGGATATTGATCTCAACATTCTTGAATATATTCAACAGCTCCTCGTTACTATCAACAGGCTTCTTCCTTCTAGGTTTAATCAAGGCCTCAGGAAAAGGAACATGAGTCAGATCTACAGAATTATGTTCCTGAGCCTTGACTTCTTCATCAGAGTTCTCCTTTCTCTCCTCAGGCTTTCCAGGATTTAGTAGATCATAACAGTGCGGTTGTGGATCCTGAGTTTATTTTCCACTCCTCAAGGTAACCAAACTAGTAGATGCATATGGGTTTGGGTCTTGCGGAGGGATAGGAAAGATTGGAGGGGCTTCATTAGCCAAAAACCTTTGATTTGAAGAAGAAGAAGAGGAAGGACCCTGCTCAACCACCTTAGCATGTGCATGGGGGTCTCTCTGATTTCCGTACCCTTGGGCTTGATTGCCTGGATTCTGGATATTACATGGGTTAGGTACGGGTTGAGATGGCAGAGATCCGCGTTGATGAGAATTAGCAATGAACCTGGTTTGCAAGTTGTCCAGCAAGGTTTTCATTTGCTGCATGAGCTGGAGCATAGATCCTTACATCTCTATCATTTGACAGTTCAAATCAGCCTACCCTACAGGTTGACAGGCATTCTAAGCTGGCTGATTGACCTGATTCGGGGGTAGCTGAGTGTAAACATGACCCTAACCCATTAGTCTTTGCGGAGCAAAGTTGCTGGATTGGAATTGAGTCTGCTGCCCTGGGTTTTCCCAGGAGAAGTTAGGGTGGTTCCTCCAACCCAGATTATAAGCATTAGCGTAAGGGTTGGACCTAATGTTCTCCTATACAACATAAACATCCTCATAGGGTGAGGATGGAGAGAAAGAAAGGGAGGGATCAGAAAAACTAGGATCAAAGGTCCCAGTTTGGAACCAGTGGGTTTCCGAATAATGCTGACTCACAGGTTGAGCCGCATCAAGTTAATTCATGAACTCCCATCCAGAAGGAGCTCACGAAGAATGGAATCCCAAATTCTGGGATTGAGTGGATTGAGAATTGTTCATTGAATTTCTAGCCATCCACTCCTCCATCCTTTTAGTAACCAAGTCCACCTTCTCTAGTTTATTGCAAATCAATTTCATATAGAATGAATGAGAGTCGTGGACTTCATTAACAATCGATCTGAGTTGTTGGGACCGATTAAAAGTATCCATGGAGGCATGAATGATTGAATTTTCACTCATCTCCTCAAACAAATCATGTGCGCTATCTGCGTCTTTGTTGAGGAAATTGCCTCCACAAGAAGAATCCACGTGATTTCTGAGTTGCTCAGTCAACCCATGGTAGAAGATCTGCACGAGTTGCCATTTTGGAACCTCGTGGTGTGGACACCTCCGCAATAAGTCTTGGAATCACTCCCAGGCAACATGAAACTACTCTCTCGACTGCTGGGTGAAGGTAGTAATCGTCCGTCTTAGAGCATTGGTACATCCGATAGGGAAGAATTTCTTCAAGAAAGTCGATTTCAGATCATTCCATGTTACAATTGGCCTTCCTATGGTCTTGTACCAATGAGCGACTTTATCCCTAAGAGAGTGGGGAAAGAGCCTTATGATCATCTGCTTTTCATTCACGTTTTTCTCCTTGGTGGTCTGGACCAAAGTGGTCAAGTCCTCCAAATGCTGAAAATGGGTCTTCAGAGCCAAGCCCATGAAAGTATTTGATCAGGCTTAATACTTGGGCTTGATTTCTATGTATCCGACAGGAATCTAGACGCCGGGACATTCCCCATAGTTTGAAGGATCTTAAAAATCGTTCAAGGGCTGAGCACTCTGCATTCTCTGCATTTGTTCCACCTGCCTTTGAAATACCTCCTGCGGATTCTGAGGCAGAGGAGGTTGTTGATCGGCCATGGGATTAATTTGTCCAAAATCCAATCTACTTCTCCTAGAATACTCTAGTGGTCCTTCAAATCGGGGATTCAATGATGTCCTTCCTAGCATAAACTAGGAAGAGGTTGGAAGGGCTGGGGATAAGAACCCTACAGCACAACAAAACAAGCCTGTCCTTAAGTGGGGTATCCTAAGGATCTACAGACTCTCAGAATCCGTCTTAAGATTATAAATGATTTACTCTACTTGCGTCCAATCAATCCAACTAGTTAGGAGGGACTGGAGAGAAGCTTCTTCCTTTAGCTTGCACCTTCGGTTCCTAATGTACCCCCCAGCCGCGGTCGTTTGACACTACTGCCCTAGCTAGACATCAGATTGATTAGTACAAATAGGTTAATCGTAAACAATCTTAGACTGGAACCCGAAGAGCGAATCAGTACTTAAGGTCAACATCTACTTGATTTTATTTAGGTTTGGGATTGTAGTGCTTATGGAATGTGTGTGGGCCCTTAAGATGGGTTGTGCCCTTAATGATTGATTGAATATGTGTGAGTGCGTGCACAACTAGGGTTTTCAAGTAATATTATTTTTGATGAGTAGATTTTAATGTTCAAATCTTGCTTAAGTAGCTTTTAGGGTTTGGAATTAGGTTAATTCAATCAAGTTTTGAGGCAAACCAGATTTTCAAGCATGGGTGAAGATCTTTTTTCTTTTGAAATCAAAAGTAAAGTGGAGTGCCTGGTATTGACCTAAATTGAAAACCCTAAGGGGAAGCTACTTGGTGAGTTGATTTTAGGTTAAGTGTTGCGGCCCAAACAACTCAGATAACTAGCTAAAATTTCACCACTGAGTTAGGCACACAAAATAATTAACCTAGACTGATTTCTACTCTTTTATATGTTGATTTACGTGTACTGGTTCCACAGATCAGAATCCGATTGAGTAGATAAAAATTAATTAGGTTATGTGCCTTGAATGTGGGTGTATGTTGTGTGTATGTTGATTTACCCCACAAGAAGTATCTTTTTGTTAATTTTTTTATATGAGGGTGAGATGAATGTGAGTGGAAATCCAAGCAACCAAGCTAACCCTAGGATTTATGCAAACACCTAGGTTAATTGGGGTTTGAATTAATGTTGTGAAATGGAATCTATGGAGGGGGAAGAATGGGGAGCACTTACAGTTGTCTTCAATTGCAATTTACTCTGATCTACCGCTTGAAGATTCCCTGTTAAGGTACCTGCAAAACAATAGACGAGAAATAAAGCAAGTTAGAAAATGATTAAGTGCATGAAATGTGGAAAGAAGATTGAAAATCGTTGCCTCCCCAGCAACTGTGCCAAAATGTTGAGAGTGGAAAACTACGCCATCAAAGTTGGTTTTGAAAAACCCGTCATTGTAGTTCGATTTGCGAAGCAATCCATCAACAGATAAAATTTTACGAAATTTCGTAAAGAGATTCTAGGTTGAACACAGGGAGGCTACGTCGATCTTAAATATGTGATTATAGTTTTTTGGTATTTTTGTTTGAAAGCGAGATAATTACAATAAACTTGATATAAACAATAAGAGAGAGAGAACAATCACTTGATAAAATAATACTATTTTTACAACTAGAAAGTGGAAAATGATTACAACTAGAAAGCAGGAAATTCTATTCTAGAAAGCGATTAAAAAGAAGGGAGAGAGATGTTATCCTCCTCGACGAATGGTTGGAGGACGAGCAGGATGGAGTGACGCCTGGAAGACAGAGGATGGAGTGGGAAGAAGGAGGATGAAGCAGGAAGAAGCAGGAACGAGGCAGCACGTCATCGTCATCATGGGATCTACTTCCGGAACGAGGGCGAGAAAACTTGGATTTGGCTCTAGAGTAGCATCCTGGGTGTGGGACAAGCTTCTCTTAAGCTTTGGAGAGGGAGAGAGGTGAAGGGGTGAGTATTTCATAGGTTAGGGGTCTCCTTTTATAGTTGCAAGGATTGGGGGCAATTTGGTCATTCCATATTCAAAAACATTAAAATTAGGTCTTTAGTGACGGATTTATCCGTCACTAAAGGTCTGATTGTGGGCAAAGTGCATGTGCCATGCACGCCTCCTCCTCTCCTGCACCTTAACACTAAGTGCATGTTCAATGGATCTTAGCTGTCCGATCAAGAGATCAGACGGCTTAAACTTCATCTCGCTCACACCTTCTACGCATGAGATCAGGCGTTCGAAGATGCGTCGAATCGCACATCTGGCTGATTGCTTCATTTAACCCGTTGATGCGTGATCAGATGGCCCAAATCATGCTCTTGCACACGAAGAAGGCGTGAGCTGCGCTAGAATCGAATGGGCAACCTACGGCGACAAAGAGTCTTACCCACTGCACTATGTGCGTGGATAGAAAAGAAGAGTATTCTTGTGCCATTTAATGCTGACCGTTGGATCTTTATCCAACGGTCGAGATCTCTCATCAGGCGCTCCTTCAGAAGTTGAGTGGAGGGGGGCGGCTAGGTGCAGATGGTTAGGATGATGCCACGTGGCACCATCCTGACCATCCATCTTCTTTGTGTTGTACATGGTGCGACGGATGTTTGATTGGATCGATTTTCATGCTGTTAGGCGGCAATCATCAATCCAAACCCATCCGTGCGGTCAGATTTATCATCCAAAGTGTGGTTTGTCATCATTTTGGCTCTTGATCTCTAGGCTTCCTTGGACTATATATGATGCTACGGATGTCCGATCAGGGCAATCTTGGAGTCATTAAACTCCAATCGTCGCCCTGATTAAATCCATACGGTTGGATCTTCGATCTGAGGCCTTAATTAAAAGTCACCCTGTCCCTGGCCATAAAAGGAGACAATTACTATATAATTTGTATAATTTGACATAAATGCATGTTTATGCATGCTATGCACTATTTACAATGCATGATGTAAATATGGTACTAAGAACATGCATTAATAGACATTTTTGGCTATTTAGATGTATGCACATCAGGGACACATCATCTAATGACCTGATCGGCATAAATACAGGAAATGTGTGGCTCCTCCCAAAAGTAGTATTTAATATCAGCAAAGAACTTATCCCTTTTGGTTTTTGGCCAATCAGTGGGGATTTGTTCTATTGCTAAATAACTTGCAATGGGTGCAAACCAAGGGAGGGTGGTGTCAGCTAAAATGCTTTCATCAGGGAATTGATCAGGGGGGGTCATCATGTCATTTGTCATAAGATGAGAGAGATGGTCGGTCACTACATTTTGCGATCCCGCCTTATCCTTGATTTCCAGGTCAAATTGCTGGAGTAGTAGGATCCAACAGACAAGATGGGGTTTCGCATCTTTTTCTGTCAGCAAATATTTAAGTGCTGAGTGGTTGGTTTATACAGTGACATGTGACCCCAAAAGATAAGATCTAAAATTTTCTAGGGCAAATACATTGACAAGAAGTTCTTTTTCAGTAACTATGTAATTCCGTTGTGCATCATCAAGATTTTTGCTATCATAATAGATCACAATGGGCTTCTTGTCAATTCTTTGCCCTAAAATGGCCCCCATAGCAAAATCTGAGGCATCCGTCATAATTCAAAGGGACTATTCCAATCAAGTCCCTGCAAAATTGGTTCCTCGGTAACATCCTTCTTTAACCTCAAAAAGCTCTCCAAGCATTTATCATTTAAATCAAATGGCTGGTCTTTAGTAAGAAGATAAATTAAGGATTTGGAGATTTAGGAAAAATTTTGTATGAATCTACGATAGAAACCCACATGACCCAAAAAAGATTTGATCTGTTTTACGGTAGTGGGTGGTGGGAGCATAGATAGAGCATCTATTTTTGCTTTATCTACTGTAATTCCTCGTTTGATATAACATGGCCTAAGACAATACCTTCCTGGATTATGAAATGACTTTTTTCCCAGCTAAGGACCAGATTGACTTCTATGCACTTTTGGAGAGTTCCTTAAGGTTCTTGAGACAATGGTCATAAGATTCTCCAGAAATAGAGAAGTCATCCATAAAGACTTCTAAACATTCACCTACCAGGTCCGAAAATATTGCAAGCATACACCTTTGAAAAGTTGCAAGTGTGTTGCAATGACCGAAGGCATTCTTCGGAAAATAAAGGTTTCGAAGGGGCAGATGAAAGTTGCTTTGTCCTGGTCCTGAAGATGAACCGCTACCTGATTATAGCTGGAATAACCATCCAAAAAATAGTAAAAATCCCATTCAACTAACCGCTCCAAGATTTGATCAATAAAGGGGAGTGGAAAATGGTCCTTCTTGGTGGCAGTGTTTAATTTTTTGTAATCAATACACATGCGCCAAGAAGAGGCGGTTCGAGTGGCTATATTCTCCCCATTTTCATTCGTGACAACTGTTAATCTAGCCTTTTTGGGCACTACTTGTGTAGGACTAACCCATGAGCTATCAGAAATGGGGTAGATGTTATTTGCATCAAGCCACTTAATAATCTCCTTTTTAACCATCTCCTGCATATTAGGGTTCAAGCAAAATGTGGTTGGTGGGAGGGGCGGGAATCATCCTTTAGATATATACGATGTGTATAGTAGGACAGGTAAATACCCTTAAGATCAAAAAGGGTCCAACCAATAGCTTTCCCAATTTTACTCAAAACCTGGAGAAGTTTGTGTTCTTGTGCCCCAGTAAGTCTAGAATTTATAATCAGGGGTAGGGTCTAATTTGGACCCAGGAAAACATATTTAAGAGAGTCGAAAAAGGGTTTTAATTCTAGTTGTGGGCCCAGCTTTGGAAGAATTTCTACTCTTTGTGTTAGTGGTGAAGTTAGAGTGAAAGGGTTAGCTGGAGTGTTAGCTAAATGTGTGGTTAGGGTGGAAGGGTGGGTTGAAGTGGATTGTTTAGGAACCGTGTTAATGGCAAAATAAGAACCCAAATGTGAAATCTGCAAAGGTTCCTCCACTATATTTCCCATTTTTAAATCCGAGTCATTAAAGAAATTAGGTTCTTGGAACCTCCTAGAAGCTTGAAAAACATCTAGGGTTACAGATTCATCACCACACATGATCTTCATTTTGCTAGAATCACCATCAATATTTGCACCGACGATGGCTAGGAATGGTCTTCCAAGAATTATAGGGGCAAACTTTAAAGCTTCCGATACCTCTATGTCCAAGACTAAAAAGTTTACTACAAATAGATAATTTTTGACTTGGACAAGGACATCCTCAACAATTCCCCTTAGTTTAATTGTAGATCGGTCTGCTAATTGAAGAGTAACCTCAGCAAGCTTTAATTCACCGATCTTAAATTCCTCAAAAATAATTGTGGGGATAAGATTAATTGAGGCATCAAGATCCAATAAGGCATTATCAAAGGAAGTGTCATTAATGATTACTTGAATCAGGGGAGCACCTAGATCTTTTCTCTTAAGAGGTAGTCGGCTCTGCACAACTGAGCTAACTATCTCGGGAAGGATCACTTTTCCTAAATTTTTAGGGTACCTTTTCGGGGTATACAAATCCTTTTGAAATTTTGCATAGGTAGGAATGCATTTTATGGCACCTAGGAGAGGGATGTTAATTTCAACTTACCCAAATAAATCCATCAATCCTTATCAGTGAGCTCGGATTTCTTCTTTTTCTTATTTTGTGAAGAATGGAGGGCTTGTGGAAATGGTGTAGGGTTTTCCTATTTTGCAATATTAGGTTCCTGAACAGGATTAGAGGAAGATGGGGAAGAGTTGATTTGTTTTTCATTAAAACAAGTTTTTTAAAAAGGCAGGGGGTCTTGAGTGGTTTTCCAATTCTTCAAAGTAACTGCATTTCCAGTCTGGTTATTTCTAGGATGAGGACGGGAAGCCTGACTGTTATTGAAATTTAGGGGATGCTGAGGTGTTGTGTGAATGGGTTGACTGGGATATCCACCTTGAAACTGATTTCTTTGATTATTCAGGTTGGGCATGGGTTGCGAAGGTAAATTCCCAATTGGTCAATGATCAGGAGTAACCTTAACTTGGTGTTGCAAGTTGGTAATCATGTGAGTTACTTCTATCATTTGGTTCTACATACCTTGCATAGTTTTCATGACCTGGGTATTGCCTAGGATGGTCCAGGTTGATATACGGGTTGCCCATAATTCCCAAAGTGATTTTGTTTGGGAAATGGAATCAGGTTCGGGGGTTTCCAAGAGTGATTCGGGTTGGTCCTCTAGTTTTGATTGTAAGTGTTGGAGGGGTTTCTAAATTGCTCCTGGAGAGCATAAATATTTTCCATGGTGGGATCAAGAATATTCTGATTCAGATAATCAAAATTCCCAATCAAATCTTATGTAAAATCAGCAGAAAACCGTGGACTAGCAGGTGTGGCATCAATGTTGTGCAGATTTTATCTTCGAAGAAGCTATGGAGTGTTAGTGTGTGGAGAGTTAAAGTGTGGAGAATTAAGGTGTGGAGCATGTTTGTGAGTGACCTTTTCTTCCATCTTTTTCTGGTGAATTTGCATCTGGTCTAGTCGTTGAGCTAATATATATAGATCATCTTGAGTGACTGGAACAAAGGTGCATTTGGAGTCAATGTATCTGGGGTTTTGAGTTCTTCCAAAAGTGTCCATTGAAGTCATATTAAATGAGTTTTCACCCATTTCTTCAAAAAGGAGGTAGGCACTTTTGGCATCTTTATTAAGGAAATCACCCCTACATGAGGCATCCACAAATCGCTTTAATTGATCTTCTAATCCATGATAGAAGATCTATACTAATAGCCATTGTGGAATTTCATGGTGGGGACAACTTAAAAGTTTTTGGAATCTTTCCCAAGCTTCATGGAGTGGTTCACCAATTTTTTGTTTAAAGGTTGTTATGGATCTTCTTAAAGCGTTAGTTTGACCGATTGGAAAATTTCTTTTTAGAAAAGTGCTCTTTAATTGGGGCCAGGTGGTGATAGGGCGCCCAACTGTTCTAAACCAGTGTGAAGCTTTATCTTTTAAAGAGAGAGGAAAAAGTCTCATTAACCACATGTCTTCCTGCACATTACTAGAATGAGTGGTTTGAGCAAGGACAGTTAATTCCTCGAGATGACAAAAAGGGTCCTCTCTTGGAAGACTATGGAAATGCTTGATCAGGTGTAGAGTAGCTGGTTTGATCTCAAGATCCCCTTGTGGTATGACCACCCCAGGTCTTTCCTAATAGTTGGCAGGATCATAAAAATCCATAAGAAAAATGACAGGCTGCTGGGGAGGTGGCGGGTTTTGCCCTTGGTTGGCTAGGTTCGTCATAGTCCTAGCCAAATTCTCTTGGTTTTGTTGTAGTCGAACCAAATGGTTGATCATAAAGGCAAAGGGGTTTGTATTTTTAGTTTGGATTTGAGGGCCACCTGGCCCTAAAGAATTTTCTGGTTGCTCTAGATGAGGGAGGTTAGGGATGGGGAAGTCAGCTTGTGGGTCTGCTGACGGGTTAGAAGTAGAAGTAGAATTTTTTTGTCAGTTTCCCAGGTTTTCCATATTGTTAGAAGAGGAAGAAGAAAACACAAATTTTCTGGTGCAGGGGCTAAATCAGATGGTCCCTTAAGATGTGGGTTCTGGGACCGTCGCCCGTGCATGCACTTTCTTGGAAGAATTGGAGGGGAGGAGAAGAAAGAGAGAGATGACAAAAAGTATGCAATTCAAACAACAAATTCTATACCTAACTTAATTTTTCCTCCCTAAAAATTAACCTAAGACTTTGTCCACTTAGGAAATAAGTAATCAATAGTGAATACCCATTCCGTCAACAAATCTAGCCAAGTTACTTAAGGGGAGGTTTGGGCCCAAGCATTTCCCAAGAAAATCTCCAGGGTCTTGTGTAAACCCGTGCCTAGTCGTTTGACATGACCCCTCAGCTTGACACTAGATATAGATGATAGAATTGGTATTAACTAGAGAAAACATAAGACCTATATAGCAAGCCTAATTTGATGAAACCTTAGGGTTCAAGTTGCTACAGATTTTAGTTAGGTTTAGGATACTATAGTGCCTACGGAATGTGGAGGGCGTTGATTTTGGGTAATGCCCTATTATTTCAATTTTTAGTATGTGTATAGTAATTAGAAAGTTGATTCTAATGAAAAGCAAGTTGTCATACAATTTTATGTATTTTGGTCTTTTAGGATTTGCTTTAAATTAGTGCATTTTAGGGTTTCCTTTCTTAAAACTTCAAACAAGTTTTGAGATCCACAAACAGGAGGAAATCAAGTTCTATGGGTGAGGATATGCTTCCTTTATGTTGTGGGACTAAAAAGAAGGAAAGAAACCTTAATCTAATTAGCCCTCAGATAGGAAATTACTACCGATGAATCTTTTTTAGGCTTTCTGTATTAAGTAGTCGTCCAAACCAATCAAACAATGCCACTACTTTGAAGAAAATCAAACAAGGATTCCAGAAAATATTTTTTTAAGATTTTAGGAATTTGTTTGATATTTCTTTTGATTTTTTCTTTGTACTGGTGTCAGAGTCCAGAAATGATACCTATGGGTATTTTAGACTTTTCATTACCACCATCGGCCTTAGAAAATTTTGGTGATTTTTTTTGATGTGTAGAATTTCACAAGGATTCTAGAAGGCTAAATTTCACAAAAATTGGATGTGTATAAAAATTCTAAAAATTTGCGAATAGTATCAAAGTAGGAAGATGAGAGGGTGTGACCCCTCTGTAGTCCACGAATTTTTAAAAATTAAATACAAAACCAATTAGCTTGATATTTGGAACAGATGTTCCCAACTTGATTTGGAATCTATGAAATTTCAAGATTTTAGGAGACCTATGTTGTTCGGAATTGATTTTTCAAATTCGGACAGAAGTCTGGATCCGAAAAATACAACACCCACACTTAAGGTAGAGTAGTGTTTAATAGGGCAATCAATTAAACAATGGGTTTTAAATGTACCACTCTACCAAAATTTGATGTTTAAGATCCTGAAAACCAAGTTTAGTATATTTTGGTAGGCTTTTAGGCTAAGTGTGACAAGAAAGAAGAAACCAACCTAGAATCATGGGAAGAAAAGGAACTTTGAGCTCTTGCTTCCAAATTCCCGCTTTCTTGCTGTAGTTCCTACACACACAAGAAAGAATAGAGGCAAGGGGATGAGATCCACATCAAGCAAGAGAAAAACAATTTGCAAAGCCGTATCTCCCCGGCAACGGCTCCAAAAAGTGATAGTGGAAATACGTGATTTGTTAATTAGGGTTTTGGAAATCGTTGTAACATGCAAATCTATTTCACTTTTAAAATTTCTAACCTAAATAGGAAAGTATCTAGGGTCACCCAAAGAGGTAATATTTTACAAAATCAATCTCTTGCTTGAAAAGTAGAAATCACCTATCTTTTTGTTGCTTTTCAATATATCACTTTCCTTTTGGGTTTTTGAAATAAAGGGGCAAATACGAAGTTGTTCACGGGAAAAGGTACCACAACTAAGATGCTAAAATCTAAGTGACAAAATTATCCTCTTTCTAAGCTCAATGTAGGCACATGAAGGGCTAGGTTAATTAGAAAGAGAGAGTGAGATTATACTAAGATAAAGCAAGCAGTGTAATTAAAAATGCAACACGAAATGAAGGGAACTTTTTCTATATTAAAGGAAATTGTCTACAAGTATAGGAAAGCTTCTAAAATTTGAAAAGAAAAATAAAGAAGAAATAGAATACATTAATTGCTGATGATGATGAAGAAGGTGAAGCTCCTCTTGCTCCAAGTCAAGTTTCTCCCATAACCAAGATGGAAGGGTGTGGGTGGTGTTTTCTTGCCAAAATAGTGGTGGTTTAGGGTTGGTTATGGCGGCTTAGGGTTGGCACCACTAGTGGGCTTCTAGAAGGGGCTAGGTGTAGGGTTTAGATGGGGATAGAGGGAGAGGTGTAGGGCTAGGATGGGGGTTCATGCTGTGATTGCGTAGCAATCATAGGTTTTAATTGACCTAGATTAAGCTAGAACTTAGCATAACTTAGGGTAATTCATGCATGCATAAGCATTATCTGCATCTTTAATGCTTTACTTTAGCTTTGCATAAAATAATGTTATAATGTGCTGATTAAGTGCATTATGTCGATTGCAGGCAATAAGCTGATCTGGAGCAGGATCTGAAGCTGGATCAGGAATAATGGGTGTTGCAGCAGAGCTCGAGCAGAAGACTTAGATTAGATGTAGGAATAATGATGTAAGGGAGTTAAGGTTTGATATTCTATTAAGTAGGAATAAAGTAGTAAAATGTGAAGAGCTTAGGTCCATCCTAGCCCTAGGATAGCCTAGAGACTTCCCCCAAGCCTTGGCCACCCTTAGATTAGGTCACAACACCCTAGGAGGCCCTAAAACCCTAGTTCCAACCCTTATCTAGATGTCCAGATAAGTTATAGGATGTCCAGGACCCTTAGCCAACTCCCACACACCTCAAACCCACTTCTGCAGTATTATTGGACGTCCAGACACTTTGTCAGACGTCCAATTTTTGCAGAATACCCAAAACAGAACCTAGATTTCCCCCTAACTCAGATTGGATGTCCAGAACAGAAGTCTGGACTTCTGATTTTTGAGTATAAGACATCTGACACTATTATTAGATGTTTGATACTGCTCTCCAATTCCTATTTTGAGATTCAAGCCTTAATCTTGGATCTCTAGGTCCCTAAACCCAATTCCAACCCCATAGCAACCTAAATTAAGGTGCCCTAACCCTAGTACATCACCTCTAGGCCTCCCTAAGGACCTAATTAGGTCGTCACTAAATCTAATTGACTTGGATCTTAGTCAATTCCATCAACCCATTCAATTGGACTCATTTAGTCCAATTGAGCCCTGATCTCAGCACACACTATCCAATTGGGCTCAGTGAGAGTCCAATTGACCGAGATCTAACTTAATTGTGTTATTTTACTCTCAATTAAGGTTTAACACACCCAATTAAACTTGTATTAAGTTTAATTGCACTTTACCTTAGTGAATTAGTGTTTACAACCCTAATTTGAGACCTACCTTGACCTAAACCCACTAGAACCTAACCTAATCAACCTAGCTACCTAGGTTTTGACCCACACACACCCACACACAGCATCCACACGAAAATATCTAGCCTAGAGTTGTCTAGAACTTTCTACCAGGTGTTGTTGCCTTGGTTGCCAAAATTAGCAACCAAGAGCCGTTCAATTTTTAGATGCACATTTGGTGGATCTAAAAACCCCCATCCACCCTCTCTCTCTCACTCTCCCACGAGCTCCCACCATAGTCCTCTCTAGAGAATTCCATAATTCTCTAGAGAGCTTCCTTTAGGTCTATAAAAAGACCTAAGGGGTGGCCATTTGCACCCATCCACTTTTTGGCCATACTTGCTTGGCTCCATCCACCTCCACTTAGGCTAGCCACCACCATCTCCACTCCATCTCCACGAGCTGAGCACCACCATGAAGGACACCATGCCAGGATGCTAGATCACTCCTCCAACCTCTCTCCAAGGGCCTGCCTAAGCTCCATTGGCCGCCCCTCTTTCTCCTCTCCACCACTCCAAGGCCATTGGAGCCTACCTCCAAATGCCCTCACTTCTGATAGATTAGTAGCTATCTCTTTACATTTACTACTTGTAGTGTAGCCCTTATTCTCCCCCAATGATGCATGCAAAATCTTCCCGTAGATTCTTGTATGCGATCGCTTTATGATAGCTAGCTTTATATTTTTAAGCATTCATGTACAAGCTTTCCTCTACAAGTCCATGTTGCAACACTCTCCAACTGAATGAATGAAAAATATATTTTCTATATATATATGTCTATGTTTTGAAATCACCATGAGCTTATTGATTGCCATCATTTTTGCGTGATTTAAGTTACCTTGTTTTCACTCATTTATCTATTCTGCAACAAGCATGTCATTTCCTGAAAATATAGAAAATTTAACTATAGATGCATTTTCTGTAAACAGTCACCACCTCACTAGAATCGTGCACACAGAAACTCACACTTTCACCTTTGTGATCTATTTAACATAGGTACACGTAATCAGGATTCATAATAGAAGTGGTGAAATCTTAATCAGGAGATTGGAAACCGGCGTGCGATTTTAAACAGAGTAGAGCAGTGAAAGATCGAATTCAAAAATAAAACAAGCGCCTCCCAGATATGAACGACTGGGACTCAAGTCTCGTTATTTTTTTAGAAATATCTTTGTTTGATTGTATTGCGCACTATACTACAACATTTTCCTATCAAAAACACACTCTACTCTTCCAAACATGTTGGCCCCAAAATAAATGGGTGTATAGGGCATTTTGGAACCAACATGAAGGGGTGTCTAGGGTGGTGGTTATGGTGGGTTGCCGCCAAAAAAGGGTTGGGCTAGGTTAAGGTTACTTAGGGTTAAGGTTAAGGTGGAAGAGTGGACAACCATGGATTTTTAGGTGGAGCTGGAGCTTAGCTAAGATAGCTAAGCTAGCTTAGCTAGTAAAGTAGAGGTGGAGGAGCTAGGGTTTCATGAAGGAGGAGCTGGGAGAAAAGACTCTGGAGCTGATGGAAGCTATGCTGGAGCTGGGTCTATTGAGGCAGCTTCAAGGGGAGCTCAACTACTGAACTCAGCTACTTAGTTCTTATGCAAGTAGCCAAGCCTGGGTAGTTTAGCTTAGTTGAGCTGACCTCAACCTGGGCAAAGCTAGGTTGAGCTTGAATTGCCTTTGATGAACTAGTTGACAAGTAGTTGCTCAACAAGCTTGGAGTCCAGCTGCCATGAGCTGGGTGGAGCTGGGATGAGCTGGGGTTGAGTTGAGATGGACTCTTGTCAACTTAGTTGATTTAGCTAGAGCTCCCAATGAACTGATGGGAGCTGAGATGAGCTAGACTCAACTAAGTTAAGCTGGATCTGAGCTGACTTGAGTTGGGTTGAGCTTAGATGAGCTGTCTTCAGCTATCATTCAGCTAAGGTGAGCTGAATGGAGCTGAATGAAGCTAACTCTTGTCAAACGTAGCTGGTATTCAGCCATGATGAGCTGGAATTAGTTGAATCCTATCCTGATTGAGCTTCCACTTCATCAATTACCTTCAAGAGTGATAGGGTTTTAGGGATCTGCCAATCAGCTTATCCATAACACTCCAAGAAACACATTAAAAATACAATAACAAATGCAATGCATGCCTCACCTAATTTATGCCTAAATGCAACCTAGAAACCTATTTACAGAGCAAAATCCTAAGAGCTAGGTTTGTTTTGATGCATAAGAATGATGATAAACTGACATTTATCACTTACATTACTCTAATTCCTAACCTTGATGTATTCTTACCATGTTATTTATGATAGACTTGCATATGATAAATAAGGAAAATTTGTTTTGTAGTAGTTTATTGTTACAAATGGCATTGTCAAAGGTATTTCAGCTAAACAACTTATACATTCAAGATATTGATTAACTAATAATTCATACTCTGTTTATGGAGTGATGCTAAGATTAAACCATTAGATTTAGAATGTTGTAAACGAAATAAATCTATAAATTTGATGAATTGAAAAGATATATGCATTGCTTCTTTTGGTGGCTTAAAGGAATAATATGATAACTCCCTTTATCAATCGCATCAAAGGATGAATTGCGAAATTGATTTATACCTGAAATTATCAATTGACAGTTATCTTGGTGATAAAGGAATGCATGGATATGATGGAATGGACAATTGAATTGAACGACCGAATGAGATCTAATTAGCCTAGAAAATGATATTCCTGTGATTCTTCATAAGAATTGGAGCATATCATTGCTTAGAATATAGAGCTTACATTTTACTTGCCAACTATTAATGTTTTTATTAATTTTTTGGAAACCTGAGTTTTACCTTTGAAAGTGCTGAAAATTTTGTACATCCCTTGATGCTTTATGTTTTTCAAGTTTAGAGTTCAGTATCGTTTTCACCACATGGATCTAAAATTTTAAGAGATTGTGTTTTGCAGCTTGTAATTTCTACATTGAATTGAAGACATCCTATTGTGTTATTAAGTAATACTTATTAATTTTGAATTATTCATGAATTGTATACCGTATGTAACTGATTTTACATTAACATCGGTTATAAATTACTACTTCCTCATTAGATCTATGGGCATACCGATTCAAAATACTTTTCAGTTGTTAACACCATAGGTTGTAAGGGATCACAAATTCTACTTTGACTTGCCCCGTTAATGGTTAACAATTGATGAAAATTGACACTGGTTGATAACAAATTCTCTGTTTAATTCTTGCTTGTTTGTATAAACATGCAATTCATTTTGTATAGAAATTCCTTTAACAACTTATTCATTTCTTGCAAGGTTGTCCATTAGTGGGTGCATGTCTAGTATAGATTTAAAGTAAATTCTAGACAAATATTAATGAAACCATTATGGTTTTGGGATCGGCATTACAAATGATAGTGATGCTAAATTGATTGAAAATTTTTAAAATAAAATATTAGTAATCATTTTTTGATTAATGAATTCTGATAAAGGTTTAAGATCTCAAATGAAGAAATTGATAATTGATGCCTACTTTTATAGCATCATCTGACTAATATGTTCGTATTTATGAAAAATGGTTACATCTGACTCAAAGTAGCATCCCTAGATTGAACATTCGTTACATATTATATGTGTATACTCCATGGAAGATAAATGACGTAATATCTACCTAGAATCACTAAAATTATGGTGTAATCATTAACCTCAAATGATTTAGGTAGCCTATCATCCATGGTATTGTAAACAGTTTACTATTGAGTGTTGTATGGAAAATCTTATGCGATGTGCCTATTATACATTCCTTTCTAAGCTTGTAGCTCAGGTTATTCTTAGGTAAAACCATACAAAAAAAATTGAGTTAATTAATAATTTTCAGAATCTAAGGCAGGATGTGATAAATTATAATTAAAATTGTCACGTTGGATGTAAACAAGTAAACTCTCTACTAAAAAAAGGGGTCTAATTCATAGTTGTAGCATGTTATTATTATTTGCATTTTTCTCCTATGATTAAAGAAAGGGTTTCTTAACTTTTGTATAGTGTAACATATGATATGGTTATAAATCTTATATTCCTAGTGATTGACAAGTTTTATGTTCGAAGTCCCTGAATCTGCTTTTAGTCCTTTGTTTTCTATTCTGGATAGTTTGAAAGTTATTCTTATTTAACGATGAGATAGTGATTGGGTGGGATAGGAAAGTTGATGTATTGGTTAATAATTATGATTTAATCACTTTGTATTGGATGTTGAGCTTACTTAAAAAGTTTTAGTTCATAGTTGGCTATAATAAAATGAATTGCATGAAACTAGCAAATTTGTTTGTCGAAGTTGGAAAATGAAAGTCCTTGGTGCTTGTTGACTCAGGTTATTGTTGTTATGGATTTTCTCATGCTTTGCATGCCTAACAACTTAGTCTTTGTATCCTGTAGTTACCTTATTCACAACCAAATGCATTCGGAACAACTTTCTATATTCTTCTTTTAGTTATTATCAAGGAAATAGGGGGTTCTTGTATAGTTGAGGTGCGGGAGAGGTATCCCTAGTTGTTTATCGATGAGTCCATAACACCCTAGTTTGTTCTCTTTAAGGTTGTTATTGCCTCTTAAAGGTTTTTATGGACTTCTTGCTTGCATGTCTCTCTTTGTACCTGCATGTTCACTAGAGTTTCGGAGATGAAACTCCCTTTATGGTTGTTATATCTATAATGACCCAAAATCCAAGTCTCGAGTCATTTCAGGGTGGTTTGGGTTAATTTGAACCAGAAAATCCAGTCAGTGGTTCGATGTTGGTGCCAGCACCACCTTAAATTTGCCAAAAAATGACTATTTAGAGACAATCCCTAGGCAAACATTGTCAAAAGGGTACAATGTATGGCACCACTTGATTCCTCTCGTTGTAAGCTTTTCGAAGACACTTGCTTCATGCAAATCGGAGGTGTATAGCTCAAGTTATGGCCAAAATAAGTCAACAAGGATCTGTATGTCAGGTGAACCCAACTCTAGGGGTATTTTAGGTATTTCACCCACTATATCCGATCCCAACAAACCTTGGGCCTATATAAAGACCTCCTTAGGACTTTGGGCCATCATTACCCTTTGAACCCATTGAAATCTAGAAGAAAAGGGGAGGAAAAGAATTTAGATTTCACTTAGAAATCTAAATTCAAAAATCTAGGGACCTAATCGTTATTTCGAGAACCATTGGCTTCCCACAGCAATTCTCTCAGAGGTAGCAATGGCGGCGAGCAAGAGGGCGTAATGCTGTGGATGTGCAATAAGTGGAGGAGATCGACAACACTCATGCGGTGAAGTGTAATCTTGAGCACTTGGTGACAGTAAATCCATACGCGACACATGTCTCGTGTGGGTCCCAGTTGATCGGTCTGCTTGAACCAGTTTGGTTCAAGACATCCTCATGTTGTTTCATCTGGTTCGAGGGCTTCTCGACCTTAGAATTCGACAAATAAGGTCTTGCCTCGAAGTGGGCACGGATTTTGCAGGTGGACATGGAGACTGCCCTAGGTTTTGTGTGCATGGTTCAAAGTCACTGTGACGCTCCAATGATGTTAGGTAGAGTAGTCTAGCCTTCTCTTGATTCTGTTTGGTTTTCAGGTATCAGTGGACTCTATTTATGCAATTTTGCGTGTGTGTACCGCCTTAGGTGGAGTGTAATTCTCCCTATTGTTGAGTTTAGACTCCTCTGGTGTTTTTACACGATTTATGGGCATGCCAATGAAAATATTGTGAAAGGAATTAAGGATTAATAATTGCATGTACCTTGTTATCGCATGTATGAAACAAGATTTATTTTCTGTAAAATAAGTTCGTGGTGTTCTTTATTAGACGAATAATATGGGACCACTGTCATGAACTTAAAACCACCTATAAACGGATAGCTTGGAAGATAACAAGGTTGATTGTCAATCCTGGAATTAGTAATATAAAATTACTAATGATATTCTGATTTGACAAAAATGGGAGATATAATTATCTGGAATTGGTTATATAATCAATACGATGGATATGTTAGGAATTAAAAGAATTAGATAACTAGTTTTAGCCCTACAACTCGCCAAATTTTGGTTGTAGCTTTGGTCTTTCAAACCAGCTTCAGGGGCGAGTTTAGAGAGTTGTTGGCTTCCCTATGACTCTTTGATTAGGCTTAGTGGCCAACTAGGATAGTGGGATGCAAGGCTCTAGGTTTGGAGTGGTTCTTCTCGAATGGTGGGTGGGTCATTGGCTGTTTGTGGTTTAGCATACATTGTGCATGTACGTGTTCATGCTACATGATGTAGTCGCCACCCCTTTCTGCAATATCCCATGGTGATGGAGTGTGGTGACTTGATGGGTATAAGTAGGCCTCCCATCTAGGAGGGTGGCTTATACCGGTCGTGCATTGTAGGAAGTTACACGAGATCGTCTCATGCCTGAGATGTCGATTAACAGATTGAGAACTGTAATTATATGGGAAAATTACATAAATGGAACTGGATAGGAAATAAATTATAACAGATGAACTTTTGGCATGGTACCCCTCTTCTTGTACTTTTGTTATTGTTGTTACCTATCGAGTTATTCTACTCTACTCTGTTTTTATTGACGTGTCTTTGGGTTCCATGCTCAATTATATTGTGGCAATTTGCAATGTGATTTCCGTTGTACATCTCTTTGACCTATGACATCATCAAATGCGTTAGGTTAATTTGTTCATTGTAGCATGCGAATACGACTTCAATTTTAATGAAGGAATGGAGAAATAGGAGTACGAGTGTCGATCTTAGGGGGTGGAAATCCAATCATTTAATCGCTCATTTTAATACTAGATGACATTTCATTTTGCTTGCTTGCTTGCAAAAAGAATAGAGACTCAATGAGAGAGAGTGTGTGTGTGTGGTAGGGTTAGAGATTCATGATAAGGATATGATGATTGCTAACTATGAAACCAAGCAAGATGATAATCTATTGCAGAATATAGAATTGTTTTACAACTACAAAGCTAGAGGAAAGCTTGAAAACAACATAAACATTAAACTAGAAAAAACTAACTAAATGGAATGTCGAGGCAGCCATAGTGCTAGAGGATGCTTCGTCAGCAACTCGGCAACTCTGGGACCTTCTTTATAAGCTGTATGGAGTAGGAGATTTGCTTTGTATGGAATATGAGTATGGGTGTGTAGGTCCTTATATAGTGGTGGAGGGGCATGTGTTTGCTTGCATGGGTCAACAACGACATTTAAAACGTCACTAAAGATCCACCGCAAGCGTTGCTAAAGGACTTTACTCTCCACTGCTGGAGTCTGCGCACGCATACGGTTGCCATCGCGCGGTCTTGAGAGCCATCTGATGCTTCATCAATGATGGAGATGAGCCACTGAGATCGAGCGTCTACATCGCACTTAGTTAAGACGTACAGACTCATGTTCAACCGTCGGATCTACATTAGAGGGCTGAGGATCGCGCGTAGGTCGACACTCCAGATGGCGCCTCTAGCATATGTCAAATGGCATGTCAAATGATGCATCGAATCACGCATACGATCACGAGTTCATCTGCACGTATCCATCTTGACTGCTCGATTGTGATCAAGTGGTCCAATTTCTGCTGGTGCCAAAGAGGTTACGACAAATTGCCACTCGAACCCGTGCCTCTTCTTTAAGAGGAGGGCATGCTACCACTATGGCAAAGGCACAGGTTTGATGCCTTGAGGGTAGCTACAGTGCTCTACCTCGACCGTTGGATGAAGATCCAATGGTCATGGATCAAAGTTGGTGAGCTTCTGAAATGAAGTGGGTGACATGGCATCGCAAGGGATGTTGGATGGACATCCAATGGTCCAGATCGCATGAGGGAAATGCCTTTGAGGAGGGTGACATGGTGGTTTGGCACGTGTTTTGAAATATGTTGTCGAATTCGTAGTATAGTTGCGCTAAACCCTTTAATAAAAAATATTTAGTTCTTTAACAAAACTAGCATAGTTTTCTCTTTTATAACTTGAGTCACGATCGTTCATCTATGGGATGCGTGAGAAATGAGTTTTAGATTTGGATCCTCTTTTCTAACCTAAATCTAACCTAACCTAATCTTTTTGGTCTTTTTTGTATTTTAGATTTTTGTTTTGAAAAGCAAAATGAAACCTAGATCTAAATATGCCAACGAAAACCTAATCTTAACCAAACTAATAGGAATGTATCAACAATAACAAAAGATGTAGACACAATTATTGAAGATAAAATGCCTTTTCATGCATGTTCCTAGGCTTAGATTTGCATTTCATGTTATAAATATTGCATAGCATGCATCATTCTGCATTTTGAGTAGTTGCATATATTTTAGGTTAATTAGGTCCTTTTTATGGTAAGGTGAGAAGAAAATTATTTCAGGGCCTCGAATGGATGATCGGACCGTACAGATCAGATCATGACAACAATCGGAGGCTAATGCCTCTGAAATCATCTAGATCAGAGTCCTGTAGCATCATATGAAGTCCGAGGAAGATCAATAGCCAGGAGGGCAATGCGACATCCTTACGAGCCTCGGATGAAGAATCCGACTATATGGATGGATCTGAGCAACGATCACAGTCTGGCAGCATGAGAATCATCTCAATCAGCGCTCCATAGCACCCTCTACGAAAAGAAGATGGACAGCCCAGATGGTGCCACGTGGCGCCATCCAGGCAGCTCAACACCGGCCAGCAGTCCCCGCACCAGCTCCTCTTCATCTGCATCATCAATTCTCAGCTATTGGATCTTGATCCAATGGTTGAGAATCCATCCTCGCTGCTCTTCAAAGGATCCTCCACACGACTGTCTCATGCCGTAGCAAAAGTGGTGGAGAAGCACTCCCAAAGGAGGGGCGCGGGTTTGAGACCCACGGACCTCCCTAAATTGGCAATTGAAGCCGACATGCACACAGGCGTACGCGCACAACCGCACCATGCATAGCTGCAATCGTAGCATCAGCAATGCAGTGCCAGCATGCGAGCATGCGCCTACGACAGGAGCGCAGATGCGCACGCCATCGGAGCATGACCAGCAAGGATATGCATGGATCTTCAGCGATGTGGTCCTTTAGTGACGCTTGCAGCTGTCACTAATGGTCTGCGCTCGCCAACAAGAGGAATTGAAGGGTGGATCTTCAGCGACAGTTGCAGGGATCTGTAGCGACATTTACGGACGTCAGTAATGACCTAGATGAGAATTTGTTCTTCCTCCACTATAAAAGGGCCTACCCACCACCATTCCAAGCCATCCATTCCTTTCTTCCTCTCACTACCTACAAGGCTCTAGAGAGAGCTTGTCCCAAGCCCGGGATGCTCTTCTAGAGTAGAAAATTAAATGGTTTTCCCTCCTCTCATCCTCATTTGTGGAGCATCCCGTGGCCGTCCTTTCACCACCCTTCGGAAAGAAGATCCTCACCTTAATGCTCTCCTACCCCACCCTCTATCCTTCGGCTCCGTCCCCATTCGTCCCGCTCCTCACCACCTTCCTCCAGGTGACATCAAAGTGAGTCGTCCTCTGAGAAACTGTTGAGGGGGATTTGTCTCACCTCGTTCTATCTTTTTTCACTTTCGCAGTGTAGATTTTTCGCTTTTATTGGTGTAACAAACATTCGGTTATAAATAGATGATTGTTGGAAAACATGCCTAGATTTTGACTCAAGACAGATGAGAGAGAGAAGGCGAGCAGAGGGTGATCGGCATCGGACAGAGGGCGGCAGTGGGGCGGAGCCATCTAGGGCTGGAACAGAAGGCGAATGGAGGATGTGGAGATCGCAGGCTTGGAGGAGATGGGAGCGGGTCTGGTAGGAGAGGTTCTTTAGGTCGTCTAAAAATGGTTGAAGATGACTCCAGAGGAGGACGAACGGCGACGTTCTCTACTTTAGATGCAGACAAAGAGGGCATATGGTGGCGATTTGTGAAAACTCTCTGATCTGCTTAGAATGCAGGGGTGAAGGGCACAAGCATGAGTTGTGCCCTAAGAAGATCCCTTTGCGATCTAAGAGGACAGTCTCGCATCCTGTCTGGAGGGTTAAGAATGAAACCTGATTGCCACCGCCACCGGCTTTGGGTAGGCACTCAATTGAAGTTGAGATCCCATCTTCGAAAGAGATTTCGTTTGCAGAGATCATGCTGAGGGGTGCTCTGATTGGCGAGATCATGGTAGGCAAGCTGTCGATAGAAAAGCTTCAGAGCTTGGTATGTTCCTTAGATCTCCTATCTGTAGGCTGGAAAGTAGCCATGTTATCCCACCTTGGTTTCTTGGTATATGGTTTGGGCATGGTGGATGTAGAACGACAGAGATTTCGTTCAAGCTCTTTTGAAGACTTCATTGTGATTTGGAGAATGGTTTCTCCATTTGATGGAGCTCTTCCTGAGTGGCCTCCACAAAGAGTGAGCTCTAGGAGGATTCTTCTTTAGATCTCTGGACTGCCGCTACATCTACAATTAAAGGGGGTTGTCTTTAAAATGCTAGTAGGTTTTGCTTCCATCTGTGATGGTTCTGAAGTTTTGATGGGAGAGGGGGACATTAGATCTCTAAGAATTGAGGTGGATGCTACCAATGCTGGTTCAATTCCTGGTTTGATCACAATCAGATGTGGGGGCACTTCTTGGCTTGTTCGGCTTGCTATACTTGGACAGGTGTCTGGGCAGGTTGAACGTGGACAGGTTAAGTCACCTAAGGAAGGACTGAAGATTGGAGCCAACAATGAGATGAGAAAATAGAATGATAGATGTCGATGCACTCCTCCTGCTGATGCTCCTGAACCCAAAAAGAGGAAGGACTGTCACCTGGTCTATGCTGAGGAAGATCAGATGGAAGAGGTTGTTACAGCCGATGATTGCAGACAAGTCATGATAATCAAAGAGGATGGCTGCCTGGTGGATGTTGAGAATTCAATGACAGATTCAGAGATGACCTGCAGTAAAGAGGTGGGCAAGACAGGAAGAGATCTGATGCTTAAAGAGCCAGACCAGTTGCAGCTTTCTATTCCTACTGACTTGAAGTATGGCAGTGGTTCCAATCAAGAAAGAGGTATGGGTAGATCACCTTACATGTTGAGAAGGAGAAGGAAGGAGACCTTGCCCCCTATTGAGGAGCAGAATATTGCTAAATCAATTATGGTTGAATATGTGGTTAGTAAGGCCAACGGGAATCATTCTAATGTGGAATGAGAGTTTTGACTTGGAATGTGCGTGGGCTGCACAATAAACAGAGAAGGGCTTCATTGTGTAGATATCTCTTTGAGTGGGAGATAGACTGTGCTCTTATACAAGAGACACACTTGGAGATGGAGAATGGTCAGGAATGGGATTGTTTAAAGCAATTTGGTCGTAGTGATGTTGCAGCTAAGGGTGCCACTGGAAGGTCTGGTGGACTGGCTTTTTGGTGGAGAAAATCTTCCATTTCAGTAACTGAAATTATTCGTGATAGGTTCTTGCTTTCTTGTAGATGTCAATCTCCCCAAGGAGATATGGAATGGTTTATTTCATGCATATATGGTCCTTGTGTGGCAGCAAACAGAGTTGGGTTGTGGGAGGAACTCTCTGCAATGCATCAAAGAGTGCAAGAGACCCCATGGCTGTTAGGGGGGATTTCAATTGTTATCTTTCTGGTGATGATAACCCAGATGGGAGAGTGGACAGTTCTACGACTGGCTTCCAAATGGTTGTGCAGAACATGGGATTGACTGAATATCCCATCAATGGTGTGGAGTACACTTGGAGGAATGGCAGTGGACATATTTCCAAATTGGACAGATTTTTTGGCAATCCTAGTTTGTTAGAGAGATATCAATTATCAGTAGTTTTGAGCCTTGATAGGCCTTTCTCTGACCATACTCCTCTGGTTTGGGACAGTGGAGTGAACACAGATATGGGATCATACTTCAAACTCAAGAGATCTTGGTTTAGGGAAGAAGGTTTCGTGCAAATGGTTTCACAGTGGTGGAAAAATAGGACTGTTCAAGGCACTGCTACACAGTAGTTGGCTGCAAAATTGGCTGGTCTACGTGAAGTGCTGAAGGAATATGGGCAGGCTGTGAATCTGATCAGAGATCAGAAGAGGAGGGATGCCTTGGCAGTTATTAGGGACCTGGACCTAAAAGAGTGTAGGCTGGCTTTGAACCAATAGGAGCAGCAGTTGAGACAGCAGATGCAAGCAGCTGTGGGGGGTGAAGATCTGAAAATAGAAATGGATTGGTGTGAAAAGTCCAAATAGCTATGGCTTAAAGAGGGTGATGCGAACACAAAATTTTTCCATCTTGCGGCCAGTGCTAGAAGGAGATTCAACCTTATTTCATCTATTAAAGTTGAAGAGAGAACTATTACCTCTGTTAAAGAAATCAGATCTGAAGCAAGTAAATTTTTTAAAGAAATTTCCAAGGCTGCTCCAAGAGGTTCTTGGAGGATGGCAGCAATGGACTTCCCTTGTGTAAATAATGATCAAAGAGACATGCTCGTGACCCCTATATCTGAACAAGAAGTGCTAAAAGCTATTAAAGAGTTAAATAATGAAGGTGCTCCTGGCCCGGATGAATTTCAGGTGTTTTTTCTACAGAGAGCTACGGAGTGTTGTTAAGGTGGATGTTTCAAAGGTTATTCATGAGTTTGAACTGGGCAACTCTGGATTTGAGAGGTTGAACAAATCCTATCTATTCTTGCTTCCTAAGAAATCAAGTGCAGAGAGATTTTCTGATTATAGACCCATTGCACTATCTAATTCCATCTACCTTATTATTAGTAAGGTTATTGCTAACAGACTGCGGGAGGTTTTAAAGGACTTGATAATGCCTGTTCAGTCAACTTTTCTTCCTGGGAGATCATTACAAGAGTCCTTTATTGTTGCACAGGAGATCGTAATGGGTTGGTGCCGGAGAAAATCCAAGGCTTTCTTATGGAAAGTAGACTTTTCCAAGGCCTATGATTCAGTCGCCTGGTCATACTTGTGGGAGATTCTTAGAAGGAGGAAGTTTCCACCTTTATTGATATAATGGGTGAAGAGGTGCATTACAACAGCCTCTTTTTCCCCATTGATAAATGGTAAACCGTGTCGTTCTTGGATTCAGCCCCAGTGTGGAGTAAGGCAACGTTGCCCAATTGCCCCTCTGATTTTTAACCTTGCAATGGATACTTTGGCCAGATTCGCTTGCAAACTGGCTGTGGATGGTTTTATAAGGGGGTATTCAATGTCTAATCATAGGGCTCTAGCCCCTATTCTTCAATATGCTGATGATACTATTTTTCTTGTGGAAGGGGGGAAGAGAGAAGTGCAAGCTCTGTTACATATGGTAAAAATTTTTGGAGAGCTTTCTGGTCTCAAATTGAATGGAAATAAATCCTCTGTTGTCTGCTTTGGGATGAACAGTGGGTTACAGAGTGATATCTCCACCATTCTTGGTACACCTGTGGTTCCATTGCCTATTAAATATCTGGGTTTGCCTTTGAAATGTTCTAAGATGAAAAAAGCAGATTGTTCTTTCCTCTTTGAAAAGATAGCTACGAAATTGGAGGGCTGGAGTAGTAGATACTTATCAAAAGGGGGGAGGTATAAATTACTGAATTTTGTCATCACTTCGATTCCAGTATTCTTTTTCTCTATCTTTAAAGCTCCGAGTTCTATTTGGAAAAAGCTAGAGGTGATGCGGAAAAGGTTCTTTTGGAAAGGGGCCTCTCATCAAGGGGCCTTTTTTCAACCCTTGAAGTGGGAGTGTATCTGGAAACCAAAATAGATGGGAGGTATGGGTGTTAGATCCCTTAAGGAATTCAACGAAGCTTTACTTTTGAAGTGGGCAGTTCAGTTGCTGCAGGGGGAAAAAAAATCTGGTCAAAGATTATCCAGGACAGTTATGGGAGTTCCAACGATGAGACTAATCATCTCAACCCACGTAAACCTTCCCCCTTTTGGTCTTCTGTGGTGCGCGCCCTGAAGGATAATTGGAATTTTTTCAAATCAGTTTTAGGTGATGGAAAAAGCTTCAAGTTTTGGCTGGAAAATTGGGTACATGGAGGGATGTTTAAAAACAGGTTCCCCCTTGCTTATGCTGCAACTGCAAATAAAAATGCAATGGTAGCCGATTATTGGGACATGGATTCGGAGCAATGGTTTTTAAATAATGGTGGGTGGAATAATCATGAAACAAGAACACGAGTAGAGAATGAACGTCTCATGCAAGAGCTTGCTACTTTCAAACCCATGCCTCATGAATAAGACACCTACAAATGGGAGGGTAATTTCTCTACTGCGGCTTCTTATGACAGATTGATAATGTCCTCCAGGATGGCGGAAGATGAAGAGATAGGGAAGAAGCTATGGAAGTTAAAAATACCACTAAAGTTACAAATTTTCTTATGGCTCTGCAGAAGGGATGGATTGATTACTGGAGATCTGAGGCACAGAAGGATGGGTACCCCCACCCAGTTTTTTCATTTATGTGGGATGCATAATGATTCTAGAGTTCATCTCTTTTCTTCATGTGCGATCACTGATTATGTATGGAGAGTATGCAACGAGTCTTTAGCCACATGGGGGAATTTGTGGCGCTGTCTTGTGGATGGGAAAAAGCCTTATTTACATATGGTGGCTATGTTATGGGCTATATGGAGGGCTAGAAATGAGTGTTTTTCAGGAGACCCCAGTATATGTGGAAAATATTTTAAATTTATGCTGGAGTCTGATACAACATTGGGGTTCGATCTTGTAATTATTTTTTTTATTATCAATAATAGCTCTCCTGGTTTGCTATCGGTGATTCGATACCATTCCTTTCTTTCTCAAAAAAGAAAGAAAAAGATGATTATTTCTCTTCTCTTTCTCCCTCTCTCTCTTATATTTTTGCAAGTAGATAAAGTTTTCATCGACCTAATCTCTTACATGGTAAAAATACAAAAAAAAATAGAAAAGATAAAAATGACAAAAAGAAATAAAAGTGAAGTGTGGATTTCATAAAATCAAACGTTCGCCTCCCTGTGTTTGACCTAGGACTCACTTTTCGAGTTTCGATTATAAATTTTATTTGATAGATGCATTTTGCTAGCTAAGACGATGGGTCCTCCAAACCCTAAATTTAATTTGCGAAGTGCGCCCCCATCATTTTGGCGCCATTGCCAGGGAGGCAACGCTCTTTGGTTTTTTTCACGTTTTTCCCACTTTATCTAACTTTTTTCTTACTTTTTCTCTGATCTTACTATGATTGAGGTACTCTTCCAAGGCAGACCAAAGCAGTTAGATTGGAAAAAGTACAGATGAAGGTTTTATAAGTTTATCCCCACCACCCTCACCCACTAGTTCATTTCACCACACTAATAACTCAAAACCAAATCAACTTAGGAGCTTTTTATAAACCTTAGGATAGATTTGGTTGTTTGTTTGCCATCTTCACTCATCTCACCCCCGCATATATAATAAAACAAAAAAAAAACTCCTCTTTTGGGATTTTTTGAAAGCTATACACATAACACCCACAACTTCTCACTCTAAGGTGCACAATCACATCGATTCTACCACTTAACCGAGATCTGACTTATGGACCCGGTACACTTAACTCAACACACAAATAAGTGAGTAGAAATCTAAATAGGTTAAACATTCTTGTGTGCCTTAACTAAGTGGTGCAGCAGGCCAATTGATTGAGCTATTTGGGCCACACCACTCAATTTAAAACTGATCCATCAAGTAGCTTGCCTCTTAGGGTTGATTTTTAGAGCCGAACCAGGCACTCCATATATTTTTTATTTCTAAAGGAATACATCATCACTAGTGTCTATAAAACCTGGAGTGTTCTACTTAACCCTGATTGAACCAACCTAAGGATTAAACCCTAAAAGCTACTAAACAAGGTTAAATCCTAAAAGACACATCATCAAATAACCTTATTTGCAAACCCTGGTTGTGCATGCACACACATTTGAATTAATCATTAAGGGCACAACCCATTTAAAGACCCCATCACATTTCAAGAGCACAATCATCCCAAGCCTAATTAAAACTGAGTAAACGTTGGCCTTAAGGATTGATTTTCTCTTCGAGGCTCAGACTGAGATTTTTTTTCGATTAATCTGCTTTTGCTGGTCCATCTGATGTCTACCTAGGGGAGTAGCGTTGAACGACTGTGGCTTGGGGGTACACTAGGAACTAGAGGCATAAGCCAAAGGAAGAACCCTCTCCCTAGTGCCTCCTTCTAATTGGTTGGATTGACTGGAAAAGAGTAGACCAAATCATTTATAATCTCAAGACGGGTCCTAGGAGTCTGTAGGTCTTTAGGTTACTCACATAAGGAAAGGTTTGGTTGATTGCACTGCAGGGTACCTTTCTCTCTTCTATTTTCCCTCCTATTCTACCATGTATCCTTCCACATCTTTCACATATTTCTAATCCTACCCTCCTGCCAACACGTATCCTCAAGATGATTACTATCTCGACTCGACTTATCATTACCCATCTGCTAGCCGGGATAACTTTGATTTGGGATATGAATCCGGACCTCAGTGTCCAAGGCCTAACCCTGGACAACAAGACTATGATTACTATCCTTCCCAGAGCTACAATGATTATAGATCTTCATGCTTTGATCACCAAACCAACCCAATCTACAATCAGGAAGGATATAATGATTATAACACCTACCCACCCCAGTATTCCACAAAATATAGGTTGCCACCATCCTTTAAACAACCTGAAATGACCTACTATCAGTTAGGTACCTGAGAACCTCGATATCTTGACTCCCTTAAATCTAACTCAAACCCACCCAAACCTTAACTGAACCATTCGGTTCAAGTGAACCAGATCCAAGATAGGGTATTGGCTAATTTGAGGAACACTATACAATCTTTAGAATCTCAGCCAACACCATGCACCGAAGCTTTGAGCCTATGATCAAAATGATTGATAAATTTAATAGTTATGTAATGGATTTGCTCCAAAATGCTAGGGATAAGGACCTGGGTGAGTTTCTTCTTGGGAAATTATCTAGGTTGAGGATGAAATTTGTGGTTGCCGTAGTTAAATCTTGGGATGATTCTCAAGATGAACCCTTTTCAGGAGAGCCAATGTCAAAATCCGCTCGGTGCCTATCAAGGGGGATACATTTTTTGAAATCGGGGATGACCAGGTTGGGCTAGAGCAACCCATTGAGGATGAACCAATTAATTCACTCAAGATCCTTGAGCCACGGAGCAAGGAAAATATGTCTCTTTGAACCAGGAAATGACAATCAATTTTGAGACATATATAAATGAGGATCATGAATTCTTTGACTCTGACGGTGAAGAATCTTTTGGTGAAGTCTCACTTGAACTTAAGGAAGAGGATTTTAGTGAGACAATCGAGCTCGAGGAGCATGACAAACTATTTGATAGCCCGATCATTGAAGATTATGATCATGTTGGGGCTAACTTGGACGATTCGAATCCTGATGATTCAATTAGTAGCCCCATTCCTCAACCACACCCTAAAGAATTGAGTGATGATATTTTTGAGATCACTAAACCCAACTCAATCTTGATTTAGCCATAATTGTTGGACTTGGGTACTTTAGATGGAGTGTACAATGATTTAGAGGTCCTAGAAACATTGATTTTAGAATATAGGAAGTGGGAAATAAAAATCTGGGAAGCTACTTCTGAGGGAGCTATGAGTTTGGATTTAAGGGTTCCTGTTGACCTAAAACCAACTACTTTTTACTAGGACCGTTATGATATCTTTCATGTGCAACCCAAGCTCAAAATAACTGATTATCTTTCTGAGCTGAATGTTAAGTGGACATTCGCAGTTATTGAACCATCTTTACCCATTGTCCAACACTTTGGTCTTGGGTTGCACACCACAAAATCGTAGGCCCGACCCTGCAAACACAATAATCTTAGGTTCTGGGTGATTGATGAGAACCTCATCATGAGCCATAACTAGCTCATTTTGACCCAATACAAAGGATAAAAGCTCCTACATAACTCAAGGAAAGGCTTAACTCAGAGAATTCTGAGTTTAAGGAGAAAACAAGTCATAAGGGGTAAAAATGCAATTTTACCAGTATAATCTGCATACAGGGTAATTCAGGGTCCAAACACAGGTCAAGCAAATCGAATAAGAAGGAAAGTGGGATGATCTGACAAGGGCTACAGCAATTCCAAGGAACTAAATGATAATCTGTAACCTTAAAACAAACCCACTTCAATTCATGAGGTTCGAGGCAAAGTAAAAATAGAATAAACCCTCTAAAATTCATAGAAAAATAATCTCTAGGGTTTAGAACCTTCAATTTGGCCTTCAGATCCCATTTTGACCTACATTGAGAACCATACCCAATTAATAACTTAATTTGGGTTTTTGCATAAATTGAGCAGTCAAACAAGGTTTAATCTAGAAATAAAATTCACCATCAAATTCCTTAGGTCCTAATTAGTCATGTATAAAAACTTGAGCCTAAGAAGAAACCTTCTTGACCAACTTTGCACTTTGGTCCTCATATATTTACTTTTTGGCCCTCAACTTTTGAACCCTCACATTTCTGCCCCTAAATCTCCTTCGTTCTTTGCATTCAGGTCCCTCCTGCCAAAACCTGCCAGCACCATGCTCCGGCGACCTTGCGCGGAGCATGGCGCCGCACAGGGTGAGGGGGAGGGGCTGGCAAGTCAACCGGGGGTGCCCTGCGTCGTCAGCTGTCGCAGGAACACCCCCCTGGTCGCTGCAACCCACCATACCGGCCGTGCGAACACATGGACGGTATGGGTTTCCATCTCCGGCGTCCTCCGGCGAGGGAGACACGTCGTCTCCCTCCGCCCTCCTCTTTGATTCCGCCTCTATAAATACCCCCGTCGCTCCGCCGTTCTGAGGAGCTCGGTCCTGACGGAGAAAGACCCCCACTTCCTCTCTTCCCACTCCGACAGGAAGCCCTGCAGCTCCGGTGGCCTCCCCTCTTCCTCCTCGTCGCTCTGCCGCACTACCAGCTGCAGGGTTGCTCTCCCTCGCTCTTCCCGCGCCACGCCGCACCCAGCTGGCGCCTCTCTGGTCCTCTGCTCGTCGCCGCCCCTTCCCCCGGCCATCTTCTTCTCCGGCGACAGTCGATACGACTGTCGCCTGCTCCGGCCCCTCCTCGTCCTGCTAACTAGGTAGAACTCCTCCTCTTCCTCCCCTCTTCCTTTTCCTCACTTTAAACATCTACTGTCGCCCTCGATTCCGACCAGTCACCCTCACCTTCTCCGCCTCCGGCCATCCTCCGGCGAGCCGCTCCCATCACTCCAGCATCCCACACGGCTCGCCGACCTGCACATAATCTCCGCCTCCTCACCCTGATCCATTTCCGCCCCTCCACTTCCCCCAAATCACCCCCTGCAACTCCACCGAACAAACCCATGTCCCGACCCACAGTCCGACCTAGGGCAGCCCTTAGGCTCCGCCCCGCCGCCTGCACACCCCCCGACCACCTTCGCCGTGCCACGGCGAAGGTCCTCCACGTTTCTGATTGGGCCGAGAGGCCATTTTTCTGTGGGCAGGTACCTGCGCTCGTCGCCGCCATTGTTGAAGCAAAGCAGCTTCTTCACCTGCTGCCCCAAGTGAGTCACGCCCAGGTTACGCTCCCAGACAGCGCAAGGCGCCTTCGCGAAGCACCAGGCTGCAGTCGAGTCGAAGCCCTTGCACGAAGGTCTCGCGTAACGCTGCGATTACCGGCTGCTTCCTCCGTGCAGGCGCGAAATTGGGGTGGGACATTTAGTCCCACCTCGGAAGGCTCTGAAGGAACGCAGCGGTATAAAGCGAAAAAGTGCTGGAGGCTTATTGCCTCAGCACACGGGGTGAGGTCCCCTTCACCCGCCCGGTTACCCGGTCTCATCCGCGCTCACGCCCCGCGGACCTGGCCCGACCCGACTTAGACTAACCTGCACTCCTCGCCTACCACGCACGCCGGTGGGCCTGGACCCGAGCGCGACCCGTACCCGGCTACCCGGCAGCTCTGGGAGAGCTATCCCATGAGCGGATTCTGTGAGAGAGAGACGCGAGGGAGGGTAGAGATAGGTTTTGCCCCTCTCTGATCAAGCTGTGTAAGTGTGCAGGCACAGGTGAAGAAGAACCGTGGAAGAAGACGAAAGCTGAAGGAAGGAGGATCACCGAGCGGCACTGTAGCAGCTGCGGTTTAAGTCGTCTGATTGGAAAATCAGACGACGTCCTGAAGGCAAAGAAGGAGAAGGAAGGCGAGGCAGAGGAGAACGCAGAGAGGCCAAGACAAGAACTGAAAGAAGAAGAAGAGCACGAGAAGAAGAAAGTCTAAAGAAAGGAAAAGAAGAAAGAAAGAAGAAGAAGAAGAACAGGACCTCAAGGGAGCAGAAAAAGAAAGAGACGAGCAGAAACAAGAACTGACGAAGAAGAACATCACCCATTGCTGCAGATAAAGTAGACAGAAAGAAGAAGAAGACCACAAGGAGATAAAGGAACCAAAAGCCAAAGAGAAGAGAAAAGAAAGAAGAAGACAGACGAGAAAGAAGAAGCCAACAAATTTTCATCTCTCTCTCTATCTATCTATATTTTTGTAAAAGAAACTTTGTACCCCTAGAATACAACTTGCTCCCTGAGTTCGACCTCGGGAACTCTTTTATTTTCTGAGTAAAAAATTATATATTTGAAATGATGGCAATAACTGGCTATACTACAACGACATAACAATAAAACCCGGTTATCTCTTCACGCCATCGCTATCAATTTGGCGCCGTTGCCGGGGAGCAACGGCTATTCTAGAGGTAAACATTCCTGTTTCTTTTTAATTTCTAATAATCTCCTCTCTTTTGTGCAGCTACAGGAAATCAAGAAGACAAGCAACCGCACGACAACCACTCCGAGGACAGGTAAATTTTTCCTCTCGCTATTAACCCCTAAACTCTAAAGAGGAAGAAAAGAAAAGAACAAGCAATATAGGGCTAACCTGTCTTCCATACTTAGTAACCATAAAGAGTTGCATGTTTTCAACTCATTAGTCCTGCACACTATTAAGGGTATTTAAGGGCTAATACATTCTTGCTTGAGCCCTAATTACCCAACAAAGAACTAACTGGACCAAGTAGAGCCAACATAAGATTCAACATTAGGGTTTTAGAGACACACTACTTAAATCAAGAATGGAGAAAATCCAAAAGAAGTGTGCCTAAACCATTGATTGAAAATACCTATTCAAAGAAAACCTAAAACAATTCGCTCTCTAAACACTTGAACCCTAAAAGACAAGACCTAAAAGCTCTCAAAGAAAACAAGAGGTAAAGTTGACCCCTTGGGTCAACCAACCTTAAATTAGGTCACTCTTTGCACTTAAAAGACTAAAGTTCAAGTGAAACCTTAAGCACCCTGATCTTAAAATTAGTAGACTTAAGAGGTCAAGATCCCCATTCTGGTCTACCTGGAACCGCAGTGACAAGAGAGGTCAGGTGGGGGAAACCCTGTAACCCGTGGGGACGCTCTACCGTGTAGGGGTCTTCGCGGGACTCCCCCTCTCTGGCTGCCCAGGTAATTCTCAGGTGGACGATCTTTCTGATCAAGGGGTCCATCTGCCCCGCACCTCTATAGTCACCCAACACATTTTTGGGTGTCTTGATTGGGTCCAGCACCTTCTAAACTTACCTCTTCCAACAGTGCATGTACGGAAGGAGGTCCTTAAGACCACCCTTAAGACCTCCTTTAGAAATTCGCTCTCGTCAAGGACAAGCCTCGACGCCCGTGTTTGTGCAGCAACACCCTCACATTATTCTCTCTTCTGATTCAGAACCAAGTTCTTCTTCTTCCCCCATCATGGCTCAGCCAGTTGAGGAAGAAAATAATCTGGAACACCAGCTCCAGCGACTCAATGACCTCTTCCAAAACTTCGTGCACCCACCACAGTGTCCTATGATGCGGGACCACTACAATCCTGCTGCGGTGGCCATTGAGCCTCGAGTCAGAATCCCGACTGGAGGACCTGATTCCGAATTAAAGCCCAACATGATTCATGCTATACCTAAATTCCATGGGCTTAATTCTGAAGATCCCTTCCAGCACATCAAACAGCTAAAGCATCTGGCCCACACTTTTGGATCAGATGCGCAAAATCGGGATATTCTTCTCATGAAGATGTTCTCCTTTTCTCTTATGGACAAGGCCGCCCATTGGTATCAAACTCAGACCCGGCCGATCAACACTTGGGAAGAACTTCAATCCGAGTTTTTGAAAAAGTTTTTTCCCGTTGGTCGGACCAACGCCTTGCGCCATCAGATTACACACTTCACTCAACAATCAGGAGAACCTCTCCATGAGGCATGGGATCGTTTTCAGGATCTCATGAGAAAGTGCCCCCATCACGGAGTTCCTAGATGGGAACAAGTCCAATCTTTTTACCAGGGACTCCGTGAGGACATCCGCCTTTTCGTCAATGCAACTTGCGGAGGAAACATCATGGGTCAACATGAAGACACCGTATGGGAGATTCTCGAAAACATGTGCGAGAACTCCATCAACAATGACTCCATGGGATTATTCGACAGGACGAATACCCGCGCAGCGACGAATCTTAAGGGAGCACATGAGACGCAGGGCCTGTCCGCATCAGTCGACCTGGAATTAATGGCCAGTCGATTGGACAAGGTCTCAATCATTGAGAAGAAGGTGGATGAGCTGACTCAGCACTTGCAGCGAGCCACCTCTGCACGTAACTCCTTTGCACAACCTCCTTCCACACAGGAGACTGTGCAAAACATCCTCCACCGATCTTCCCCTAGGATGGATCCATATCCATCCCCATCTGATTCTCGGATCGGAGGATCATCCGATCCTTTCTACACCAGCCCGGGGAACTCCATTCCTCCTTTCCCTGATTCTCAGGAGGTTCCTCAGACCTGCGAGGACCTCAACGCCATCCAGAACGACCCATTCTCCAACACTTACAACCCTGGATGGCGAAACCATCCCAATTTTCAGTGGGCGGGAAATTCCCAAACCCAAAGAACACCTTTTCAGTCCCGCCCACAGCCCTCTCGTCATTACCAGCCGCCTCAGCCTCGGCCCAACCCTACTTATCCATCAGGGCCAAATCAGGATCAAATGTCCCTAATCCTTCAGACTCTGGCTGACATTCAAAGAATGAATGCGGCTATTCAAAAACAGCACAAGGACGAACTTACAGATGTTAAAACTCAACTGGCCCAGTTGGCAAATTCTCGCCAGTCAGGCACACTCCCTTCCCAACCTCTTCCTAACCCAAATAACGTGCCAACCCAGAAGCGTGTTATGAATCCAAATTTAGGCCACGCACAATGGATTTATCAGGCCCCTACTGCTCCATCTCCAGACGAGATGGAAGCCTCAACTTCTTATGCGGGATTTCAGCAGCAGCCACCCCTCTTACCAAACCCAAACCAAAATCAGGCCAGATTAAATTCTGTAACAACACGTAGTGGTAAAACAACTCAAGACCCGCATTATCCAAACCACTCCAAGCCTGATAACCATGACCCTAGGATAGTTATCCAAGATACCGCTATTCCGGATCCACAACCTGGACCTATCCTAGAAGAACCAACCAAGATCCCGTTTCCCGAGGCCTTGACCAAGGGAAAGAAGACCACCAAACCCGTGGCCCCTGAGGAGGACCTGGTCAAGCTCTTTGAGCAGGTCCACATAAACATCCCCTTGATGGATGCAATCCGCCACGTACCAGCTTACGCACGATTTCTAAAGAATATATGTACACCCCAGCGTAAGCCGCGAACCAAAGGTGGGAGCCCAATTGTTCTGTCAGAGCAAGCCAGCTCTGTAATCCTCAGTAGACTCCCACCCAAGGCAAAAGATCCTGGTACTCCCCTGATTTCCTGCAAGATAGGTGGTACCCAATTTGATAGAGCATTGTTAGACTTGGGTGCATCCATAAACCTGATACCCACATCCTTACTTGACCATCTAGAAGAATCTGAGCTAAAACCAACCAAGGTGACATTACAATTAGCAGATCGATCTATAAAGTCACCAAAAGGGATTCTCGAGGATGTTATCGTAAGAGTGCGGGATTTCTATTTTCCAGTGGACTTTATAGTCTTAGATATGGACGCACCTGAGAACCCTAGGGATACACCAATCATTCTAGGGAGACCTTTCTTAGCTACTGCTAGAGCCAACATCAGCTGTGAGGAGGGCCAAATAGAGCTTAAGCTTGGAGATCAAACACTGAAAATTGATATATTTAAGGCCCAACAAGGAATTAATTGCGGTGTCATCGAACAAATTTGTGACATCAGGACTTTGGTTGATGAATCACACTTCTAGAATAACTCGATTATGCCTCATCAACCACAAAAGGATCTTGACCCGCAAACAGAGGAGTCGAATCCAGATATGAACAACCCAGTAACTCCCACCCTTGAACCTCACATCTATACTGAACCACCCGCTGCTGCTGATAACCCCATCCTTGAACTGAAACCCCTTCCTGCTCACTTGAAATACACCTTTTTGGGTTCTAATCAGACCCTTCCTGTGATTATCAATTCCAACCTCAGTCCTGAACAGGAATCCCGTCTAATTGTTGTCCTCCAGCAACATCGCAGAGCCATCGGATGGACTCTCGATGATTTGACTGGAATAAGTCCCTCTTATTGTACTCATCATATCTATTCAGAAAAGGGCACACGACCTTCTTGTGAAATGCAGAGACGCTTAAACCCCAATCTGCAGGAGGTCATGAAAAAGGAGATCATCAAGTGGTTAGATGCCGGAATCATCTACCCGATCTCCGATAGTCGTTGGGTGAGCCCAATTCAGGTCGTGCCCAAGAAGGCAGGACTCACCACTATAACGACTGAGACCGGAGAAATCATTCCTACCCGATTAGCCAACTCGTGGAGAGTCTGTATAGATTACCGCCGACTCAATTCCTCCACGAAGAAGGATCATTTCCCACTACCCTTCATTGATCAAATTCTCGAAAAACTTGCTGGAAATAGGTTCTTCTGCTTTCTTGACGGGTACTCCGGTTATAACCAGGTGGCAATCCATCCTGAGGACCAAGAAAAGACCACGTTCACCTGCCCCTTCGGAACATATGCTTTCCGAAGGATGCCTTTCGGTCTTTGCAATGCACCCGCTACTTTTCAGCGATGCATGCTTGCCATATTCTCAGATATGGTAGGTGATTATCTGGAAGTCTTCATGGATGACTTTTCAGTTTTCGGAGCATCATTCGACGATTGCCTCCAGCACTTGGTCCAGATACTCAGGTGGTGCATCGATGTGAATTTGGTTCTTTCCTGGGAAAAGAGCCATTTCATGGTGCCTGAGGGAATTGTCCTTGGACACTCAATTTCGGAAAAAGGTATCCAAGTGGATCGAGCTAAGGTTAATCTGATTTCTCACCTTCCTATGCCCAGCTCGATCAGGGACATCCGTTCCTTTTTAGGGCATGTCGATTTTTATCGACGATTTATCCCTGATTTTTCAAAAATCGCGTGCCCCCTGACCACTCTTCTCTCCAAGGATGTTCCTTTCGAAATTTCCAAGGAATGCACTCAAGCATTTGAAATCCTGCGTGACCGAGTCACCCAAGCCCCGATCCTACAGTCCCCTGATTGGTCTCAACCCTTTGAGATCATGTGCGATGCATCCGACTTCGCTGTAGGAGCGATTTTGGGGCAGAAAATTGACGGGAAAACTGTGGTCATTTACTACGCCAGCAAAACACTCGATGAGGCTCAACGTAACTATACGGTTACTGAGAAAGAGCTGCTAGCTGTAGTATTTGCCCTAGAAAAATTCAGATCGTACCTTCTGGGTTCCCGTGTCATCATATACTCGGATCACACAGCTGTGAGGCATCTCCTTGCAAAAGAAGGACGCGAAACCTCGATTAATCCGATGGATCTTGCTGTTGCAAGAATTTGACCTTGAGATTCGCGACAAAGCGGGAAAGCAAAATGTGGTAGCTGATCACTTGTCCCGTCTTCCTTCTGAAATAATTGACCCTTCCGGACCCATCACTGAGCATTTTCCCAATGAGCACCTGCTGACTATTGGTACTAGCCTTCCATGGTTTGCTAATGTAGTAAATTACTTGGCATCTCATCAGATCCCGTCCGATTGGCCGAAGGCCAAGAAGGACAAATTACGCTCCGATGCCAAGTATTACATTTGGGAAGACCCATACCTCTTCCGCATAGCTGCCGATCAGATCATCCGGAGATGTGTCCCGGAAGGGGAATTCAACAATATCCTCTCTTTCTGCCATGACCAGGCATGCGGTGGCCATTTCGCCGGGCATAAAATTGCATCAAAAGTCCTCCAGTGCGGCTTTTACTGGCCCACACTGTTCAAAGACGCGTACAGTCACTGCAAGGCATGCAGTCGTTGCCAGACTTTGGGCAACATGAGCCATCGCGGCATGATGCCTATGCAACCGATTTTAGTATGCGAAATCTTTGATGTTTGGGGGATTGATTTTATAGGCCCCTTTCCTGTTTCGGATGGTTTCGAATACATTCTGTTGGCTGTGGACTACGTGTCCAAATGGATCGAAGCCATACCGACCCGAACCTGTGATCACAAAATCGTTCTCAAATTCATTCATCAAAACATTTTCTCAAGGTTCGGGATTCCTCGTGCAATAATCTCTGATGGGGGGACCCATTTCACAAATGCTCAGTTTAGGTCACTGATGGCCAAATACGGGGTGTCTCACCGAATCTCTACTCCTTACCACCCCCAAACTAATGGTCTAGCTGAGCTGTCTAATCGGGAAATCAAGAAAATCCTGCAAGTCACTGTTCGACCTGACAGGAAGGACTGGTCGTCCCGACTTCCGGAAGCATTGTGGGCCTATAGGACCACCCACAAGACCCAATTGGGCATGTCTCCCTTTAGACTGGTGTACAGAAAGGCATGCCACCTTCCCGTAGAACTGGAGCATAAAGCCTATTGGGCAGTACGGAACTGTAATCTAGATCTTTCCAAGGCTGGGACCCACAGAAAACTCCAAATCAGCGAGATCGATGAATTACGCCTAGACGCGTACGAGAACTCGCAAATCTACAAGAAGCGGGTTAAAGCCTTCCACGACAAACACATCTCGAGAAAGATCTTTCATCCTGGTCAAAAGGTCCTACTCTTTGATGCCCGACTAAAACTCTTCCCAGGAAAACTGAGATCCAAGTGGGTCGGACCATATTTGGTCCGACAGGTTTTTGGAAATGGAGCAATCGAAATCAGTCCACTTAGCCACGATTCTGAACCTTTCATCGTGAACGGTCAGCGACTCAAGCCGTTCATTGATGTAACTTCTACTGATTTGGCTGAAGCATCTTATATCCTCCATTCCCCTTGAGCTTATTGCGCCCAGCCGATGGCGTAAAACTCAACGCTTAACGGGAGGCAACCCGTCATTTTCCTAAAAATCCAAAACTTTTTCTGACACCTTTTTGCACTTAAGGTTCACCCTTGTAGACAGCCGACCCCACCTCAGATGCTTGCATCTGGGATTAGAAATCGTCCGCAAAAATTCAACCCGACCCATTCACTCATTCAAATTTCTGTCTTAAGGAATGAACTAAGTTAAATAAAAACCCCCTAGGTTACAATGAGGACATTGCAAATCTTAGGCATGGGGGGGTATGAAAGTGCAAAACTTGTAAGAAAAGGGTTTCAAACAAAAAAAAATTCACATATGCCAAAAACACCATAAAAATTAAAAATTTTTGAAAAAGAATAAGAGGAAAAGAGGAGAAGGAAATTTTGTGAAGGAGAAGGAGAAAAGAAACAAAATGAAAAAGGAGCACAAAATTATGAGAAAAGGTGATAGTCATTAGTAAGGAACTAAGGAATTAACCTAAGTTCTAGACCTCATTCAAGAAAATAACTGAAAAGTGCATAATGAGATTAGTAAGAACGCAAACCTTAGGCATTCTTGAATAGACTCTTAGTACCCATTAAGATCTAGACAATCCTCAAGAGGTTGAGGAAAATGAAAAGCTTAAGTACTAGGTCCAAGGCTTAGGGAGTATTTGGCCTCGTTAACTAATTTTTGGTTTACGGGACTCAGTAACCTAAGTACCCTAACCTCACACACAGCCTGGTTCAGTAAGCGTAAAAATCAAAATCACGCAGAAGCGTCGCAAAATTCTAAAAAGAACACCTAGAATAGGAGCGGCCGATCAACACAAGATGATTTGGTCGAGTTCCCAGCGCGGAGAGGCGGGAAATCCCCTCGAAGATGCGTAACAAAATATCATCTCCTCGGTGCTTGTCTCTTAGGATATTTACATATCCTATTGGGGGCATGTAAGCACTCTGCTGGTTCAGATTCCATGGATGGCATTATCTCGAAGTGTCAATTGCCAGGGTCTGAATTCGGCCACGGAACACCATGGATGGGATTATCTCGAAATCTCAATAGCCAAGGTTCCGGGGGTTGCCATGGGCGGTGCTATCTCGAAGCATCGATCGCCAGGAACCCTTGAGGATTGATGATGGGAGCAAGGAATCTGATACAGACCGTGTTGAAAAGCCAATCCTAGGCTAGAACTAAAAAGAAAAAGAGAGAGAAAACTCTCCAAACAGAAAAACTTTCTATCTCTCTCTTATAAAACGCACTGCGAACTGAGCCAGGGCTAAAATCATTTCAAGCACGGGTGCTTTAACCACAAAGTCCAATAAACCTTAGGTTAGTTCTTATGGGCCTTAAAAACCTTTGCTAAAGACTGAGGCTAAGGCTAGACAGATTTGGATCTTGATTGGTACTAGAGTACCTTTTAGGCCTATGGTCAGCATTCTAACTTAATCTAAGCTCAAATAAAAAAGCACTTATCTAAAGTTATTAAGAACTTCATGGTCTAGAACAGGGGTTGAAACCTTAAGTTTTTGCTAAGGGACTAGCAAAAGCTAGGCATGGGGGTATGATGAGAACCTCATCATGAGCCATAACTATCTCATTTTGACCCAATACAAAGGATAAAAGCTCCTACATAACTCAAGGAAAGGCTTAACTCAGAGAATTCTGAGTTTAAGGAGAAAACAAGTCATAAGGGGTAAAAATGCAATTTTACCAGTATAATCTGCATACAGGGTAATTCAGGGTCCAAACACAGGTCAAGCAAACCAAATAAGAAGGAAAGTGGGATGATCTGACAAGGGCTATAGCAATTCCAAGGAACTAAATGATAATCTGTAACCTTAAAACAAACCCACTTCAATTCACGAGGTTCGAGGCAAAGTAAAAATAGAATAAACCCTCTAAAATTCATAGAAAAATAATCTCTAGTGTTTAGAACCTTCAATTTGGCCTTCAGATCCCATTTTGAACTACATTGAGAACCATGCCTAATTAATAACTTAATTTGGGTTTTTGCATAAATTGACCGGTCAAACAAGGTTTAATCTAGAAATAAAATTCACCATCAAATTCCTTAGGTCCTAATTAGTCATGTATAAAAACTTGAGCCTAAGAAGAAACCTTCTTGACCAACTTTGCACTTTGGTCCTCATATATTTACTTTTTAGCCCTCAACTTTTGAACCCTCACATTTATGCCCGTAACTCTCCTTCGTTCTTTGCATTCAGGTCCCTCCTGCCAAAACCTGCCAGCACCATGCTCCGGCGACCTTGCGCGGAGCATGGCGCTGCACAGGGTGAGGGGGAGGGGCTGGCAAGTTAACCGGGGGTGCCCTGCGTCGTCAGCCGTCGCTGGAACACCCCCTGGTCGCTGCAACCCACCATACCGGCCGTGCGAACGCACGGACGGTATGGGTTTCCATCTCCGGCATCCTCCGGCGAGGGAGACACGTCGTCTCCCTCCGCTCTCCTCTTTGATTCCGCCTCTATAAATACCCCCGTCGCTCCGCCGTTCTGAGGAGCTCGGTCCTGACGGAGAAAGACCCCCACTTCCTCTCTTCCCACTCCGACAGGAACCCTCCAGCTCCGGCGGCCTCCCCTCTTCCTCCTCGTCGCTCTGCCCACTACCAGCTGCAGGGTTGCTCTCCCTCGCTCTTCCCGCGCCACGCCGCACCCAGCTGGCGCCTCTTCGGCCCTCTGCTCGCCGCCGCCCCTTCCCCCGGGCATCTTCTTCTCCGGCGACAGTCGATACGACTGTCGCCCGCTCCGGCCCCTCCTCGTCCTGCTAAGTAGGTAGAACTCCTCCTCTTCCTCCCCTCTTCCTTTTCCTCACTTTAAACTTCTACTGTCGCCCTCGATTCCGACCAATCACCCTCACCTTCTCCGCCTCCGGCCATCCTCCGGCGAGCCGCTCCCATCACTCCAGCATCCCACACGGCTCGCCGACCTGCACATAATCTCCGCCTCCTCACCCTGATCCATTTCCGCCCCTCCACTTCCCCCAAATCACCCCCTGCAACTCCACCGAACAAACCCATCTCCCGACCCACAGTCCGACCTAGGGCAGCCCTTAGGCTCCGCCCCGCCGCCTGCACACCCCCCGACCACCTTCGCCGTGCCACGGCGAAGGTCCTCCGCGTTTCTGATTGGGCTGAGAGGCCATTTTTCTGTGGGCAGGTACCTGCGCTCGTCGCCGCCATTATTGAAGCAAAGCAGCTTCTTCACCTGCTGCCCCAGGTGAGTCACGCCCAGGTTACGCTCCCAGACAGCGCAAGGCGCCTTCGCGAAGCACCAGGCTGCAGTCGAGTCGAAGCCCTCGCGCGAAGGTCTCGCATAACGCTGCGATTAGCGGCTGCTTCCTCCGCGCAGGCGCGAAATTGGGGTGGGACATTTAGTCCCACCTCGGAAGGCTCTGAAGGAACGCAGCGGTATAAAGCAAAAAAGTGCTGGAGGCTTATTGCCTCAGCACACGGGGTGAGGTCCCCTTCACCCGCCCGGTTACCCGGTCTCGTCCGCGCTCACGCCCCGCGGACCTGGCCCGACCCGACTTAGACTGACCTGCACTCCTCGCCCACCACGCACGCCGGTGGGCCTGGACCCGGGCGCGACCCGTACCCGGCTACCCGGTAGCTCTGGGAGAGCTATCCCATGAGCGGATTCTGTGAGAGAGAGACGCGGGGGAGGGTAGAGATAGGTTTTGCCCCTCTCTGATCAAGCTGTGTAAGTGTGCAGGCACAGGTGAAGAAGAACCGTGGAAGACGACGAAAGCTGAAGGAAGGAGGATCATCGAGCGGCACTGTAGCAGCTGCGGTTTAAGTCGTCTGATTGGAAAATCAGACGACGTCCTGAAGGCAAAGAAGGAGAAGGAAGGCGAGGCAGAGGAGAACGCAGAGAGGCCAAGACAAGAACTGAAAGAAGAAGAAGAGCACGAGAAGAAGAAAGTCTGAAGAAAGGAAAAGAAGAAAGAAAGAAAAAGAAGAAGAACAGGACCGCAAGGGAGCAGAAAAAGAAAGAGACGAGCAGAAACAAGAACTGACGAAGAAGAACATCACCCACTGCTGCAGATAAAGAAGACAGAAAGAAGAAGAAGACCACAAGGAGATAAAGGAACCAAAAGCCAAAGAGAAGAGAAAAGAAAGAAGAAGACTGACGAGAAAGAAGAAGCCAACAAATTTTCATCTCTCTCTCTATCTATCTATATTTTTGTAAAAGAAACTTTGTACCCCTAGAATACAACTTTCTCCCTGAGTTCGACCTCGGGAACTCTTTTATTTTCTGAGTAAAAAATTATATATTTGAAATGATGGCAATAACTGGCTATACTACAACGACATAACAATAAAACCCGGTTATCTCTTCACGCCATCGCTATCAATGATTTTCATCCAGAAACTTAGAACCACTCGACCCTCAGGCATGGGTCTACACCATAATCTAGTCCATGTCTATGGACATATTCTCTTGGCAGGTCTGAGGATCAATATTTTTATTTTGATTCTGACCCACACTTGTTAATTCTCCATTTCTTCCTTGTATGTATTTTATGTCTAGCTAAAGGCACTAAATTTGCGCATGTGTATACTCTCTTCTCTCTGTGGAGCTGATCGGATTTTCATAAAATTCAGGTGATATTCTATTTACTCTGCCCTTTTCATGCCTTTATTTTTACAATGATGACATTGCATCATTTAGGCATGGGGGGTAGATACTTTATCTTAAAATCATTTTGTTAAATTCGTAGAATTTATTTTAGCTTCTTAAAAAAAATAAATATTGAAAATTCAAAAAGGAAAAAAAAATAGAATTAAGAGAAGATAACGATAAGTTAGGCTTTTGGAAGTTATTAACTTTACGAAATGATACGATAGGACCTAAACACTTAGACTCTTCAAGTCTTCAAGCTTAATTTTTTTTTGAAACAGTGAGGACTGCTATCGTGAACCGATAGCAATCCGGAGGGTAGTATATTTCATATCAAACAAAATATTATAAAAAAGATCCCCAGCTGTGTACGAGGGACCAGCATTCATTTACAATGTTCTCACATCTAACCGATCTCTCCTGAAAAATTTATCATTATGCGCCCTCCACACACACCACAAAATGGTAACCATACCCCCATATGGCCATCCAGGAGCAATGAACCTATGCCATAGGGAATCCCAGGTGGGAAGAGGTTCTAAGCAAATCATCCTCCAAATCTTGTCTGTGACCAGGCAAGAGGAGAAAATATGCGACGTACTGTCAAAGTGTAACCCACAGAGATGGCAAGCATTCAAAGTAGTCCCCATTCTTTTGTGTCTAAGATCACTAGTGATCAGGCCTTCCCGTCTGCAAAGCTACAAGAATATTTGAACCTTCAAGGGGATTTTCAATAACCAAATTTTCCTGTCAATAGGATCATTCTCCACCTCAGTGTTAGACCTGATGACCTTCTCATACGCCTGCTGCACTGAAAATACACCCTTCCAGACATAAGTATCAGCCACATTCACCCTAGGATGCACCTGCTGTAAAGCAGCCATCAGGTTCTGCCTATCCTCCCATAATCGAGTGCCTGATCTGCAGTGTTCCAGCCCTTCCAACCGCCAACAGCCCTTTGCAGTAGACCACAAGCTGCTAACTTTAGCCTCCTTATCTGCAGCAGCAGCATAAGCCCTCAGATACACCTCTTTCAGAACCCCCAGACTAGACCACTGCTCATTCCACAAACTAAAATCCCTGCCATCTCCTAGCCTATGCTGCAACAGGTGCCAATAATTGCTGATTGCACTGATAATTGATCACCAAAAGGGGGAAGGTTTTATCGATTGTAGACTCTGCAGAATGCTATTTGATCCACAATAACTGTCCCTGATCAGATCTGCCATCAAATCCTCCTTGCAGTTCAGAATCTTGATGGCCCATTTAATCAGTAAGGCCTCATTGAACTCCTTGAGCGCCTTAATCCCCAAACCACCAATCTCCTTTGGCCTATAGATTTTATTCCATCTGATGGGCTGCATAAAGCCGCCCTCATGGCCAGCTCCTTTCCAAAAGAATCTTTTCCTCATAACACCCAATCGCTTCCAAATAGACTTCGGGGCCTTGAAAATGCTAAAATAAAAGACCGGGATGGATGTAATGACCGAGTTAAGAAGGATTAATCTCCCACCCTTAGACAAAAACTTACTACTCCATCCTTTCAGCTTACCAGAGACCTTATCAAATAGGATATTCCAATCATATTTCTTCAGTTTTGCAACCCTCAATGGCAGTCCTAAGTACCTCATTAGAAGTTTAGCTCGAAGTGATCCCAATGTATTCTCCAAATCCATCTACTCCTATTCATTCATGCCAAAACATATCAAGATGGACTTTTCCTTGTTCAATTTTAGGCCTGAAATATCCCCAAAGATCTTTACCAATAACCCCAGAGCATGTGCCGCAGGCTTGGACCCTTCCACAAGAATATCGTGTCATCTGCATATTGCAAAATGGGGGTCAGATTTCTCCTGTTGGATAGTGAATACCCTCTAATTAGACCCACCTCTGCCAATCTACATGCATACCTTGCAAGCCCATCCACCGCAAGTTTAAAGACCAAAGGGGCTAAAGGACATCCTTGTCTAACCCCACGCTGAGGTTGAATCCAAACACCACAAGGCTTCCCATTGATCAGTGGAGAAAAGGAAGCAGTTGTGATACAACGTTTCATCCATTGGATCCATAAAGAAGGAAAGCCTCTCCTTTTAAAAACCTCCCAGAGATACGGCCAAGAGATCGAATCATAAGCCTTCTGGAAATCAACTTTCCACATGAATGCCTTGCACTTCTTTCTATGCCATCGACTCACCATTTCCTGAGCCAAAATGAAGGATTCTTGGAGTGATCTGCTAGGCAGAAATGCAGCTTGCACTGGGTGGATCAGACTCTGCAGAACTATTCTCAGCCGGTTAGCCAAAATCTTGCTGATGACAAGGTAGATGAAATTTGAAAGGGAGATTGTCCTAAAGTCTGAGAACTTCTCTGCTTCCATTGACTTAGGCAGCAGAAAAAGATATGACTTGTTGATCCTTTCAAACCCAGCATTTCCCTTCTCAAATTCTCTAATGACATCCATCACTTCTTTGCCCACCACATTCCACATCTCTCTGTAGAAGAAGACTTGTATTCCATCAGGGCCTGGGGAACCTTCCATATTGAGCTCTTTAATTGCCTGCAGGGTCTCATGTTCAGTGATGGTTGCAGTCAGTTGAGAGGCATGTTTACTTGTCACATTAGGAGCATCACTTCCTGCCATTCTCCATTTCCCCCTCTTAACTGCTCGAGAAGCATCTCTATAATATTTGATGGCTTCTGATCTTATCACCTGAATAGAGGAGATCCTGTGTCCATCTCTGACAATAGAAGATACAAAATTAGCATGCCTTCGAGAGGTAGCCGCAAGATGGAAGAATTTCGTGTTGGCATCTCCCTCCTTAAGCCATAATTGCCTTGATCTCTCCCTCCAATCAATTTCTTGTTTAAGATCTTCATCCAGTATCACACCTTGCCACACCTTCCTCTCTGCAAGTTCTTCCTCAGATAAAGGGCCAGCTACTTCCTTAGAGTCGAGCTCCTGAATGTTACTCAGAGCCTCCATCCTCCTTTGTTGCCTTATCATGTTAACAGTAATTCCATACTCTTTGAAGACAGTGTGCAATTCAGTCAGCTTGGCTGCCAATCTGATAGTAGCAGAGCCCTCCACCTTTTTAGCTTGCCACCATGAACTAACCATCTGACAGAAGCCCAGTTCATTTAGCCATGATCTTCTAAGCTTGAAGTAGGAACCAACTTCAGTTTCTTCCCCACTGTCCTACACCAAAGGGGTGTGATCAGAGAAAGGTCGGTCCAATCCACTAACAGTCAATAGCTGAAATCTTTCAAGAATGTTCACATTCCCAAAGAATCTGTCTAGTTTGGATGCTTGCCCATTTCCATTGAGCCATGTAAATTCCACACCAGATGACGGATACTCACTCAGTTGAAGAGATTGAACCACCATTTGGAAGCCAATAGTTGAGCTGTTTGTGCCACCATTAGGCCTGTTTGTCCCTGTTAACACACAGTTGAAGTCACCACCAGTCAACCATGCTCCCTCCTGCACCAGCTCAACCGCAGCAACCCATTCCTCCTAAAGCTCCTGCCTAGTGATGCAACACAAGGGCCATATACCCCAGTATCCCAGATACACTCATGCCCCTGGTGAATTTGGAATTTGCAAGTCAACATGTGCTTGGCTTTGTGAACTTCCAGACATTGAGCCCACACCTTCCTCCACCAGATAGCAATACCCCCCGATCTCCCCTGTGCATCAATCTTCACACATTCATTCTTCCCTGAAGCCAACAGGTCATACCAAAGCTTATCAGAGTTGCTCTCAATGTGCGTCTCTTGAACGATCGCACTTTCAATCCCCCATTCTCTTAAATATCTCATCAAAGAGGCCCTCCGACCTTTATCGTGCAAGCCATGCACGTTCCAAGTGAAGATTCTCATCTATCCTCACGAGATCCCTCCCCCCTGAGGTTTTGGCACTTACATACCTGAATAACCTTTGCAATCTTGCCTTCATCCATTAGAATGTCAGCCTTTGACTTCCTCTGTCTGAGGCTATAAGGTGATCTGCCCTTACCAGTTTTAGCACAAGAACCACCATCAAATTTAAGACCCTCAATCTCATGCAGATCCTATTTATCCTTCAGGAAATCAAACTACGTCTCTTGAACCCCCTGCCCCTCAACCTCCACACCACCTGGCAACACATCCCCTGCCACCATGGGCGTTGGTCCTGATGCTTCCACCCCACCCGATTCCTCCTTCTCTATATTCAATACCTCCCCCCTCTCCCCCACATGAAGGTCCTTACGATTTTTAATAGATGGGGGTTCTTCAGATGGAGCCGTGCACAAGTCCTGTGCAGCTGCCCCCTCACCAGATTCAGGTCTAGATGACTTATCTTGCTTCGCTATAGTGTCACCCAGCAAGAACCTCAGCCTCAACAACCATGAGCTCCCACCACATCTTAGAATCAATCTATCAAGTACAGAGCCAGCTTTGAATACATCGACCATCACATTCAACGAGCGCCCATCATCCTCAAGCAGTCCAACAATCGCATCTTCTGCTACTGATGCAAATCTTGATATCATGGATGATACGACCTCCTTTGACCTCAGATGCAAAGGCAATCCCTTGATCTCAAGTTTTCCCGATCTGGAGCCCACTCTCTAGGGTGGCCTCTCCGGCAGGGCTCCATCAAAGGGAGAAACTAGTCTCCAAATCACCGTGAGGCCATCATTGCAGGACGTTTGAAATCGTAGCCTCTCAACATCCAACATCCCCAACACAAAGAGGATAAACCGTGTAGTTAATAAAAAAGTAGACTGCCAGGAGTTGGTCGAAAGGGAAAGAGAGCTTACCAGGTTGCGCACATTCTCCATCATTGGTCTTCCAAACATAACCTCTCCGACCAGCGCTCCACGCAAAGCCATCTCTGCTGCTTTGATGTTCTCTATCATAGGTACCTCCACATAAACCGTAAGCCCTCCAGAGCTGCGCAAAGAAGGGGGCAGAGGAGGCACCTGCAAAGCCCTAGAATTCAAAATTCTAGAGTGCAGGAAAAGATGTTCTTTCATCTACCCCCCAAGACCCCTACACAAATTCCTCTTGTGACCAAATCCCCCACACTCTAAGCACACCATGGGAGATCGGCAAGTAGCCTCCATATGTCCCCATCACCGGCAGCAGAAACATAAGATCTTGCCGTGCACCTTTACGCCCCTTCTATCAGACCATCTTGCCTCCATCACCCTTTTACCGTGCACATCAGAGTCTCTCCGCTCCTTCCACCTCCAAGCCCTCCCTCCAGGTAGTCCAACCTTCGCCTTCCCTGATTCCATCGGTCGCCACCCTGGCTTCGCCTGCTGTCGCCCCGAGCCTGCCAGACCACATCTTGCGAGCCCGCCAGACCGCCCCTAAATGGATGTTTTAGCCTGAGTGTCCACCCAAATGTGGACTTAGTTTCGAGTCCTTGCCAAGTAACTCTACTTTAAATTGGTCAATAAATTGAAGTGATAACTATACAACTTATCAACCCGCCCTCTGATTTGAGGGAACTTTAAGCCTAAGCAACTACACACTTTTTGCACTGACTCACTTTTAGGTGATTTCTTTGGAAATTGGGTAGCTAATGAACTATCTAGGGTGGTATGGCTGGCATGTTGTCGGTGATAAGAACTCATCGGCCAGTTGTTCAGAGCCCAACCACATGACTATTTTCGTCTTACTGCCTTTAGGTAAATCTTAGATTAGGGAAGCCACCTACTTAAAAAAAAAAGGGAAAAAGAAAAAAATAGAATAAGGAGAAAAAAGTAATAATAATAAACAAATAAAACCACACTTCACCACACAAGTATGGCTGGCAAGTTGACGTGGGTAACAGCCCATTGGCCAGTTGTCCGGAGCCCAGCTCACAAAAATGAACAATAATTCTCAAAACACTTAGGGAAGAAGTAGGTAAGTAGAATAAATTGGGGAGATATACACTAGGTTCACCCTTATGTTAACCCCATAAATAAAAGTAGGGAGAAAGCTACCATTCAAAAAGATAAAACTCTAGGCAAGGTCACTTAGGGTCATAGAAACCTGAAGTTCGTTTTAACGGTCGCCTAGTGAGTCTTTCACTCTTTTCAATAGATGCTTAGCATTTAGAGTCCTTTTTGAATCTTGGGTAGGTTAGGTAGTCATAAAAAGTTATCCCAGAATTATCAAACTCAAAAGTACAAAAAAATTAGAAAAGAAGAAAAAAAAATGTATCTTCCATCTTCAAATAAGGTGAGGACTTGGGCGATCTGCATTCTAGCAGACACCTGAGTATTGTTGAGTTTTCATTGTTTAGGACCCTAGTTGAAATTTTCTATTGTTAATAAATGACTTAGGCCTAAGTGATCTAATCCTAATTTTATTTTCATACATAGCATGTAGTTTAATTTTGCTAGGCACTAGTAAAAGATAGGCATGGGGGTATGATGTAGACACAATTATTGAAGGTAAAATGCCTATTCATGCACATTCCTAGGCTTAGATTTGCATTTCATATTATAAATGTTCCATAGCGTGCATCATTCTTTATTTAGAGTAGTTGTATACATTTTAGGTTAATTAGGTCCTTTTGATGGTCAGGAGAGAAGAAGACTTATTTCAGGGCCTTGGATGGATGATCGAACCGTACAGATCTGATCAGTATGATGATTGGAGGCTAACACCTCCGAAATCGTCTAGATTGGAGTCTTGTATCATCATATGAAATCCAAGGAAGATCAACGACAAGGAAGGCAATGCGACATCTTTATGGGCTTCGGATTAAGAATAGTATCGTACACATGGATCCGGAGCAATAATCGTAGTTCGGCAGCATGGGAATCATCTTAATCAGAGCTCTGTAGCACCCTCTACAAAAAGAAGAAGAGGGACGGCCTAGATGGCGTCACGTGGCACCATCCAGGCCACCCAACACTGGCCAGTAGTCCTTGTACCGGCTGCTCTTCTTCCTTATCATCAATTCTCAACCATTGGATCTTGATCCAATAGCTGAGAAGCCATCCCCGTCCCTCTTCAAAGGATCCTCCACATGACCATCTCACGTCGTAGCAAAAGTGGTGGAGAGAGGCACTCCAAAAGGAGGGGCGCGGGTTCGAGACCTGTGGACCCCCCCAAATTGGCAATTGAAGCCAACATGCACACAGACACGTGCGCACAGCCACACCATGCATAGCTGCAACCAGGCGCAGCAGCAGTGCAGTGCTTGCACTCATAGCGCAGCACCAGCTTGTGAGCGTGGGCATGCGACAAGGAGCACGCGATGCGCATGTCTTCAGAGCGTGACCAGCAAGGATATGCGCAGATCTTCAGCGATGTGAGCCTTTAGTGATGCCTGTAGCTGTCACTAGTGGTCTGTGCGTGCCAGCAAGAGGAATTGAAGGGCGGATCTTCAGTGACAGCTGTAGGGATTTGTAACAATGTTTACGGACGCCAAGAATGACCTAGATGTGAATTTATTCTTCCTCCTCCACTATAAAAGGACCTGCCCACCACCATTCCAAACCATCTCTTCCTTTCTTCCTCTCACCACCTCCAAGGCTCTGGAGAGAGCTTGTCTCAAGCTCGGGATGCTCCTCTAGAGTAGAAAATCAAATAGTTTTCCCACCCCTCCCATTCATGGAGCATCCCGTGGTCATCCTTTCACCGCCCTTCGAGAAGAAGATCCTCACCGCGATGCCATCTTGCCCTACCCTCCGTTCTCCAGCTCCATCCCCATTCATCCCACTCATCACCACCTTCCTCCAAGCGATGTCAGAGTGAGTCATCCTCTGAGCAACCATTGAGGGGGATTTCTCTCACCTCTTTCTATCTTTTTTCACTTTCATAGTGTAGATTTTCCTCTTTAATAGTTGTAATAAACATTCAGTTATAAATATATGATTGCTTCTCTCTCTCTCTTTCTCCCTCTCTCTCTTATATTTTTGCAAGTAGATATTGTTTTCATTGACCTAATCTCTTACATGATAAAAATACAAAAAAAATAGAAAAGATAAAAACAACAAAAGGAAATAAAAGTGAAGCACGGATTTCACAAAACCAAATGTTTGTCTCTTCATGTTCGACCTGGGACTCACTTTTTGAGTTTCGGATATAAATTTTATTTGATAAACATATTTTGCGAGCTAAGACAACAGGCCCTCAAAACCCTAATTTTAATTCACGAAGCGTACCCCCATCAACAAACAAAAGCATATCACTAATTGTTCAAAGAAAAACTAATCATGCATTAAGTAATTATTTCAAGTTGAAAAAGAATACATAAAAAGAACTAAACTAAGAGAATGATAGGATCAACCAAGAGAGGTTATGAAGAAGCCTTCTTTGCCATCCAAGAAGAGAAAGAGAGAGGGTGTGGGCTCATCTTCCAAGGAGAGAGAAGAGGGTACGTCCATGAAGAAGAAGAGGAGAAGAGGGTGGTGGACCCTTTCTCTTCTAGCTATCCTTGAAGCCTTGGAGGAGAACACCTTGGAGCTTCACTTGGTCATCCATGGTGGAGCACCTTGGGTCTTCTCCTAGCTGTCCATGGAGGAGGAGAGTGGACAGCCTTGGGAGGGTGGAAGGGAAGGTGTTGATGGTCACAAGAGTGGAGTGGAGGAGAATTAGATCTAAGGTGGCCATCCAAGGGCTCTTAGTAGTAGGTGCTTAGGTTGGCTAAGAATAGGTGTTTCTAGAATGGGTTATGTTTAGGTGTTTTCTAGACTAATGTAGAAGAAGTGTGTGTGTGTGTGTAGTTGAGTGTGCGTAGATGTGTGTTTGTGGCTTATTTTGGTTGGGTGGTGGTGGGTCTAGTTAGGACCAGGTGGGAGTAGGTGAGTCTAATTGGGATGTGTGTGATTGATTAGGAGATCCCTAATTAGGTTCTTAGGCTAGGATTTGGGTGTAGCCTAAATAGGTTACGGCTAAGGGCAGTAGGATAGGCTTAGGAGGTGTCTAACTAGGTTTCCTGAGGTGTATGGTAGGGTTTTTAGGTCAAAGGTGGCGAGCTCGAGCTTCTAGCTCCAAAAACAGGAACTAGAAAATAGTATCAAACATCTTAAAGTCCAAAATTAGACATCTGAATAGTAAATTGGATGTCTAATTCTGTGTCAATGCAAATTTTGGCTTCCTGGATTTTCTACAAAAATCATACATCCAGCCTAATATCTGGACATCTAGAAAGTTGCTGGAGAGTGGGTTTTGGGTTTAGGAAGGTAGGTTTTTGTTCCTACGTGTTTGGGATAGGGATAAGGTGGATAAGAACATGGATAGTGCTATCCATGTTTTGGGTTCTAAGGTTAAGATGTCCGAATGGAAGTGGTTTTGGGTTTAGGAAGGCTGTCCTAGGGTTTCTAAGGGTAGGGATAAGGCTATCCTCCTTACTCTTGTCTGGATCAGTCTTCTCTCTTTATTACCTTAATCCACTCTGTCACTTTAGTACCTACAAATAGCAACAAAAACATTATGTAGCAAAATATCTAATCATATTCTATATAAAATGATGCAATACATGATATGCAAGATATGAATACAATATTTACAAATTAAGCTAAGTTCTAACGTTATTTAGGTTGATTAGGACCTATTATTGGTACGCAATCAAGGGGCGGTTGTTGAGGTTGGTTTTGGGCAACTATGATGGTGCCACGTGGTGCCATTTTGGCCGTCCATCCTCTTTGCTTTGTATATGAAGCCATGGATGTTGGATTGGGTTGATTTCCGTGACGTTGGGCTACGATCGTCAATTCTAATTCATCCATGCGGTTTCATCTGAAGCTTTGAACTATATCACCCTATTCACTAGCCATAGAAATATGTGAATTAACATACAACTTATATAAGTCAACATAAATGAAACATGATGAATGTTATGCATTATTTACAATGGTAAATGCAATGTTGAGTTTAGGAACTGACATAAGTAGGCATTTTATCATCAATAAATGCATTATTATCATATCCCCATGCCTATCTTTCTATAGTCCCTAGTAAAATTAACCTAAATACTATTTACAACTAAAATTAAGAGTCGATTGCTTGGGCATAAATTACTTGTCAACAAAAGGAAATTCTTACTAAGAACCTAACCCATAGAGACTCAAAAGCATCCTGGTGCCTACCAAAATAAAGATCGCCCAAGTCCTCACCTTATTCTACATAAAAGCAAAAATTTTTCTTTTTCATCTTTTCTATTTTTTTTATTTTTGGAGTTGAGAGTTTTTGGGTAACTTTTTACAGCTACCCAACCCACCCAAGACTCGAAAAGGACTCTAAGTGTTAAGCATCTTATTGTGAAAATTGTGATAGACTCACTCAACGGCAATTAAAACGAACTTCGATTTTCTACGCCCCTAGGTGACCTGAAAGAGAAAATGTTGTCTAAAGGTGTATCTATCTGACCAGTAGCTTTCTCCTTACTTTTATTTTTATGGGGTCAACACACAAGGGCAAACCTAGTGTATATTTCCCTGGATTATGCTACTTCCCCACTTCTTTAAGTGTTTTGGAATTTTTGTGCATTTTATGAGCTGGATTTGGACAATCGACCAATGGGATGTTATCTATGACAACTTGCTAGCCATACTCGTGCGGTGAAGTTTGGCTTATTTGCTTTCTTTCTATTTTCTTTTTCTCCTTTTCTATTTCTTTTTTCTTTAATTTAATTTTTAAGTAGGTGGCTTTCTTGATCTAAGATTTACCCAAAGGCAGTAGTAAAAGAGAATGGCCCTGTGGCTGGGTTCTGGACAACCGGCCAATGGGCTATTACCCATGACAACTTGCCAACCATACCACCTTAGAAGGTTCATTAGCCACCCAATTTCCATTAGAATCACCGAGAAGTGAGTCAATGCAAATCATGTGCTGATGCTTAGACTATAAGTCCCTCCAAAACAAAGGGCGAGTTGATAAGTCATATACTTATCACCCCACTTTATTAACCAATTTAATATAAATCAAGGTGGCGAGGACTCGAGAACAACTCCACATTTTAGTTGACACCGAAGCTAATTAAGCTTGAAGACTTAAAGAGTCCAAGCATTTAGGTCCTTAATATATCATTTCCTAAAGTTGACAAGCTCCTAATGCCTAAGTTTTCTTTTCTTAATTTTTTTTTCTTATAAAAAACTAAAAACTAGTTCAAGCTGGCAATTTTTGTACTCAGAAAATGAGAATTACCACCCTGCATGCCTATCCTGGACAATGTCCTCAATGGAAATTAAATGTATGCAAGAGAGTAAGGAAAGAAATCACCTAAGTTGTAACTGTGTATCCAGTTAGCTTGAAACCTCTGGGTTGCCTCCCAAGAAGTGCTGAGTTTATTGTCTCTAGTTAGGCGAAGCTCTAGATTAACCATTAATGAGGGTTACAGCTTCCTTTGGGGTAATCTGGGCAAGTAAGTGTTTCAATCATTGGCCATTAACTATAAAGGCTTGCCCAGTCTTAGGATAAGCAATTTCTATTGCCCCATTGGAAAATGGTCTGACCACTCTGTACGGTGCTATCCACTTAGATCTCAATTTCTCAGGAAAGAGTTAAGTCTCGTATCAAAAATCCAGACTTGCTAATTCAGCTTGAAGGTTTTCCTATTAATGTGCTTGTCATGGACAACTTTCATCTTCTCCTTATAAATTGATTGTTCTCATAAGCATCTTGATGAATCTCCTCGAGCTCAGAGAGTTGGAGATTCCTTTGAGTTCTGACCATATGGGAATCCATATTACACTGCTTAACAGCCTAGTATGCCCAGTGCTCCAACTCAATCGGAATGTTGCAAGCTTTGCCAAAGACTAATCAATGTGGTGACATGTCTATCGGGGTCTTATAAGCGATCCTGTATGCCCAAAGGGCATCGTCCAATCATGTTGACCAATCCTTCTGGTCAGGTCTCACAATCTTTTGGAGAATATTCTTAATCTTCTTATCTGTGACCTTAGTTTACCCGTTCGTTTGTGGGTGATATGTGGTGGCAATGTGGTGAGTGACCCCGTATTTCTTAAGTAAAGCATGAAACTGGGCATTGATGAAGTGATTCCCACCCTTGCTGATCATGGCCTTAGGTATCCCAAATCGGGAAAAGATATTCTTCTTAAAAAAGTCCATGACAACCTTATGATTACATTTCTGAGTAGGCATAGCTTTGATCCACTTCAAGACAAAGTCCACTGAGACTAGTATATATTCAAAGTCATTTGATTGTGGGAAGGGACCTATGAAATCAATTCCCTAGACATCGAATATTTCGATGATAAGAATGGGTTGTAGAGGAATCATATCTTTCTTGGTCATGGTCCCTATGGTCTGGCATCTAGTGCAGGTTTTTGCAAAATTATGTGCATCCTTGAATAGAGATGGACAGAAAAAATTGAATTGCAATACTTTTGTAGCCAACTGCTTCCCAAAGAAGTGGCCACCACAGGCTTGGTCATGATAGAAGAATAGCACACTTTGAACCTCCTCTTCTGAGATACATCTTTGATGGAAGGGTAGAAATCGCGTGTTTTGAAAATGATGTCGTAGCTTGTAGTATAGCCGCAAAATTCGTTTGGCAAAAATAAATTCTGAACTAACAAGACTGTGAGTCCCAGTCATTCGTCTCTGGAAGTCGTTATGGAAATTTGAAATGAATTCGATCTCTTTTCCTCTCTAGTTGCTTAAAATTGCACGGCGGTTTCTAATCTTTGGATCAATGCTTTGCTACTTGGATTATTAACCCTAATTATGTGCGCATGTGTTAAGTAGATGACAAACGTGAGTGTGAGTTTCAGTACGCATGATTCTAGTTATGTGGTGGTTGTTTAGGGAAAATGCATTAATAGTTAGATCCTCAACATTCTTAGGTACCGACATGCTAGTTGTAACGATAGCAATTAAAAACATGCAACTTTAATAACACAAAAATGTTGCAACAAGGCCATGGTGATTTTCACACACACAGATATATATAGAAAGATGATTTCAATGATTGCATCAGAGTTACAGACCACAACTAGAGGAAAGCTTGATAGAGGAATTCTTGAAAACATAAACTACTCGCTAGCAGAAAATGGCTGCATACTCGCTAGTAGTAGTAAAGCAGTAAATCTTTGAAGAACTATCTATTTAGCTAACAGAAATAAGGGCATTCGGAGGTGGGCTCGATGGCCTTTGACTTGGTTGAGATGAGAAGGAGGGGCAGCTAATGGGGGTTAGGCCAGCCATTGGAGTTTTACAGGAGGAGTGCTCTAGCTTTGGTGTAGAGGTGGTGGAGCCATGGTAGGAGCTCATGGAGTGGAGGTGGAAAGGAGGTGGAGTTATGCTAAGAGTAGCTCCAAACTAGATGGAAGGCTAGATGGACGCAATGGCCACCAAAGGGTCCTTTAAGTAGACCCAAGGGAGCCTCTCTAGAGAAGTGTGGAACTCTCTAGAGAGAGCTCCAAATGTGGCCACCCAAGTGAGAGAGAAGGTGGTTCTTAGATCCACCAAAAGTGGATTTAAGGGAAGACCCATCCTTGGTTGCTATATTTGGCAACCAAGGTGGCGCCACCTTTTTATGGACCTAGAATACTCTAGGTGGTGTGGGAGTGTGTGAATGGGTGTGTGTGTGTGTGTGTTTGGGTGTGACCTAGGTGGATAAGTGGTCAAGGTTAGGTCCTAGGGGGTTTAGGTTAGGGTAGGTATCAAATTAGGGTTACAAACACTAATTTGCTAAGGAGAAAGTGCAATTAAACTTAACAAGTTTACTTGAATGAGTGTGAACCTAATTGAGAGTGAAATAACTCAATTAGGTTGGGCTTAGGTCAATTGGACTCTCACTGAGCCCAATTGGACTTGTGTGGGTTGAGATCTGAACTCAATTGGACTATGAGTCCAGTTGACCAGGCAATGGTAACTGACTATGATCTAAGTCAACTGGGCTTAGTAAGAACCAAATTAGGTTCTTAGGATGGTTTAGAGGTGGCGTAATAGGTTTATGATACCTTAATTTAGGTTTCTAAGGGGTTGGAATTGGGTTTAGGGGCCTAGGAACTCAAGATCAAGGCTTGAATTCCAAAATACGAACTAGAGAGCAGTTGTAGACATCCAATAAAGGTATCAGATGACTTATACTCAAAAATCAGAAGTCCATACTTGTTGTTTGGATGTCCAATTTGAGTCAAAAGGGAATCAGGGTTCTTTTTTGGGAATTCTGCATAAATTAGATGTCTGACCAAGTGTTTGGACATCCAATAACACTGCAGACTTGGGTTTGAGGTGTGCGGGTTGTGGCTAAAGGTCCTAGATGTCCAATAACCTATCCGGATGTCCAGATAAGGACTAGAACTAGGGTTTTGAGGTTTCCTAGTCTATGGTGACCTAATCTAAGGGTGGTTAAGGCTTAGGAAGGCTTCTAGGGCTATCCTAGGGCTAGGATTGAACCTAAGTTCTTCATAATTTTACTAGTTTACTTCTACTCAATAGAATAGCATACCTCAACCCTATACATTATTTCTCTACTACATTTACTCTAATCTTTCGCTTCAGCTCTGATGGAGTACTAGCTTCAGGTCTAGCTCTAGATCCAGCTTCTGTGCTAGCTCTTGAGCTTCTTATTACCTGTAATTTATATAATGCAATTAATTAGTACATTATATCATTATTTCATGCATTGCTAAAAAAAAGCACTAAGGATGCAAATAATGCTTATGCATGCATGAATTACACTAACTTATGCTAAGTTCTAGCCTAATTTAGGTCAATTAAGACCTGTGATTGCTATGCAATCATACCCCCATGCCTAAATCTTGCTAGTCCCTAGCAAATGCGAGGCTAAGTTATTTGTAGAAGGGTCCCTAAAGGACTGATTATTTTTATCAAGTGTATGGCTAGGAATTCTTGTCCTTTTCATTTTGAACCTAAAATCTAGAAATCCAGACAATCGTGAATGTGCAGCTATGTCGCTTTTCCAATGGATTCGAGTGAAAAACCTAATTTACCTCTAAAGCCTATACTTGACCCTAAGTAAAATTCTAGCGGTATAGATAAACTTCTTCCCTTAGGGTATTCACGATATTCTATGAATTCCACCCTGGCTTTAAGCTTGGTAGAGAATGTCAGAGGGAAATGGTTGTTTATTTGGTGGCTTACTCTCATTTGGTGCTACAAAGAGATTAGTACTACAGAATCTAGATTCCCAAATCATTAAGTAACTCAATTCAGAGAAAGATGTGAAAAACTATGCGCTCTTTTGGTTCCTTTGTATTCATTCTCTCTTTCTCTTCTCTTCTCTTTTCTTTTTCTTTTCTTGAGCTCACAATCTCACCAGATTCACACATCTATTCTATATTTGGTGGTCTCACATGGCATTAACACTTTAATCGAGTTCCAATAACCCTAACACTAAGTCAGAATTCCTCAGCCAATATTTGGGCTGTCAAAAACATAGAAAAAGTGGGTTAAGGCCATATTTGGTGGGTCTCAATTTTATTTGGTGGTATTGCCTCAATGCAAATAAAATAAATACTACACACTCATGACTCTTTTTTTGCCTTTTCTTTTTCTATATATATATATATTTTATTTTTTTCTCTTATTTTTTCTATTTTTATTTTCTCTTTTTTTTTCATATATAATTTTTTCTAACGCAACACAATCTAGCAACACATTCATGAATTTAATTGAGGAGGCATTATTCAAGATTGGTAGTATGCAAGAGACATTGTGTGGCTTATTTGGTGGAGTGCCTACTCACAGCACTAGGAAAGCTGGATAGGATGGTGTGTTCCTGACATTGACATTAGTACCATCCTTCAGCTGAGGATTTCGTAAAGAATAGTCATAACCATCCACCTTAGCCCTAGTTTTATCAGAACTCGCTCTCTGTGTATTTCCCTCGATTGGTGGCTCTTAATATTTCACACAAAATATATACACAGGATCCGAGAGCTGAAGCTATGCCTATTCTCTGAGTATCATTACATAATTATCTAGAATTCTAGATTCCTTGCACTAATCTTAGAGCACTAGTACTCGCTACTCTCATCTCACAATATTTGGTGGATTTTCAGAAGGAAATCTACCTGACTCCCAAAACATTATCCTAGGGTTCAGGAAAAGAAGCACTGCTTCTTCTCGACAGACTAAAGATGTTTATAAGTCTTCACCATGAATCCATTGCAAAATCTACATGTGGGTGTGAAAATTGTACTGGATTCCAGATTACAGGAATTAGCTAAAAGATAAAATCCCTAATGCATTCTCTTAATAAAAATAATCTTATTCATGAAAGCATTATGTATAAATGCTATAAACAAGTAACATTTTTCATTTGTACTTCATAAATTTCCCTTTTCGGGTTACATTTTGCTTGTACCTAAATTTAGAACAAAAAAATGAGTAGGTGAGTCGGAAATGGCTGTTGCGAACGATTTCTAGCTCCAATGTGAGCATTGGAGGTGGAGTTGGTTCTTATATTTAGGATCCTAAAGGACATTTATCATGCTGCTCCGAGGCTTTCCTAAATGTTGGCAAAAAAATTTTTCAGTTTTGCTATATATCTATCCCCCCATGCCTAAGTTCTTGCATGTCCTCATGCATGAATATAAAAGAAAATAAATACGATAAGGAGTAAGTGGTAGAGATCACCTCGAAGTGCTCCTGAATTTTGACATTCAGCACTGGCCAACCTAATAGTATGGAATATGCTAAAAGGAAATATGCTAAAAGAAAAATATGCTGTATAAAAAAGGTATGTATAAAGTGATGGGAAATGTGGGTAGATGCTAAGTTTAACGCCTCCAGCTGGGCAAAAACTCAATCAGATGGATCGTTAATTGCATAAGAGCATGTCAAGATCAATAGAAAGATATGTCTGTGTGCTCCCAGAATCGGTGGTCCACAAATACGAACCAGCTGATTATGCACCCCTACTCCAAAAGGTCTAGCTATAATAGAGTGTAGAGTAGTGGTGGAGGATAGAGGATAATCAGAAGGGGATCATGATGTTGATTCAGTTGATTTATCATGTCCCACAATTCACCAGGAAGTTGTTGAGGGAATAGATCAAAATGTATCTTAGAACCAGAATCTTAGTCATAGAGGTCTTCGTAATGATAATTGACATCAAAGATTATGCCCTCTCCACGTTCTAGGTCATATGGGGGTATCTGTGAAAGTAAAAGATCAGTGGGGGGGTCACTGAAATCCTTGACCAAAATCACTTCGTCCTCATCAGTACTCATCTCTGACTCATTAAAGGCTAACTCTTCAGGCTCCGAGTCTGACTAGGATGGTAAGTAAGTCCCCAGTTCATTCTGCTCAGTGCTTCAGCCTCATATGCAATAGGCTCCCCATTACTTCATGCTTTAGATATCATGTCCATTTCTTCAGGCAAGACATCCTTGGTTGTCTCTATTCTTTAGGTATCAAAATCGAAAGGTGTAGTCTCAAAGATTCCCAGATCGCCTTGGTAAGTGAAAGAAGGGTGTAAATCGATTGATGTTGGGTCAAGAACAGGTATAATTTGACCAGTGGCATTACATGGAATGCTTGCCTCCAGATCCATATCCTCTGATGGATCTTCATCCTTTGTCTCAGATAGGTTGTCTGACCTGTAATGTGTCTCCCAAGGTCCAGAGTGATCAGTCCTTTCCTTATTATTTTCTCGAATGGAGTTTCCAGCTAAATCCATTCAATATGTTTCTTGCTCTTATTCTTCTTCCCCTGAATTTCTTCCAAGTATCTGCTCCTGTCAATTGTCTTCAGGCATGGTCAATTCAGATTCTTCGGGAGTGCCTAGGTTGTTCTCCACTTGATAATGCAAAAGCAGCATCTCCTGAAGTGTGTGATTCTGTTTAAGTACCCTTGTTATTCATGCCACTTCCTGAAGGGGTTCCATTAAAGTTTCCTTGAACCGAATCTAGGTTCATCTTTGGTTTGGATCATTGATAGCTTGGATTCCTTGTAGATAGGATGCGACTCTATTTCTCATCCCAATTATAGCTCACTATAATCTATAATGTGGCCACATATACAGTGGTAGTTCTTCAGGGGTTCCAGGGGGTGATTCATATCTACCCATATTCCATGGGTGAGGTGCAGGAGTATGAAATTCATACCCTGGGTTATAAGATGAGGTCCCTTGAGGAGTTGATTTGTATGGGTCATAGTATCCAGGGTCAGGATATGGGTTAACCATTTTGACAACCCAAGACGAAGGATCAGGCAAAACGAAAAGTCATCTTCGCCACCTTGGGTTTGGTTCCCAAGGCTATTCTGTTTCAGTGACCCAGGCTCTCAGATGAGCCCTTGGGTCTAGAATACTTGGATTCTGACCAGGTCCATGTCCAGGGCTAGCCATCTTGGCTAAGAGGGTGGAAGAAGAGAGTGGGAAAGAAGATGGCCCGAGCGAGGTGACTCGCCTGACCTCCTTCCTCGCACGCACCAGCCAACCCCTGGGTTGGTGTAGCCAACCAAACAAGGCTAAGGCCCTGTCAATCAAATGGTCCTTATAGATCAGATGACTAGATTTTTTCATTTTGGATTTTAATTCTTGAAGAAAAAGTTCATCGTTCAACCGACTAAAGGTACTTCCTGCCTCTCAAGCTAATGCAGCCAATCTGGTTACGAGGGGACAAAGGGGAAGGTTCTTCCTTTGGCTTGCACCTCTGGTTTCGTTGACCCTCGAGCCACAGTCATTTGACACTACCCTGCAGACTTAGTCACCAAGTTTGGCAAGAGAGGTTGAAATCACCTAGTAGTACGACAATGAATTCGGGTTCAGATTTGTGTTTTAAAATTGATTTTAACATTTTTTCTTCAATGGGGTTTGGGGTGAGTGGCCCACAAGGTGACTAAGCTAACCGGCTAAACACTAGACTTAGCTAAGTCTAGGTTAGCTCAAGCGTGGTCTCTAGAGATTTGGCTCTAAGGGTTGAGCCTAGGGTTCATGCGAATTCTAGGTGTTTAAGCAGATAAAAAGAATCAAACTAGTTCTCTAAATAGAAATGGAATCCAAATAAAGTGAAATTTTGTAAGTAGATTCCTTTTTCAATTATCTTTTCAGAGACTATTTTTTCAAAATTTTTACTATTTCAACCTAATTTATAGGGATTTTTAAATGACAGGGGGTTAGATTTGGAATGTTGACCCCTAGTTGATTTTTTACTTCGAAATAGTATCAAATGATTTTCAAAAGTTTGGGAAAAATATGAAAATTATAGCTAATGATATCAGCTCTCAAACCCCACCATTTTTAGTCAAAATAGATTCATGGATTGCTCGAAATTGAATTTGAATTTTGAAAATTTTCAAATATGGATCAGTTTGACCCCTATTTACTTTGAGAATTTTTAAAAATTTTTTACTTTGAATTTATTCATATAAATGGTGTCATTTGAAAGATGGTTTAAAAATGAAGCACTTTCTCAATTTTCAAAACTTTTCGCTCTATAATTTTTTAGGAAATGAATTTTTAAATTAGAAATTGAAGTCTCACTGAATTTCAGCAGGTGGTGGAGGAGCTTTTAAAAGGTGTTTGAAATTTAAATTCAAATTCCACCAAAAATGATTTTTTTCAATTTTTTTTTTGAAAATTGTTTGAATTTTTTTTGGAGGGAAAAACCTTTTCAATTTTGTTTCTCTTTTTATTTTTCAAACAAACTAACCTATGATTCAAACAGAAACCTAATCTAACAACCTAAAGAAATTTTTTTTCTCCTCAAAATATGTAGATTTTTCTTTTCAAAAATAAAATTCTAGCAAAGAAAAATAATCCAACCTAGGGTTCGAAAAGAAATCCTAAGCTAGGAGAGAGATGTGCACTTGGCAGTTTTTTCTCCGCGCTCGATGTGTGTATAAATCCCATTTTTCCTGCACATCCAGAAACAAGTAGAGGACGATTTGTTACTAAAAGTTTTAGATCAAAAATCAATTGCATTGCCTCCCCAGCAATGATGCCATTTGACGAAAGGTTAGAAATCATGTGTTTTGAAAACGATGTCATAGCTTGTAGTATAGTCGCAAAATCCACTTGTCAAAAATAATTTCTAAAATAGTGACTGTGAGTCTCGGTCGTTCGTCTTTAGGAGGTGTTATGGAAATGCAAAATGAATTCGATCTCTTTTCTTGTCTACTTGCTTAAAATCACACACCAATTTCTAATCCTCCAATCAATGTTTTGCCATTTGCATTATTAACCCTAATTACATGCGCATGTGTTAAGTAGATGAAAAACATGAAAGTGTGAGTTTCAGTACACACAATTCTACTTATGTGGTGGCTGTATATAGAAAACGCGTTAATAGTTAGATCCTCAACAACCTTAGGTACCAACATGCTAGTTGCAACAGATAGAAATTAAAAGCATGCAACTTTAATCACACAAAAATATTGCAACAAGGCCCATGGTGATTTTCAAACATAGATATATATATAGAAAGATGATTTCATTGACTGCATCAGAGTTACAGAGCACAACTACAGGAAAGCTTGGTAGAGGAATTCTTGAAAACATAAACTACTCGCTAGCTGAAAACGACTGCATGCATGAATCTTTGGGGGATTATGCATGGATCATTGGGGGAGAATGTGGAGCTACACTACTAAGTAATAATAAAGCAATAAATCTACGAAGAACTATCTACATAGCTAATAGAAATAAGGGCATTCAGAGGTGGGCTCCAATGGCCTTTGACTTGGTTGAGATGACGAGGGGCAGCCAATGGAGGTTAGGCCAGCCATTGGAGTTGTACAGGAGGAGTGCTCTAGCCTTGTTGTGGAGGTGGTGGAACCATGGTGGGAGCTCATGGAGTGGAGGTGGAAAGGAGGTGGAGTTATGCTTAGAGTTGCTCCAAACTAGATGGAAGGCTAGATGGATGCAAATGGCTACCCAAGGGTCCTTTAAGTAGACCCAAGGGAGGCTTTCTAGAGAAGTGTAAAACTCAATAGATAGAGCTCCAAGTGTGGCCATCCAAGGGAGAGAGAAAGTGGTTCTTAGATCCACCAAAAGTGGATCTAAAAGAAGACCCATCCCTGGTTGCTATATTTGGCAACCATGGTAGCGCCACCTTTGGAAGGACCTAGAGTACTCTAGGTGGTGTGGGAGTGCGTGAATGGGTGTGTGTGTTAGTGTGTGGGCGTGACCTAGGTGGCTAAGTGGTCAAGGTTAGGTCATAAGGGGTCTAGGTTAGGATAGGTCTCAAATTAGGGTTGCAAACCCTAATTTGCTAAGGAGAAAATGCAACTAACCTTAACACAAGTTTAATTGAATGAGTGTGAACCTAATTGAGAGTGAAATAACTCAATTAGGTTGGGCTTAGGTCAATTGGACTCTTACTGAGCCCAATTGGACTTGTGTGGGTTGAGATCTGAACTCAATTGCACTCTATGAATCCAATTGACTAGGTAATGGTAATTGACTTTGATCCAAGTCAATTGGGCTTAGTGAGAACCTAATTAGGTTCTTAAGAAGGTCTAGAGGTGGTGTACTAGGGTTAGGGTACCTTAATTTAGGTTCCTAATGGGTTGGAATTGGGTTTAGGGGCCTAGGAACTCAAGATCAAGGCTTGAATTCCAAAACAGGAACTAGAGAGTAGTTCTAGACGTCCAATAAAGGTATCAGATGACTTATAGTAAAAAATCAGACACCCACACTTATTTTCTGGGCATCCAATTTGAGTCAGGAGGGAATCAGGGTTCTATTTTGGGGATTCTGCAAAAATTGGATGTCTGACCAAGTGTCTGGACATCCAATAACACTGCAGACTTGGGTTTGAGGTGTGCGGGTTGTGGCTAAAGGTCCTGGACATCCAATAACCTATCCGAATGTCCAGATAAGGACTAGAACTAGGGTTTTGAGGCTTCCTAGTCTATGGTGACCTAATCTAAGGGTGGTTAAGGCTTATGAAGGCTTCTAGGGCGATCCTAGGGCTAGGATTGAACCTAACTTCTTCATAATTTAACTACTTTACTTCTACTCAATAGAATAGCATACCTCAACCCTTTACATTATTTCTCTACTACATTTTATTCTAATCTTCCACTCCAGCTCTGATGGAGTACTAGCTTTTGTGCCAGCTCTAGATCCAACTTTTATGCCAGCTCCTGAGGTTCTTATTACATGCAATTTATGTAATGCACTTAATTTGTATGTTATATCATTAATTCATGCATAGCTAAAGGAAAGCAGTAAGGATGCAAATAATGCTTTTGCCAAGTTGTAGCCTAATTTCGGTCAATTAAGACCTATTATTGCTATGCAATCAATCTTCTATTGATTTGATTAGCACAAAGTCTAAATAGCATAGGATCATCCTAGAAATAATGTTTGGCCTCAGCCAAGAATTTGTCCTGCTACTGTCTAGACCGACCACACGGAATCTGCCCTAGCACTAAATAATTGACTAAGTTGCATACCAGGGGAGACTCTTTCCCTACACAGCTAGAATTTGTTCATCAGGAAATGTGTCAGTTAAAGGAAGTGAAGGTCCAATATGCTCTGGGTGAAGTTTGGATAGGTTGTTGGGTACAACATTCTTGGATCCGACCTTGTCACGTATTTTCAGGTCAAATTCTTGCAGGAGTAGGATCCATCTGATCAGCCTGGGTTTAGCATCCTTTTTGGCTAAGAAGTGCTGGATAGCTGAGTGGTCAATGTGAATGATCACGTGGGATCCTAGAAGGTATGCTCAAAATTTTTCTAATCCAAAAACTATGACAAGCAGCTCCTTTTCTGTGACAATGTAATTCCGTTGAGCCTCATGCAAAGTTTTGCTTGCATTGTAGATCACCACGGGTTTCTTCTCTCGTCCTTGTCCTAGGACTACTCCATTAGAAAAGTCTGATGCATCACACATTATCTCAAAGTCTTAGGATCAGTCTGGGGGTTGTAAAATAAGTGCAGTCGAGACTGTATCCTTTAGGGTAGTGATGAGTGGAAGATTCTACACGGAAAGCTTTGAGTTTAGAAACCCGTTGTTGTAGTTCGATTTGCAAGAAAATCTATCGATCAGATAATATTTATAACCAAAACTCAAAAGGAGTCCTGGGTTGAACATGGGAAGGCGAACGTTTGGTTTTGAGAAAATCCATGTTTTGCTTTTATTTCTTTTTGTCTTTTTTATCTTTTATAATTTTTTTGTGTTTTATCAAGCAAGAGATCAAGTTGATGAAAGCTTTATCTACTTGCAAAAATAATGTAGAGAGGGAGAGAAACAATCATGGATTTCTAATCAACTGTTTATTGCAACTATGAAAGCGGAAAAAGTACACTACAAAAGTAAAAGGATAGAGATAGGTGAGAAGAATTCCCCTGAACGATCGCTTGGAGGATGACTCACTTTGACAGTGCCTCGAAGAAGGTGGTGAGGAGCGAGACGATGGAGAACGATGGCGAAGGAAGGAGGATGGGGCAGGACATCATCGTGGCAAGGATCTTCTTTTGAAAGGAGGTGAGAGGATGGCCACGAGATGCTCCACAAATGGGGATGGGAGGTGGGAAAACTATTTTATTTTCTACTCTAGAGGAGCATCCCGAGCTTGGGATAAGCTCCCTTTAGTGCCTTGGTGGTGGTGAGGAGAAGAAAGGAAGAGATGGAGAAAAATGGGTTGGGTAGGGGTCCTTTAATAGCAGAGGAAATGATCAATTTCGTATATAGGAAATTTAGTGATGATCATAAATGTCGCTGAAGATCCACTGCAAACGTTGCTGAAGATAACCTTGTGCCCATGTTGCCACTACATTGGTGTGCGCTCTGCATGCTACACGCCCATGCCTTGCACTATGCTACACACTCGTGCGTGCACGCACGCCCATGCTCCTGTAGGGTGCAATCGTGCGTGCGTGCACATGGGTGGCCTAGGTTACGCGACATGGCGCGATCTGGGCTGTAAATCTTCTTTCCATTGTAAGGGCTACTACAGAGGTTGGATTGAGTTAATTTTCACGATGTTGGGTTGCGATCGTCGACCCGAATCCATCCGTGTGGTTGGATTTGTCATTTGAAGCTTCAAATTGCATCACCTTGTCCCTTTATCGATGATTTTCCTCGGACTGCATACGATGCTACAGAACTCCGATCAAGGCTAATTCGGAGGTGTTGGACTGCGATCGTTGTCTTAATCAAATCCGTACAGTCGGATCGTCAATCCAAGGCTCCAAATTAAATCTCCTCTCCTAGCCACAAAAGGACGTAATTAACCAAAAAATATACACAAACTACTCTAAATGCAGAATGATGCATGCTAAGTGATATTTATAGCATGGAATGCATATCTAAGCCTAGGAACATGCATGGATGGGCATTTTGTCCTCAATAATTATGTCTACATCATACCCCCATGCCTATCTTTTGCTAGTCCCTAGCAAAATTAATCTACAAGCTATGTATAAAAATAGAATTAAGACTCGATCACATAGGCCTAAGTTGCTTATTAACAATAGAAATTTTCAACTAAGGTCCTAAACTACAAAAACTCAATAGTACCCAGGTGTCTGGCAGAATGGAAACCACCCAAGTCCTCGCCTTATTTGAAAAGGGAAGAAACATTTATTTTCTTTTTCTTCCTTTGTAATTTTTTTGGACTTTTGGAGTTTGAGAGTTTTGGGATAACTTTTTATGGTTACCCGACCTGTTCGAGACTCGAAAAGGACTCTAAGTGCTAAGCATCTTGTGAAAGGGTGATAGACTCACTAAGCGACCATTAATATGAACTTCAGGTTTCTATAACCCTAGGTGACCTAAAAATTCTACCTAAAGGTTTATCTTTTCGATAGGTAACTTTCCCCCTACTTTTTTTATTTTTTATGGGGTCCACACAAGGGTGAAACCAGAGTATATTTCCACGATTTATTCTACTTCCTCGCTTCTTCCCTAAGTGTTGAGGAATTATTTGTGCATTTTTATCAACTGGGATCTAGACAACCATCCATTGGGCTGTTACCCAAGGTAACTTACCAACCATACTCATGCGGTGAAGTGTAGCTTTATTTATTTTTCTTATTTTCTCCTTTTTCTAGTTTTTTCTTTTTCTATTTCAGTATTTCTTTTTTTTTATTTAAGTAGGTGGCTTCCTTGATCTAAGATTTACCTAAAGGCAACAAGAAAAGAATGGTCGTGCGACTAGGCTCCGGACAATTAGTCAATGAGCTATTACCATTGACAACTTGCTAGCCATACCACCCTAGACCATTCATTAGCTACCTAATTTTTATAAAAATTTTCAGAAAGTGTGTTAGTGCAAATAGTATGCAGATGCTTAGACTTAAAGTCCCCTCAAGTCAGAGGGCAGGTTGATAAGTCGTGTATTTATCACCCTAATTTATTTGTCAAATTAGAATAAAATTACTTGGCGAGGACTCAAGACTAAGTCCACATTCAAATGGACACCCAGGCTGTTTAAGCCCAAAGACCTAAAGAGTCTAAGTATTTAAGTCCTATCATATCATTTTCTAAAGTTAATAACGCCTAATGCTTAAGTTCTCTTCTCTTAATTTTATTATTTTTTACTTTTTTTGTCTTTTTGAATTTTCAATTAAAAAAAAGAAAATAAAAGAAATTCTACAGAGCTAACAAAAGAATTTCAGGATTAAGTATCCAGCCCCCCATGCCTAAATGATACAATGTCCTCATTGTAAAAGCAAAGACATGAAAAGGGCAGAGTAAACAGAATATCACCTGAATTTCATGATAATCCGGTTAACTTCACAGAGATAAGAGAGTAAACACACGTGCTAAGTTTAATGCCATTAGCTAGGCAGAAAATACATACAAGAAAGAAATTGAGTATTCACAAGTGTAGGTCAAAATCAAAATTAAAAGATTGATCCTTAAACCCGTTAGCAGAAGATGTCTAGAAACATGGACCAGATTATGGTGCAGACTCATGCCCTAGGGTCGAGTGGGTCTAAGGTTCTGGATGAAAATCACCCAGAACCTAAGATTGTTGTATTTGCAGGGCCAGGCCTATGATTTGGTGGTGTGCAACCCAAGACTAAAGTGTTGAACAAAAGGTAGATTTGATTCACTAGATTCAGATTTGCTTTTAGATTTCAACTCAAAAAGATATTCAAGGATTTTGAGCTTGGGTTGCACTTGAAATATATCATAAGGGTCCTTGTAGAAAGTAGGTAGTTTCAGGTCAACAGGAACCCTTACATCCAAAATCCTGCTGATGTGAAAAGTTGCGTGATTTGTAAAAGCGGGTTTTTAAAGTCGTTGTAACACACGAATTCGCATACGCTTTTAAATTTGTATCCTAGATAGGGGAGTGTCTAGGGTCATCCAAGGAGGCAAAAATTGCAATTCAATTCTCTTGCTAAAAATAAATCTCAACTTTCTTTTTGGTATTTTAAATATATAAATACTTTTTTGTGTTTTGAAATAATACGGGCAAAGTGCTAATTGTGATAAAAAAGTGCTAACACCTAAAATGCTAAGCTGAAAATTAAGAGATTAAAATGTCCACTACCTAAGCTCACTCTAGGAAAGTGGAGACCTAGAGTAATTAGGGAGTGGAAGTAGAATAAGTGCTAGAACAACAGTAACAATTGCAATAGGAAATTAAAAAGAAGGCAATTTGATTAACTAGAATTTATGTTCTTTTCAAAGACAAGTAGAGGAATGCTTCTACTAGAAATGAAAAAATTTAAAAGCAATAAAAGAAACACAAATGCTCTTGCAAAATTTGGTGAAGAAGGGAGTCTTCTTGCTCCAAGCCTAGCTGCTCCTTGGCTTGAAAAGAGGGCCTCCTTCTTCTCCTTCCTTGAGAGCTCCGCCAAGGTGGATGCTACCACCTTCAATGCTATCCTCCAAGGGGTGGGCGTGCACCACCCTCAAATTCTCCTCCAAGGTGGCATGGACCACCTTCAAGATCTCCTCCAAAGATCTTCCTTGCCTAGCTCCTCCTTTGGCTGGTGTGGGCTCAAGAGAGAATGGAAGAGGGGAAGGCACCAAAGGGACAGAATATCCCCTTAATCTTCTTCTTCTTCTTCTCTCTTGGGTGTGGGCTCTAGGTAGAGTATGAGAGTGAATTTTCTAGCTAAGGATGGTTTGAATGGTGGTGGGTAGTGGTCTTTTTATAGGGTAGGATGAGGGGTTAAGGTGCCTCTTGAAATGGAGGGCTAACATGGGAGGTTGGAGGTGGTTAGATGATCCTATGGTTAAGGATGGTTGGCGCCACCTAAGGGGTGTAAGGGGGGTAGTTAGGGTTGGTCAAGAGGCACCTGAAAGTGGAGCCAACCATGGAGAGGTGCCATGGGTTGGCGCCAACTTTGAGGCTTCTAGAAGGTGGGATTATGTGGAGGGTGGAGATGGGCTTAAGGGGAGATGTGTGGTGGAGATGAATGGGATTTTTGGAGGGAAAAGTGGCCCCAACAAAGGGGTAGTTAGGGTGGTTTTGGTGCCACTTTTTTGGTGTCTTTTGGAGGTGGTGGGTAGGCTAGGTTGGCACCAAGTAGGGTTAGCTTATGTGGAGCTTAGGTGGAGCTAGTTGGTGGAGTTGTTAGGTAGGGTTTTTGGGTGCTACAAGCCAAGGAAGCTGGAACATAGCTAAGCTAAGATAAGCTAAGCTAGATTAGCTAATGGTGGAGTAGAGGAGGGGGTGTTGGAGCTAGGGTTTGGAGGGAGGAGATAGTTTGAAGAGTCCGGAGCTGAAGTGGAGCTGGCAGCTGTTGAAGAGGTCAACATGGGGCTACTCCAGCTGGCTTAGCTTGGTAGTTCTTTGCTAGCTACTAAGCCAAGCTAAAGTGTGCTGGCTTCTATTGAATGGAGCTGAGGTGAGCTGGGTCTGGTGCTCCCGGGGAGGATTAAGCTGGTTGAGACAGCTAAGGTAGCTTAGCTCAATTAGCTTGAGCTAAGTTGGGTCCCCAGGAGCTGGACTTGAGCTTCCTGAGCTGGGATGAGTTCTTCTTCAGCTGGCTGGAGTTGAGTGGAGTTGGATGTAGCTGGATCTGAGCTGGGGTGAACTCCAGTCAACTCAGTTGAGCTAGCTAGAGCTCCCTGTGGACTAGTGGGAGCTAAAATGAGCTAGACTCAACTAGGTTGAGCTGGATCTGAGCTGACTTGAGCTAGGGTGAGCAAAGATGAACTTTCTTATGCTGCCATTCAGTTAAGATTAGCTGAATGGAGCTAGGATGAGCTAACCCTAGTTCAAGTGAGCTAGGTTCCAACTGTGGTGAGCTGGATCAAGCTGAGTTCCAGCTAACTTGAGCTCCTCCTTCACCATTTGCCTTCTTGAGTGCTAGGGTTTTAGGGATCTGTATATCTGTTCATCCCTAACACTTACAAAAACACATTAAAACAACAAAAGAAAATCCAATGCATGCCTAACCTAGTTAATGCCTAAATGCAGCCCAAAAACCCATTTGCGGAGTAAAATCCTAAGAGCTAGGTTTGTTTTAATGCATAAGAATAATGATAAACTGGCATTTATCACCTATTTCCCCTAAAGTTAACTTCCCAGATCCTCACTTCCAAATTCCTATCCTCCAGCATCAAGAGCTCGGGCTCTGGGACCTCTAGCACATCATTCACCCCATATGATTTACCTAAGTCTAGAAATCATGGCTGAATCAGAATTGAGTTGGGCACAATGATCTCAAAAGTATGATCATTTAGCTCTTCAAGGTGTGGTTGAGAAATGAGGCTATTGATTGAATCATTAGGATTTAGATCGTCCAAGTTAGCCCCAATATGATCATAATCTTCATTCATCAGGCCATCAAAAGGTTTGTCATGCTCCTCGAGCCTGTTTGTCTCACTAAAATCCTCTTCTTTGAGCTCAAGTGGGACTTCACCTAAAGATTCTTCACCTACAAAGTCAAAGAATTCTTGATCATCATTTACATATGCCTCAAAATTGTATGTCATTTCCTGGTCCATAAAGACATATTTTTCCATGCTCCCTGGCTCGGGGATCTCAAGTGAAGCAATTGGTTCATCCTGAATTGGTTGCTCTAGACCAACCTGGTCATCTCTGATCTTGGAACATGTATCCCCCCCGATAGGCGCCTGAGTGGGTTCAAACATTGGCTTTGCTAAAGGGGGTTCATCTTGAGAATCATCCCAAGATTGGACTAGGGCAACCACAAATTTCATCCTTAATTTTGATAATTTCCCAAGTAGAAACTCACCTAGGCCCCTATATCTAACATCTAGGAGAAAATAAAATAAGGAACTATTAAATTCATCAATCATTTTCATCATAGGCTCTAACGCTTTAGTGCATGGTGTTGGCTGAGCTTCTAAAGATTGTATGGTGTTCCTCAAGTTAGCCAACACCCTGTCTTAGACCTGGTTCACCTAAACTGAATGGTTCGATTCAGGGTTGGGTGGGTTTGGGTTCAACCTAGGGGAGTCAAGATATTGAGGTTCTCGGGTCCCTCCCGGATAGTAAGTCATTTCGAGTTGTTCGAAGAGTGGTGGTGACCTATATTCAGCATATTCCTAAGGAGGGTAGGTGTTATAGTCAACATGTCCTTCTTGATTGTAGATTGGGTTAGGTTGATCATCAAACAGTGGATATCTATAATCATTATAGCTCTGAGAATGATAGTAATCATAGTCTTGTCGTTCAGGGTTAGCCCCTGGACATTGAGGTTCGAAATCATATCACCAATCAAAGTTATCCTGGCTAGTGGATGGGTAGTCATAAGTCAAGTTGGGATAGTAATCATCTTAGGGATAAGTGGTAGTAGGAGGGTAGGATTGGAAATGTGTGAAAGATGTTGAAAGATAGATTGGTGAAGTAAGGAGGGAAAACGGAATAGAGAAAGGTGCCCTACAATACAATCAACCAAACATGTCCTTAAATTGGGTAGCTTAAAGACCTATGCTTCATAAATGAACTCTAACCACACAATGAATTTGGTGTTGTCCTTACTCCTGAAGGTGGTAAAGTTGGGTCAATGAAGCAGGGCGAAAGTGTCCTGAGGGCTGCTAATTATGCCAAACCCCTACTTGCTTAAGTCGTTTGACAATCGGGTCCCCCAACTTAGCACCTTTTGAAGTAAGCAGATGTCACTAATTCAAAATGCATTCAAGAGAACCCCTGAAACAAACTCAATGAATCCTAGGGCCAACATCTACTCAATTTTAATTAAAGTTTGGGTTGATTGTGCTCTTGGAATGTGATGGACCCTTTAGATGGGTTGCTCCTTTAAAAATCAGTTAATATGTGTGTGCGTGCACAACCAATGATTTTCAAACAAGATTTTGATGATGCTTCTTTTACGGTTTAACATTATTTAGTAGCTTTTAGGGCATAATCCTTAGGTTGGTTCAATCAAGGTTTAGTAGAACACTCTAAGTTTTAAAAACACGGGTGATGATATGTTCCTTTAAAAATCAAAAAATAATGTGGAGTGCCTTGTTCAACCCTAAAGATCAACCCTAAGTGGCAAGCTACTTGATGGATTGCTTTTATCTTAAGTAGTGTGGCCCAAACAACTCAATCAATCGGCCTGTTGCACCACTTAATTAAGGCACACAAAATGTTTAACCTATTCACATTTTCTACTCACTTATTTGAGTGTTGAGTTAAGGTGTACCGGATCCACAGGTTAGATTTTGATTAAGTGGTAGAATCAATGTAAAGTGGTGTACCTTAACTCGAGAGTTGTGGGTGTTAATGTGTGTCTCTTTCAGTAAATCCCACAATCAGATAACTTTTTAAAAAAAAATTTTAATTTATGTGGGTGGGTGAGATGAGGCAAAGTAACAATCAAACAACCAGATCTATCCTAGGGTTTATAAAAGCACCTAGGTTGATTTGAGTTTGATTTATTAATGTGGTGAAATGAAAGTCTAGGGTGGGGGTGATCGGGGTAAACTTACAGAAATCCCTACCCACACTTTACTCCAATCTACAACCTTCAGCTCCTCGATCGAGTTCCTGCAAGACAGTGAATCGAAGAAGAAAAATATGTTAGAAAAATATGTAAGTAATGCAGGGAAACATGGAAAGAACCAAAGAGCTGTGCCCCCCACAGCAACGGCGCCAAAATGATGAGCGGAAGATTCTACGTGCAAAGCTTTGAGTTTTGAAACCCGTCATCCTAGTTCAATTTGCAAGAAAATCCATCCATCAAATAATATTTATAACCGAAACTCGAAAGGACTCCCTAATCGAACACGGGGAGGCAAACATTTGGTTTTGAGAAAATCTATGTTTTGCTTTGCCATTTTTATCTTTTATAATTTTTTTGCATTTTATCAAGAGATCAAGTCGATGAAAACCTTATCTACTTGTAAAAATAATGTAGAGAAAGAGAGAGAAACAATCATGGATTTCTAATCAAATGCTTATTACAACTACAAAAGTAGGAAAACTATACTACGAAAGTAAAAAGATAGAGATACATGAGAAGAATCCCCCTCAATGGTCGCTTGGAGGGTGACTCGCTCTGACGACGCCCCGAAGAAGGTGGTGAGGAGCGGGACGAGGGAGAATGATGGGGGAGGAATGAGGATGGGGTACGATGTCATCGCGGCGAGGATCTTCTTCCAGAAGGAGGTGAGAGGACGGCCACGGGATGCTCCATGAATGGGGATGAGAGGTGGGAAAATTATTTAATTTTCTACTCTAGAGGAGCATCCCAAGCTTGGAACAAGCTCACTCTAGAGCCTTGGAGATGGTAAGGAGAAGAAAGGAAGAGATGAAGAAAAAGGGGATGGGTAGGGGTCCTTTAATAGTGGAGGAAAGGATCAATTTCGTATACATGACATTTAGTGATGGTCATAAATGTCGCTGAAGATCCGTTGCAAACATCGCTAAAAATAGCCATGCCCCTAGACTGCCGCTATGCTAGTGCACGCTTCATGTGCTTGTGTCGCGCACCTCCGCATGCTATGCGCCCACCCCTTACACTGCGCTACCCGCCCGTGCACGCTGCTACTGCTACTGCCATCGTGCATTCCCATGTGTGCTCGCTACGCTGTTGCACGTGTGTGCCTCTACGAGTGCACTCACGCCCACACTGCAATGCCCGTGCGATGGCACGTGCATGTGCATGGGTGGCCTGGATCGCACCACATGGCGTGATCTAGGCCGTCCATCTTCTTTCATTTGTAGGGGCTGCTACAGAGGTCAGATTGAGTCGACTTACACGTCGTTGGGCTACGATCGTCGACCTAAATCCATCTGTGCAGTCAGATTTGTCAGTTGAAGCTCAAAATTGCCTCACCTAATCCCTCAGCCATTGATTTTTCTTGGACTGCATATGGTGCTATGGGAACTAAGTTGATTTATGCGTGTGGGTGAGGTAAGGTGTAGTGATAATCAAACAATCAGATCTATCCTAGGGTTTATAAAAGCACCTAGGTTGATTTGAGTGTGAGTTATTAGGTGGCGGAATGAAAATCTAATCGGTGCGAATGGTGGAGATACACTTACAGAACCTTCTAACTACAGTTTACTCAGATCTATTCTACTTTGGCTTGCCTTGGAAGGGTACCTGTACTAACAGAAAGAAAGGAGCAAAGTGAGCTAAAAGGTTAAGCTAGAAAATTATGGAAAACCCAAAGAGCATTGCCTCGTTGGCAACGGCACCAAAATGGTGAGCAGGTTTTCGCAAAGAAAAGTTAGGGTTTTAAGAAACCTGTCATTGTAGTAGTAAAACTCGCTATCAAATAAAATTTTACCGAAACTCGAAATGGAGTCCTGGGTCGAACAAAGGGAGGCAACGTTTGTTTCTTGAAATATGCATTTCAATTTGTTTCTTTTTGGTGTTTTTAGGTTTTGTTGTTTTTTTGGTATTTTAGTAGAATGATAAAATCACTTACAATAAGGAGAGTAGAGAGATGAACCACAACTTGAAATCTTGAAGTGAAATAATGTTCGTTACAATAACAATAAGCTAAACAAACTAAAAGAGGAAAGAGTAAGAGGAAATCTCCCAAAACAGATGTCTGGAGAGACGACGACACTTGGCGGTAGCTTGGATAGAGGAGGAGAGATGCTGGACATCGAGGATGAGGTGCAAGACGAATCCAGGTAGAGGAAACTTCACCAAGCTTGGAATGGGGATGAGGAGGTGGAGGTGATCGTCTACCTGAATGGAGGTAGGAGGATAGCTCTAGGATTTCCTATGAAGGTGGTGAGGTAATGGATGAATATTTGGTGGAGCAAGGGATTTTTGCACTAATTTGAGAATCCGTGGAGCTTGAGAGAGCTCTTAGGAGTTTGGAGGGCTCTTTGGAGCTTTTGAGTAGGTGGGAATAGCATAGGTAGAGATGAAGAAGAATGGGAGGGGTACGGGTCCTCTTATAGTGGAGGAAAGGATCCATTTCGTACATAGAACATTTAGTGACAGACGTAAATGTCATTGAAGATCCGTCGCAAGCATCGCTAAAGCTCCAGATCACGTGCCCCATGCGCGGCGCTCGCGTGCGTCCGCTGGTGCTGCGTTGCCTCCAAGCACTACGAGCTCCGCATGCGCACGCTGCTGCATGCGTGTAGTGGTGCGTGCATGCCCATGGGTGGCCTGGATAGCGCCACGTGGTGCGATTTGGGCCGTCTATCTTCTTCCCTTTGTAAGGGCTGCTATAAAAGTCAAATTGAGTCTTTTTTCGCACTGTTGGGCTGCGATCATCAATCTGAATCCATCCGCACGGTCGGATTTGTCATTTGAAGCTCCAAATTGCATCACCTAGTCCGTTGGACATTGATCTTCCTCAGATTGCATAAGGTGCTACGGGACTCCAATCAAGATGATTTCAATGTCGTTGGACTTTGATCATCGTCCTGATCAGATTCGTATGGTTGAATCGTCAATCTGAGGCTTCAAATTAAATCTTCTCTCTTAGCCATAAAAGGATGCAATTAACCTAAAATTTATACAGACTACTCTAAATGCAGAATGATGCATACTATGTAACATTTATATTATGGAATGCATATCTAAGACTAGGAACATGTATAAATAGGCAATTTATCCTAATTAAATGTGTCTACATCAATTACCTTCCTAGGTGCTTGGGTTCTTGGCTTATGCTTAGGTGTGCAAACATCCTTCAAAAACTTTGCATAAGCCGAGATATGTTTGATTGTTTCGAGGAGGGGTATATTCATTTGTACTTGTTTAAAAATCTCTAACAACTCCTCATTCTTAGCCACATTTCTCTTCTTCTTGACCATATCCAAGGCTTTAGGGTATGGGATTTGGGTTTGAACCGAGTCAGATTCTTGATCCTTGGTTTCCTATTGCTCATCCTTAAAATCATTTATCTTAGGTAGTGAGGTCATGAGAGGGGTTGGCCATTTGGGGTCCTGGGATTGAGTGCTGCTTCTTAAGGTAATCGTATTGGCTAAGGCATTGGAACCAGGGTTAGGTCCTTAAAAAGAAGAAGAAGCGGCAAACCTAGGGGGGGTCTGTGGGGCTTGTAAAATCATATGGGCTTGCCCCTGATTTTTTTGGAACCCTTGGAGATTTGTGGCTTCTGTTTAATACATTGCTTGGGTTCGGTTGTGGTTGAGATGGAAGGGACCCCTACTGTTTGTTATCCAATAGCTAGCTCAATTGTCCCTTCACTAAAGCCATCTCCTCCTAATGTTTCTGATTCATATCATCCATCATCTTGATCAGGGTGTCCATTTGATTTTGTTGTGTAGGAGTCGCCTAATGCAAAAAATCGCATGATTTGTAATTAGGGTTTTTAATGTCGCTGTAACATGTGAATTCGCATATGCTTTTAAATTTATATTCCTAGATAGGGGAGTATCTAGGGTCGTCCAAGGAGGCCAAATGTTTGCAAAATTAAATCCCTTTCTTGGAAATCGAGATCAACTTTCTTTTTGGTGTTTTATTTATATGATTTTACGTCAACACTAATTTTGTTGATAGTGGGAAAACAACTACTACTTATTTCAATAAAGCTAACCTTAAGGTGACAGGTAAAGCCTCTCCCTAAGCCCACCATAGGCACGTGGAGGCCTATAATAATTAGGGAGAGGGAGTGAAACAAATGCTATGCAAAACTTGTAAAATGCTATGCAACAAAAATTGAAAGAAGGCAACTTGAATTAAAAATGAACTTGTTCTACACAAAACATATAGAGGAAAGCTTCTAATCTACTTGAAATGCAAGAAGATAAAAACATAAATCCTCTAAATGAAATAGTGAAGAAGATGATGGCATCTTGCTCCAAGCCTAGTAGCTCCCGGGCTTGAAAAGAGTCCTCCAACTCCTCCTTCTTGAGATGCTCCTCCAAATGATGTCCTCCAAGGTGGTAGCTACCACCTCCAATTCTCTTCCTCAAGGGTGGACATCCACCCTAGGTCCTTCTCCTTTGCCTGGCAATCCTCCTTAAAGTAGAATGGCCCTCCTCCTTAGCGTGGCACAAGTTGAAGAGAGTGGGGAGAAGAAGGCACCAAAGGGGCGGGTGATGTGCCCCCTTAATCTTCTTCTCTACTCTTGCTTCTTGGCTATGGTGTAGGTGGGTATAGGTAGAATAATACACTAAGGGAGGATGATTTTGTGTGGTGATATGGTGGGTTTATATAGAGGTGGAGAGGGGGTAGTTGGTGTGAATAGGTGGAGGGCTAGGATGGAGTTTGGTGGTGGTTATGGGTGGTTAGAATGATCCTAGGGCTAGAGTTAGTTGGCGCCACCTTAAAGGATGTTAAGGGGGTGGTTATGGTGGTGTTGGTGGCTTTTGGTGGTGGAGAGACACTACCATTTTTCCGCAAAACTAGGGTCTTCTAGAAGGGGGGTTAGGTGGATGGTGGAGTGGATTTAAGGGGAGATATGTGGTGGAGATGAAGGGGATTTTGGAGGGAAAGTTGTCGCCAAAAGGGAAGGGTTCTAGAAGGTTATTTTGGAGGGAAAATAGGTGGCTTTTGGTAGTGGTGATGGGATGAAGGGGTGTGATGGTGGTGGCGCCAACTTGGAGTAGGATAGCTTGCTTAGGTGAGCTTAGTTGATGGAGCTAGCTAGGGTTGAGTTGAAGGTGGTGGATGGCCAAGGAGCTGGATGCTAACTAAGCTAAGCTAAGCTAAGCTAGCTTAGCTAGCTATGGTGTAGAGGAGTAGGTAATGTGAGCTAAGGTTTGAAGAGAGGAGATGAGGAGGAGAAGTCTGGAGCTTGAAATGGAGCTGGCAGCTACTGAAGAAGCTGGCATGGAGCTACTTTAGCTGGCTTAGCTTGCTAGTTCTTTACTAGCGGCTAAGCCAAGCTAAAGTGAGCTGGCTTCTACCATAATGAGCTGAGGTGAGCTGGGTCTGGTGCTCCTGGGGAGGATCAAGTTGGTTGAGGCAGCTAAGGTAGCTTAGCTCAACTGAGTTGAGCTAAGTTGAATCCCCGAGAGCTAGACTTGAGCATCCTGAGCTGGAATGAAGTCATCTTCAGCTGGCTAGAGTTGAGTGGTGCTAAATGTAGCTGGACCTGAGCTGGGATGAACTCCAGTCAACTCAACTGAGCTAGCTAGAGCTCCCTATGGACTAATGGGAGCTGAGATGAGCTAGACTCGGCTAAGTTGAGCTGGATCTGAGCTAACCTAAGCTAGGGTGGGCAGAGATGAGCTCTCTTGAGTTGCCATTCAGCTGAGATGAGCTGAATGGAGCTAGGATGAGCTAACCCTAATTCAGGTGAGTTGAATTCCAACTATGGTGAGCTGGATCAAGTTGAGTTCCAGCTTGTGAGAGCTTCCCCTTCACCAGTTGCCTTCCTGAGTGCTAGGATACTAGGGATCTGGCAATCTGTTTGTCCCTAACACTCACAAAAACACATTAAAAACACAATAAAAAATGCAATGCATGCCTAACCTAATTTATGCCTAAATGCAACCCAAAACTCATTGGTGGAGCATAGTCCTATGAGCTAAGTTTATTTTGATGCATAAGTATAATGATAAACTGTCGTTTATCACACCCCCTTGCTTGTCTTTTGCTAGTCTCCTAGCAAAATTTTAATTTTTCGAAAAATAGAATTTTTGGGAAATCTAATTTTTTTAACTTTTGAGGAGAAAAGGATTAAGGGACCTTGGTTGATCTAAACACAGGAGGCACGGGATTCGTTAAGGATAAACATCGGGATTTATTTTTGGATCCAAAAATTAGACAAAACGGGATCAATATATCCTCCAAAAAATTCATAAATTAACCCTTTGTTAATTCAGATGGCTTGAAAATTCTATTTTTAGGATTTTTCTGGCTCTTGAATTTGATTCGCAACTTACAATATACTTTAAAACCTTGTGTCCATGCTTGTGGAAAGCCAACATTTATAAGGGCGTGTTTTTGGTTTAAAACTTTTTTTTTCTCCCCCAAGCTTATTTTAGTCTTACAACAGATGTGTCGGGATCATAGTTCCCATTACCAATCCGTAAGGGGGCTCTGGCACCAGTACTTCAGGATAGCACTGTCCATGACACCACCCAAGAGCTCACAACCCCAAAACACAATGCAGTGTAAAGGGGTGCTCCAAGCAAACTCAAGCTCTTACTCCGACACTATAGGTGGGGCATCATCCAAGACACTTGAGTTGCTAAAATGCACTTTAATGCTCCATTTAAAGATATTAAATATAGATATGGAGCAGCGTTGAGGTGGTAACATGTTGACATCACGTTCTCAAAGAAGGCATTTTCCTCATTCTTGGTGGTGGGAACTCAAACCAATGATCTACTTCAGACTTTTACTAAGTTCAAGCAAGGGAGTTTTTCTAATTTTTAGTAGTTTTTATTTATTGGCTTCTGTGTGAAATTTGACACAAGAAGTTCCGCAAGAAATGCAAGTTTTTGAATTAGAAACTAAGCCAAATACTTTCCATATTACAAAAGAGGATCAAGTGAAATTTTAGAGAAGGATATCTGATCTAGTCTAAAAATAGACCCTAAAATTCTAATGATCAGATCCGTATCCTCATCCCTAGTTTGTTAAAGATTAAATCCCATTGTACCAAAAGTGAGTTTTTTCAACCTTAGTCCCGATTTCAAAATTTTTCGTCAAAAAGTTTTCAACATTTTTATTTTTATTTATTTTTAGTATGCCAGCGGAAAAACAAAATGACAAAAGAAAGATGCATGTTTTTAGGTTTTGAAAATCCTAAATCGATCGTCAAATTTTAAAAACACCCCCCATGCTTAAGATATGCAATGTCCTTATGCATTCGGAGGGAAAAGGGATCACCTTAATGAAGAGTGGTCGTGTTTAGAATGGGCAAAACCTGGAAAAAGAAAGGAAAAAGGAAAGCAGGAAAAATGATGGATTACCTCCCATCCAGTGCTATCTTTTATGCCATTCAGCTGGGCGTGAAGGTATGCGCGGAAGACGAAAAATCATGTAAATAATTGGACAATTGAATGTCTTCAATAAAAGTGTCTTCCTCAAGATCCCCAAAAAATGAGTGGTAAAGATAAAGGAATCAAAATAAAATAGGGAAATGGAAAAAGGACCCCGGTTTGGCCATGGTTTGAATTGATGATGAAAGCAAAACTTGGGTGGATCAGGTGGTAAGTCTAATGGAAAAGGAAGGGGAAAGGAGTTAGTGAGATGCCGAATGGGTGAAGTTAGTGTGGATATTTTTGGTGAAAAATCAGGAAGATGAAAAGGGGGAAAGTCAAACCCTAGTTGATCTGGAAAGTCTTGGACCACATAGTTATCCTTAGAATAAGAATCAATAAAATCTAGATCAATAGTGGTCAAAGCTGAATTAGATTGGATCAACATAGACTTTTCAAATACTGCTTCCATTTTATTATTAGTGTCCTCAAAAATTTTGTGATCAATGGACCTCTTGGAAGCTTGAAATAAATCTAATGAGAAGGTTTGGTTACTGCAACTTATATTCATTTTCCCAGAATGAGAATTGATATTAGCTGTGGCCATAATCAGAAAAGGTTTTCCAAGGATGGCATTAATGAGAGCCTCAGGTACCTCTATGTCAAGGACCAGAAAATTTACCGAAAATAGACAATTTGGGATCTTGATAATACTATCCTCAACAATTCCCCACGGTCGAATGGTAGATCGGTCTTCCAATTGAAATTGAACCTTAGTAGGTTTTAAATCACCGAATCGAAATTCCTCAAATAAAATCGGGGGGATGAGATTACTAGAGGTACCTAAGTCGAGAGGGGCACAAAAAAAAATGGTGTCAATTATGACAACTGAGATGAGTGATGTGCCCTGGTCTTTTCTTGTGAAAGGCAACTTACTATGAAAAACTGAGCTGGTTGTCTTTGAAAGGACCAACCTTCCTAGATTCTGATCATGCCCTTTTGAAGTAAATTTTTTAGAGAAATGGGGAGAATCTAGGAGGGGAATATTCCTCTTGACTTACTCAAATAAGTCCAAACAATTGTGGTCAGAGGGCTTTGATTTTGGATTGTTGGATTGTAGTTTTTAGAGTGGGAAATAGGGTTTGAATCAGGTGTTTTTGGGATTTCTTTTTCTTCTTCCTTATTGATGTTAGGGGAGGCAATCTGCATTGGTTGAGAATCAGTTTCATCATTTGAATGTGAAAGCCTTAAATCCATGGTGGTTTCCTCACTCCTCAAAGTCTCTGCATATGCAGTTTGGTGATCACTAGGAGGAGGTGGGGGGCCTAATGTTGATAGAAGCTGGGTTGGTGCTGTGATATTGGGTTAATAGGAGGCTAAACCATGTGGTTCTGATGTTGGTATCCACCCGGGTGCTGTTTCCTATGATTAATAAAGTTTGGTGTGGGTTGGGATGGTGAGTGTCCTGCAGGTCTTTGAGTTAGAATATCCCCAATTTGATCGTTGAGATTATTAATAAGATGGGTTGTTTCCCTTATTTTTCTTTGTAACTCCTGCAGGGTTTTCATTATCTGGGCATGAATGCCTTCTTGAGATTGCCCAGATTGATAAGTTTGATTTGAACCATACCCTCCAAACGGGTTCTGTTGTTGGTGTGGAACCGGATTGGTCCAAGAGTGAGCCGGATAATTCCCCCCATTAGAGGAATTTTTCAATTTCTCCTGGAAAGTAGGGACATTTTGGGTGGGGTGATGATTGGGATAAACAAAATTCCCCGTTAAACCATAAAAAGCCTCAGAATAATAATTATACTCAGCACGAGATTTATGCAGATTTTCTCTCTTACGGGTGTTAGCAGGGGTGAAACATGGGATTTGTGGAGCTTGGTTAAGTGTAGCAGGTTGCCTTTGGTTGGCTAGGTCAGTTAATTCCTTATGCAACTGTTATTGCTGAATTTCTAGCTGAGCCATGATAGAGTGGAAATTAGGTGGACGGGCCTGATTAAGAAGCTCCTGGGTGGAAAGCTTGGGGAAAGAATAGTTAGCATGCAAGTTAGAGGACCAATTTTATTTTCCATTTTTAAGGAAAAGGAAGAATGTAGGAAAAGTCTTTTTGGGGAGGCAAAATCAAGTGGTCCCTCCAAGTGTGGAGTTTTGGACTGCCGCCCATGCAAAATGGAAGAAACGGGTGGGGAGGAGAAGAGATGGAGAAGAGAGAAGTGTGCACACAAGTAATCAATTTCTAGACCTAACTTAATTGTGACTCCCTAGAAATTAACCTAAGACTTGGCCTACCTAGGAAATAAGTAATCAACAGTGAATACCCGTTCTGTCAACAAATCTAGCAAGGTGCTTAAGGGGAGGTTTGGACCCAAGCATTTCCTAGGAAAATCCCCAAGTGCTTGTATAAACCCACTCCTGGTCGTTTGACATGCCCCTTAGCCTGAACACCAGAAATAGATGAGCAAATTGGTATTAACTAGAGAAAACTTAAGACCTATATAGCAAGCCTAAGTTGATGAAAACCTTAGGGGTCAAATTGCTACCAATTTTAATCAGGTCTAGGATACTAGTGTGCACACAGAATGTGGAGGGCATTGATTGGGTTGTTGCCCTATTATTTCAATTTTTTTTTTGTGTGTGCACGAATTGGAAAGTGGTTCCAATTTCAAATAAGTTGTCACACAATTTTTGTATTTTTGTCTTTTAGGATTCAAATTAATTTAATGTATTTTAGGGTTTCTTTTTTAAATGTTCAAACAAGTTTGAAACTTCCACAATCAAAGGAAAACATGTCTTATTGGTGATGATATGTTTCCTTTATGTTGTGGGACTAAAAAGCAAGAAAGAAACCCTAATTGGATTTGAACCCTAATATAGAAACTTACTACTAATGGATTATTTTTAGGCTTTCTAAATAAGTAGTGGTCCAAAAAAAGCAGCCAACACCACTACCTTATGTAAAATCAAACAAGGATTCCGGAAAAGATATTTTAAAGATTTTATGAATTTGTTTGATATTTGTTTTGAATTTTTATTTGTGCTGGTATCAAAGTCAAAAATGATACCCGTGAGTATTTTGGACTTTTTGTTACCACCACTGTTCTCAGAAAATTTTGATGATTTTATGTGAGATGTAGAATTTCACAAGGATTCCATAAAAATAAATTTCACAAAAATTGGATGAGCTTAAAAATTCACGGACAGTAGCCAAATAGGAAGATTAGAGGGTGTGACCCCTCTGTAGTCCATGAATTTTTAAAAATTAAATACACAGCCAATGGATCTGAAATTTTGAATAATATTCCTAACTTAATTTGGAATCACTATATGAAATTTTATGATTTTAGGAGGCCTGTGGTGTTGGGAATTGATTCTTGAAGTCCAGACAAAAATCTGGACCCGAAAATCAGAACACCAACACTTGGATTGGAGTGGTGTTTAATGAAGCATACAAGAAAACAATGAATTTTAATGGACACCACTCCACTTAATTAAATTGTTTATGGTCCTGAAAGCAAAGTTTAAAATTTTTTTGGTAGTTTTAATTGATTATGTGACCAGAAAAGAGAAAAGAAAGAGGAGATGAGATCCACTTCAAGCAAGAGGAAAATGATTAATGCAAAGCTGTGCCTCCTTGGCAATGGTATCAAAACATGATGTGAAAAATTGCATGATCTGTAATTAGGATTTTTAATGTCGCTGTAACGTGCGAATTCGCGTACGCTTTTAAATTGTATTCCTAGACAGGGGAGTATCTAGGGTCATCCAAGGAGGCCAAATGTTTGAAAAATTAAATCCTTTGCTTAAAAATCGAGCTCAACTTTCTTTTTGGTGTTTTATATATATGATTTTTATAGGTTTTGAAATAACGGCAATACGAATTTTGTTGATAGCGGGAAAACAACTACTACCTATTTCAATAAAGCTAACCCTAAGCTGATAGGTAGAGCCTCTCCCTAAGCTCACCCTATGCACGTGGAGGCCTAGAATAATTAGGGAGAGGGAGTGAAACAAATGCTATGCAAAAATTGTAAAAAGCTATGCAACAAAAATTGAAAGAAGGCAACCTGAATTAAAAATGAACTTGTTCTACACAAAACATATAGAGGAAAGCTTCTAATCTACTTGAAATGCAAGAAGATAAAAACACAAATCCTTTAAATGAAATGGTGAAGAAGATGATGGCTCCTTGCTCCAAGCCTAGTAGCTCTCGGGCTTGAAAAGAGTCCTCCAACTAATTCTCCATCATGAGATGTGCCTCAAAATGACGTCCTCCAAGGTGGTAGCTACCACCTTCAATTCTCCTCCTCAAGGGTGGACGTCCACCCTAGGTCCTTCTCCTTTGCCTGGCCATGCTCCTTGAAGTAGAATGGCCCACCTCCTTAGCGTGGCACATGTTGAAGAGAGTGGGGAGAAGAAGGCACCAAAGGGGCGGGTGATGTGCCACTTTAATCTCCTTCTCTACTCCTGCTTCTTGGCCGTGGGAGTAGGTGGGTATAGGTAGAATAATACACTAAGGGAGGATGATTTTTATGTGGTGATATGGTGGGTTTATATAGAGGTGGAGAGGGGGGTAGTTGGCGTGGATAGGTGGAGGGCTAAGATGGAGTTTGGTGGTGGTTATGGGTGGTTAGAATGATCCTATGGCTAGGGTTAGTTGGCGCCACCTTAAAGGGTGTTATGGGGGTGTTTATGGTGGTGTTGGTGGCTTTTGGTGGTGGAGAGACACCACCATTTTGGCGCCAACCTAGGGTCTTCTAGAAGGGGGGTTAGGTGGATGGTGGCGATGGATTTAAGGGGAGATATGTGGCGGAGATGAAGGGGATTTTGGAGGGAAAGTTGTCACCAAAAGGGAAGGGTTCTAGAAGGTTATTTTGCAGGGAAAATAGGTGGCTTTTGGTAGTGGTGATGGGGTGAAGGGGTGTGTTGGTGGTGGCGCCAACTTGGAGTAGGATAGCTTGCTTTGGTGAGCTTAGTTGATGGAGCTAGCTAGGGTTGAGTTGAAGGTGGTGGATGGCCAAGGAGCTGGATGCTAGCTAAGCTAAGCTAAGCTAAGCTAGCTTAGCTAGCTATGGTGTAGAGGAGTAGGTAATGTGAGCTAAGGTTTGAAGAGAGGAGCTGAGGAGGAGAAGTCTGGAGCTTGAAATGTAGCTGGTAGCTACTGAAGAGGCTGGCATGGAGCTACTCTAGCTTGCTAGTTCTTTACTAGCTGCTAAGCCAAGCTAAAGTGGGCTGGCTTCTACCATAATGAGCTGAGGTGAGCTGTGTCTGGTGCTCCTGGGGAGGATCAAGTTGGTTGAGGCAGCTAAGGTAGCTTAGCTCAACTGTGTTGAGCTAAGCTGAGTCCCCGGGAGTTGGAATTGAGCTTCCCGAGCTGGAATGAAGTCATCTTCAGCTGGCTGGAGTTGAGTGGAGCTGGATGTAGCTGGACCTGAGCTGGGGTGAACTCCAGTCAACTCAGCTGGGCTAGCTAGAGCTCCCTGTGGACTAGTGGGAGCTGAGATGAGCTAGACTCAGCTAAGTTGATCTGGATCTGTGCTGTCCTAAGCTAGGGTGAGCTAAGATGAGCTCTCTTGAGCTGCCATTCAGCTGAGATGAGCTGGATGGAGCTAGGATGAGCTAACAGTAATTCAGGTGAGCTGAATTCCAGCTATGGTGAGCTGGATAAAGCTGAGGTCCAGTTGGTGAGAGCTTCTCCTTCACCAGTTGCCTTCCTGAGTGTTAGGGTACTAGTGATCTGGCAATCTGTTTATCCCTAACATGCACAAAAATGCATTAAAAACACAATAAAAATTGCAATACATGCCTAACCTAATTTATGCCTAAATCAACCCAAAAGCCCATTTGCGGAGCATAGTCCTAAGAGCTAGGTTTATTTTAATGCATAAGAATAATGATAAACTAGTGTTTATCACTGCCCTATTCTGGTTATAGGAGGTGGACCTTGCTATAGGAGGGAGGGTTTGGCCTGGTTTGCTTCTGGAATTGATTTGGTTTTTGGTTCGACCAGGCAAAATTAGGGTGGTTATGCCATCCAGGGTTGTATGTGTTGGAGAAAAGATTGGGCTTTGAGTATCCCTGGATGGCATGGGCATCTTCAAAGGTAGAAGGTGCTGAAGGGGAGGGGAGAGAATAATCAGGATTTGAGGGAGGAAAGGTCCCTCCCTATAACATGCTTAAGGGTTGTTCCAGGTGCACTTGGTTCATAGATTGAACTAGGTCAAGATTGTGTGCTCTCTTTGCTAGGGAGAAGGTCTGCAATGGGGTTGGGGATTGGTTCAAGAGCTTATCAATTTTCTTGTCCACCAACTCAACCCGATCCAATTTCTTTGCTATAATGTCCATGTCAACCATCCCCGAATTAGTTTGCACCTCATAAATTTCACCACAAGGTTGACTGGACCTAGTGAATTGGGTTATGGGGGCATTATTAAGTGAATTCTCACTCATTGACTTAAAGAGATTGAATGTGCTTTCCTCGTCTTTATTCAGAAAATTACCTCCACATGAGGCATCAATGAAATTCCTTAGATTGTTGTCCATATCATGGTAGAAAATATGGGCCAATTGCCACCTCAAAACTTCGTGGTGTGGGAATTTCCTCAATAACTCTATAAATTGTTCCCACACCTCATGGAATTACTCTCCACTTTGTAAGGTAAATGTAGTGATGGCTCTTCTAAGGGCATTAGTCTTTCCTATGGGGAAAAACATTTTAAGAAATGCATGCCTCAATTCTTTGCAAGTAGAGATGGGTCTCCCTAAGCTTCTAAGCCAATGAGAAGCTTTGTCTCTCAAGGGCAAGGGGAACATATTGATTAAAACAATGTCCAAAGGAATGTTCCTTGGTTTTCTGCATAATCCAATCTAAGTCCTCCAGGTGTCGGAAAGGGTCTTCATTTGAGCTCACATGGAAATGGCTTTGAGTCAAGTTAAGGACATTAGGTTTTAGTTCAAAATCATCTCCCCCTTCGGGGACTCTAAGATATGACTCTACATGGATGGCAGACAGATCGTAGAAATCACTAAGAGGCCTTGGTTGGCCCTCAGGGGGTTGTGGTGGGTTAGGTGGGTTCGGTGGGGGTTGCCCTTGAGGGTTCTGCAGTCGGTGTATGGCCTACATGATGGTTTGGATCTATTGTTGTTGGAGTTGGTGGTTGGCGGTGATTTGAGCTTGGATAACGGCCATAGCATTGAGTTGAGGCTAGTCCTCAACCTCCTCAACTCTTGGGTCAACCATTTCCTCAATCCTAACCCTTGAAAAATCAAGTCTACTCCTAATCTCTCTATCTAAAGCAACTAATTCAAGATGAAATGATCACTTTCTGTGCATACATTAGGGAAGAACAGGAAGGGATGAGAAGGAAATAGATGCGAGAATAGTGTGTGCACAACCAAGCAAACAAATCTAGGCTGTATAGTGTAGACCTAGGTGACCTATGCTTCAGGAATACACTCTGACCACATGACGAATTTGGTGTTGTCCTTACTCTCGAAGGTGGTAAAGTTGGTGAGGTGAAGTAGGGGATGCGTGTCCCAAGAGCTGCTAATTATGCCAAACCCCTACTTTCTTAAGTCGTTTGACAATAAGGCCTCCCAACTTAGCACCTTTTGAAGCAATCAGATGTCACTAATTCGTAATGCGTTAAGGAGAATATCCTAAAACAGACTCAATCAATCCTAAGGCCAACATCTACTCAATTTTAATTTTGGCTAGGTAGTGCATGTGCTTAGGGATTATGTGAAGGGCGTTAGGGGGGATGGTGCCCTTAAAAATTCCAATTAAACTGTGTGCACAATTGGATGTAAGGACCCAATGCCAAAACAAGTTTTTTTTTTATCAAGCATGATTATGATGAGTGGATTTTTAGAGTTTGAACGTTGCTTTATTGAATTTTAGGATTCCACTTATTTACAAGTTCAATCAAGGCATAAAAGAAGTAGTCACATGGTTGGTGAAGATCGATTTTCTTTAGGCCCTTTTGTGTGACTATGAAGTTAAAAGCACCCTAGTGTGGAAGATCCTAGCGTATGCAACTTCTATTGAATGTGTCTTTTAATTCGGACTTCACCAGGAGTCCAAATAAAGAAAGAAATGACCCTATCAAACGAGATTTTCAACAAAATCAATTTCAAAATTTTTGAATGATGATAGATCACCCAAATTCACATTTTTCCAAGAGGAGGTCAATCTGTCCAGAACCTTTAGATCAGTGTGTACATTTAAGAAATTGAGTCAGAACAAACACTAATCCTTTTCAAACACAAAAATAGTCTTCAGAAGAAGTGTAGAGCACTTCAAGAGCTTTCCATGAACATAAATCATACACAAATCCAAGCTACCTAGAGTTAACAACAATAGAAACAACTTTCGAGTCTCCAGAAATTAGGACAACCTTGCACATTTCTAGTAGGGAATTTCTCGCAGCCAAACCACAAAGAGTTTGACTATGAAATTTTAGGTGAAGTGCGCCCACTGAAAGGGGCATTTACAAGATTTTTTTAGAATTTTTAGAGATTTCAAGGGTCTTGTAATTGTGTGCTCACCCATGTCCAAAAAGTAGTGCTGCAAAATTGATGGGTTGAGAACCTAGTGGTGGTATTTTCTTCGACAAACACAAGAGAGGTATTTTTTTAAGCACCACTACTCACAAGTTTTAAGTGTTTTCCTTGCTCCATAGATGAGGGATTATGTTTGGATTGTGGGAAGACAAGATATGAAATCTTCAGGTTGACGACGGTCTTCTCTTGTGCTTCCTTTGATCCAACCCACTATCATGGTCCACGCTCCTCCTATCGTTGATGCACTAGATTCCTGCAACCAATAAGTAGGAAGAGAGAAAGGCGAGTCATAAAACATGAGTATGAGTAATGCCTAAGGAAATGAGAGTGAATAAAAGATCTGTTACCTCCCCGACAACAGCACCAAAAACTGACATCGTGAAATGAGTTAGGTTAATCTGTTCATTGTAGCATGGAAATATGACATCAATTTCAATGAAGGAATGTATAAATATGAGTACAAGTGTCGATCTCAGAGAGACGAAAATCCAAATCATTTAATCACTCATTTTTAATACCACATGATATTTTGTAACGCTTTCTCGTGAAAAGAATAGAGAGACTTAGTGAGAAAGATAGAGAGAGAGTGTGTGGTAGGGTTAGAGATTCATGATAAAGATATGATGATTGCGAACTATGAAACCAAGCAAGATGATAATCTATTGCAAAAGATAGAATCATTTTACAACTATAAAGCTAGAGGAAAGCTTAAAAACAACATAAACATTAAATTAAAAAAACTAGCAACTAAATGGAATGTCGAGGCAGCTACGGTGGTGGAGGATGCTCTGTCTGCAGCTCGGCAACTTCGAGACCTTCGTTGTAAGCTCTATGGAGTGGGAGATTTTCTTGGTAAAAGATATGAGGAGCTATGGGTGTGTAGGTCCTTATATAGTTGTGGAGGGGGTGTGTTTGCATGAATAGGTCAACAATGACATTTAAAACATCGTTGAAGATCCACCGCAAGTGTTGCTAAAGGCCTTTACTCTCCACCCTGACGTCTGTGGACACGTACGACTATCATTGTGCGATCGAAGGAGAGTTGTCCAATGCTTCAACCATGGTGGAGACGACCCACTAAGATCGCACATCTAGATCACGTGTAGTTAAGACATCCAAAACCGCATTCAGCCATCAGATCTGCATCAAAGGGCCGAGGATCACATGCAGGTTGTTGAGCATTATTTCTACAGTAAAAGATTGAGTTTTGAAAAGCTATCGTTGTAGTTGCGTAAAAATCTATCAATTTGATAAAATTTACTGAAACTCAAAGTGAGTCTTGGGTCAAACACAGGGAGGCAAACATTTGATCAAAAAACAATGTTGGAATTATTGTCACAAAAGTAGAGTAGCTGGTTGAAATTAATCTGTGCTAGCTATTCTACTTAAAGAATAAATAATAGAAAAGAGAGAATAATACAGAGGAAAAGAGAGAGAAAGAGAACTAATATTTCATAACTACAAGATCATGTACATTACATCTAATCGCTACCCTAGAAAGCTAGAAATCTACACTAGAAAGCAATAAAAAGAGAAGGGGTGAGAAGTTATCCTCCTCGGTAGTTGCTTGGAGGATGAGCCACGTTGACATAGTGCCCTGACGAGGGTGGTGAGATGCTAGATGAAGGAGGACGAAGCTAGAGGATGGAACAGGGTGACATCGTAGCGGGATCCGCTTCCTGATCGGTGCTGAGAAGACAACCACAAGATGCTCCATGAAGGAGGTGAAAAGATGAGAAAATTATTTTACTCTAGCTCTAATGGAGCATCCCAAGTATGGGACCAGCTAGTAGAGCTTTGGAGGGGGTGAGAGAAGAGGGAAAGGGATGAAGATATGTGTAGGATGGGTAGGCTATTTATAGTTGTAGTCATGGGGCCAAAAGGGTCATTTTATGACTTAGAAATTAATATTAGGGTCTTTAGTGACGTTTATGAGCATCACTGAAGACACACATCGCTGAAGTCGTGCCTCCATCCCTGCCATTTGTCTCTGATCCAAGCGCCCATGCCACGCCATGTGGCCGGTGATCAGCCTTCAACTATTGAGCCATGCTCACTAGGCGCCTCACTACGAGGATTGTTCGATGGAGATAGGATAGCTTAAACTCGTGCTTCATCTGCCATGCATCAGATCATGTGTGAGAATCCACGTGATCACGTGCGTATAGTGCGCTTGCCATCCAGTGCATAGCGTTGCACCACGTAGGCCCACCGCGACCACTCATCACTGATCGAATGGCCAAATTTTGGTACACCCGTGTGCTTGCTTGATTTGATGCCAGGTAGGGCTCAAACCCGCACCTCCCTCTTCATGAAAGGAGGCCCGACCATTGTGCTACATGGGCCCTTTGGTTGCATTTACAAATTAAGGCCTCAACGCTTTCAGCCGTTGAATCTCGATCCAATGGTCGAGATCAGGCGAACCCTACTCGGAAGGGAAGTCACCAGAGGTTTTGGGGTGGCTGTGATGGTGCCACATGGTGCCATCATGGCTGTCCATCTTCTTTGGCTTGTAGATGGTGCCACAGATGTTGAATTGGACAGATTTTCTCATCATTGGGCTGCGATCGTCAATCCAAATCCATCAGTGTAGTTGGATTTGTCATCTGAGGTATGAATTTTACACCACCTTGCCCCTTGACCTCTGATCTTCCTCGAACTGTATCTGATGCTATGGAGGTCTGATCAAGGCAATCTCAGAGGCATTGGACTTCGATCATCACCCTGATCAAATCCATATGGTTGAATCTTCAATCCGAGGCCCTGATAAATATGACCCTATCCCCTTACCACAAAAAGAGGAAAATTAACCTAGAATTTGACAAACTAATCTAAATGCTTGATGATGTATGTTATGCAATATTTATAATGCATGATGCTTCTAATTAACCTAGGAACATGCATAAATAGGTATGTTAGGCCAATTAGAGGTGCACACATCACGGGTCAACGCTTTAGATGGCTCCTCTAGCACACTCAAATAGTAAGTCAGATGATGCGTCGGATTACGCGTGTGATCGCAAGTTCATTTGTGCATATCAATCCTAATAGATCGATTGTAATCGAGCGATCCAATTTTTGCTGGTGCTGAAGTGGTTGCGGTGAATCGCCACTCGAACCCATGCCTCTTCTTTAAGAGGCGGGCATGCTACCACTGTGGCAAACGTGCAAGTTTGATGTCTTCAAGGCAGCTGCAGCGCTCAGCCTCAACCGTTGGATGAAGATCCAATGGTCATGGATCAAAGTTGATGAGAGCCTCAAATGAAGCGAGCGACATGGCTTCACAAGGGTCATTGGATGGACATCCAACGGTCTAGATCACATGAGGGAAACGCCTTTGAGGAGGAGCAGCTACTAAGGGCAATTTTGAGCGGCTGGGATGGTGCCACGTGGCACCATTCTGGTCATCCATCTTCTTTGCTTTGTAGATGACACCACGAATGTCGGATTGGATTGATTTTCACACCATTAGGCTGTGATCGTCAATTCAAATCCATCCGTGTGGTTGGACTTTTCATTTGTAGCTCTGAACTATATCATCTTATTCCCTATCCATATAAATATGTGAATTAATATACAATTTATACAAGTTAGCATAAATGCAACATGATGAGTGTTATGCATTATTTACAATGCTAAATGCAATGTTGAGCTTAGGAATTGACATAAGTAGGCATTTTGTCATGAATAAATGCATATTTATCAACTTATATAATGTGGTAAACCTCTGGTCAATATTAAATTTATGTTCAATTAATTGATGCAATATGATTAGTTTGTTTGGCCATGTTTATATTTTATGATTATGTGTTAGGTTATTGCGATGTTGTGAGCAATTTGTGCTAGTGTTAGCACATGGTGACCTGGGTTTCATCGCTTAGCGAGCCTCGGGTCATCACATTGGTCTTATTGATTAGATAAGGCTTTGTTGGCATCTATGACAGCCCACAGAACACCCATAGGCATGTCACCATACATACTTGTGTATGGGAAATCCTATCATCTTGACATATAAATTGAGCACAAGGCCTATTGGGCGATGAAAGCTTGCAATCTTAACCTCACAAAGGCTGGAGATCAATGCATGTTACAGCTTAGTGAACTCGAGGAAATTTGAAATGATGCTTATGAGAATTATAAGTTGTATAAGATAAATTGAAAGCCTTCCATGATAAACATATTTCCTGCAAATCTTTCGCACCAGGTCAGAAGTTGTTGCTCTTTGATGCCCATCCCAAGCTCTTTCTTAGTAAACTCTATTCTAAATGGACTAGTCCATTTGAGATTCTTCGAGTTTACAACAACGGAGCTGTCAAAATCTCTGAACCTAGCAATAATCAACCCTTCAAAGTAAACGGTCAATGTCTTAAACCTTTTCTTGAGCAACATTCTTTGAGTCGCTGGAGACAATTATATGCTCCACTAATGATTGCATGCTCTTTAGGGAGTAACCCGAGATTTGTATATCCTAAATGCCTATTTATGCATGTTCTTAGGTTTAGATATGTATTCCATAGTATAAATATTGCATAGCATGCATCATTGTGCATTTAGAATAGTTTGTATAAAGTTTAGGTTAATTCATGTCCTTTTATGGCCAAGAGAGAAGGAGAATTATTTCGAGGCCTCGGATTGATGATCCGACCATATGGATCTGATCAGGACGATGAACGGAGTCCCATGCCTTCGAAATCATCTTGATCGAAGTTTTGTAGCATAATGTGTAGTACGAGGAAGATCAATGGTCAGGGGGCATAGTGACATCTTTACAGGCTTCGAATGAAAAATCCGACCATATAAATGGATCCGAAGCAACAATCACAGTCTGTTAACGTAAAAATCATCTTGATCCGAGCATCGTGGCATTTTCTACATGAAAAAGGAGATGGATGGTCTGGATGGTGCCACATGGCACCATCCAGATCGGCCAACGTCACCCACCCTTCTTTAAAAGCACCTCCACCGTGCGATCTTAACCGTTGGATGAAAATTCAATGACCAAGATCACTTAACCATTAGCTGTAGTAAATTCAAAACCGCAACAATTGTGAGCACGTAGCATAGTGGTCGCAAAGGCCACTGTCAAACCTGTGGTGCATGTTCTACTCTTTCAACACCTCAAATCCAGCCCAGTGGCGAGGTGCGCCCAAATTCGACTGCTTGATCATGATTGAGAGACTGAGATGCAACCATGTGATGCAACGGATGAGTGCGGATATGCCCACGCACGCATGCACGATCGCACGCGTGGACTGATGCTTCATCTCACATGCAATCTGAGCATGGGATCTCCGCTCACCCTCAGCCACCCAATCTCGATCGAACGACTCTCCATCAACGAGTCATGATAGGAGAGTGCACAGGCGTACGCAGGTGTTGGCTGGGGACCTTTAGCAGCGTCTAAGGCAGGTCCATAGTGACACCTTCAAATGTCACTAATTGCCCATGTGGAAATTGTCTTCTATCCTCCACTATAAAAGGACCCATATCCCTCCCATTCTTCATCTCTTCCTTTCTCTCCTCTCACCACCTTGGGACCTAAGGCTGTCCTCCCACCTCAATTCAGGAAGTTGATCATCTCTATTGCCTCGTCCCTATTCCTAGCTCGGTCAAGAAGTCCTTTACCTAATGCGAACACCATCATAGGCCCTAACTAGCCCATTTTAGTCTGGAATAAAAGATAAAAGCTCCTACATATTCATCTGAGGGTTATATCTCCATCAAATTATTTTTTGAGAAGAGAACAAGAAACTAGGGTTAATTCTGTAATTTTAATAGCAAATCATGAACACAGGATAACCAAGGGGTGTGTTAGGGGTGAGTTAAAGGTTAAAAGAGCATTGAAGTCAAATAAGTGGGTTCATGTAGAAAGAAACAGGTTTTTACGCATTTCGAGAATTAATAGTAACCCAAAATGCTAATTTCAAACCCACTTAAAGAATAGAGGTTTTGGTCTGAATATATTCTATCTAAACCTTCTAAAATTCATAAAAGAATGTTGCATAAGGTTTGGTACCCTTGATTTGACCATTGGAACTGATTTTGACCTAAAATAGAGTCTTAGACAGAAAGTTGCCTTAATTTGGGTTTATACACAGATTGCCCTATCAAACTTGATCAAAACCAAAATCTAACTTCACCATCAGATTTCTTGGGTCCAAATTAGGTTTATACCAAAATTTGGGCCCAATCAGAGTCCATCTTGACCAAGTTTGCATTTTTGTCCTGTCTGACTCTTTCTCTCTCATCCATGCCCCTAACCTTCAAAATCTTTACAGAGAGCCCCCTAAGTTCTCTTCATTTTATTCAAATGGGTCCCCACCGCCATGGTAGGTGTGAACCCAAAGGAGCTGAGCTTCAATCAAGGATTCCTCTGTGATTGCTTGGTAAATCCCTTCCAAACTTAGAAGGGAAGATTGTGAGAAAGTCTTAAATCATCTAAACATAATTCTAGATCCCAAATCCCCTCAAACAGCTCATGCGAATCCTTGATTTCAAAGGATCTTCTTCCGAAAAGTCCTAGCCTCTCAAGCTTGGAAACTTGCTTGAAGCACTATAAAAGCTTCTATATCGCATAACCGTGCTCCTTAGCAAGTTTTGGTTAGAGAAACTCCTCTTTCTTCCCTCTCCAGCCACCTACGCACCTTGCTCCGATGACCCCTCTCCATCCTCCTCTTCCAGTCATCCAATAATCAAATTGGATGGCCCTTTGCCTTCCTCTGCCTCCTCTACATCTCTCCAGCCAAAGAGGGATTGCTTCCTGTCTCTTCATCGTTGCCACCACATCACCAGACTTGCTCATCTTCCTCGACTCCAGCTTGCCAACGTCAGCACTCTCCGACCACCCCATTCATGCCTAAGTCACTCTATCTCTCCCTCTACTTCCTTTCTTATTACGCACAACACCCTCACACCCATGGTATCACCCACTACACCACCACCATCCTCCACTCCACTGACACTCCGGCGAACCATCCTCGACGCCACACACCTCCAAATAGCCCTACGCCACCTCCACAATCTCTATCGCACCACCCTCTACAGAAAACCCTCAAACAATTTGGGCTTGCACCCATAAAAACCCCTCATCGACCACCGACACCTGCACACACCTTCCTTGAGGTTGTCAGGACTCCACATGACACCACGCAACTCACCACTACCACCAACGCACTCACCACACACCGTCGAAGCTTCTGAGCATGTTTGACATGGCTGTAGGGCCATGTTCTTGTTTGCAGGTACTTCACCTAACCTCTATTGTCGCCTTGACTCCTCCGACCTTGTCTGTAGTCCTCTGACCACGAGACCTCCAAGAAACTCCCCTAGGTGTTGTGGACTTCCTACAAGAGTGTCTTCAGGTTCCCAATTTGAGCCTTCATTCGCAGCTGCTACTCCAATTGAAGTCCTCACCTTCTAGTTGCACGCGAAGAAGGACTGGGGGGCATTTAGTCCCACATCATAGAGTTTTTAGTTAAGTAAGCGGGACAAGAGGAATTCCTCATCCCCGTTCTTCACCCAAGAACACGGGGGTCTGGTCCCCTTCACCCTCGCACCTACTTACCCAAGCCCACTCCTCGCTTGCGACCCACGCCTGCAAGCTTGGACACTATTCTAGGCCCATTTACTCGGTCATTCACCCGATTACGAATAGGTCTTTGAGATAAAGAAGAGAAGGAAGGAAAGAGAAATAGTGGGGGCAAGGGGGTTTTTGCCCTCTACTGTGTTCTCTTCTCTTAGCGATTTGTGGAGGCCTTTGCTTCTGAGCTGTGCTATGCTGCGGTTGCTTCTCCTCTTGAGGTATGAATGAAGAAAGAGGAAGAAGAGGCCTTTGCCTCTACTCTATTGAAGCTGATCCCGCTGAGTGTTTAAGGTGTCTGAAGGCCTTGTGCATTCGTCTGATATCTGACAGTGCCTTAGTTTTGTTGAGATATTCATTTAGTTGATGTGGGTTATTTGATTAACAATAATAGTTGATATATTTGAGATATTTGATCTTAACTTCAAAGGGTTAATTGGTGATTCAAATCACCATTTTAACCCATTCTTTTTGTATTGAGATACTTTGTTTCATCTATATATCATTTTGAGTTGTTCTGAGTAAAGTTTTGACTATGATTGCTTATATTTCTTGTGATTGGTGAGATTAATTACTATTATTTGCTCCTTGTGTTCGACCTCAGACTCTCTTTTGATTCTGAGTTATAAAGTTAAATGATTTGAGTGCATTTGTCCTATACTACGATGCCTTTTCTTAACAAACGACGAATCCGCTTAAACATTTTGGTGCCATTGTCAGGGAGCAACACGCAAGTTGATTTCATTGATTACAAGTTCTAATCTGATACTAACTTGCTTTATCTATTTGTTGTGGTTGTACGAGGTACATTTGAGAAGATCGGTCACACGACAACCACTCCAGGGGTAGGTATTCTCATTTCCACCTTCTTAAACCCGTATTTCTAGAAAGAATTGAAAAGAAAAATCTATTAGGATCAACTTGCATTCCTTATTAGATTTAATCACTTGAGTTTCCTGATTTGACTCATTCTAGAGATCCCCTTCTAGATTTCTACGCCTAGTAGGGACTTAAGGTACCTAGGGCTATTTACCTTCTTGATTGAGCCCTAGGTGCCACATTCAGGAAGAACTGATTGGACCAAAAGAGCCAAATTAGGGTTTCCATCTTAGGGTTGAGAAAACACACTTGCCTAAAATAAAGAGAATTGATTTTCCTGCAACGTGTGTCCCCCAAACTCTTGCTTGAATTGACCTAATTAAGAGAACCCTAAAAAGGAGGCTCTAATCACCCACTGGAATCCTAAAACTTGGGACTTAGTAAACTGTTTGCAAATCACATAGGGTGATTTTGGGCTCATTACCCAACTCATCCTCAACATTAGGGCATGTTAGGTGAAGTTAATCCACCTTGTGGGTCAACCAATCTTCAAATTAGGTCACCAAGCACAAATCAAAGCTAACGTTCAAGTGAAATTCTAAGCACCTTAATTAAGGATTAAATTTAGTAGACTTAAGAGGTCAAGTTATTCATTCTAGTCTACTTGGATTCGGGGTGACAAGGAAGGTCGGGTGGGGGAAACCCTGTAACCCGAGGGGATGCTTTACCATGTAGGGGTCATCGGGACTTGCCCTTCCTGGCTAGCCAAGTATTTCTCAGATGGACGACTTTCTAATCAAGAGGTATCATTTGCCTCGAACCTCCTTAGTCATCCAAAATTTTTGGGTGCCTCAATTTGGTCTGTCACATATTCTTCCCTCATCTGATTTCCTAGTGCATGTTCGGGAGGAGGTCCTTAAGACCACTCTTGAGGCCTCCATTAGCTATTCATTCCCGTCGAGGCCAAGCCTCGACTCACTTGTTTGTGCTACCTCCCGATTAGATCGATATCTCTTCTGATTCATCTGAGCCTAGATCTTCTTCACCCATAGCCATGGAACACCAAGCAAAAGAAGAAAACAACCTCCAGAATCAGCTTCAGCACCTCAACGATCTATTTCATGCATTCATGAATCCATCGTAGCATCCTATGATGCGAGATCATTACAATCCCACTACAGTAGCAATCGAACCTAGAGTTTAAACCCCTGCTGGAGGACCTAATACTGAACTCAAGCCCAACATGATTCATGCTATCTCTAAATTTCATGGGCTGAACTCCGAGGATCCCTTCCAGCACATCAAACAACTCAAGCATCTGGCCCAGACCTTGGGATAGCTACTCAAGATCGAGACATCCTTCCCATGAAGATGTTTTCCTTCTCCCTTATGGACAAGGCTACCCATTGGTACCAAACCCTAACTCGTCCGATCAACACATGGGCTGAACTTCAACCTGAATTTCCAAAGTGGCTTTTTCCCGTTGGTCGAACAAATGCTTTGAGGCATTAGATCATGCACTTTACTCAGAATGCGGGAGAACCACTTCATGAGGAATGGGATCGCTTTCTAGATTTAATGCGGAAATGTCCCCATCACGAAGTTCCTAAATGGGAAAAAGTTCAGTCTTTTTACCAGGGACTCCGTGAAGATATCAGATTATTCGTCAAGGCAACTTGTGGTGGCAATATCATTGGTCAACATGAGGACACCATGTGGAAGAACCTGGAGAATATGTGTGAGAACTCCATCAATAATGAATCCATGGGCATGTTCGATAGGACAACTTCCTGTGCATTGACAAACACCCGAGTGGCACATGAAACCCAAGGCCTGTCTGCACCTATTGATCTGGAACTAGTGGCTAGTAGCCTAGACAAGGTCTCGATGATTGAGAAGAAGGTGGACGAATTGACTCAACACTTGAGAGCCACCTTAGCATAGTAGAACCCGTTTGTGCAACTACTCTCTGGTATGGAGGTTGTGCATAACATCTATCACCACTCTTCCTAGGGTTTCGACTCATATCCACCCCTGTTTGTTCCAGGTTTTGGAGGACACTTAGGAACTTCCTGCTCTAGTTGGGGGAACTCTGAACCCTCGTATTTTGACTTCTCAAGGGTTCCTCAGACCTGTGAGGACCTCAACACCGTCTAGAATGATCCATTCTCAAACACTTATAACCCCTGGATGGCATAATCATCCCAATTTAGTGTGGTCTGGGAATAATCAAAATCCAAGATCTCAATTCCAGCCCCGACCACAAGCTCCACGTCAATATCATCCTGCTCAGCCTAGGCCTAATCTGAATTACCAATCTGAGCCAACACGGGAAGATCAAATGTCTCGAATCCTTCAAACCCAGGCTGACAATCAAAAGACGAATGTGGCTATGCAGAAATAGCACAAGGATGAGATCACAGAGGTTCATAATCAACTCACACAGATGGTGAATTCTTTCTAGCCTGCTGCACTTGCTTCACAACCTCTACCAAATTCGAATAATGTGCTAAACCAGAGGCACATTATAACCCAAATCAGGGCCAAGCACATTATGTTTATCAGGCCCCTTCTGCTCCATCACCTGATGGGATGGAGGCTTCAACAACATACTAGGGATATTAGCAACAACCACCACTTCTACATACTCAAAACCAAAATCGGATAGGATTAAATTCTAGTACCACCCGTAGTGGCAAGATAACTTAGGATCCAACTTATCCAAGCCTCTCAGCCTAGTAGTTTAGAGCCTAACCCTAGGTTGGTTATCCAAGACACCCCTATCCTAAATCCAAAACCTAAACAAATCCTAGAGGAACCTACAAAGGTTCCATTTCTTGAGGCTTTATCCAAAGGAAAGAGGAAACCCAAACGTGTGACACTTGAGAAAGATCTGGTCAATCTCTTTGAGTAAGTCCAGGATGAGATCCACCATGCATCGGCATAAGTGAGATTTCTGAAGGATTTATGTACACATAAGCGTAAGCTACGAACCAAAGATGGCAGTCTGATCGTATTGTCTGAGCAGGTCAGCTCAATCATTTTGAGCTAACTCCCGCAAAAAGCAAAAGATCCTGGTAGCCCTTTGATCTCATGCAAAATTGGTGATTTAGAGTTTGATCAAGCATTATTGGATTTAGGAGCCTCCATAGACTTGATACATATATCCCTACTAGACCATTTCCAGGAGGCTGAGCTCAAACCGATAGAGGTGACTTTGCAGTTAGCAGACCGATCAATAAGTCACCTAAAGGAATTCTTGAGGATGTTCTGGTTCGGATTCGTGACTTCTACTTCCCAGTGGACTTTATTGTGTTAGATATGGACACTCCTGAGAATCTGAAGAATACACCAATTATTTTTGGAAGACCATTCCTAGCCATAGCTATGGCAAATATAAATTGTGAAGAGGGCTAGATCAAATTAAAATTCGAGAATAAAACATTGAAGATTGATATATTCAAGGCCCAAGAAAGAATTAACTGTAGGGCTATTAAGCAAGTTTGCAACATCGATTCCGTGATTGAGGACCCACTGAAGAAAACCTAAGTACCCCTAATCCTCAATCCCAAGCAGATCATGCCCCACAAATAGAGGACCCTAGAGCTGATCCAAATTTACCCATAGCTCCTACCGTATCTTCTGAGGCCCATCCTAAACCTCCTTCCACTGCTGATAACCCAGTTATAGAGTTGAAACCTCTTCCTAATCATCTGAAATATGTATTCTTGGGTTCTAATCAAATGTTTCCAATGATTATCAATTCTTGACACACATCTGATAAAAAGAAAAGTTGATTTCTGTTCTCCAGCAGCATCGGAGAGACATTGGTTGGACTCTTGATGATTTGACTAGTATCAGTCCCTCATATTGCACACATCATATCAACACTGAGGACAGATCATGACCATCCTGAGAGATGCAGAGAAGACTCAATCCTAATCTGTAGGAGGTTGTGAAGAAAGAGATCATCAAGTGGTTAGATGCTGGGATCATCTACCCGATCTCCGACAATCGCTAGGTGAGCCCAATCCAGGTTGTTCCTAAGAAGGCAAGGCTCACCATTGTTACGACTAAATTTGGAGAAACCATCCCGACCCGCATTGTAAATTCATGGATTGATTATCGAAGACTGAATGCCTCCACGAAGAAACATCATTTCCCACTACCATTTATTGATCAGATTCTCGAGAAATTGGCGAGAAATTGATTTTTCTATTTCTTAGATGGTTACTCCGAATATAATTAGGTGGCAATTCATCCAGAGGATCAGGAAAAGACCATCTTTACCTACCCCTACAGTATGTATGCATTCCGTAAAATGCCTTTTAGGCTATGCAATGCACCTGCCACCTTTCAGTGGTGCATGCTAGCCATATTCTCCAACATGGTAGGTAAATACCTTGAAGTATTCACGGACGACTTCTCGATATTTGATGAACCTTTTGATGAGTACCTCCTACATCTGGTCCAAATCCTCATAAGATGCATTGATGTGAACCTAGTGCTCTCATGGGAAAAGAGCCACTTTATGGTTCCAAAAGGAATCATCTTGGGACATCTTGTCTCTGAGAGAGGTATTCAAGCCGACCGAGCCAAGGTGAATTTGATTTGCAAGCTTCCTATGCCTAACTTGGTCAATGATATTAGATCATTCTTGGGGCATGTAGATTTCTATCAATGATTTATATCTAATTTTTCCAAGATCTCATGCCCCTTGATGAACCTCCTCTCCAAATACATGCCTTTCGAGATGACGAGTGAGTGCATTCCCACATTTAAGATCCTACACGACTGAGTCACCCAAGCACCAATCCTGCATTCCCCTGACTAGTCTCAACCCTTTGAGATTATGTGTGATGTGTCTGACTATGTAGTGGGAGAGTGTTAGGATAGAAAATTGACGGGAAACCCGTGGTCATATACTACACTAGCAAGGCATTAGACAGCACTCAGCTTAAGTACACAATTACGGAGAAAGGGCTGCTGGCTGTCATATTTGTCCGGGAAAAATTCAGGTCATACCTCATGGTTTCCCATGTCATTAAATACTTGGGTCACATCACAGTGAGGCACTTACTGATGGACGCAAAACCAATATTAATTCGATGGATCTTGCTATTGCAAGAATTCAACCTTGAAATTTGTGATAAGGCGGGAATCTAAAATGTGGTAGCTGACCATTTGTCTCGACCTCCTTCTTTGGCCATTGACCCGTTTGGACCTATTACTGAGCATTTTCCGAATGAACATATGTTGTCCATTAACGGACTTCCCTGGTTTGCTAACATTGTAAACTATTTGGTTATGGGGAAAGTCCAGTCAGATTGGGCAACTTCCTGGCAGGACAAGTTGATTTGTGATGCCAAGTACTACATTTGGGAAGAACCGTATCTCTTCCATATTGGCAATGATCAGGTAATCTAGAGATGCATTCCTGACAATGAGGTTAATATTGTCATCTTATTCTATCATGACCAGGCCTGTGGTGGCCATTTCTTTGGTCAGAAAACCCCAGCGAAGATCCTCCAGTGTGGGTTCTTCTATCCCACAGTGTTCAAAGATGCACAAACTTATTGTAGGGCATGCGCTTGTTGTCAGACCCTTGACAACATGGACCCATGTGATATGATGCCCTTGAATCCAATCATTGTGTGCGAGATCTTTGAGATCTGGGCAATTGATTTTATGGGATCCTTTCCAGGATCTAATGGCTTCAAATATATTTTACTTGCTGTTGATTATGTCTCTAAATGGATCGAAGCCATCCCCACCAGAACAAGTGACCATAAAGTTGTTATTCGATTCATTCAAGAGAACATCTTTTCCAGATTTGTGGTTCCAAAAGCCATCATCAACGATGGCAGGTCTCATTTCGCAAATGTACACTTCCAGTCCTTGATGAAAAAGTACGGGGTGTCACATCGTATCTCGACTCCTTATCACCCCCAGACTAATGGATTGGCAGAACTGTCTAATCAGGAGATCAGGAAGATCCTTCAGGTCACTATTCAGCCTAACAAGATGCCTTGGTCTACCCACCTTCTAGAAGGCTTGTGGGCCTATAGGACTGCCCATAAGACCCAGTTAGGTATGTCACCCTTTAGACTTGTGTATGGGAAGGCATGTCACCTCCCTGTGGAAATGGAGCATAAAACCTACTGGGCAGTATGGAAGTGCAATCTAGATCTTGTGAAGGCTGGAATCCACCACCAATTGCAATTGAGCAAGATCGAGGAGTTACGCAATGACACGTATGAGAACTCGTGAATCTACAAAGAGTGGGTGAAAGCCTTCCATGATAGGCACATTACAAGAAAAACCTTCCATCCTAGTCAAAAAGTACTACTCTTTGATACCAAACTCAAGGTCTTCCCAGAAAACTCAGATCTAAATGGATTGGTTCATTTCTAGTGAGACAAGTATTTGGAAATGGAGCTGTCGAAATCAGTGAACTCAGCGTTGATTCTGAACCTTCTTTCATGAACGGTCAGAGACTCAAACCGTTCTTCAAACTTACCAACTCAAACTTGCTGCAGTATCTTTTGATCTCCATTATCCCTGAGCTTCATTGCACCCAACTGATGGCATTAAACTTAGCGCTTAACAGGAGGCAACCCGTCATCTTTTGAAAAATCTAAAATCTTTCTAGCATATCCTTTTTACTGAATACATATCGCACTTGAGGGTTCATCCATTAGAATAGCTGACTCCACCTTTGGTACATGTATCAAAACTTGAAATCATTCGCAACAGTCATTTTGACCCATTCACCACCCACCTGTTCTAATGTACGATCTGAATTGAACTCGAACCCACCTAATTTACAAAAAGGACATTGCAAATCGTAGGCATAGGGGGATATTAAAGTGCAAAATATTGTGAAATCAATGGCATGGAAGGGTTTCAAAGAAAAAGTAGAAAAGACAAAAGGAGAGGTCATTTTGAGCTAAATGAAAAAAAAGAGGGAAGGAAAAGAAAAGAAAGAAGACAAAGGAGCAAGTAAAACAAAAGAAGAGCCCCTTGAAACTGAATATGGAACCTACCTAACTTCTAGGTTGAATCAGATGATGAATTAAGACCTGGAAGGCTAAAGCTTAGGAAATTAGTGGTGGATACCGACCTTAGGCCTCTTGGATCTATTCTAGGGCTTAAACACTCAAGTATTTGTTAAGATCTGAATTAATCTTGAAGAGGTTGAGGAAAGTGCAAGGTTGATGTTGTAGGTCTAAGGCTTAGGGATTATTCGGCCACAGTGCTTGCCCTTTGGTTTGCGGGACTTGGTAACCTAGGCATGCAAAATACACACTTAGTCTGGTTCAGTGCACTTAATAAAGAAAAATTTGCCAAAAGTGTTCTGTTCTGAAAAGTCATCTCGAAGATCTAGATTAGGAGTGGTCGACAACACAAGTTGATTGGACGAGTTCCCATTGTGGAGAGGTGGGAAATTCCCCTCGAAGATGCGTAATAACATATCGTCTCCTCAGTGCTTGTCTCCTAGGATATCTAAATATCCTACCGGGGACATGTAAGCACCTTGTGTTGGTTTAGGAGCCATGGGTGGGATTATCCCAAAATGTCGATTGCCAAGGCCTAAATTTATTGATAGAATGCCATGGGTGGCACTATCTCGAAGTGTCGAAAGCCAAGGTTCTAGACTTGCCATCGGCAGTGTTATCCCGAAGCATCGATTACCAAGGATGCTTTGAGGATTGTTGGTGGGGACAAGGAATCCGATACAAGCCGTGTTTAGGGCAAATTCGAGGTTGGATTTAAAGAAAAGTAAAAAGAAAAGAGAGAAAACTCTCCAAATGAAAATCCATCTATCACTTTCTTACAAAACTGCATTGGCAAAATGAACCTAAACATATTACGTCTATGCATGAGTGCTTTAACCGCTGGGGTCAACGAACCTCTGGGAAATTTTTGCTTGCCTTAGAAACCTTCATAGCAGACTCAGGCTGAAGCTGTTCAGGTATGGATCTTGGCTGATACTTGAGTACCTCTAGGCCTATTGTTGGTATTCTGATATGATTTCTAGAGATGTAGCTTAGTAAGGCACCCTGATGGTTACATCCAACCTAGAGACTTGGTTTGATCCATAGAATGCTTGCCTAAGGGACTAGCAAAATCTAGGCATAGGGGTATGATGGGAATAGCATTATAGGCCCTAACTAGCCCATTTTAGTCTAGAAAAAATGATAAAAGCTCCTACATATTCATCTGAGGGTTATATCTCCACCATATTATGTTTTGAGAAGAGAACAAGAAATCAGGGTTAATTTTGTACTTTTAACAACAAATCATGAACACAAGATAACCAAGGGGTGTGTCAGGGGTAAATTAAAAGTTAAAGGAGCATTAAAGTCAAATAAGTGAGTTCTTGTAGACAAAAATGGGTTTTTGCGCATTTTGAGAATTAATGGTAACCTAAAACCCTAATTTCAGACCTGCTTAAATAACAGAGGTTCTAGTCAGGATAAATTCTATCTAAAAATTCTAAAATTCATGGAAAAATATTCCAAAAGGTTGGTACCCTTGATTTGACCATTGGAACCCATTTTGACCTATAACAGAGTCTAAGATAAAAAGTTACCTTAATTTGGGTTTCTATGCAAATTGCTTAGTTAAACTTGGCCACAACCAAAGTTTGACATCACCATCAGATTCCTTGGGTTCATATTAGGTTTTAACAAAAATTTGGGCCCAACCAGAGTCCATCCTGACCTAGTTTGCATTTTGGTCCTGTCTGACTCTTTCTCTCTCATCCATGCCCCTAACTTTCAAAATCTTTACAAATAGCCCCCAACTTCTCTTCATTTTCTTCAAATGGGTCCCTACCACCAAGGCAGGTGTGAACCCAAAGGAGCTGAGCTTCAATCATGGATTCCTCCTTGATTGCTTAGCCAATCCCTTCCAAAATTGGAAGGAAAGATCTTGAGAAAGTCCTAAATCATCTAAACCTAATTCTAGATCCCAAATCTCGTCAAAGAGCTCACGCGAATCCTTGATTTCCAAGGATCTTCTCCCTAAAAATCTAAGCCTCTGAAGCTTCTTTCCAAGCTTGGAAGCTTACTTGAAGCTCTATAAAAGCTTCTGTATCGCATAACCATGCTCCTTAGCAAGTTTTGGTCAAAGAAACTTGTCTTTCTTCCCACTCCGGCCACCTCTGCACCTTGCTCCGGTGACCCCTCTCCATCCTCCTCTTTCGACCGTCCAACAATCAAATTGGATGACCCTCTGCCTTCCTCTGCCTCCTCCACATCTCTCCAGCCAAAGAGGGATTGCTTCCTGCCTCTTCGTCACCGCCACATCACCGGAGTTGCTCATCTTCTTCGGCTTTGACTCTCCAACGCTGGTGCTCTCTGACCACCCCCTTCACTTCTAAGTCACTCTATCTCTCCCTTACTCCCTCTACTTCCTTTCCCAATACTCACAACACCCTCAAACCGACGATATCACCCGCTACACCACCATCATTCTCCACTCCGCTGATAGTCTAGCGAAGCATCCCCGATGCCACACACCACCAAACAGCCCTGCACCAATTTCGCAAGCTTTGCTGCACCACCCTCTACAAAAACCCTCAAACAATTTGGGCTTTCAACCACCAAAATGCCACACCGACCACCGACACCTGCACACACCTTCCTCGCGGTCGTCAAGCCTCCTAACGACACCACACACCACTGCCACCAATGCACTCACCGCACACTGGTGAAGCTTCTGAGTGTGATTGATGTGGCCTCAAGGTCATGTTCTTGCTTGCAGGTACTTCACCGAACCTCCGTCACCACCTCGACTCCTCCGACCTTGTCTGCAGTCCTCTGACCACTAGACCTCAAGGCAACTTCCCCAGGCACAAACTTCCTTCAAGAGCGTCTCTAGGTTACCAATTGGAGCCTTCATCCGCAGTTGCTGCTCCAATCGAAGCCCTCATCTTCTAGCTACATATGATGAAGGACTGTGGGACATTTAGTCCCCCATCGTAGAGTTTGCAGCTAAGTGAGTGAGATAATAGGAATTCCTCACCCTCGTTCTTTGCCCAAGAACATAGGGGTTGGGACCCCTTCACCCTTGCACTCGCTTACTTGAGCCCACTCCTCACTTGCAACCCATGCCTGCAAGCCTGGACACTGTTCTGGACCCATTTACCCAGCCATTTACCCGATTACTGTTGGGCCTTAGAGAGAAAGAAGAGAAGGAAAGAAAGAGAGAGAGTAAGGGGTTTGCCCTCTATTGCATTCTCTACACTTAGCGATTTGTGGAGGCCTTTACTTCTAAGCTGTGCTGTGCTGTGGTTGCCTCTCCTCTTGAGGCATGAAGGAAGAAAGAGGAAGATGAGGCCTTTACCTCTATTTTGTTGAAGCTGATCCCTCTTAGCGTTTAAGGCATTTGAAGGCCTTGTGCATTGATTTGATATCTGCTGGTGCCTTAGTTCTGTTGAGATATTCATCTGGTTGATGTGGGTTATTTGATTGACAATTACTGTTGATATATTTGAAATATTTGAGCTTAACTTCAAAGGGTTAATTGTTGTTTCAAATCACCATTTTAAGTCATTCTTTTTGCACTAAGATACCTGGTTTCATCTATATATCATTTTGAGTTGTTCTGAATAAAGTTTTTATTATGATTACTTATATTTCTTGTGATCGGTGAGATTAAATTGCTATTATTTCTCCCTATGTTCTACCTCTGACTCTCCTTTGATTCTGAGTTATAAATTTAAATGATTTGAGCACATTTGTCCTATACTAGGATACCTTTTCTTAACAAATGACGAATTCACTTAAACACTACCTGGATTCCTTCTGCACCTCATCCCCAACGTCTAGCACCTCATCTCCTCCATTCAAGCTGCCACCAAGCGCCGCTGTCTCGCCAAACATCCGCTTTAGGAGATTCCTTCTCATCTTCATTCTCTTGATATTTTGTTTAGCATATTTCTGCTTAGTGAAATTGTAATAAACTCTGTTCTCAATATATCAGTTTCATTTCTTTATATTTAGTTTTAGACTAGCCTAGCTTGCTATTTGTGTTGATATTCTACTCTCTTTATTCAAGTAGCTAGTGTTATCTTAAAATACCAAAAAAGAACATAACCCTAAAAATACAAACAAAAAACAAAGTGAAGTGAGGATTTCAAGAAACAAATGTCGCCACCCTATGTTCGACCTGGGACTCCCTTTCGAGTTTCGGTAAATTTTATTTGATAGCGAGTTTTGCAATTGCGACAGTGGGTTTCTCGAAACCCTAACTTTTCTTCACGTACGAAATCACCTTCATCATTTTGGTGCTGTTGCTAGGGAGGCAACTCTCTTTGGTTTTTATTGCATTTTTCGCTGTACTTAACTTTTTAGCTCACTTTGCTCCTTTCTTTCTGTGATTATAGGTACCCTTCTGATTGCACAGCAATTCACACCTGTAATTTGGCCATCTTATGTTATTTCCTAACCTTATGCATTTAGATTAGGTATTCATTGATGCATTATGTAAGTATTCGCATTTGTGCATTTTATGGAGAGGAAGATAGAGAGAGATTGAGCATCCATTTCATGCATTTTATCCATCCCATTTCCACCTCATTCCCATTTAAATTCTACCACTTATTTACCTAATAACAACCTAAACACAATCTACATTAATTCGTAAAACCTCAAGTACCCACTTGCAAAAATCGCACAAGAAAAGCTCCTAATGGCCACCACCTCACCTGCCAACCTCATCCCTTCACACCTATATGACCTCCAACCCCATACCCATGCGCAGTGTCGGCCTTCACCTCCACCTTCAACCAGCCATTCCTTCCACCATCAAACTCACACACTCACGCACACAGCATCACATCAGCCAGCCATCTCCCTGATCTCCTCTCTCCCTCTATTCGCCTCCTCACACTCAGCACCATCTCATAAGTTGAGAGGGACGTTGAGAATAAAGGAGTTCTCTCCTGTGCCTGCATCCACCACAGTGAGAGAGCACCACTGTCTAGCTCATTGAGAGTAGGTAGACATGGTGTTTCTATCTGTCTTGTTTGATATTTTGTTTTCTTTTTTTGCTTTGCTTTGTTTTCATTGTAGCGCCATTGTCGCAGGAGCAAGCTCTAAAGATGCTTTGCTAAAGCCCTCACCACCTTATGCCTCAACATCCCTCTTAGCGCCTGCACACACTTCTCGTCGTGCAGAACCACCTCCTCGCCTGCCTACACATAGCACCTGTGCGTGCAACAACTAGTGACCACGTGAGCCAACTGGTTGCCTTTTTGCCCTTGTACTGTAGCCACGACCTCATGTAGCTACAATGTCGCAACCGGACATTCCTTACTTATCCGATGGCGTGCCCTCTCTCTCCTTGCACCTTACCCACTCCAGTCGATTGCAGCCATTGTTCCCCCCTCACGCAGCTATAGTGCTGCAGTGCTTGTGAGCATTTCACCACCACCACATGCCTTTGCGCCTCCAACGCCCGCAGCAACTCCTCATCCCTACGTCTGTGCGCAAGCCTCATGCACCTGTGCCGCACTCACCGCACACCCCCTTGTCAGACGACTTACCCACTCACTCTCTCGCAGACACACACAAACACACTCATACACACATGCACACACACCCATACATACATAAATACACATATATTCAGGCACACATACACGCCCGTATACACACACACACCTGCATATATATATATTTATATACATATATAGTTACTATATATATATATACCTTCATACTTATATATGTATATTTATATACATATATATATCTATAGATATATACTTATAGATAGTTTTATATATATACATATATACATATATATTTACATATATATATAGATATATTATTATACACTTTTATACATATATTCCTCTTATATATATAGACACACACATCTTCCCACTCACAATGCCACACACCCACCCCATTTCCGTGCATTATATCGCGGGTATATTCACACCAATTGTATATATATACCTGATAATCACGCACATCAATCCTTCTTCCCACACTTCCACACGTGACACGTAGCTAGGTTAATCCCATCTTTTTAGAAGATGGTTAACCTAGCATTGTGCTACATTCCTATTGTATCCTAGGTTCAATATGTGACTATCCTATTATTTATTATATAGTTATATATACATATGTACATATATATCTTTATCATATATATATATTCTACATATAAATAAGCTAAGTATTTCAATTCCACATTTTCATTTTCTTTTATATTTGAATTTATTTTATTGCTTAAGAAAAGACAAAATACATATATATAATAGATAAGATAATTGTTGACTTGCAGGTGCAAAGTTTCGTGTGTGGCAAGATCGGATTCAACTATTTTGGATGTAGTCAAGGACCTTTTTGGGGGTGTGCCTCAAGGACAAGAATATCCTAAAAAAATCTAAAATCAAGAAAACCCAAAAATATAATAAGCAAGAGGAATTGATGCGAGTTTAGGAAGTGCAAAGAAACTAATTAATTCCAAACCTGCCTCCCTGAGTTCGACCCTAGCCTAAAAGTGACAATATTAAAATCTGATTTAGCCAGGATAAAAAATTTTTGATAAACGAGTGTAGAATCGCTTGTAGGTTAACCACTTCAACTATATACAATTCGATGCTAATTTCACCAAATTAAATAACCCTACTCACGATTTAACACCTTTCAAGGCAAGCCAAAGTAGATAGATCAAAGTAAAGTGCGGTTAGAAGGTTTTGTAAGTGTATCGCCCCACCCATCCACTAGATTTACATTTCATCACCTAATAACTCAAACTCAAATCAACCTAGGTGCTTTTATAAACCCTAGGATAGATTTGACTATTTATGTCACTTCACCTCACCTCACCCACCCACATAAATTCAAACAAACAAAAAAATACTCTTCTCTTGTGGGATTCAATTAAAGAGACACACTTAACACCCATAAATTCTCATCCTAAGACGCACAATCACTTTGATTCTACCACTTAATCGAGATTCTGACTTGTGGACCCAGTACACTCAAACTCAACTCACACATAAGTAAGTAGAAATTTAATTAGGTTAAACATCCTTGTGCACCTGAATCAATAGGCCAATTGCTTGAACTGTTTGGGCTGTACCACTGAAGATAAAAGTGATTCATCAGTAGCTTGCCCCATAGGGTTGATTTTTAGGGCTGAACTAGGCACTCCACATTTTTTCTGACTTTCAAAGGAATATATCATCACTGATGCTTGCAAAACTTGGAATGTTCTACTAAACCTGATTAAATGAACCTAAAGATTAACCCTAAAAGGCACATCATCAAATAACCTTGTTTGCAAACCCTGGTTGTGCATGCACACACATATTAACTGATCATTAAGGGCACAGCCCATCTAACAAGCCTATCACATTCCAAGAGCACAATCATCCCAAGCCTAATTAAAGCTGAGTAGACATTGGCCTTAAGGATTAACTCTTTCTTTGGAACTCCAACTGAGAATTTTTTTTGATTAATCTGCTTCTACTGGTCCATCTGATGTCTACCTAGGGGAGTAGTGTTAAACGATCGCGGTTGGGGGGATCAAAGGAATCGGAGGTGCAAGCCAAAGGAAGAACCTTCTCCCGAACCCCATGATGTAAACACGTTTACACTACTTAAGATGTCTATTTATGCATGTTCTTAAGCATAGAATTGCATTTCATACTATAAATATTTCATAACATGCATCATCTTGCATTTAGATTAGTTTGAATAAAATGGAGGTTAATTGTCTCCTTTTATATTCAGGGACAAGGCAAACTTTTTATTGGGGCCTCGGATCGAAGATCCAACCGTACAGATGCGATTAGGGTGACGATTGGAGTTCAACGACTCCAAGATTGCCCTAATCAGACATCTGTAGCATCAGATAGAGATCGGGGAACCCTAGAAGATCAAGGGTCAAGATGGTCTGAATCCGCACTTCAAATGCCAAATCCAACCTTACGGATAGATTCGGATCGACGATCGCAGCCTAATGGTGCAAAAATCGATTCAATCTGACAACCGTGGCACCATCTACATCATTTAGAAGATGGACGGCTAAGATGGAGCCACGTGGAGCCATCTCGGTTGCCCAATCGACCGCTCTCAACTTCTGAAGACGCTAGCAACCACGAATCTCCACCATTAGATCAAGATCCAACAGTTGAGATTGCATCCCAACCGGCATGCCCATCCTCTGAAGCTGCACTTGAAGAGCCGCCTTAACCGTTGGATCTCAATCCAACGGTCCTAATCGCATGCTCACGAATTCATCTCCGCGACACAAGTACCGCTGTAGCACAGCGGGTGAATGCGTTTGCGCGATGCAGCATCGCACATTCGATTCCTCACGACTGGCTGCTAAGGGTGTGGGCGAGCGGGCTCCGCGACCGCTCGATCGCGATCGAGCGGCTGCGGGCGCTCAATCCAGCCCACGTGCTATTGCACGCTCGCACCTCATGCGAGATCACACACGGCGTTGCGCGTAGAGGAGGCACTGTGAGGGGCGAGTTAAGCTGTCCGATCTCACGATCAGACGACTAAGATCAACAGAACGTGGAAAGGCATTGAGCGAGAGGAGGCGAGCGGGCGTGCGCGCGCTGCCCCGCTACGCCCACGATGGGGCTTTAGCGATGGTTTTATCCGTCACTAAAGACCTTTGATTTAATGTTTTTTAAATTAAAATGACCAAATTGCCCTCACTCCTTGCAACTATTAAAGGAGACCCCCTCCACACAAAATTCTCATCCCTTCCTTCTCTTCTCTCCCTCTCCAAAGCTCAAGAGAAGCTTGTCCCACACCCAGGATGCTTATCAAGATATAAAGTAAAATTTTTGTCGCCCCTTTTGGAAGTGGATCTCGCGACGATGACGATGTGCTGCCCCGTTCCCACTCTTCCCACTTCATCCTCCTTCGTCCTACTCTGTTCCCCATCTTCCAAGCATCGTCCTGTCCGGCTCATCCTCCAAGCGACCATCGAGGAGGATATCTCTCTCCCCATTCTTTTTACTGCTTTCTAGAGTAGATTTACTGCTTTCTAGTGTAATCATTTTTCTACTTTCTAGTCGTATTGTTTAGTGTAACGAGCAATCACTTTTATAATGAATTCCATGTTCATTCTACATCTCTTTTTGGTTTTTGTTTATAATATTCTCTCTCTCTCTCTTTCTCTTCTATTTAATGTAAATCGATAGATAGTTTCTAGTCAATTAATTTACTTCATGACAAATAAATCAAATGCATATTTTTCAATCAAACATCTACCTCCCTGAGCTCAACTCGGGATTTCTATTCCGATATAAATTTTATTTGTTGAACACGAGTTCTTCGCTTTCATACTACGACGATAGGTTTTTCAAAACTAAATATGTTAGCATAGCAACTCGTAGCTTCAACATTTTGGCGTCGTTGCCGGGGAGGCGACACAATTTGATTTTTTTTGTGTTTTTCAACTTATGAATCATTTACCTCACTTCTCTCCTTTCTTATTGTGATTGCAGGTACTCTTTTGAGGCGAGCAAAAGCAGTAGATTGGAGTAAAGTGCTATTGAAGGTTCTGTAAGTTATCCCCCACCTCCCACCCATTAGTTTTCATTTCACCACATAATAATACAAACATCAATCAACCTAGGTGTTCTTATAAACTCTAAGGTTAGTTTTGTTTGTTTGTTTGACACCCATACCCGCCTTAACCTCCACATTTAAAAAGAAAAATAAAAAAAATCTCACAGAGGTACACAACCTCATCTGATTTTCAAACTCAACTGGTAAACCGATCTTTGGAACCGGTACACACATTTAAATACATAATTGAGCAGAAATCAGATTAGGTAATCACTTGTGTGCCTAATTAAGTGGTGCAACAGGCCAATTGTTTGAATTGATTGGGCCGCACCACTTCAATTAAAATCAACTCATCAAGTAGTTGCCAAATAGGTTCAACTCTTAGCAATTTACCAGGCACTCTACATTCTTTTAAGTTTCAAAGGAAAACATCTTCACCTATGCTTGAAAACCTGGTGTGCCAACAAAACTTGTTTGAAAATACCTAAAAGTTGAATCCTAAAAGCTACTAAGTAAGATTTGAATCCTAAAATTCATCGCATCAAAAATAATCTTGCTTGAAAACTACTGGTTGTGCACGCACACATAAATCAATCAATCATTAAGGGCACAACCCAGATAAAGGACCCATCACATTCCAAAGCACATTCAAAACTAGCCCTAAATAAAATAGAGTAGACATTGGCCGTAAGGATTCGACTTGCTCTTTAGAGCCCAGAACGAGATTATTTTCGACTAGTCTGTTTCTACTGTTTAATCTGATGTCTAGCTATGGGAGCAGAATCAAACGATCGCGGCTGGGGGGTACACTAGGAATCGGAGGCACAAGTCAAAGGAAGAACCTTCTTCACAGTCCTTCCTTCTAACTGGTTGAATTGAATAGACAGAAGTAGATCAAATCGTTTCTCTATTTCAAGATAGGTTTTGGGAGTCTATAAGTCTTTAGGCTAGCTCACTTACGGATAGGTTTGATTGCTTGTATTGCAGGGCACCTTTCTTCCTCCCATTTATAATGAATCCTTCCACATATTATACGCATTCATGCTATTTCCCTCCTATTTTGAGTTATCCTCAACATGACGGTTATTCCAACTTGTACTGTAATCCACCATCAGTTAGTTGGGATAACTCGGATTGGGGATACAGTTCCAGACCTCCATGTTTAGGGTCTAACCCTGAACACTATAATTGTGATTTCTATCCTTCTCAGAGCCACATCGATTATAGATCGTCACCCTTTCATGGACACCCTAATATGATCTACAACTAAGAAGGATACATTGATTCTTACCCATCCTCTAATTACATTGCCTTTAGGTCATCACAACCTTTTGAACAATCTAAAATGACCTATTATCAGGAAGGGTATAATGAATCTCAATTTGTTAATTCCCCTGCATTGATCCCAAACCCAGGTTCAAGATAAGGTTTTAGCTAACTTGAGGAATATCATACAATCCTTGGAAGTTCAGCCAACACCTTGCATTGAAAGATTGGAGCCCCTGATTGAAATGATTCATGATTTGAACAAGTATTTGTTGGATTGGCTCCAGGATGTTAAAGATAAGAACCCAGGTGAGTTTCTACTTGGGAAGTTAGCAAAATTGAGGATGAGATTTGTGGCTGCTTTAGTTCATTCGTGGGATGATTCCTAGGATGAACTCCCTTTAGAAGAGCTAATGTCAGAACCTGCTTGGGCACCTATTGGGGGGGACACGTGTTACGAGGTTGACCAGATTGAATTAGAGCAACCAATTAAGGATGATCTGATTTCTTCACCTGAGATCCCTGAGCCGGGGTACAAGGAAACGTATGTCTCCATGGATCAGAAAGTGACAGATGATTTTGGGACATACATTAATACGGATCTTGATTTCTTTGATTCTGATGGTGAAGATTTAATTTGCAAAGTCTCACACGAGTTTACAGAATATGATTTTTGTGAGACGATTGGGCCTGAGGAATCTGAAAGATCATTTGATAACCTAATAACTGAGGAAACTAATTTTATTGGGGCTCACATTACGGATCCAGAATCGCATTTTCTGGAGGCTTCAATCAAATGTCCTAATTGTCAGTTACACCCCATTGAGCTTACCGATTATTCTATTTTTGAGATAACTAGACCCAAGTCAATTCTGATTCAGCCACATCTTTTAGACTTGGAGATTTCAGATGGGGTGATTAATAAGCAAGAGGTCCCGAAACTTGACATTATGAATGAGGAGAATAGAAGCTGGGAAATTCTGATTTGGGAAGCAAACTTTGGAGGAAATAGAAGACTAAGTCTAAGGGTTCCAATTCATCTGAAGCCATCAAACCAGGACCCTTACGACATTTGTTCTAAGGATGTCCAACACAAGCACACATTCATTGATTATCATTTAGAGCTTGAATTCTCTGTAACCCGACTTTTTGGTCTTGGGTTGCATCCTCATAAATCACAAGTCCGACCCCGCTTGCATACTGATTTTAGGTTTTGGGTAATTTTTATCCAGAACCTGAGATATTCTCGATTATGGGGTATGGGTCTGCACCACAATCTGGTCCACATCTGTGGACATCTGCTGGCAGGTCAGAGGTTTCTTCTCTTTACTCTGATTTTGACCTGCACCTATGAATTCTTTATTTCTCTTCTTTGTATAGTGTGCCTAGCTGAAGACACTAAATTTAGCACGTATACAGTTCTTTTTAGTTTTTATCTCGGAACAAATCCAACATTCATGCAATTCAGGTGCTTTCTACTCTATTCCACTCTATTTATGTCTTTTTAATACAATGAGGACATTGCATTAGATAGGCATGGGGGGGTGGATATTCATCTCTGAATTTATTCGTCAGCTCCATAGATTTATTTTATTTTCTTTTATTTATATTAAAAAAAATTTGAAATTACAAAAGAGAACTTGGGTTTAAGAAAAATTTTCAATCTTAGGAAATACTACATTATGATCTGAACATAAAGACCCTTCAGGTCTTTGGACTTAATCAGCCCGTGTATCCATTAAAATGTGGATTTGCTTTTCAAGTCCTCGCCATCTTAATTCTATCGTAATTGGAGTAAATAAGTTTGGGTGATAAGTACACAACTTATCAACTTGCCCTCTGATTTGAGGGAATTTTGAGTTTTAAGCATCTACACATTATCTTGTCACTGACTCGTTCGACAATTTTAATGGAAATTGGGTAGCTAATGAACCATCTAGGGTGATATGGCTGACAAGTTATCGTGAGTAACAGCCCATAGGTAGGTTGTACAGAGCTCAGTCACTGGACCTTCCTCTTATTGCTGCCTTTAGGTAAATCTTAGACTAAGGAAAAAAATAGAGTCAAAAAGAAAAGAAAAAGAAAAGAAGAAAAGAAAATAAAATAAAAATAAGCCACACTTCACCGCATGAGTATGGCTGGCAAGTTGTCAGTGGTAACAACTCATCAACCGGTTGTCCAGAGCCCAGCTCAATAAATGCACTGAAAATTCCCAAAACACTTAGGAAGAAGCGGAGTAGAATAAACTGGGGAGATATACACTGGATTCACCCTTGTGTTGACCCCGTAAAAATAAAATTACGGAGAAAGCTACCGGTTGTTAAGATACACCTTTAGGCAGAATTCTCTTTTTAAGGTCAACTAGAGGCGTAGAAATCCAAAGACCGTTTTTACTGTCGATCAACGAGTCTATCACATTCACAATAAGATGCTTAGAACTTAGGGTTCTCATCAAATTTTGGGTGAGTTGAATGGTCGTAGAAAGCCACTCAAACCTTAAAACTCGAAAATCCAAAAAATTAGAAAAGAAGAAAAAGAGAAAAAGAAAATTTTCTTTGAATAAGGTGAGGGCTTGAGCTGGTCTACATTTTGGCAGATACTCAGACACTGTTATGTCTTTGAAAGTTCAGATCCTAAGTAAATATTTTCTTAATGATTGAAAATAACTTATGCCCAAATAATCCAACCTAATTCTTTTATAAATAGCATATAGTTTTTGCTAGGGACTAGCAAAAGATAGGCATGGGGGTATGATGTAAACATGTTTACACTACCTAAGATGTCTATTTATGCATGTTCTTAAGCATAGAATTGCATTGCATATGATAAATATTGCATAACATGCATCATCTTGCATTTAGATTAGTTTGAATAAAATGGATGTTAGTTGTTTCCTTTTATGTTCAGGGATAGGGCAAACTTTTTATCGGGGCCTCGGATAGAAGATCCAACCATACAGATGTGATCAGGGGGACGATTGGAGTTCAACGACTCCAAGATAGCCCTAATCAGACATCTGTAGCATCAGATAGAAACCGAGGAACCCTAGAAGATCAAGGGCTAAGATGGTGTGAATCTACACTTCAAACGACAAATCCGATCACATGGATGGATTCAGATTGACGATCGCAGCCTAACGGCGTGAAAATTGAATCAATCCGACAACCGTGGCACCATCTTCATCATCGAGAAGATGCACGACCAAGTTGGTGCCACGTGGTGCCATCTCGGTCTCCCAATCGATCGCCTCAACTTCTAAAGATGCTAGCAACCACGAATCTCTGCCGTTGGATCAAGATCCAATGGCTGAGATTGCATCCCAACTGGTGAGCCCATCCTCTGAAGCCGCACCTAAAGAGCCGCCTTGACCGTTGGATCTCAATCCAATGGTCTTGATCGCATGCGCACGAATTCATCTCCGCGACACAAGCGCCTCTGTAGCGCAGTGGGTGAATGCGTTTGCTTGACGCAACATCGTGCATTCGATTCCTCGCGAGCGGCTACTGGGGGCGTGGGTGAGTGGGCTCTGTGACTGCCCGATCGCGATCGAGCGGCTGCCGGGGCTCAATCTAGTCCACGCGCTATTGCACGCTCACACCTCACTCGAGATCGCACGCAGGCATTGCGTGCAGAGGTGGCGCTGCGAGGGGCGAGTTAAGCCGTTCGATTAGCAGAATGTGGAAAGGCGTTGAGTGAGAGGAGGCGAGCGGGCATGCACGTGTCACCCCACTACACCCACAATGGGGCTTTAGCGATGGTTTTATCCGTCACTAAAGACCCTTGATTTAATGTTTTTGAAATTAAAATGACCAAATTACCCTCACTCCTTACAACTATAAAAGGAGACCCCCTCCATATGAAATTCCCATCCCTTCCTTCTCTTCTCTCCCTCTCCAAAGCTCAAGAGAAGCTTGTCCCACACATGGGATGCTTCTCATGAGATAAAGTCAAATTTACGTTCCCCTTTCGGAAGCGGATCCTGCGACGACGACTATGTGCTGCCCCGTTCCCATTCTTCCCGCTTCATCTTGCTCCGTTCCCTGTCTTCCAGGTGTCGTCCTATTCGGCTTGTCCTCCAAGCTACCGTCGAGGAGGATATCTCTCTCCCCATTCTTTTTACTGCTTAGAGTAGATTTACTACTTTCTAGTGTAATCATTTTCCCACTTTCTAGTCATAATGTTTAGTGTAATGAGCAATCCCTTTTATAATGAATTCCATGTTCATTCTACATCTCTTTTTGGTTTTTATTTGTAATATTCTCTCTTTCTCTTCTATTTAGTGTAAATAGATAGATAGTTTCTAGTCAATTAATTTACTTGATGACAAATAAATCAAACGCATATTTTTAAATTAAACATCCGCCTCCTTGAGTTCGACCCAGGATTTCTACTCCGGTATAAATTTTATTTGTTGAACATGAGTTCTTCGCTTTCATACTACGACGACAGCTTTTTCAAAACCAAATACATTAGCGTAGCAAATTGTAGCTTCAACACCCCTCCCTCTAACAGTTGGATTGACTGGATAGAAGTAGATCAAATCATTTCTTTCATCTCAAGATGGGTCTTGGGAGTCTGTAGGTCTTTAGCCTACCTGTTGTAGTGGAAAATCTACGCAAAAAGGTTTGAGTTTGGAAAGCCCGTTGCTGTAATGTGATTTTCAAGAAAAATCATAAACAAATAATTTAACCGAAACTCAAAAGGAATTCCGGGTAGAACAAAGGGAGGCGAACGTTTAATTAAAAATTACATTCATTTTGTTGTCATGAAGTAGATTAGCTAGTTGAATTAATTCTACACTAGCTATCTACTTAAAGAATAATTAATAGAAGAGAGAGAAAAGAATGATACAAATAAAGAAAAATAGAGAGATAATGAATAGGAATTGCATAACCACAATATCATGTCTATTACAACTAGCCACTACAGTAGAAATCCAAAAATCTACACTAGAAAGTAGTAAAAGAGAAGGTAGAGAGAAGTTATCTTCCTCGATGGCTGCTTGGAGGACGAGCCACGTTGACGGAGTGCTCAAAAGAATGTAGTGAGATGCGGGATGAAGGAGAACGATAACGGACGATGGAGAACGGAGTAGGGTGACATCACAGCGGGATTCGCTTCTCGAATGGTGGTGAGAAGACAACTGCGGGATGCTCCACGAAGGTGGTGAGAAGGTGGAAAATTTTTAATTTTAACTCTAATGGAGCATCCTAGGTTTGGGACAAGCTCGTAGAGCTTTTGAGGGGGTGAGAGAAGAGAGGAAGGGATGAGAAATTCGAGTGGAAGGGGAATCCTTTTATAGTTGAAGGGATTGAAGGCAATTATGTCATTTTATGCTCTAAAACATTAATTTAGGGTCTTTAGTGATGAATTTAATCGTCACTAAAGACCAGAATGTGGGCTTATTGCATGCGTATGCCATGCCTCCTCTCCCCTCGCACTCAATGCATGTACGCGTTTGCGCGATCGGATAGCCTAAAATGTGCACTTCTCCTTTTCACTTATCATGCACTTGTGCGTGCGATGGCACATGTAGCACCGCGTTAGATCACATGCTCGTGCTCCTCACATTTGGGTGCACCACGTCACCTATTCTCCACCGGCCAATCTCCATCCAATGGGCAAATTGTCCCTAGACGATCCTCGTGTAGCTAATTTGAGGTGAGCAGGGATCGAACCTATGCCCTCCCCTCGCGTGTGAAGCACTCAACCGCTGCACTGCGGCTGCCACTTTATCACATTTTCATCTCCTTCACATGTTTTCTTAACCATTGGATCTCAATCCAATGATCAAGATCTTCCCTTGAGCTCTCTTCTTAGATATGGGTAGGCACGGCTAGGATGGTTCTTAGCCATTGGATTGGGATCCAACGGCTAATATGCTTTAGCCATCATATGAAGAGGTGCTGCAGTAGGCTTGGGTTAGTGTTGGGCAGTTAGGATGGTGCCATGTCACACCATACTCGTCGTCCATCTTCTCTAACTTGTAGATGGTGCTACAGATGTCGAATTAGATCGATTTTCGTGTCGTTGGACTACGATCGTTGATTCGAACCCATCCATGCGATTAGATTTGTCATCTGAAGTACTGATTTACACCACCTTGTCCTTTGACCTCTGATCTTTCTCGTACTGAGCTCCAATCGTCGGCCTGATCAAATCCATACGGTTGGATCTTCAAATCGAGGCCCTGATATGATATTTCCCTATTACCTGACAACAAAAGGAGAAAATTAACCTAAACTTTATACAATCTAACCTAAATGCAAGATGGTGCATGTTATGCAATATTTATAATGTATAATGCAACTATATGTCAATGAACATGCAAAAATAGACAATTTATGCTGTATAAATGTGTTTACATCACACCACCATGCCTATTTTTTGCTAGTCCCTAGCAAAACAACATGCTATTTATAATAGAATTAGAATTAGATTTCTTGGGCAAAAGATTTTTTCAACACTTAGGGATTCAACTAAGACCTGAACTATAAAGACACAACAACGCTCAGTGTTTGCCAAAATGTAGACCACCTTAAGCCCTCACTTTATTCAAAGAAAGATCCTTTTCTTTCCTTCTTTTCTAACTTTTTTTTTTTAGATTTTTGAGTTTAGGGTTTTGAAGCAACTTTCTACGACCACTCAAACCACCCAAGACTCGATGAGAACTCTAAGTTCTAAGCATCTTTTCATGAATGTGATCGACTCATTGATCAGCAATCAGAATAAACTTTGGGTTTCTACACCCCTTGGTGACCTTAAAAGAAAAAATTCTACCTAAAGGTGTATCTATCCGACCTATAGCTTTCTCCTTACTTTTATTTTTACGGGGTCAACACAAGGGTGAACATAGTGTATATCTCCACAGCATATTCTACTTCACTTCTTCCTAAGTGTTTAGGAATTATACATGCATTTCTTGAGCTGGGATCTGGATAACCTACCAATGGGTTGTTACCCGCGATAACTTACCAACCAAACTCGTTCGATGAAGTGTGGCTTTTTTTTTTTTTCTTTTGTTTTCTCCTTTTCTATTTCTTTTCCTTTTCTTCTTGGATATTTTTTTTTTCTTTAAGTAGGTGGCTTCCTTGATCTAAGATTTACCCAAAGGTAGCAGGAAAAGAATGGTCTTGTGACTGGGCTCTAGACAACTGACCAATGGGCTATTACCCACGATAACTTGCCAGCCATACCACCCTAGAAGGTTCATTAGCTACCCAATTTCCGTAAAAATTTTCGAACAACGCGTCAATGCGAAAAGTGTGTAGATGCTTAGACTTAAAGTTCCCTAAAATTAGAGGGCAGGTTGATAAGTCATGTACTTATCACCCCAACTTATTTAATCAAATTAGAAATATATTCAGACTGGTGAGGACTCAAGAAACAAATCCACATTTTAGTGGACACTCGGGCGGATTATGCCCGAAGACCTGAAGGGTCTTAGTGTTCAAGTCATACAGTTTTATTCTCTAAGATTGAAAATTTTCTAAAGCCCAAGTTCTCTTTCCTAATTGCATATTTTTTTTAATAAATAAAAATAAAACAAAAGAAATCTATGGAGCTAACAAAATAATTCGGAGTTGAATATCCATCCCCCATGCCTATCTAATGCAATGTCCTCATTGAATTATAAAGATATGAAAGAGTGTAGTAGAGTAGAAAGCACCTGAATTGCATGAATAACAGGTCATCTTCGAGATGAAAAGAAATTGTATACATGCTGACTTTAGTGCCTTTAGCTAGGCACCCTATAAAAAGAAGAAATAAAGAATTCACAAGTGCAGGTCAGAATCAGGATAAAAAGATTCACCTCAGGACCTGCCAGTAGATGTCCACAGATGTGGACCAGATTGTGGTGCAGACCCATACCCTATGGTCGAGTATATCTAAGGTTCTGGATAAAAATTACCCAGAACCTGAGATCAGTATGCAAGCGAGGTCGGGCCTATGATTTATGAGGATGCAACCCAAGTCCACAAAGTCGGATAACAGAGAAATCAAGCTCAAAAGGATAATCAATGAATTTATGCTTAGCTTGGACATCCTCTGAGTCAAAAATGTCATAAGGGTCATGGTAGAAGGTTAGTGGTTTTAGACAAATAGGCACCCATGAACTCAATCTTCTGCTTCCTCCGGAATTGGCTTCCTAAATCTTCATTTTCCAACTCCTATCTTCCACAATCTGAACTTCAGATTCTAGGACCTCTTGCATGATAATCACCCCATTTAAAATTTCCAAGTCCAAGATTGATGGTTGAATCAAAATTGACTTGGATCTAGTGATATCAAAATCAAAATCATCAATATGCTCAATGGGGTGTGATTGAGGAATGGGGCTTTGAATTGAATCCTTAATAATAGGATCTGAATCCGCTATGCAGGCCCCAACAGGATCAAATTCCTTAATTTTAGGGCCATCAAATGATTCATCGAATTCCTTAAGCCGGTCATCTCACTGAAATCATGTGCTGTAAACTCAAGTGAGACTTCACATAATGATTCTTCACCTTCAGAATCAAAGAATTCTAAATTCGCATTAATGTATGTCTCAAAATCATCAATCACTTTTTGTTCCATGGAGACATACATTTCCTCGTACCCCAGCTTAGGGATCTCAGGTGAGGAAATCAGTTCATCCTTATTTAATTGCTCTAGAATAACCTGTCAACCCTGGTCTCGTAAAACATGTCCCCTTATAGGTGCCTAAGCGGATTTTGACATCGGCCCTCCTGTCAGGGGTTTTCCTGGGAATCCTCCCAAGATTGGACTAGAGCAATCACAAATCTCATGCTCAATTTCAATAACTTCCTAAGTAAAAACTCACCTGGGTCCTTATACTTAACATCCTGGAGCCAATCTAGCAAATACTTGCTAAGATTGTCAATCATTTCAATTAGAGGCTCCAATTCTTCAGGGCAAGATGTTGGTTGAGCTTCTAAAGATTGTATGGTATTCCTTAATTTAGCCAACACCTTATCATGGACCTGGTTAACCTAAACCAAATGGTTTGGTTCAGGGTTGGGTAGGTTTGGGTTTAGTGTTGAGGAGTCAACGAATTGAGGTTCTTAACACCGCCCCTGATAATAAGTCATTTCGGGTTGTCCATAAGGAGGTGATGACCTATATGTAGTGTAATCTGGGGAAGGGTAAGGATCAACATATCCTTCATGATTATAGGTCACACTAGGTTGTCCAAATGAGGGTGGTGATCTATAATCGATGTAGCTTGGAGAAGGATAAGAATCATGATCATGGTGTCCAAGGTTAGACCCTGAACACGGAGGTTTGGAACTGTATCCCCAATCAGGATTATCCCAACTAGAAGATGGACGAGAATAGGTTTGGTTGGAATAATAATCATTTTGGGAAAGTAATGGTTGGAGGGTGGAAGTGCAAATAGGATGTGGAAGGATCCATAGCAGAACAGGAAGAAGGAAGGTGCCTTAGAATACAAACAATCAGAACTATCCTTAATGGGGCAAGCCTAAAGACCTACAGGTTCCCAAAACCATCTTGAGATGAAGAAACGATTTGATCTACTTCTTTCAAGTCAATCCAACCAATTAGTGGGAGGGGCTAGGGAGAAGGTTCTTCCCTTGGTTTTTGCCTCAGGTTCCTTTGATACACCCCAACCACGATCGTTTGATTTTGCTCCCCTAGCTAGACATCAGATTGGATAGTAGAAGCAAACTAATCGAAAATAATCTAGATCTAGGTTCTGAGGATCGAGTCTAATCCTTAAGGCCAACGTTGAATCTATTTTAATTAGGGTTAGGTTTGAATGTGCTTTGAAATGTGATGGGTCGTTAAAATGGGTTGTGCCCTTAATGATTGATTGAATATGTGTGAGTTTATGCACAACCAGTGATTTTCAAGCATGTTTATTTTTGGATGTGGTGAATTTTAGGGTTTAAATCTTGCTTAGTAGCTTTTAGGATTCAACTTTAGATGTATTCAATCAAGTTCAGTTGGCACGCCATGTTTTGAAAGCACAAGTGAAGATGTGTTTCCTTAAAACTTAAAAGAATGTGGAGTGCCTGGTAAATCCCTAAAAGTTGAACTTATGTGGCAGCTACTTGATGAGTTGTTTTTAGCTAAAGTGGTGCAGCCCAAACAACTCAAACAATTAGCTTAATGTACCAGTTAATTATGAACAGAAATGATTACCTAATCTTATTTCTACTCAATTATGCGTTGATGTGTGTACCCGTCATAATAATCGGGTTACCAGTTGAGTATGAAGAATCAGAAGAGGTTGTGTAACTCTGTGGGATTTTTTTAAAATTTTTCCTTTTATGTAGAGGGTGAGGTGGGTGGAGATGACAAACAAACAATCAAAACTAACCTTAGAGTTTATGCAAGCTCCTATGTTAATTAGGGTTTGCATTATTAGGAGGTGGAATGAAATCTAGTGGGTAGGGAGGTGGGAGGAAACTTATAGACCCTTAAATAGAACTTTACTCTAATCTACCGCTTTTTCCCATCTCGAGAGACTACCTGCAATCACAATAAGAAAGGAGAGAAGTGAGGTAAAAGATTAGTAAGGTGGGAAAACGCAAAAAATCAAAGAGCATCACCTCCCCGACAACGACACCAAATTGTTGATGCGAAAAATCTACTTACAAAGATTTGAGTTTGGAAAATCTGTTATTGTAGCGCGATTTGTGAGAAAAAACGTCAACAGATAGTTTAACCGAAACTCAAAAGAAATTCTGGGTCAAACACAGGGAGGTGGACATTTGATTAAAAATCACCTTTGATTTGTTGTCACAAAGCATATTAGCTAGTTGAATTAAATCTACGCTAGCTATCTACTTAAAGAATAATTAATACAAGAGAGAGAAAAGAATGATACAAATAAAGAAAAATAGCGAGAGAACGAATAGGAATTTCATAACCACAATATCATGTCTATTACAACTAACCACTACAGTAGAAAGCAGGAAATCTACATTAGAAAGCAGTAAAAAAGAAGGTAGAGAGAAGTTATCCGCCTTGATGGCTGCTTGGACGATGAGCCATGTTGACGGAGTGCCCGGAAGAATGTGGTGAGATGCGAGATGAAGGAGAACGAAAACGGACAATGGAGAACGGGGCAGGGCGACGTCACGGTGGGATCTGCTTCCCGAATGGCGGTGAGAAGACAACTACGGGATGCTCAACAAAGGAGGCGAGAATGTGGAAAAATTCTAATTTTAACTTTAATGGAGCATCCTAGGTTTGCGACAAGCTTGTAGAGCCTTTTAGGGGGTGAGAGAAGAGAGGAAGGGATGAGAAATTCAAGTGGAAGGGGTCTGCTTTATAGTTGTAGGGATTGAGGGCAATTAGGTCATTTTTTGCTTTAAAACACTAATTCAGGGTCTTTAGTGACAAATTTAAGCATCACTAAAGACCTAACGTAGGCATAGTGCATGCGCACATCGTGCCTCCTCGTCTCCCCATGCGCCCAATGCATGCGCACGTTCACGCAATATCAGCCATCTGATTGCAAGATCGTACGACCTAAAATGCGTGCCTCTCCTTTTCACTCACCACTCTCCCGTGCGTGTGATGGTGTGTGTAGTGGCTCGTCAGATCACACGTTTGTGCTCCTCGCATATGGACGCACCACATCGCCCATTCTCCACTGCCCAATCTCCATCCAACAACTGAATTGTGCCCTGACGATCCTCGCGCAGTTAATTTGATGGGAGCAGGGATCGAACCCGCACCCTCCAATCACACGTGAAGCGCTCAACCGCTGCACTACGGTTGCCACTTTATCACATTTTCATCTCCTTCACACACTTTCTCGACCATTGGATCTCAATCCAATGGTTGAGATCTTCCCTTGAGCTCTCTTCATAGATATGGGCAGGCGCGGCTAGTAAGGATCTCAACCGTTGAATTGAGATCCAATGGTTGATATGCTTTGGCCATCGTATGAAGAGGTGCTACGATAGGATTGGGTCAGTGTTGGGCGGTTAGGATGGTGCCATGTGGCACCATACTTGCCATTCATCTTCTCTAACTTGTAGATGGTGCTACAGATGTCGTATTGGATCGATTTTTACGCTGTTAGGCTATGATCATCGATTTGAACCCATCCGTGTGGTCGAATTTGTCATCTAAAGTACTGATTTTCACCATCTGGCCCCTTGACCTCTGATCTTTCTCGGACTGCATCTGATGCTATAGAAGACTGATTAGGATGATCGTGGAGTCGTTGAACACCAATCGTTGCCCTAATCAGATTCGTGCGGTTGGATCTTCAAACCAAGGCCTCGACATGATATTTCCCTATTACTTGACCATGAAAAGAGAAAATTAACCTAAACTTTATACATTTTTACCTAAATGCGAGATGATGCATGTTATGCAATATTAATGTATGATGTAACTATATGTCTAAGAACACGCAAAAATAGACGATTTATGTGATATAAACATGTTTACATCACTATCCACCTAAGGATAGGTTTGGTTGACTATATTGCAAGGCACCTTTCTCTATTTTGTTTTCCCTCCTACTTTACCATGTATTCTTCCCCATCCTATGCACATTTCTAATCCTACCTTCCTACCACTACTTATCCTCATGATATTACTATCTCGACTTGACTTATGATTACCCATCCACTGGCTGGGATAACTTTGATTGGGAATATGAATCTGGACCTCAGTGTCCAGGACCTAACCTTGCACAACAAGACTATGATTATTATCCTTCTTACGCTTACAATGATTATAGATCTCCACCCTTTGATGATGAACCTAACCCTATCTACAATCAAGAAGGATATGATGATTATAGCTCTTACCCTCCCTAGGATTATGCTAAACATTGGTCGCTGATGCGGGAAATACGCAGTTTGTTAAATGATGCAATTAGTGTCTTTGCAATGTGTAAATCCACAATCAAACTTTTACATTTATAATACCTACATAGTGGAGTATCTAGGGTCATCCAAGGAGGCCAATTTATTAGTCACAAAGAATGAATTCTCTCCCGCCTCTCAAATCAACACATCTTTTTGTATTTTTGATTTTGTTGTTTTTAAGGTTTTCACAGATAATCAGGTTTTATGTGAAGATGAATTATGCTACAACTAACCCTAAGTGACAATAGTGAAGCCTTCTCCTCTAAGCTCACCCTAGGAAAGTGTGCATAGGGTAATTAGAAGATAAGGGGCGTGATGCACTAGTAAACTAATAGCAACATGAAAAACACACTAAGCTAGAAAGCATGAAATTGAAGGCAATAAACAACTTTGTATTACAAGTAGAGTTGATGACAAGTAGTTACATGCTTCTTAAAAGTAAAAGAGAAACTACACTAGATAATACAAATGAAATAAAGATGAGGAAAAGTCCTCCAGAGATGGTGAAGAAGGAATGGTCCTTGCTCTAAGCATAATAGCTCCTGTGCTTGAAAAGAATGCTTCCTTGCTTCTGATATGATAATTCCAAGCTTTCCGCCAAGGTGGGCATCAACTACCTTGCTCCTCCTCTTGCCTGGCCGTCCCCTTAGTGTTGAAGATGACCTCCTCCTTGGCGTGGCTAAGGGATAAGAGAGAGAGCAAGAAGGCACCAAGGGGATGGGTAGGTTGCCCTCTTGATCTTCTTCTCTCCTTCCTTGGAGTGGATGTAAGAACCTAACTAATGATATGGGTGGAACCTATCTAATGGAGAGGGGACAGGAATTATGTGGTAGTAGGGTATGGTATTTATAGGATGGGAAGGGGGTGGTTATGGTATTTTCTGGAGGGAAAAATGGGAGGGAAATGAAGAGGTGCCTTGGTTTTCCCTCCAAAAATACATTCTAGAAGGTGTTGATTCTAGAGGGAAAAAATGGAGGGCAGAGATGGGTTGAAGGGGTAGGTGTAGGGTTGAATTTCAAGGGTTTTGGAGGGAAAAAGTTGAAACCATTTTTAGGTGGTTTTGGTGGGAATTTGGTGGTGTCATTTGGTGGTAGAGAGGGGTGAAGGGATGTATAGGGTTGGTGCCAAGAATGAGGTGGAGTGGTGGTAGCTTAGGTGGACTTAGGTAAGGTTGGTGGTGGGGCTAGTTAGGTGTGTTTCAGGGTTAGGTTTTGGTGGCCAAGGAGGTGACTAGCTAAGCTAAGCTAGCTTAGCTAAATTAGCTAGTAGGGAGTAGGGTTGGAGGAATAGGGAACTAGGGTTTTGAGGGAGAAGAGCTGGAGGTAGTTATCTTGAGCTGTATTGGAGCTGGTGGCTACAGAAGAGAGCTGCAAGGAGATACCTTAGTTGGCTTAGCTTGCTAATTCTTTGCTAGCTGCTAAGCCAAGCTAAGATGAGCCGGCTTTTGTTGATGTGAGCTGAGGTATGCTAGGTTTGATCTTCTCGAAGATTACTAAGCCAGCTAAAGTGACCAACTTAGGTTAAGTAGCTTAGCTCAACTAAGTTAAGCTGAGTTGAGCCTCTGAGAGCTGGACTTGAGTTGGCCTGAGTTGATTAAGGTCATTTTCAGCTCACTAGGTCTAGCTAGTAGCTAGTCCTAGTCGGGTTGAACTTCCAGTGAACTCTTTTGAGTTGGAGGAGCTAGAATGGAGTTGGGATCAACTGACTTGAGCCATTTTGACCAGCCATTCAGCTAAAGTGAGCTGAATGGAGCTAAGGTGAACTAGCTAGGGCTACCATTTAGCTGAGATGAGCTGAAAGGAGATAGGGATGAGTTGATCCAGCTAGAATAAGCTAGGATCCAGCTGGATCTAGTTGGAATCCAGCTGAAAGGAGCTTCTTCTTCATCTTCTGCCTTATTGAGTGCTAGGGTTTTAGGGATCTGACTATCTATTTATCCCTAACACTCAAATAAACGTGTCAAAAACACAACGAAATATGCAATGCATGCCTAACTTAACTGATGCCTAAATGCAGCCTGAAAACTCGCTTGTGGAGTTAAAATCCTAAGAGCTAGGTTTGTTTTAGGCCATAAGAATGATGATAAATAGGCATTTATCACACTCCCATTCTTATCTTTTGCTAGTCTCTTAGCAAAAGAAATTTTTACAAAATACAATTTTTCGGAAAACTAATTTTTTCAACTTTATTAATGAGAAAGAGATCACGGGACCTTGGTTGGTTAAAACAAGGGAGGTATAGGATTTCTTATAGATAAACATCGAGATTCATTTTCGGATCCAAGAAATTAGGTGAATTGGGATCAATATATCCTCCAAAAATTCATAAATTAACCCCTATTAATTCAGATGACTCGCAATTTTTGTAGTTGGGATTTCTCTAGCTCTTGAATCTGATTTGCAACTTGTAATGTCCTTTAAAACCTTGTGTGTGTGCTTGTGAAAAAACAACATTTGAAAGGTCGTGTTTTTGGTTTAAAACTCTTTTTTTTCTATCTCCCCTATGCTTATTCTTAACTTAGTCTTATAACAGATGTGTTGGGATCATCATTCCCGTTATCAATCCTCAAGGGGGCTCTGGCGCCAATACTTCGAGATAGTACTATCCATGACACCATCCAGGAGCTCATAACCCCAAAACACAAGGTGGTGTAAAGGGGTGCTCCAAGCAAACTCAAGATCTTGCTCTGATGCTATGGGTAGAGCACCGTCCAAGACACTTGAGCTGCAAAAATGCACTTTAATGCTCCATCGAAAGATTTGAAATATAGATATAGAGCAATGTCCAGGCGGTAACATGTTGACATCGCGTCCTCAAAGGAGGCATTTTCCTCCTTAGCAGTGGGAACTCAAACCAATGATCTACTTTAGACTTTTACTAAGGCCAAACAAATGGGTTTTTCTCTAATTTCTAGTTATTTTTTAGGTATTGGCTTGTGTGTGAATTTTGACACAAGAAATTTTGCACGAGATGCATGTTTTTGAATCGGAAACTAAGCTAGATACTTTCTATGTTACAAAGGGGGATCAAGTCACCTAAACTATCTTGAGTTCCGGTGGAATTTTAGAGAAGGATATTTGACCTAGTCTAAAGGTAGACCCTAAAATTCTAATAGTCAATCCGTATCCTTATCCCTAGTTTGCTAAAGATTAAATCCCATTGTACGAAAAGTGAATGTTCAACCTTAGTCCTAATTTCAAAATTTCCTCAAAAAGTTTTCAGCATTTTTATTTTTTTGGGTATGCAAGAAGAATATAAAATAAGAAAATTACATGTTTTTGGGTTTTGAAAATCCTGATTTGATCGTCAAAACTTAAAAACACCCTGCCCATGCTTAAGATGTGGCATGTCTGCATGCAATAGTAAGGGAAAAGAGATTACCTTGGTGAAGGCAGTCAAAATCTAGATAGGCAAAACAGCTGAAGAAAAAAATAAAGAAAAACAAAAATTAGAAAAAAAATGATGGGTTACCTCCCATCCTGTGTGGGTATGCAAGAAGAATATAAAATAAGAAAATTACATGTTTTTGGGTTTTGAAAATCCTGATTTGATCGTCAAAACTTAAAAACACCCTGCCCATGCTTAAGATGTGGCATGTCTGCATGCAATAGTAAGGGAAAAGAGATTACCTTGGTGAAGGCAGTCAAAATCTAGATAGGCAAAACAGCTGAAGAAAAAAATAAAGAAAAACAAAAATTAGAAAAAAAATGATGGGTTACCTCCCATCTAGTGCTATCTTTTACGCCATTCAGCCGGGCATGAATTGCAATGCATGGAAGATGGACAATCAGGTAAATAATTAGACACTTGAAAGTCCTCAAGAAAGGTGTCTTCCTCAGGATCACTAAAAAGATGATTGGTAAAGATAAAGGGATCAAAATGAAAGGGAAAATTGGAGGAATGAGCCAAGTATGGCCATGGTTTGAGTTTATGATGAAAGCCAAACTTGGATGGGTCAGGTGGTAGGTCCAATTGAAAGGGAGGGGGAGAGAAGTCAATGTGATGCAGGGTGGGTGAAGTTAGTGTGGATGTTTTTGGTGATAAATTAGGATGATTAAAAGAGTAAAAATCAAACCCTAGTTGATCTAAAATGTCTTGGACCACAAAATCATAATTGGAATATGAATCAATAGAATTTGGATTAACAATGATCAAAGCAGAGTAGGGGTTGATCAACATAAATTTCTCAATTACTACTTCCATTTTATTATCATCATCCTCAAAAAATTCATAATCAATGAAATTCTTGGAAGCTTAGAAAATATCTAATAAAATAGTCTGGTTATCGCAACTTATAACCATTTTTCAGGAAGGATAATCGATATTAGCTTGTGCGGTAGTTAAAAAAGGTCTTCCAAGGATGACTGGTACCTCTATGTCAAGGACTAGAAAATTAACTAGAAATAGACAATTCTGGGCCTTGACAATAATATTCTCGAAAACTCTCTGCGGTTTAATGTTAAGTCAGTTTGGCAATTGAAATTGAACCTTAAAAGGTTTTAATTCATTGAATTGAAATTCCTTGAATAAGACTGAGGGAAAGAGATTAATAGAAGCACCTAAGTCAAGAGGGGTGTGATAAAAGGTGGTGTCATTTATGACAACCAAAATGAGTGGTGCATCCGGGTCCTTTTCCATGAGAGGTAGCTTGCTCTGTCCAATTGAGCTTACTATCTCGGAAAGGACCACCCATTCTAGATTGTAGTCCTACCACTTTAGAGTACACCAGACTTACAAAAATTGAACATAAGTAGGGAAGGCATCTGGGAGGGGGATGTTAGTCTCCACTTGCCCAAATAAGTCTAAAAGATATTGGTGAGAGGGCTTTAATTTCTCTTTTTTAGAAGGATTGGATTGCAGTGCATGAGGCTAAGGAGTAGGATTTGATTCTTGTGTTTTTCGTGGTTCTTTTTTCCATTCTGATTGGGGTTAGGAGAGAAAATTTGCATAGGTTGAGAGTGGGTTTCCCTACTTTGGTGTGAACGCCTTGAATCAATGGTGGCTTTCCCACTCCTCAATGTATCTGCATAGGCCCTGAATCAGTGGTGGTTATGCCTGGGAGGAAGTGGTGGGCCTGCTGTTGATAGAAACTAGGTTGGCACAGAGGTATCGGGTTAATAGGAGGCTGATTAGTGTGGTTCTAATGTTGGTTTCTGATGGAGGCACAATTCACGAATTAAAATTGGAGTTTGGAGGACCCATCGTTGTAGCTCGCAAAACGCGTCAATCAGATAAAATTTATAACCGAAACTCAAAAAGTGAGTCCTGGTTCGAACACAGGGAGGCGAACATTTGGTTTTATAAAAATATGCGCTTCTCTTTTATTTATTTTTGGTCATTTTTATTTTTGCTATTTTTTTTTTGTATTTTTATCAAGCAAGAGATTAGGTTGATTAAAACTTTATCTACTTGGAAAAATATAAGAGAGAGAGCGAGAAAGAGAGAGAGAAACAATCATCTATTTATAAATAAATGTTTATTACACTACGAAAGCGAAAAATCTACACTACGAAAGTGTAGAAAGATAGAATGAGGTGAGAGAAATCCCCCTCGACGGTTGCTTGGAAGGCGACTCTCTCTGACGTCGCTTGGTGGAAGGTGGTGAGGAGTGGGATGAATGGGAATGGAGCTAGATGATAGAGGGTGGGGCAGGACGATGTCGCGACAAGGATCTTCTTCCCGAAGGGCAATGAGAGGACGACCATGGGATGCTCCACGAATGGGGATGCGATGTGGGAAAACTATTTTCTTTTCTACTCTGGAGGAGCATCTCAGGGTTGGGACAAGCTCTCTCTAGAACCTTGGAGGTGGTGAGAGGAAGAAAGGAAGAGATAAAGAAAAATGGGAGGGGTAAGGGTCCTTTTATAGTGGAGGAAAGAATCAAATTCGTATATAGGACATTTAGTTATAAATGTTGTTGAAGATCCACTGCAAACATTGCTGAAGACAGCCCACGCTGCCGTTCCGTGGGTCATATCACGCACCTCCGTGCTCTACACGCCTGAGTGTGCTGCCACTACGTGCACATGTGGTGGCACGTACATGCGCATGGGCTGCCTGGGTTGCGCCACGTGGCTCGATCTTGACCGTCCATCTCCTTTTCGTTGTAGGGGCTGCTACAATGGTCTGATTGAGTCAATTTTCATGCTACTGGGCTGCGATCGTCGACCCAAATCCATCCGCATGGTCGGATTTGTCATTTGAAGCTCTAAATTATGTCACCTAATCCCTTGGCTGTTGATCTTCCTCGGACTGCATATGGTGCTATGGGACTCCGATCGTCGCCTTGATCAGATCCGTACAGTCGGATCGTCAATTCGAGGCTCCAAAATAAATATCCTTCTCTCCTGACCACAAAAGGGACACAGTTAACCTAAATTATATACAACTACTCTAAATGCAGAATGGTGCATGCTATGCAATATTTATAACATAAAATGCAAATCTAAGCCTAGGAACATGCAGGAATAGGCATTTTACCCTCAATAATTATGTCTACATCATACCTCCATGCCTGTCTATTACTAGTCCTTAGAAAAATTAAATTACATGCTATATAAAAAAATAGAATTAGGATTCAATCGCTTAGGCCTAAGTCGTTTATTAACAAGTTTCAACTAAGGTCCTAAACAACGAAAACTCAATAGTACCCGGGAGCCTGCCAGAATGCAAACTGCCCAAGTCCTCAACTTATTTGAAAAGGGAAGATACATTTTTTTTTATTTTTCTTCTTTTCTATTTTTTTTGTACTTTTGGAGTTTGAGAGTTTCTGGATAACTTTTTATGGCTACTCAACCCGCCTAAGACTTGAAAAGGACTCTAAGTGCTAATCATCTAGCGTAAAGAGTGAAAGACTCACTAGGTAGCCGTTAAAATGGACTTCAGGTTTTTACGACCCTAGGTGACCTTGCATAGAGGTTTATCTTTTCGAACGGTAGCTTTTCTCCTACTTTTATTTATGGGGTCAACACAAGGGTGAACCCAGTGTCTATCTCCCCGGTTTATTCTACTTCCCCACTTCTTCCCTAAATGTTTTGGGAATTATTGTGCTTTTGTTTTTTGAAAAGGATTATTTTGCATTTTTGTGAGTTGGGCTCTGGACAACCAGCCAAAGGGCTGTTACCCACGGCAACTTACTAGCCATACTCGTGAGATGAAGTGTGATTTTATTTGTTTATTTTTATTTTTTATTTTTTCTCATTTTTCTATATTTTTTTTCTTTTTCTTCTTTCTTCCTTTTATTTTAATGTAGGTGGCTTCCCTGATCTAAGATTTACCTAAAGGAAGTACGACAAAAATGGTCTTGTGGCTAGGCTCTGGACAACCGACAGATGAGTTGTTACCACCGACAACCTACCAACCATACCACCCTAAATAGTTCATTAGCTAGCCAATTTCCAAAGAAATCGTCGAAAAGTGAGTTAGTGCAAAAAGTTTGTAGATGCTTAGACTTAAAACCCCCTCAAATCAGAGGGCGGGTTGATAAGTCGCATACTTATCATCTCAAATTATTTACCGAATTAAAATAATATTGACATAGGAGGACTCAAGAGTAAGTCCACATTTGAGTGGACACTTGGGCTAATTAAGCCCGAAGACCTGAAGAGTCTAAGTATTTAGGTCTCAAGGTATCATTTCCTAAAGTTAATAAGCTCCAAATGCTTAAGTTCTCCTGTCCTAATTAATTCTTCTTTTTTTTTTGAATTTTCATTTTCTTTTAAAAAAAGAAACTAAAAGAAATTCTACGAAGTTAACAAAATGATTTTAGGATAAAATATCCACCCTCTATGCCTAAAGGATGCAATGTCCTCATTGAAAAAATAAAGACATGAAAAGGCGGAGTAAATAGAATATCACCTGAATTTCGTGAAAATCCAATCAGCTCCGTAGGGAACATGGAGTATAACACATGCTAAATTTAATGCCTTCAGCTAAGCATAATATACATACAAAGAAGAAATTTAGAATTCACAAGTGCAGGTCAGAATCAAAATCAAAAGATTAATCCTCAGTCTCACCAGCATAAGATGTCCACAGAAGTGGACCAGAATATGGTGCAGACCCATGCCCCAAGGTCGAGTGATTCTAAGGTTCTGGATGAAAATCACCCAGAACCAAAGGTTGTTAAGCATGCAAGGCCAAGCCTACGTTTTATGGTGTGCAATCGAAGACCAAAGTGTCGGAATATGGGTAAAGATGGTTCAATAGGTTCAGATGTCCTCTTAAAGTTTAGCTCAGAAAGATAATCAGTTATTTCGAGCTTGGGTTGCACGTGAAAGATATCATAAGTGTCCTGATAGAAGGTAGGTGGTTTTAGGTCAATAGGAACCCTTAAATTCATACTTGTTTTCCCTCAGAATTAACCTCCTAGATTTTCATATCAACATTTCTGTCCTCCAACATCAAGTGTTCAGGTTTTGGGACCTCTAGCATATCATTCACCCTGTATTATTTACCCAAGTCCAGAAATCGTGGCTGACTCAGAATTGACTTGGGTACAATGATTTCTAAATCAAAATCAATCTCTTTGGGGTGTGGTTGAGGAATGGGCCTATTGATTGAATCTTCTAGTAAATGAGGATTCGAATCCTCCAAGTTAGCCCCAGCCGAATCCAAATCTTCAATAATTGGGCTATCAAATGGTTCGTCAGATTCCTCAAGCCCATTTGTCTCACTAAAATCATCTTCCTTACACTCAAGTGAGACTTCACTAAGAGATTCTTCACCCTCAGAGTCGAAGAATTCATGATCCTCATTTATATATGTCTCAAAATTGACTATCATTTCCTAGTTCAAAGAGACATTTTTCCTCGATCCCTGGCTCGGGGATCTCGAGTGAATTAATCGGTTCATCCTCAATGGGTTACTTTAGCCCAACTTGGTCATCTACAATCTCGGAATATGTATCCTCCCTGACAAGCGCCTGAGTGGGTTCAAACATTGGCTCTCCTGAAGTGGGTTCATCTTGAGAATCATCCCAAGATTTGACTAGGGCAACCACAAATTTCATCCTCAACCTTGACAATTTCCTAAGAAGAAACTCACCTAGGTCCCTATCCCTAACACTTAAGAGCAAATCCAATAGAGAACTATTAAGTTCATCAATCATTTTGATCATAGGCTCCAATGCTTTAGTACATGGTGTTGGCTGAGCTTCTAAAGATTGTATAGTGTTCCTTAAATTAGCCAACACCCTATCCTTGATCTGGTTCACCTAAATCGATTGGTTGAATTCAAGTTTGGGTGGGTTTAGGTAAAATCTAGTGGAGTCAAGATGTCAAGGTTCTCGAGTCCTTCCCTAATAGTAAGTCATTTCAGGTTCAAAGAATGATGATGACCTGTTTTCAATGGAATATTGGGGAGGGTAGGTGTTATAATCAGCATATCCTTCCTGATTGTAGATCGGTTTGGTTTTGTCATCAAAGGATGGAGATCCATGATCATTGTAGGTTTGGGAAGGATAGTAATCATAGTCTTGTTGTCCAACGTTAGACCCTGGACACTGAGGTCTGAATTCGTATCCCCAGTCAAAGTTATCCCAGCTAGTTGATACATAATTACAAGTCAAGTCGAGATAGTAATCATCTTGGGGATAGGTGGTGGTAGGAGGATAGGATGTGAAATGTGTGTAGGATGTGGAAAGGTACATGGTAGAAAAGGAGGGAAAATAGAGAAGAGAAAAGGTGTCCTGCAATACAATCAGCCAAACCTGTCCTTATGTGGGTAGCCTAAAGATCTGCAGACTCCTAGAACCCATCTTGAGATTATAAATGATTTGGTCTACTTTTATCTGGTCAATCAAACCAGTTAGAAGGAGGGACTAGGGAGAAGGTTCTTCCTTTGGCTTACGCCTCCAGTTCCCAGTGTACCTCCCTACCATGGTTGTTTGGCACTACTCCCCTAGCTAGACATCAGATGGACCAGCAGAAGTAGATTAATCGAAAAAAATCTTGGTCTGAGCCTCGAAGAGCGAATCAATCCTTAAGGCCAACATCTACTTAGTTTTAGTTAGGCTTGGGATGATCGTGCTCTTGGAATGTGATAGGCCCTTTAGAAGGCTTGTGCCCTTCAGGATTAGTTAAAATGTATGTGTATGCACAACCATGGTTTACAAACAAGGTTATTTGATGATGTGTCTTTTAGGGTTTAACCTTGTTTAGTAGCTTTTAGGGTTTAATCTTAGGTATATTCAATCAAGTTTAGGAGAACACTCCAAGTTTTGAAAGCACGGGTGTAGATATATTCCTTTGGAAATCAGAAATAATATGTGGAGTGCCTGGTTCAACCCTAAGAATCAACCCTAAGTAGCAAGCTACTTAATGGATCGCTTTTATCTTAAGTGGTGAGGCCCAAACAGTTCAATCAATTGGCCTATTGCACCACTTAGTAAAGGCACATAGAAATGTTTAACCTATTCAGATTTCTACACACTTATGCGCATTGGGTTGAAGTGTACCGAGTCCACAAGTTAGATTCCAGTTAAGTAGTAGAATCGATGTGATTGTGCTCCTTAGGGTGAGAAGTTGTGGGTGTTAAGTGTGTAGCTTTCATAAAATCTCACACGAGAAGAGTATATATATATATATTTATATATATATGCAGTGGTTAGATGAGTGGAGGTGGCAGGGTTTACAAAAAGCACCTAAGTTGATTTGGGTTTGAGTTATTAGTGTGGTGAAATGAACTAGTGGGTGGGTAAGTGTGGGGGACACTTACAAAGCACTCTACCCACACTTTACTCTCGTCTACCGCACTTGGATCTCCATGCTAGGGTACCTACAAGACAGTATCTCAAAGACAAGCGGGGTTAGTGATATGTAAATGCAAAGAAGAGTAGAAATCAATAAAGTAAATTATGTTGCCTCCCTAGCAACGGTGCCAAAATGATATGGGAGTGTTTCATGAATTAAAATTGGGGTTTGGAGGACCCATTGTCATATCTCGCAAAACACGTCCATCAAATAAAATTTATATCGAAACTCCAAGGGAGTACTGGGTCGAACACAGGGAGGAAACGTTTACTTTCTATGAAAATCATGCTTCAATTTGTTTCATTTTGGTGTATTAGGGTTTTGTTATTTTTTTAAATTTTTGAAATAAAATGACAATCAACAACAAGAGAGAGATAGAATTGAATCTGATATATTGCATGAATGTCAATTACAATAATATAGAAAACATAAAAAGAGAGGGAGGTGAGAAGAAATCTCCTGAAGCGGCTGTTCGGTGAGATGGCGGTGCCTGGCGGGAGCTCGGATGGAGTTGGGAAGTAGGAAGGCAGAGGTGAGAAGCGAGAGGACATCGGGTAGAGGAAAGCTTCAACGCAGCTCCGAAATGGTGGTGAGAAGGCAGAGACGATCTGCTACCAGAATGGAGGTGAGAGGATGACTCCAAGGCGACCTATGAATGGGGATGGGAAGTTGGAGGAGTATTTGGTGGGGTAGAGTCTCGTTACACTAATAGGTGCCTTGGGAGCTTGAGAGCAAACTCTAGCAGAGTGTTGGTAGGCTTGCTAGAGCTTGGGAGTAGGTGGGAGTAGGGTAGGTAGAGATGGCTTGGAAGGAACGGGGTGTAGGCCCTTTTATTGTGGAGGAGAAGAGGCTAAAATAGGCATGAGCGACCTCTAAGCCATTGCTGTAAGTGTCACTGTAGGCAGCTCATGCCCGCTGGCATGCATAGCTGGCCTTACGCCCATGAACAATTAGTGACAGCTGTAAGCATCACTAAATGTCCGCCAGGCTGTCGCTGAAGATTCACTCGCTGCTCATGCCTTGTTAGCGTTGCGCTGTGCACTCTCTTTGTCACCCGTGCGCACGCTCATGAGCTAGTGTTGTACTGTGTGCATGCGCATGGGAGGCCTAGGTCACGCCACGTGGCACAATCTGGGCCATCCATCTTCTTTTCGTTGTAGGGGCTGCTACAGAGGTCGGATTGAGTCGATTTTCACGCCGTTAGGTTGCGATCATCGACCCAAATCCATCCACATGGTCGGATTTGCCATTTAAAACTATGAATTATGTCACCTAATCCCTTGGCAATTGATCTTCCTCCAACTGCATATGGTGCTACGGGACTCCAATCGAGGCAATTTTAGAGGCTTTGGACTCCAATCGTCGTCTTGATCAGATACGTACGATCGGATCATCAATCTGAGGCTCCAAAATAAATATCCTTCTCTCCTGACCACAATAAGGGCACAATTAACCTAAATTATATACAACTACTCTAAATGCAGAATGATTCATGCTATGCAATATTTATAACATGAAATGCAAATCTAAGCCTAGGAACATGCATGAATAGGCATTTTACCCTCAATAATTCTGTCTACATCAGTTTCCACCTAGGTGTTGGTTCCTTTGATTCACAAGGTTTGCTGTGGGCTGGGATGGCGAATGTCCTACAGGTCATTGGGTCAGAGTATCCACAACTTGATCATGGAGATTATTAATAACACGAGTTACTTCCAGCGTTCTGCTTTGCATTTCTTGCAGGGTTTTCATCATCTCGATATTGATGTCTTCTTGAGATGGCCCAAATTGATAACAAGTCTGATTTGAACCGTACCCTCCAAACGAGTTTTATTATTGGTGAGGAACTAGACTAGTCCAGGAGTGAGTCAGATTATTCCTCCAATTAAAGGAATTTTTAAATTTCTTATGGAGGGTGGAGATATTTTGAGTGAGGCGATGATTTTTATATGTGTAATTTCCTATTGAACCATAAAAAGCCTCAGAATATTGGTTATACACAGCACAGGAAGAATTTAGATTATGTAAATTTTCTCTCTTTGGGGTGTTAGATGGGGTTAGATGTGGAACTCGTGGAGCTTGGGTAAGTTTGGCAGGTCTCCCTTGGTTGGCTAGGTTTGTTGTATCCCTAGTCAACTATTGTTGATTAGCTTATAGCTGAGCCATCATGGAGTAGAAATGAGGTGGGGGGCATGATTAGGTAGCTCCAAGGCAGATAGATAGGGGATAGAAAAATCAGCGTGTGGGTTAGAGGACCTATTTTGTTTTCCATTTTTATTAAAATGCAAAGAAGTGGAAGAATGAGGGAAAAGAGGTATTTGGTGAGGGGGGCAAAATCAAGTGCTCCCTCCAAGTGCAGAGTTTGGGATCGTTGCCCGTGCAAAAAATGGAAGAAATGGGGAGGAAAGGAGGGAGAGATGAAAAAAAGTGTGCAATTAAGCAACAAAATTCTAGACCTAACTTAAATGTGACTCTCAAAAAATTAACCTAAGACATGGTCTATCTAGGAAATAAGAAATCAGTAGTGGATATCCATTCTCTCAACAAATCTGGTTAGGCTGAATAAGGGGAGGGTTGGGCCTAAGCATGTCCCAGGAAAATCACTGGGGGCTTGTGTAAACCCACTCCTGGTCGTTTAACATGGCCCCTTAGCCTGGCACTAGGTATAAATGAAACAATTGATACCAACTAAAGAAAACTTAAAACTGGGGTAGCAAGCATAAGTTTGATGAAACCCTAGGGGTCAAATTGCTACAAAATTTTAATTAGGATTTGGAGCTTAAATTGCACAAGGAATGTGATGGGCATTAGTTGGGGTAATGCCTGATTATTTCTTTTTTTTTGTGTGCGAATTGGGTGGGAAGTGGTGCCCAAGCCAAATCAAAAGAGGTTTTCAAATAAGGATTTTTGGTTGAATAAATATTTAATGTCTTTTGGAATCTTTCTTGTTAAATGTTCCAACAAGGTTTCGATGTCCCACAAAATAATGGCAAACAAGTTGTTGTTGGTGGAGATCAATTTCTTTGAATTTTGATGTGACTAAGGGAGAAAATTAAAAATCATAAAGTTGGAAATCCTAATTATGCAACTTCTAAAAAATGAATCTCTTTCTAAAATCTTTTTACGTGGTGGTCCAAACAAGAAAAACAACACTGCCACCTAATGTTAAATCTAACAACGAATCGAAAAATTATTTTTTTGTGATTTTAGGAATTTTTTGATTTTTTTTGTAATTTTTCTTCTTACTAGTGTCAAGAGTCAAAAATGATAGATTCAGCGAAATGATTCTACAGAAACCTCAAATGTTATTAAACATTTTTGAGAATTTTATATGATATAGATAATTTCTCAAGGTTTCTATAAATATAAAGTTTGCCCAAATCTGGTTAGTAGAAAAATTTATAAGATACTCGGACAGTAAGAAAATAGTAAGAAAATAAGGTCTGACCCTTGTTCAGTCTGTGAATTTTTTAACTTTCTCTATTTATAAAAACTACTTGAAAATTGGACTCTATGTTCTTGACTCAAAGGAGCTTCCTTGGATGAAATGTGATGATTTTAGGAAGCTCCTAAGTACTTGAACCTGATTTTTGAAAATCAAGATATAAGTTTGGATTTTCAAAAAGCAAACACCAATAAGGCAAAGGTGGTAGAAAAATGAAGCAAACAAGCAATAAAATGTATTTTAGGGCTCTTACACTCTTAATTTTTCTTATTTTTTCTTTTTTGATAATTAAAGATTTTTTAAAGAGATTTTGCTTTTTGTTTTGATAAAAAAAGGCTTTCGGTACTAACTTGAACTACACGGGAAGAGAAGAAACTTGAAGCTTCCACTCCAAGTGCTCCAAATCTTGCTCGCGCTCCTGATTTGCACCTGAAATCATAACAAACAAAATTTTGTGAAGATCAAGCAAGTAAGAGAGATTAAATATGTGACTAAGCCATCCCTCCCTGGCAACGGCACCAGAAAGTGATCTCAAAAATATGCGGTTTGTTAAGTAATGGCTAGGCATCCTTAGCTAGCCATCCCATTAGTGTTAAAGATGACCTCTGATGAGTCCATTTTAATGGACTAATATTACACCTAAGTAACTTTAATCGTACCGATTACGTTTGTTAATAACTACATTAAGTTACAGAATGTTTGCATTCATCATGATTTAAGTTTACATCTATTTTATAGTAATCTATAACTTAATAAGTAATGATTTACGTTTTTATGATTGCAGGAATAATAATTGGAAAGAGGAAAAGGGGGATAAATTTCCCCAACATTTATCTGATCTCCGGCCAGCCGCAACTCCTCACGCACGTTTATCTGATATCCTGCCGCCCTCCCTCAACAAAAGAGGCCAAAAATAGCTAAGGGATTTGAAAATCCCTTAACTCACGCATGTGCAAAGGAGAGGAGTTAAAAGAAGAGGCGGAGAAGGGGGAGGGAGGATCATCCAGAGAGTGGGTAACTCCAGCGTGCACTGTGGATCTGCATCTTCCCCGCGCACCCAAAGCTACAGGCTCCCCACCGCGCGCCTGCAGCCGCACCCTAGCAAGCCTCTCCGCAGCCTGCAAGCACCGCTCGCACCATCACCTCTGCCTGCTCCAGCCCTCCTGCAGGCGCTAGCACCGTGCCACTCGTGCCTCCTTGCAGCACTGTGGATCTACGTGCATTTCACTCAACTTAGTAATTAAGTTAATTTCACTTAATTAAGAGTAGAAGAAATCACTTAGGTTAACTCGAAGTTGTGTCGGTTGTGTAGTATAGGGTCGAATTAACCTAACATTTTAGAATTTTTACTGGTTGAGTCCAGGTCGTTCACTCGGAGGTATAATAATTTCCTCCAAATTCACCAATTCTCTTTTATTTCTCTATAAGTTTAGGAGGTATAACTAATTTGATTTTAAAAACATGAATTTTGTCAAAATATTTAAACTATAGATAATATACAAAATTCCATATGCAAACATATTTACTCAAAATGATCTACTTTATTAACAAGTAAACATGCTAGTTTTTTTTCAATTTTATTTCATTCCAAGAAATTAAGGCAATTAAAAGTTATCCTATTAAAACATGCCTTTTGACAATTAAGAACAAAAAGATAATTATGCAAGAAAAATTCATTTATTTTCCAAAGTGTTGATGCCTTTTTATTTTCTTCAGCCTCTTATCTTCATTCTTTCTTTTATTTTCTTCTCTCGAGCTCTCTTTCTTCTGTTGTTCCTGCCTTCTTCTCTTCCTGTCTCTCATTCTTTTTCCCTTAGTCTTCTCCAGCCTTCTCTTCTTCGCTTAATTTTCTCCTTTGTTCCTTAGTCTCTTTTCCTTCACACTCCTTAGCGCCTGTGCTCCTTCTTTAGCTTTCAGCTTCAACACTTAGCTTTTTAACTTTACATCCTTCAGCGGGTTCTCTTTTCCTTAAGTTCTTCAGCTGAACCGATTTTTTTTTTTACTTTTTTAACCAAAAGTTATTTTATTTACGGCGAGGTCCTTTCGAGGATACATAACACCCTGAGACCAGGGTGGGACCAGACCCTACTTGGTCCTCACCTAATCTCAATTAGGTTCATTTTCGGTTCATTTGTATCAGTTCACAGTCTCAAGCCATTTCGGCTCAACCCGGCCTCCCAGGCCTCTCTCGCCCTCCCAAGGCACATTCTCATTCACACGCCCCCGAGGGCACACACCCGCAGGCATAAGCCTTCACACACACATGCAATGCTCAGATTAGATGGAATCGGTAACTGGTGTGCCAAGCGTTGATGACTGCATAGCCAGAGAAATGAATTGTTTTTATCGCCAGGCATGCGCTCGTGAATAAACGAGGTGGGACTATCCTACCCCTTTCACACCCGAATTCAAGTGATCATAACTTTCTACCCATAGCTCCAAATTGAATGATTTCAAGTTTGTTAGAAAGCTCTAAGGGTAATCTACATATTTCAGGGTCAATTTAATGTTTTAATGATGTTTTCCTTTTCAATTTGAAAGATGAAATCAGGGGTTCCTACAGGTTAATTTTAACCTGGAAGTGAAATTTAGTCAGCAGAGTGCTCAGATGGACTTCTCTCTTTTTTTTAAAGGTATGTACGTGTTATATAAGTGATTCCTCATCTGTAAGAGTAGGTTTTAAGCTCTTAAGACCTTCAGGACCTGCAGAGAAGATCTTCACTTCTCTGAAAGCTTTAGAGTTCAATTTTTCAGACATCAATATGTGCAACAGACACTTAAAAGTATTTCTAATCGATTTAGATTAATTCTGAGGGTTATAATCAACTCATCTGGGCAGGTTTTAAATTCAAATTTCAACAAATGTTTCTCCTGTTGGTTTGGGTTTGAAAATAACCCAAATTGATAGGAAGTAAATACTCACACATTCATTCATCTAAGCTTACTTTATTCTCTCTAAAACCATCAAACAAGATCTCAGAAATAGTTTTCACTCCTCAAAACCTCAATTCAAGCTTAGATCTCCATTATCAGACTCATGTTTGACTGTGGAAGCACGAAAATTATCTTTCTGTTTAAAGTCTTCTCCCAAGAAATTAATGCCTCAAATAGAGTCTTCTCATCATCCAAAACTTATTCAGATCTTCAGGAAGTTGTTCTAACCTTGATTCCTAGGGTTTCAGGCTCGCTGCCTGAACTTGAAAACATGTTTGCTTGATAGAATCATTGGAAGATTGTTACAATGTTTTAAAGGTTTAAATAGCTTCAGTGCATTACACTGAAGCTTCTAGGAACATTGAATGCTTCTTTAATCTTTCCTAACAGACTTCTCCAACTCCGCTGGAGTTGGGGAAGATGAAGTTCAATCTTTAGCTCAAGTGGTTAAATCCTCAAACAAATATCTTCAAAACAATCAGTGATCCTTATTATACTATTTTGGAGCTACTCAGCAAGTTCTAGAGGCTGAAACACAGATTTTGGCTCGTCGGAGCTTGCCGGAGCTCCGGTGAGTTCAGAAAATGTAAAAAAAAGTATATACAGATTGTTAAAACTTGCTAATTTTGATTTAGAAAAGATTCTGAGGTTGCAAGAAACCTCAGTATCACTTTTAATTCTTCATTTGTCTCTTTAAACGTAATATTTGACAGTGAAATTATTTTCTTAAAAGATCTGAGTGGTTAAAGCTCAGGACTTGTTTAACCACTCGAATGAAAGGTTAAATCAAGTCAACAGATGTTAATATTCATAAATATGTATTTAATTTATAATTTGAACTGTTCCTGAGCCGCCATGGACAACGAGCTCAGGAACTAAATTAAATTTAGGCGTTTAAGTTATATGTGATATTAATAGGTATTTTAGTGTTGATTAGGGTTCATACGTGGTGATAGATGATGAAAGAACCCAATGGAGGTGGAATTAGGTCGATTACTGTCACCATAGACAGCGTTAGTAATCACTGAAGGTGGAATTTGAATTAGACGGTTAGATGATCAATTAAGCAATTAAATGATTTAGAAGTAAACATGGAAGATACAGGAAAGTGAACAATGAATTAAAAAGACAAAATTAAAGCTCTGGCGAGCTCAAGGAACTCACTGGAGTCAGAGGAGATGAAGCTAAAATATGAAATTACTCTAATCTAACTAACTAAACTAACTAACTAAGCTAGCCTACTCCTACTCCTACTACTCCTAATCTACTGTTACCTGGACGAAGGGGTCAATAGGGTTCCGCCAAAGGTTCATAGTGGATGACGAAATCAGAAGGTGGAAGAAAGATCTCTGGTGGGCGGATTTGAGGTGGAGTGGAGGAATCCTTGGGTCGGCACCTGTGTCAAAGGTGCAGAAGACCATGGCAGATCTCCTCGGCTGCTTGAGATGGGCGGAGGAAGTCAAAAAATGGAATGGGAAGTCAACGGAGTTTTGGACGAATAGCCTATCAAAGTCGGCTACAGTGTAAGAAGAGGGAAGGGATCCAACTTAAATAAAATCAGAGGTGTGAGGGGGTATTTATAGCAGTTTGCAGCGACGAGAGTGGTGGGGTCTGGCCTAAGAAGGATCTCAAGGAGCTTAACCTCCGTCGTCGTCTCCGACGACGGTGAGGTTATCTCCCACTGAAAAATAGTATTTTCGGTTAATCCAGACCGATGGATGAAATGGAGGTGGTGAGCGCAAGCTGCAAGAGCTTGGACAAAGCGGAATGATGTCGGCAGGGTGGTGATCGCGCGGTGGGGTGACTCTCTGCCGCCAACCGTTCGTTCGGCTAAAGAAGAAGAAGAAGAAGACGAAGGGGGACATAAAAGTAATAAAAATTAAGGACCTATGTGAGAAAAAAGGACCTGACTGTAATGAAAAGTAAGGACTAAAATGTAAACCTAGGTTTTGAAGGTTTATTTTAATTTAGATCTTTTTCAACTTTTTATATATGTTAGTAAATAAGGTAAATATTATGTTTACACCTTGAATTTACATTTTTGACCTTTTTAGGTTAATTTATTAGATTAAGTAAAATCACTTAAGTTATTACACACTTAGGTATACATTATATTTAATTTACTTATCTTATTAATTAAGAGAATGATTAATAGGATTTTGAGTCCAATTATTAACTGAATTATTAATAATGTTAATTGAATGATAAAATGTCATTTTTAACTTATTTTAAGGTCCTTTCCTAAATATCCCTTATTCTATAATTAACCCATATATATTCATAACCTTAGCTAATTAACTAGGAAGACTAGTTAATTAGGAGTAATTAGAGATCATGATGAGTGTCTCATCATACCACCAAGATAAATTTTTGCTAGTCCCTAGCAAAATTAACTAAGACTATGATGATTTAAAGCACCTAGATTTAAATTATTATAAATAGTAACTATCTAGGGGAAAGCTTAGGTTAGAAATTTTTAAGGTTAAATATAAATGATTAATGTATAGAGCATGTGTGAAAATTTTCTTACTTAGACTTATGCTTATAATATTTTCATAACACACTTAAAATAATTTGTAAACAAGAATTTTATTTTGAATTAGAATTCCTCAAAAATCTCAAAATCTTTGTAAGCATTCTTAACTCAAATTAGAATACAAAGTGTTTTAAGAAAAACAAAACTTAAGGATTGAGAATTAAATTTTAACTCAAAAACTCAAATAGATTTAAGTTAATCCTTTGTTTATGATATTTGACTTTTATCAATATAAGTTTAAGCAAATTAACCACATACTCATTATTAATCAAACTTTGAGTAGTAAAACTATAATTTACTAGCCTACGACACTAAAGATTAACTTCTAGACCTAGGATTCTATCAATTCTTCTCCTTTAGGTCTCAACTTAAAATCTTCAAAACCCAATTTCTTAGGCTTCACTGCCCAATACCAAGGTTCAGTAGCTATGATTTTAAAACATCTGTGCTTAGTGAAGAGAATTGTCCTAAAGACATCCAAAGTTGCAAAAATCCAGATTTTAAGACATCACTTTCCAATCCCAATTATTCCAATTCAAGCCTTCGGCTTGGCCTTACTCAGGCTTGGTTGCTTTCTCCTCACCAGTTTTTTATCCTGAGGTCAACACTCTTTGTGTATATCTCCCCGGTGGACCACTAGGTCTCTTATTCCTAATATTTTTTTCTCCATATTTTTTTTTCTTTTTCTATAGGTTAGAACACCCATTTGTAGCGAGGTGTCCTTTTTATTTGATGGAAGGAAGGGTAGCAACTATTTGTATTGAGATGCTTTTATTTATTAATGGAAAAACTGCATAAGTACCCATTTTTAACAAGGCACTTAACTACAGGGTGTTTTATTTTTTATTATTTATTTTCTTTTCTTTTCTTTCCCCCCTTCTCATTTTTCTTACTACCATTATTCTCCAAATCCTTTTTCTAGGTGAGTGGCACATCCTTCACCCTTTCAAGAACCGCCCCACGGAAATCCTTGGACTAAAGAGGATTCAGAATTGATCTCTTAACCTCTGTGTTTTCGTGGTCTCAGATGTCAACAAGACAATTCTATGTGAGTGAATTTTAGATGTTTAGGTTACTTAGCTCTCAAACCAGAGCTTGGACAACAAAGTCCTTCACTCTTAGGTTCTTCAAATTTTTAGTTTCCTCCTATAGGATCCGTCAACATTTACTAAGTCTAGTTATTTATCTCTAGCTTGTAAGTTTTGTAAACTAAAATTCTACCATCTCTCTATTTAATTAACTCTGAATATCTGGCTTTTTACTTAACTTTATGATAAAATCAAATTTTCGAAAAGCAAAATGATTACTTAATCTAATTGATTAAAAAAGTTATAATTCAATTCCAAAACTTAAGTTTAAAATCTTAACACACTTAGTTTCTTAATTCAAGGTAAGAATAGAAAAATAAATCTTTAAAAGATTTAAAAGATTCCTAAATTCAAATAAAATCTTGTCTTAAAAATTTTAAACACAAAAGTGTGGTTTTTACAAAATGTTTAAGTAAAATCTAATTAAGAATTAAATGCTCTTAAATACTTAAATATATTTTATATACATTTTAAACTTCTAACCTAAAAGAAAATTATGCCCTTATTTATAATATATATATTCTTCTTCTTTTCTTATTTATTAAAAATAATATTTCCCTCTTATTATTTTTATGAATTTTCCTTTTAAATTTTGAAATTTTTATGAATAAAAGATTTTCCAATTTTTATGAATTTTCTTAAAAAATTTCAAATTTTTATGAAATTTTTTATTTTTTAAAATTTTTATCATTTTTAGAATTTTTATATTTTTAAATTTCATGGATATTTAATTTTTATGTGTTTTTATTTTTTAAACCAACACTTAAAGTGAAAATTTCACTTCAACTCCCCCCTAAGCTAAAATTTTACAATGTCCTCATTGTAAGAAGGGTAAAAAAATATGAAGTGAAATTTTAAAAGTAAGTGTATAAGAAAATCAAAAAGGGTAAAACAGGAAATAGATATGTATAAGTGCTAAGTTTTACGCCTTCAGCTTGGCGTAAACCTTAGTAAAGAACTCCTAAAAAGAATAGGTATACGGTAAAAGTAGAGTTATGAAAGAATTAGATCAAAAAATTAGAAAACAAATTAAACCACCCGATCAAAACTTGACCTAAAATTACCTAGAATAAATCTCACAGATCCTAGAATCAGATTCTTGTGAAAATCTCAAAAAGATTAGAGTGAATCTTATGAAGAATAGATCTGATTTAGGTTGAGATGTAGAACGTTCAAGATTAAGGCAATTTAAAAAAAATATGATTCCACCAAGTTCAGAAGATCAGCAAAATCAGTTTTGATTCTCAATAATAGGTAGGTCATTTTGGCACAAAATAGGTTGCTGATGCGGGTTTGATGGGTTATTTTTGGGTAATATGGAGGACGGATTATGATTAGAATCAAAGGCTTGATTAATGAAGTGGACTTGGCCTTGGTTTTTCCTAGGATTTGGCAGATTCCTAGGATTCGGAATTGGCTGAGATGGAAGAGTACCTGGCTGACGAGACTCAGCCAAAAGTGTGATTCGATTTCGTAAATCAGCCAATTCTACCTTACATTGCCTATCGATCTCAGCAAGAGCTTCAGTATTTTGTCGCTGACTCTCTGACACAGCTCTTAAAATCTAATCTAGCTGTGTATCTCTAATAGGCCTAGAGTAATTCTGCACACTCATCGGGCTAGGCCTTAAATTTGATTGTTGAGGAGGCAAAGGAGGTGGGTTAAAATAGGTCTGATTTGGATCTGATGGTCTTTGATTTTGATTTGGATCAGCCCAGGAAAACTTTAGGTGGCTTCTCCATCAGGATTATAGGAATTTGAATATGGGTTTGGTCTTGGAAGATTTTCCTAGATGGTGTGTAAACCTAAAAGATATGGCGTGTTTTCTGCAATAGTAAAGGGTGGGGAAAAGGGTGGGTAAGATTGTGGGACAAATGTCCCTCCTTGGGTTGGTGAAGGAGTGGATAGAAAACCCAAGGGAGATGGATCTCTAGAATCCAGATTATTCACAAATTCCCTCCCTGTGGGAATTTGCGAAACAGGTAAATACGCGGGATTCGTAGCAAGTAGAGGCGTAAGAGTCTTCATTGTGTTTCTAACCTTGTCGAGATGCTTTGCTACGATATCTACTTTGTCCAGTTTTTCTACAATAATCTCTAAATCCTTTGAACTGGATGGATTACCGATCTCGTGAATGCCCTTATGCGGATTTTGATGATTCGTATTTGCTCGCTGCAAAAATTGCGACATAGATGCATTATTAATCGAGTTTTCCACCATCCCTTCAAATAATTCTGAAGCGGATTTTGCATCGCGATTTAGAAAATTCCCTCCATAAGAGGCATCGACTAGATTGAGAATGCCCTCTTGTAAACCATAATAAAAGATATGCATGAGTTGCCAACGAGGGATGTCATGATGTGGGCATTTCCTTTGCAATTCATGAAAACGTTCCCACGCTTCATGAATTGGTTCTCCTTGATTTTGATTGAAAGTAGTAATAGCTCACCTTAAAGCATTGGTTCGACCAATTTGAAAGAATTTCTTCAAAAATGTGGATTCGAGTTCAGCCCAAGTTGAGATTGGTCTTGCTATAGTTCTATACCAATAAGCTGCTTTATTTTTAAGTCTAAAAGAGAACATTTTCATTAGTAGGATTTCCCTATCCTGATTTTGTGGACCAAGAGTTTGAGATAAATTTTTAAGATCTTCAATGTGTTGAAATGGATCCTCGGATGCAAATCCATGAAAGTGGGGAATTAAACCTATAATGTTTGGCTTTAATTCTGGATCATTTTCCCCAATAGGAATCCTAACATTAGGCTCTACTTGTGCATTAGATGGGTTATAATAATCTCTAAGTAGAGGCCTTGGATGATTGATTGGTAAATCAGGATTTTCAAAACCAGCCTCAGGTCGAGGTGAAGAACGGGTTTGCAAAGTTTGTAAATTATTTAAGACTGTTAATAGATTGATTTGTCTTGTTTGCTCTAGCATCCTAAGGTTCTGGTTCATGAGCACGTATCTCCCCCTGACCAGAAGAAGAAGGGATCTTGGGATTAAGATTATGCATTGGATCCATAGAAATAGATGGATCAGACAGGAAAACCATTGGTTGCTTATCTGCAACCAGCCTAGGATCACCTGTCAATGGTGGTGCAAGAGGCGGATGCAAGGATCGCCTCCTGTCCATAAATAGAAAATAATGTGCGAAGGCACACGCACACCATCGATAAGAAAACAGCGGCACAAAAACCCACAAAACAGCGTAAAAGATGCAAATTTTTGCTCTTCTTTCAAAGGAAAGAAGAAATTCCTAAGATACGCAAAATAATTTGACGCAAACAAATAGAGTAACAGTATCAAAATACTCATCCTAATTCATGTCTACGCAGGTGCGTACCTTAAAGCTCAAAGGTCTAAGGTCTAGGATCGAGATCGCTCACTACTGGCTCCCCGGGGCTCTAGTAGTGAGACAGACTTGTTGATCTTCGGCCAAAGCCCTAAGAGGTGCAAAGAGGAGAGATAGAAAAATAGACTCGTGTGACTCTAGTGATCGCGCTGTGTGCGCGATAGCATGCAACAAATGATAGCAATATAAAAACCTGCATGCATTCTGCAAACAGATTTAAGTCACCAATTTTACTTCCTCTTTTTAGTTAATCTTTTTCAAAAATATATCAATTAAACTACAATGGCCGCTTTTTATATCTCTTCAAACAAAAATATGTGGTCTTTTTTAATTGTCAAAGGACGGGGATCTACTCGAGTTTTCTCGTGTTTTCTCGCTGATGTGAGAAAAATAGTAAAAAAATCCCGAGTCAGATTGCTCTTAGTACTAGTAGAAATGCACTCCTAAGAGTGTATGCCAATGTTTATGCTGCTGCTAGTTAGAAAAAATGTATTTTAATATATATATATTTAATTTAAATGCAACAAATAAAAGATTAAGAAATACTCACAACAAAAACAATAATACTGATTCCCACCTTCTCCTAAGATTACCTGCAGAGGTAAACCTGAAAGGACGACAGAAAATAAAAATAAAACAAAAACAAAACAAAATACAACAGATTACAAAAAAAGTTAGTAAAAACAAAAATATTTACAAAATACCTCCTAATTAAACAATTAATCCTTTTAAATTTTAGTGAATCAAAATATTTCCTCCCCGGCAACGGCACCATTAAAATGATCGCGTGACGAAGCAATGCCAGGGAATATTTTGATGAGTGGAGTGAGTCAAAATATTTCCTCCCCGGCAACGATGCCATTAAAATGATGCGTGCGTTTCACTCAACTCAGTAATTAAGTTAATTTCACTTAATTAATAGTAGAAGAAATCACTTAGGTTAACTCGAAGTTGTGTTGGTTGTGTAGTATATGGCCGAATTAACCTAACATTTTAGAATTTTTACTGGTTGAGTCCAGGTCATTCATTGGAGGTATAATAATTTCCTCCAAATTCACCAATTCTCTTTTATTTCTCTATAAGTTTAGGAGGTATAACTAGTTTGATTTTAAAAACATTAATTTTGTCAAAATATTTAAACTATAAAGAATATAGAAAATTCCATATGCAAACATATTTACTCAAAATGATCTACTTTATTAACAAGTAAACATGCTAGTTTTTTTTCAATTTTATTTCATTCCAAGAAATTAAGGCAATTAAAAGTTATCCTATTAAAACATGGCTTTTTAAAATTAAGAACAAAAAGATAATATGCAAGAAAAATTCATTTATTTTTCAAAGTATTGATGCCTTTTTATTTTCTTTAGCCTCTTATCTTCTTTCGTTCTTTTATTTTCTTCTCTCAAGCTCTCTTTCTTCTGTTGTTCCTACCTTCTTCTCTTCCTGTCTCTCATTCTTTTTCCCTTAGTCTTCTCCTACCTTCTTCCCTTAATTTTCTCCTTTGTTCCTTACTCTCTTTTCCTTGACACTCCTTAGCGCCTGTGCTCCTTCTTTAGCTTTCAGCTTCAACACTTAGCTTTTTAACTTTGCATCCTTCAGCGGCTTCGCTTTTCCTTAAGTTCTTCAGCTGAACCGATTTTTTTTTTACTTTTTCAACCAAAAGTTATTTTATTTGCAGCGAGGTCCTTTTGAAGATACACAGCACCCTGAGACCAGGGTGGGACTAGACCCTACTCAGTCCTCGCCTAATCTCAGTTAGGTTCGTTTTCGGTTCATTGTATCGATTCACAGTCTCGAGCCACTTCGGCTCAACCCGGCCTCCCAAGGCACATTCTCATTCATACGCCCCCAAGGGTGCACACTCGCAGGCATAAGCCCTCACACACATATGCAATGCTCAGATCAGATGGAATCGGTAACCAGTGCATTGAGCGCTGATGACTGCATGGCTAGAGAATTGAATTGTTTTTATCCCCAGGCGCACGCTCGTGAATAAATGAGGTGGGACTATCCTACCCCTTTCAGGCCCGAATTCAAGTGATCATATCTTTCTACCCAGAGCTCCAAATTGAACGATTTCAAGTTTGTTAGAAAGCTCTAAGGGTAACCTACACAATTACAGGGTCAATTTAATGTTTTAATGATGTTTTCCTTCTAAATTTGAAAGATAAAATCAGGGGTTCCTACAGGTTAATTTTAACCTGGAAGTGAAATTAAGTCAACAGAGTTCTTAGATGGACTTCTCTCTTTTATTTAAAGGTATGTACATGTTATATAAGTGATTCCGCATCTGTTAGAATAGGTTTTAAGCTCTTACGACCTTCAGGACCTGCAAAGAAGCTCTTCACTTCTCTGGAAGCTTCAGAGTTTGATTTTTCAAACATCAATATGTGCAACAGACACTTAAAAGTGTTTCTAATCGATTTAGATTAATTCTAAGGGTTATTATCAACTCATTTGGGCAGCTTTTAAATTCAAATTTCAACAAAATGCTTCTCCTGTTGGTTTGGGTTCGAAAATAACCCAAATTGACTGAAACTAAATACTCACACATTCATTCATCTGAGCATACTTTATTCTCTCTAAAACCATCAAACAAGATCTCAAAAGCAGTTTTCACTCCTCAAAACCTCAATTCAAGCTCAGATCTCCATTATCAGACTCATGTTTGACTGTGGAAGAATAAAAATTAACTTTCTGTTTAAAGTCTTCTCCCAAGAAATTAATGCCTCAAATAGAGTCTTCTCATCATCCATAACTTATTCAGATCTTCAGGAAGTTGTTCTAACCATGATTCCTAGGGTTTCAGGCTCGTCGCCTGAACTTGAAAACATGTTTGTTCGACAGAATCATTGGAAGATTGTTACAGTGCATTACACTGAAGCTTCTAGGATCATTAAATGCTTCTTAAATCTTTCCTAACAGAATTCTCCAACTCCGCCGGAGTTGGGGAAGATGAAGTTCAATCTTTCGCTCCAGTGGCTAAATCCTCAAACAAATATCTTCAAAATAATCAGTGATCCTTATTATACTATTCTATAGCTACTCAGCAAGTTCTAGAGGTTGAAACACAGATTTTGGCTTGTCGGAGCTCGCCGGAGCTCCGGTGAGTTCAGAAAATGTAAAAAAAAGTATATGCAGATTGTTAAAACTTGCTAATTTTGATTTAGAAAAGATTCTGAGGTTGCAAGAAACCTCAGTATCACTTTTAATTCTTCATTTGTCTCTTTAAATGTAATATTTGACAGTGAAATTATTTTCTTAAATGATCTGAGTGGTTAAAGCTCAGGACTTGTTTAACCACTCGATTGAGAGGTTAAATCAAGTCAACAGATGTTAATATTCATAAGTATGTATTTAATTTATAGTTTGAACTGTTCCTAAGCCGCCATGGACAGCGAGCTCAGGAGCTAAATTAAATTTGAGCATTTAAGTTATATGTGATATTAATAGGTATTTTAGTGTCGATTAGGGTTCATACGTGGTGATAGATGATGAAAGAACCCAATGGAGGTGGAATTAGGTTGATTACTGTCACCATATACAGTGTTAGTAATCGGGGAAGGTGGAATTTGAATTAGAAGGTTAGATTATCAATTAAGCAATTAAGTGATTTAGAAGTGAACATGGAAGATACAGGAAGTGAACAGTGAATTAAAAAGACAAAATTAAAGCTCTAGAGAGCTCAAGGAACTCGCCGGAGTCGGAGGAGATGAAGCTAAAATATGAAATTACTCTAATCTAACTAACTAAACTAACTAACTAAGCTAGCCTACTCCTGCTCCTACTCCTAATCTACTGTTACTTGGACGAAGGGGTCAATAGGGTTCCACCGAAGGTTCATAGCGGACGACGAAATCAGAGGGTGGAAGAAAGATCTCCGACGGGTGGATTTGAGGTGGAGCGGAGGAATCCTTGGGTCGGCACTTGTGTCAGAGGTGTGGAAGACCATGGTGGATCTCCTCGGCTGCTCAAGATGGACGGAGGAAGTCGGAAAATGGAATGGGAAGTCGCCAGAGTTTTGGACGAATAGCCTATCGAAGTCGGCTACAGTGTTAGAAGAGGTAAGGGAGCCAACTTAAATAAAATTAGCGGTGTGAGGGGGTATTTATAGCAGTTTGCGGTGAAGAGAGTGGCGGGGTCTTGCCGAAGAAGGAGCTCGAGGAACATAACCTCCGTCGTCGTCTCCGATTACGGTGAGGTTATCTCCCACTGAAAAATAGGATTTTCGGTTAATCCAGACCGATGGATGAAATGGAGGTGGTGAGCGCAAGCTGCAAGAGCTTGGACAAAGAGGAATGATGTCAACAGGGCGGTGATCGTGCGGTGGGGTGACTTTCTGCCGCCAGCCATTCATTAAGAAGACGAAGGGGGACATAAAAGTAATAAAACTTAAGGACCTATGTGAGAAAAAAGGACCCAACTGTAATGAAAAGTAAGGACTAAAATGTAAACCCTGGTTTTGAAGGTTTATTTTAATTTAGATCTTTTTCAACTTTTTATATATGTTAGTAAATAAGTAAATATTTTGTTTACACATTGAATTTACATTTTTGACCTTTTTAGGTTAATTTATTAGATTAAGTAAATTCACTTAAGTTATTACATTCTTAGGTATACATTATATTTAAGTTACTTATCTTATTAATTAAGAGAATGATTAATAGGATTTCAAGTCCAATTATTAACTAAATTATTAATAATGTTAATTGAATGATAAAATGTCATTTTAAACTTATTTTAAGGTCCTTTACTAAATATCCCTTATTCTATAATTAACCTTTATATATTCATAACCATAGCTAATTAACTAGGAAGACTAGTTAATTAGGGGTAATTAGAGATCAAGATGAGTGTCTCATCACCTGCACCCGCCTTCAAGCACCCGCAGGCGCCGCATTCACCCCTTCCAGGCCGTGCCTGCAGCCACATCCACCCTCCAGCACCTCCTTGCAGCACGCCCCCCACCTCTACAGACCTGCCTCACCACTCTAGCCGCATCTCCAATCACCCGCCTGCAACGCACCCTCCAACCAGCCAGCAAGCGCGCACCCGTCTACAGCGCCAGTAACTGCTCTACCTCACACCCAACGCCGGTAGGCATCCAGTGCTCCTTCCAGCCACGCCTGAAGGCGTTGCGTGCCTTCACCACTGCCAGGCCCGCACCCACCTCCGTGCACCTGCAGACACCCCACCGCGCCCTCCAACCAGCTCGCAGGCACTCGCTGCCACCTTGCGTGCCCCTACCAGGCTGCACCTACCTCCGCGCACCCTTGCAGGCACTGCACACACTCCCCACAGGCAGGTGCGTGGCTGCAACTCTAGCCTTCCCCACAGGCAGTTGCCGCGGCCTCCATCAGATAGGCCTCATCTTCGCCAACCTCCCTAGCGCGTCCACAACCCCGTCGGTGCTCTCTGTCTCGCAAGGAGGAGAGAGAGCAAATGCTCTGTTTTAACTTCAATTAGCTATTTCATTTGCTGCCATTGCCAAGAGTTGATTTTTGATTTATTATTTTAGTAATTGAATGAATTTATAGCCAAGCCCCTTTAGTTTACTCCAATTAATTGGCCTATCAAATTGCATGATTATCTTCCCCCATCTGTTAGCTTTGCATTAAAGGTTATATTATACTTTACATTGGATGCCATAGAATATTTTGGGGTTGGTTGATGTTATAGGAGTATTCTAGTAAAGGAGAATTTACGTGATTGGTCCATATTTTTCAGAAATTGGCTATTTGATTCATCTATTAGTGTTCTTTCTTTGGGATTCGGATGAATGAATGAAATTACTTTTAAGTAAACAAGAGGAAAATGTATCGTGAATTTATTGGTCTATTCCTCCCTGTGGATATGGCATCCATTATTGTGGTTTTAAATTCATGTCTGTTTAATCTTTGATTGAGAGATTTTCCACCACCTTTTGTGCTGCAACGATTTACTATCTTAATATTAATTATTCAATGTGAAAATCGCTCCATCAAATTGGCACTGTTGTCGGGGAGGCAACAGAAGCAATAAATTTACTTCATTATTTTTGAATATTCTGAGTTGCAAAATTATCTGATCAATTTTTTTTACTATGCGAGGAATCTAACGAGGAGACGAGGCATAATAGAGTGGCGACAGCAACCACGAGTTAAGCCACATGAGGAAAAGATGAAGGAGACCAAGATCCTACTTTCCCAGAGGATTCTCTGTCGTCACAAATTTATTTCTATCTTTTCGCCCTTGTAGTCATTGGGGCTGAATTTTTGGGGGTTTGTCCCCACATTCTTTAGCTACTAGGGCTTACAATATTTTTTTGTGCATGTGTGATTTTATTTTCTGCTTGCCTGCTTTTAAGACCAACAAAGAAAATATCGAGCTGCCTATTTAGAAGTTGCATGCCCTTAGGTGCGTGCATTTAGGGGTGATTGAGCAGCACATTAGATCTTATTATTGCATTGCAAGCATATTAGCACAAAGATTGCTGAAGACAAGTACATCTTTTTAACTTTTGCAACCAGCTCCTGTTCACGCATTTGCATTCAAATTAAAATTCAAGACCACCAAGTTGTTTGAATTTACTAATTCAGTGGTCACATAACTAAAAGTGGAACTAATAATTAGATTCAACCCTAAAAGCAATTCACATTTGATCTAATTCTAAGGGGCTTGTCTGCGATTTCAAAAGAAATTACAAAGATTTGCAGTGTGTTGCACACTTCTGACACTGAGCACGCACATTAGGCACCGCACTAAAGCTCGATCCCTTAAGGCTATAAGCACCGATCTCTTTATTGGTGCAGACCCTCCTATTGTGCTTTGCGGTGGTGGTGATACTATCTTTTGACCAAGTGCTTTGATACTCCACAGAGGGGGACACCCCTTAATGGAACAAAAGGGTAGTTAAGGGGCACCGCATATGCATCGCCTCAAAGGAAGGGTTCGCCCTACTTGCATCCCTTTGTTCGTCCTTGGAGTAACTTCTCACTTGATCACCTGGGAGTATCATCCAAGCAAAGTATAGGTCCTAGGGCACTCGAAGGTTGAATTAAGGCACGTAATTATAGTGAAAAACTTGTTTGGCCATTTATATTAACTAATTCGACATCCGCAATAAAGAAGGTTAAGATTTCAAGTCCACACCCCTCTTATACCACTTACGTGGGAACGGAGGGATAAGTCTTGATCTTTTAACTTATCTTTGGAGTGGAGGTTTAACTTAATAAAAACCTGAATTGTGTTTTGTACGCTTGGTAGACGCTCTCTTGAGGGTAGTCTAGTGTTTGATCTTGAGCCTGAGAGAATTCTTAGGAGAGCTCACCTAGGAGAGGAAAAAGAAGGAATGGCTGAGCAAGGTGCAAATCAACAAAGGACCCTAAGGGACTATTTTATTCCAACTAACCAACCTGCATAAGCACTAAGACGACCGGCAGGGGATAATCCGTATGAGATCAAAAGCAGTATCATATCTTTAATGCCCTCTTTTTATGGTACTACTAGGGAGGACCCCTACCGGCATTTGGAGGAATTCACAAAGGTCTGTTCCACGGTGAAGCTCCAGGGCTTTACTGATGAAGCCTTGATGAGGACTCTATTTCCTTTCTCCCTTAAGGATAAGGCCAAGCACTGGTATCATACCCTCGATGCAAGGGTAAATGATTGGGCTACCCTTAAGGGAGAATTTTTGAAAAAGTATTTTCCTATGAGTAAAACCAACCATTATAGAAGAGAGATTATGGGTTTTACTCAACAGGAAGGGGAGCAATTTCATGAGACTTGGGAGCGCTTTGATGACCTTCTTAGGTTATGCCCCCACCATCAAGTGCCAAGATGGCAGTTGGTCGAAAGGTTCTATAACGGATTATCTGAAAGGCATAGGCAAACCATTGATGTAGCCTGTGCAGGAACCTTCATGACCAGAACTGAGGATGAAGCCTGGGCATTATTTGAAACATTAAGCGACAACTCTATACATCTATCCTCTGCCTATTAAGAAAGAAAACCATCAATCTTGCAGAGGAAGATAGAGGCCCATGAAGCTGGGGCTTCTCAGGATTTGTCTTATCAGATTCAACTATTGAATAAAAGCTTTGATAGGCTTTTAGCAAACCCCGGCATGAACCCGCAAGCAGCCTCTATTTTTCAGGCTTCAAGATAATGCTCCATTTGCCAAAGCACAACGCATGCCACTGCGGAGTGCCATCAGGCAAACCAATTCCCTGAGTTGATTCAGGCCGACTTGAACGCGACCCAAGGTTTCCACCACCCTCGCAATAACCCTTACTCTAACACTTATAATCCAGGGTGGCGGAACCATCCAAACTTCTCTTGGAAGCAAGGTGATGCTTCTAACTCAGGGAATACAAGACCCTTACCTCCCCAGCCCACATACCAACCTTCTTATGAAAATCCTCCTCCGAATAAGCCCTCTAAGATGGATGAACTGAAGGCCATGATGAAAGCAATGCAAGAGCATCAGAATATGGTTATCCAATCTCAGAATAAGATGATTACTGATATGCAATCCCAAATTGATCATCTTACTGAGGCAGTTAGGCAACGTGATCCGAGGAAGCTGCCTAGCTCTTCTGAGGAGAACCCTAAGGGCAAGGGGGTTGTATTCAGGGAGCATGCCCAAGTAGTGACCATGTTGAGGAGTGGAAAAAAGATTGACAAGCCTGATAACACTCCTACGGTTACATCTCAAAATTCCCCTTCCACACCTGTCCCGACTTCCATCTCACCCGAGGAAGAGCCACACCACTCTCCCTCTCACAAAATCACCCACAATGAGGATGTTGTCCTTCCACCATCCCTTTCCCGCCATGACGACCCCTCTACCCAGAAGCCGAGGGTGCCCTATCCAGAGCACCTATCTGCTCTTGGGGATTCTTCTATTGGCTCGTCTGGAGCAAAGGATAGGACGGAAGAGATTATGGATACTTTTAGGCAAGTCCAGATTAACTTTCCTCTGTTGGAAGCGATTAAACAAATTCCATCCTATGCCAAGTTTCTAAAGGACCTGTGCACCTAGAAGCATCGATCTAGGAAACAGGTCCAAACCAAGGTCATCCTGCCTGACCATGTTAGCTCGGTACTCCAGCATGGAACACGCCCCAAAATGAAAGACCCAGGGGCCCCTTATATTTCAGTGGTTATAGGTAACCAACACATTGAAGAGGCTCTACTCAATCTGGGTGTGGGGGTAAACATTCTACCAAGCTCTGTCTGCGACCTTTTGGGAGGAGGAAAGCTGAAGCCTAGTCCAGTAATCCTCCAGGTTGTAGACAAATCACTTAAGACACCACGGGGATTGTTGGAAGATGTCCTTGTGAGAGTGGAGGATTTCTTCTTCCCCGTTGACTTTTTGGTACTTGATACTAACCCATCTAATAAACCCACAAAGCCGTCCATTATTCTGGGATGCCCCTTCTTGGCCACAGCCAATGCCTCTATAAATTGTAGATCTGGGGCACTTAAAATGGGCTTTGGGAATAAGAAGATCCAGTTGAATGTTTTTGATACTTACAAGCAACTTGGATTTGAAGATTGTTCTCAGATTGAGGTCGTTGATGAAATAATTAAAGAGACTACTCCAACACTCTTATGTAGAGATCCCCTTCATAAGGTCATATCTCAGGACCATCCCTTGATTATTAAAGAAACTGAAAGGAAAATGCCATAACTAGAAGAGTTGCTGGGGATACACACTGAGTCTCTATCCCCACCCTGGACTGTGAAGGTAGATCTGCTGCTTGAGGCAGGGACATCTCAACTAAAATCCTCAATCCAAAAGGCTACTGAATTGGAGTTGAAACCCCTCCCGAGCACATTGAAATATGCTTTCCTTGGCCCTAATAACATGCTCCCCGTTATTATCTTATTTGCATTATCTGAATTGCAGGAGGGAGCTCTGCTTGAGTGTTTACAAAGGCATAAGGAAGTAATTTCCTAGACAATTGCTGATATTAAGGGTGTTGATCCCTCTCTTTGCCTGCATCATATATACACGGATGAGTCCGTGAAGCCTTTCCTAGATATACAGAGAAGGCTCAATCCAAATATGCGGGAGGTTGTTAAAAAGGAGATTTTGAAATGGCTGGATGCAGGGATTATCTATCCCATTTTAGATAGTAAATGGGTCAGTCCTATTCACGTAGTTCCGAAAAAGGCAGGATTCACTATGGAAGAGAATGACCAAGGTGAACTGGTGACCACTAGACCCTCAACTGGTTGGAGGGTCTGCATTGATTACCGCCATTTAAACATGGCTACCTAGAAATACCATTTCCCCTTACCGTTTATCGATCAAATTCTGGAACGATTGGCGGGGAACAAGTACTTTTGTTTTCTTGATAGGTACTCTAGGTAAAATTAGATAGCCATTTTTCCTGATGATTAGGAGCGTACCACCTTCATGAGTCCATATGGCACTTTTGTGTTCTGCCGAATGTCATTTGGGTTATGTAATGCTCCTACCACTTTCCAACATTGTATGAAGGCTATCTTTTCTGATATGATCGACGAGTTCGTTGAAATTTTCATGGATGACTTCTCCATTTATGGCTCATCGTTTGACCTATGCCTTTCGCACCTTGATAAAGTCTTAACCTATTGCGAAGAGGCAAAGCTGGTGATTAACTAGGGGAAAAGCCACTTTATGGTCCAGCAGGGCATTGTGTTAGGGCATATAGTTTCCAAGAGAGGATTAGAGGTGGACACCGCAAAAATCAATTCCATCTCTAAGCTTCCATTGGCCGCCAATGTTTGTTAGGTTAGATCTTTCCTTGGCCATGCTAGATTTTATAAACGCTTCATTAGAGATTTCAGTAAAATCTCTAAGCCACTCTGTGACCTGTTAGCGAAGGATTTCTCCTTCGATTTTGATGATAGATGTGACGAGGCTTTCCAAGTTTTGAAGAAAGCCCTGATTACCACACCGATTCTCCAAGCACCAGATTGGACCCTCCCGTTTGAGCTTATGTGCGATGCTTCTGATTTTGCAGTGGGAGTGATCTTAGGTCAAAGGGTTGATGGCAAACCTTATGTGCTGCATTATGCCAACAAGACCCTTACGGATCCTCAGCAAAACTACACGGTCACTGAAAAGGAATTACTTGCTGTAGTATTTGCTTTGGAAAAGTTTCGGTCTTATCTTTTGGGATCTAAGGTTGTGGTGTTCACTGATCATTCAGCCCTTAAGCATCTTCTGGCTAAAAAGGACACCAAACCTTGCCTAATTCATTGGATTCTGCTACTCCAAGAATTTTACCTGGAAATTAAAGACAAGAAAGGAGTTGAGAATGTGGTAGCAGACCATTTGTCTAGGATCCCTATTGAGGCATCAAACCCTGCTGGCGGTATTCAGGAGACTTTCCTTGATGAGTCTCTAATGGCCACGGAAGCTAAAAGTCCTTGGTTCGCTGACATAGTGAACTATCTGGTCACGGGCATTACCCCCAGTACTTGGAATAAGCAGAAGCAAGACAAGTTTCTCGCCAATGCTAAATTTTATCACTGGGAGGAACCTGAGCTTTTTAGAATAGGCCCTGACCAGCTATTTCGTCGTTGCGTCCCTGATGAAGAACAAAGAAGTGTTTTGAGTTTCTGCCATGACCTCCAATGTGGGGGACATTTTAGTGGGAAGAAGACTGCCCATAAGGTTCTTCAGTCTGGCTTTTGGTGGCCCACATTATTCTGAGATGCACATACGTATGTGGACGCATGTCTACATTGCCAGTAGACGGGAACCATTGGAAAAAGGGATGAGATGCCCCAACAAACTATCCTCCTAGTTGAAATCTTTGATATTTAGGGCATTGACTTCATGGGTCCCTTTCCTGTGTCCTTCAGATATGAATACATCCTTGTGGTTGTTGACTATGTATCGAAATGGATAGAAGCCATACCCATGCGAACCAATGACCATTCCGTGGTCTTGGGCTTTGTTAAGGCTAATATCATTTCTTGGTATGGGTGCCCAAGGACGATCATAAGTGATGGAGGACCTCTCTTTAAGAATGTACATTTCACAAGACTACTCCAAAATTTGGGAGTCAACCACATGATAGCCACACCTTATCATCCCCAACGAGTGGACAAGTTGAAGTGTCTAATAGGGAGATTAAGCGAATTTTAGAAAAAACAGTCAAGCCTGATCGGAAGGATTGGTCTAAAAAACTAAATGATGCTCTTTGGGCCTACAAAATTGCGTATAAGACTCCCTTGCGCATGTCTCCTTTCTGTCTTATCTATGGAAAAGCATGCCACCTTCCTGTTGAAATCCAACATAAAGCTTATTGGGCAATTAAAAATGTTAACTTGAATCTGGATAAAGCAGGAAAAGCACCTATGTTAGAATTAAGTGAGCTTGAGGAGCTTCATAATGAAGCTTATGAAACTTCTCAAGCTTACAAGCAACGTACAAAAGTCTTCCATTACAAGCACATCATTAGAAAGACTTTTGAGCCCAACCAGTGGGTCTAGCTTTTCAATTCTAGACTTAAATTATTTCCTGGAAAGCTCAAGTCCCGCTGGGTTGGGCCATATGTTGTTATCAATACTTTCCCTCTTGGAGCTGTAGAGACTAGAAACCCTATTTCAGGTGCGAGCTTTAAAGTAAATGGCTGTTTGTCGCGCTTTTGTGCGGTTTGTTAAAAGAGAATATCGCGTTGCAATATAGCCGCTAAAGCGTTCAAAACAAATAAAGATTTTTATTACTCGAAAATCGGAGTATCCGAGGTCGAACACAGGGAGCAATCTCAGTACTTTGTAAAACCCAAGAATACAACTGTTACATGTAAATATAATTGATTCAAAGAGTTTTTAGAAAAAGTAGAATTAGACGTCTGATTTATGTATCAGACATCTTAAATGTGATCTTTCTTTCTTTCTTCCTTCTTCTCCTTTCTGCTTCTGTATCTTTCCTTCTGCTTTGCCTTTCTGATCTCTTTGCAATCTTCCCTTGTCCTTCTTCTTCTTCTCTGCGAAGACTTCTAATCTTTCTGCTTTCCTTCTCCTGCGAAGGCTTCTTTCTTCTTCTTCTGTCTTCTTCTTTGGCTTGCTTTTCCTTCTTCTGCAGCGGCCAAGTCCTTCACCTGCGATCAGCCTGCCTGCACAGGAGCAAAACCTAACCCTTCTCCCTCTACCCGCGCGTCTCTCTCTCTCAAGCAATTCACTCGGAGCTGCTCTCCCAGAGCCATAGGCATTAATCGGGTCGGATCGTACTCGGGACCAGGCGCACCTGAAGGTGGTGTGATGCGCGAGGAGTGCGTAGGTCTAGGTCGGGTCGGATCCGCCAAGTCCGCGTAGTCAGGTCGCGGACGAGGCGGGTGTGGGGTCAGTGAGGGACCTCACCCCTGTGCTTACTGAGGCGATAAGGGTATGTCACAAAACCAATTTATAGTGTACCTGAGGCTTGTAATCCCACGATGTGGGACTAAAGGTTTCGTCCTTCCCTCACGTGCGCCCGCAGACTCTCGTGTGCAATTGCCCACGCTGAAGGCCCTGCTGCTGCTCCAAGCTGAACTCAGTCACCTCGCAACACTTGTGAGAGGCTGCTGCACCTGCCGCCTGGGAAGCCTGACGCCTGCTGCTGCTCCAAGCTTCCTGCTGCTTCGGCTGTTAATGGCGGCCGGGGCGTTCACCTGAGATTCCACAGCACGGCCTATTGGCCCAATCAGAATAGCTGGAAACCTTCGCCGTAGCACGCCGAAGGCGGTGGGTGATGCTGCAGGTTGTCGGTCGGCCTAGGCGTGCGCGCCTAGGTCAACCTGTGGCCGGAGATGGTGGGTTGTTCGGGGGGTGGTTATGGAGGTCTGGAGTGGTAGTTGTGGGGTGGAGCGAGTTCCTGGTGGTGAGGCGGAGCTCCGGAGGTGGTTGGCGAGTCGTGTTGAGTGGCGGAGTGGTGTGGGTGGCTCGCCGGAGTGCGGTCGGAGGCGAGGAAGATGAAGGCGGTTAGGTACTGTCGAGGGGTAATCAAGTAAAATAGTTGGGGGAAAAGAGAGAGGAGAGGGTGGAGGACGTATCTGGGGTTGTCTGGAGGGAAGGGAGGCGGCGGAGAGGATGGCTCGTAACTGCCGTCGTTGGGGAGGAAAGACCCTGAGGGAGGAAGAGGCGACGAAGACGTGGTCAGAAGCGCGCGCGCGGGGTACAGCGCGACGCGGGAGGAAGCGGCGGAGAGGACTCTGTTGCTGGTATGACAGTAGAGCGACAAGAAGGAGGGAAGGAGGTCGCCGGAGCTTGTGGGTCATTTGGCCGGAGATGGGAGAGGGAGGAATTTGGAAGGGATCTCCGTCAAAATCAAGCTTAGCCTCTTCGGCCGGAGTTGTGGGTTCTTATATAGGCACTGGACTTGGTGTGCAGGGCATGAAGGGCACGTAATTGCTTGAGGTTGGTCGCCGGAGATGGAAAGGAGTTAGGATACCCAAATCTCTCGTGCGTTCGCACGAGAGATTGAGTTCACACCAGCGATTGTAATTGACTTTATAAGGAAGGGAATTCCTCAGAGAATCCTCCTTCCATTTCTGGGAGGGAATCTCTGAGGGATTAGAGAGCAATCCCTCTCCGAACCTCGCCGGAGCTCGGTTCTGCCCTAGTAATGGCGGCAGGACCGGTTTGCAGAGGAGGCGAAGAACCTAGGGGGTTCTCTGCAACGGTATTCAAAAGATAGGGACCAATTTGTGATTTGGGTGTACTAAATTGCAAAGTAGGTCAATATGACCCCTCCTTAGGTCCAAATTTTGGTACAAACCTAATTCTGACCTAAGGAATCCAATGGCGAAGTTAGATTTCAGGTTTGACCTCGTTTGACTGGACATTTTGCGTAAAAACCCAAATTAGGTTAATTGAAGAGCTAGGACCCTAATCTAGGTCAAACTAGGTTCCAAAGGCCAAATTAAGTGTTCTAAACCCTAGAGTATGTTTTTCCATGATGTATAGAGGGTTTACTTGCTTTTTGTTCTGACTGGAACCTTGTTAATTTAAGCGGGTCTGTTTTAGGGTTACCAAGTGTCATTTAGTTCTTAGATTGCGCATGAACCCATTTCTGATTGACTCAACCCACTTTTTATCTCATTTATACCATTTGACGTCTATTTTGCCTCTGAGAAATCCCGTTTACGTACTGCAATGGTAAAATTGCAGTTTTAACCTTTATTTCATGTTTTCTTCTTAGAGCACTTGTTCCTTCAGTTAGGCCTTCTTCCAGGTTATGTAGGAGCTTTTGTCTTCTTTATTGGGTCAAAATGAGCTAGTTATGGCTCATGATGAGGCTCTCATCATACCCCCATGCCTAGCTTTTGCTAGTCCCTTAGCAAAATTTCAAAGTTTTAACTTCCATTCTAGACCCTGAGTGTCTGTCAACAATGATAAGTGCTTCTCCTTTTCTTTTGTGATTAGGTGGGAATGCCGACAATAGGCCTAGAGGTACTCAAGTACCAACCAAAATCCGGGCCTGTTCCGCTTTAGCCTCAGTCTTCTGCAAAGGTTTCTACGGCCCACAGAAATTAACCTAAAGTTTGTTGGACTCCGCAGTTAAAGCACCCGTGCTTGAGATATTTTTAGCCTAAGCTCAGTTTGCAGTGCATTTTTTGTAAGAGAGAGATAGAGGATTTATTTGTTTGGAGAACTTTTCTCTCTCTTTTCTTTTTATTTCTAGCTTCGGATTAGCTTCTCAACACGGTCTGTATCGGATTCCTCGTCCCCATCATCAATCCTCAAGGGTCCCTGGCTTTCGAGATTTCGAGATTTCGAGATAATCCCGCCCATGGCAACCCCCGGAACCCTGGCTTTCGAGATTTCGAGATAATCCCGCCCATGGCGTTCCGTGGCCGAATTCAGACCCTGGCGATTGACATTTCATGATAATGCCACCCATGGTATCTGAACCAGCAAAGTGCTTACATGCCCCCAGTAGGATATTTAAATATCCTAAGAGACAAGCACCGAGGAGATGATATGTTGTTACGCATCTTCGAGGGGAATTTCCCATCTCTCCGCGCTGGGAACTCGTCCAAATCAACTTTTGTTGATTGACCGCTCCTAATCTAGGTGACTTTTTCAGAACATTAAACGCTTTTCGCGTGATTTGGATGTTTATGCGCACTGAACCAGACTGTGTGTGAATTTGGGTGCTTAGGTTACCGAATCCCGCAAACCAGAGGTCAGTTAACGAGGCCGAATACTTCCTAAGCCTTAGACCTAATACTCAAGCTTCACATTTTCCTCAACCTCTTGAGGATTATCCAGATTTTAATGGATACGTGAATTTTTAAGCTAAAGGTACTAGCCCAAAAAGCCTAAGACCAGCGTTCCCGCTAATCTCTTGTTATATCTCCGTGGCACTTTTCTTTTCTTTTTCTTGATTCGGTCTAGAACTTCAGTTAACCCCTTAATCTTTTACTAATGACTATTTCTTTTCATTTTGTGCTCCTTTTTGTCATTTTTTCTTCTTTTCCTCCTCTCATTTGTATGACCTTGAATTGTTCCTCCCCTCTAACAAGTCTTTTTTTTTTATGTGAAACCCTTTCTTGATATGAATTTTCTGACATTTTGCACTTTCATACCCCCCCATGCCTAAGATTTGCAATGTCCCCATTGTAAATTAGGTGGGCTCGAATTCAGCTTAGTTCATGTATTAGGACAGGTGTGTGGTGAGTGAATGGGTCGAAGCGACTTGTTGCGAACGATTTCTAATCTCGGGTAGGTATACCTGAGGTGAAGTCGGCTGTTCTAATGGATGAACCCTAAAGTGCAATATGAGTTCCGCATAGAGATGTCAGAAACGGTTTCAGGTTTTTCAAAGAATGACGGGTTGCCTCCCGTTAAGCGCTGAGTTTTACGCCATCGGCTGGGCGCAATGAGCTCAAGAGGAATGGAGGGTAAAGGATGACTTAGTCAAATCTATATCGGTCATGTCAATGAACGGCTTGAGTCTCTGCCCGTTCATGACAAAGGGTTCAGAATCGTGGCTGAGTGGGCTGATTTCAATAGCTCCATTTCCGAAGATTTGGCGGACTAGGTAAGGTCCGACCCACTTGGATCTTAGCTTTCCTGGGAATAGTTTGAGTCGAGCATCAAAGAGTAAAACTTTTTGACCAGGATGAAAGACCTTTCTAGAAATGTGTTTGTCGTGAAAAGCTTTAACCCGTTCTTTGTAAATTCGCGAGTTCTCATACGCGTCGTGGCGTAATTCATCAATCTCGCTCATTTGAAATTTTCTGTGGGTTCCAGCCTTAGAAAGGTCGAGATTACAGGTCCGTACTGCCCAATAGGCTTTATGCTCCAATTCGACGGGGAGGTGACATGCCTTCCCGTACACTAGTCTGAAGGGAGACATTCCTAATTGGGTCTTGTGGGCGGTCCTATAGGCCCACAATGCTTCCGGAAGCCGAGAAGACCAATCTTTTCTATCAGGTCGAACAGTAACCTGAAGGATCTTCTTGATCTCTCGGTTAGATAGCTCAGCTAGACCATTAGTTTGGGGGTGGTAAGGAGTAGAGATTCGGTGTGACACCCCGTATTTGGTCATCAGTGACCTGAACTGAGCGTTCGTAAAATGGGTCCCTCCGTCAGAAATTATAGCACGCGAAATCCCGAACCTTGAGAAAATGTTTTGATGGAGGAATTTTATAACAACTTTATGATTGTTGGTTCGGGTCGGAATGGCTTCTATCCACTTGGACACATAGTCAACTGCGAGTAAGATGTATTCGAAGCCATCCGAGTTCGGAAAGGGTCCCATGAAATCAATCCCCAAATATCGAAAATTTCGCATACCAAGATCGGCTGTAGAGGCATCATGTCTCTATGGCTCATGTTGCCCAGAGTCTGGCAACGGGAACATACCTTACAGTGATCGTATGCATCCTTGAAAATTGTGTGCCAGTAGAAGCCACACTGGAGGACTTTCGATGCGGTTTTATGTCCAGAAAAATGTCCACCGCATGCCTGGTCATGGCAGAATGAGAGTATGTCTTTGATTTCCACTTCCGTGATGCACCGTCGGATTATCTGATCAGCACCAATGCGGAAAACATACGGGTCTTCCCATAGGTAATACTTGGCATCGGAACGCAATTTGTCCTTTTTGGCCTTCGACCAATCGGGCGGAATCTGATGTGATGCCAGGTAATTAACAATATCGGCGAACCATGGAAGACTTGTACTGATAGTCAGGAGGTGCTCATCAGGGAAATGTTCTGTAATAGGTCAGGAAGGATCAATAATTTCAGAAGGAAGGCGGGACAAGTGATCAGCTACCACATTGTGCTTTCCCGCCTTGTCGCGAATCTCGAGGTCAAATTCTTGCAATAGCAAGATCCAGTGGATTAGTCGAGGTTTCGCGTCCTTCTTGGCAAGGAGATGCCTTACAGCTGTGTGATCCGAGTATACGATAATACGGGAACCCAGAAGGTATGATCTGAATTTTTCCAGGGCAAATACTACGGCCAGCAGCTCTTTCTCAGTAACCGTATAGTTACGCTGAGCCTCATCCAGTGTTTTGCTGGCGTAGTAAATGACCACAGGTATCCCGTCAATTTTCTGCCCCAAAACCGCTCCTACAGCAAAGTCAGATGCATCGCACATGATCTCAAAGGGTTGAGACCAATCAGGGGACTGTAGGATTGGGGCCTGGGTGACTCGGTCACGTAGGATTTCAAATGCTTGAGTGCATTCCTTGGAAATTTTGAAAGGTACATCCTTGGAGAGAAGATTGGTCAGGGGGCGCGCGATCTTGGAGAAATCAGGGATGAATCGACGGTAGAAACCGACGTGCCCCAAAAAAGATCGGATGTCCTTAATCGAGCTAGGCATAGGGAGCTTGGAAATCAGGTTAACCTTAGCTCGATCCACTTGGATGCCTTTCTCTGAGATTAAATGTCCCAGGACAATTCCCTCAGGCACCATGAAATGGCTCTTTTCCCAGGAAAGAACCAAATTCACCTCGATGCACCGCCTGAGTATATGGACCAAGTGTTGGAGGCAATCGTCAAATGATTGTCCAAAAACTGAAAAGTCATCCATGAAGACTTCCAGATAATCACCTACCATATCTGAGAATATGGCAAGCATGCACCGCTTAAAAGTTGCAGGTGCATTGTAGAGACCGAACGGCATCCTTCGGAACGCGTACGTCCCGAAGGGGCAGGTGAATGTGGTCTTTTCTTGGTCCTCTGGATGGATTGCCACCTGATTGTAACCGGAGTACCCGTCAAGAAAGCAGAAGAATCTATTTCCCGCTAGTTTCTCGAGGATCTGATCAATAAACGGTAGTGGGAAATGATCCTTCTTCGTGGAGGAATTTAGTCTTCTGTAATCAATGCAGACTCTCCACGAATTAGCTATTCGGGTAGGAATGACTTCCCCGGTTTCAATCGTGATGATGGTAAGTCCTGCCTTCTTAGGCACCACTTGTGTTGGACTCACCCAACGACTGTCGGAGATCGGGTAGATGATCCCTGCATCTAACCACTTAATGATCTCCTTTTTCATGACCTCCTGTAGGTTAGGGTTTAGGCGCCTTTGCATTTCTCTTGAAGGTCGTGAGCCTTCTTCAGTGTAGATTCGATGTGTGCAGTATGAAGGGCTTATACCAGTTAAATCATCTAGAGTCCATCCAATGGCTCTACGATGTTGTTGGAGAACAGAAATCAAACGGAGTTCCTGGTCAGGTGTGAGTCGAGAATTGATAATCACAGGAAACGTCTGATTTGAATCCAAAAAGACGTATTTTAGATGTTCAGGAAGGGGCTTGAGTTCCGTGACAGGATTGTCAGCAGCAGCGGGTGGTTCGGGGTTTGTATCGGGAGCAATGGTAGGAGTCATAGGTGTGTCTAGATCATGTCCGCACTCCTCTGTTAGCGGTTTTTGATTCTCCAGTGGTTGATCAGGAATAATCAGGTTGTCCTCTATATGCAGTTCATCAACCACGGCTTCGACATCACAAATTTCCTCTATCACCCCGCAATTAATCCCTTGATGGGCCTTGAAAATGTCAATCTTCAGATTTTGATTCCCAAATTTTAATTCTATCTGGCCCTCTTCACAGTTTATATTGGCCCTACCAGTGGCCAAAAAGGGTCTCCCTAATATGATTGGGGTGTCCCTTGGGTTCTTAGGTGCATCCATGTCCAGTACTATGAAGTCCACTGGGAAATAAAAATCTCGTACCCTAACAATGACATCCTCGAGTATTCCTTTGGGTGACTTGATGGATCGATCGGCTAACTGCAATGTCATCTCAGTGGGTTTAAGTTCAGATTCTTCAAGGTGGTCAAGGAGGGATGTAGGTATTAAATTTATGGAGGCACCTAGGTCTAGTAGGGCTCTATCAAGTTGGGTTTCACCAATTTTACAAGAAATCAAGGGAGTTCCTGGGTCTTTAGCCTTAGGTGGGAGTTTGCTCAAGATGACAGAGCTGGCTTGCTCTGATAGTACGATTGGGTTCCCATCCTTGGTTCGCGGCTTACGTTTAGGTGTACATATGTCTTTCAAGAACCTTGCGTAAGCCGGTATGTGGCGGATTGCATCCATCAACGGGATGTTTATCTGGACCTGTTCAAAGAGCTTGACCAGATCCTCCTCAGGAGCCACAGGTTTGGTTGTCCTTTTTCCTTTGGTCAAGGCCTCAGGAAATGGGATCCTAGCTGGTTCCTCTAGGATAGGTCCAGGTTCTTGATCTGGGACAGTAGTATCTTGGATGATTACCCTAGGGTCTTGGCGATTATCAGGCTTGGAGTGGTTCGGATAGTGTGGGTCTTGTGTTGTTTTACCACTGCGTGTTGTTACAGAGTTTAATCCGGCCTGACTTTGGTTTGGGTTAGGTAGGAGGGGTGGCTGCTGCTGCAATCCTGCATAAGATGTTGATGCCTCCATCCCGTCTGGTGATGGAGTAGCAGGGGCCTGATAAATCAAATGTGCGTGGCCTGGATTTGGATTCATAACGCGCCTCTGGGTCGGCACGTTATTTGGGTTGGGCAGAGGTTGCGAAGGGTGCCAGGTTGGCAGGAATTTGCCATCTGGGCTAGTTGGTTGCGAACCTCTGTGATCTCGTCCTTGTGCTGTTTTTGCATTGCCGCATTCGTCTTTTGAATGTCAGCCAGTGTTTGAAGGATAAGAGTCAGTTGATCCTGATTTTGCCCGGATTGGTAGGTGGGATTGGGCCGAGGCTGAGGCGGCTGATATGGACGAGGAGCTTGTGGGCGGGGTTGATATGGTGGTTTTTGAGAATTTCCTGCCCACTGAAAGTTAGGATGATTTCGCCATCCAGGGTTGTAGGTATTGGAGTATGGGTCATTTTGGATGGCGTTGAGGTCCTCGCAGTTCTGAGGAACCTCAGGAAAGTCAGCATACGAGGGTTCAGAGTTCCCCCAACTCGAATAGATGGGATCAGAGGTCACTCCGGTCCGAGAGGTAGACGGGGGTGGATATGGGTCCATCTCCTTGGCAGGTTGGTGATAGATGTTTTGCATTGTTTCCCTTGCCAGAGGAGGTCGTGTAAAAGAATTTTGTGCAGAGGTGGCTTGCTGCAAATGTCGAGTTAGCTCATCCACCTTCTTTTCTATGATAGAGACCTTGTCCAACCGACTGGCCATCAGTTCCTGGTCGACAGAAGTGGACAGGTCCTGCGTCTCATGTGTCCCTCTTAGATTCGTCGATGCGCGGGCACTCGTCCTGTCGAATAAGCCCAAGGAGTCATTGTTTATGGAGTTCTCGCACATGTTTTCGAGAATCTCCCATACCGTGTCCTCGTGTTGGCCCATGATGTTTCCTCCACATGTTGCATTGACGAATAGACGAATATCCTCACGGAGTCCCTGGTAAAAAGACTGGACTTGTTCCCACTTAGGAACTCCGTGATGGGGGCACTTTCGCATGAGATCTAGGAATCAATCCCAAGCTTCATGAAGAGGTTCTCCCGGTTGTTGAGTGAAATGAGTGATCTGGTGGCGCAAGGCATTCGTCCGGCCAACAGGGAAGAATTTTTTCAAAAATTCGGACTGTAATTCCTCCCATGTGTTGATCGGGCGGGTCTGAGTCTGATACCAGTGTGCAGCCTTGTCCAAGAGGGAGAACGAAAACATTTTCATGAGTAGGATATCCCGGTTTTGTACATCTGACCCGAAGGTCTGGACCAAATGCTTGAGTTGTTTAATGTGTTGGAATGGATCCTCCGAGTTAAGCCCATGGAACTTCGGTATGGCATGAATCATATTGGGCTTCAGATCAGAATCGGGTCCTCCAATTGGGATTCGTACTCGGGTTTCGATTGCCACCGCAGCGGGATTATAGTGATCTCGCATCATAGGTCGCTGCGGTGGGTTTACAAAGTTCTGAAAGAGATAGTTCAAGCGTTGAAGTTGGTGTTCAAGGTTATTCTCCTCTTCAATGGTTTGTGCCATGATGGGAGAAGAAGGGGAATCAGGGTCTGAGTCAAATGAAAGATTTATGTGGCGGGGTTGCTGCACAAACAAGGGCGTCGAGGCTTGGCCTCGACGAGAATGAATTTCTAAGGGAGGTCTTAAAGGTGGTCTTAAGGACCTCCTACCGAACATGCACCGAAAGATGTGATGAGATTAGAAGGTGCTGGACCCAATCAAGACACCCAAGAATTGTTGGGTGACTATAGAGATTCGGGGCAGATGGACCCCTGGATCAGAAGATCGTCCACCTGAGAAATACCTGGGCAGCCAGAGAGGGAGAGTCCCGCAAAGACCCCTACACGGTAGAGCGTCCCCACGGGTTACAGGGTTTCCCCCAGCCGACCTCTCTTGTCACTGCGGTTCCAGGTAAACCAGAATGGGGATCTTGACCTCTTAAGTCTACTTTTTTTAATTTTAAGATCAAGGTGCTTAATGTTCCACTTGAACTTTTAAGTATTTTGAGTGCAAAAGTGACCTAATATTAAGGTTGGTTGACCCGAGGGATCAACTTCACCTCTTGTTCCTTTGAGAGCTTTTAGGTCCTTCCTTTTATGGTTCAAATGGATTATCAGCCTGATTTGCTTAGGGTTCCTCTTGTATAAATCTTTTCAAACATGGTTTAGGCACACCTCCTTTTGGAAAGTTTGTTTCTTTGTTTTAGAGAAGATGTGTCTCTAAAAACCCTAGCTTTGCAATCCCTAACTTGGCTCTAGTGGGTCCAATTTAGTTGCCGTAGAAATTAGCACCTAGGGCTCAATCAAGAAAGTTTTAGCCCTAGTTGCCTTAGTTGGATGAATAGATGAAAATCAGGCAACTTGATGAGTTACTAAATATGAGACAGGTAGCCCTAAGTTGATTTCCCTCCTTTTTTTAGATTGTGAGAGGGTTAAGAGAGAGGACTTATGGAGATTACCTGTTCCTTGGAGAGTCTGTTGTGCAGTTGCTATTGTTTCCTTTTTGTTTTGCTTTCCCTGAATGAACACAGCAAAAGAGAGAAGTCAAGTCGGATATTAGATAGAAAAGTTGTACTCAAAAGTTTTAAAAGTGCCCGTTACTCCCCGGCAACGGCGCCAAAATGTTTGTCGTGCTTTTGTGCGGTTTGTTAAAAGAGAATATCGCGTTGCAATATAGCCGCTAAAGCGTTCAAAATAAATAAAGATTTTTATTACTCGAAAACCGGAGTATCCGAGGTCGAACACAGGGAGCAATCTCAGTACTTTGTAAAACCCAAGAATACAACTGTTACATGTAAATATAATTGATTCAAAGAGTTTTTAGAAAAAGTAGAACTAGACGTCTGATTTATGTATCAGACGTCTTAAATGTGATCTTTCTTTCTTCCTTCTTCTCCTTTCTGCTTCTGTATCTTTCCTTCTGCTTTGCCTTTCTGATCTCTTTGCAATCTTCCCTTGTCCTTCTTTTTCTTCTCTGCGAAGACTTCTAATCTTTCTGCTTTCCTTCTCCTGCGAAGGCTTCTTTCTTCTTCTTCCGTCTTCTTCTTTGGCTTGCTTTTCCTTCTTCTGCAGTGGCCAAGTCCTTCTCCTGCGATCAGCCTGCCTGCACAGGAGCAAAACCTAACCCTTCTCCCTCTACCCGCGCGTCTCTCTCTCTCCAGCAATTCACTCGGAGCTGCTCTCCCAGAGACACAGGCATTAATCGGGTCGGATCGTACCCGGGACCAGGCGCACCTGAAGGTGGTGTGATGCGCGAGGAGTGCATAGGTCTAGGTCGGGTCGGATCCGCCAAGTCCGCGTGGTCAGGTCGCGGACGTGGCGGGTGTGCGGTCAGTGAGGGACCTCATCCCTGTGCTTACTGAGATGATAAGGGTATATCACAAAACCAATTTATAGTGTACCTGAGGCTTGTAATCCCACGATGTGGGACTAAAGGTTTCGTCCTTCCCTCACGCGCACCCGCAGACTCTTGTGTGCAATTCCCCACGCTGAAGGCCCTGCTGCTGCTCCAAGCTGAACTCAGTCACCTCGCAACACTTGTGAGAGGCTGCTGCACCTGCCGCCTGGGAAGCCTGACGCCTGCTGCTGCTCCAAGCTTCCTGCTGCTTCGGCTGTTAATGGCGGCTGGGGCGTTCACCTGAGATTCCACAGCACGGCCTATTGGCCCAATCAGAATAGCTGGAAACCTTCGCCGTAGCACGACGAAGGCGGTGGGTGATGCTGCAGGTTGTCGGTCGGCCTAGGCGTGCGCGCCTAGGTCAACCTGTGGCCAGAGATGGTGGGTTGTTCGGGGGGTGGTTATGGAGGTTTGGAGTGGTAGTTGTGGGGTGGTGCGAGTTCCTGGTGGTGAGGCGGAGCTCCGGAGGTGGTTGGCGAGTCGTGTGGAGTGGCGAAGTGGTGTGGGCGGCTCGTCGGAGTGCGGTCGGAGGCGAGGAAGATGAAGGCGGTTAGGTACTGTCGAGGGGTAATCAAGTAAAATAGTTGGGGGAAAAGAGAGAGGAGAGGGTGGAGAACGTATCTGGGGTTGTCTGGAGGGAAGGGAGGCGGCGGAGAGGACGGCTCGTAACTACCGTCGTCGGGGAAGAAAGACCCTGAGGGAGGAAGCGGCGACGAAGACGAGGTCAGAAGCACGTGCGCGGGGTATAGCGCGACACGGGAGGAAGCGGCGGAGAGGACTCTGTTGCTGGTATGGTAGCAGAGTGACAAGAAGGAGGGAAGGAGGTCGCCGGAGCTTGTGGGTCGTTTGGCCGGAGATGGGAGAGGGAGGAATTTGGAAGGGATCTCCGTCAAAATCAAGCTTAGCCTCTTCGGCCAGAGTTGTGGGTTCTTATATAGGCGCTGGACTCGGTGTGCAGGGCGTGAAGGGCACGTAATTGCCTGAGGTTGGTCGCCGGAGATGGAAAGGAGTTAGGATACCCAAATCTCTCGTGCGTTCGCACGAGAGATTGAGTTCACACCAGCGATTGTAATTGACTTTATAAGGAAGGGAATTCCTCAGAGAATCCTCCTTCCATTTCTGGGAGGGAATCTCTGAGGGATTAGAGAGCAATCCCTCTCCGAACCTCGCCGGAGCTCGGTTCTGCCCTAGTAATGGCAGCAGGACCGGTTTGCAGAGGAGGCGAAGAACCTAGGGGGTTCTCTGCAACGGTATTCAAAAGATAGGGACCAATTTGTGATTTGGGTGTACTAAATTGCAAAGTAGGTCAATATGACCCCTCCTTAGGTCCAAATTTTGGTACAAACCTAATTTGGACCTAAGGAATCCAATGGCGAAGTTAGATTTTAGGTTTGACCTCGTTTGACTGGACATTTTACGTAAAAACCCAAATTAGGTTAATTGAAGAGCTAGGACCCTAATCTAGGTCAAACTAGATTCCAAAGGCCAAATTAAGTGTTCTAAACCCTAGAGTATGTTTTTCCATGATGTATAGAGGGTTTACTTGCTTTTTGTTCTGACCGAAACCTTGTTAATTTAAGCGGGTCTGTTTTAGGGTTACCAAGTGTCATTTAGTTCTTAGATTGCGCATGAACCCATTTCTGATTGACTCAACCCACTTTTTATCTCATTTATACCATTTGACCTCTATTTTGCCTCTGAGAAATCCCGTTTACGTACTTCAATGGTAAAATTACAGTTTTAACCTTTATTTCATGTTTTCTTCTTAGAGCACTTATTCCTTCAGTTAGGCCTTCTTCCAGGTTATGTAGGAGCTTTTGTCTTCTTTATTGGGTCAAAATGAGCTAGTTATGGCTCATGATGAGGCTCTCATCAAAGGCCAACAACTTAAATTGTATGTTACTCTTTTAGATAGCCAGGTTTTGGATGCACTTCGGCTTGAGGAGCTTTAGCTCCTCCCACTCTCCTCCTCAGGTGATATTCTTCTATGTCTGTATTTTTCCAATGAGGACATTGTCAGTCTTAGGCATGGGGGGGTATAACCTGAGAATGTTTATAGCATTTATAAATATTTGCATACATATTTATATATATATATATATATATATAAAAGTTCTCTTTTCTTGAGCTGAATGGGTTAGTTCCTAGCAGAATACCTTTGTCATTGGAGGTTTTTCTTAAAATTATTTCTTAAGTTTAGAATCCAGTACATTTATTTCACGTGCACGTAGACTTGGTAATAGATCCTTGAAGAAAACCCATAAGCATTTGTAGTCTATTAAACCCTTGGACAGTTCATAGGGAGTCAGGCATACTATCTTCTAGTAGATCCACCTCATATTTGTGAGAAGAAAGTAGAGATTACTGGTGTGCTAAGTCTAGTGCAAGGATTCTTAAGTTTTGGACAATTAGATGGTGATACTTTAGAGTTAGGCATAGTTTTCGCTCTCTGTTCCTGTGCATGTACTTTGTGTGAATTCCTAAGAGTCACCAAATAAGGCAGATACATAGAGATGGGGTCTTAATAAAGCTATGACTATGGTGGATGGTTACGACCGTCCTTCATAGAGTCCTCAGCTGAAGGAGGGTAATAGTATCAAAGGTCAAAAATACACCTGTCCTATCCATTCCTTTCTAGTGCCAAGAATAGGCACTTCCACCAAATAAGCCACACAACTTCCTCTTGACCATCATCATCCCTAATAATGCCTCGTAAATAAAAGTCCGTATCGTGTTGTGTTGATTGAAAAAGAAACAAAAAAAAAAGAGAGAAAAGAAGAAGAAAAAGAAGAAACAGAAAGAACAAAAAGAAGAAATAGTTCTATTACAAAAAAAAGGTCCAAGTTTATGATGTAACACTATTTCTGAGGCAACAGAACACCTATTGCATTCCACCAAATATGACCCATACATACCTTCTAGTATTTCTGATCGCTTGAATACTGGTTGAGGACTCTAACTTAGTTGTAGAGTTATTAGGACTTTAATTGAAATGTGGATGTCATGTGAGGCCACCAAACAGTGAGTACAATCACTAAATCTAGCGAGATTTATGTTCTCAGAAAGAAAGAAAAGAGTGAGCGCTCAGGAACAACAAGAGAGCAAAGTTGTTTAGCCTCTCTCTGAGATGACTTTTCTACTAGTCTAGAGATCTAGAGTCTGCAGTACTAGACTATATGTAGCACCAGATGAGTGTGTGCCACCAAATATAAATCCGTTTAACTCGATATCTCCTACCTAAGCTAAACGTTGGGGTCAAATTACAGATTATCCTCTACTTTATCCCCGAGGGAAGTAGTTGCCTATCCCGAAGTAATATTTACCAAGGGTGAAGTACGAACTTCCAATGCGAATTAGCTCTTTCACTTGGATGTGTTACCTAGGCTATCAGCACTTCACATTTGTCTGGATTTCTAAAGTTTTGAAGAAAGAAAAGAAGAAATCTTCTGATTACTTCTATTATTTTTCATTTTTTCTAGGGAGTAGCAAATCTTAGGCATGGGGCCATTTGATGAGTCCATTTTAATGGACTAATATTACACCTAAGAAACTTTAATCATACCGTTTAGGTTTGTTAATAACTACATTAAGTTATAGAATGTTTGCATTCATCATGATTTAAGTTTACATCTATTTTATAGTATTCTATAACTTAATATGTAATGATTTATGCTTTTATGATTGCAGGAATAATAATTGGAAAGAGGAAGGGGGGATAAATTTCACCAACATTTATCTGATCTACGGCCAGCCGCAACTCCTCCCACACGTTCATCTAATATCCCGCCGCCCTCCCTCAACAAACGAGGCCAGAAATAGCTAAGGGATTTGAAAATCCCTTAACTCACACACGCACAAAGGAGAGGAGTTAAAAGAAGAGGCGGAGAAAGGGGAGGGAGGATCATCCAGAGAATGGGTAACTCTAGCATGCACTATGGATCTGCATCTTCCCCATGCACCAAAAGCTGCAGGCTCCCCACCGTGCGCCTGCAGCCGTGCCCTAGCAAGCCTCTCCGCAGCCTGTAAGCACCGCTCACACCATCACCTCTGCCTGTTCCAGCCCTCCTGCAGGCACTAGCACTGCGCCACCCGTGCCTCCCTGCAGCACTCACCTGCACACGCCAGGCCACATCCACAGGCGTGTCCACCCTCCAGCGCCACCTTGCAGGGTGCACCCCCACCTCTGCAGACCCGCCTCACCACTCCAGCTGCATCTCCAATCACCAGCCTGCACCGCGCCCTCCAACTAGCCAGTAGGCGCACAGCCCTCTACAACGCCAGTAGCTGCTCTGCCTCACGCCCAACGCCCGTAGGCATCCAGCGCTCCTTCCAACCGTGCCTGAAGGCACTGCGTGCCTTCACCATTGCCAGGCCTGCACCCACATCGGTGCACTCACAGACACCCCACCGCGCCCTCCAACCAGCCCGCAGGCGCTCACTGCCACCTTGCGTGCCCTTGCCAGGCTGCGCCTACCACCGCGCACCCCTGCAAGCACCACTCACGCTCCCCGCAGGCAGGCACATGGCTATGGCTGTTGCCTTCTCCTCCGCCGGTCGACCACCTCTAGCCATCTCCGTCGATGCCGCAACCTCCATCGGATAGGCCTCATCTTCACCAACCTCCTTAGCACGTCCACAGCCCCGCCGGTGCTCTCTCTCTCTTGCGAGGAGGAGAGAGAGAAAATTCTTTGTTTTGACTTCAATTAGTTATTGCATTTGCTGCCATTGCCAAGAGTTGATTTTTGATTTATTATTTTATTAATTGAATGAATTTATAGCCAAGCCCCTCTAGTTTACTCCAATTAATTGGCCTATCAAATTGCATGATTATCTTCCCCCATCTATTAGCTTTGCATTAAATGGTGATATTATACTTTATATTGGATTCCATTGAATATTTTAGGGTTGATTGATTTTATAGGAGTATTCTAGTAAAGGAGAATTTACATGATTGGTCCATATTTTTTCAGAAATTGGTTATTTGATTCATCTATTAATGTTCTTTCTTTGGGATTTGGATGAATGAATGAAATTACTTTTAAATAAACAAGAGGAAAATTTATCATGAATCTATTAGTCTATTCCTCCTTGTAGATACGACACCTGTTATTATGGTTTAAATTCATATCTATTTAATATTTGATTGAGAGATTTTCCACCACCTTTTGTGCTGCAATGATTTACTATCTTAATATTAATTATTCAAAGTGAAAATTGCTCAGTCAACCTCCTCCTTGGCATGGCTAAGGGAGAAGGAGAGGAAGAAGGCACCAAGGAGGAGTGTGTGTGCCCCCTTGATCTTCTTCTCTTCTTCTTCCTCCTTGCCGTGAAGATGGAACCTAATCTAAGTGAAGAAGATGAAACCTAACTAATTGAGAGGAGATGATTTTTTTGGTGGTAGTTAGGAGGGTATTTATAGAAGTGGAGAGTGGTGGTTGGTGTGGAGATTAGGTGTAGGGCTAGGATGGGCTTTAGGTGGTGGTTAGGTGATCCTATGGTGGAGGGTTTTTGGCTCCAAGTGGAGGGGTGCATAGGTAGTGGTTATGTGGTGGAGGGGCAGCTAAAGGTGGCGCAAAAAATGAAGAGAAGCCTCCATTTTGGCACCACCAAGGAGGATTCTAGAAGGGGGGTTATGTGTAGGGTAGGGATGGCTTGTAGGGGTAGGTGTATGGTGGTGATGAGGGGGATTTTTGGAGGGAAAAGTGGCGCCAACTTGGAGATGGTTGTGGAGGGTTTTGGTGCCAACTTTTGTGGTGTCCCTTGGTGGTGGTAGTGGGGTGAAGGGGTGTATAGGAGTTGGCGCCAAAATGGGTTTAGGATTAGGAGCTTAGGTGGACTAGGTTTAGGGCTATTTGGTAGAGCTTGGCTTGGTAGGTTTTAGGGTTAGGTTGGGTTGCCAAGGAGGTGCCTAACTAAGCTAAGCAAGCTTAACTAGTAGGGAGTAGGGTTGGAGGCATAGGGAGCCAAGGTTTTGAGGGAGAAGAGTTGGAGGTGGTTATCTTGAGCTCCACTGGAGCAGGTGGTTGCTGAAGAGAGCAGCAAGAAGCTACCTTAGCTGGCTTAGTTTGCTAGTTCTTTGCTAGCTGCTAAGGCAAGCTAAGATGAACTAGCTTCTACTGATTTGAGCTGAGGTAAGCTAGGTTTGATCTTCTTGAAAATTATTGAGCTAGCTAGAGTAGCTAGCTTACGTCAAGTAGCTCAACTATACTAAGTTGAGCTGAGTTCAGCCTCCGGGAGCTGGACTTGAGTTGGCCTGAGTTGGTTAAGGTCATCTTCAGCTGACCAGGTCTAGCTAGTAGCTAGTCCTACTCGGGTTGAACTTCTAGTGAAGTCTTCTGAGTTGGAGGAGTTGGTATGGAGCTAGGATCAACTGACTTGAGCTAGTTTGAGCTGCCACTCAGCTAAGGTTAGCTGAATGGAGCTAAGGTGAACTAGCTAGAGCTATCATTCAGCTGAAATGAGCTGAATGAAGCTAGAGATGAGTTGATCGAGCTAGAATGAGCTAGGTTCCAGCTGGGATGAGCTGAATTTAACTTGAATCAAACTGAAAGGAGCTTCTTCTTCATCTTCTGCCTTCTTGAGTGCTAGGGTTTTAGGGATTTGACTATCTTTTTATCCCTAACAATCAAATAAATATGTCAAAAATGCAACAAAATATGCAATGCATGCCTAACGTAATTGATGCCTAAATGCAGGCAAAAACCTCTTTGTGGAGTTAAAATCCTAAGAGTTAAGGGAGGACCCCAAGAACCCAATTTCTTGACTCCCATAGTTTTAACCCAAACCTACCCAACCCTAGATAGAACCATTAGGTTTAGGTAAACCAGGTCTAGGATAGGGTGTTGGCTAACGTGAGGAATACTATACAATCTTTAGGAGATCAGGCAACACCATGCACTGAAGCATTGGAGCCTATGCTCAAAATGATTGATGAGCTTAATAGTTCTTTATTTGATTGCCTCCAAGATGTTAAGGATTAGGGCCCAGGTGAGTTTTTGCTGGGGAAATTGCTGAAATTGAGAATGAAATTTGTGGTTGCCCTAGTCAAATCTTGGGATGATTCTCAAGATGAACCCCCTTCAAGAGAGCCAATGTTTGAACCTTCTTAGGTGCCTGTTGGGGGGGGGGACACATTTTATGAGATCGGGGATGACCAAGTTGGGTTAGAGAAACCAATTGAGGATGAACCAATTACCTCACTCGAGATCCCGGAGCTAGGGAATGAGGAAAAATATGTCTCCAAGGACCAGGAAATGATAGATATCTCTAAGACATATATAAAAGTCGATCTTGAATTCTTTGATTCTAAGGGTGAGGATTCTCTTAGTGAAGTCTCACTTGAGCTTAAGGAAGATGATTTTAGTGAGACAGACAAGCCTGAGGAATTTGGTGAACCATTTGATAGCTCGATTATTAAAGATTCTAATCCGATTGGGGCCAACTTGGAGGATCCGAATCTTGATTTATTAGAAGATTCAATCAATAGCCCCATTTCTCTTCTGCACCATGAAGAATATAGTGATGATTGAAATTATCAAGCCCAAGTTAATTCTAATTCAGCCACAATTATTGTACTTGGATATATCACATGGGGTGGATGATATGCTTGAGGTCTTGAAAATCTAGCACTTGAACTTGGAGGATAGAAATTTGGAAATGAAAATCTTGGAGGCTACTTCTGAGGGAAAGACTATTTTGGATTTAAGGGTTCTTGTTGACCTGAAACCACCTACTTCTACCAAGACCCTTATGATAATTTTGACATTGAGGATGTGCAACCCAAGTACATAACAATTGACTATCTTTCTGAGCTGAACTCTAAGTGGACACTCGATTTAGTGAATCAAATCTACCTATTGCCCGACATTTCAGGTTTTGGTTGCACACCACCAAACCAAAGGCCCGGCCCCGCAAACACAATAATCTTTGGTTCTAGGAGATTGTCATCTAGAACCTTAGAACCACACGACCCTGTGGCATGGGTTTGCACCATAATCTGGTCCATATCTGTGGACATCTTATGTTGGTGGGTCTTGGCTTTTAATTCTGATCCTGACCTGCATTTATGAATATCTAATTTCTTCTTTGCTTGTATATTATACCTAGCTAGAGGCAATAAACTTAACACGTGTGTATACTCCTTTCTCTTTGTGAGGCTGACCGGATTTTCACGAAATTCAGGTGATATTCTATTTACTCTGCCCTTTCATGTCTTTATTTTTACAATGAGAACATTGCATCATTTAGGCATGGGGGGTGGATAATTAATCCTGAAATTATTTTGTTAGCTTCATGGAAGTTCTTTTATTTTCGTTACAAAAATAAAATTTATATTCAAAAAGATAAAAAAAATTAGAATTAAGAGAAGAGAACTTAAGCATTAAGAGTAGTTAACTTTAGAAGATGATACTTCAGGACTTGAACACTTAGACTCTTTAGGTCTTTGGGCTTAATTAGTTTGGGTGTCCACTAAAATGTGGACTTGTTCTTGTGTCCTTGCCACGTTAATTTTACTTTGATATGGCTAATAAATTGAGGTGATAAGTATTCGACTTATCAACCTACCCTCTGATTTAAGGTGACTTTAAGTCTAAAGCATCTACACACTATTTGCATTGACTCACTTTTTAGCAGTTCTAATGGAAATTGGGTAGCCAATGAACCTTCTAGGGTGGTATGGCTAGCAGGTTGTTAGTTGTAATAGCTCATCGGTCAGTTGTCCAGCCTAGCCACATGACCATTCTCTTCATGCTGCCTTTAGGTAAATCTCACATCAGGGAAGCCACCTACTTAGAAAAAGAAAAGGGAAAAGAAATACCCAAAAAGAAAAAGAAAGAGAGAAAAAAATGGAAAAAAGAGAATAAAATAAAATAAATAAATAAGCCACACTTCACCACATCAATATGGCTGGCAAGTGGTTGGTGGTAACAGCTCATCGGCTGGTTGTCCAGAACCCAGCTAATGAAATTCATGTAAAATTCGTAAACACTTAGGAATAAGCAGAGAAGTAGAATAAGCTGGAGAGATATACACTGGGTTAGCCCTTGTGTTGACCTCGTAAAAAATAAAAAGTAGGTAAAAAGCTACCGGTCAAAAAGATAAACCTTTAGGAAAAAATTCTTAAGATCACTTAGGGTTGTAGAAACCTGTAGTCCATTTTAATGGTTGCCTAGTGAGTCTATCACTCTTTCACAAAATGCTTAGCACTTAGAGTCCTTTTTGAGTCTTGGGCGAGTCGGGTAGCCATAAAAAGTTATCCCGAAACTCTCAACTCCAAAATTCCAAAAAAATTAGAAAAAAAGAATAGGAAAAAAATTGTATCTTCCCTTTTCAAATAAGGCGAGGACTTGGGCGGTCTGCATTCTGGCAGACACTCGAGTTTTGTTGAGTTTTTGTAATTTAGTAACTTAGTTGAAATTTTCTATTGTTAATAAACAACTTAGGCCTAAGTGATATGACCCTAATTCTATTTTTATACATAGCATTTAGTTTGATTTTTCTAGGGACTAGTAAAAGATAATCATAGGGATATGATGTAGACACATCCATTAGGATAAAATGCCTATTTATGCATGTTCCTAGGTTTAGATATGCATTCCATAGTATAAATATGCATAGCATGCATAACTCAGCATTTAGAATAGTTTGTATACAGTTTAGGTTAATTCGTGTCCTTTTATTTCCAGGAGAGAATGAGATTTATTTCGGGGCCTTAGATTGATGATCTGACCATATGGATCTGATCAGGACGACGAACGAAGTCCAACGCCTCCGAAATCATCTTGATGGAAGTTCTGTAGCACATGATGCAGTCCAAGGAAGATCAATGGCCAGGGGGCAATGTGACATCTTTACGAGCTTCAGATGAAAAATCCGACCATACGGATGGATCTAGACCAATGATCATAGTCTGTCAACGTGAAAATCATCTTGATTCGAGCACCATGGCATCCTCTACAAGAAAAAGAAGATGGATGGTTTGGATGGTGCCATGTGGCACCATCCAGATCGCCAAACATCGCTTCCCCTTCTTCAAAAGCACCTCCATCACGCGATCTTAGCCGTTGGATTAAAATCCAATGGCCAAGAACGCTTGACCATCGGCTACAGTAAATTCAAAACCATAACACTTGTGAGCACGGAGCACAGTGGTCGTGAAGGCCACTATCAAAGCCGTTGCAGGCATTCAACTCGTCTAACGCCTAAAATCCAGCCTAGCTGCAAGGCATGCATAAATTCGATTGCTTGATCGTGATCGAGTGGCTGAGATGCAGCCACGCGGCATAATGAATGAGTGGATATGCCCACTGACAGAGTGAGATTCTCATGCATGTTGAAATTGTCAAAAATCGTAGTATAGTTGTGCTAAAATGCTTGTCAAAGATAATTTATAAGGATAAGGAGACTTGAGTCTCGGTCGTTCGTCTCTAGGAAGCATTTTTGGAAATGCAGATTTGAAATCGATCTCTTTCGCTCTACTTAAAATCTCATGTCGGTTTATGGTGATTTACGTATTGATGAACAACATGCTAGTTGCCAAAAGATAGTAATTAAAAGCAGGCAACTTCAATCACACAAAATATATTGCAATAAGCTCATGGTGATTTTCACACAAAGATATACATGTAGAAAAAAGGATTTTCATTCATTCAATTCATGATGGTGGCTACAACATTAAGCTCGTGGAAAGCTTATAGAGGAATGCTTGAAAATACAAATCTAGCTAGTAGAAAATGATCGCATACATGAATCTAAGGGGGGATTATGCATGCATCATTGGGGGAGAATATGGAGCTACACTACTATGCAGTAAATAAAGCATGTAAATCTAAGAAGAACTACAATCTAGTCTAGCAGAAATAAGGGCATTCGGAGGTGGGCTCCGATGGCCTTTTGGCTAGTTGAGAGGAGGAGGGGCGGCCCATGGTGCTTAGGTCGGCCCTTGGAGAGAGGTTGGAGAGGTGATCCAGCATCTTGACGTGGAGGTGGTGGTGGCCATGGTGAAGCTACTCGTGGACATGCCGGTGGAGTGGATGTGGAATGAAACTAAGCTAAATGGAACCAAGAGTGGATAAAGCCAAGAATGGGATGGGTGCAAATGGCCACCCCTTAGGTCTTTTTATAGACCTAAGGGAAGCTCTCTAGAGAAGTGTGGATCTCTCTAGAGAAGGCTCCAAGAGTGGCCGGCCAAGGTAGTTTTTAGATCAACCAAAAGTGGATCTAAGAATTGAATGGCTCTTGGTTGCTAATTTTGGCAACCAAGAGTGGTGCCACCTTGAAGAGGGTTCTAGAGAACTCTAGATGGGTGTGTGTGCATGAATGGGTGTGTGTGTGTGTGGCCATGCCCTATGTGTTTAAGTGGTCTAGGTTAGGTCCTAAGTGGTTTGGGTTGGTGTAGGTCTGAAATTAGGGTTGCAAACCCAAATTACTAAGGGGGAAATGCAATTAAATTTAACACAAGTTTAATTGAATGAGTGTGAACCTAATTGAGAGTGAAATAACTCAAATAGGTTGGGCTTAGGTCAATTGGACTCTCACTGAGTCCAATTGAACTTGTATGGGTTGATATCTGAGCTCAATTGGACTATATGAGTCCAATTGACTAGGCAATGGTAATTGACTATGATTTAAGTCAATTAGGTTTAGTGAGGACCTAATTAGGTCCTTAGGGAGGTCTAGAGGTGATGTACTAGGGTTAGGGCACTGTAATTTAGTTTCCTAGGGGGTTAGAATTGGGTTTAGGGAGCTAGAGATCCAAGATCAAGGCTTGAATCTCAAAACAGGAACTGGAGAGCAGTTCCATACATCCAATAATAATATCAAATGACTTATCCTCAAAAATCAGAAGTCCAGATTTCAATTCTAGATGTCTAATCAGAGTCAGGAAGGATTCTAGGTTTTGTCTTGGCTATTCTACAGAAATTGGACATCTGACCAAGTGCCTGGACATCCAATAATACTGTAGAACTGGGTTTAAGGTGTGCGGGAGTTGGCTAAGGGTTCTGGACATCCTATAACTTATCTAGACATCCAGATAAAGGCTAGAATTATGGTTTTAAGGTTTCCTAGGGTGCGGTGACCTAATCTAAGTGTGGCTAAGGCTTGGGGAAGCTTCTAGGATATCCTAGGGCTAGGATGGTCCTAAGTTCTTCATATTTTACTACTTTATTCCTACTTAAATATAATAGCATACCTCAACCCCTTACATTATTATCTACTACATCTTATTCTAGGTCTTCTACTCCAACTTTGCTGCAACACCAGTTATCCTTTATTCTTCTGATCCAACTTTAGATCCAGCTTCAGATCTACCTTCTGATCAGCTTATTACCTGTAATTGGTATAATGCACCTAATCAGCATATTATATCATTACTTTATGCATAGCTAAAAGAAAGTAGTAAAGATGCAAATAATGCTTGTGCATGCATGAATTACCCCAACTTATGCTAAGTCCTAGCCTAATTTAGGTCAATAAAGACCTATGATTGCTGTGCAATCACCCACGCGCGCACGTGTGATCGTACATGCAGACCAATGCTTCATCTCACGTGCAATCTCTGCTCATCCTCAGCCACCCGATCTCAATTGAACGACTCTCAATCGACAAGGCGTGACACTTGTGGGTGCATGAGCACCAATGTGTGTGAGTGCGCACGGGCGTTGGCTGGGGACCTTCAACGACATCTAAGGCGGGTCTACAGTGATGTCTTTAAATGTCACTAATTTCCCATGTGTGAATTGTCTTCTAACCTCCACTATGAAAGGACCTATATCCCTCCCATTCTTCTTTATCTCTTCCTTTCTCTCCTCTCACCACCTTCATAGGTAACCAAAGGGCTATCCTCCCACCTCCATTTAGGAAGTTGATTGTCTCCGCTGCCTCACCTCCATTCTTAGCTCAGTCAAGCGTCCCTCTACCCGGATTCCTCCTACACATCATCCCCGATGTCTAGCATCTCATCGCCTCCATTCAAGCTGCGACCAAGTGCTGTCGTCTCGCCAAACATCCACTTTGGGAGATTCCTTCTCATCTTCATTTCTTCATATTTTGTTTAGCATATTTATGCTTAGTGTAATTGTAATAAAGTCTGTTCTCAATATATTAGTTTCATTTCTCTATATTTAGTTTTAGACTAGCTTAGCCTGAATTTGTGCTGATATTCTACTCTCTTTATTCAAGTAGTTAGTCTTATCTTAATATACCAAAAAATAAAAAAGGCCCTTAAAATACCAAAAACAAACAAAACAAAATGCGGATTTCAAGAAACTAACATCGCCTGCCTGTGTTTGACCCGGGACTCCCTTTCGAGTTTTGGTAAATTTTTTTTAATAGCAAGTTTTGCAACTGCAACGATGTGTTTCTTGAAACCCTAACTTTTCTTTATAAAAGCATGCTGATGAGTAGTCATTCACTTCTTATTCCTATCCTTCACTTAGTTTGATTGTTCCCTCTAACGTTTGTCAAAGTACAAATCACCCGCTTTAGATCTGTTGATCTCCTTTATATGACTCCTTCTGTCACCCTACACATTGTGAAGCTTAGAGTTCTTTCACCCCTTGCATATAATGAGGACATTGTACAATGTTGGCATGAGGCTGGCAAAAGTGAATATCATTTACTTTAAGTTTATTAATAGATGCAGAAATTCTATGAAAAACCATAAAAATTTAAAAATTCATAAAAAAATATAAAAAATTAAAAAAATTAAAGTCAAAAAAATATAAAAAATGAAAATAACAAAAATATTTTCCATTTTTGGGGAGATTACATTTTTGAGGTATCCATTTTATAAAAAGGAGAATTTTTAAAGAGAATCTTTAAAAGGACCATATTTAATATTTATATGTAAATTATTATGCTTATAGAATTGTGAATTTCTCAAATACTTTTCAAGGTCAGGAACTTAAAAGAACATATTGTATATAAATTTTATATCTAAGTTAAGAGCATTAATCCCAATTAAGGACTTTGTCTTGAATACTTTTCAAAACAAGTACTTATTTCTGGATCTTGACACTAGATTTTTCGAGTTAGAATCTGAAACCTAGGTATGCGATTTGTATTCCCTCTCTTTACTTTGAAAATAATGTAAATAAGATGCTCTTAATTCATATCAAGACTTAATTTTTGGAATTAAATTGTAACTGTCTTGGTCAATAGGACTAGGTTATGTCCGTTTAACTTTGAATTTCTATTTTTATCACTAAGTTGAGCAAAAGGACTAAATACATAGTGTTAATGGAATAAAGAAGCTAGTTTCGAACCTTAACCATATGGCCTAACGACCTATAGGTAGCTTAATCAGTTGAGGACATTTCGCTAGACTTGGTTGGTCAGCATCTTGACAGATTCTACTGGCTAATACTAACGGTTTAATGGATTGAAAGTATTGAACTTTGCTATCTACTCTCTAGTTTGCGAGCTAAGTAACCTAAGTGATAAGGGCATAATTATTTATGATAATTTGCCTACTTTATGCTAGCGTAGTGCATATTGGTTATACATATGTTGCATTATAATAATAAGTGCATAATCAGATCAAGCATATGTTTTCTTATTAATTTACCTCTAATTAAGATCTCTTGTGAATAATGTAGGTGTAGATCAAGCTGAGAAGATGGAAAAATATTTTATTGAGGAGAAGAAGTCTTTTGGAAGTCAAATAAGAAGAGTTCTAGAAGAAATAAAGACAAGCCCAAAGAAATAAAGGCAAGGAATTAAATAATAGACAAGGGAGGACACATGTCACACCCAAAAGCCTCTTCCAAAACACCCAATTTCTCTAAACCTATCTCTTAATCCTATCTTTAGAAAACCACCTAGGAACCTACACCTAGGATTGTTGATACTAAGGCCACAACCACCACCAAAAATAGCAAATAGAAGATCCTATCCATATAAGTGGTTGACAATGCTTGCTTAGCCACTATGCAAAGTGGTCGGCCACCTAACCCTCTCTATCAACCATTCCACAAAGATCTAATGGCCTCCAATCAATCTCCTTAGTCGACCACATAGTAGCTTCCTTAAGACTCTAAAAACCAAGATCTTATACCTTCCTAAAAAAACCTAAAATGATCTTATCCCTTCCTAAAAACCTAAAAAAGATCTTATCACCTTTAAACTTATCAACACCTTTCAAACTAGATCCAAGGGCCCTCATCTAAACCTTATGACGGGCAACTTGTAGCACTAAATCTCCACCCTTGGATGCACTATCAAGGATCTATTCTCTACTTGATGTGGTGACCAATCATTAGCCCTAGGTCTAGAATTCTATGGCCTATATTCTTCCTACACTTCTATATAAACACATAAGCCCCCATCATTTGAGAGCTAATTAGTCTTTCATTACCTTAGTGAATTAAGCATTCCACTACTCTAGCCATCCACTCTCTTAGCCTCTTCACCTTGGGCGTGGGTCTCCCTTGCCTAGGGCTGTAACCACCAACCTTTGGTGGTCCGTCGGATTCGTCTTCGCTTTCAATCTTCTGCTTCTCCAATAAGGCTTCGTCTTGGGGCTCCAATTTGTTATATTGCATCTTCTACCTTGTTATTTTCTTTCATCATTTGTTGTAAAACTCTCGCAATTTCAACAAAAAATCTTTCATCTACTTTCTGTGTCTAATTTTTATGCTTTTCTAGTTGTAGTTTAGATTACTTTTCTACTATCCTCATTATTGAAAATAACAAAAAATTGAAAAAAAAAAGCAAAAACCACAAAGAGTTATATTCAGAAAAGCAAGACGATCCAAGTTGCCTCCTTGAGACGACTCGGACTCATATTTCAAAATGCGTATTCTTTCAAGTTCAATAAAAAATTTTAAAAGGTTCGCTTAATTTCAAAATACTACAACGTATCTTTCTAAAAGCAATTTCGAGCATGAACACTAAGTGTCCAAACTTCACACACAATAGAACTAACTTACAGGCATCTAAAACTGTGAAAGCACAGAAACCAAAGGGATCAATCTCATATCCATTTTACTCCAAGGATTTCTTTGGGGCGGGTCCTAAAAAGATAAAGGATGTGCCACTCACCTAGAAGAAAGATTTGGAGTTTTTGTTTAGTAGTATGAAAAATGAGGAGAAAAAGAAACAAATATGTTACACCTTGCAATAATGCACCTTGGTACAAATGAGTGCATATGCATTTATCCACCAAATAAAGCATCTCGCTACAAATGGATGCTACCCTCCTCCATCCAAGAAAAAGACACCTCAATACAAATGGGTGTTTTAACCTATAGAAAATGGATTAGAAAAATTTAGAGATAAAAACTAGGAATAAGAGATTGATGGTAACACCATCATTCATCATAACTAACTTGAATTAGTTGGAATCAAGAGAAAAATGCACCTAAATGATTGCTTGAGGACCATAATTCCACTCTGATCTATTTTGAGAAGATAATAAAATAGGGTTAATTATGTTATTCTAACATCACTTCACAAGTGGAGAGTAACCACAGGGTCACCCAAGGGAAAATCAAAGGTCAAATGAGCATTAAATTCTAAAAAGTGGGTTTACACTGACTGAATTAGGATTTTACTCATTTCAAGGGCAAAAACAGGACTAAAAACCCTAATTATCAACCCCACTTAAATTAAAGAAGTTTTGGTCAGTATAAAATCAATCTAAATCTCCTAAAATTCATATAAAAATATTTTAAGAGGCCTCCTACCTTTGCTTTGACCATCTAAACCCATTTTCACCTAGATAGAGATTCAGACAGGAATTTACCTTGATTTGGACTTCTATGCAATTTACCTAGTCAAACGTGGTTAAAACTGAAATCCAAGTTCACCATTAGATTCTTTGAGACCACATTATGCTAACACCAAAATTTGGCTCCAATTAGAGTCCATCTTGACCTAATTTGCAATTTAGTCCCTAAAATCTCTATTTCAAACACTCAAGCCCCTAGGTTTCAAGTTTCTTGCATTCAGGTCCCTAACTTTGTCATCTTCTTCATGTTTGGGTCCCTGCTGCCTGTAACTCCTAATTGAATAGTCAACCAACCTTTGACCATGGGTTTGTCCCTCGTTTTACATCCAAATCCATCCAAATTTGGAGGGATTGTTCATTAAGGGATTTTCTACAAGGTGGACTTGATTGCTTGCCCAGATTGAAGCTTGAGAAGCTCCACCGACTGTGGAATTACAAGTATGAAAACACCTTGTTTCCTACTTGAGAGCTCTAGAATTCTTCCTAATTAATCTCCAATCGAGGTCTATAAGAGATCCCCGAACTTCCCATGACCATTTGAGCCTAGTTCTAGGCCAAACCACCAACTTCTCTTCTCCAACCACCTCCTCCATGGCTCCAACGACCTTCTTCCTCTGTCATCCATTGGTTAGCCAACATTTTGGCATCATTGTCGGGAATCAACGTGCAATTCACCACTAGTCATAACATTCTTGATTGATTTAGTTGATTTCTAACTTGCCCTATCTGCTTTGTTATGTTATTGTAAGGTGCATCACAAAGAGGTCTTCCGCACAATCAATAACTCTAGGGGCAGGTAAAATTTCTCTTCTTCCCTAATCATCTCCTAATCTTGGGAAGAGAAAAAGGAAACAAAATCAATTAGAATCCACTTGCCTTATTTTCCTAGCAATCTCATATAAAGGCAAAGAGTTTCCTGATTTGCAAGATTTATTGAAGTCTGATTGAAGTTGAGATGATTTAATTAGAGGTTCCCCATCCTGATCTCTTGTACCTATAAGGTATTTGTACAAAGTTTCTCAACATCTTGGACTACTCACTTTCTTGTTTGAGTCCAAGGTGTTATATTTGAGATCAAATTGGACTTGGAATTAGAGCCTGTTAGGATTTCCACATTAGGGTTTTAAAGTGTTCGTATACACTTACTTGCAATTAATGAAATTGATCTTCCCACATCTATGTGCCACCTAAGCCCTTGTTTGAACTGATCTATCCAAGTGAACCCTTAAATTAATGTTCAAAATTCACTTGAATCATAAAATTTTGGGACCTAATAACTTGAGAATCAATCCAGGTTGATTTAGGTCTTGACCCAAATTTCTTCCTCAACCTTAGGCCAGGTCAAGTGAAGTTGGTCCCCTTTTTTTTTAACCAACCTCCAAATTAGGTCACAATTTAAACTAACTTCTAAATCAAGTGAAATTCAAGGCACAATTATGGATAAACTTGGTAGACTTAGGTCTCAATTTGTACATTTTTGTCTACTTGGAATCTTAGTGGCAAGGAAGGTCAGGTGGGGGAAACCCTGCAACCCGTGGGGATGCTCTACAATGTAGGGGTCTTTGCAGGACTCTCCCTTTCTGGCTTCCCAAGTAATTCTTGGGTGTGTGGATTTTTTATCAAGAGGTCCATTTGCCTCAAACTGCCTTAATCATCCAAAATTTCTTAGGTGTCTTGATTGGATCCAATACACATCTAGTCCCTGATGATAATGTCATCATCAGCCATATCTAGCTTTATTTAGTCAATTTCCATCATTAAATGCTCCTACATGACCATCAGAAAGCCATAATTCATTACAAATCCTTTCTAAGAGAATAAAAAGAAACCAGGGTTAAAACTACAATTTTACCATCATATCATAAAATAGAATAATCGTGGGTTTCTCTAGGGGAACATTAAGGGTCAAATGGTCGTAAGAGTCAAACAAGTGGGTTATAATAGATAGAAAGGGTTTTCGCACGTTACGAGAATTAATGGACATCTGAAACCCTAAAAACTGACCTGCTTAATTAATTGAGGTTTCGTTTAGGATAAAATACACCTAAACCCTCTAAACTTCATAGGAAAATATTTTCTAGGGTTTGGTACCTTCAATTTGACCATTAGAACTCGTCTTGACCCGAAATAGAGCCATAGACAGACTTTTGCCCAAGTTTGGATTTTTGCATAAATTATCTAGCCAAACTTGGTCAAAAACTAAATAAAACTTCACCATTGGATTCCTTAGGTCCAAATTAGGTTTGTACCAAAATTTGGGCCCAATCTGAGATCATCTTGACCAAGTTTGCACTTTGGTCCAAGTCTGACTTTATCTCCAATAGCCTCTCACTTTTGAATTCATCACAATAAGACCCCCAACTTCTTTGTCTTCTTCACAAAAAGGTTCCTGGCACCCTAGAATCCTAATCCTACAACTCTGGTGAACTTTGATTGAAGATAACTCCTCTAATCAATGAATCCCTTCCAAAATTGGAAGGGAGATTCTTTATGGAGTCCTCTTTCCAATGAATCCAGTCTTGAGCCCAACAACTTTCCCAATATCTCATGCGAGCACATTAGAGATTCGAGTATCTTTCGAGTTTCCTACTCCGATGACCTTCCAAGGTTGAAAGCTTGGACTCCAAGCTTCAACCGACCCCTTGCTACCTATATAAAGAACCCCCAGGGTAGATCGTGCTTCTCACACTCAAATTTGGCTAGATTCCCCTTTGATTTCGTCTCTCCTCATCCGACCGAAGCTCCTCGATGTTTGGTGACTCCTCCTGATCTTCCTCATTGTCCGATAGCAATACCGGTGACGGATTCTTCTACTTAGCCTTCTTCCGCGTCGCGCCATACCAGTGGGCGCCTCCCAATCTCTGTCGTCGTCACTGTTACCACCCACTAGAGTGCTTTCTTCCCCTATGTTGGCCATACCACAACCAGCGTTGCTCCTTCCCCTTTGTCCATTAGATTGGGATTAGTTTAGATAGGTTAGTATCTTAGGTTAGTTTATTCCCTCAAAATCCTTGTTTCAACCCCTGACGCCGCAAATCGCCATCATCTTCCCCATCTTTGACCACTCCTCTGGCGAGGCGTATTCGACGCTACACCTCTCCATCTAACTCGCCAACCACCTCATAACATTTGCCTCAACTCCACCAACCAAAGCCCTCTCTCTATTTGCCATCCCGTCCACCTAAACACCTCCCCGACCAACCCATCATTCTCCATCTAGCTCCATCTCTGCCAGCCACCTACACACACTCTCACTCCACGCTGCACCCACCACCACGTTCGTCGTCTCACGACAATCCTGCCAAACATTTCTGATAGGGCTAAAAGCCCATTCTTGTGTTTTCAGGGTATAGGTCTTCACGCCCTTGCTAGAGTTGCTCGTCTGGAGCTTCAACCTCTATTCTTACAGCTGATGTCCTAGGCTTCGACTCTAGGCGTAGCGGAATTCTCCCAGGAACACAACCCTGGGCCAAATTTGGCCCTTTGACCGAGCCATTGACATGAATTAGATGAAGCAGCTACTACAACCAGTGCGTGGAAGAAGCAAGGGACCTTTAGTCCCACATCGGAAGTGGCAGAATGGTTGAAGGCGCATAAAAGAAAAAAGTCACTTGGGCTCTTCACCTCCAAACATGAGGTGAGGTCCCACTACACCCCTCTCACCCGATACCTGCCTCACCCGTGATACTACATGCAGGCCTAGCACCATACCCGATTACCTGCCTAACCTGAACACACCTCGCCTGCTACCCCACAGTAGGCAGCCCTGGTCCCAGGTGCGCATGTGCCCGTTTACTATATAATCTGGACATTGGCCTTGGGAAGGTGAGAAGGAAGGGAACCCAGAGACAGAAGGAGAGAGTGTGTCGGGGGTTCGGGTTTTTACTCTATTGTGAAACGGCTAAACACTTTCTCGCAGGAGGGATTGCCTCCCTCTGTGCGTGAAGAACAAAGGCCAAGGTACGAAAGAAAGAAGAAGAGGAGAAGAACTGAGACAAGAAGAGAAAGAAAAGAGAAGCCAAGGTAGAAGAGGCACACAAAGAAGAAGAAGAAGAATAGCAGCAGAAGAAGAATAAAAGGAGCACTGTAGAAACATCTTTTAAGACGTTTGATTGCAAAATCAAATGTCTGATCATATGCTCCTTCATATTGATTATATTGTGTAATTGTTCTATATATTAGACTTATAATTGGTGATCTAAATCACCATTATTTTGTCTAGAATTCTTTTCATCTCCTCATATACTCATGTTATACATTGCCAATTAGATTTTGAGTAATATATCGTGCTCATTTGCATTATTTGTTGAGTTTAGCGATTGAATTCCTACTTGCTCCCAGCGAACGACCTCGGACTTTCATTCGAGTATAAATTTTATTTGTTTTGAGAGATTTTATCCTATACTACGTCACATCTCTTAAACAATGACGAATTCTCTATAAAATAGTCCCTCATCCATTCTACAGTGCACATACACAGGATAGGTCCTTTGGTCAGACATAAAGGACTCCATTAGAGTTGATCTTTTGGGGAAAATTTGATCTGATATGATCAAATCAATCTTAACCTGAAGTTGATTCTCCATCCTAATCCACCACCTGATTTGGAAATGGAACTTGACAACATAGGAAAGATGTTCAAGAAACCTAAATCCTACATGAGCATCAAAGAGAAAATGATTGAGGCTACCCTTAGACATAGGGAAGAATTTGACTGGAGCTCAAAACCCTTTAGTGGCATTGATGTTAATGTGTTAGAAATAACAGCTCTCCTTATGAACCACGCTGAAATGATGTTAACCCAAATGATATGTGGTTCGACTTAGGATGCTCTCATCGGAATATAATGAATTCTAGAGATTGAATAGCATAGAAGCCTTACAATGTTTGATGAATCCACCTCTTTGGGAGATTAACCAAGATGTCATTGAAAATCGTGTGAATGTGCTAAATATGTTGCATGCAATTAATAAGAAATACGCATATTCCCATTGGTTAATTAATGAGACATCTTGGAACAATTTTGAGGATCAATGTAATTTCCCAGGGCCCGAGTACGAAAATGGAGGTTGTTATGGAGCCCTAACCCAAATGGAACCAAACTATGATTTTGTACAGAATGAAACACCTGAGCATGATGCGGGTTTGGTGGATCTAGTTATAGGTGTTCCTGATTATGAGCTAGCCATAGAAAGCAGTGAAGCTAATCCATCATGCCAAGATTTCCCAAAGACTTATGATGAGCTTGACTCAGAATCTCTCGAGGATGTAACTCTCATTAAGGTATTCCTTGAGAATGATACTTACATCCCAATAGAGCCAAGTCCAAATTCTAATGATTCAACTCCTACACCTAACCTAGAATCTAGATCTGAGCCTAGTTGGGATGGTCATGAGGCCCAATGCAATGAAAACCAGATTTTAGATTTAAACTACGATTTTGGGCCTATATTTGATGATTATACCTCTCCAGGCTCCTCAGAAGAATGAATTAATTTTTCAAAAGTCACACCATTTTATGATAAAGAAATAGAGGAGTTGGAAGAGTTGGGATTTGGTTGAATCTACCCTAGGTTCCCAGAACTCAAGCCTATTCTTAATAAGGATACCCCTGTGAGCTTGGAATTTGAGACTAGGTTAGACTGAAGTCAGGTTGATGATTCCATGCATCTTGATTTATTCTGTGGTGGAAATCCCGATCCTATACTAGGTTCAGAATTCGATTGTCGTAAATTCTCCGATGATTTCGAATCATACTCTGATTTCAGTCCATTGTTTCTAGAAATTTACGAGCTGATTTATGACCTTTGTATCCATGATTCATTCTTTAATTCTAATTCTTAGGTCCTTGATCCGAAAATCATTGATTCAAAATCATATTCCATTGATTTGGAAACATTCTGTTATGATCTACAGGAATCAAGCATAGTAAATGCCAAAAGTGTCTACAGTGTAGAGTTCGAATCTTTCATCGACTCAGATTTCCAAGATCCTATAAGCACTCTCCAGGTATTTACCTTTGATTGGGATGAACATCACGAAAAAGACTCTCTGGATGAACCAATCTTCGAATCATTTCTTGAGGAGCCCAAATCACACCCAGACATTGAAGTAGCCCTACCACTCATTCCAGAGGCAAGCCTCTCAAAACCCGATCCCAAACCCGACCCGCCACTAGAATCAATTTCTATTTTGACTCACCTCATTCTGATCCTGTTGCATGTGATTCACAACCATTTATTGAGAAGGAACCTGACATTGATCCGAATGACAACCACATTCTGTCCCCCTCTAACCCCACCAGTAGGGTTCCTACATTTTCCATAGATCCATTAACCTATGATGACCCCTAGATTCAACCAAACCCTAGATTCATTGATGGGAACACCATCATGAGCCATAACTAGCTCAATTTGATATGATTAAGTCAATAAAAGCTCCTACTTATCCATTAGAAGGTCTTAAGGGCACAAAATATTGATTTGAGAAGAAGACAAGAATACGGGGATATTTTTGTAAATTTATCATTTTATCACAAAAATAGAATAACTGTGGGTTTTCTCAGGGGTTGAATAAAGGTTAAATGGTCTTAAGAGTCTAACAATTGGGTTAGAACAGACAGAAAATGGTTTTCACACATTTCAGAAATTAAATGACATATGAAACCCTAAAAATAGACATAACTAACTGAGGTTCTGGTCATGATAAAATTCACCTAAACCCTCCAAAATTCATAGAAAAATATACTCTAGGGTTCGGTACCTTCAATTTGACCATTGGAACCTGTCTTGACCCAAAATAGAGTCTTAGATAGACATTTGCCCTAATTTGGGTAATTATGCAAATTATCTAGTCAAACTAGGTCAAAACCAAAATACAACTTCATCATTGGATTCCTTAGGTCCAAATTAGGTTTGTACCAAAAATTGGGCCCAATCTGAAATCATGTTCACCTAATTTGCAATTTGGTCTTGTCTGACTCTTTTATCTCACACACATGCCCCTAACTTTTTAATCCTTTATAAATAGGTCCCCAACTCGCCTCCTTCAAATAGGTCCTTACCACCATGAAATCCTAATCCTACAACTCCAGCGAGCTTGATTTCGCATTTTCTCCTTAATTCCTTGACGAATCCCTCTTAGATATGAAAGGGAAGTTCGTGAAGGAATTCCCTTCCTTTTATGCCAGATCCTAATCCCTACAACCTTCCCAATCTCTAATGCAAACGCATGAGAGATTTGGGTATCTTTCAAGCTCCCATCTCCAGCTAACATTCCAAGTTTGGGAAGCTTGTTTCCCAAGCTCAAATCATCCTTCAGAGGCTTATAAAAGAAGCCCTAATGCATACCATCCATCCCAAGCTTGAATTCCCGGTCGTGAAACTCCCCATTCCTCTCTCCGCTCCAGCCGAGAAGCTCTGCAAGCTCTAGCATCTCCTCCTGACCTTCCTCATTGTTCGACTGCAATACTGGTGGCGGATTCCTTCCCCTCGACTTCCTCTGCGTCACGCCATACCAGCAGGTGCCTCTCCCTCCGTCGTTGTCGCCATCATCACCCTACCGGAGTGCTTTCTTCCCTGACACTAGCTGATCAAAGCTGATGGCATTCTCCTCCCTTCGTCAATTAGATTAGGTTTAGTTTAGCTTCTTTAGATCCTTAGGTTAGTTCCTTATCCAAAAATCCCAAAAAAAAGATCCCTCAACACACGCGAACACTGTCATCATCCTCCACTCCTACCACATCTCTGGCAAAGCATCTCCACCACTCCACACCTCCATTCGCTTTGCCACCAACTCCAAAAGCTCTGCCAACACACAGAGGGCAAAAGCCCTCTATTAATGCACCCTATTCACCACTCCATCACTCCCCCAAACTCCACCCTCACCGCACCTCCATTCCGAGGTCGTACGACCTTCTCACACACGCACTTGCCTCACCACCCACACCATCACGTTCGCCATCCCACGGTGATCCTACTGAGCGTTTTTTATGTGTCCGAAAGGCCTTATTCATGTTTTTAGGTGTCGAGCTCTTCCACGCCATTAACAACGAGTTACAGCAAGCTTCGAAGCTTGCATCAGGTCTTGCAAGCCTAGGTGGAAGCCCCAGGTGCTATGGATTGAATCAAGGAAGAGTTCCAGGGCATCAAATACAGGCATCATTATCAGCAACTGCATCAATTGGATGCATTTTCACACCTGCAGCTGCACACAGAAGAACCTACGGGATTAGTCCCACATCGGGGGCAAAAAGACGGATCGAAGAGGATAAGTTGAATTCTTACATAGGGCTTATTGCCTCAAGTCACAAGGGGTGAGGTCCCCCACCACCCCTTCACCTGAACCTCACCTGAGACACTACTCATGGGGGCCGGGCGCTGACCCGACCCGCTGTTTGGCACGCTCTTGATCGGGTTTTAAAAGAATGTCACGTTGTAGTATAGCCGAAAAAGCGTTCAAACAAATAAAGAGTTTTTATTACTCGAAAATTGGAGTATCCGAGGTCGAACATAGGGAGCAATTAAAATTTACTACTAATCTCAAATGTAATTGAACACTCTAATTTACTCAAAACTTTAATTCAAATATGAATGTATGCGGTTAAAAGTAATTATGACAAAAGAAATGAAATTGATTCTCTTCTTCGATTTCTTTCTCTACAGCCTCTCTTTTCTTTTTCCTTCTGCCTTCTTCGTAGGCTCTTCTTCTTCTCTTCGGATCTACAGGTCTTCTTCTTGCCTTGATCTTCTTCCTGCCTTTGCTTCTCTTCTCTGCCTTGCCTTCTTTCTTCTTGGCTTCTGCGAAGGTTTCTTTCTCTTCTGTCTTCTTCTCAGTAGTCTCTCCTTCTTCCTTCAGATCTCTGCCTCTTCTTCTACTTCTTCTCTTCTTCTTCCTTGTGGCTAAGTCTTTCTTCCTCAACATTCAGCCTGCCTACACAGAGAGCAAAACCTACCCCTATCCCTCTACCCGAACGTCTCTCTCTCTCTGGAATTCACTCAAGGGACGCTCTCCCAGAGCCACGGGTAATCGGGTCAGATTTCGCACCTGGGACCAGGCGCACCTGCAGGTGGGTGATGCGCGAGGAGTGCTCAGGATGGGTCGGGTCGGATCCTGCCAGATCCGCGAGGTGAAACCGCGGACGAGGCGAGCATGGGTCAGGTGAGGGACCTCACCCCTGTGCGTTCGGAGGCAACGAGCGTATAACACAAATTCAACTTATACTACAGCGGTGCCTCGTGGATTTCCGATGTGGGAGTATTGGTTCTGCCTCGCTCTCGCGCGCGCCCGCAGAACCTTCGTACAATCGCCAAAGCTGCAGACGTCATTGCACTCCTTGCTGGACTTAGATGGCTTCGCAGGGCTGCCCCGAATATGCTGCACTTGAAGCCTGGAGAACCTGACACCTGGAGCTGGCTTGAAGCTTCTTCAATCGTCGTCAATGGCGGCAAGGGCTTCGATACTATCACACACAAAACAAGCCTCTCGGCTTAATCAGATCAACTGGGCACCTTCGCCGTGGCACGGCGAAGGTGGTGAGCCATGTGGCCGGTCGTGGGATGGCCTAGGCATGCGTGCCTAGGTCAACCTGTGGCTGGGAGTGTGGGTGTGTTCGGGGGACTGTGGTGGAGGCATAGAGGGATGATGGATGGGTGGAGGGTGTTCCTTGTGGTGAGGCGGAGCCTCTGAGTTGGTCGGCGAGTCGTGTGGAAGGGCGGAATGGTGGGAGCGACTCACCGGAGGTCGGTCGGAGGTGAGGCAGATGGAGGTGGTCAGCGTTGGTCGAGGGGCAATTACATGAAATAAAAGGGGGAAAGAGAGAGGGGAAGATGGAGAATGTATTAAGCTTAACTACAAGGACGAAGGGGGATGGAGAGGCAGACAGCTGTACCTGCTGTCGCCGGAGAGGAAGCTGCCCAGTGGAGGAAGGCGGCGGCGACGACGGGGCTGAGGACGCGTGCGCGGGTATTGCGCGACGCGGAGGAGAATCAGGAAGATGTCTCTGCCATTGGTTTTGTGGCAGAGCGAAGATAGAGGGGAGGGGGGCTCGCCGAAGCTCGCTGGGTTCTTGGCCAGAGAAGAAGAGACGAATTGGAGGTGGACATCCAGCCAAGTCAAGCTAAAAATGAGAGGCCGGGTTTAGAGGTTCTTTTATAGGCACTAAGCCGTGCTTTCAGAGCGTGGAGGGCACGCCTGTGTCTCTGATGGCTCATCGGAGAAGGAAAGAGGTTAGATACCCAAATCCCTCGTGCGTTCGCACGAGAGATTAGGTTCACACCAGAGATTGTGATTGGCCTTAGATGGAAGGAAATTCCTCAAAGAATCTCCCTTCCATTTCTGGGAGGGGATCTCTGAGGAATCAGAGAGTAATCCCTCTCTAAACCTCCTCGGAGGTTGGTTCTGCCCTAACAATGGCAGCAGGACCTGATTGCAAAGGTGGCGATGAAATTAGGGGGCTCTCTGCAAGGATTTTCAAAAGATAGGGACCAAATTATGATTTGGGTGTACTAAATTGCAAAGTAGGTCAAGATGTCCTCCCCTTAGGTCCAAATTTTGGTAAAAACCTAATTTGGACCTAAGGAATCCAATGGTGAAGTTGGATTTTAGGTTTGACCTCATTTGATTAGATAATTTGCGTAAAAACTCAAATTAGGTTACTTGAAGAGCTAGGACCCAAATCTAGGTCAAACTGGGTTCCAATGGCCAAATTAAGTGTTCTAAACCCTAGAAGATATTTTTCCATGATTTTTAGAGGGTTTAATTGATTTTTATCCTGACTGGAACCTTGTTAATTTGAGCGGGTCTGTTTTAGGGTTACCAAATGTCATTTAATTCCTAAATTGCACATAAACCCATTTTTGATTGACTCAACCCACTTTTTATCTTATTTAGACCTTTTGACCTATGTTTTGCCTCTGAGAAATCCTGTTTATGTACTACAGTGGTAAAATTGCAGTTTTAACCTTTAATTCATGTTTTCTTCTCAGAGCACTTATTCCTTCATTTAGGCCTTCTTCTAGGTTATGTAGGAGCTTTTATCTTCTTTATTGGGTCAAAATGAGCTAGTTATGGCTCATGATGAGTCTCTCATCATACCCCCATGCCTAGCTTTTGCTAGTCCCTTGCAAAATTTCAAGGTTTTAACTTCCGTTCTAGACCCTGAGTGTCTGTCAACCATGATAAGTGCTTCTCCTTTTCTTTTGTGATTTGGTAGGAATGCCAACAATAGGCCTAGAGGTACTCAAGTACCAACCAAAATCCGAACCTAACCCGCTTTAGCCTCAGTCCTCCGCAAAGGTTTCTAAGGCCCACAGAAACTAACCTAGGGTTTGTTGGACTCCGCAGTTAAAGCACCCGTGCTTGAGATATTTTTAGCCTAGGGTCAGTTTGCAGTGCATTTTTTGTAAGAGAGAGATAGAAGATTTATTTGTTTGGAGAGCTTTTTCTCTCTCTTTTCTTTTTATTTCTAGCTTCAGATTAGCTTCTCAACACGGTCTGTATTAGATTCCTCGTCCCCATCATCAATCCTCAAGGGTCCCTGGCTTTCGAGATTTTGAGATAACCCCGCCCATGGCAACCCCCAGAACCCTGGCTTTCAAGATTTCGAGATAATCCCACCCATGGCGTTCCGTGGTCGAATTCAGACCCTGGCGATTGACATTTCGTGATAATACCGCCCATGGTATCTGAACCAGCAGAGTGCTTACATGCCCCAGTAGGATATTAAAATAACCTAAGAGACAAGCACCGAGTAGATGATATGTTGTTACGCATCTTTGAGGGGAATTTCCCGCCTCTCCGCGCTGGGAACTCGTCCAAATCAACTTGTGTTGATTGGCCGCTCCTAATCTAGGTGACCTTTTCAGAACATTAAACACTTTTGCGTGGTTTGGATGTTTATGTGCACTGAACCAGACTGTGTGTGAATTTGGGGTGCTTAGGTTACCGAATCCCGCAAACCGGAGGTCAGTTAATGAGGCCGAATACTTCCTAAGCCTTAGACCTAATACTTAAGCTTCGCATTTTCCTCAACCTCTTGAGGATTATCCAGATTTTAGCGGATACGTGAATTTTTAAGCTAAAGAATCTAGCCCAAGAGGCCTAAGATCAGCGTTCCCGCTGACCTCTTGTTATGTCTCCTTAGCAGTTTTTCTTCTATTTCTTTTCTTGATCTGGTCTAAAACTTCAGTTAATTCCTTAATCTTTTACTAATGACTATTTCTTTTTCATTTTGTGCTCCTTTTTGTCATTTTTCTCTTTTTCTCCTCCTTATGAATATGTGGCTCACAAAATTTCCTCCCTCCCCCCATTTTTTTGTTCCTTTTCATAATTTTTTAATTTTTTTGTGTTTTTGACATATGCAAATTTTTTGTGTGTGAGACTCCTAACTTTTTTCTTGGTTCTGTATGTATGCACTTTATCACCCCCCCATGCCTAAGTTTTGCAATGTCCTCATTGTAAACAGAGGGTGTGAATTAGTGTTGAGGTCAGTGGCTTAGAACAGGATACATCGGGTGGGTGAATAGTTCGAAAATGAACGATGTGGATGATTTTAAGCTTTGATACGTGTACCAGAGGTGGGATCAATTGTCTAAGGCTGAACTCAAGGTGCAATGGACGTGGAGTACAGACGGATAATCAGAAAGGTCTCTATTTTTGGGATGAGGGTTGCCTCCCGTTAAGCACTAAATTTAATGCCTTCAGCCGAGCAGAAAATGGGGCGGAGAGGAAGTGGTCAAATAAGAGGAGTTTTGTAAAACAAGCACCTTGATTAAGAGCCTGGTTGGTCCAACCAGGTGCTTGTTCAGATCAGTCGGCTGATGATGCAGCCCAAACCCAATAAGTCTGGTGGGTTGATAGATGTCGATCAACAAATGTGGAACCCACCATATGCAATGAAGTTCTGATGGATATGGAAGTGAAAGCTCGGGTTCAGGCTGAGTCGAGTCAGCCTGGTCAGAGTAGGGTTGCGAAAAATAATCAATGTAAGGTGTGGAATCCCTACAGGGGTGATCACAGAATGTTGTCTCCTGATTTTCGGTCTGATCAATGCCCGATACCCAATATAGATATGGAGTTGAATCATCTGTAAACGGCTCAGTGAGAGGTGAATCGGAATAAAAATTGAGTCCGGTTGCGGGTCGGGGTAGGGAAAGGGTTTTGATTGGTTCTGTATATGTGGGGCAGGTGGCTTCAAAGAAAATTGACATGTTATAATTAGGAAGTAGATTTTCTCCGATGTTATGGTCAGATTCGAAATCGTCGGAGAGTTTGCGAAAATCAAAGTTTGAATGAGATTCAAGATCATGAGTTCCACCATAGAATAAATCATATGTTGTATACTCAGCAGCCTGACTGGGGTCTAGCCTAAATGTTAATTCTGAGCTTAAAAGGGTGTCCCTATTTTGTAGAGGCTCAGGTTCAAAGTTAGTAGGGCAGACCCAATAGAAACCCCGCTCGTCCAACTCCTCGATTTCTGTGTCGTAGATTAGCATGACTTCCAAAAAATCAACTTGTTCCTTTGAGGAGGTTGGCGAGGGATATTCATCAAATCGAGGCCCAAAATCATATTCTTCATTAAAAGATTGATCTTCTTCATATGGGGCCTTGAAATCTTCAAAATAGGTTTCAGATCTAGGTTCTAGGCTTCGGATGTGGGTTGAATTACTAGAATCTAGGTCTGAATAACCTTCGAGGGTCACCTTATCAGAATAAGGGACTGAATTTATACCCTCGAGAGGTTTAGTTGTACTCTCATACTTGCAAGAGTTTTGGGATTCTAAAATGGGCTCATCATGGTATTTTCCTGCATTTGGAGCTTCCCAACCTTCTTCAATATCAGGCACATTGTACTCTATTTGGGTTGGGAATCCACAACCATTTTGTGCCTCAAACCCGAGATCAGATTTATCCTCGATGTTGTCCCAAGATAGTTCCTCCTCTGTTTGTGGTATATACGGGTATTTCTGGTCAATAACTTGTTTTACTAATCTCATTATCTCTTCCTGTTTTTCAAGACTATCTTGGTGTTGCTTCCAAAGTCTAGGATTTGTCATACATTGAAGGTATTCAATATCGTGCAGTTTTTCTATCTCAATGTATGCAGTAATGATCAAGTCACGGGTTGATCCTTTTGTGGCTTCTGCTAATAGTACTTGGGCACAAGTTATGATAAAGGTTGTGGTTGTTGGGACATCAACCTAAATGTTTCCTACTGTTGTTGAGGTTTCTTCATTTTCATAGAATTTCATGGCATCCTCAATCATTTTATCTCTCATGGATCTCTGATATTCAGGTTTCTCGAATGGTAGTCCTAAGTGGTTTGGCTGCATATTTGGATCAGGTGGTGGAATCAAGATGTAGAATCAGAGTTAGAATCAAGATCAAGTTATGAAGCGATCAAATCTGAATAACGAGTCCCACTGAAAATGTGTGTGTGTGCTCTAAAGAGAAAAGATGAGGGACTGGAGATGTTTTTGACCCAATCAAGACACCCAAAGATGTTTAGATGACTATGGAGGTTCGGGGCGGATGGACCCCTGGATCAGAAGATCATCCACCTTAGAATTACCTGGGCAGCCAGAGAGGGAGAGTCCCGCAAAGACCCCTACACGGTATATCGTCCCTACGGGTTACAGGGTTTCCCCCACCCGACCTCTCTTATCACTGAGATTCCAGGTAGACCAGAATGGGGACCTTGACCTCTTAAGTCTACCACTTTTATTTCACAGGTGCTTTAGGGTTCTCACTTGAACTTTAGATAGTTTGATGTTGTGACTTAATTTAGAGGTTGGTTGACCCAAGGGGTCAACTTCACCTGACCTGTCCTATAGATGGCAGAATGATTCTATGTTTGGAGCCTAGAGATCACCCTGATTTGACTCCCAGGTTATTAGGTCCAAAAATTTTAAGATTCAAGTGTTTTTAGAGCTTCTTTTTTTCCTTAGGGTTTGTCTTGTTTAGATCTCTTCAATCAAGGTCCTGGGTGACACACTGATGTGGGAAGGTTTATTTCCTTTTATGCAGGAATGTGTGACTAACACTCCAAGATCCTACTGTAGAAATCCTAATTTGGTTCTATTTCCAATCCTCTTTTTCTGTTTCACAGAAATTCTCTTTGGACTTCAAAGCAAGAAGTGTGTTGTCCGCCGAGATTAAGCATTATTTCTATTAGGCACATGAATTTGTGGGATAGAATCTAAAAAAAATCGCTCCAACTTCAAGAAGAATTAAAAAATTTTCGCAAAATCAGGAAATGTTTGCCTTAAAGATGGTGATTACTATATAAAGAAGGCAATTGATTCCTAAATTGATTTTCTTCCTTTTGTCTTTTTAGAATTAGGGGATGATTTAAGGAAGAAATTACCTGCCCTGGTGTGGTTGACTTGCGGGAGGGGATTTTCTCATGAAATACCTTCAAGATCACATCAAAGCAACGTAGGGCAAGTTAGTGTTCAATATGAAGAAAAAAAAATGTAGAGACTAGTGGTAAATTGCACGTTGCTCCCCGACAACGGCGCCAAAATGTTTGTAGCGCTTTGGATTGGGTTTTAAAAGAATGTCACGTTGTAGTATAGCCGAAAAAGCGTTCAAACAAATAAAGAGTTTTTATTACTCGAAAATCGGAGTATCCGAGGTCGAACACAGGGAGCAATTGGAATTTACTACTAATCTCAAATGTAATTGAACACTCTAATTTACTCAAAACTTTAATTCAAATATGAATGTATGCGGTTAAAAGTAATTATGACAAAAGAAATGAAATTCGACGTCTGATCTTGTGAACAGACGTCTTAAAAGTGTTATTCTTCTCTTCTTCTATTTCTTTCTCTGCAGCCTCTCTTTTCTTTTTCCTTCTGCCTTCTTCTTCGTAGGCTCTTCTTCTTCTTCTCTTTTGATCTACAGGTCTTCTTCTTGCCTTGATCTTCTTCCTGCCTTTGCTTCTCTTCTCTGCCTTGCCTTCTTTTTTCTTGGCTTCTACGAAGGCTTCTTTCTCTTCTGTCTTCTTCTCAGTAGTCTCTCCTTCTTCCTTCAGATCTCTGCCTCTTCTTCTACTTCTTCCTTGCAGCTAAGTCTTTCTTCCTCAACGTTCAGCCTGCCTACACAGAGAGCAAAACCTACCCCTATCCCTCTACCCGAACGTCACTCTCTCTCTCTGGAATTCACTCAAGGGATGCTCTCATAGAGCCACAGGTAATCGGGTCGGATTTCGCACCCGGGACCAGGCGCACCTGCAGGTGGGTGATGCGTGAGGAGTGCTCAGGATGGGTCAGGTCGGATCCCGCCAGATTTGCGAGGTGAAACTGCAGACGAGGTGAGCGTGGGTCAGGTGAGGGCATCACCCCTGTGCGTTCGGAGGCAACGAGCGTATAACACAAATTCAACTTATACTACAGCAGCGCCTCGTGGATTTCCGATGTGGGACTATTGGTTCTGCCCCACTCTCGCACGCGCCCACAGAACCTTCGTGGAATCGCCACAGCTGCCGACGTCATTGCGCTCCTTGCTGGACTTAGATGGCTTCGCAGGGCTGCCCCGAATATGCTGCACCTGAAGCCTAGAGAACCTGATGCCTGGAGTTGGCTTGAAGCTTCTTCAATCGTCGCCAATGGCGGCAGGGGCTTCGATACTGTCACACTCAAAACAAGCCTCTCGGCTTAATCAGACCAGCTGGGCACCTTCGCCGTGGCACGACGAAGGTGGTGAGCCATGCGACCGGCCGTGGGACGGCCTAGGCGAGCGTGCCTAGGTCAACCTATGGCCAGGAGTGTGGGTGTGTTCGGGGGACTGTGGTGGAGGCGAAGAGGGATGATGGATGGGCGGAGGGTGCTCCTTGTGGTGAGGCAGAGCCTCTGAGTTGGTCGGCGAGTCGTGTGGAAGGGCGGAATGGTAGGAGCGGCTCGCCGGAGGTCGGTCGGAGGCGAGGAAGATGGAGGTGGTCAGCGATGGTCGAGGGGCAATTACATGAAATAAAAGGGGGAAAAGAGAGAGGGGAAGATGGAGAATGTATTAAGCCTAACTACAGGGACGAAGGGGGATGGAGAGGTAGATAGCTGTACCTGCTGTCGTCGGAGAAGAAGCTGCCCAGTGGAGGAAGGCGGCGGCGACGACGAGGCTGAGGCGGCGTGCGCGGGTATTATGCGACGCGGAGGAGAATCAGGAAGATGTCCCTACCACTAGTTTTGTGGCAAAGCGAAGAGGGAGGGGAGGGGGGCTCGCCGGAGCTCGCTGGGTTCTTGGCCGGAGAAGAAGAGACGAATTGGAGGTGGACATCTAGCCAAGTCAAGGTAAAAATGAGTGGTCGGGTTTAGAGGTTCTTTTATAGCATTGGGCTGTGCTTTCAGAGCGTGGAGGGCACGCCTGTGTCTCTGATGGCTCACCAAAGAAGGAAAGAGGTTAGATACCCAAATCCCTCCTACGTTCGCACGAGAGATTGGGTTCACACCAGAGATTGTGATTGGCCTTAGATGGAAGGAAATTCCTCAGAGAATCTCCCTTCCATTTCTGGGAGGGGATCTCTGAGGAATCAGAGAGTAATCCCTCTCTAAACCTCTTTGGAGGTTGGTTCTGCCCTAACAATGGCGGCAGGACCTGATTGCGAAGGTGGCGATGAAATTAGGGGGCTCTCTGCAAGGATTTTCAAAAGATAGGGACCAAATTGTGATTTGGGTGTACTAAATTGCAAAGTAGGTCAAGATGACCTCCACATAGGTCTAAACTTTGGTAAGAACCTAATTTGGACCTAATGAATCCAATGGTGAAGTTGGATTTTAGGTTTGCCATCGTTTGGTTAGACATTTTACGTAAAAACCCAAATTAGGTTACTTGAAGAGCTAGGACCCTAATCTAGGTCAAACTGGGTTCCAATGGCCAAATTAAGTGTTCTAAACCCTAGAATATATTTTTCCATGATTTTTAGAGGGTTTACTTGATTTTTATCCTGACCGAAACCTTGTTAATTTGAGCGGATCTGTTTTAGGGTTACCAAATGTCATTTAATTCCTAAATTGCACATGAACCCATTTCTTATTGACTCAACCCACTTTTTATCTTATTTAGACCTTTTGACCTATGTTTTGCCTCTGAGAAATCCTGTTTATGTACTGCAATGGTAAAATTACAGTTTTAACCTTTAATTCATGTTTTCTTCTCAGAGCACTTATTCCTTCATTTAGGCCTTCTTCTAGGTTATGTAGGAGCTTTTATCTTCTTTATTGGGTCAAAATGAGCTAGTTATGGCTCATGATGAGGCTCTCATCACCCGCCTAACCCTTGCACACCTTAGCTGCAACCCATGCCCACAACCCTGGTCCCGGGTGTGCTTAGATTCGAATCCAATTGCCTGGTACTGTGTAAGGCCCTGGGAAGGTGGATCCCAGAGAGAAGGAAAGAGAGAGTGTGGGGGTTGGGGGGTTTTGCTCTGATGATCAATGGCTGACACTTAGCTGTTTGAAGAAGAAATCCCCCTCTGTGTGTGAAGAAGAGAAAGAAAAGAAAAGCCAAGGCAAAGAAGAAAGAGAAGAGGAAAAAGAAGAAAAGATCAGTGCTTCCCTAGCGTTGTAGCACAACTATTTAAGTCAACTGATTGGCCTGACTATCAATAGATACTATTGTTCCATTGATATTACTGTTGCATTATTTGAGATACTTGAGCTTATTTGTGCTTAGTAATAATTGGTGGTTCAAATCGCCATTTTACCTTAATATTTTTGCCTCATTGACATTTTCTTTGTCATATATATCATTCTTGCTTGGATTTATTGTTATACATTGATAGAATTGTAATCTTGAGAGTTAATTGTTACTTGCTCCCTGTGTTCGACCTCAGACTTCCATTCGAGTATAAATTCTATTTGTTTTTTGCACTGATTCAATCTATACTGCAATGCATCGATTTTAAAATCTGATTTAGAGTGATTAACATTCATATTTCCACATCTTTTTGAGCCAAAAAGCATCTGGTGGGCTCTATGCCCGTTGATTCACATCTATCAACCCACCAGACTAATTGGGTTTGATTTGCATCATCAACCTATGGATCTGAATAAGCACTTGGTTGGACCAACCAGACTACTCATCAAGGTGCTTGTTTTACAAAATTCCTCCAATCAGACCACCCGTTCAGATTGGAATCGTTCACAAAAGTCTTTCTGACCCGTTCACTCACCCTTTGACCCTGTTCTAATTCTTGAACCATGCTGATTTCATACCCACCTAGTTTATAATGAGGACATTGCAAAACTTAGGTATGGGAGGTACTAAAGTGCAAAACAAATGGAAAATCCAATTCTCTGAGGGGTTCTCACAAAAATAAAAAAAATGGAGAAAGGGGAGGAAAATTTTGAGAAATCTAGTTGAAAAATCTATCTTGAGGAGGAAATGAGGAGGAAATAGAAAATGACAAAGGAGCAAAATTAAAAGAAAAATCGATAGTCCTAGTAATTTTTATAAGATTTACTTAAGTTTTAGACCAAATCAAAATAAGGATTAAGTCCTAAAGTGCTAGAGACAAGGATATAAGAATACAGACCTTCGACCTTTTGGGTCTATTCTTAGGGCTTAAACACTCATGTATTTATTAAGATCCAGATTAGTCCTCAAGTGGTTGAGGAAAGTGCGAGGCTGATGTATGAAGTCTAAGGCTTAGGGATTATTCAGCCCTGTTGATTGCCCTTTGGTTTGCGGGACTTGATAACCTAGGCACCCATAAATTACACACTAGTCTGGTTCAGTGCGCTTAATGAAATATAATTCCAAAAATGTTCCATTCTAAAAAAAGGTTTTTCCGAAGACCTAGCTTAGGAGGGGCTCAATGACACAAGTTGGTTGGATGAGTTCTCGGTGCAGAGAGGTGGAATGAAAAATAATCCCCTCGAAGATGCATAATAACATATCGTCTCCTTGGTACTTGTCTCCTAGGATATTTAAATATCCCAACAAGGGCATGTAAGAACCTTGTGCTGGTTCAAGTGCCATGGGCGAGATTATCCCAAAATGTCAATTGCTAGAGCCTAAATTTAGCTACAGAACAACATGGGTGGCACTATCCCGAAGTGTCAAAAGCTAGGGTCTTGGGGGTTGCCATGGGTGGTCCTATCACGAAGCATCGAAAGCCAGGGAGGATGGTCAGGACAAGGAATCCGATACAGACCGTGTTTAGGGCCAATCCAATGTTGGATTTAAGGGAATATAAAAGAAAAGAGAGAAACTCTCAGAATAAATATCCCTCTCAATCTCTTATCAAAAATGCACTTCCAAACTGAACTTGGACTTGCTTCAAATACGCATGGGTGCTTTAATCGATGGGGTCAACGAACCTCTATGAAATCTTTGTGGGCCTTAGAAACCTTCATGGTAGATCCAAGGCTGAGGCTAGTAAGGTCCAAATCTTGGCTGGTACTTAAGTACCTCTAGGCCTATTATTGGTATTCTAATCTAATTTCTAAGGAAAAGCCATAGATAAGCATCTGAACATCAAAAACATGGTCTAGAGATCTAGTTCTCTCCATAGGATTTTGCTAGGGGCTAGCAAAATTTAGGCATGAGGGTATGATGGTAACACTATCATTTATCATAACTTACTTGAATTAGTTGGAATCAAGAGATAAATGCTCCTAAATGATCACCTAAGGACCACAATTCCATTCTAATCTATTTTGAGAAGATAATAAAATAGGGTTAATTCTACTATTTTAACATCACATCACAAGTGTAGAGTAACCACAGGGTTACCTAGGTGTTAATTAAAGGTCAAATGAGCATTAGAGTCTAAAAAGTGGGTTTACACAGATTAAATTAAGGTTTCATGCATTTCAAGGGCGAAAATAGGACTAAAAACCTTAATTATCAACCCTACTTAAATTGAAGAGGTTTTAGTTACGATAAAATCAATCTAAACCTACTAAAATTCATAGAAAAATATTCTAAGAGGTTTGGTACTTTTGGTTTGACCATCTAAACCCATTTTGACCTAGAATAAAGATTTAGACGGGAATTTACCTTGATTTGGGTTTCTATGCAATTTATGTAGTCAAAACTGGTTAAACATCAAATCCAAGTTCACCATTAGATTCCTAGGGTCAAGATTAGGCTAACACCAAAATATGGCCTAATCATAGTCAATCTTGAACTAGTTTGCAATTTAGTCCCTAAAATCTCTATTTCTGACACTCAAGCCTCTAGGTTTCAAGTTTCTTGCATTCAGGTCCCTAACTTTGTCATCTTCTTCATGTTTGTGTCCTTGTCGCCTGCAACTCCAAATTGAATAGTCAAGTGACCTTTGACCGTGGGTTTCTCCCTCGTTTTAAGTCTAAATCTCTCTAAATTTGGAAGGATTGTTCATTAAGGGATTCTCTACAAGGTGGACTTGATTGCTTGGCCAGATTGGAGCTTGAGAAGTTCCATTGACCGTGGAATTACAAATAGAAAAACACCTTGTTTCCTACTTGAAAGCGCTAGAATTCTTCCTAATTAAGCTCCAACCGAGCTCGATAAAAGATCCTCGAACTTCCCATGATCATTTGAGCCTACTCCAAGCCAAAACACTAACTTCTCTTCTTCGGACACCTCCATCGTGGCTCCTGCGGCCTTCTTCCTCCATCGTCCTTTGGTCGATCAACGGTCAAATTGGTCGACCTTCTGCCTCTCGCCATCCATAGCGGAGGCCATCTCACCCTTTCCTCGTCGCCTTATCTCTCACCGGAGATGTTCGTCTCTCCCATGTCCGGCAAGCCACTCCAGCATGGTCTCCTGATCCCCTTCGTCCATTAGCTAGATAGCCTTACTCTACTTCCTCTCTAGATTCTATCTATCACCTTAGCACCTCAATTCAACCACCGACCACCTCGCTCCCCCCTCATCTTCTCTGGCTCTGCCGTAGATACTATGAGCTTCGCCTGGCCACATCATGCCACCAAACTATCCTTTGACACTACCAAAACCTTCACCTCACCTCCACCAACAAAAGCCCTCACCAATAAGGTTTCACTCACCCATAACTCCAAGCAGACAAACCCATCAACCACCTTCATCTCCGACATCATCCGGCCACAATGCTCCAATCACCTCGCCACCAGCATCGTTGAACTCCTTAACTCACAGCGACTCTATTGAATGATTTAATTTGGGCTTTGAGCTTGTATTTGTGTTTTAGGGTCTTCACCAGCAATCTCAGTTCCACTGCCTCTACCCGCCACCTTCGGCTACTCTTCAACCGCACCTCCACCTCGAGCGGGAGCGGAACACCCTTGTAAAGCTTTCCAGGCTTCCAATTTGGGAAGAGCAATATCATCAACTTCCAATTGGATGTAAGATTACCTGCAGCTACATGAAGAAGGAGAAGGCATTGTTTTGTCCCACATCATGGACACCAAATCTAGAAACGATTTCGTCACTATGGCTTACTGCCTCTCACAGGGGGAGGTCCCCTCACTCTCTCTCACTCACTCCTCACCCACCACCACTATTGGTGGGCCTAGTCCCTGTTCATGATTCGATTACCCACTACTGTTCACCCATTTACCCGGTTAAGAAGAAAATGGGATTTTGAGGATAGGAGTGGTTTTGCCTTGGGGTGCATGCACACATGCCTTGGAAAGCATATACACGCACCAAACACTTAGTTAAATTCTGATCTTGGTGCCATGTGCTTGTGCTTGGGTTGATGCTTTGGACGGTTAAGTCATCTGGCTCTTGTGTTGATGTCTAATTGGAAGGTACTATGGACATATTTAATACTTGTCGGACGTGGCAAGTGGTTCAAAGTCATTTTTGGAAAATTGAATTAGTTTGGGACATTAGGATATATACTGGAATGGTTGAATTAATTGGTGATTCAAACCACTATTTTTAGGGTTTTATTATTCTTTTTATCCCATTGACTTTTGAGATACAATTTGCTATTATTGAATATATTTTTGATTGATATTAATCGCATATCTTTTGTGAATTATTGTGCTTATTGCTTATAATTGCAACTAGTGTTTTGAATTCTATATGTGCTCCCTACGAACGACCTCGGAACTCACTTTTGATTTTGAATATTATAAATTCAAATGTTGTCAATTCACTTTTGTTGACTATAATACGACGCATATTTCAAACTCGATGAAAGCATGCCAACAGAGATGTAGTGGTCCAGCTGAGGAAATATATGCCTTGAGTGTTGACCTTGGGATAAAAATGGGTGGCGAGAAAGCAACCAACTCTGATTAAGGCCAAGCCAATGGCTTGATTTGGGATGATCTAGATTGAGCTTTTGATGCCTTGAGGTTTGAATTTTTACAACTTCAGATGCCTGTAAGATGAATCTGCTTTACCTGCACTGACATTTCAACCTCATAGCTACTGAACAATGAGTGGGGAATGAATCCTAAGAAATTGAATTCTTAAAACTAGCAGTTGAAGCTTAATGGAGACAGATTGACAAAGCCTTGGATCTAGAGGTCTGTCCTTGATGCTATGGGCTAGTTGGATTAAGAGTCCTTCTCACTTTCTAAGTTTGGTTAATAATCAGTGTTTAGTTAATTTATGAGAACTAAAGTCGATAAAAATAAGAATTCACAAGGTTAAGGATTGATCTGTGTTTGTTCAATTTTTGAGTTAGAATTTGATTTCCAATCTTTGAGTCTTGTTAAATTTACCATCTTGACCTCTCTGATTTCTAGGGTTTTTGAGTGGTTTACAGAATTGTAGAGAAAGATATCAGATGTTCTGACTCAAAATAAAATTCCCATCAAGAGTCTATTTTTCACGATTATCTTTTTTGAGATGTACTCTTGAGTTTTTGAGTCCTTTGTAAGAGGATTCCCACTTAATGCTCTGAAAAGGAAAACATTCTATAAAAAAAAATAAAAAGATAAAAATTTCAAAAATCATCTAACTTAATCATAGACTTGAGAGTTCATAACTATATTTTCTACACCCTGGTGTGTTTAAATCATCATATTCACTAGTTATTTTGCTAGGGACTAGCAAAACTTTGGCATGGGAGTATGATGATGGACTCACCATGGCTCCTAATTTATCAAAATAAGCTAGTTTACCTAGTTAATTAACTAGTAATAACATTAAAATATGGTTATTTATATAATAAGTTAATAATATACAATTACCATAACTATATGATAAAATAACTTAATTATGGTATAATAAGCATTCATCTACATTTATTTAATAATTAGGACTTATGCATAAGCATTTAGATACTTATAACTATTTATCCTAAGCTTTTATGTATTACAGAAATTTAAGTTAATAATATAACTAATAATCTAATCATTAAATTAAATAACGCTAAAAGAGGCAAAAATGTAATTTCAAGGCATAAATACATTATCTAACATATATATAATCAAATATAAAAAGTAAAAAAAGAAATAAATTAATTTACTTTTTAAAATTATTGATTTGCATTTTAGTCCCTAGGTTTCATTGCATACAAGTCCCTTCTATCACATTAGGTCCTTCATATTTTCATCTAGGTCCCTCAAGTCCTTCATTTCTTCTTATTCATCTACGACTAACGACGATCAATGTTTTTACCTTCCGATGACCAGCAATCCATCGCCAATCCTTCTTTGTACTAGTTGAGGAGGCTGTCTTCAACATCACCTTCCAATCCAATGGTTCAAATGAACCTTTAATCCTAATTTCCCTAGGTGATTAAGGTCACCAATATAGGAGATGACGAAGGTGGTTCTGTTGAACCTAGTCACTATTCTATCGAGGTTCAAGCTCCAAAAGCTTCACCTCAGCCTATAAATACCCCTCTTGAGCTCCAATTTAAGGCTATCGCATCCCTAACCTTCTTCCTCCAACTGATGTGATCATAGGATATTCTTCTTCTCCAGCGGCCTTCTTCTCCTTCTTTGGATTAGCTCCAATGAAGTTGATAATCTTTCGCTCTTCTTCATCCAACACTCAACCATGGCGATGGAGCTTCGACTCCATCTTCCTCTATGATCCACTTGAAACCTTCGTTGGACTTCTTCCTTAACTCTTTTGATTTCTTCCAATCCAGCGAAGCCTTGCTGGTGCCTTCTTCCTCTTTTCATCTAGGTAGGTAGACTAGGATCTTTAGATAAACCTCTAGTTTAGATTAGCATAGTAGATTAGGTAGATTAGCATAGATATTCCTTTGATCTTCCTTCATTGCCTCCATCTCCGACAAGGTCAGATCCAACTTCATTGGACTTCAATTCCTGAAATCAACATCTTCTCTACCTTTTTCATCACTCCATAATCCATTTACATCTTCCCCTTGTCTTAATTAGCTTAAACAATGAAATGCCCAATTCACACTAACTTTGCACCTTCGCTGCCCATTGCGAAGGTCAAAAGAGTTTGAACCACCTAATCAATCATCTTTTCACCTTTGCCTAGACTTAATAAGCATTTTGCCTCAAGAAATTGGCAATTTCTTGATCTCTATCAATCAGATGAACTCAAGCATTAATTATGATTAATTTGAATTCATTGCATTTATAGAAGCTTTCATGGATTAAATCAGGAAGTTATCAATCTTTCTAATAATCTTAGGATTCGTTTGAACTACTTCTTGAAGTGTTTCATGGTGATTTGAGTTCTGATGACTAAACCCATAGATCATCGGCAAATTTGAACTCTTAGGAGGTCTGATGAGCTCTGACAAATTTGATCTCAAGTAAGGGAGCTCAAATCCACTTGCAGTATAGCTAAATCTCTTTTATAGACTCTATTGATTAATTTACAAGCATTAAAAATGAATCTTATTGATTGAGTGATCGAGATTTTTACGCAGTTTGTAAAGTGTGATTTTTATAAGTTGTTGCAACGTGCAAAAATTGAGTCACTTTTAAATTTATAACCTAGATAGTGTTAGTATCTAGGGTCATCCAAGGAGGTAGCTTTTTGCAAAAATCAATCTCTTACTTGAACATGAAATTGAACTTTCTCTTTTGCCATTTTTGAATATATAATTTTTACGATTTTGAATAACATGGTAATGCGATTTTGATGGTGACAAAAAAGGCTACACCTAATTCACTAAGCTAACACTTAGGTGACAAGTAATTCCTCTCCCTAAGCTCACCCTAGGCACATGGAGGCCCAAGGTAATTAGATAGAGGGAGTGAGGAAGTCTACAAAAGCAAAGAATAAATATGCAAACTAAAGAAAGACAACTTTTATAATTAGGAAAAGGGATACTTTTACAAAAAAATCCTAGTAGAGGAATGCTTCTACTACTAGCAATTAAAATACAAAATAATGCAAAACACTAATCCTCTGAATGTCTGTGAAGAAGATGAAACTCTTGCTCCAACTATGGCTGCTCCCGTAGTTGAAAAGAGCTCCTCCTTTTCCTTGAAAAGCTCCTCCAAGGTGTGGCCTCCTCCTGGCAAGCCCTAGTGGGGGGGGTCTTGGCTCCTCCAAGGTGAATGATTCTACTTTTGTTTCTCCACCAAGGGTGGGCATGCACCAACTAATTTCTCCTCCAATGCCTGGCCATCCTCCTCGATTTACAGAGTCTCCTTCACTTGGAGTGGAATAAGAAGAAAAGTGGAGAGGAAGAAGGCACCAAGGAGGCAAGGGATAGCCTCCTTAATCTTCTTCCTTCCTCCTTCTTAGATGCGGGTTATAGGTGGCTTGAGGTAGAAAATTATACTACGAGAGGATGATTTTTTTGGCGGTAAATGGTGGGCATATATAGAGGTGGAGAGGGGGGAATGATGTAAACACATTTATATCACATAAACTATCTATTTATGCATGTTCTTAGGCGTAGAGTTGCATCATACATTATAAATATTGAATAACATGCATCATCCTGCATTTAGGTTAGATTGTATAAAGTTTAGGTTAATTTTCTTTTTTTGTGGTCAGGTAATAGAGTGATATTCAATCAGGGCTTCAGATTGAAGATCTAATCATATGGATCTGATCAGGGCGACGATTGGAGTTCAACAACTCCAAGATTGCCCTGATCGAACTTCCATAGCATCAGATGTGGTTCGAGAAAGACCAGAGGTCAAAAAGCCAGGTGGCGTGAATCTATTCTTCAGACGACAAATCCGACCTCACGGATGGGTTCGGATCGACGATCATTTCCTAATCGCATGAGAACCGATGCAATCCAACATTCGTGCCACCACCTACAAGCATATGAAGATGGACGGCCAGGATGGTGCCACGTGGCATCATCCTAGCCATCCAAAAGCTCCATCAGCCCATGCCTCTTCCTCAAAGGCCTCTGCATCACGCGATCTAAACCGTTGGATCTTGACCCAACAGCCAACATTTACTCTAGGCCGTGCCCCCTCCTTATCTGAAGACATAGGATCAGATGATCTCAACTGTTGGATCACCATCCAATGGTTGCGAGCACCTGGCCTTAAAACATTTGCGTGACCAAAATCACACCATAGCGCAGCGGTTGAAGGTGTTTCCGTGAAGGAAGGGCGCATGTTCGAGTCATGTGTCTGCACTGCTCTCATCGCATGCATGGTTCAATCGAGCCTCCCGATTAGATGCCAATGGCCCAAATCTTCAGATCAGGAGAATGCTCCATTAGATGCTGAACTCGCATGCCCGATCGTACATGCAGGCACGCGACGAAGGTGTGGGCGCAATGGGTTTTAGGCCATCCGATCTCGTGATCAAATGGCTAATAGCCCTTGTACGTGCATGTGTGTTAGGCGCGTAGGAGAGAAGGAGACGGCAAGCGCACATGCACGTCACCCATGATCTGGGCTTTAGTGACGATTTTATCCATCACTAAAGGACCTGAATTAATGTTTTATACATGAAATGATCTTTTTGCCCCATTTAATCTACACCTATATATAGCCCTACGACCCCCACACTTTCTTCATCCCTTCCTCTCTTCCCTCACCCCCTCTAAAGCTCTAAGAGCTTCTCCAAAACCCAGGATGCTCCATTAGGGTTAAAATTATAATTTTTCCACCTTCTTACCCCCTTCGTGGAGCATTCTGTCATGGTCCTCTCATCGCCATTCGGGAAGCGGATCCCATTGTGACATCATCCTGCCCCGTTCTCCGTTGTCCTCTTCGTTCTCCTTCGTCCCGCATCTCACCACCTTCGTCTGGGCGCTCCGTCGTTCTGGCTCGCCCTCCAAGCAGTCGTCGAGGAGGATAACTCCTCTCTACCTTCTCTTTTATTGCTTTCTAGTGTAGATTTCCTACTTTCTAGTGTAGTTGGCAGTTGTAATTGTAATGAACATCAGCTTGTGGTAATGAAATCCATGTTTATTTTCTCTATTTTCTCCTTATTTGTAATATTCTCTCACTTTCTTCGATTCTTTATTCTTTAAATAGATAGCTAGTTTAGATTATATTTGACCAGTTAATCTACTTTGTGACAATAAAACAAATGTGATTTTGAATCAAATGTCCGCCTCCCTGTGCTCGACCCAGAATTCTTTCGAGTTTCGATAAATTTATCTACTGACAGATTTCTTTACAAATCATACTACATCGATGAGTTTTCAAAACTCACTCCTGTTTGTGTATGTTGTCCGATCCAATAGGGAAGTTGGCATGGACATGTCAAGGGCTAGGCTTAGGTTTGGTAGGTGGTTAGTGGTGGTTGTGGGGATCCTATGTTGTAGGATGGGTGGTGCCACCTTAAGGTGTGTAATGGTGGTGGTTATGGTGGTGGAGAGGTGCCATAGTTTGGCGCCAACCATGGAGAGGTGCCATGGTTTTGGCGGGAACATCTAGAAGGGAGTAGGTGGATGGTGGAGATGGCTTGGGAGGTTAGTTGTATGGTGGAGATGGAGGGGGAGGTTGGCACCATTTGGGAGGGTTTGTAGAAGGGTGGTTTGGTTCCAACACTTGGCGTCCTTTGGTGGTGGTTGAGGGGTAAAGAGGTGGCTTGGGTTGGCACCTAGTTGGCATAGCTTAGGTGGACTTGGAGTGGAAGGTTATGTAGGTGGAGTTAGTGTTAGTTAAGGTGGATGACCAAGGAGTGGAGAACATAGCTAAGAAAGCTAAGCTAGCTTAGCTAGCAGGTGAGTAGAGGAGAGGTGGGAGGAATTAGGGTTTTGAGAAGAAGAGCTGAAGGAGAGTTGTCTAGAGCTGCATAAGAGCTAATAGATACTGAAGAAGATGGCAGGGAGCTACTTTAGCTGGCTAGGCTTGGTAGTTCTTTGCTAGCTACTAAGCCAAGCTAAAGTAAGCTGGCTTCTGCTAAGATATGTTGAGGTGAGCTGGGTCTGATCTTCTTAGGGAGGACCTAGCTAACTGGAGTAGCTAAGGTAGCTTAGCTCAACTAAGTTGAGCTAAGTGGAGTCCCCAAGAGCTGGACTTGAGCTAGCCAGAGCTAGGGTGAAGTCACCTTCAACTGGCTTGAGTTGAGTGGAGTTGAAGGTAGCTGGACCACAGTGTCGCGCTGACTGGCGTGAATAGTGGCTACAGTGGTCGGGCGAGCTGCGCTACCGGGAGCTGCAGGTGCTGTGAGTGTGGCCGGCTCGGCGCATGCGGCGGAGTGGCTTCGGCTGGTGGCTTGCGGGCGAAAGGTTGCGACAGAGCGCGTGGAGAAGTCTGCTAGCATCCGCGGTGGAGGGCAAGGGCGACGCGGGCGCTGCTCGGGTGTGCGGTGAGGGTTGGCCGGCCACTGCAGTGATGTGTGGTGGCCAGCTGCAGGCAGAAGAGAGAGTGCGACTGAGCAAAGAAGCGGGAGGCGGTGATGCCTGCAGGCTTACGTGGAATGGGCTAGGCGGCTGCTACTGCTGCTGCCTTGCCGCTGGTGCTGGAGCTTTGAGCTTCAAGCTTGAAGCCTGCGCTCCAATGGCTGAAGGTGATAGAACGGAAAAAACTAGACAAGAGCCACCACGCCCACCGGCTCTTTGAAGAGCTGGGCAATGGTGGTCTCACTGTGGTGGGTGTGCATCACAGTGAGGGCTCCTGTCCGCCAGGTGTCTTCGAGGAGGGCCGGCGTGTGGAGGGAAAGGGGAGGAGACGGTGGCCTGGAAGGAAGTGGAGCTGCGCTGCTATGTGGGTTCTTTTTGGCTGGACCAGGCTGCTTTTGAAAAGAATAAGACGCCCTCCTTTTATAGAAGAAGAAAGCCATGCACGGCCATGCCCTGGCTGTGCATGGCTCATGCATGGCCTTGGCCTGGAGAGGTAGCCACAGGGAAGGGCAAGAGTAGGGAATGGCATGGGAGGAAGAAAGGTATTGTCCCATGTAGCCGCGGGAAGAGATTTCCAAATCAAATGGAAATAAAAATAAAGATGGGAATATTGCGAAGCAGCACTTGAAGAAAATGAGAATTGCGAGGCCATTTATTTCGTTCTCCTCCCCTCTTAATTAAATGCGTGCATCCGTGTATTTTTACAATGCAACTATGGAGACCTAATATGCATTGGTAATGCTAGGAAATAGCACAAGACGGCACAATTGCAGGCATATTTTTGCGGTGCAATCAAGTTACATGTAACCCGTCGTCATAGTTGCAAAACACATCAATCGGATACAATTTATATTGAAACTCCAAAGGAGTCCCAGGTCGAACACAGGGAGGCGACGTTTACTTTAATTGAAAACCATGCTTCGACTTGTTTCTTTTTGGTATTTTAGGGTTTTTTTTTTTGTATTTTTGTAAGAAGAAAACAAGCAAACGAATCATAAGATAGAGATGGAACAAAAATGGTATACATATCACTTCAATGTCTATTACAATCTACTATGAAAGCATAAAAAGAGAGGGGGGTAAGAGGAAATCTCCCGAATCGACTGTTCGGTGAGATGACGGCACTTGGTGGAAGCTGAAGGAGGTGAGGAGCGGGATAACGAAGGTGAGATGTAGGAGGACGTCGGGTCGAGGAGAGATTAGGCGTGGCTTTGGAATGGAGATGAGAAGATGAAGATGATCTGCTACCAGAATGGAGGTGGGAGGACGGCTCTAAGGTGACCTATGAATGGGGATGGGAAGATGGACGAATATTTGGTGAGGTAGAGGCTTGCTGCACTAATAGGAGCCTTGGGAGCTTGAAAACAAGCCCTAATGGAGCATTGGTAGGCTTGCTAGAGCTTGGGAGTAGGTGGGAGTAGAGTAGGTAGAGATGGCTTGGAAGGGGGTGTAGGTCCTTTTATAGTGGAGGAGAAGAGGATAAAATAGGTAAAAGACCTTTAGCGACTTCCAGATCGTCGCTGGAAACATCGCTGTAGACAGCTCGCATCTGCTCACGCCCTTAGCTGGCTTCGCTGGCTTGCAATGAAGTAGCGATGGCTGTAAGCGTCATTTTAGGCCAGCCTAGCTGTCACTAAAAGCTGGCACCAACCTCGTACGTGCACGTGTGCTGATCGCACAGCATCCTGCTGGTGTGTGCACTGGTGTGTGCTGGCACGCACGTGCACTGTGCTGCCACTGCTGCTGCATGCACTGCTTTGCCCGATTGATTTGAGAATTAGGGGGCTGCTGGGATTCGAACCCGCACCCCTCACTTGCAAACCGCCGCATCGACCAATGCGCCAAGTTTGCATGTGTGTCATGAGGAGGATTTGCAGTCATGTGGTGAGGGTGACTCTCAACCGTTGGATTCTCATCCAACGGCTGAGATCACTTGATGATCGGCCTTTGGAGAAGTGGCGAGTGGCGTTGGGCACTCCAGATGGTGCCACATGGCACCATCTAGACCGTTCACCCTTCATTATTTGCAGACGATGCCACGGTGCTCGGATCGAGGTGATTTCTGCGTTGTCGAACTACGATCATCACTCTGGATCCATCTGTACAGTTGATTTTTCATTCGAAGTCCATAAGGATGTCGCATTGCCTCCTGGCCATATAAAATGAAGAAATTAATATACAAAAAATATGCAACTATCCTAAATGCCATGCAATGGATGTTATGCAGTATTTATAACATGATATGCAATGCTAAGCCTAGGACCTACATAAATAAGCATTTTACGATGAATTTATGCATGTTTATCAGAAGAATTTCTAAATTCCTCCTAGAGGGCAGAAATATTTTTAATGGGGTTTTGGTTTGGATAATTGTAATTTCCCATTGAATCATAGAAAGCCCTGTGGTATAATCAGCAGGGGTGGTGTTTTGATTGTGCAAATTTTCTCTTTATGGAATGTTAGGCTAGGTTAAATGTGGAATCCGTGGAGCTTGGATTGGTATGGCAAGTTTTTCCTCAATTTTTTTCTGGTTTATTTGCATTTGGTCGAGTTTTTGGGCGATCATTTGAAGCTCATCTTGGTTGACAGGAATAGATTGAGTGCCCATTTCATGAACACCGAACTGAGGGTTTGAAGTTCTACTAAAGGTGTTCATGGAAGCTTGATTAAATGAGTTTTCACTCATTTCTTCAAAACGGTCATAGGCACTCTTAGCATCCTTATTTAAGAAGTTGCCACCACACAAGGCATTGACGAAACATCAAATTTGATCTTCTAATCCATGATAGAAGATCTGTACGAGCTGCCATAATGGAATCTCGTGGTGCAGGAAACTTCTTAGGAGATATTGAAATCTTTTCCAAGAATCATAAAAAGTCTCTCCAATTTTTGTTGAAAGGTTGTGATAGTTCTTGACAAGGAATTAGTATGACCTATGGGAAAATATTTCTTGAGGAAGACACTTTTGAGTTGAGGCCATGTGGTGATAGGTCGGCCAATGGTTCTAAATGAATAAGTAGCCTTATCTGTAAGAGATAATGGGAATAGCCGCATCAGCCAAGGTCTTCTTGCACATTTCGGGAACAAGCTGTTAATGCAAGAAGAGTCAGTTCTTCAAGATGGCTGAACGGGTCTTCCCTAGGAAGGCCATGAAAATGCTTAATAAAATTTAGAATGGCTAGTTTGATCATGAGGTCCCCTTCAGGTATGACCACCCCCGGTCTTTCCTCAGAGTAGGAAGAATCATAGAAATCTTTTATAGGAACAACAGACTACTGACGGGGAGGTGGGTTAGGCCTTTGGTTGGCTAGGTTTGTGATATTCCTAGTCAACAATTGTTGATTGGCTTGAAGTTGAGTAATCTGCTCAGCCATCAAGGAGTAGAGGCTAGGCGAGGGGTCTTATTATTGAGATTGAGGCATATCAGCATTAAGAAACTCCAAGTGTGGGAAGTCAAAGGGGGGGGGGTTGTTTTGGCTAGAAGGGTCAGAATTGGGATTAGAAGCGAGATTAGAGGTGGAGGTGGATGGGTTAGTGGACCTATTTTGTTGATTTTCCATATTTTTAGAAGATGAAAAAAGCGGCCTTTTGGTGAGTGGGGCAAAATCAAATGGTCCCTCCAAGTGCGGAGTTTGGGACCATTGCCCATGCATAAAATGGAAGAACAGGAGGGGATGAGAAGAGAGAGAGATGAGAGAAAGTACGCAATTCAAACAAACAAGCCTAGTCTTGTCTTAAGGTTGACTCCTTAAAACCTAAGACTTGGGAGCCCGATAAGTAAGAAATCAACAAGTGAACCCAATTCTAGAAAGAGACCTGGCTAGACTAAGGAGGTGCCTTGAACCCAATCATTTCCTAGAAAAACTACCAGGGGCTTGTGTAAACCTGCACCCGTTGTTTGACTTCCCTCTAAGCTTGTCGCCAAAGTGTCCAATGGAAGTAGGACCCCTTAGTGATCCTTAAATATTGGATATCAAGCCTAATTGAATGAAGTCCTTAAGTGGTCAAATGACTACTTGTTTTAAGTTAGGCTTGGTTGTCTAAATGTGCACTGGAATGTGGATGGAATTAATTGGGGTAATGTTTTGTAATTTCAATTTTTTTTAGTGTGTGCAAGATTGGAAAAGTGATTCCAAAAGCAATCAAGTTGTCACACAAATTTGATGTATTTCTGTTTCTTAGGATTTGAGTTAGCTTAGTGTGTTTTAGGTTCTTCTTTTTAAGTTTTCAAAGAGGTTTGAAGTGACACAAAAAAAGGGAAATCAAGTTGTATTGGTGAAGATAATTTTCCTTTATATTGTGGGAGTAAGAATTTGAAAAAGAAACCCTAATTCAATTGCTCCTAATACAGAAATTTACTACCAATGAGTTAGTTTTAGGCTTTCTTTTTTATGTAGTGGTCTAAACAAAGCAACCAAGACTACTACTGTATGTGAAATCAAATAAAGATTTCAAAAAATAATTTTTTGTGATTTTACTAATTTGTTTGATATTTTTGAGGATTTTTTTTTGTGTTAGTGTCAAAGTTCAGAAATGATACTCGAGGGTATTTTGGACTTTTCAATACCACCATAAGCCTATTTGCGAGCGAGATCGAGGATTTTAAAAAATGCATTCGTTGTAGTAATAAATCCTAAAAAATATATCGAAAAACAAATAAACATTATAACTCAAATGCACCTTATAGCAAATTTGTGAAATTTATAATATTTGTGAAATTTGTCATTTCATTTTATATGCAATTTACAGAATTTGCAAAATCAATGAACCACAATTTGAACCACAGAATGATAATATGGACACAAATGAAACACGATTCAACTCGGGATCACCTATTAGCAGAACATAGTGAATTGGTGAAATTATACAACAATGAGTGTCCACAATGTTGGCCAACCCTTCACTTCTAGAAAAATTCCAGGAGTTTTTAGAAGAACAGGGAGAATTGGTAAATATGTTATATAGAACAATTGATCAAAAATACCCATTAGAAACTAACAAAACATCTTGGAGTGAAACTAGTGATCAATCTCCCTATCTAAAATAAACAGCTCAAGATGAAGTGATCGTCTCCCGTGCATACACTAGAGAAGAACAAGGAGGGATGCAGAGAGAGACATGTGCAAGAAGTGTGTGCATAAACAAGCAAGCATGTCTAGTCCTTATAGTGTATACCTTAGGTGACCTAGAAGCCTCAAAGGGAATGATCAAATCTGCAAGCACTCAACCTCCCTTCCTGATGTTAATCTGGCCAGGTTGATTACAAGGGGATTGAGGGGAAGGTTCTTCCTTTGGCTTGCATCGCCTGTTACGTAGATCCCACAACCCCAGTTGTTTGACACTTCCCCGCAGCCTAGACACCAAATTTTACAAAGGGAATGAAGGCCAAGTGCCTAGCAAACCTAATCACACCTCCAAGAGTTAGACTAGTTTTGCCTAGGGCACGTCTACTCCATTTTAATGAGGGCTAGGTTAGTGCTTGTGCTCAGGATATGTGATAAGGCGTTGTTTGGGGTTGTGCCTCTTAGTTAGTCCAATTGAGCACATGTGTGCACTCAACAAAACATGGTTTTCAAGCAAGGTTTTTAGGATGTGATATCTTTTAATGATTCATCCTTGCTTTAGTGATTTTTAGGGTTGAACTACCTTACCGTTTTCAAACAATGTTCAAGTGGGCACAACAAATTTTGCACACAACGAGCTAAAGTTGATTTCCTTTAGAATGATGTGGTCCTAGAAAAACAACCCTGGTGTATTCACCCTATTGTTCATGCAATTCTACCAGGTGAGTTGATTTTAATTATGGTTAGTGGTGCTGCCCAAGTCAAACCATGGTGGCTTCACAAACACAACTCAAAAGAAAGAACACTCTAGAAAGATTTCAAGAACATTAGAGTGTATTTTTTTGGTTGGTGATGAGTTTGGAATGTGGGTCAAGTATCCATTCACCATGCTAATTTTAGATTTATATTTTTTTTTTGTATTTTTTTAAGCAAGCAAACAATCAGTGGGTGGACTAATACTCTCAAAAAGTCTTCGTAGCACTTTGCTCCATATCTACCATCTCGGATCACGCTCTTTCGTCCCCAAGGCATCGAGTTCCTGCAACCAATCAAGTACAGAGAGTAAAAATGAGTCAGTAGATGTGAATACTAATGCGGGATGAAAGCGATAAAAGAAATCTTTTGCCTCCCCGGCAACTGGCACCAAAAACTGACATGCGCAAAATGCGTTGGTTTAATTATGTCATTGTAGCATGTGTTTGCGATGTCAATTTTAATTTAACAATGAATTTGGTGAGTCCAAGTGTCGATCTCAGGGAGGCATGAAATCAGATTAGTTTTAGTCGCTTTGGGTGTCACAAAATGGTAGCATGGTTTGCTTGCGAAAGCGAGAGCGAAAGAGAGAGAGAGAGTAGGGTTAGAGCTTGCATTTAAAACATGACAAACACTTTAAGGAGATGTGAACTAAGATATAAGAAGCAACATTAACAGATAGCATGCAATTATGCAATTAAAGTTTGTTTTGCAAAGAAAACAATAGTTGAAAGCTTAAAATAGTGCAAAATAAAACTAGAGTAAGAGAGAATGAGAGGACGACAAGGCGAGGAGACCATGGTGGTAGAGGGGGGTTTCGTCGGGGGCTCGACAACTCCAGGGTGGATATGGAATGTTTGGTGAAGTTAGGAGAGGCTTAGTATTGTATGGAGAGTGTGTGTGAATTGAATGCTTTGGAATGGGGTGGTTGAGGGGGTTTATATAGTTGAAGAGGGCTTCCAAAAGAGGTACGGGCCTTTAGCGATGTCTGGTACATCGCTATATCATTTCCAGAAGCGTTGCTGAAGTCCCACGCCCACCGTCTGTGTGCCTGTGCTTCTTCTTCTCAAGCCGTGCCTACGCATTCTTAGTCATCGGATCTTAGGAGCGGATTTCCATCAGATGGCTGAGGATGCGTCACATCGCCCCCCCCGCTACTCCCGTGGGTGCTTCTTCATGCGCAATCTGCGTGTTCGTGCCGTAAGCCATCCGATTGCGTGCGACAGATTGCACTGGATCGTGCCTCCCGTGAGATGAGTATGCGTGATCATGCGCGTCAGGCAGGCTGTCATCTGGAGGTGTCACATGGATTCCATCTACGCCATTCGTGCCTGCATCAATGGTTGTAATCGACCGCGCTCTCAGTCGAGCGCGATTTGGCAGCACGTGGAGCTTCAAATGCTTGCCGCTTGCTTGTGAGGCTAAGGCAGTAGCCACTGTGCTGTCTTAGAGAGTTGTTGCAGAGCGAGGTCAGGCTACGGGTGTGTTGGCGCGCGATGGAGGCAGGTGCGGGCGCCATGCAGCCAATTGTGGGTCGTTCATCAAATCAACAGCCAGAACTTCTTAGGCTTGTTGGGGAAGCTCTGAATGTCGGATTTAAGTGATTTTGAGTCCGTTGGACTCCATTCGTCAATTTAAATCCATTCGTGCACTCCGATTGCTTATCGGAGGCCTGTTTCAACATGCACTTGTACATATTGCCATTAAATGTTGATTTATAAGAAATCTTAATTCGCAATGCATGTAGTGCTCCCATGCCTATCATGGTATGTTATTAGTGCACATATACCCCTAAAATAAACTTTGGTTGATAGAATTATCATCGTTAAATGCAGAGTTATCAATAGGATATGTGGATAGCAGGATAACACTGCAGATAGTGTTACCCAGGTTTTGGGATTGTGGGTTTATGCTATCCTAAGTGGAGGTTAGGGATAAGGATAGTGTGGATAGGAATATGGATAATGCTATCCATGTTTTAGGTTCCAATGACAAGATGTCCTAATTGAAGTGGTTTTGGGTTTAGGAAGGCTGTCCTAAGGTTTCTAAGGGTAGGGATAGGGCTATCCTCCTCACTCCTCTTGTCTGGATTAGTCTTCTTCTTTCTTCTTCCTCTCTTTCTTACGTTATTTCACTCTATCTCACATCCTAGATCACTTTATTACCTACAAATACAATAGAAGCATTAAATAGCAAATTAAACTCGCATTATTCTATGTACAACGCAATAAAATGATGCAATGCATGATAGGCATAATATGAATACAATATTTATAGATTAAGTTAGGTTTTTAACATTATTCAGGTTGATTAAGACCTATGATTACTGTGCAATCAATCCTCCTTTGCCCTGTTGTCATAAGGACTCATTTTGGGGTCTCTATGATGCGAAATATACGTGGTTTTATAAATGTGTATTTTTGTCATTGAAACATGTATAAATCGATCGACTTTTAAATTTGTAGAACCTAGATAGGGTGAGTAACTAGGGTCATCCAAGGAGGCGAATGTTGGTTATAGATATGGTGAACTCTCCCTTACTAACTTAAATCCTCTTCTTTTTGGTTTTTGTAAAATTGTGATTTTCTTTGGGTTTTGCAAATTGGGGCAACAAGAAAAGAAACACGACAAATTATATTTGCAATAAGAAAATTGAACTCCTTAAACTCACCTTAGGTAAGTGCACCTATGGTAATTAGGAAGTTGGTGTTTGCAACTAGAATTACTAAATAAGAAACAAATTGAAAGGCACTTGATTTTGTATTACTAATAAAACTATTGTCACAAGTAGAGGAATGCTTGTTACATAAAGAAAAGCTAATACACAAGGGTAAGAGTGATAGAAATAGATTAAAATCCTTCAAATGAAGCTTCAGACAATCCTCACTCCAAATGCAGTAACCCCTGCACTTCAAGAGAATCCTCTTTGTCTCTTCTCCTTAGATGAAATGCTCCAAGATGCTCCTCCTTTCTAACATCCTCCAAGGGTGGACGTCCACCACCCTTGTCTTCTCTCTTTTCCTGAACTTTCTCCCAAAGTAGAGTGTTCCTTAGCTTTGAACCAAGGAAGAGGGAAGAAGACAGTGGACACAAAGGAATCAAGATTGCCTCCTTAATCACCCTCAACCTCCCTACTCCCTAGCTGGCTATATAGGGTAGTATGTAGGTGGAATTGCTGTATCCAAGGATGAAGGAATTGGTGGTGTAGGGGGCTTCTTATATAGGTAAAGGTTGGGTGGTGGTTAAGGGTTGATGAAAACCATTCATGGCCGGCTATGGGTTGGATGGATGCCACCAAGTTGGCACCAAAATAGGCTTCTAGAAGGGGTTGGTTTTGGAGGGAAAAATGGAGGGTGGAGATGCGATTTGATGGTGGATGTAGGGTGGTGATTGAAGGGATAGTTGGTGCCAACTTTAGGTAGTAGTTGGGGGCATTTTTGGCACCAACAATGCAGTGCTTATGGTGGTAGTTAAGGGTTGAAGAGATGGGTGTTTCAGTGCCACCCTTGGAAGGGTGCCTAGTGTGGTGGTGGTTTTATCTAGGGTTTAGTTTAGCTAGGTGGCCGGCCATGAGGAGTGGAGGGGAGGTAGAGTAGAAGCTAGCTAAGCTAGTTGACGGTAGGAGCTGAAGATTGCTAGGAGGAGCTTCTTGAGTTAGAATGTTCTCCATGGAGCTGAAAATGAGCTGAAGTTGAAATGCCTCTGAACTCAGCAACCAACTTAGCTAGCTAGTTTTTTGCTAGCTACTAAGTTGAGTGCTGTTAAGCTACATTAAGCTGGCTTCTGTGTATCCAGAGTTGAGGTAAGTTGGAAATGTTCTTCCTAAAGATTTCCTAGCTAGCCTAGGTCTAGTAGCTAAGCTCAATTGAGTTGAGCTAAATTGACTCTTCATTAGTTGGAGATGAGCTGATCTGCGGTTGGTGACTCTTCAGCTTACTTAGCTTAGTTAGTTGAGGACTCGTAGCTAATCTAAGTAGAGTTGAGCTACTATGTGCTAGGTGGAGCTCAGAATGAGCTGCACCCAGCTGAGATAAGCTAGGTGATGAGCCCATATTTGTGGACTATTTATGTATTTTAATGCCCAGACATTAACTTAAGATGCACATTTATATAGCATGCATTAGTATGTAAATAGGGTAAGATAAAATTACCTATTTCATGCATTATATGCATTGATAATATCATTTAGAATAACATGCATCAGAATAGTTAATCTTTTAGGTTGCATTACATGTAGTGTTTGATATAACTTTTCTTCTAATGTCTTATAGATAAATAACCCTTAATTTCTTTTTATTAATTTATTTACTCTTCTTTCAACGGCTATAGTACCACCTTCATTGTTGATATTATGGCTAGCCAAGAATGCCAAATCTAGCATTGATGGTCGACATGCGAACGCTCTATCTCCCTCTCCACCTTCCTACAGCATAAGACGAGACCTCTTGTGACTCAGATCGGTAGGCCACCACCCCCACACCATCACTATGCAGAGCATCAAGCTCCTTCCCACTCCACCACTGTGCAAGGCTTCAAGCTCATCCATCTCACCACCATGGGCCTCGACCATGGTGAGAGCTTCGCTATTGTGGGCATGTGAGGTGACAGCTCACACCACTGTCTGCTGAGTCTCACAATCCATCACCGTGCTCCTTCACATAGCACCATCCATGAACGGTCATAGCCATGCCACCATGCACGTGCGCCTTGCATCCATCCTCGCCGTGCCATCCTCTTCGGTTTAGTCATCCGAGAAGGTTCCTGGATGTCTGAAGACCCAACAGCACCACCGCCACCGGCGCTCGTGTGCGACCCCAGCTATGTGCGTGCGTCCCTCCATGTGCTCCTCCATCAACATGTAGTTGCACGCACCTCTCCTTCCCTCCAACACAAGCACACAGCAGCCTTGTGCTCCCCCAACACTGGCTTCTTCTTCCTCTTCTTCTTCTGCGTCTTCCTCTACAACAATAGAAGGAACCCAACACCACCGCTGGTCCTCCTCCTCACTACCATTGACTCCGGCCATGAAGCTATGCACCGTCGGCTTCAACGAACTCGTCTCAACCCCCCAAGCACAACTACCCCTTCAACCGCACCGATCAGCCACAATCTTACCGGTCGGAAAGCCTCATCGCCAGTGACAACCTTAGCTCCAGTCGGCAACCTTTGACTACCACTGTCGACGCTGTCATCACCCATGCATAGCTCTCATCGACGACAATCTTCCTCGAGGTCCTTGGCCCCTGCCATCAGCTCCTCGACACGCACGCACAAGGGGAAGATTTCCCCTATTTTGGGTTACATTAGTTTTTACATCTAATGCCATTGCCACTTTTGGTTTTTAATTTTATTAATTAAATATTATGGTGAGTTTATGCAAAGGACCTCCCTCTTTCTCATAACTGCTATTTCAGCTTTAGCTGTTTACTTAATATGAAAGCAGTTTTGATTCAGTTTCTTGATGAAATCATTCGTGAACAACAATTTTTTATTCTTGTGTGTTAGTAATAGGCATTGCCTCTCTGTGGACATGATCCGCTCAATCTGGGAATGGTTAATTCTAATTTAATACTTTGATTAGTTGATTTTCCACCACTTAGAAATACAAACGACAAATCATCTTAATTATCATCTTGTTAAGTGAAAGTTGTCTTTTCAAATGGTGCCTTTACTGGGGGGCAACAAGCTTGTTTGATACTCACATTTATCTATTTGTTCACATTTTATTTGGACCATATTTGACTCTTATCTTTTGGTGCGAGGTACGCATATTTGGAGACATCTTGCCGCACCAGCTTCAGAGATCAGGCGATCCTTGACATTGCTAGTGGGCCACACATTGGGAGCATCATAACCATCGCATGCACAATTGTGGTGGATCTTGAGCTACAATTCAGAGGAGAACATTTCGATGGAGCTGCAATCGTCATCTCCTCCATTCTAAGTAGATAAGATTTAGGTTTTAGAACTTTATTTTTTCTGTATTTTCTCACATTCATTCATTGGAAGACCCTTTTTCTGGGGTAGATTTTGAAGGTTTTGTTCCTCAACTTTCTTTTAGGTCCGTGTTGGGTAATTTTTCGGGAGTCTGTTCCCATTTCTTTTGACCTAGGTTTTTATTTTCTTTTGTTGTCATATTCCTTGATTGTGCATAAGTAAAAAAAAGAAAAAAAACAACATGAGTTACTTGCTAGAAGTTGCCTGCGTCTAGGGACAACCATTTAGGATTGTGTGAGCAGCATCTAGACTTTATTTTTTGCATTGCATGCATTCTTGCATTGTTGATTGCTAGAAGTAAGTTACGCATCCTCTTTGCATCCATATCTTGATCATGCATTTGCATTTGGATTTAATTGCAAGACCACCTAATTGTCTTGATACAATCTAACATGGTGATCACATTAAAGCTTCAGAAAAGGACTAACTAAAGGAGGAATATTAAAATCCAAGGAGTTGATTTGAGACATTGTGCTGTGGTTCAAAATTGAAACTCAAACTTTTACAGTGTATGCACAGTTGTTTGATCTTTGTATCAAGTCACGCATTTAGACACTCCTAGGTTTTTGAGCAGCTAGAAGAGAACCCTCCTATCATTGGATACCAAAGTGCTTGAAACTTAAGATCAAAGGTTTTGTAACTCTAAGGAGGGGGATGCCCTCTCATGGATTATTAAGGGTAGTTAAGAAGCACTGCGAAAGCACAGCTTCAAAGGAAGGCTTAGGCCTACTTAAATCCCTTGATCTTCTGTCCTTGGAGTACTTTACCATTTGAACTTTAGGGCAAAGCACCTAAGTTTCAACTAGGTCTTCATTAAGGCATTTCGTAGGTTGACAATAGGAACATAATTGAGTGGGCAATTTGTATTGTTACCTACAACTAGAGAAAAATTTCAAAGGCCTTAATTGATTAAAGACCTAAAAAGAGGTCCTTTTGAATTGTGTTTGTGTTGTTAGTGTATGCTTGGTAGGCGATCTCTGAGGAGACAACTTGTGTTTAATCCAGAACCTGAAAGAATCATTAGGAAAGACAACCAAGAGAGAAGAGAGATGGCCGAGGAAGGAGAAAATAGAATTGTAGAAAACCAATAATCTTTGAGAAACTATTTTATCCCTACCAACCAACCTGGCCATACACTGACAAGACCTAGGGGGAACAATCTTTCTGAAATCAAGAGTAGTACCATATCTCTGTTGCCCTCATTCTATGGCACTTCTTGGGAGGATCCCTATAGGCATTTGGAGGAATTCATTGAGGTCTATTCCATAGTGAGATTGCATGGTGTTACTGATGATGCCCAAATGTGAACTCTCTTTCCCATCTCCATCAAGGATAAGGCAAAGCATTGGTATCACACACTAGATGGTAGAGTGGATACTTGGGATGCCTTGAAGGGAGAGTAATTGCACAGCAATCATAGGTCTTAATTGTCCAGAATTAGGCTAGGACTTAGCATAAGTTAGGGTAGTTCATGCATGCATAAGCATTATTTGCATCTTTGTTGTTCCTCCTATAGTTATGCATAAAATAATGCTATAATATACTAATTAGGTGCATTATATAAATTGTAGGAAATAAGAAGATTAGGAGCTGGATCTGAGACTAGATCTGAAGCTGGACCTGAAGCCAGAGTTGCAGCAGAGCTGGAGTAGAAGACCAAGAATAAGATGTAGTAGACAATAATGTAAGGGGTTGAGGTATGTTATTCTATTAAGTAGGAATAAAGTAGTAAACTACGAAGAACTTAGGTCCATCCTAGCCTTAGGATAGCCTAGAAGCTTCCCCAAGCCTTAGCCACCCTTAGATTAGGTCACTGTATCCTAAGAAGCCCTAAAACCCTATTTCTAGCCTCTATCTGGACGTCAAGATGAGTTACAAGACATCCAGAACCCTTAGTCACAACCTACACACCTAAAACCCACTTTTGTAGCATTTTAAGACATCCAGACACTTGGTCAGATGTCTGACACTATTGTCAGATGTCTGGAATTGCTCTCCAGTTCCTGTTTTTGAATTCAAGCTTGGATCTTGAATTCCTAGGTCCCAAAACCCAATTCAAACCCCATAAGAACCTAAATTAAGGTACCCTAATACTAGTAGATCACCTCTAGACCTCCCTAGAAACCTAATTAAGTCCTCACTAAACCTAATTGACTTAGATCTTAGTCAATTGCATCAGCCTATTCAATTGGACTCACTGAGTCCAATTGAGCCTTGATCTTAGCACACACTGTCCAATTGGACTCAGTGAGAGTCCAATTGACCTAAACCTACCTTAATTGAGTTTTTTTACTCTCAATTAGGGTTTCACACATCTACTTAAACTTGTATCAAGTTTAATTACATTTTACCTTAATGAATTAGGGTTTACAACCCTAATTTGAGACCTACCTTGACCTAAACCCACTAGAACCTAACCTAATCAACCTAGCCACCTAGGTTTCGACCCACACACATCATCTACATGAAAATACCTAGCCTAGAATTCTCTAGAACTCTCTACCATGTGTTGTTGCCTTGGTTGCTAAAAATAACAACCAACTTGTATTCAATTTTTAGATCCACCAAATTTGGATCTAAAAACCGCCCATCCATCCTCTCTCTAACTCTCCCACAAGCTCCCACCATAGGCCTCTCTAGAGAGTTCCACACTTCTCTAGGGAGGCTCCCTTGGGTCTACTTAAAGGACCTTTGGGTGGCAATTTGGACCCATCTAGCCTTCCATCTAGTTTTAGCTTCATTCCACCTCCATTACTCCACCTCCATTACTCCACCTCCATCTCCATGGGCACACCATGGCATCCCCATCACCTCCAGGCCAGGCCTCAATCACCTTCAACCTTTTTCCAAGGGTCGGCCTAAGCACCATTGGCCACCCCTCCTCCTCTCAACCAAGTCAAAGGCCATCGGAGCTACCTCTGAATGCCCTTCATTCTGTTAGCTAGATAGGTAGCGTAGTTCTTTGTAGATTAATGCTTTATTACTGCTTAGTAGTGTAGCTCCATATTCTCCCCAAATGATGCACGCATAATCCCCCCATAGATTCATGTATGTAGTCATTTTCTGTTAGCTAGTTACTACTTTCAAGCTTTCCTATATAAGCTTTCCACGAGCTTCACTCTGTAGCCACCATGATGCAATCAATGAAATCATCTTTTATATATCTCTATGTCTATGTGTGAAAATCACCATGAGCTGATTGCCATATTTTCTTGTATTAAATTTGCATGCACGAAATTTGTATTCTCTTGAAACTAAGCATGTCGTGCATCAATACGAATTATTGCAAACTTGCATGCATTTCTGAATAAGTAGAGCGGGCTAGATCGAATTCAAATCTTCATTTTCTAAATGCCTCTCAAAGATGAATGACTGGGACTCAAGTCTCATTATTTTATAAATTATTTTTGACGAGCATTTTCTCATACTACACTATGATGAGATCTCTGTTTTCAAAACACGTGCGAGAACTACCCTCCTGTCGAGAGTTTTTGAAAAAATGCTTCCCCATGAGCAAAACTAAGCATTATAGGAAAGAAATCATTGGTTTTGCTCAACAAGATGGAGAGCAATTTCATGATGCATGGGAGCACTTTAAAGATTTGTTATGCTTATGTCCTCATCATCAGGTGCCAAGAAGGCAACTTGTATAAAGGTTCTACACTAGGTTAAATGACAAGCACAGGCAAACAATGGATGGTGCCTATACAGGAACCCTTCTTACAAAAACCGAAGAAGAGGCTTGGGAGCTTTTTGAGACCTTGAGTGAGAATTCTATCCACCTAAATTCTGCCTATTTGGATAGGAAACCCAATCTTATGGAACAAAAATTGAGGCAAATGAGGCTAGGGATACCTAGAATTTAGCCTTCCAAATTCAGTTGTCGAACCAAAATATGGAAAGGCTTATGTCGAACCCTAACCAATTCATGCCAAATGCCTCTGTTTCCCAAGCTTCAGAATGCTCCATTTGCCAAGGCAATATGCATGCTACTGTGGATTGCCACTTGGCCTCCCAATTCCTTGAGCTTGTACAGGACACCCCAGAAACTTAAAGACCTAGGAGCCCCATATATCTCAGTGGTCGTTGGTGACCTATTTATAGACGAGGCTTTGCTTGATTTAGGTGCGGGGGTAAACATTGTTTCGAGATATGTATATGAAGAACTTGGAGGAGGCAATCTGAAGCCTTACCTCGTAATCCTCCAAGTTGCAGACTAATCCTTCAAGACACCACGGGGCCTGTTGGAGGATGTTGTGGTGAGAGTGGAGGATTTCTTCTTCCTCGTTGACGTTTTGGTATTGAACACTGACCCTACCAACAAACCAACCAAGCCCTCCATCATCTTGGGCCACCCTTTTCTTGCGACTTCTAATGCTTCAATTAATTGGGGCGTTAAAAATGGGCTTTGGGAATAGGAAAATTCGGCTTAATGTGTTTGATGCTTATAAACAATCTGGATCTGAGGATTGTTCCCAAGTTGAGGTGGTAGATGACCTAATTGAAGAGACAACTCCTGCAATTTTATGTGATGACCCCCTTTAGCATGTCATGCTAAATGAGCATTCTCATCTCTTGGAAGAATGTGAAGGGGATGTACTAGAACATGAGGAGTTGCTTGGAGTTTCTATTGAGTCTCTCTCCCCATCATACCTACCTAAGGTAGATCTACTACCTGAGATGGGGACATCTATTATGAAACTCTCAACCATACAAGCCCCCAACCTTTTACTGAATCCCCTCCTGGACACTCTCAAGTATGTATTCCTTGGGACAAATGATACGCTCCCTATAATCATCTCATCTGCACTATTTGAGGTGCAAGAGGAAGCCTTGCTAGACTACTTATCAAGGCACAAGGAAGCCTTAGCTTGGACAATCGCTGATATTAAGGGTATGGACTCTACACTCTACATACATCACATTTATACTATTGATTTCATCAAACCATTTCGAGACTTGTAGAGACATCTTAACCACAACATGAGGGAGGTGGTTAAAGAGGAGATTCAGAAGTGGTTGGACACTAGGATCATATATCCCATCGTGGATAGCAAATGGGTTAGTCCAATCCATGTGGTGCCTAAGAAGGTAGGCTTTATGGTAGAAACTAATGACCAGGGAGAACAAGTGGTGACTAGACCTTCAACTGGCTGGAGGGTCTACATAGACTACTCCAAATTGAACATCGCTACCCAAAAGGATGACTTTTTCTTGCCCTTTATTGATTAGATCATCGAGAAATTGGCAGGGAATAAGTATTTCTACTTTTTAGATGGATATTCTAGGTATAACCAATTTGCAGTCTTCCCTGAAGACCATGATAAGACAACTTTTACTAGTCCCTATGGCACTTTTACATTTAGGTGTTTGCCGTTTAGATTATGTAATGCACCAGCAACCATCCAGTGGTGTATGATGTCCATTTTCTCAAACATGATTGATGATTGTGTTGAGGTTTTTATGAATGACTTCTCCATTTACGGTTCTTCTGTCGACCAGTGTCTCCTGCACTTGGAGAATGTGCTGAAGATATGTAAGGAGGCTGGTTTAGTCCTTAGCTAGGAGAAGAGTCATTTCATGGTACAGAAAGGCATTGTACTTGGGCATGCTGTGTCTAAGAGTGGTTTGGAAGTAGATAAAGCTAAGGTTGATTCTATTTCCAAACTTCCATTTCACACAAATGTAAAACAAATTAGATCCTTTCTGGGCCATGCTGGCTTTTATAGGCACTTTATTAAGAATTTCAGTAAAATTTCTAGGCCACTTTGTGACCTGTTGGCGAAGGAATCTTCCTTCGATTTTGATTCAAAGTGTGTTGAGGCCTTTCACACTCTAAAGGAGGCCTTGATCTTTGTACCTATTCTTTGAGCTCTAGATTAGGCACTCCCATTCGAGCTGATGTATGATGCTTCGGATTACGTAGTGGGAGTAGCCCTTGGACAAAGGGTTGAGGGAAGATCACATGTGCTGCACTATGCCAGTAGGACTTTAACTGAACCACATCAAAACTACACCAGCACTAAAAAGGAATTACTTGCTGTAGTTTCTACTTTGGAGAAGTTTAGGTATTATCTTCTTAGGTCTAAGGTGGTCATTTTTACTGATCATGTGGCAGTTAAGCACCTCATTGCCAAGAAAGATTCTAAGCCCTGACTTATTTGGTAGATCTTACTCCTTCAAGAATTTGGCTTGGAGATTTGAGAGAAGAAAGGAGTGGAAAAGGTAGTGGCTGACCACCTGTCTCACCTCACACTTGATGACTCTACATCTGGAGGCATCCACGAGACATTTCCTGATGAAACCCTTATGGCGGTAGCACTGACTTCACCCTAGTATGCTGATACTGTCAATTACTTGGTCGCTGGAGAGACTCTTACCTCTTGGGATGAGCAGAAATGGAAGAGATTCATTTACCAAGCTAGATACTTTCATTGGGAAGAGCCATAATTATTTAGAATTGGACAAGATCAAGTATTGAGACAATGCGTGCCTGAAGAGGAGCAACAAAGCATGTTGAGATTGCGCCATGAACTTCATTGTGGAGGACACTTTGGTGCAAAGAAAATGGCTTTTAAGGTTCTCCAGTCTGATTTTTGGTGGCCTACTTCATTTAAGGATTCTCATAACTTTGTTAAGACTTGCATTAGATGTCAACAGACTGGAACGATTGGGAAGATGAATGAGATGCCCCAACACCCAATCCAACTAGTTGAAATTTTTGATGTACGGGGCATAGACTTGATGGGTCCCTTCCCTTCGTTGCATGGATATGAGTATATCTTAGTGGCAATTGATTATGTCTCCAAGTGGATAGAAGTCACTCCTACGTGCACAAATGACCACTCTGTGGTCTTGAAATTTTTGAAGGCCAATATCATATCTTGCTTTGGCTACCCTAAGACGATTATAAGCGATGGGGGACCTCATTCCCGAAACCACCACTTCAATCGACTACTCAAGAGTCTAGGAGTGACTCACAGGATTGCTATCACTTGCCATCCTCAGACGAGTGGCCAGGTTGAAGTGTCGAATAGGGAGATAAAGAACATTTTGGAAAAGACTGTTAGGCTTGATAGAAAGGATTGGTCCTAAAAGCTCAAAGATGCTTTATGGGCTTATTGAACAGCCTACAAAAAACCCCTTTGGTATGTCTCCCTTTCGGATAGTGTACGGGAAAGTATGCTATTTACTTGTTGAGCTTGAAAATAAGGCACTCTGGGCTATCCGAAGTGTCAATCTGGATTTAGAGCAAGCAGGTAAGGCATGATTACTTGAGTTGACTAAGATTGAGGAGCTGAGAAATGATGCTTATGACACCTCCCAAGCTTATAAAGAGAAAACTAAGGTCTTGCATGATAAGTATATCCTTACAAAGACCTTTGAGCCCAATTAACAAGTCTGGCTTTTCAATTCCAAACTTAAGGTTTTTCTAGGGAAATTGAAATCTTGTTGGGATTGGCCATACATAATCACCAAAGTCTTTCCGCATGGGGCTGTGGAGATGAAGAGCCCTTCCTCTTCAGTAATGCCCTTTGCTGTCAATGGCCAATGATTAAAACCATATGTTACTTTAGATGGCCATCTGGTTGATGAGGTCACTTTCGAGGAGCCTTAGCTCCTTTCATTCTTTGCCTTAGGTAACATCTTCCCTTAGCTATTTTACTTTCATTGAGGACATTGTTTGAACCCGGCATGGGGGATAGGACCTGAGGCATCTATTTATAGCATGTATACATATTGCATTCATGCATTCATATTGCATTTTAAAAAAAAGAAGTTTTAATTTATTAAGCTTAATTGGTTAGTCCCAACAATCTCTTTAGATGAGCTTCCTAAAGTTCTACGCTGGAGCGAATGATGAGATAAGACCTTAAATGTCTTGCTTCAGGAGATAAGTAAGAGATATGAATCTTAGACCCTTAGGGCTGGGTTGACTTAAAAATCTAAGTATTTGTTAAGATATAGATTTTGGCCAAAGCAATTGAGGTACTTAAGAAGCTGATGTATTAAGTTAAGGGCTTAGGAAGTATATAACTTCTCTGTTTATTCCTTGGTCTTGAAACCGAAGTGTCTTTTTAACTTACACGAACTTAAAATTGGGGCAACCATGTGAGAGCCTACCGTGGGTTTTGTCAGAATCGGGGTTGGGGACTTTAGAGTAATTCACCTTAACTTATATTCAAACTTAATAGAGATCCCTGCAAGGTATGGCTGGCATGTCACACACAGTAACCCCTGGGTGTGGGATGTCCAGAGCCTAACCTTGCACCCCGAGTCTTCCTAGATTTTACTTAGGTGAAGCATTTAGAAAGGACGAAGGAGAGCCACTAACCAGAAGAAAAAGAAAATGAAATGAAGAATAAAAAACATGAGAAGCAGGGAAATAACACCTCGTTACACATGTCTGTCATTGAAAATAAAAAGTACCTCATTATACATGGGTACTAGAATTATGAAAGAGAGAAAAAAATGGAGAAATAGCTGAGGAGATATACACTGGGTTCACCTTTGTGTTGACCTCGAAATAAAAAGAAAGTGAGGAGTAAGCTGCCAGGTCTAAGAATGGTTGAACCTAGGTAACGTATGGGAACAACAAGTGTGGATGCCCATTAATCAAATTATACACTCAGCACTATCACTTTAACCTCTGGGATTTACAAACTATAGGATAAACTTGGAAGTTTAAGAAACCATTGCCCAAGCCCAATACTGAAGCAAATCAAGTCTGAATTTTGACTGGTACTTGGATACCTTAAGGTCTAAGGTTAGTATTTCAACAAATCTCTAAAGGTGAGATATAATAAGGCATCTTGACGGTTCATTCTAGCCTAGAACTTAGGAATTCTTCGTAAATGTTGCTAGGGACTAGCAAAAAGTAGGCATGGGGGCATTTGATGAGTCCATATTTGTGGGCTATTTATGTATGTTAATGCCTTGATAATAAGTTAACATGTACATTTATATAGCATGCAATAGTATGTAAATTGGGTAACATAAAATTTCCTATTTCATGCATTTCATGCATTATATGCATTGATAATATCATTTAGAATTCATTTAGAATAGCATGCATTAGAATAGTTAATCTTGTAGGTTGCATTACATGTAGTGTTTGACTTAACATTTCTTCTAAGGTCTTATAGATAAATAACCCTTAATTTATTTTTATTATTTTATTGACTCTTCTTTCAACAGCTGCAATACCACCTTCATTGTTGATATCATGGCCGGCTGTGAATGCCACATTTGGCTTTGATTGTCGACGTGCGGACACTCCATCTCCTACTCCACCTTCCTACAGCATAAGAAGAGACCTCCGACGACTTAGATTGGTAGGCCACCACCCCCACACCATCAACATGCAGAGTGTCAAGCTCCTTCCCACTCCACCACTGTGTAGGGCTTCAAGCTCATCCATCTCACCACCGTGGGCATCGACCACAGCGAGAGCTTCGCTCTTAGTGGCGTGCGGGGTGACAGCCCACATCGCCGTCCGCTGAGTCTCGCAATCCATCACTGTGCTTCTTCACACCGTGCCATCCATGCACGATCACAGCGATGCCACCTTGTACGCACGCCTCGCATCCATCCTCACTGTGCCATCCTCTCTGTTTAAGTCGTTTGGGAAGGTTCCAGGACGATTGAAGACCCAACAGCACCATCGCCACCAGTGCCCATGTGCAACCCTAGATGTGTGCGTGGGTCCCTCCATCACACCTCCATCAGCAAGCAGCCACGAGTACCTCTCCTTCCCTCTAATGCAAGCTCGCAGCAGCCGCATGCTCCCCCAATACCGGCTTTTTCTTCCTCTTCTTCTTCTTCTTCTTCTGCTTCTTCTCTTTCTCCACCAACAAAAGGAACCCAACACCACCGCCTGTCCTCCTCCTTGCAGCCATCGACTTCAACCACAAAGCATCGTACCATCACCTTCAACGGACTTGTCTCAATCCCCTGATCGCAACCACCCCTTCAAATGCATCGATTAGCCACCGTCTCGCCGGCTGGAGAGCATCACTGCCGGTGACCACCTTAGCTCCGACCGGCCACCTCCGACTATTATCGTCGACGTCGTTACCACCCATGTGTAGCTCTCGATGATGACAATCTTCCTCGAGCTCCTCGTCCCCCGCCATTGGCTCCTCGACACTCACACACAAGGGGAAGATTTCCCCTGTTTTGGGTTACATTAGTTTTTACATCTAATGCCATTGCCACTTTTGATTTTTAATTTTAATAATTAAATATTATGGTGAGTTTATGCAAAGGACCTCCCTCATTCTCATAAATTCTCTTTCAGCATTGGCTCATGTTGTTTACTTAATCTAAAAGTGCTTTTGATTTGGTTTCTTGATGAAATCATTCGTGAACAACAATTTTTTATTCTTACGAGTTAGTAATAGGCATTGCCTCCCTACGGACACAATCCGCTCCATCTAAAAGTGGTTAATTTTAATTCAATACTTTGATTAGCTGATTTTCCACCAATTAGAAATACAAACGACAAATCATTTTAATTATCATCTTGTTAAGTGAAAGTCGTCTTTTCACTAAGTTGATCTAGGATCCAGCTGAGGTGAGATTGATTAAGTTGGGATCAAGCTGGAATGAACTTCTATCTCCTTCTTCTGATGTGTGTGCCTTTCACTTTGCCAAGGTTTAAATGATTTGTACTGTATTCTCTTCCCTGGCAAATAAATGGAGAAATAAGCACATCAAATGATAAGAAATCTGCTAATGTATGCCTAAATCTAAAATGCAAGTAAATGCCTAAATGTAACCTAATACCATAATGCAATGCAGAAAACCTAGGAACTAGATGTGATTTTCAGCCTAAGAGTAATGATAAAACTTGTGTTTATCACACCCCCATGCTTATCTTTTTGCTAATGCCTTAGTGAAAATTATTTTGAAAAATGGTATTAAGCAAATAATTTTTTTAAAGTTTTTGTGGAAAACATTTTTATGGGACTTTGGTTGGTTTGAAAGGCAAAAAAGTTACGGGATTTGCTTAAGATAAAACATCAGGATTTATCCTTGGATCCAAAGGTTAGTATAAAATAGGATCTGTGTATCCACTCAAGAATTCAACAAATTTCCCCCTTCAAATTCCAATTATCCCATCGACTGTTTTCAAAGTAAGAACCTCCTTGACTTAAGAAATCGATCCAAAATTTGCATGACGATGAAAAATTAAGTGTCAGTGCTTTGTGAATGGCCAACAATTTTTTTGATGTTTTTGTTGTTTTCTCCCCCATGCCTAGCCTCAAATTAACCTAAACGCCTCTTACTCTGATTCTATAAAAGCATCATCCAAGACACCTCCGGGAGCCCTACAACCCAACTCCTCGTGGCACCATGGGAAGAACTCCCAGCGAATTCAGGCTATTGCTTCAATACTTCGAGACAATATTGTCCGAGACACCTGAACCGCAAGAAGTGCTTATATGCTCTGTATAGATATGGAATATAGACATGGAGAAAGCATCGAGGGGGTAACATGTTGGCATCACTTCCTCGAAGGAGAGTTTTCTCCTTCTCCATGGTAAGGTCTCATCCAATCAAAAATGCTTTTGCTTTCACCTTAAGTTAAACATGGAGAATTATTAATTTATGTGTTTTTGGCCATTTTGTTTTTGTTGGCTTGTGTGTGTGAAAGTTTTGACACTTGAGTTTCAAAAGAAATTCAAATTTCTGGATCGAGAACAAGGTCAAGTACTATGCATACTACTAGATAGAATCATAGACAATCAGTTTCTTTAGGGATTCAAATGGATTTCCTTGGGAAATAAACTGATCGAGTCTAAATTTTTAGACCTGAGAAGTCTAACCAAAAGATCCTTGGAATCATCGTTAAGTTTGTTAAAAATTAAACCCCAAGCCTACCTTTTTGAAAAAAGTCACAACTTTAGTCCCGAGTTTTGAAAATTCCTTAAAAAATTTTGAATATGCTATTTTTATAGGTTTTTGAAAAATGCAAGCAAAAAGGAAGAAATTTTTGTGTTTTTGAGTTCCGAAAATCCTCAAAAGACTAACAAAATTTAAAACATCACCCCATGATAAGATAATGCAATGTCCTCATGCATAAGACAAGTAGAAAGATTTCACTTGAGTGAGAAGATGTTGAATTTAGTATGGTCAAAACTTTAGAAACGTGGAAAAGGAAAGTGGGAAACATGATGGATTAACCCCCATCCAATGCTGTCTTTTACGCCTTTCAGCTAGGCATAAAGAACATCAAAGATTAGGGTGAGTAAATCATGTAAATGTTGAGAATCTAAAGGTTGGTTTGGAGAATTATCCAGATAGGGCTTTAGTCATTGACAGTTGACTTGTAGGGAAATCTTTGTATTTGGATCGAAAATATCAATAAGTTTTAACTTTTCCAGGGCACTGTATGGAAATTTTTAGGGATGATGTAAGGGTCGATCCATTATGATTTTAACTTTTCTAGAAAACTCTGTAATATGGCATCAAAAAGCCAAACACGCTGATTGGGTTCAAAAGATTTTTGAACAATACATTTATTGTGAAAAAGTTTAGTTCGGTCTTTATAAATCTATGCATTTTTGTAAGCAAAATTATGAATTTCATCCAGCTTAGTTAATTGCAATTTACGGTGTTTGCCAAGTTTAGGTAAATCTGAATTAAATTGCTTAATCGCCCAAAAAATCCTTACATTCAAGAATGAATAGGAGATGGCATCCCTTTCCATAATTGAGGTGAAACGATGACATGCCAATCGGAGTTTTGAAAGTGGTACAGTAGGCCCATAAAGTGTCGTCTAACTTGTTGGATCAGTCTTTTTAGTTAGGCCTAACCTTTTTTTGCAAAATAATTTTGATTTCCAAATTAGAAACTTCAGGTTGGACATTAGTTTCGGGGTGGTAAGGGGTGGAAATTTTATGATTAACCCCATATTTAGATAAGAGCTGACAAAATTGGGAATGTGTGAAGTGAGATCCTCCGTCACTAATAATGGCCTTGGGAACTCGAAATCATGAGAAAATATTTTTCTTGATAAAGTCCATGACAACCCGATGATCATTGGTGTCAGTTGGTACTACTTCAATCCATTTAGAAACATAGTTGACTATGACTAAAATGTACAGGTACCCACAAGAGTTGTTGAATGGTCCCATGAAGTCAATGCCCCAAACATCAAAAATTTCAACTTCTAGAATTAGGTTAAGGAGCATCATATCATTTCGAGTCATGTTGTAGATGCTCTAGCTACTCACATAAGACCGAACAAATTGTTGAGCTTCTTTATGTATGCTAGGCCAATAGAATCCAGAACTCAAAATTTTGGCCGCACTTTTCTTGCTTGAGAAATGTCCACCGTGGGCCATCACATTATAGTGTGTCAGAATATTATGAAATTTTGAATGGGAACACATTACTGAATGACCTAATCAGCACAAATACAGAATAAATCGGGCTCCTCCCAAAAATAATATTTAATGTCAGTGAAGAACTTATCCTTTTGGGATTTAGCTTAGTTAAGAGGGATTCATCTAGTTACCAAGTTATTTGCAATATTAGCAAACCAGGGGAGGTTATTAATAGCTAGGAGGGTTTCATCTGGAAAGATATCAGGTAGGGTAAGCATATCAGTCGTCATGAGACGAAAGAGATGATTGGTCACTACATTTTGAGAACTTGTCTTATCCTTTATTTCCAGGACAAATTCCTATAGTAGAAGGATCCAATGAATAAGGTAGGGTTTCATCTCTTTCTTGTTTGGCAAGTATTTTAGTGTTGAGTGGTTCGTACAAAAAGTGACATGCGACTCCAAAACATATGATCGGAATTTCTTAAGGGCAAACACAATGGCAAGAAGTTCTTTCTTAGTAACAGTGTAATTCCATTGTGTATCATCTAAAGTTTTATTGCCATGGTAGATCACATCAGGTTTCCTATCAATGCGTTGCTCGAAAATTGCTCTAATAGCAAAATCTGAGGCATCCGTCATTAATTGAAAGGGATGATTCCAATCAAGTCCCACTAAGATCGATGGCTCAATGACTTCTTTCTTCAATTTATCAAAGCTCTCCAAACATTGATCAGTGAGATTAAAATGTTGGTCTTTAGTTAAGAGTTGACTCAAGGGTTTAGAGATCTTGAAGAAATCCTTTATGAATCTATGGTAGAATCCCACATGCTCGAAAAATGATAGTATCTACTTAGTAGAGTTAGGCTAGGGAAGTCTGGAAATGGCATCAATCACAGCTCCATCTACCACAATTCCATCTTTAGAAATGACATGGCCCAGGACAATGCTTTCTTGGACCATGAAGTGGCTTTTTTTCCAGCTAACTAAATAGACTTCTATACATTTTTGGATAGTCTTGTCAAGATTCTTAAGGCATCAGCCAAAAGAGTCTCCAAAAATGGAGAAGTTGTCCATAAAAATCTCGAGACATTCGCCTACTAATGTTGACACATCCATTTTAGATAAAATGCCTATTTATGCATGTTCCTAAGCTTAGATATGCATTCCATACTATAAATATTGCATAGCATGCATCATTCTGCATTTAGAATAGTTTGTATAAAGTTTAGGTTAATTCGTATCTTTTTATGGTCAGGAGAGAAGGAGATTTATTTCAGGGCCTTGCATTGACAATCAAACTGTACGGATCTAATCAGGATGACGATCGGAGTCTAATGCCTCCAAAATTGCCTTGATCAGAATTTTGTAGCACCTTATGCAGTCTGAGGAAGATGAATGGCCAAGGGGATAGATGACACAATTCGAAGATTCAAATGAAAAATCCAACTGTATGGATGGATCTAGATCGACGATTGTATCCCAGCGAAGTGAAAATTGACCCAATACAACATCTGTGGCGTCATCTACAAAGCAAAGATGATGGATGGCCATAACGGTGCCATGTGGTGCCATCCCAGCCACCCAATTGCACCCTCAGTAGTCGCCCCTCTTCAAAGGCGTCTCCCCTCGCAAGATCTGGGCCGTTGGATGTCCGTCCAACGGCTCTAGTGAAGCCACATCGCCTCTCTCCCCACAGCATCCACTCTTCAAGAACTCACAGTCGTTGGATCTCCATCGAACAGTTGTGAGCGATCGCACTTCAATTGGTATTCGTGACAATCCACTACGATAACACATTGGTGACGTGTGGTGCTCTCAAAGAGAGGCTGCGGGTTCGAAACCTGCCGCACCCCCTCTCAGAATAAAAGGCACGAGTGATCAATTGGAGTCGCGTGATCTTCATCGAGTGTCACAGACCTCACCACGTGGCACATCAGATGAGTGCAGATGCGGCCTTGCAGGAATGTGTGATCGCATGTGTGGGCCGACCCTCAATCTCACATGGAATCTGAGCGTGAATCTCCATGCATCCTCGGCTGCACGATCTTGATCCAACAGCTCTCCTCCAACGACACCTCAGCAGCTATGCAGCAAATGCGTGTGCGAGGACCAGTGGTGGTGTGTACGAGCTTCAGTAATGTTTAGGGCGAATCTTCAATGACATCTTTAGATGTCACTAAATCTCCCATGCACAAATTGTCTTTCTCTCCTACACTATAAAAGGACCCCTACCCCTCCCATTCTTCTCCATCTCTTCCTTTCTATTCCTCACCACCACCAAGGCTCTAGAGAGAGCTTGTCTCAACCCCAAGATGCTCCTCTATAGTAGAAAATCAATTTTTTTTCTCGCCTCTCATCCCCCTTCATAGAGCATCCTGTGGCCATCCTCTCACTACTTTAGGAAGTAGATCCTCGTCGCAATGTCATCCTATCCTGCCCTCCTTCCTCCGACGCAGTTCTTCTTCAACCAGCTTCACACCACATTCTTCCAGGAGTCATCAAAGCAGGTTGTCCTCCAAGCGACCATCGAGGGGGGTTCTTCTCACCTCTCTCAATCTTTTATTTGCATTCTAATGTAATTTTCCACTTTTCTATCTGTAGAAAACTCTATATTGAAAATATGTGATTGTTTCTCTCTCTCTCTTTCTCTCCCTCTTATTTTGCATGTAGATTAGTTAGATAAAGTTTTGTAGATCTGATCTCTTGCTTTATAAAAGTACCAAAAAATCATACAAGTCAAAAACTACATAAACAAATAAAATCGAAAGCACAGATTTCAAAACCAAACATTCGCCTCCCTGTGTTCAACTCGGGACTAACCTCGAGTTTCGGTATAAATTTTATCTGGTTAGCGGATTTTTGCAACTACGACGATGGGTTTCCAACTCAAATCTTTTCACGTACTAAATCATGCTCACCATTTTGGCACCATTGCCATGTAGGCAACACTCTTTGATTTTTCTGCATTTTTTCGCCTTACTTAACTTTTTGGATCACTTTGATCCTTTCTTTTTGTGATTACAGGTACCCTTCCACCCTAGATCGGAGTAAAGTACAGTTAGAAGGTTATGTAAGTGTATCCCCACCACCCCCACCCTAGATTTCATTTCACCACACTAATAACTCAAACCCAAATCAACTTAGGTACTTGCATAAACCCTAGGTTTGATCTTGGTTGTTTAATGGTCACTCCACTCACCTCACCCACCCACATAAATTAGAAAAAAAAACTATCTAATTGTGGGATTCACTGAAAGTTACAAACATTAAAGACCCACAACTCTTTACCTAAGGTGCACCACTCTACATTGATTGTACCACTTAACTAGAATCTGACCTATGGATTCGGTACACCATAACTCAACACACAAATAAGTGAGTACAAATTTGATTAGGTTAAACATTTTTGTGTGCCTTAATCAAGTGGTGCAACTGGCCAATTGCTTAAACTGTTTGGGCCACACCACTCAAATTAAAAGTGATTCGTGAGTAGCTTGCCACATAGGGTTGATTTTTAGGGTTGAGCCAGGCACTCCACATCATTTTTGTGTTTTAAAGGAATATACCATCACTTATGACTTCAAAACTTGGAGTGTTCTCCTAAACATGATTGAATACACCTAAGATTAAACCTTAAGAGCTACTAAACAAGGTTAAACCCCAAAAGACACAAAATAAAATAACCTTATTTGAAAACCCTGGTTGTGCACACACACACATTTTAATTGATCATTAAGGGCACAACCCATCTAAAGGACCCATCACATTCCAAGAGCACAATCATCCCAAGCCTAATTAAAATTGAGTAGACTTTGGCCTTAAGAATTGATTTGCTCTTTGAGACTCCAACTTAGATTTTTCTTTTTAATCTACTTCTATTGGTCCATCTGATGTCTAGCTAGGGGAGAAGCATCAGACGACCGTGATTGGGGGGTATCAAAGGAATCTGAGGCGAAAGCTAAGGGAGGAACCTTCTCCCCAACCGCTCCCTCTAACTAGTTGGATTGACTAGAAAGAAGTAGACCAAATCATTTCTTTCATCTGAAAATGGATTCTGAGAGTCTGTAGATCTTTAGGCTAACCCACCTATGGATAGGTTTGATTGATTATGCTGCAGGGCACCTTTCTCTCCTCTATTTTCCCTCCTACTTCACCATGTATGCTTCCACATCCTACACACATTTCTAATGCTACCCTCCCACCATTACTTATCCTCAAGATGATTACTATCCCAGCTAGACTTATGATTACCCATCCACTAGCTGAGATAACTTTGATTGTGGATATGAATCCGAACCTCAGTGTCCAGGGCCTAACCTTGGGCAACAAGACTATGATTATTATCCTTCTCATGCCTACAATGATTATAGATCTCCACCCTTTGATGATCAACCTAACTCGATCTACAATCAAGAAGGATATGATGATTATAATTCTTACCCTCCCCAGGATTATGCTAAACGTAAGTCACCATCATTCTTTGAATAGCCCGAAATGACCCATTATTAGGAAGGACTGTAATTTCTTAACTCCCCACGTTTTAACCAAAACCCACCAAACCCTGATTTGAACCATTCTGTTTAGGTGAACCAAGTCCAAGAAAGGGTGTTGCTAACTTAAGGATTCAGAAGCTCAGCCAACACCATGCACTGAAGTATTGGAGCCTGTGATCAAAATGATTGATGACCTTAATAATTCCTTATTGGATTGGCTCCAAGATGTTAAGGATAGGGGCCTGGGTGAGTTTTCACTAGGGAAATTGTCGAGATTGATGATGAAATTTGTGTTTGCCTTAATCTAATCTTGGGATGATTCCCAAGATGAACCCCCTTCAGGAGGGCCATTGTAAGAACCTGCTCAGGCGCCTGTCTGGGGGGACACATTTTCTAGACCAGGGATGACTAGGTTGGCCTAGAGAAACCAATCGTGGACGATGTGATTTTCTCACCCAAGATCCCTGAGCCAAGGAACAAGGAAACATATGCCTCTATAGACCAAGGAACAACATATGATTTTGAGACATATATAAATTTGGATCAAGAATTGTTTAATTTTGAGGGTGAGGAATCTTTGAGTGAAGTCTCACCTGATGTTAAGGAAAATGATTTTAGTGAGACAAACAAGCTCAAGGGGCATGATGAATCATTTGATAGCCCAATAATTGAAGACTGTGATCCTGTTGGGGCTAAGTTGGAGGATCCGAATCCTAATTTACTAGAAGATTCAATCAGTAGCCCCACTCCTCTACCACACCCCAAAGAGCTGAATGATGATACTTTTGAGATTATTATACCCAGTCAATCTTGATTCAGCGACAATTGTTTGACTTGGATATTTTAAATGGGGTGTACAATGATTTGAAGGTCCCGGAAACCCTGATTTTGAAGGGTAGAATTTTTTAAATGAAAATTTCAGAGGCTACTTCAGAGAGACATACAAGTTTAGATTTAAAGGTTCCTGTTGACCTGAAACCTCTTATTTTCTATCAGGACCCTTACGATATTTTTGATTCTAAGGATTTTCAACCCAAGTATAGAATAGTGGATAATCTTTTTGAGCCAAATTCCAAATGGACAAATACTCTGATTAGTTTAGAACTTTATTTTGTCCAGAATTTCAGAGTTGTGTTGCATGCCTCAAAGCAGCAGGACTGACCCCACAAGGACAATGATCTCTGGTTCTAGGTGATTTTCATCTAGAGCCTTAAAACCACTCGACCCTGGGGCATGGGTCTACACCACAACTTGGTCCTCATCTATGGACATCTTCTACTGGTGGGTTTTTAGGATCAATCTTTTAATTCTGATCTTGACCTGCACTTGTGAATTCCTAATTTCTTGTTTGTATATTATGCCTAGCTAAAGGCAATAAAATTAGCATCTATGTATACTCCTTTCTCTTTGCAAAGTTGACCGAATTTTCATGAAATTTAGGTGATATTCTATTTACTCTACCCTTTTCTTGTCTTTATTTTTACAAAGAGGACATTGCATCATTTAGGCATGGGGGGGTTATATTTAATCCTGAAATTATTTTGTTATCTCTGTGGAATTTCTTTTATTTAAAAAATAAAAAATAAAAAAAGTGGAAAATTCAAAAAGAAAAAAAAATTAGAATTAGAATTAGGAGAAGAGAACTTGTGCATTAAGTGTTAACTTTAGGAGACGATACTTAAGGACTTGAACACTTGGACTCTTCAGGTCTTAGAGCTTAATCAGCCCAGGTGTCCACTAAAATTTGGATTTGGTCTCGAGTCCTCGCCAAGTAATTTTATTCTAACTTGGTCAATAAATTAGGATGATAAGTACATAACTTATCAACCCTCCCTCTGATTTGAGGGGACTTTAAGTCTGAAGCATCTACACACTATTTGCATTGACACACTTTTCGATGATTTTTATGAAAATTGGGTAGCTAGTGAACCTTCTAGGGTGGTATGACTGGCAAGTTTTCGGTGATAACAGCTCATTGGTCGGTTGTCTAGAGCTTAGCCACATGACCATTCTCTTCCTACTTCCTTTAGGTAAATCTTAAATTAGGGAAGCCACCTATTTAGAAAAAAAGAAAAAAATACAGAAATAACCAAAGAAAAGAAAAGAAAAATAAATAGAAAAGAAGAAAAAAATATAAATAAATAAATAAGCCACACTTCACCATATGAGTATGGCTGGCAAGATGTCGGTGGTAACAGCTCATTGACCGGTTGTCTAGAACCCAGCTCACGAAATGCACAAAAATTGCAAAACACTGAAGGAAGAAGTAGGAAAGTAGAATAAACCGAGATATACACTAGAGTTCACCCTTATGTTAACTCCATAAAAAAATAAAGTGGGGAGAATGCTACCGATCGAAAAGATAAACCTTGAGGCATAATTTCTAGGACACCTAGGGTTGTACAAAACTGAAGTCCATTTTAACGATCGCTTAGTGAGTCTATCACCATTCACAAGATGCTTAGAGCTTTAAGTACTTTTCGAGTGTTGGGTAGGTTGGGTAGCTGTAGAAAGCTACCTCAAAACCCTAAACTCAAAAAATCCTAAAAAGTTAGAAAAGAAGAAAAATAGAAAAAAATGTATCTTTCCTTTTCAAAATAAGGCGAGGATTTGGACGGTTTGCATTTTGGCAAGCATCTGGGCACTGTTGAGTCTTCGTAATTTGGGACCTTAGTTGAAATTTCCTTTTGTTAAAAAATAACTAATGCCTTAAGCGATCGAGCCCTAATTCTATTTCATACATAGCATGTAGTTTAATTTTGCGAGGGACTAAGAGAAGATAGGCATGGGGGTATGATGTAGACACATCCATTTAGGAAAAAATGCTTATTTATGCATGTTCCTAAGCCTAGATATGCATTCCATACTATAAATATTACATAGCATGCATCATTATGCATTTAGAATAGTTTGTATAAAGTTTAGGTTAATTCGTGTCCTTTTATGGCCAAAAGAGGAGATTTATTTTTGGGCCTCGTATTGACGATTCAACTGTACAGATTTGATCAGGACAACGATCAAAGTCTATTGCCTCCGAAATCGCCTTGATCAGAGTTCCGTAGCAGCTTATGCAGTCCAAGGAAGATGAACGGCCAGGGGGCTAGGTGACGTAATTTGAAGCTTCAAATGACAAATCTAATCACACGAATGGATCCGGATCGATGATCGCAGCCCAATGGCAAGAAAATCGATCTAACCCTACATCTATGGTGCCATCTACAAAGCAAAGAAGATGGATGGCCAGAATGGCATCACGTGGCACCATCCCAGCCACCTAAATCCACCCTTAGCAGCTAATGTAAACATGTTTATATCATATAAATCATCTATTTATGCATGGTCTTAGGCATATATTTGCATTATACATTATAAATATTGCATAACATGCATCATCTTGCATTTAGGTTGGATTGCATAAAATTTAGGTTAATTGTCACTTTTTGTGGTCAGGTGACAGGGCGACCTTTAATTAGGGCCTTGAGTTGAAGATCCAACCATGCGTATCTGATCAGGGTGACGATCAGAGTTTAATGACTCCAAGATCACTCCGATCAAACTTCCGTAGCATCAGATGCAGTCCAAGAAAGATCATAGGTCAAGGGCCAAGGTGGTGCAAATCAGTACTTCAAATGACAAAAACAACTGCATAGATAGATTCGGATCGACGATCGTAGCCCAATGGCGTGAAAATCGGTCCAATCCGACATCTATGGTACCATCTACAACACAAAGAGGATGGATGGCCAGGATGGTGCCACGTGGTACCATCTCAACCATCCAGACCCGCCTGCACCACTCTGTGCATCTTTAGAAGACTTAAACGATGAAGGATCATGGCTGTTGGATGAAGATCCACGGGCCACGAATGGCTGAACTCTAAAACCTTCGCGTGACTCAAGTGGCTTTGTAGTGCAACGGGGAGGTGGCTCTCGCAAATCGCTCGACGTGCGATCGAGCCACAGTGGGCAGATTCAATTCGTGAGAAGGAGGTGCAGATGAAATTGAGTTGTGCGATGTGTGATGGGTGGCAATGGAGTGGCCACGTGGCATGTCCAGATAAGAGAAGCGCTGCATGCACGATCAAATGCGCATGTGAATGCCCGATTGCACGCACAGGTGCGATGAAGGCATGGGTGCAATGGCTTTTAAGCCGTTTGATCTTGTGATCGGAAGGCAGAGAGTGTGCAAATGTGCTCATGCATTTTTTGCACTGGGAGAGGAGGAGGCACAGTGCATGCTTTCACGTAAGCACACATTCAAGGCTTTAATTATGAATAAATCCATCACTAATGACACTGACATTAATATTTTGAGATGAAATGACATAATTACCCCTCCATTCATCACCTATAAATAGCCCTATGACCTCCACTTCTTCTCCCTTCCACTCTTCTCTCACCCCCTCTAAAGCTCTATGAGCTTGTCCCAAACCTGGGATGCTCCTTTAGAGTTAAAAATATAATTTTTCTACCTTCTCATCCCATTTGTGGAGCATTCTGCGGTTGTCCCCTCACCACCATTTGGGAAGCGGATTCTACTATGACGTCGCCCTTCCTCGTTCTCCATCGTCCGTCGTCATTCTACTTTGTCCTGCATCTCACCACCTTCGTCTGGGCGCTTAGTCAGCGTGGCTTGCCCTTCAAGTAGCTGTCGAGGAGGATAACTCCTCTCCACCTTCTTTTTACTGCTTTTTAGAGTAGATTTATCACTTTCTAATTGTATGATTTCCTGCTTTCACTATAGTGGTTAGTTGTAATAGATATCATTCTATGGTTATGAAATATCTGTTTATTCTACTTCTAGTTTGTCTTTATTTGTAATATTCTCTCTCTCTCTTCTATTCATTATTCTTTAAGTAGATAGCTAGTTTTGATTCAATTCAATCAATTAATCTACTTCGTGATAATAAAACAAACGTGATTTTTAATCAAATGTATGCCTTCCTATGTTCGACCTGAAATTCCTTTTGAGTTTTGGTAAAATTTATCTGTTTCTTGTAAATCGCACTACAGTGATGGGTTTTCAAAACTCAAATCTATTTGCGACTAATTTTCTACGTCAACATTTTGGTGTCGCTACCTAGGAGGTGACCCACTTTGATTTTTTGCATTTTCTCGCCTTACTTATCTTTTACCTAACTTCTTTCCTTTCTTATTGTGATTGCAGGTACTCTCTCAAGATGGTCAAAAGCAGTAGATTGAAGTAAAGTGTTGTTGAAGGGTCTGTAAGTTTACCCCCACCTCCCCACCCACTAGATTTTATTCCACCACCTAAAAACACAAACCCTAATTAACCTAGGAGCTTTCATAAACTCTAAGGTTAGTTTTCATTGTTTGTTTGTCACCTCCACCCACCTTACCCTCCGCATAGAAAGAAAATTTAAAAAAAAATCTCACAGAGGTACACAACCTATTTTGATTCTTCATACTCAATCGGTAAGCTGATCTTTGGGACTGGTACACTCATCAACACATAATTGAGTAGAAATCAGATTAGGTAATCACTTGTGTGCCTAATTAAGTGGTGCATCAAGCTAATTGTTTGAGTTGTTTGGGCCACACCACTTCAATTAAAATCAACTCATCAAGTAACTACCAAATAGGTTTAACTTTTAGGGATTTGCCAGGCACTCCACATTCTTTTAAGCTTTAAAGGAAGACATCTTCACCTGTGCTTTCAAAACCTGGTGCACCAACTGAACTTGATTGAATACACCTAAAGTTGAATCCTAAAAGCTACTAAGCAAGATTTAACCCTAAAATTCACCACATCCAAAAATAATCTTGCTTGAAAATCACTGGTTATGCATGCACACACATATCAATCAATCACTAAGGGCACAACCAAGATAAAAGGGCCAATCATATTCCAAAGTACATTCAAACCTAACCCTATTTAAAATAGAGTAGACATTGGCATTAAGGATTGGACTCGTTCTTCAGAGCCCAGATCGAGATTATTTTCAATTACTCTATTTCTATCATTTAATTTGATGTCAAGCTAGGGGAGTAGAATCAAATGATCGCATTTGGGGGTACATTAGGAACAGAAGGTGCAAGCCAAAGGAAGAAACTTCTCCCCAGGCCCTCCCTCTAACTGGTTGGATTGACCAGAAAGAAGCAGATCAAATCATTTCTTCATCTCAAGACAGGTTCTGGGAGTCTGTAGGTCTTTAGGCTAGCCCACTTAAGGATAGGTTTGATTATTTGTATTGCAGGGCATCTTTTCTTCCTCCCATTCTGTCTTGGATCCTTCCACATCTTATCTGCACTTCCACTCCTACCCTCCTACCACTACTCATTCCCAAAATGATTATTATTCCAACCAAACTTATTCTCATCCATCTTCCAGTTGGGATAATCTTGATTGGGAATACAGTTCCGAACCTCTGTGTTCAGGGTCTAACCCTGGACACCATGATCTTGATTCTTATCCTTCTCTGAGCTACATCGATTATAGATCACTACCCTCATTTGGACAACCTAATATGATCTACAATCAATAAGGATATGTTGATCCTTACCCTTCCCCAGATTACATTGCATATAGGTCACCACCTCCTTATGAACAACCTGAAGTGACCTATTATCAAGGAGGGTATCAAGAACCTCAATTCGTTGACTCCCCTAGACTGAACCCAAACCTGCCCAACCCTGAACCAAACCATTTTGTTCAGGTTAGCCAGGTCCAAGATAAGGTGTTGGCTAACTTAAGGAACACCATTCAATCTCTAGAAGCTCTGCCAACACCTTGCCCTAAAGAATTGGAGCCTTTGATTGAAATGATTGATGATCTTAACAAGTATTTGTTGGATTAGCTCTAGAATGTTAAAGATAAAAGCCCAAGTGAGTTTTAACTTTGGAAGTTATCAAAATTGAGGATGAGATTTATGATTTCTCTAGTCCAATCTTGGGAGGATTCCTAAAATGAACCCTTGACAGGAGAGCTAATGTCAGAATCTGCTTAGGCACCTGTAGGGGGACACATTTTAGGAGACCAGGGTTGACCAAGTTGTTCTAGAGCAATCAAATAAGGATGGACTGATTTCTTCACCTGGGATCCCTAAGCCAGGGCACAAGGAAACATATGTTTCCATGAAACAAATTGTGATTTATGATTTTGAGACATACATTAATGCGGATTTAGAATTCTTTGATTCTGAATGTGAAGAATCATTATGCAAAGTCTCACCTGAGTTTACAACACAATTTCAGTAAGACGACTAGGCCTGAGGAATTCGATAAATCATTTGATAGCCCTAAAATTGATGAACTTTATCCTATTGGGGCTTGCATGGTGGATTCAGATCCTCATTTCATGGAGGATTCAATTCATAGCCCTGATCTTGAATCACATCCTATTAAGCTTACTGACGATTTTGATTTTGAGATCACTAGACCCAAGTCAATTCTGATTTAGCAACAAATCTTGGACTTGGAAATTTTAAATGGGGTGATTATCATGAAGGAGGTCCAGGAATTTGAAATTCTGAATGAGGAGGATGGGAATTGGGAAGTGAAACTTTGGGAAGTTAATTCTGGAGGAACCCAAAGATCGAGTCTAAGGGTTCTAATTTCTTTGAAACCACCAACTCTCTATCAAGACCCTTATGAAATTTTTGACTCAGAGGATGTCCAACCCAAGCATAGATTCATTGATTAACCTTTTAAGCTTGATTTCTCTGTTATCTGACTTTTTGGACTTGGGTTGCATCCTCACAAATCGTAGGCTCGACCCCTCTTTCATACAGATCATAAGTTCTGGGTAATTTTTATCCAGAACCTTAGATATACTCAACCATGGGGTATGGGTCTACACCACAATTTGGTCCACATCTGGACATTTGCTGGCAGGTCCTGAGGTAAATTTTCTTATTCTGATTCTGATATGCAACTGTGAATTCTTTATTTCTTCATCTTTGTATAGTGTCCCTAGCTGAAGGAAATAAATTCAGCACGTATATAGTTTCTTTTCATCTTGGATCCAACCTGTTATTCATGCAATTCAGGTGCTTTCTACTCTACTTCACTCAGTTGTCTTTTTAATACAATGAGGACATTGCATAAGATAGGAATGGGGGGTGGATATTCATCTTTGAATTATTTCGTTAGCTCTGTAGATTCTTTTTGTTTCCCTTTTATTTATTTTAAAAATATTTGTGAAATTGGGAAAGAAAAGTTGGGCTTTAGAAAATTTTCAATCTTAGAGAATAAAATTGTATGACTTGAACACTTAGACCCTTCAAGTCTTTAGGCTTAATCAACCTGGGTGTCCAATAAAATGTGGACTTGTTTCTCGAGTCCTCACCATTCTATATTCAAATTTTAATTGGTTAAATAAGTTGGGGTGATAAGTACATGACTTATCAACCCGCCCGCTGATTTGAGGGGATTTTAAGTCTAAGCATCTACACACTATTTGCACTGACTCGCTTTTCGATGGTGTTAACTAAAATTGGGTAGCTAATGAACCTTGTAGGGTGGTATGGTTGGCAAGTTATCATGGGTAACAACCCATTAGTAGGTTTTCCAGAGCCTAGTCACATGACCATTCTTTTCCTACTACCTTTAGGTAAATCTTAGATCAGGGAAGCCACCTACTTAGAAAAAAAGAAGAAAATAGAAAAATATCCAAAAAGAAAAGAAAAAAAGAAATAAGCCACACTTCACTGCACGAGTATGACTTGCAAGTTATCGTGGGTAACAACTCATTGGTAGGTTGTCCAGAACCAAGTTTAAGAAATGCACGTATAATTCTAAAAAACATAGGAAGAAGCAGAGAAGTAGAATAAGCTGGGGAGATATACACTGAATTCGCCCATGTGTTGACCCCATAAAAATAAAAGTATGGAGAAAACTACCAGTCGAAGAGATACACCTTTAGATAGAATTCCTTTTTAGGGTCACCTAGGGGCATAGAAACCCGAAGTCCATTTTGATTGCTGATCAATGAGTCTAGCACTTCACACAAAATGATGCTTAGAACTTAGGGTTCTCTTCGAGTCATGGGTGGGTTGAGTGGCTGTAGAAAGCTGCTCCAAAACCTTAAACTCAAAAATCCAAAAAAATTAGAACAGAAGAAAAGAAGAAAAATATTCTTCTTTGAATAAGGTGAGGGCTTAAGGTGGTCTGCATTTTGGCAGACAACCGAGTGTTGTCTCTGTAGTTTAGGTTTTAGTTGAAATCTCTAAGTGTTGAAAAATAACTATTACCCAAGAAATCTGACCTAATTCTCTTATAAATAGCATGTAGTTTTGCAAGGGACTAGTAAAAGATAGGCATGGGGGTGTGATGTAAACACGTTTATATCACATAAACCATCTATTTATTCGTGTTCCTAGCCATATAGTTGCATCATACATTATAAATATTGCATAACATGCATCATCTTGCATTTAGGTTAAATGGTATAAAATCTAGGTTCATTGTCTCTTTTTATGGTCAAGTGACAGTGCGACATTTAATTGGGGCCTTAGATTGAAGATCCAACCGTACAGTCTGATCAGGGTGACGATCGGAGTTTAATGACTCCAAGATTGCCTCGATTGGACTTCCAGAGCATCAGATGCAGTCCAAGAAAGACCAAAGGTCAAGGGGCAAGGTGGTGCAAATCAATACTTCAGATGACAAATCCGACCGCATGGATGGGTTCAGATTGACAATCGCAGTCTAACAGCATGAAAATTGGTCTAATCCGACATCTGTGACATCATCTACAACACAAAGAAGATGGATGGCTAGGATAGTGCCACGTGGCACCATCCCAACCATCCAGACCTACCTACACCCCTCCGCACGTCTTCTGAAGGCTCAAGCAATGAAGGATCGTGACTATTGGATGAAGATACAATAGCTACAAGTGGCTGAACTCTAAAACCTTTACACGGCTCAAGTGGTCTTGTAGCGTAGTGGTGAGGCACCTCTCGCAAATCACGCGATGCGCAATCGACCAACAGTGGGCCGATTCAATCCGTGAGAAGGAGGCGTAGATGTACTTGAGCCATGAGATGCGTGATGGATGGTGATGGAGTAGCCACGTGGTGCACCCAGATGCGAGGACTGCTGGATGTGCGACCAGATGCGCATGCGAACACCTGATCGCACACACAGGCACGATGAAGGTGCGAGCACGATGGCTTTTAGGCTACCCGATCTCGCCATCAGACGGCTGAGAGTGAGTAAACGTGCTCGTGCATTTTGTGCACGGGGAGAGGTTGAGGCATAGCGTGCGCTTGCACATAAGCCCACGTTTAGGGTTTTAGTGACGAATAAATCCGTTATTAAAGACACTAACATTAATATTTTGAGAAGAAATGACCTAATTTCCCCTTCATTCTTCACCTATAAATAGCCCTACGACCTCCACGTCTTCTTCATCCCTTCCTCTCTTCTCTCACTCCCTCTAAAGCTCTAAGAGCTTGTCCCAAACCTAGGTTGCTCCTCTATAGTTAAAAATATAATTTTTCCACCTTCTCATCCCATTCGTTGAGTATTCTGCGATTGTCCTCTCACCGCCATTTGGAAAGCAGATCCCACTACGACGTCACAATGCCCCGTTCTCCATCATTCATCGTCATTCTCCTTCGTCCCGCATCGCACCACCTTCATCCTAGCGCTCCATCAACATGGCTCATCTTCCAAGAAGCCATCGAGGAGGATAACTTCTCTCCACCTTCTTTTTTCTGCTTTCTAGAGTAGATTTACCACCTTCTAGTTATAAGATTTCCTACTTTCTACCAAGTGGCTAATTGTAATAGACATCATTCTATGGTTATGAAATATCTGTTTATTCTATCTCTATTTTGTCTTTATTTGTAATATTCTATCTCTCTCTTCTATTCATTACTCTTTAAGAGATAGCTAGTTTTGATTCAATTCGACTAGTTAATCTGCTTCATGACAATGAAACAAATGTGGTTTTTAATCAAACGTCCGCCTCCCTGTATTCGACCTAGAATTTCTTTTTGAGTTTCAGTAAAATTTATTTCTTGACGGTTTTTCTTGCAAATCGCACTACAACAATGGGTTTTCAAAACTCAAATCTATTTGTAATGATTTTTCCACGTCAACATTTTGGCACCTTTGTAGGGGATTATCTGTACAACAGTAGCCGCCCCTCTTCAAAGGTGCCTCCCCATGCGAGATCTAGGCCGTTGGATATCCATCCAACGGCTCTGTTGAAGCCACGTCACCTCTCTCCCCACAGCATACACTCTTCAAGAGCTCATGGCCATTGGATCTCCATCCAACGACTGTGAGTGATCACACTTTGGTTGGTCTTTGTGAAAATCCACTGCAATAGCACATTGGTGACATACAGTGCTCTCAAAGAGAGGGCATGGGTTCGAAACTCGTCGCACCCCGTCTCAGCACAAAAGGCGTGAGTGATCAATTAGAGCTGCATGATCTTCATCGAGCGAAGAAGACCTCGCCATGCAGCGCATCGGATAAGCGTGATGTGACCATGTGGGAACGTGTGATCGCATGTGCAGGCCAACCTCAATCTCATGCACAATCTGAGCGTGCGATCTCTACCCTTGCTTGGCTAGACGATCTCGATCTGACTGCTCTCCTCCAACCATGCCTTAGCAGCTGTGTAGCGGATGCACGTGGGAGCACCAGTGGTGGTGTGCGTGAGCTTCAGCGACATTTAGGGTGGATCTTTAGCGACGTCTTTAGATGTCACTAAATGTCCCATGCACGAATTTTCTTCTTCCTCCACTTTAAAAGGACCCTTACCCCTCCCAATATTCTTCATCTCTTCCTTTCTCTCCCTCACCACATTCAAGGCTCTAGAGAGAGCTTATCCCAAGCCCGGGATGCTCATCGAGAGTAGAAAATCAAATTATTTTCCCATCTCTCATCCCCGTTTGTGGAGCATCTCATGGTCGTTGTTGTCAGCGTTTCTGTGTGCGGATTTAAAGGCGTATTACGTTGTAGTAGAACCGACAAAACGTTTAAACAAATAATTTTATTACTCGAACAACTAGAGTATCCGAGGTCGAACACAGGGAGCAAACTCAGTACTTTGTAAAACCCAAGAATACAACTGTTAAATGCAAATATAATTGATTCAAAGAGTTTTTAAGAAAGATGTAAAAAAAAATAGAATTAGACGTCTGATTTATGTATCAGACGTCTTAAATGTGATCTTTCTTTCTCTTTTTCTTCTTCTGCTTTGCCTTTCAGATCTCTTTGCAATCTTCCCTTGTCCTTCTTCTTCTTCTCCTGCGAAGACCTCTAACCTTTCTGTTTTCCTCCTTCGCCTGCGAAGACTTCTTTCTTTCTTCTTCTTCTGTCTTGCTTCTCCTTTCTTCGTTGCCTTCTTCTTCTTCTTTGTCTTGCTTTCTTCTTCTTCTTTGTCTTGCTTCTCCTTTCTTCTGCAGCGGCCACGTCCTTCTCCTGCAATCAGCCTGCCTGCACAGGGGAACAAAACCTAACCCTTCTCCCTCTACCCGCGCGTGTCTCTCTCTCAAGAGATTCACTCTAACCGCTCTACCAGAGCCACAGTCTCAATCGGGTCGGATCGTACCCGGGACCAGGCGCACCTGCAGGTGTGTGATGCGCGAGGAGTGCGTAGGTCTAGGTCGGGTCGGATCCGCCAGGTCCGCGTGGTCAGGCCGCGGACGAGGCGGGTGGGGTCAGTGAGGGACCTCACCCCTGTGCTTTCGAGGCAGTAAACGTATATCACAAAAAACCTTTATACCATACCTGTGCCTTGAGATTCCACGATGTGGGACTAAACGTTCCGCCCTTCCTTTTCGTGCGCCCGCAGACTCTCGTGTGCAATTGCCCACGCTGAAGGCCCTGCTGCTGATCCTTGCTGAACTCAGTCACCTCGCAACACTTGCGAGAGTCTGCTGCACCTGCCGCCTGGGAAGCCTGACGCCTGCTGCTGCTCCAAGCTTCCTGCTGCTTCGACTGTTAATGGCGGCCGGAGCGTTTACCTGAACTTCCACAGAACGGCCTATTGGCCCAATTAGAATAGTTGGAAACCTTCGCCGTAGCACGGCGAAGGCGGTGGGTGATGCTGCAGGTTGCCGGTCGGCCTAGGCGTGCCCGCCTAGGTTAACCTGTGGCCGGAGATGGTGGGTTGTTCGGGGGGTGGTTATGGAGGTCTGGAGTGGCAGTTGTGGGGTGGAGCGAGTTCCTGGTGGTGAGGCGGAGCTCACGAGGTGGTTGGCGAGCCGTGTGGAGTGGCGGAGTGGTGTGGGCGGCTCGCCGGAGTTCGGTCGGTGATGTGGAAGATGAGGGTGGTCAGCGTCGGTCGAGGGGTAATCAGATGAGATAACAGGGGGAAAAGAGAGAGGATAGGATGGAGAGGAGTTCTAACCTAATTGTAAGGACGAAAGGGGACAGAAGGCGGACAGCAGTACTTGCTGTCGCCGGAGAAGATGACGCCCAGTGGGGGAGAACGGCGGCGACGACGGGGCTGAGGCGGCGTGCGCTGGTACTGCGCGACGCGGAGGGAGGTCAGGAAGCTAACTCTGCCACTGGTTTTGTGGCAGAGCGAAGAAGTAGGGGAGGGGGGCTCGCCGGAGCTAGCTGGGGTATTTGGCCGAGCAGGAGGAGAGGAATTGAAGGGGGAAACTCGGCCAAATCAAGCTCAAGATCTTCGGCCGGAGTTGTGGGTTCTTATATAGGCGTTGGACTTGGTGTGCAGGGCGTGAAGGGCACGTAATTGCCTGAGGTTGGTCGCCGGAGATGGAAAGGAGTTAGGATACCCAAATCTCTCGTGCGTTCGCACGAGAGATTGGGTTCACACCAGGGATCGATATCGGTCTTAAATGTAAGGCAATTCTTCAGAGAATTCTCCTTCCATTTCTGGGAGGGAATCTCTGAGGGATTAGAGAGCAATCCCTCTCCGAACCTCGCCGGAGCTCGGTTCTGCCCTAGCAATGGCGGCAGGACCGGTTTGCAAAGAAGGCGAGGAACCTAGGGGGCTCTCTGCAAGGATATTCAAAAGATAGGGACCTCTTTGTGATTTGGGTGTACTAACTTGCAAAGTAGGTCAAGATGGCCTCCCCTTAGGTCCAAATTTTGGTACAAACCTAATTTGGTCCTAAAGAATCCAATGGTGAAGTTGGATTTTAGGTTTGACCTCTTTTGACTGGACATTTTGCGTAAAAACCCAAATTAGGTTAATTGAAGAGCTAAGACCCTAATCTAGGTCAAACTAGGTTCCAAAGGCCAAATTAAGTGTTCTAAACCCCAGAGGATGTTTTTCTATGATTTTTAGAGGGTTTGCTTGATTTTTATTCTGACTGGAACCTTGTTAATTTAAGCGGGTCTGTTTTAGGGTTACCAAGTGTCTTTTAGTTCTTAGATTGCATATGAACCCATTTCTGATTGACTCAACCCACTTTTTATCTCATTTAGACCATTTGACCTATGTTTTGCCTCTGAGAAATCCCGTTTATCTACTGCAATGGTAAAATTGCAGTTTTAACCTTTATTTCATGTTTTCTTCTCAGAGCACTTGTTCCTTCAGTTAGGCCTTCTTCTAGGTTATGTAGGAGCTTTTATCTTCTTTATTGGGTCAAAATGAGCTAGTTATGGCTCATGATGAGGCTCTCATCATACCCCCATGCCTAGCTTTTGCTAGTCCCTTAGCAAAATTTCAAAGTTTTAACTTCCGTTCTAGACACTGATTGTTGTCAATAATGATAAGTGCTTCTCCTTTTTCTTTTGTGATTAGGTGGGAATGCCGACAATAGGCCTAGAGGTACTCAAGTACCAACCAAAATCCGGACCTGTTCCGCTTTAGCCTCAGTCTTCTGCAAAGGTTTCTACGGCCCACAGAACCTAACCTAGGGTTTGTTGGACTCCGCGGTTAAAGCACCCGTGCTTGAGATATTTTTAGCCTAAGTTCAGTTTGCAGTGCATTTTTTGTAAGAGAGAGATAGAAGATTTATTTGTTTGGAGAGCTTTTCTCTCTCTTTTCTTTTTTATTTCTAGCTTCGGATTAGCTTCTCAACACGGTCTGTATCGGATTCCTCGTCCCCATCATCAATCCTCAAAGGTCCCTGGCTTTCGAGATTTCGAGATAATCCCGCCCATGGCAACCCCCGGAACCCTGGCTTTCGAGATTTCGAGATAATCCCGCCCATGGCGTTCCGTGGCTGAATTCAGACCCTGGCGATTGACATTTCGTGATAATGCCACCCATGGTGTCTGAACCAACAGAGTGCTTACATGCCTCCAGTAGGATATTTAAATATCCTAAGAGACAAGCACCGAGGAGATGATATGTTGTTACGCATCTTCGAGGGGAATTTCCCGCCTCTCCGCGCTGGGAACTCGTCCAAATCAACTTGTGTTGATTGGCCGCTCCTAATCTAGGTGACTTTTTCAGAATATTAAACGCTCTTGCGTGTTTTGGATGTTTTATGCGCACTGAACCAGACTGTGTGTGAATTTGGGGTGCTTAGGTTACCGAATCCCGCAAACCGGAGGTCAGTTAACGAGGCTGAATACTTCCTAAGCCTTAGACCTAATACTCAAGCTTCGCATTTTCCTCAACCTCTTGAGGATTATCCAGATTTTAACGGATACGTGAATTTTTAAGCTAAAAATCTAGCCCAAGAGGCCTAAGACCAGCGTTCCCGCTAATCTCTTGTTATATCTCCGTAGCACTTTTCTTTTCTTTTTCTTGACTCGGTCTAGAACTTCAGTTAACCCCTTAATCTTTTACTAATGACTTTTTCTTTTTCTTTTCCTTTTGTGCTCCTTTCTTCATTTTTGCTCTTTTTCTCCTCCTTATGATTATATGGCTCACAACATTTCTTCCCTCCCCATTTTTTTTTCTTTTTCGTAATTTTTCAATTTTTTGTGTTTTTGACATATGCGAATTTTTTTTGTGAGAATCCTTCTGATTTTTTTCTTGGTTTTGTATGTATGCACTTTATCACCCCCCCCATGCCTAAGTTTTGCAATGTCCTCATTGTAAACAGAGGGTGGGAATTAGTGTTGAGGTCAGGGGCTTAGAACAGGATATATCGGGTGGGTGAATGGGTCGGGAATGAGTGATGCGAATGATTTTAAGCTCTGATACGTGTACCAGAGGTGGGATCAACTGTCTAAGGCTGAACTCAAGGTGCATTAGACGTGGAGTACAGACGACTAATCAAACGGGTCTCTATTTTTGAGATGACGGGTTGCCTCCCGTTAAGCGCTAAATTTAATGCCTTCAGCCGGGCGGAAAATGGGGTGGAGAGGGAGTGGTCAAATCAATGGAGTTTTGGAAAACAAGCACCTTGATTACGAGCCTGGTTGGTCCAACCAGGTACTTGTTCAGATCAGTGGGCTGATGATGCAGCCCAAACCCAATAAGTCTGGTGGGTTGATAGATGTAGATTAGCAGATGTGGGACCCACCAAATGCAGTGATGTTCTGATAGATATGGAAGTGAAAACTCGAGTTCGGGCTCAGTCGAATCAGCCTGGTGGGGGTAGGGTTCCGAAAAATAATTAATGTAAGATGTGGAATCCCTACAGGGACGGTCAAAGGATGGAGGCTCCTGATTTGTGGTCTGATCAGTGTCCGATACCCGGTATAGATACGGAGTTGAATCATCTGCAATCGGCTCATTGAGAGGTGAAGCAGAATAGAAATTGAGTCCGGTTGCGGGTCGAGGTGGGGAACGGGTTTTGATTGGTGCTGTATATGTGGAGCAGGTGGCTTCAAAGAAGATTGACATGTTATAATCAGGAGGCAGATTTTCTCCGATGTTATGGTCAGATTCGAGATCGTCGGAGAGTTTGCGAAAATCAAAGTTTGAATGAGATTCTAGATCATGAGTTCCACCATAGAATAAATCATATGTTGTATATTCAGCAGCCTGACTGGGATCTAGCCTAAATGTTAATTCCGAGCTTACAAAGGTGTCCCTATCTGGTAGAGGCCCAGATTCTAAGCTAGTAGGGCAGACCCAATTGAAACCTTGCTCGTCCAACTCCTCGGTTTCTGTGTCGTAGATTGGCATGACTTCCGCAAAATCGATTCGTTCCTCTGAGGAGGTTGACGAGGGATATTCATCAAATCGAGGCCCAAAATCATATTCTTCATTAAAAGGTTGATCTTCTTCATATGGGGCCTTGAAATCTTCAATATAGGCTTCAGATCTAGGTTCTAGGCTTAGGATGTGGGTTGAATTACTAGAATTTAGGTCTGAATAACCTTCGAGGGCCACCTTATCAGAATAAGGGACGGAATTTACACCCGCGAGAGGTTCAGTTCTACTCTCATACTTGCAGGAGTCTTGGGATTCTAAAATGGGTTCATCATGGTCTTTTCCTGCATTTGGAGCTTCCCAACCTTCTTCAATATCAGGTGCATTATACTCCATCTGGGTTGGGAATCCACAACCATTTTGTGCCCTAAACCCGAGATCAGATTTATCCTCGATGTTGTCCCAAGATAGTTCATCCTCTGTTGGCGGTATGTACGGGTATTTCTGATCAATCACTTGTTTTATTAATCTCATTATCTCTTCCCGTTTTTCAAGACTATCTTGGTGTTGCTTCCAAAGTCGAGGATTTGTCATACATTGAAGGTATTCACTATTATGCAATTTTTCTATCTCAATGTATGCAGTAATGAGCAAGTCACGGGTTGATCCTTTGTTGGCTTCTGCTAATAGTACATGGGCACAAGTTATGACAAAGGTTGTGGTTGTTGGGACATCAACCTGAATGTTTCCTACTGTTGTTGAGGTTTGTTCATTTTCATAAAATCTCATGGCATCCTCAATCATTTTATCTCTCATGGATCTCTGATATTCAGGTTTCTCGACTGGTAGTCCTAGGTGGTTCGGCTGCATATTTGGATCAGGTGGTGGAATCAAGATCAGAGTTTGACTCAAGATGTGTTATGAAGCAATCAGATCTGAATAACGAGTCCCACTGAAAATGAATGTGTGTGCTCTACAGAGAAAAGATGCAGGACTGGAGATGTTCTTGACCCAATCAAGACATCCAAAAGATGTTTGGATGACTATGGAGGTTTGGGGCGGATGGACCCCTGGATCCGAAGATCGTCCACCTGAGAGTTACCTGGGCAGCCAGAGAGGGAGAGTCCCGCAAAGACCCCTACACGGTAGAGCGTCCCTACGGGTTACAGGGTTTCCCCCCACCCGACCTCTCTTGTCACTGAGATTCCAGGTAAACCAGAATAGGGACCTTGACCTCTTAAGTCTATCACTTTTTATTTCAAAGGTGCTTTTAGGGTTCTCACTTGAACTTTAGATGTTTTTGGTATTGTGACCTAATTTAGAGGTTGGTTGACCCAAGGGGTCAACTTCACCTGACCTGTCCTATAGATGGCAGAATGATTCTAAGCTCGGAGCCTAGAGATCACCCTGATTTGACTCCCAGGTTATTAGGTCAAAAGAAAATTTTAAGATTCAAGTGATTTTAGGGCTCAATTTTAGGGTTTGTCTTATTTAACTTTCTTCAATCAAGGGCTTGGGTAGCACACTGATGCGGGAGGGTTTATTTCCTTTTACACAGGCATGTGTGACTAGCGCTTCAAGACCCTAATGTGGAAACCCTAATTTGGTTCTATTTCCAATCCTCTTTTTCTTTTTCAAAAGTTCTCTTTGGACTTATAAACAAGAAGTGTGTGGTCCGCCGAGATTAAGCGTTTATTTTCAATTAGGCACAAGAATTTGTGGGATGGAAAAAAAATCACTCCAACTTCAAGAATATTTGCAGAAATTTTTTGCAAAATCAAGAAATGTTTTGCCTTAGAGATGGTGATTACTATATAAAGAAGGCAATTGATTCCTAACTTGATTTTCTTCCTTTTGTCTTTCAAAGATTAGGGGATGATTAAGGAAGAAAAGAAATTACCTGCCCTGGAGTGGTTGACTTGCGGGAGAGATTTTCTCATGAAATACCTGCTCCAGTCTGTTGTGCAGTTGCTATTCTTTCCTTTTTGTTTTGCTTTCCCTGTTTGAACACAACAAAAGAGAAGTTAAGTCAGATATTAAATAGAAAAGTTGTACTCAAAAGCTTTACAAGTGCCCGTTGCTCCCCGGCAACGGCGCCAAAATGTTGTCAGCGTTTCTGTGTGCGGATTTAAAGGCGTATTACGTTGTAGTAGAACCGACAAAACGTTTAAACAAATAATTTTATTACTCGAACAACTAGAGTATCCGAGGTCGAACACAGGGAGCAAACTCAGTACTTTGTAAAACCCAAGAATACAACTGTTAAATGCAAATATAATTGATTCAAAGAGTTTTTAAGAAAGATGTAAAAAAAAATAGAATTAGACGTCTGATTTATGTATCAGACGTCTTAAATGTGATCTTTCTTTCTCTTTTTCTTCTTCTGCTTTGCCTTTCAGATCTCTTTGCAATCTTCCCTTGTCCTTCTTCTTCTTCTCCTGCGAAGACCTCTAACCTTTCTGTTTTCCTCCTTCGCCTGCGAAGACTTCTTTCTTTCTTCTTCTTCTGTCTTGCTTCTCCTTTCTTCGTTGCCTTCTTCTTCTTCTTTGTCTTGCTTTCTTCTTCTTCTTTGTCTTGCTTCTCCTTTCTTCTGCAGCGGCCACGTCCTTCTCCTGCAATCAGCCTGCCTGCACAGGGGAACAAAACCTAACCCTTCTCCCTCTACCCGCGCGTGTCTCTCTCTCAAGAGATTCACTCTAACCGCTCTACCAGAGCCACAGTCTCAATCGGGTCGGATCGTACCCGGGACCAGGCGCACCTGCAGGTGTGTGATGCGCGAGGAGTGCGTAGGTCTAGGTCGGGTCGGATCCGCCAGGTCCGCGTGGTCAGGCCGCGGACGAGGCGGGTGGGGTCAGTGAGGGACCTCACCCCTGTGCTTTCGAGGCAGTAAACGTATATCACAAAAAACCTTTATACCATACCTGTGCCTTGAGATTCCACGATGTGGGACTAAACGTTCCGCCCTTCCTTTTCGTGCGCCCGCAGACTCTCGTGTGCAATTGCCCACGCTGAAGGCCCTGCTGCTGATCCTTGCTGAACTCAGTCACCTCGCAACACTTGCGAGAGTCTGCTGCACCTGCCGCCTGGGAAGCCTGACGCCTGCTGCTGCTCCAAGCTTCCTGCTGCTTCGACTGTTAATGGCGGCCGGAGCGTTTACCTGAACTTCCACAGAACGGCCTATTGGCCCAATTAGAATAGTTGGAAACCTTCGCCGTAGCACGGCGAAGGCGGTGGGTGATGCTGCAGGTTGCCGGTCGGCTTAGGCGTGCCCGCCTAGGTTAACCTGTGGCCGGAGATGGTGGGTTGTTCGGGGGGTGGTTATGGAGGTCTGGAGTGGCAGTTGTGGGGTGGAGCGAGTTCCTGGTGGTGAGGCGGAGCTCACGAGGTGGTTGGCGAGCCGTGTGGAGTGGCGGAGTGGTGTGGGCGGCTCGCCGGAGTTCGGTCGGTGATGTGGAAGATGAGGGTGGTCAGCGTCGGTCGAGGGGTAATCAGATGAGATAACAGGGGGAAAAGAGAGAGGATAGGATGGAGAGGAGTTCTAACCTAATTGTAAGGACGAAAGGGGACAGAAGGCGGACAGCAGTACTTGCTGTCGCCGGAGAAGATGACGCCCAGTGGGGGAGAACGGCGGCGACGACGGGGCTGAGGCGGCGTGCGCTGGTACTGCGCGACGCGGAGGGAGGTCAGGAAGCTAACTCTGCCACTGGTTTTGTGGCAGAGCGAAGAAGTAGGGGAGGGGGGCTCGCCGGAGCTAGCTGGGGTATTTGGCCGAGCAGGAGGAGAGGAATTGAAGGGGGAAACTCGGCCAAATCAAGCTCAAGATCTTCGGTCGGAGTTGTGGGTTCTTATATAGGCGTTGGACTTGGTGTGCAGGGCGTGAAGGGCACGTAATTGCCTGAGGTTGGTCGCCGGAGATGGAAAGGAGTTAGGATACCCAAATCTCTCGTGCGTTCGCACGAGAGATTGGGTTCACACCAGGGATCGATATCGGTCTTAAATGGAAGGCAATTCTTCAGAGAATTCTCCTTCCATTTCTGGGAGGGAATCTCTGAGGGATTAGAGAGCAATCCCTCTCCGAACCTCGCCGGAGCTCGGTTCTGCCCTAGCAATGGCGGCAGGACCGGTTTGCAAAGAAGGCGAGGAACCTAGGGGGCTCTCTGCAAGGATATTCAAAAGATAGGGACCTCTTTGTGATTTGGGTGTACTAACTTGCAAAGTAGGTCAAGATGGCCTCCCCTTAGGTCCAAATTTTGGTACAAACCTAATTTGGTCCTAAAGAATCCAATGGTGAAGTTGGATTTTAGGTTTGACCTCTTTTGAATGGACATTTTGCGTAAAAACCCAAATTAGGTTAATTGAAGAGCTAAGACCCTAATCTAGGTCAAACTAGGTTCCAAAGGCCAAATTAAGTGTTCTAAACCCCAGAGGATGTTTTTCTATGATTTTTAGAGGGTTTGCTTGATTTTTATTCTGACTGGAACCTTGTTAATTTAAGCGGGTCTGTTTTAGGGTTACCAAGTGTCTTTTAGTTCTTAGATTGCATATGAACCCATTTCTGATTGACTCAACCCACTTTTTATCTCATTTAGACCATTTGACCTATGTTTTGCCTCTGAGAAATCCCGTTTATCTACTGCAATGGTAAAATTGCAGTTTTAACCTTTATTTCATGTTTTCTTCTCAGAGCACTTGTTCCTTCAGTTAGGCCTTCTTCTAGGTTATGTAGGAGCTTTTATCTTCTTTATTGGGTCAAAATGAGCTAGTTATGGCTCATGATGAGGCTCTCATCAGTCGTCCTCTCACAACTTTGGAAAGTAGATCCTTGCCTCGACACCATCCCGTCCCACCCTCCTTTCAATGCCATTCTTCTTCATCCAAATTCCCATCACATTCATCTGGGGCATCGTCAAAGCGAGTTGTTCTCCAAGCGATTGTTGAAGGGGATTCTTCTCACCTCTCTCTATCATTCATTTGCTTTTCTAGTGTAGTTTTCTACTTTTCTATCTATAGAAAACTCTATATTGAAAATATATGTGATTGTTTCTCTCTCTCTCTCCCCCTCTTATTTTGCAAGTAGATTAGTTAGATAAAGTTTTCTTAATCTGATCTCTTACATTATAAAAATACCAAAAAAATCATACAAGACAAAAAGAACAAAAACAAATAAAATCGAAAGCATGGATTTCAAAATCAAATGCTTGCCTCCCTGTGTTTGACCCGAGACTCACCTCAAGTTTCGGTATAAATTTTATTTGGTAGTGATTTTTGTGACTACGACGACGAGTTCTCCGAAACCCTGATTTTCCATCACGAAAACATGCTCAATCACCTAGCAAATCAAAAGATATTGCAAGCATACACCTTTGAAATGTTGCGGGTGCATTGCAAAGATCGAAGGGCATCCTTTGGAATGTTAAGGTTTGGAAGGGATAGGTGAATGTAGTCTTTTCTTAGTCTTCAAGGTGGACTGCTACCTAATTATTGCGAGAGTATCTGTCAATGAAATAGTAAAATTCCTGTCTGGCTAAATGCTCCAAGATTTGATCAATAAATGGGAGTAGAAAGTGATCTTTCTTTGTGGCAGTCTTTAATCTTCTGTAATCAATGCACACCTACTAAGAAGAAGCGATCCTGGTGGCAATCTTTTCCCCTTTGTCATTTGTGATGATAGTTAATCTTGTTGTTTTGGGAACAACATGAGTAGGACTAATGCAATTACTATCAGAGATAGGGTAGATAATGATAGCATCCAACCACTTGATGATCTCCTATTTTACCACCTCCTACATATTAGGATTCAATCTCCTTTGAGGTTGGTGGGAGGGGTGAGAGTTGTCCTTTAGATAGATTCTGTGAGCATAGTAGGACAAATTAATACCCTTGAGATATTGAAGAGTCCAACTGATTGCTTTTCGATTCTTGCTTAAGACTTGGAGAAGCTTTTCCTCTTGATCCTCAGTAAGATTGGAATTGATAATCAGAAGCATAGTCTGTTTAGGTCCAAAGAAACATATTTCAGAGAGTCGGGCAAGCGTTTTAAATCCAATTGCAGGCTCGACTTGAAAAGAGATTCAAAATTGAGGTTCAAAGGGGAAGAGAGAGAGAAATATTGAAGGGGAGAGTCAGATGTGGAAGGTGAAGTCAGGGTGGGGGGTTGAGGCGACTCAGGAATAGATTCAATTTCAAAGCAAGTGCCTATGTGTGAAATTTGCATGGTTTCTTCCACCAAACCCTCTATTTCTGAGTTCTAATCTTCAAAGATATTAGGTTCTTGGAATCTCCTTGAAGCTTGACAGATATCCAAAGTAACTGATTCTCCATTGTAAGTGATTTTCATCTTTCTAATATCACACTCGATATTCGCCTTTGCGATGGATAGAAAGGGTCTTCCAAGAATAATTATGGCATTCTTTAATGCTTCTAGTACCTCAATATCTAGGATTAGAAAGTCTAGGATGAATAGACAATTCTTGACCTGAACAATACCATTGTCGACAATCCCCTTTGGTTTGATTCTAGATCAGTCAGCTAATTGCAAAGTAACCTTGACAGGTCATAATTCATCAAATCTAAATTTCTCAGAAATAACAGAAGGGTAAGATTTATGGAGGCACCAAGATCAAGAAGGGTGCAATCCAATGTGGTGTCATTAATGACAATCGAAATTAGAAGAGTGCTTGGGTCTTTCTTTTCAGTGGCAGTTTGCTTTGCACAATTGAGCTGTCTCTGAAAGGATCACCTTTCCTAGGTTTCTAGATTGCCTTTCAGGAGTACACATATCTTTTAAAAGCATAGCATAGGCAGGAATGTATTTGATTGCATTTAAGACAGGGATGTTTACTTCTACTTGCCTAAAAAGTTTCATTAATTTCTTATTGAAGGGCTTGAATTTATTTTATTTCTTTTGGTGGAATGAAGTGCTTGTGGGAAAGGAATAGGACTTTGCTCTTTTGCAGTTGAAGGTTCTTGAATCAGGGTGGAAGGAGAGTAAACTTGCTTTTGTTTAGAATGGGTATTGATGCAAACACATTTGTTGAGGGCAAAATGCCTATTCATGCATGTTCCTAGGCTTAGATTTGCATTTCATGTTATAAATATTGCATAGCATGCATCATTCTGCATTTAGAGTAGTTGTATATAATTTAGGTTAATTGCGCCCCTTTTGTGGTTAGGAGAGAAGCATATTTATTTTGGAGCGTTAGATTGATGATCTGATTATACGGATTTGATCAAGACAACGATCGAAGTCCAACGGCTCTGAAATCGCCTCGATCGGAGTCCCATAGCACCATATGCAATCGAGGAAGATCAACAGCCAAGGGACTAGGAGACATAATTCGGAGCTTCAAATGATAAATCCAACCACGCAGATGGATTCGAGTCGACGATCACAGACTAATGGCGTGAAAATCGACTCAATCTGACCTCTGTAGTAGCCCCTAAAATAAGAAGATGGATAGCCCAGACTACGCCACGTGGCGCAGCCCAGGCCGCCGGCACACGCACACAGCACTGCACGCACGCAGCAGCGTGGGTGCACGTAGCGTAGCACTAGTGTATGGGCACGCGCGCGTGCGCGGCAAGGCAGAGCGTGGCGCTAGCACAGCGTGAGCTAGACCTACAGCGATGCATGAGCTGGACTTACAGCGACGCTTACAGCCGTCGGTAATTCATTGCATGCCAGCAAAGCCAGCTATAGGTGCCAGTGGCCATGAGCTACTTATAGCGATGTTTCCAGCGATGGCCTGGATGTCACTAATGGTCCCATACCTACTTTTACCTCTTCTCCTCTACTATAAAAGGACCTACACCCCCTCCCTTCCATGCCATCTCTACCTACTCTACTCCCACCTACTCCCAAGCTCTAGCAAGCCTACCAACGCTCCATTAGAGCTTGTTCTCAAGCTCCCAAGGTCCTATTAGTGTAGCAAACTTCTGCTTCACCAAATACTCCTCCAACTTCCCATCTCCCTTCATAGGTCACCTTGGAGCCATCCTCCCACCTCCATTCCAGTAGCAGATCAACTCCGTCTTCTCACCTCCATTCCAGAGCTACACCGAAGCTTTCCTCAACCCGACATCCTCCAGCATCTCACCTCCATCGTCCCGCTCCTCACCTCCTTCGTCCGAGCTTCCGCCAGGCGCCGTCATCTCACCAAACAGCCGATTTGAGAGATTTCCTCTCACCCCCCTCTCTTTTTATACTTTTATAGTTCATTGTAATCGACATTGGATTGGCATATATATCATATTTCTTTCATCTCTATCATGTGATACATTTGCTTGTTTTCTTTTATTTCAAAAATACAACAAAATATCAAAACCCAAAAATACCAAAAAGAGACGAATCGAAATGCGATTTTCAAGTAAAGTAAACGTCGCCTCCCTGTGGTCGATCTGGGACTCCCTTGGAGTTTCGGTATAAATTTTATCTGATCGACCTGTTTTGCAACTACGACGACAGGTTACTTGTAGCCCTGATTTCTAAACACGCGAAACATGCACGACCAGGTACCATGTGTAGATGTAGGAGGGGTAGGATCTTGAGTAGTTTCCTTGCTCCTCAAGGTAACTGCATTGGTAGTATGATTATTTCTGGGAGGAGGTCAAGTGCCCTGATTTTGATGGAAACCTAAGAGGTACTAAAGTACTAGATGGATAGGATGATTGGGATTCAAGCCTTGATACTGGTTCCTTTGATTATTAGCATTTCACATGGGTTTAAAGGGTTGGTTGCCTATAGGTCTTTGGTATGGAGTGACCCCAAATTGGTTATGAGTACTACTCACAATACGAGTCACTTTAGACATCTCGCTTTACATACCTTGTAGGATTTTCATAACCTAGGCATTAATGTCATCCTGAGAAGGCCTAGATTGATACTAATTCTGCCCATAAACCCCATGTTGATTTGTCTTGGAAAAGGAACCAGATTAGGAGCCTTCCAAGAGAAATTCAGGTTGTTCCTCTGATTTGGGTAAGAATTGGAGGGATTTCTAAAATGCTCTTGGAGTGCTAAGATGTTTTCAGTAGCAGGGTTAAAAGAGCTTTGATTCATGAAATCATGCATCATAGTCAAATCTGGTATAGACTTAGAAAAGTAATTTTGCTTAGCTAGGACAATAGCAATATTATGCAAGTTTTCTCTGTTGTTGATGTTACGTGGAGTTAGATGTGGAGCTTGTTTTTGATTGAATTTTTCCTCAAACTTTTTTCTGGTGAATCCGCATCTTATCCAATCTCTGTGCTACCATTTGGATATCATCTTGGGTTACTGGAATAGATGTAGAATTGGAGTTGACTCATTTACTCCAGGTCTTGGGTTTGCATTTCTACCAAAAGTGTCCGTTGAAGCTAGATTAAATAAGTTTTCACTCATTTCTTCAAATAGTTGGCAGGCACTTTCGGCACCCTTGTTCAGGAAGTTGCCCCCACATGAGGCATCAAGAAATTATCTCAATTGATCTTCTAATCCATGATAGAAGAGCTGCACTAGCTGCCATAATGGAATCTCCTGGTGCAGACAACTTCTAAGTAATTCATGAAATCTCTCCCAAGACTCATGGAGAGATAGAGCATGTTTTTGTTGGAAGGTTGTAATAGATCTTCCTAATGCATTGGTATGACTTATAGCGAAAATTTTCTTTAAACAAGCACTCTTGAGTTGCTGCCAAGATGTTATGGGTCTACCAAGTTCTGAACCAGTAGGCGATCTTATCCTTCAGACTGAGAGGAAAAAGTCTCATGACCATAAGTCTTCCCACATATTGTGGGAACGGGTGGTTTGGGTGAGGATAGTTAGTTCCACTAAATGGCTAAAAGGATCCACCCTAGGAAGGCCATGGAAATGCTTAATTAAGTTCAGAATAGCTGGCTTGATCTCGAAATCCACCTCAAGAATCACTACCCTAGGTCTCTCGTCATAATTGGAAGGATCACACATATCCTTAAGAGAAATGATAGGCTGCTCAGGTGGTTGATTCCGTCTTTGGTTGTCTAAGTTCGTGATAGTCCTAGCCAATTGTTGCTGATTATTTTGGAGTTGAGCAAGTTGCTCGACCATAAGGATTAGAGGATTTGGTGGGGGATTCAGATTGTTTAGCAACTCAGGGTTTTAAGGTAGCTTCAGGCTAGGGAAGTTCAGAATGGGAATGTTAGAATGTGGGTCAGCTTGTGGATTAGAGGTAGAAATGGCAAGATCATTGGAACTATTTTGTATGTTTTCCACGTTTTTATATGAAGAAGAAGAATAAATTTGAGAAGTTGATCTTTTTATGCGGGGGTCGAAATCAATTGGTCCCTCTAAGTGGTCCCTCTAAGTGAGGGTTCTGAGATAGTTGCCCGTGCATACACTTTATGAAGAATGAACAAAGGAGAGAAGGGAATAGATGAGACAAGAAGAGTGCAAGCAAGCAAAAAAATTCCTAAGCCTATCCAAAGGTTGACTCTTGATTAATGAGATTTTATGCAAGAAAAACTAGTGTTTAGAAAATCCAGTTGTCGCAGTTGTGAAAATCCACTTATCAAATAAAATAACTGAAACTCAGGTAAGTCCCAGGTCAAATATAGGAAGGCAAACATTTGATTTATGAAATCCAAGTTTGTTTTATTGATTTTTGGAGTTTTTCTACTTTTTAATTATTTTTGGAAATTTATATAGTAGGAAATCATATTAGAATATTATCTAGCTAATGCTTCTCTACTTGTGCAATAAAAGAGATAGAGACAGAGAGAGAATGAGAGAGTGAGAAAGAACAACTATTTTATCTAACTAAGCCAATGTTCAATAAAAAGTGAGATGGGAGAGAAGTTATCCTCCTCAATGATTGCTTGGAGGACGAGTCACTTGGACAACACTTAGAAGAATGAGGAAGGAGGTAGGGGAAGAAGAACGTAGCTTGGATGAACTAGGGATGAGGTAGGGTGACGCCGTAGTGGGATCCACTTCTCGGAAGGGTGGTGAGAAGGTGGAAAAGTTATTTTAATTACTCTAGTGGAGCATCCTAGGGCTTAGAACTCACTTAAGAAGGATTCTTGAGCTCTAGAGTAGAAGCGAAAGAAGTAGGAAGGGATGAAGAGGAAGGGGGGTCTAAGGCCCTTTATATAGTGGCAAAATGGTCATTTGAAGCCCTTTAACCATGCCACAAAGCTAGGGGAAGCAAAGGTCATCCAAGCTCCAACGGATGGCTGTGAATGCACTTCAATCGCGCACTCTGCTCACCTTCAACGTACTTACACCATGTGGTATAACGCCCATCGTCGATCTCTGATCACATGGCCACAACCAGGTCTTCATTGTGCTAAAATATCATGTGCGATGCACGTGGATCAACGTCGAATGTATAATCCAAATCGAAAGGCAGCAAGCACTCACTAAGCGCATCCTGCACATTCGATCGCACGTTATTATGCACGTGGGCTTTGCCTCCAATCTGCACATCCACGTATAGGCCTTTAGCATTGCTTAATCTCCATTGCATGGTCTAATTGTATGCACCTCACTCGTTGCACATTAAAGGGCACTCACGGGGGATTGAATCCATGCCTCTTGAATAAGAGTGGCATGTGCCACCAATGCGCTGCATTGTTGGATGGTCTGAAGATGATGGCAATGTCTAGCGATCATGGCCATTAGATTTCCATCCAATGGCCCAAATCTCACGAGGGCTACTCCTTTGAGACTGTGAAGGTCGGTGCTAAGACTCATCTCAGCTATTGGATGCAAATCCAATGGCCAAGATTAGTTTCTTGGATGATGAGGGAGGAAGCTGCGGGTGCTAATGGGGCTTTGGATGGCTATGGTGGCACCATGTGGTGCCATCATGACTGTCCATCTTCAATTGCTCGTAAGTGATGCTATGGATGTCATATCAGGATGATTTTTGCATCGTTGGGCTACGATCATCGACTTAAATCCATCCATGTGGTTGGATTTGTCATTTGAGGCCCCAAATTGGATCACCTTGTATGTTGGCCTTTGATCTTCTTCTAATTGCATATGATGCTATGGAGATCCGATCGGGGCAATTTTGGAGGGGTTGGACACCAATTGTTGCCCTCATCAGATCTGTACAGTTTGATCTTCAATCCAAGACCCATAAATGTGTCACTTTCTCCCTTAGACATTAAAATAGGGAAATTAATATACAAATTATATAATCTATTCTAAATGCAAGATGATGCTATTATACAATATTTACGATGCTATGTACATTTAACTAACTTAGGAACATGCATGAATATGTATTTTTCTCTAAATAAATGTGTTCACATCACACCACCATGGCTATCTTTAGCTAGTCCATAGCAAAACTAAAATGCGAAAGGCGAGAGCATGGACTAGAACTGTATGCAGCTGTAGGTTCTGACGGAGGGGGTTGAGATTTGCATGATAAAAAATAAAATGTGGAAACATAATATAAACAATCTCACAAAAATGCAATCACAAGAAATAAGGGATTTTTAGGTGGAAAGCCAAACCCAGGTAAAAATCACCACCTAAGCCTTTTAACTTAGGATTTTTCGATCGACCTAGTTGATCAAATCCACTAATCGAGTCACTTAAAATGAGGGTGACTCAACCTCTTACAAGCACGCTACTTTATACCCGAAGGTAGCGTAACCTCAAACCCCTCATCTTCACGAGCAGTATTTTGTCTCACGAGGGAGATGGGAATTCGCAAGGCGAATACCCAAATAAAGACAATAATACAATATCCTATATAGCCACAAAGTCAATAAGTAAGTCTAGCTACTATAGGCTAAGGAAACTTCCCTTTAATGGAAGTGCATCGACTATGGATGCAGAGTGTGTGAACAATGCAAAGGCACAAACAGTGCTCTCGTATTCGTAGGTGGGAGAGCGGGTGTACAGCTGGGAAGATGCTCTCAAGATGTAAACTAAGGTGTGGAGAGTAAGATCACTTCTCAAGATCAATTTGACATAATATAATGTGGAAGTAGTGTATCAAGGTGTCTGTGACAAAGCAAGGGTCCTCCTCTATTTATAGCGGCCCTAAGAAGGATTTAGAAGCCACTTCTAGCCGTTAGAAGGCTTCTATAGCCATTAGGAAGAGATCCAAGGCAAAACAGCCTAAAATTAGGGTCATTAATGATTCTGACAAGGTTATCAGACTTCTACTTCTAAGGTCTGATGTCTGGGCCATCGTGTGATCTATAAATTGGCCTTATGATCTAGAAGGGTGGTTCTTCTAGATAGGGTTAGATCAAGATGGACATCTAAAGAGGCATTTTAAGATGTTTGGGAATCTAATCGGATGTCTAATTCTAAATGGGTTCCTTTCCTGTCTTCACAAGATTGAAATAGAGTTCTAGTGATAAGTTGCACAAACGACAGATCGGATGTTTGCCAGTAGGTCTGGACGTTTGGAAACATAAATCACAGCAAGAATGGATTTCCCGAGGCTCAAATGGCTATAAGGTCTAATAAGAAGTAATTAGGGTTAGATCTTAGCCTAACGTCTATTTATCAGATGTCTAGGATGAACTACGGATGTTTGAAAGTGAATGTGAATCAAATTAAGGGTTAATCCTCAATGATTATATTTGACAAGCCAACGGTCCTCTAGTTGGACATTTGGCAAGGTCATCAGATGTCTTCTAAGACGTCTGGACTAAGGGATGGACATTTGAAATTGATAGATAGAGAGTCAGTTTCCTGCCTAGGCATTTTGGATGTTTGATCAAATAGTCAGACATCTAATGTCCAGATTGGATGTCTGATCATGCTATCTAAAACCTATTTTGGTTTTCTAAGTTCTCTACGAGAAATTTAAGTATCCTAGTGTTGAGTATGTGATCCTAGGACTATTGTTTGTTACTTTGGGGATCTTTAACAAATAATCTAAGTAAATAAACAAATATAATGACAAGAACAAAATTCATAGAACAAAATGTCCATCCTATTCTTCTTGACTTCAAGCTCTCGGTCCACATGAAGCCCCTCCTCCTCCAACAAGCTCCTCTAATCCACCATGAATGAGAGTTTGAACTCCTTCTCACTTGATTTCATTTGCATTTTCCTGAAACCTAAACTCAATGCAAATTTTAAATAACAAGTGTTTTGTTATCATCAAAATTAACGATTGTGATGCCTTTGCACCAACAATCTCCCCCTTTTTGATGATGACAAAATCGTAAATATTAATCCAAAATATTCTCCCCTTTTTGACATTATCAAAAAGGTTTAATCAATTTTAGATATCCTATAGTCCCCCTTAAAGCATTCTCTTCTAATTTCATCTTTTTGATAAAACAAGATATCTATTTCATCCATTAACTCTCCCTTTCTAATGGAAATACAACTATGTGCATTTAAAACCTTTCCCTTAATGATTGACAAAAGCTTTATCAAATTTAAAGTCCCTATATCTGAATGCTACCTACTAAAAGTAACATAAATTAGAGGGTAAAGAATTTACCTCACTTACCAAGGCCAATAGCATGGCCTAAATGGAAGTTGCCAGAATGGATGGGGCTCCCATCTGTAGCTTGGAGGTCCAGGCATTGGAACCTATCTCCAATTTAGTGATTAATGTGTGGCAGTTCGATCATTCGTCGATCTTCTTGTTGATCTTCTCGTCTTCCTCTTTGGTCTACTCTTTGATCCTCCCAATTCGAATTGACCATCCTTGAGTTTGTAGAACCAATCCTGCATATTCTAGTCTCCTTTGAAACCTATAAAATAATTTTCAAGTTCTCTCTTTGGTATCCAAGTCAATTTGGATCTAGATTTGTTAATTGGTCTCCTTGATGGAGATCCCTTCTTAATCTTATGATTAGTGCTAATTTTATCATTAGAGAAATTATCTAATTTATTCATCAAGTTATTAGAATCTTCCTTAAGACATGTAAGTTCTTTTTCTACAACATGCATCTTAGTTTTTAAACTAGAAATTACAGTTTTTAAGCGAGTATTCTCCTCAATCAATCTACTATTTTCATTGATTAGGTTTTTATTTTCTAACAATAAGTCATCATTTCTAGGACTAGAACTAAGTTCTAGATCTTTAAGTTGAATCTCTAACCTTTCATTTTCAAATTTTAGAAAACTAAGATTCTTTTTAATGCTCTTGTTTTCTATTTTTAGTGACTTACTAAGCTCATATAATTCATCAAAAGCACCCTGTAATTCAGAGTTTACCTCCTAGTTGTCATCATCATCATCACTATCACTTGCAGTGGCCATGAAGCCCTTGCAAGTGACTTCATTTTTCTTCTCAGGATCCTCCTCCTCTTCTTCCTCTGAGGCCGAGTCATCCCATGTAGCTTGGAATGCCTTTTTCTTCTCCTTCTCCTTCTTCTCCTTAAAAAGAGGACATTCGAGTCTTTGCAATGATAACAACATCTCTGGCTATCTTGCTGCTTCTTTTCCTTCTTCTCTTTCTTTGAGTTCTTGCAAAACTTAGAAAATTTCTTAAATAAAATCCTAAGGTCTTCATCATCGGAACATACCACACTATCCGAAGCAGCTTTGAAGGCAAGGGTCTTCCTTGGCTTTGGCTTTGGTGTGTCCTTCCGCTTCATCTTTGTCTCATAGGCCATGAGATTACCTAAGAAATCCTCCATGTTGAGCTCCTCAACTTCATTCTCCTCCTCGATGGCAATGACTTTTTGTTTCCATTCATATCCAAGGGAACAAAGTAGCTTTTCTTGAAGCTCCCCATTTATGAAGGTCTTCCCTAATGCTTTCAAATTATTCACTATGGGAGTGAACCTAGTGTTTGTATCACTTAAAGTTTCATTAGTATTCATTGAACAAGATTTAAATTCTTGAGATAAAATGTTAACTTTAGAAGCTCTTACCTTGGAGATACCTTTGTGAGTTACCTCTAGAGTGTGCCATACCTCATATGCGATGGTGCACTGTGAGATCCGATTGAACTCCTCTGGGCTTAATGCACAGTATAATGTGTTCATTACTTTCACATTGAGGGAAATCTCACGGGTTTGCTGCTATGAGTAGCCTCCCTCAGGTCTCACCTAGACTTCATAAGGGATTTCGCATTGTCCCCATAGTACAAAGTCAGTGGCTTGAAGCCACATCCTCACCCTTAGCTTCCATTAATTATAGTTGCTTCCGTTGAACTAGGGTAGTCGGACAGTAGATTGTCCCTCCAAGTGTCTCCTAGAGAAAATGCTTCGCTCCATAGAATCCTTATCGGGTTGTAACGCTGATATGCAAGACCTACTCTGATACCATTTCAGGTTTTGATGGAGGGGGGTGAGCTTTGTGACCGGGTCGATCTTTCGCTTTTAAGTCGTTTGTAGTTTAATATGGTGGAAAAATCGACTAATCAATTTTTAACAAGAAATAACCACTCGCAGAGGAGCGGGTCGTATCCACAGGGAGACAATAACGTATTAAAATTCGCGCCACTTAAAAATGTTTGTTCGGAGTCAATTTGGACAAGAACCAAGCCAAGATTGCCTTTAGATTAAGGTTTAAGCAAGAAATAATGCTGAAATGGCAATTATGAGAAACTACAGGATATTTTCCGCAATGCAGAGTGAATAGAATATGAATAAAATCTGGCAATGGCAGAAAATGTAAATTTTAATCAACGCTTTACTGTAGCAAAACAGGGGAATTTTTCCCCGTTGTCTTGCGCGACGAGGAGCCGATGGTCGGGCGCGGGAAGCTCGGAGGAGGTCCCTTGGATCAAGGGCTTCGAATCGGTGGTGGCGGCGAGTCGCGCGGCAGCCGGAGGTGGCCGGACGAGCTCCGGCGGAGGTGCTGCAGGCGGTTGTGCGTGGGCGTGCAGAGGGTCTGTGGAGGGCGCTGGCGCGCGGATGCGTGGCTGCGGTGGTCTGCAGGCGGGCGCTGGCGTGTGCGGTGGAAGCTGCAGAGGTCGGTTGCTGGCGGTTCTGCAGGCGGTTGTGCGTGGGCGCGCGGAGGGTCTGCGGAGGGCGCTGGCGCGCGGAGGCGTGGCGGTGGTCTGCAGGAGGGCGCTGGCGTGTGCGGTGGAAGCTGCAGAGGTCGGTTGTTGGCGGTTCTGCAGGCGGTTGTGCGTGGTCGCGCGGAGGGTCTGCGGAGGGCGCTGGCGCGCGGAGGCGTGGCTGCGGTGGTCTGCAGGCGGGCGCTGGCGTGTGCGGTGGAAGCTGGCGTGGGCAGAGGGTCTGCAGAGGTCGGTTGCTGGCGGTTCTGCAGACGCAGTGGTGAACGGCGTGGACTGCAGGCGGTTGTGCGTGTTTGAGCTGAAGGTTGACGGACGTTGGTGCGCTGAAGGTTCTGCAGGTGCGGGAAGGGGTCTGCAGGAGACTTCAGGCGTGTGCGGTGAAGTGAGTGGGTAACTTCAGACGTCTGGGAAATTTCCCAGACGTCTTAAGTTACTGAGAGGGTGGCTGATCAGTAGGTTGGTGACGGTGGTCGGCGATGACGGCGAGGGAGTTGCACGCTAAGGTGCTCACGGTAGCGGGCGAGCTCCGGATGGCGGTGTGGCCTGTCACACCACACGCCCACGGTGGTGGAGACTCGCCGCCACGGTAGAGGCCGGCAGTGTGGAGTGGAAGAGAGAGGATCTCTCTGCACAGTGGTGGGTCGGTGGCGGAGGCCTCCTGAGCTCGGCTGCCTCCGTGCTCCTTTTGTAGTGTCTTGAACAATTTTGAAATCAGCCGCCGACCAGATCCACCGTATCCGCTCCCCCTTGAATGGCTTTCACTGCATTACGCGGGCGTTGGAGCGGCAGCCAGCCGTTCTGAAAGAAGACAAATAAAGAAAATATTATTAAAATATTAGGGTTATTTATGTATAGACCCTCAACTTCTATGTTAATAAAAACAATATACCTAATTGGTTATCTAATTAGATGAATGCTATTCTAAGCTAATTCTAAATGCACTTAAGATATGAATGCAATGTATGGATTATGTAATTAGATTAAAACTATGAATTAATCTATTTACATCCTAATTTATACTAAATAAATGTTAGAATTAACCTAATGTGTAGGCACTTAAATACTTAAATAGCCCACAACTATGGGCTAATCACTTTGCGTGATAAAAAATAAAATGTGGAAATATAATACAAACAATCTCACAAAAATGCAATCACAAGAACAAAAGGGATTTTTAGGTGGAAACCCAAACCTAGGTAAAAACCACCACCTAAGCCTTTCGACTCGACCTAGTTGATCAAATCCACTAGTCGAGTCACTTAAAATGAGGGTGACTCAACTTCTTACATCCACCTACTTTGTACCTGAGGGTAGCGTAACCTCAAAACCCCTCCTCTTCATGAGGAGTATTTTGTCTTGCGATTGAGACGAGAATTTGCAAGGCAAATACCCAAACAAAGATAATAAAACAATATATCCTATAGAGCCACAAAGTAAATAAGTAAATCTAGATACTATAGGCTAAGGAAACTTCCCTTTGATGGAACTATGTCAGCTATGGACACGGAGGGCGTGAAGCACGCAAGGGCACAAACAACGCTCTCATATTCGTAGGCAAGAGAGTAGGTGCGCAACTTGGAAGATGCTCTCAAGATGTAAACTAATGAGTGGAGAGCAAGATCACTTCTTAATATCAATTTGACACAATATAATGTGGAAGTAGTGTATCAAGGTGTGTGTGACAAAGCAGGGGTACTCCTATATTTATAAAGGCTATAAAAAGGATTTAGAAGCCACTTCTAGCTGTTGGGAAGAGATCCAAGGCAAAACAGGCCAAAATCAGGGTCATTAATGATTCTGACAGGGTTATCAGACGTCTGGTTCTAAGGTCAGACATCTGGGCCATCATCTGATCTACGGATTGGTCATCTAATCTTGAAGGGTGGATCTTCTGGAAAGGGTTAGATCAAGACGGACGTCTAAAGAGGTGTTTTAAGATGTCTGGGAATCTAATCAGACATCTAATTCTAAATAGGTTTCTTTCCTATCTTCACAAGATCGAAATACGATTTTAGTGATAAGTTGCACAGATGGCAAATCGGACATTTGGCAATAGGTCTGGACATTTGGAAACACAAATCACCGCAGGAGTGGATTTCCTAAGGCTCAAATGGCTATAAGGTCTAATAAGAAGTAATTAGGGTTAGATCTTAGCCTAACGTCTATTTATCAGATGTCTTGGATGAAGTATGGACGTCTAAAAGTGAATGTGAATCAAATTAAGGATTAATCCTCAACAGTTAGATTTGTCAAGCCACTGGTCCTCTAGTTGGATGTCTGGCAAGGTCATTAGAAATCTTCTAAGACATTTGGACTAAGGGATGGACGTCTGAAACTGACAGACAAAGAGTCAGTTTCCAGCCTAAGAAGTCTAGACATCTGATCAAATAGTCAGACGTCTTAAGGTCTAAGATCAGATGTTAGATTTCTAAATTAGATGTCTGATCATGCTATCTAAAGCCTAGTTTGGTTTTCAAAGTTCTCTACGAGAAGTTAAAGTATACTACGGTTGAGTATGTGATCCTAGGACTATTGTTTGTTACTTTGAGGCTCTTTAACAAATGATCTATGTAAATAAATAAACAAAATGACAAGAACAAAATACACAGAACAAAATGTCTATCCTATTCTTCTTGACTTCAAGCTCTCGCTCCACGTGAAGCTCCTCCTCCAACGAGCTCCTCCAATCCATCATGGATGCGAGTTTGAGATCCTTCACATTTGATTCCATTTGCATTTTCCTAAAAGCTTAAACTCAATGCAAATGTTAAATAACAAGTGTTTTGTTATCATCAAAATTAACGATCGTGGTGCCCTCGCACCAACAACAGCTAGTGGTCGGATAAGTGCCAGTTTATCATCATTCTTATGAACTAAAACAGATCTAGCTCTTAGGTTTCTAAGTCCGCAAACTAGCTTTTGGTTGCATTTAGGCGTAACCTAGGTTAGGCATGCATTGCATTCTTTTTGTATTTTTAACATCTTTACTTGATTGTTAAGGTTAAAGGGATGTTCAAACCCTTAAAACCCTTACACTCAAGAAGGAAGAAAGTGAAGAAGAAGTCCAAATCAACTGAACCCTAGCTAGATCCAGCTCATCTTAGCTGGATATCAGCTCACATTGGTTAGGTTTAGCTCCTTCCAACTTCATCCAGCTCATCTTAGCTGGATGGTAGCTCAGGGTAGCTTATCTTAGCTCAACCCACCTCAACTCAACTCAGATCTAGCTCAACTTAGTTGACTCTAGCTCATCCTAGCTCCAGTCAATTCACTACGAGCTCTAGCTAGCTCAGCTTAGTTGATGGGAGTTCATTTCGGCTCCAGCTCATTCCAAGTCCAGCTCTACCCAGCTCCATTTAGCTCACAGTAGCTAAACTGCTTCTGACTTAGCTACTACTTACCTACTTAGTAGCCAAGCTAGCTCGGAAGTTCTCATTAGAGGTAGTTCTAGCTCAACATAGCTTCAGCTAGGTTGAAACCAGCTCAACTTAGCTCAACTACTCAAGCTTAGCTACTAGCATAAGAACTAGCTAGCTAAGCTAAGTAGCTAAGCTACTCATGATGACCACCTCAGCAGATTCAGCTCCAGTGCAACTCCAGTTAGCTCTTCCTTAGCTCCTCTTCTCAAAACCCTAACACCTCCACTACTACTCTACTAGTTAAGCTAGCTTAGCTATCTTAGCTAAGCTCAAAACCAGATCCACGTCCATGGCCATCCACCATCCACCACAACTCTAACCTAAACCCTAACCTAACTCCACTCCAAAGTCAACCACATAAGTAATCTACCTACTCCACTCTTAGTTGGAGCCACCAACCCCCATGTCCTTTCACACCACCACCACCAAAATCCACCTAGTTTTCCCTCCAAAACCACCTAATAACTATCCTTTTGTTGGGGCCATAACTAACCTCCATCCTAGCCCTACATCTCACCACATGTGCCATCTCCACCCTCCATATATGGTGCCAACTACACCCCCTTCTAGAAGCCCTTTTGGTGCCAACACGAGAGGCACCAAAAGGGAGTAACCACCACTTAACTACCCCCTTGAGTTGGCACCAAAATAACCTAACCACACCCCTCCATTTTGGTGCCAACTCCACCTTATATCTCCACCAAACACATCACCCTACAACCATCATCTACCCCATCCTCACCCTTCAAAAGTGGCGCCAACCCTTAAACCCTAACCTCACCAAAAAATGGTGCCAACCCAACCATAACCACCACTCAACACACCCCTACATGTGGTGCCAACCTAATATAACCCTCCATCCATTAACCACCCTCCCAAGCCTTAATCCTAGCCATACAACACACCTAACCCATACTTAACCCTAGCCCCCACCTAGAGTTTCTACCAACCACCAACACCCCTCCATTTCAGCACCAATTCACCTCAACCCTAGGATCTTCTAATCACCCTCATAGGTCCATCTTAGCCCTCCATCCATTAACCACACCTACGCCCCTACCACTCCTATAAAAAGACCTAATCTACTGCCAAAAAGACCCATCCTTGGTTACATTTTTCCACCCATATTCCACGTATATCCAACGTCTAAGCAGAGGAGAGGAGGAAGAAGATCAAGGAGACACCCTGTCTCCTTGGTGGCTTCAACTTCTTCTTCTTCTTCCTTGTGTCACCACCAAACCAAGGAGGAAGGCTGGGCATGGAGGACATCCAGAGGAGGAGATACTATGGGTGGTCCATGCCCATTCAAGGAGGAGTTCTTGGAGTGGAAATATTCCACTATAGGAGGAGACAGGCACACCTATATAGGGCTTACCAGGAGGAGGACGAGAGCCAGGCACCAGAAGCAAGCTTCCTTCAACGGAGGGGCAACTTGAGTTTAAGCAGAAACTCTACAGCATCATCACCATCTTCTTCATAAGCCTTCTTTTACATTTTCTCTGTATTTTGCATAGCAGTTTAGTGTTGATTTTGGTTGGAGATTACAAGTTGAAATTCCTTTCACTTGTGAGTTTTCGAACCCCATTGTAAAACATTTCAAATTAAGTAGCATTCCTCTAGTATCTTTCTAAATAGCTTGTGTTGCTTTTTTGTTGTGCTTTGTTTTATCCATTATTCTGAGCATCACTTGTTTGGTGTGTGTTCAACAAAACAAGGCACCTGTTGCTTTGTTTTCTTGTAATTCAAATTCCCATCTCTCTTCATATTTGTTTTGCCCATATTCAGAAACCCTAAAAAATTACATATTTCAAAATCCAAAAAAAGGAATTTGATCTCCAAGATTCAAGTGAGAGATTTGGTTTAAAGCATTCCTACCTCTCTTGGGACAACCCGAATATTTTCCCAAGTACTCGAAGTTTATAAATTTAAAAGCGATCCAAATTGCAGGTTGCAACGACCTAATTTGTGAATTTTACAAATCACGCTGTTTAGCGATCATGGTCTTGACAGATGAAAGCTGTGGTGCTAGATACGCTATTGGGATGGGGCTACAGTTTGACGTTGAGTCTTCTTCCAAGTCTCAATGCAAAACCTTCACGCCATCACCATACAACTTGAGGCTTCGCCCTAATGGGAGGGTGGTTTTCTCTGAAGACAAGGTGGCAAAGCTTCTTTGCATTGAAAACGTAGGAGATGAACGTACGGATGCTCAATGAAGATCCTCACTTGGAATGTGCATGGGCTACACGATGGGCTTCGAAGGGCTTCCTTGGGAAGGTACCTCCATGATTGGGAGGTAGATTGTCCTTTACTTTAGGAAACGTACATTGATTCGGGGGCAACTCACTTGTGGAGGTCGTTGTGTCAGAATGGTTTTGCTAAGGTGGAGACGGTTCCTGCTAATGGCCATTCAGGTGGTTTTGGGTTCTCGTGGAAGTCCGGTATCATACAGTTCAAGGACATTCACAAGGGGGCTTTTGTTGCTACGATAAAGTTTTGCCGCGTGTGCAATGGGGTTAATCTGTGTATATTATCCATTTATGGGTTGTGTATAGCAGGTGACAGACCGACATTATGGGCTAAACTAGTAGAGGTGGTAAGTTTTGTAGATGATGACATGTGCCTACTTGGTGGAGACTTTAATGCAATCTCTTCTCTAGATGATAGACCAGATCGGATGGTGGATTCTTCCACCCTTGGCTTTTGGATGGTAGTGAATGACTACAATTGGTTGATTTACCAACCTTGGGGGCTGCATACACTTGGTGAAATGGCAGGGGTCAGATGTCTCGCTTAGATCGATTCTCCTGCAATTCGGTGTTGATTGAGTCTTTCCAATTATGTTCTATGGTTGCTATACAGAGGCCGTTTTCTGATCATACCCTGCTGTTATGTGATAGTGGTGATTCTGTGATAGAGAAGTCGTATTTCAAATTTCAGAAATCTTGGTTATAAGAACCCGGCTTCAAAGAGATGATTAAATCGTGGTAGAGGGAACAAGCACTCAGAAGTTAGCACCAAAATTAAAAAAGTTGAAGGATATGCTGATTGAGTACTAGAAGGTTATGAAGGTTTGCAGGGAACAAAGGAGAATGGAAGCGCTTGAGGGGATAAGTAGCATTGATGCCAAGGAAGAGGACGACCCCTTTTCTGAGGTGGAGACATGGCTACGTAAGGGATGGCAAGCTATTATTCAGAAGGAAGACTTGCTTTGAGAGATAGACTGGAGAGAATGGTTCAGACAGACGTGGCTGCAGGAGGGAGATTCAAACACAAAATTTTTCCATGCCTTTGCCAATGCTAGTGGTGGGGACCTTCCTCTATAGTTTTATTATTTCGTCGTAGTATAGTATAGAGAGGTGATTACCAGTTTAATACAATTTTCTACTCGAAAATAAAGAGTTCCCAAGGTCGAACTCAGGGAGCAAACTGTATTCTAGAGATACAAATTCTTATTACAAAAATAAAGAGAGAGAGAGAATTTGTTGGCTTTTCTTCTTTTCTCTTTGCTTCTCCTCTTCTTCCTTCTCAGATCTTCTACTCTCTTCCTTTGTTCTTCTTCTTTATCTGCAGTGGTGATGTTCTTCTTCTTCTTTCAGCTGTTTCTGCTCGTCTCTTCCTTTTTCTTCTGCAGAGCAGTCCTGTTCTTCTTCTACTTTCTTTCTTCTTTTCCTTTCTTCAGATCTTCTCGTGCTCTTCTTCTTCTTTCAGTTCTTCCCTTCGCCTCTCTGTGTTCTCCTCTACCTCGCCTTCCTTCTCCTTCTTTGCCTTCAGGACGTCGTCTAATTTTCCAATCAGACGACTTAAACCGCCGCTGCTACAGTGCTCCTCCTTCCTTCAGCTTTCGTCGTCCTTCTTCTCTTTCGTCTGTGCCTGCACACTTCAAAGCTCTCGTCAGCGGGAAAAAACCTATTCTACCCTTCCCCCCGCGTTTCTCTCTCACAGAAGTCGCTCTTAGGAAAGCTCTCCCAGAGCTGCCGGGTAGTCGGGTACGAGTTGCGCCTGGGTCCAGGCCCACCGGCGTGGGTGGTGGGCGAGGAGTACAGGTTAGTCTAAGTCGGGTCGGGCCAGGTCCGCGAGGCGTGGTCGCGGACGAGGCCGGGTCGAGCGAGTGAGTGAGAGGGACCTCACCCCGTGCTCAGGAGGCAACAAGCATAAGGCACTTTTTGCCTTTATGCGGGCGCGCTCCTCTGAAAGGTTACGAGGTGGGACTAAATGTCCCACCCCAATTTGGGTGCCTGCGCGGAGGAAGCAGTGGCAGTCGAGGCGAAGCGCGGCGGCTTCGCGCGAGAGCTTCGACTCGACTGCAGCCTGGTACTTCGCGAAGACGCCTCGCACTGTCTGGGAGCGTGACCTGGGCGTGGCGCACCTGGGGCAGCAGGTGAAGAAGCTGCTTCGCCTCAACAATGGCGGCGGCGAGCGCAGGTACCTGCCCATAGAGAAACGGCCTCTCGGCCCAAACAGAAACGCGGAGGACCTTCGCCGTGGCACGGCGAAGGTGGTCGGGGGGTGTGTAGGCGACGGGGCGGAGCCTAAGGGCTGCCCTAGGTCGGACTGTGGGTCGGGAGATGGGTTTGTTCGGTGGAGTTGCAGAGGGTGATTTGGGGGAAGTGGAAGGGCGGAGGTTGATCAGGGTGAGGAGGCGGAGGTTCTGCGGTGGTCGGCGAGCCATGTGGGTTGCTGGAGTGATGGGAGCGGGTCGCCGGAGCAGGGGCTGGAGGTGGAGAAGGTGAGGGCGATTGGTCGGATCGGGGTAACAGTAAAGATGTAAAATGAGGAAAAGGAAGAGGGGAGAAAGAGGAGGAGTTCTACCTACTTAGCAGGACGAGGAGGGGCCGGAGCGGGCGACAGTCGTATCGACTGTCGCCGGAGAAGAAGATGCCCGGGGGAAGGGGCGGCGACGAGCAGAGGGCCGGAGAGGCGCCAGCTGGGTGCGGCGTGGCGAGGGAAGAGCGAGGGAGAGCAACCCTGCAGCTGGTAGTGCGGCAGAGCGACGAGGAGGAAGAAGGGAGGCCGCCGGAGCTGGAGGGCTTCCTGTCGGAGTGGGAAGAGAGGAAGTGGGGGTCTTTCTCCGTCAGGACCGAGCTCCCTCGAACGGTGGAGCGACGAGGGGTACTTATAGGGTAGAATCAGAGAGGAGGGCGGAGGGAGATGACGTGTCTCCCTCGCCGGAGGACGTCGGAGATGGAGACCCATACCGTCCGTGCGTTCGCACGACCGGTATGGTGGGTTGCAGCGACCAGGGGTGTGTCCCTGCGACGGCTGACGACGCAGGGCACCCCCGGTTCACTTGCCAAACCCTCCCCCTTACCCTGCACGGTGCCATGCTCCACGCAAGGTCGCCGGAGCATGGTGCTGGTCAGGTTTTGGCAGGAGGGACCTGAATGCAAAGAACGGAGGAGAGTCAGGGGTAGAAATGTGAGGGTTCAAAAGTTGAGGGCCAAAAAGTAAATATATGAGGACCAAAGTGCAAAGTTGGTCAAGAAGGTTTCTTCTTAGGCTCAAGTTTTTATACATGACTAATTAGGACCTAAGGAATTTGATGGTGAATTTTATTTCTAGATTAAACCTTGTTTGACCGGTCAATTTACGCAAAAACCTGAATTAAGTTATTAATTGGGCATGGTTCTCAATGTAGGTCAAAATGGGTTCTGAAGGCCAAATTGAAGGTTCTAAACCCTAGAAATTATTTTTCTATGAATTTTAGAGGGTTTATTCTATTTTTACTTTGCCTCGAACCTCGTGAATTGAAGTGGGTTTGTTTTAAGGTTACAGATTATCATTTAGTTCCTTGGAATTGCTGTAGCCCCTGTCAGATCATCTCATCCCACTTTTATTCTTATTAGGTTGCTTTGACCTATGTTTGGACCCTGAATTACCCTGTATGCAGATTATACTGGTAAAATTGCATTTTTACCCCTTATGACTCGTTTTCTCCTTAAACTCAGAATTCTCTGAGTTAAGCCTTTCCTTGAGTTATGTAGGAGCTTTTATCCTTTGTATTAGGTCAAAATGAGCTAGTTATGGCTCATGATGAGGTTCTCATCATACCCCCATGCCTAGCTTTTGCTAGTCCCTTAGCAAAAACTTAAGGTTTCAACCCTTGTTCTAGACCATGAAGTTCTTAATAGCTTTAGATAAGTGCTTTTTCATTTGAGCTTAGATTAGGTTAGAATGCTGACCATAGGTCTAAAAGGTACTCTAGTACCAATCAAGATCCAAATCTGTCTAGCCTTAGCCTCAGTCCTTAGCAAAGGTTTTTAAGGCCCACAAGAACTAACCTAAGGTTTATTGGACTTTGTGGTTAAAGCACCCGTGCTTGAAATGATTTTAGCCCTGGCTCAGTTCACAATGCGTTTTGTAAGAGAGAGATAGAAAGTTATTCTGTTTGGAGAGTTTTCTCTCTCTTTTTCTTTTTAGTTCTAGCCTAGGATTAGCTTTTCAACACGATCTGTATCAGATTCCTTGCTCCCATCATCAATCCTCAAGGGTTCCTAGCAATCGATGCTTCGAGATAGCACCTCCCATGGCAACCCCCGGAACCCTGGCTATTGAGATTTCGAGATAATCCCATCCATGGTGTTCCGTGGCCGAATCTAGACCCTGGCAATTGACACTTCGAGATAATGCCATCCATGGAATCTGAATCAGCAGAGTGCTTACATGCCCCCAGTAGGATATGTAAATATCCTAAGAGACAAGCACCGAGGAGATGATATTTTGTTACGCATCTTCGAGGGGATTTCCCGCCTCTCTGCGCTGGGAACTCGTCCAAATCAACTTGTGTTGATCGGCCGCTCCTACTCTAGGTGTTATTTTCAGAATTTTGTGACGCTTCTGCGTGATTTTGATTTTTACGCTTACTGAACCAGGCTGTGTGTGAGGTTAGGGTGCTTAGGTTACTGAGTCCCGTAAACCAAAAATTAGTTAATGAGGCCAAATACTTCCTAAGCCTTAGACCTAATACTTCAGCTTTTCATTTTCCTCAACCTCTTGAGGAATTTCTAGATCTTAATGGGTACTAAGAGTCTATTCAAGAATGCCTAAGGTTTGCGTTCTTACTAATCTCATTATCCACTTTTCAGTTATTTTCTTGAATGAGGTCTAGAACTTAGGTTAATTCCTTAGTTCCTTACTAATGACTAACACCTTTTCTCATAATTTTGTGCTCCTTTTTCATTTTGTTTCTTTTCTCCTTCTCCTTCACAAAATTTCCTTCTCCTTTTTTCCTTTTATTTATTTTCGAAAAATTTTTAATTTTTATGGTGTTTTTAGCATATGTGAATTTTTTGTTTGAAACCTTTTCTTACAAGTTTTGCACTTTCATCCCCCCATGCCTAAGATTTGCAATGTCCTCATTGTAACCTAGGGGGTTTTTATTTAACTTAGTTCATTCCTTAAGACAGAAATTTGGATGAGTGAATGGGTCGGGTTGAATTTTTACGGACGATTTCTAATCCCAGATGCAAGCATCTGAGGTGGGGTCGGCTGTCTACAAGGGTGAACCTTATGTGCAAAAAGGTGTCAGAAAAAGTTTTGGATTTTTAGGAAAATGATGGGTTGCCTCCCGTTAAGCGCTGAGTTTTACGCCATCGGCTGGGTGCAATAAGCTCAAGGGGAATGGAGGATATAAGATGCTTCAGCCAAATCAGTAGAAGTTACATCAATGAATGGCTTGAGTCTCTGACCGTTCACGATGAAAGGTTCAGAATCGTGGCTGAGTGGACTGATTTCGATTGCTCCATTTCCAAAAACCTGTCGAACCAAATATGGTCCGACCCACTTGGATCTCAGTTTTCCTGGGAAGAGTTTTAGTCGGGCATCAAAGAGTAGGACCTTTTGACCAGGATGAAAGATCTTTCTCGAGATGTGTTTGTCGTGGAAGGCTTTAACCCGCTCCTTGTAGATATGCGAGTTCTCGTACGCGTCTAGGCGTAATTCATCGATCTCGCTGATTTGGAGTTTTCTGTGGGTCCTAGCCTTGGAAAGATCTAGATTACAGTTCCATACTGCCCAATAGGCTTTATGCTCCAGTTCTACGGGAAGGTGGCATGCCTTTCCGTACACCAGTCTAAAGGGAGACATGCCCAATTGGGTCTTGTGGGTGGTCCTATAGGCCCACAATGCTTCCGGAAGTCGGGACGACCAGTCCTTCCTGTCAGGTCGAACAGTGACTTGCAGGATTTTCTTGATTTCCCGATTAGACAGCTCAGCTAGACCATTAGTTTGGGGGTGGTAAGGAGTAGAGATTCGGTGAGACACCCCGTATTTGGTCATCAGTGACCTAAACTGAGCATTTGTGAAATGGGTCCCCCCATCAGAGATTATTGCACAAGGAATCCCGAACCTTGAGAAAATGTTTTGAAGAATGAATTTGAGAACGATTTTGTGATCACAGGTTCGGGTCGGTATGGCTTCGATCCATTTGGACACGTAGTCCATAGCCAACAGAATGTATTCGAAACCATCCGAAACAGGAAAGGGGCCCATAAAATCAATCCCCCAAACATCAAAGATTTCGCATACTAGAATCGGTTGCATAGGCATCATGTCGCGATGGCTCATGTTGCCCAAAGTCTGGCAACGACTGCATGCCTTGCAGTGACTGTACGCATCTTTGAACAGTGTGGGCCAGTAAAAGCCGCACTGGAGGACTTTTGATGCGGTTTTATGCCCGGGGAAATGGCCACCGCATGCCTGGTCATGACAGAAAGAGAGGATATTGTTGAATTCCTCTTCCGGGACACATCTCCGGATGATCTGATCGGCACCTATGCGGAAGAGGTACGGGTCTTCCCAAATGTAATACTTGGCATCGGAGCGTAATTTGTCCTTCTTGGCCTTCGGCCAATCGGACGGGACCTGATGAGATGCCAAGTAATTTACTACATTAGCAAACCATGGAAGGCTAGTACCAATAGTCAGCAGGTGCTCATCGGGAAAATGCTCAGTGATGGGTCCGGAAGGGTCAATTATTTCAGAAGGAAGACGGGACAAGTGATCAGCTACCACATTTTGCTTTCCCGCTTTGTCACGAATCTCAAGGTCAAATTCTTGCAACAGCAAGATCCATCGGATTAATCGAGGTTTCGCGTCCTTCTTTGCAAGGAGATGCCTCACAGCTGTGTGATCCGAGTATATGATGACACGGGAACCCAGAAGGTACGATCTGAATTTTTCTAGGGCAAATACTACAGCTAGTAGCTCTTTCTCAGTAACCGTATAGTTACGCTGAGCCTCATCGAGTGTTTTGCTGGCATAGTAAATGACCACAGGTTTCCCGTCAATTTTCTGCCCCAAAATCGCTCCTACAGCGAAGTCGGATGCATCGCACATGATCTCAAAGGGTTGAGACCAATCAGGGGACTGTAGGATCGGGGCTTGGGTGACTCGGTCACGCAGGATTTCAAATGCTTGAGTGCATTCCTTGGAAATTTCGAAAGGAACATCCTTGGAGAGAAGAGTGGTCAGGGGGCGCGCGATTTTTGAAAAATCAGGGATAAATCGTCGATAAAAATCGACATGCCCTAAAAAGGAATGGATGTCCCTGATCGAGCTAGGCATAGGAAGGTGAGAAATCAGATCAACCTTAGCTCGATCCAATTGGATACGTTTTTCCGAAATTGAGTGTCCCAAGACAATTCCCTCAGGCACCAAGAAATGGCTCTTTTCCCAGGAAAGAACCAAATTCACATCGATGCACCGCCGAGTATCTGGACCAAGTGTTGGAGGCAATCGTCGAATGATTCTCCGAAAACTGAAAAGTCATCCATGAAGACTTCCAGATAATCACCTACCATATCTGAGAATATGGCAAGCATGCATCGCTGAAAAGTAGCGGGTGCATTGCAAAGACCGAAAGGCATCCTTCGGAAAGCGTATGTTCCGAAGGGGCAGGTGAACGTGGTCTTTTCTTGGTCCTCAGGATGGATTGCCACCTGGTTATAACTGGAGTACCCGTCAAGAAAGCAGAAGAACCTATTTCCCGCAAGTTTTTCGAGAATTTGATCAATGAAGGGTAGTGGGAAATGATCCTTCTTCGTGGAGGAATTGAGTCGGCGGTAATCTATACAGACTCTCCACGAGTTGGCTAATCGGGTAGGAATGATTTCTCCGATCTCAGTCGTTATAGTGGTGAGTCCTGCCTTCTTGGGCACGACCTGAATTGGGCTCACCCAACGACTATCGGAGATCGGGTAGATGATTCCGGCATCTAACCACTTGATGATCTCCTTTTTCACGACCTCCTGCAGATTGGGGTTTAAGCGTCTCTGCATTTCACGAGAAGGTCGTGTGCCCTCTTCTGAATAGATATGATGAGTACAATAAGAGGGACTTATTCCAGTCAAATCATCGAGAGTCCACCCGATGGCTCTGCGATGTTGCTGGAGGACAACAATCAGACGGGATTCCTATTCAGGACTGAGGTTGGAATTGATAATCACAGGAAGGGTCTGATTAGAACCCAAAAAGATGTATTTCAAGTGAGCAGGAAGGGGTTTCAGTTCGAGGATGGGGTTATCAGCAGCAGCGGGTGGTTCAGTATAGATGTGAGGTTCAAGGGTGGGAGTTACTGGGTTGTTCATATCTGGATTCGACTCCTCTGTTTGCGGGTCAAGATCCTTCTGTGGTTGATGAGGCATAATCGAGTTATTCTGGAAGTGTGATTCATCAACCAAAGTCCTGATGTCACAAATTTGTTCGATGACACCGCAATTAATTCCTTGTTGGGCCTTAAATATATCAATTTTCAGTGTTTGATCTCCAAACTTAAGCTCTATTTGGCCCTCCTCACAGCTGATGTTGGCTCTCGCAGTAGCCAAGAAAGGTGTCCCTAGAATGATTAGTGTATCTCTAGGGTTCTCAGGTGCGTCCATATCTAAGACTATAAAGTCCACTGGGAAATAGAAATCCCGCACTCTTACGATAACATCCTCGAGAATCCCTTTTGGTGACTTTATAGATCGATCTGCTAATTGTAATGTCACCTCGGTTGGTTTTAGCTCAGATTCTTCTAGATGGTCAAGTAAGGATGTGGGTATCAGGTTTATGGATGCACCCAAGTCTAACAATGCTCTATCAAATTGGGTACCACCTATCTTGCGGGAAATCAGGGGAGTACCAGGATCTTTTGCCTTGGGTGGGAGTCTACTGAGGATTACAGAGCTGGCTTGCTCTGACAGAACAATTGGGCTCCCTCCCTTGGTTCGCGGCTTACGCTGGGGTGTACATATATTCTTTAGAAATCGTGCGTAAGCTGGTACGTGGCGGATTGCATCCATCAAGGTGATGTTTATGTGGACCTGCTCGAAGAGCTTGACCAGGTCCTCCTCAGGGGCCACGGGTTTGGTGGTCTTCTTTCCCTTGGTCAAGGCCTCGGGAAACGGGATCTTGGTTGGTTCTTCTAGGATAGGTCCAGGTTGTGGATCCGGGACAGTGGTATCTTGGATAACTATCCTAGGGTCATGGTTATCAGGCTTGGAGTGGTTTGGATAATGCGGGCCTTGAGTTGTTTTACCACTACGTGTTGTTACATAATTTAATCCGGCCTGATTTTGGTTTGGGTTTGGTAAGAGGGGTGGCTGCTGCTGAAATCCCGCTTAAGAAGTTGAAGCTTCCATCTCGTCTGGAGATGGAGCAGTGGGGGCCTGATAAATCCATTGTGCGTGGCCTAAATTTGGATTCATAACGTGCTTCTGGGTTGGCACGTTATTCGGGTTAGGAAGAGGTTGGGAAGGGAGTGTGCCTGGCTGGCGAGAATTTGCCAACTGGGCCAGTTGAGTTTTAACCTCTATAAGTTCGTCCTTGTGCTATTTTTGAATAGCCGCATTCGTTCTTTGAATGTCAGCTAGAGTCTGAAGGATTAGGGACATTTGATCCTGATTTGGCCCTGATGGATAAGTAGGGTTGGGCCGAGGCTGAGGCGGCTGGTAATGACGAGAGGGCTGTGGGCGGGACTGAAAAGGTGGTCTTTGGGTTTGGGAATTTCCCGTCCACTGAAAATTGGGATGGTTTTGCCATCCAGGGTTGTAAGTGTTGGAGAATGGGTCGTTCTAGATGGCGTTGAGGTCCTCGCAGGTCTGAGGAACCTCTTGAGAATCAGGGAAAGGGGGAATGGAGTTCCCCGAGCTGGTGTAGAAAGGATCGGATGATCCTCCGATCCGAGAATCAGATGGGGATGGATATGGATCCATCCTAGGGGAAGATCGGTGGAGGATGTTTTGCACAGTCTCCTGTGTGGAAGGAGGTTGTGCAAAGGAGTTACGCGAGGAGGTGGCTCGCTGCAAGTGCTGAGTCAGCTCATCCACCTTCTTCTCAATGATTGAGACCTTGTCCAATCGACTGGCCAATAATTCCAGGTCGACTGATGCGGACAGGCCCTGCGTCTCATGTGCTCCCTTAAGATTCGTCGCTGCGCGGGTATTCGTCCTGTCGAATAATCCCATGGAGTCATTGTTGATGGAGTTCTCGCACATGTTTTCGAGAATCTCCCATACGGTGTCTTCATGTTGACCCATGATGTTTCCTCCACAAGTTGCATTGACGAAAAGGCGGATGTCCTCACGGAGTCCCTGGTAAAAAGATTGGACTTGTTCCCATTTAGGAACTCCGTGATGGGGGCACTTTCTCATGAGATCCTGAAAATGATCCCATGCCTCATGGAGAGGTTCTCCTGATTGTTGAGTGAACTGTGTAATCTGATGGCGCAAGGCGTTGGTCCGACCAACGGGAAAAAACTTTTTCAAAAACTCGGATTGAAGTTCTTCCCAAGTGTTGATCGGCCAGGTCTGAGTTTGATACCAATGGGCGGCCTTGTCTATAAGAGAAAAGGAGAACATCTTCATGAGAAGAATATCCCGATTTTGCGCATCTGACCCAAAAGTGTGGCCAGATGCTTTAGCGGTTTGATGTGCTGGAAGGGATCTTCAGAATTAAGCCCATGGAATTTAGGTATAGCATGAATCATGTTGGGCTTTAATTCGGAATCAGGTCCTCCAGTCGGGATTCTGACTCGAGGCTCAATGGCCACCGCAGCAGGATTGTAGTGGTCCCGCATCATAGGACGCTGTGGTGGGTGCACGAAGTTCTGGAAGAGGTCATTGAGTCGCTGGAGCTGGTGCTCCAGATTATTTTCTTCCTCAACTGGCTGAGCCATGATGGGGGAAGAAGAAGAACTTGGTTCTGAATCAGAAGAGAGAATAATGTGAGGGTGTTGCTGCACAAACATGGGCGTCGAGGCTTGGCCTTGATGAGAGCGAATTTCTAAAGGAGGTCTTAAGGGTGGTCTTAAGGACCTCCTTCCGTACATGAACTGTTGGAAGAGATGAGTTTAGAAGGTGCTGGACCCAATCAAGACACCCAAAAATTTGTTGGGTGACTATAGAGGTGCGGGGCAGATGGACCCCTTGATCAGAAAGATCGTCCACCTGAGAATTACCTGGGCAGCTAGAGAGGGAGAGTCCCACAAAGACCCCTACACGGTAGAGCGTCCCCACGGGTTACAGGGTTTCCCCCACCCGACCTCTCTTGTCACTGCGGTTCCAGGTAGACCAGAATGGGGATCTTGACCTCTTAAGTCTACCAATTTTTATTTTAAGGTCAGGGTGCTTAAGGTTTCACTTGAACTTTAGTCTTTTAAGTGCAAAGAGTGACCTAATTTAAGGTTGGTTGACCCAAGGGGTCAACTTTACCTCTTGTTTCCTTTGAGAGCTTTTAGGTCTTGTCTTTTAGGGTTCAAGTGTTTAGAGAGCCAATTGTTTTAGGTTTTCTTTGAATAGGTATTTTCAGACAAGGGCTTGGGCACACTTCATTTGGTTTTCTCAATTCTTGCTTAAGGAGTGTGTCTCTAAATCCCTAGTGTTGGATCCTAGATTGGCTCTACTTAGTCCAGTTAACTCTTTGTTGGGTAATTAGGGCTCAAGCAAGAATGTGTTAGCCCTTAAATACCCTTAATAGTGTGCAGGAGTAATGGGTTGAAAACATGCAACTTTTTATGGTTACTAAGTATGGAAGACAGGTTAGCCCTATATTGCTTGTTCTTTTCTTTTCTTCCTCTTTAGAGTTTAGGGGTTAATAGCGAGAGGGAAAAAAAATTTTACCTGTCCTCGGAGTGGTTGTCGTGCGGTTGCTTGTCTTCTTGATTTCCTGTAGCTGCACAAAAGAGAGGAGATTATCAGAAACTAAAAAGAAACAGGAATGTTTACCTCTAGAATAGCCGTTGCTCCCCGGCAACGGCACCAAAAACTGGTGGGGACCTTCCTCTATAGTTTTATTATTTCATCGTAGTATAGTATAGAGAGGTAATTACCAGTTTAATACAATTTGTTACTCGGAAATAAAGAGTTCCCGAGGTCGAACTCAGGGAGCAAACTGTATTCTAGAGATACAAATTCTTATTACAAAAATAAAGAGAGAGAGAGAGAATTTGTTGGCTTTTCTTCTTTTCTCTTTGCTTCTCCTCTTCTTCCTTCTCAGATCTTCTGCTCTCTTCCTTTGTTCTTCTTCTTTATCTGCAGTGGTGATGTTCTTCTTCTTCTTTCAGCTATTTCTGCTCGTCTCTTCCTTTTTCTTCTGGAGAGCAGTCCTGTTCTTCTTCTACTTTCTTTCTTCTTTTCCTTTCTTCAGATCTTCTCGTGCTCTTCTTCTTCTTTCAGTACTTCCCTTCGCCTCTCTGTGTTCTCCTCTGCCTCGCCTTCCTTCTCCTTCTTTGCCTTCAGGACGTCGTCTGATTTTCCAATCAGACGACTTAAACCGCCGCTGCTACAGTGCTCCTCCTTCCTTCAGCTTTCGTCGTCCTTCTTCTCTTTCGTCTGTGCCTGCACACTTCAAAGCTCTCGTCAGCGGGAAAAAACCTATTCTACCCTTCCCCCCGCATTTCTCTCTCACAGAAGTTGCTCTTAGGAAAGCTCTCCCAGAGTTGCCGGGTAGTCGGGTACGAGTTGCGCCTGGGTCCAGGCCCACCGGCGTGGGTGGTGGGCGAGGAGTACAGGTTAGTCTAAGTCGGGTCGGGCCAGGTACGCGGGGCATGGTCGCGGACGAGGCCGGGTCGAGAGAGTGAGTGAGAGGGACCTCACCCCTGCTCAGGAGGCAACAAGCATAAGGCACTTTTTTGCCTTTATGCGGGCGCGCTCCTCTGAAAGGTTACGAGGTGGGACTAAATGTCCCACCCCAATTTGGGTGCCTGCGCGGAGGAAGCAGCGGCAGTCGAGGCGAAGCACGGCGGCTTCGCGCGAGAGCTTCGACTCGACTGCAGCCTGGTACTTCGCGAAGACGCCTCGCACTGTCTGGGAGCGTGACCTGGGCGTGGCGCACCTGGGGCAGCAGGTGAAGAAGCTGCTTCGCCTCAACAATGGCGGCGGCGAGCGCAGGTACCTGCCCGTAGAGAAACGGCCTCTCGGCCCAAACAGAAACGTGGAGGACCTTCGCCGTGGCACGGCGAAGGTGGTCGGGGGGTGTGTAGGCGGCGGGGCGGAGCCTAAGGGCTGCCCTAGGTCGGACTGTGGGTCGGGAGATGGGTTTGTTCGGTGGAGTTGCAGAGGGTGATTTGGGGGAAGTGGAAGGGCGGAGGTTGATCAGGGTGAGGAGGCGGAGGTTCTGCGGTGGTCGGCGAGCCATGTGGGTTGCTGGAGTGATGGGAGCGGGTCGCCGGAGCAGGGGCTGGAGGTGGAGAAGGTGAGGGCGATTGGTCGGATCGGGGTAACAGTAAAGATGTAAAATGAGGAAAAGGAAGAGGGGAGAAAGAGGAGGAGTTCTACCTACTTAGCAGGACGAGGAGGGGCTGGAGCGGGCGACAGTCGTATCGACTGTCGCCGGAGAAGAAGATGCCCGGGGGAAGGGGCGGCGGCGAGTAGAGGGTCGGAGAGGCGCCAGCTGGGTGCGGCGTGGCGAGGGAAGAGCGAGGGAGAGCAACCCTGCAGCTGGTAGTGCGGCAGAGCGACGAGGAGGAAGAAGGGACGCCGCCGGAGCTGGAGGGCTTCCTGTCGGAGTGGGAAGAGAGGAAGTGGGGGTCTTTCTCCGTCAGGACCGAGCTCCCTCGAACGGTGGAGCGATGGGGGGTACTTATAGGGTAGAATCAGAGAGGAGGGCGGAGGGAGATGACGTGTCTCCCTCGTCGGAGGACGCCGGAGATGGAGACCCATACCGTTCGTGCGTTCGCACGGCCGGTATGGTGGGTTGCAGCGACCAGGGGTGTGTCCCTGCGACGGCTGACGACGCAGGGCACCCCCGGTTCACTTGCCAGACCCTCCCCCTTACCTAGCACGGCGCCATGCTCCGCGCAAGGTCGCCGGAGCATGGTGCTGGTCAGGTTTTGGCAGGAGGGACCTGAATGCAAAGAACGAAGGAGAGTTAGGGGCAGAAATGTGAGGGTTCAAAAGTTGAGGTGCCAAAAAGTAAATATATGAGGACCAAAGTGCAAAGTTGGTCAAGAAGGTTTCTTCTTAGGCTCAAGTTTTTATACATGACTAATTAGGACCTAAGGAATTTGATGGTGAATTTTATTTCTAGATTAAACCTTGTTTGACCGGTCAATTTACGCAAAAACCTGAATTAAGTTATTAATTGGGCATGGTTCTCAATGTAGGTCAAAATGGGTTCTGAAGGCCAAATTGAAGGTTCTAAACCCTAGAGATTATTTTTCTATGAATTTTAGAGGGTTTATTCTATTTTTACTTTGCCTCGAACCTCGTGAATTGAAGTGGGTTTGTTTTAAGGTTACAGATTATCATTTAGTTCCTTGGAATTGCTGTAGCCCCTGTCAGATCATCTCATCCCACTTTTATTCTTGTTAGGTTGCTTTGACCTATGTTTGGACCCTGAATTACCCTGTATGCAGATTATACTAGTAAAATTGCATTTTTACCCCTTATGACTCGTTTTCTCCTTAAACTCAGAATTCTCTGAGTTAAGCCTTTCCTTGAGTTATGTAGGAGCTTTTATCCTTTGTATTAGGTCAAAATGAGCTAGTTATGGCTCATGATGAGGTTCTCATCAGCTAGGAGGCGTGGAAACCTGATCTCATCCTTGCGTGTGGGGAGGATACCTTAACGTCCTCCTCAGATATTAGAGTGACAGCAAATTGCTATTTTCAAAAGGCTAATTATGTCTAATTGATGGGTACGCCATCGTGAACCATAAACTAGCTCAACTTGATCTAATTAAGTCTCTAAATGCTCCTACATAACCATCAGAAGGTCATAATTCATTGCTTAATCATTCCGAGAGAGTCAAGAAACTAGGGTTGAAACTATAATTTTACCATCATATCATAAATATAGTAAAACCATGGGTTTTCCCAAGGGTAATTAAGGGTCAAATGGTCCTAAAAGGCTAATAAGTGGGTTAGAACAGACAGAAAAGGGTTTGCACGCTTTTTGAGAATTAAATGACTTTTGAAACCCTAAAGATAGAACTGCTTAATTAATTGATGTTCTGGTTAGGATAAATTTCACCTAAACCCTCTAAAATTCATATGAAAATATTCTCTAGGGTTTTGAATCGTTAATTTGACCATTAGAACCCGTCTCAACCCAAAACAAAGTCTCAGATAGATATTTGCCCTAATTTGGGTTTTTACATAAATTACCCAGTCAAACTAAGTCAAAACCTAAATCTAAGTTACCATTATATTCCTTGGGTCCAAATTAGGTTTGTACCAAAATTTGTCCCCAATCTGAGACCATCTTCACCAAGTTTGCAATTTGGTCCAGTCAGACTATTCTATCTCATTCAAACCCTTAACTTTTGAATTCTCTTACAAATAGCCCTCCAACTTCTTTGTCTTCATCAGAAGCAGGTCCCTATGCCATTTTTGGAAGGTTAAACCTTCACCGTCAAGTTTCGAGCGAGTATTTCTCACTCAATTCTCAATCAATCTCTCCCAAAATTGATACAGGGATTCCTTGGGAAGTTACCTTCCATTTGAGCCATTCCTTGGGCTCTAAGTCTTTCCAAAAAGGCCATTCGAACCTTTCAAAGGTTTGAGTATCCTATTTTTCAAATACCTTCAAAGCTTGAAAGCTTCTTTCCAAGCTTGGAAGGGCTTCCTATGGCCTATAAAAGAAACACCATCACTCGACTGTGCTTTTCAGCAAGTTTTTGGAGCCAGATAACCTGAATTATGTTCCTCTAGCCACCACAAAACCCTACTCCGATGACCTCCCTGGATCTCCCTCCTCTGGCCATCCAACCATCAAATTGGATGGCCCAAACTCCTCATCTCTTTGTAGCAACCCTCCCTAGCCAAAGTGAGGGCGTTCCTCCGTTTGCATCGCCTTCGCCACTACTTCGCATCTCCCTCCTTCTCCAACTTCGATCGAACAACACCGGAGCCCTCCGCCTCTCAACAACCTCGATAAGTCCCTCTCTTCCTCTCTCTCTCTTTTTATTTCATTTTTCCACCCACGCAAACACACACAACTACCAACTGCCGCCTCCAGCACTTCATCTTCTCTGCCTCTGAGGAAGCTCCGGCGACACCTACACACCGCCACATTACTCGAAACTTGCCGTTGTCACCTCCATCAGCTCCGTCGTGCACCATAGTCCAAAACCTCTCAAAAAATTGAGGGATTTGGTCCCTCAATCGTGCCACTGAAAAATCCCATCACTGTCTTCTATCTTCATCACCATCCGGCCACCACACACGACTATCCACACCACAACCATAGCCAATGCACTCCACACCCCACAGCGAAGCTCCTAAACCTATTTAACAGGGTCCAATGTCGTATTTTGGATTTTGGGTGTTTGCCCTTCAGTCGTCGTGGATGTAGCTTCGAGCGAAGCTTGAAGCCTTCTCCAGCTATTGCAAGTCCTAGGTGCATCCTCCAGGCAATGCGGAACCTCTCCAAAGTGGTCTCCAGGTCCTCAATTGAGGATCTCTACACCTGTAGCTCCCTCAATTAGACGCATCATCCACTGCTAGCTATGCGAAGACAAGGGTGGGATTTAGTCCCACCTCAAAAATTTGTGATGGTGCGACGCAGCATAAATTGATTTTGTGTGGTACGCATATCACCTCAACACATGGGGGTGAGGTCCTTACTTACCCTTCACTTGTGCCTCACCTGTGACCTGTCACCCACGGGCTTGGCGTTGACCCAACTCGCCTAACCTGACTTCATTCCTTGGCTGTGATATCATGCCAGCAGCCCTGGACCAGGGTGCGCTCTAGGTCTGAAACCCGATAACCTGGTACTGTTGGAGGCTCTGGGAGAGCGTGACCCAAGGAGAGAAAGAGAGGATCGTTGATAAATGCCAGTTTATCATCATTCTTATGCACTAAAACAAACCTAGCTCTTAGGATTTTACTCTGCAAACGGGTTTTTGGGCTGCATTTAGGCATTAACTAAGTTAGGCATACATTGCATTTTCTTTTGTTGTTTTAATGTGTTTTTGTGAGTGTTAGGGATGAACAGATTTACAGATCCCTAAAACCCTAGCACTCAAAAAGGTAATTGGTGAAGAAGGAGCTCAGACTAGCTGGAACTCAGCTTGATCTAGCTCACCACGGTTGGAACCTAGCTCACTTGGACTAGGGTTAGCTCATCCCAGCACCATTTAGCTAATCTCAGCTGAATGGCAGTTCAAGAGAGCTCATCTTAGCTCACCTAGCTCAGGTCAGCTCAGATCCAGCTCAACTTAGTTGAGTCTAGCTCATCTCAGCTCCCACTAGTCCACAGGGAGCTCTGGCTAGCTCAGCTGAGTTGATTGGAGTTCACCCCAACTCAGATTCAACTACATCCATCTCCACTCAACTCCAGCCAGCTGAAGAAGAACTCATCCCAGCTCAGGAAGCTCTAGTCTAGCTCCCGGGGACCCAGCTTAGCTTAAGCTAATTGAGCTAAGCTACCTTAGCTGTCTCAACCAGCTCAATCCTCCCCAGGAGCACCAGACCCAGCTCACCTCAGCTCCATTCAATAGAAGCCAGCTCAGTTTAGCTTGGCTTCATAGCTAGCAAAGAACTAGCAAACTAAGCCAGCTAGAGTAGCCCCATGTTGACCTCTTCAGCAGCTGCCTGCTCCACTTCAGCACCAGATTCTTCAGAACCAGCTCGTCCCTCAAAACCCTAGCTCCAACACCTCCTCCTCTACTCCACCATTAGCTAAGCTAGCTTAGCTTAGCTTAGCTATGCTTCAGCTTCCTTTGCTTGTACGACCCAAAAACCAACCTAACAACTCCACCCAACTAGCTCCACCTAAGCTCCACATAAGCTAACCCTACTTGGTGCCAACCTAGCCTACCCACCAACTCGAAAAGACACCAAAAAAGTGGTGCCAAAATCACCCTAACAACCCCTTGTTGACGCCACATTTCCCTCCAAAAATCCCCTTCATCTCCACCACACATCTCCTCTTAAACCCATCTCCACCCTCCACATAACCCCACCTTCTAGAAGACTCAAAGTTTGCACCAACTCATGGCACCTCTCCATGGTTGCCGGCACTTTCAGGTGCCTCTTGACCAACCCTAACTACCACCCTAGCACCCCTTAGGTGGCGCCAATCATCCTTAAACCTTGGATCATCTAACCACCTCCATCCAACCATCTTAGCCCTCCATTTCAAGAGGTACCTTAACCCCTCACCCTACCCTATAAAAAGACCACTACCCACCACCATTCAAATCATCCTTGGCTAGCAAATTCACTCTCATATTTTACCTAGAGCCCACGCCCAAGAGAGAAGAAGAAGAAGAAGAAGATTAAGGGGATATTTTGTCCCTTTGGTGCCTTCCCCTCTTCCCTTCTCTCTTGAGCCACGCCAGCCAAAGGAGAAGCCAGGCAAGGAAGATCTTTGGAGGAGATCTTGAAGTTGGTCCATGCCACCTTGGAGGAGCTTTTGTGGGTGGTGCACGCCCACCCCTTGGAGGAGAGCATTGAACGTGGTAGCATCCACCTTGGAGGAGCTCTCAAGGAAGGAGAAGGAGGCTCTCTTTTCAAGCCAAGGAGCAGCTAGGCTTGGAGCAAGAAGACTACCTTCTTCACCAAATTTTGCAAGAGGATTTGTGTTTCTTTTATTGCTTTTATATTTTTTTCATTTCTAGAAGAGGCATTCCTCTACTTATCTTGGAATGAACACAAATTCTAGTTAATTAAATTACCTTCCTTTTACTTTCTATTGCAATTGTTGTTTTGGTTCTAGTACTTGTTTCACCTATTCTTCCTAATTACTCTAGGCCTCCACTTTCCTAGAGTGAGCTTAGGAAGAGGATATATCTATCTCTTAAGTTTTAGTTAAGTAATTATAGGTGTTAGTACTTTCCGCTACAATTCGCATTTTGCCCTCATCTTTTCAAAACAAAAAAAAAAATTACATATTTAAAATACCAAAAAGAAAGTTGAGATCTATTTTGTAAGCAAGAGAATTAATTTTGCAACATTTGGCCTCCTTGGATGACCCTAGATACTCCCACTATCTAGGTTTATAAATTTAAGAGTTGATCGGCTTTGCGCATTACAACGACGTATTTTACAAATCTCGTAAAATGTGTATCACTTTTTGGCACCGTTGCCGGGGAGGCACAGCTTTGCATTTGTCAATTTTCTCTTTCTTGAAGTGGATCTCATCCCCTTCTCTTTCTTTTCTTTTATGTGTACAGGAACTATTGCAGGAAGAAAGTGGGAATCTAGAAGCGAGAGCTGAAAGATCCTTTTCTTCCCGTGAAATTCTGGTTGGTTCCCCTTACTTGTCACATTTAAGCTAAAAGACTACCAAAAAAATATTAAACTTGTCTTTCATGACCCTAAACACATTAATTAAGTGGAGTGGTGCCCAAAGAAATTCATTGTTTGCTTGAATGTTTCATTAACACCACTCCATTACAAGTATTGGTATTTTATTTTTCGGGTCTAGATTTCTATCTGGAATTGAAAATTCAATTTCTAACACCACAGGCCTCCTAAAATCATAAAATTTCATAAAGTGATTTCAAATTGAGTTAGGAACATCTTTTCTAAATTTCAGTTCAATTGTCTTTGTATTTAATTTTTAAAAATTCGTGGACTACAGAGGGGTCACACCCTCTAATCTACCTATTTTGCTACAGTCCATGAATTTTTAGAATTTTTGTAATTTTCCAATTTTTGTGAAATTTATCTTTATAAAATCCTTGTGAAATTTTACACATCATATAAAATAACCAAAATTTTATGAGGTCAGTGGTAATACTGAAAAATCCAAAATACCCACAGGTCTCATTTCTAGACTTTGACACCAGTACAAGTAAAAATTCAAGAAAATTACCAAACAAATTTCTAAAATCTTACAAAAATCTTTTCTGGAATCCTTGTTTGATTCTTTTCAAAGTAATGGTGTTGTTTGAATTGTTTGGACCACTTCTTAATATAGAAAGCCTAAAAATAACTCATTGGTAGTTAAATTTCTATCTTAGGTCCAATTGGATTAGGGTTTCTTTTTCATTTTTTAGAAACAAACAAAAAAAGGAAACATATCTTCACCCATACAACTTGATTTCCTCTTATTTGTGGAATCTCAAACTTATTTGAAAACTTAAAAAGAAAACCCTAAAAATACATTAAGTTAAATCCAATCCTAAAAGACAGAAATATAATAATTGTGTGACAACTTGCTTTTCATTGGAACATCTTTCAAATTCTTGCACACACAAAAAAGAAAATTTTGAAATAGCAAGGCAACAACCCAATTAACGCCCTCCACATTCCGTGTGCACTGTAGTATCCTAGACCTAACTAAAATTTGTAGCAACTTGACCCCTAAGGCTTCATCATCTTAGGCTTGCTATCTAGGTCTTAAGTTTTCTTTAGTTAATACCAATTCTGTCACCTATATTTGGTGTTCAGGCTGAGAGGCCGTGTCAAACGACCAGGCGCGGGTTTGTACAAGCACCTGGGGTTTTCCCTGAGAAACGTTTGGGCCCAAACCTCCCCTTAAGCAACTTGGCTAGATTTGTTGACAGAATGGGTATTGACTATTGACTACTTATTTCCTACATAGACCAATTCTTAGGTCTCTTATTAGGGAGTCGCACTTAAGTTAGGTCTAGCTTTGTTTGATTGAATTGTACACTTTCTCTCATCTCTTTCTTTTCTCCTCCCCTCCAATTCTTCCCAAACAGTGCATGCACGGGCGATGGTCCCAAAAACCACACCTTGAGGGACCATCTGATTTTGCCCCCCACAGCAAAAAGTCATTGTTTTCTTCCCCCTCCTCTTCAAAAAAAATGGAAAACCCAGGAAGCCGACAAAAAAATTCGGCTTCCACTTCTAACCCGTCAGCCGACCCACAAGCTGACTTTACCCTCTTTCACCTCCCTAACTTGGAGCAACCAGAAATACCAGCAGGGCTAGGTGGCCCTGCAATTATAACTCAAAATCCAAATCTCTTTACATTAATGGTTGACCATTTGGTTTGACTACAACAAAATCAAGAAGATTTAGCTAGGACTGTCACGAACCTAGCTAACCAAGGACAAAATCCACCACCCTACCAATAGCCTGTCGTTCCTCTTAAGGATTTCTATGATCCTTCCAATTATGAGGAAAGACCAGGGATGGTCATACCACAAGGGGATTTTGAGATCAAATCAACCATTCTAAACCTTATTAAACATTTCCATGGTCTTCCAAGAGAGGACCCTTTTTTTCATCTCGAGGAATTAACTGTCCTCGCTCAAACCACTCGTTCCTGCAATGTGTAGGAAGACATGTGGTTAATGAGACTTTTTCCTCTCTCTCTCAAAGACAAAGCATCTCATTAGTTTAGAAAGGTTGGGTGCCCTATTACCACCTGGCCCCAATTAAAAAACACTTTTCTTAAAAAAATTTTCCCGATCGGTCGAACGAATGCATTAAGAGGATCCATAACAACCTTTCAACAGAAAATTGGTGAACCCCTCCATGAAGCCTGTGAAAGATTTTAGGAACTTCTGAGAAGTTGTCCCCACCATGAAATTCCACAATGGCAGCTAGTGCAGATCTTCTATCATGGATTAGAAGATCAATTGAAACGATTTGTGGATGCCTCATGTGGGGGCAATTTTCTTAACAAAGACGCCGAAAGTGACTATCTCCTCTTTGAAGAAATGAGTGAAAACTCATTTAACATGACTTCAATGGACACTTTTGGCATATCACAAAACCCCAAACACGGAGTCCATGAAATTGAATACAAATCCACCTCTGTACCAATCACGCAAGATGATCTATATATGTTAGCTCAACGACTGGACCAGATGCAAATTCACCAAAAGAAAATGGAAGAAAAGCTCATAAATAAGCAAGCTCCACATGCTTACTCTCCACACACTAACCCCCCACACATTCTCCGAAGAGAAAATCTATGCAACATTGATGCCACATCTACTGGCCAACAATTTCCAGCTGATTTCCCGTAAGATTTGACTTGGAATTTTGATCAAAATATTTTTAATCCAACCTCGAAAAATATTTATGCTCTCCAGGAGCAATTTAGAAACCCCTCCAACACTTCCAATCAAAACTGGAGGACTAACCTGAATCACTCCTGGAAAAACCCGAACCTGATTCCTTTTCCCAAACAAAACTATTTTGGAAATTATGGGCAACCTATGTATCAACCTAGACCATCCCAGGATGACATTAATAATCAAGTCATGAAAACTCTGCAAGGTTTGTAGACTCAAATGACAGAAGTAACCTGCATGATTAGCAACTTGCAACACCAAGTTAAGGTTACTCCTGATCATCGACCTATTGGGAATTTACCTTCCCAACCCATGCCCAACCCAAATAATCAAAGGAATCAGTTCCAAGTTCGATATCCCAGTCAACCCATTCAACTAGCACCTCAGCATCCACCGAGTTTCAATAACAGTTAGGCTTCCCATCCTCATCCTAGAAACAACCAGACTACAAATGTAGTTACTTTAAGGAATGGGAAAACCACTCACAATCCCCTACTTGGTAAAGAAACCTACTTTAATGAAACTTAGATTAACTCTTCCCCATCTCCCCCTCCTATTTTTCAGAAACTAATTAATGCAAAACAGGGAAACCCTGCTCCATTTCCACAAGCCCTCCACTCTTCAAATAAGAAAAAGAAGAAATCTGAGCCCACTGAGAAGGAATTAATGGATTTATTTGGGCAAGTAGAAATTAATATCCCTCTCCTAGATGCAATTAAATACATCCCTACCTATGCAAAATTCCTAAAAGATTTATGTACTCCGAAAAGGCAGCATAGAAATTTAGAAAAGGTGATCCTTCCAGAGACAGTCAACTCAGTTGTGCAAAGCCGACTGCCTCTTAAGAGAAAAGATCCTGGTGCCCCCCTAATTCAAGTTATCATTAATGAAACCTTATTTGATCATGCTTTGTTGGATCTTGGTGCCTCAATTGTTTTTGAGGAATTTAAGATCGGTGAATTAAAGCCTGTTGAGGTTACTCTCCAATTAGCCGACCTATCTACAATTAAACCAAGGGGAATTGTTGAGGATGTTCTTGTTCGGGTCAAAAATTGTCTATTCTTAGTAGACTTTTTAGTCCTGGACATAGAGGTACCAGAAGCACTACAGTTTGCCCCCATTATTCTTGGAAGACCATTCTTAGCCACCGCCCGTGCAAATATTGATTGTGATTATGGAAAGATGAAGATCATGTGTGGCGGTGAATTTGTAACCCTAGACATTTTTCAAGCTTCTAAGTGGTTCAAAAAACCAGATTTCTTTGATGATTTGGATTCAGAAATAGAAAACATGGTGGAGGAAACTTTGCAAATTTTCCATTTAGGTTCCTGTTTTGCCATCAATACGGTTCCTGAACAATCCACTTCTTCTCACCCTTCCACCCTAACCACACATCCAGCTAACCTTCCAGCTGACCCTTTCACCCTTACCTAACCACTAACCCATAAAGCAGAAACTCTTTCGGAGTCAGGCCCACAATTGGAATTAAAACCTCTGCCCGACTTCCTTAAAATATGTCTTCCTAGGTCCTAATTAGACCATGCCCCTGATTATAAATTTTGGACTTACCGGGGCACAAGAGCACGACCTCCTCCAGGTTTTGAGTAAATATCAAAAAGCTATTGGCTGGACCTTTCTGATCTTAAGGGTATTCATCCATCCTATTGTATGCATCGTATATATTTAGACGACAATTCTTGCCCCTCCCACCAACCATAAAGGCACTTGAACCCTATTATGCAGGAGGTGGTAAAAAAGGAGATTATTAAGTGGCTGGATGCTAATACCATCTACCCCATTTCTGACAACTCCTGGGTTAGTCCAACACAAGTTGTGCCCAAAAAGGCTGGACTAACAGTTGTCACTAATGATAATGGGGAGAATGTAGCCACTCGAATCGCTTCTTCTTGGCACGTGTGTATTGATTACCGAAAATTAAACACCGCCACCAAGAAGGACCATTTCCCACTCCTCTTTTTTGATCAAATCTTGGAGCGGTTAGCCGGATGGGATTTTTATTATTTTCTGGACGGTTATTCCGACTATAATCAGGTAGCGGTTCATCCTAAGGACCAGGACAAAACAACTTTCACCTGCCCCTTCAGAACCTTTGCTTTCCGAAGGATGCCCTTCGGTCTTTGCAATGCACCTGCGGCTTTTCAAAGGTGTATGCTTGCAATATTTTCAGACCTGGTAGGTGAATGTTTAGAAGTCTTTATGGATGACTTCTCTATTTTTGGAGATTCTTTTGACCATTGTCTCAAAAACCTTGAAAGAACTCTCCAAAAATGCATAGAAGTCAATCTGGTCCTTAGTTAGGAAAAAAGTCATTTCATGGTCCAGTAAGGTATTGTCTTGGGCCATGTTATTTCAAAACATGGAATCACGGTAGATAAAGAAAAAATAGATGCTATATCGAAGTTCCCACCACCCACTACTGTCAAACAGATCAGATCCTTTTTGGGGCATGTGGGTTTCTACTGTCGATTTATACAAAATTTTTCCCAAATCTCCAAGCCCTTAAGTCAGCTTCTCACTAAAGACCAACCATTTGATTTTAATGATAAGTGCCTGGAGAGTTTTTTGAGGTTGAAGAAAGAAGTTACTGAGGCACCAATTTGGAGGGACCTGATTGGAATAGTCCCTTTGAATTAATGACAGATGCCTCAGATTTTGCTGTAGGGGACATTCTAGGGCAAAGAATTTGCAAGAAGCCCGTTGTGATCTATTATGCTAGCAAAACTCTTAATGATACACAATGGAATTACACGGTTACTGAAAAGGAACTTCTTGCCATTGTATTTGCCTTAGAAAAATTTAGATCTTATCTATGGGGTCACATGTCACTATATATACCGACCACTTAGCAATTAAATATTTTCTGACAAAGAAAGATGCGAAACCCCACCTTATCCGTTGGATTTTGCTACTCCAGGAATTTGACCTGGAAATCAAGGATAAAGCAAGATCGTACAATGTAGTGGTCGACCATCTCTCTCGTCTTATGACGAATGACATAATGACCCCACCAGATCAATTCCCCGATGAAAGCATTTTAGCTACTACTACCCTCTCTTGGTTTGCGCCCATCGCAAACTACTTAGCAACAGAATGAATCCCCGCTGATTGGCCAAAAATAAAATGGGATAAGTTCTTTGTTGATATTAAATATTATTTTTGGGAGGAGCCCAACCTTTTCCGCATTTGTGCCGATCAGGTCATTCGACAATGTGTATCCGATTTTGAAATCCATGATATTTTGACACATTGTCACTCAATGGCCTGTGGCGGACATTTTTCGGGCAAGAAAACTGCAGCTAAAATCCTTAATGCAAGATTTTATTGGCCTAGCTTGCACAAAGATGCTCATGACTTTGTTCAATCCTGTGTGCGTTGCTAGAGCATCGGCAACATGACTCGGAAGGATATGATGCCCCTTAATCCTATTTTAAAGGTTGAAATTTTTGATGTTTGGGGCCTCGACTTCGTGAGACCGTTCAACAACTCTGGTGGGTATTTATATACATTAGTCACAGTCGACTATGTTTCAAAATGGATAGAAGCAATACCCACCCGCACTAGTGATCACCGTGTGGTTGTCAAATTTCTTAAGAAAAATATTTTCTCAAGATTGGGCATACCAAAAGCCATTATCAGTGACGGAGACTCACATTTCACCCACTCATAATTCCATCACCTTCTTTCTAAATATTGGGCTAATCATAAAATTTCCACACCTTATCACCCCCAAACAAATGGCCAGGCTGAAGTTTCTAACCGAGAAATTAAAAACATTTTACAAAAGACTGTTAGGCCCGACCGTAAAGATTGGTCCACCAAATTGGATGACGCTTTTATTGGCCTACCGTACTGCTTTTAAAACCCCGCTTGGCATGTCTCCCTTCGGTCAGATTTTTGGGAAGGCATGCCATCTCCCGGTAGAATTAGAACATAGGGCTTTTTGGGCAATAAAACAACTCAACATGGATTTATCTGACGCCGGTACCCATAGAAATTTACAATTAACTGAATTGGAAGAATTACATAATTTTTCCTATGAAAATACGAGGATTTATAAAGATCGAACAAAGAAATTTCACGATAAATATATATTATTCAGAAACACTTTGACATTAATCAATGCGTTTGTCTTTTCGATGCAAGATTACGTCTTTTTCTTGGCAAATTAAAATCTAAATGGACCGGCCCCTTTATTGTCCATAAAATATATCCATACAATGCTGTTGATCTTTTTGATCCAAAAACTAATTCGACCTTTCAAGTCAACGGCCAACGTTTAAAATCCTATTTTGATCATACGCCTAATCTTCCATCTGAATCTTTTAATTTTACTAAGCCAGCCACCCTTGGTCACTAATGCACACTACGTCCGGCTGAATGGTGGAAAAGATAGCACTAGATGGGAGGTAACCCATCAGTTTTTCCTGCTTTTCTTTTTTTTCTTCTTTTTCTAGGTTTTGACCATCCTAAACCCGATCGTTCTTCACTAAGGTGATCCCTTTTCCCTCCTAATGCATGAGGACATTGCATATCTTAAGCATGGGGGGTGTTTTTAAAATTTAACGATCGATTTCAGATTTTCAAAACCTAAAAACATGCATTTTTCTTTAGTTATTTTATTTTCCTGCTTGCATACCCAAAAAAATGAAAATGTTGAAAACTTTTTGAGGAAAAATTTTTGAAATCAGGACTAAGGTCGAAAAAATTCACTTTTGGGTACAATGGGATTTAATCTTTAACAAACTTGGGATGAGGTTGTGGATCTAATCATTAAAATTTCAGGGTCTATTTTAGACTAGATCAGACATCCTTCTCTAAGAATTCCACCTGAACTCATGATAGTTCAGGTGACTTGATCCTATTTTATAATATGGAAAGTATTTGGCTTAGTCTCTGATTCAAAAACTTGCATTTCTTGAGAAACTTCTTGTGTCAATTTTCACACACAAGCCAACACTTAAAAACAACTAAAAATTTGAAAAACTCCCTTGTTTGGACTTAGTAAAAGTCTGAAGCAGATCATTGGTTTGAGTTCCCATCGTCGAGGAAGAAAATACCTCCTTTAAGGATGTGATGTCAACATGTTACCGCCTCGACGTTGCTCCATATCTATACTTCATATCTTTAGACGGAGCATTGAAGCACATTTTAGCAGCTCAAGTGTCTTGGACGGTGCTCTACCTATAGTGTCGGAGCAAGAGCTTGAGTTTTCTTGGAGCACCCCTTTACACTATATTGTGTTCTGGGGTTGTGAGCTCCTAGGTGGTGTCATGGACAGTGCTATCCCGAAGTACTGGCGCCAGAGCCCCCTCGAGGATTGGTAATGGGAATGATGATCCCAACACATCTGTTGTAAGACTAAGCTAAAAATCAGCATGGTGGAGAAAATATACATATATATATAATAATAAATAAATTAACCACCCTTATAAATGTTGGCTTTTCACAAGCACAGACACAAGATTTTAAAGGATTTTGCAAGTTGCGAATCAAATTCATGAGCCAGAAAAATCCTAAACACAAAAATTTCAAGTCATTTGAATTAACAAGGGGTTAATTTGTGAATTTTCTGGAGGATATATTGATCCTGTTTTGTCTAATGGTTGGATCCAAAAACAAATCCCGATGTTTATCATTAGCAAATCCTGTACCACCTGTGTTTAGATCAACTAAGGTCCCTTAATCTTTTTCTCTTCAAAAGTCGAAAAAATAAGATTTTCCAAAAATTTCGTTTTCCAAAAAATTTGAAGTTTTGCTAAGAGATTAGCAAAAGATAAGCATGGGGGTGTGATAAACGCCAGTTTTATCATCATTCTTATGCACTAAAACAAACCTAGCTCTTAGGATTTTACTCCACAAACGGGTTTTTGGGCTGCATTTAGGCATTAACTAGGTTAGGCATGCATTGCATTTTCTTTTGTTGTTTTAATGTGTTTTTGTGAGTGTTAGGGATGAACAGATTTACAGATCCCTAAAACCCTAGCACTCAAGAAGGCAATTGGTGAAGAAGGAGCTCAGACTAGCTGGAACTCAGCTTGATCCAACTCACCACGATTGGAACCTAGCTCACTTGGACTAGGGTTAGCTCATCCCAGCTCCATTTAGCTAATCTCAGCTGAATGGAAGTTCAAGAGAGCTCATCTTAGCTCACCCTAGCTCAGGTCTGCTCAGATCTATCTCAACTTAGCTGAGTCTAGCTCATCTCAGCTCCCACTAGTCCACAGGGAGCTCTAGCTAGCTCAGCTGAGTTGACTGGAGTTTACCCTAGCTCAGATCTAGCTACATCCAGCTCCACTCAACTCCAACCAACTAAAGAAGAACTCATCCCAGCTCAGGAAGCTCTAGTCCAGCTCCTGGGGACCCAGCTTAGCTCAAACAAATTGAGCTAAGCTACCTTAGCTGTCTCAACCAGCTCAATCCTCCCCGGGAGCACCAGACCCAACTCACTTTAGCTTGGCTTAGTAGCTAGCAAAGAACTAGCAAGCTAAGCCAGCTAGAGTAGCCCCATGTTGACCTCTTCAGCAGTTGCCTGCTCGACTTCAGCTCCAGATTCCTCAAAACCAGCTCCTCCCTCCAAACCCTAGCTCCAACACCTCCTCCTCTACTCCACCATTAGCTAAGCTAGCTTAGCTTAGTTTAGCTTAGTTATGCACCAACTTCCTTTGCTTGTACCACCCAAAATCCCACCTAATAACTCCACCCAACTAGCTCCACCTACGCTCCACATAAGCTAACCCTACTTGTTGCCAACCTAGCCTACCCACCACCTCCAAAAGACACCAAAAAAGTGGCGCCAAAACCACCCTAACTACCCCCTTGTAGGCACCTCTTTTCCCTCCAAAAATCCCCTTAATCTCCACCAGACATCTCCCCTTAAACCCATCTCCACCCTCCACATAACCCCACCTTCTAGAAGACTCAAAGTTGGTGCCAACCCATGGCACCTCTCCATGGTTGCCGCCACTTTTAGGTGCCTCTTGACCAACCCTAACTACCCCTCTAGCACCCCTTAGGTGGCGCCAATAATCCTTAACCCTAGGATCATCTAACCACCTCCATCCAACCATCGTAGCCCTCCATTTCATGAGGCACCTTAACCCCTCACCCTACCCTATAAAAAGACCACTACCCACCACCATTCAAAACGTCCTTGGCTAGAAAATTCACTCTCATATTATACCTAGAGCCCACACCCAAGAGGGAAGAAGAAGAAGAAGATTAAGGGGATATTCTGTCCCTTTGGTGCCTTCCCCTCTTCCCTTCTCTCTTGAGCCACTCCAGCCAAAGGAGAAGCCAGGCAAGGAAGATCTTTGGTGGAGATCTTGAAGGTGACCTTGGAGGAGCTTTTGAGGGTGGTGCATGCCCACCGCTTGGAGGAGAGCATTGAAGGTGGTAGCATCCACCTTGGAGGAGCTCTCAAGGAAGGAGAAGGAGGCTCTCTTTTCAAGCCAAGGAGCAGCTAGGCTTGGAGCAAGAAGACTACCTTCTTCACCAAATTTTGCAAGAGGATTTGTGTTTCTTTTATTGCTTTTATATTTTTTTCATTTCTAGAAGAGGCATTCCTCTACTTATCTTGGAAAGAACACAAATTCTAGTTAATTAAATTACCTTCCTTTTACTTTCTATTGCAATTGTTGTTTTGGTTCTAGTACTTGTTTCACCTATTCTTCCTAATTACTCTAGGCCTCCACTTTCCTAGAGTGAGCTTAGGAAGAGGATATATCTATCTCTTAAGTTTTAGTTAAGTAATTATAGGTGTTAGTACTTTCCGCTACAATTCGCATTTTGCCCTTGTCTTTTCAAAATAAAAAAAAATTACATATTTAAAATACCAAAAAGAAAGTTGAGGTCTATTTTGTAAGCAAGAGAATTAATTTTGCAACATTTGGCCTCCTTGGACGACCCTAGATACTCCCACTATCTAGGTTTATAAATTTAAGAGTTGATAGGTTTTGCGCGTTACAATGATGTATTTTACAAATCGCGTAAAATCTATATCAATCGTGCATGGGGGCAGGGGGGTTTTGCTCTGAGAAGGTTTGGCTGACACTTAGCCAAAATTAAGGATCCTTCCCCCTCTGTGTGAAGAAGAATAGAAAGGCAGAAGAAGTAGAGAAAGAAAGAAGAAGAACAAAAGAAGAGGAGCTACACAGGGAGAAAGGTAGAAGAAGCAAAAGAATAAGAAGAAATATAAGAGTAGAGAAGAAGAGAAGAGGAGCCGCACAAGAGGAAAGGTAGAAGAAGCAGAAGAAGAAAGAAGAAACAGAAGAGTAGAGAAGAAAAGAAGAGGAGTCACATAGGAAGAAAAGCAAGAAGAAGAAGAAGAAATCAGACTTTTAAGATGTCTCATTAGATATTCAGACGGTTGAGATCATTTCATATATATATCTATTGAGTTCTATTTTCCATTATTGTAGGGAGTATTTGGTGATTCAAATCACCATTTTGTTCCATTCTTTTTACGGTCTGATACTTGATCTTATTGCTACATTACTCTAAATCAATTTCTGATTACAATTTTGTAGCTCTATTATTTTAAATTGTAATTTTAACAACTAAATTCCTATTTGCTCCCAGCGAATAACCTCGAACTTTTTCGAGTAATAAATTTATTTGTTTGAGCGCTATTTTAGCTATACTACAACAAAGCAATTTTAAAATACTGATTTATCGCTTAAACATTTTGGTGCCATTGCTGGGGACCAACGTGCAATTCAGATCTCTTGACTACAATATCAAGTTGGATTCTAACTTGCAACATCTCTTTTGATTATGATCTGTTTCATGGACTCATTAACGGAAGATCAGCTACACATCAACCACTCCAGACATAGGTAAACTTCATCTACGTTCTTCTAAGCCCCTGAATTCAAAAATGCTAAAAAAGAAAAAAGTCAATTAGGGATACTTGCATTCTATTCTTAGATAAATCATCAAGTTACCTAAGTTGATACATTCTGGAGAACATCCAAACCCTGATTTGTGCACCTACTTAAGATCTTAAGGTATCTAGGGCCATCACATTCTTGTTTGAGCCCTAGGTACCACATTTTGAAAAATTAAATTGGACCAAATCAGAGCCAATTAAGGATTCAAGTTTAGTGTTTTAAAGACACACTTGTTTATTCAAGAATTAATCTTTCTAAACAACGTGTGCCTAAACCTTGATTGAATTGATCTATTCAAGCAAAACCCTAAAATTAGGCTCTTAAATTCATTTGAACACTATAAGAGGGACCTAAATTTCTCAAAAGGACAATACAAGTGAAGTTGACCCACCTTGTTGGGTTAACCAATCCTCAAATTAGGTCACTTTGTGCAAAATCATCTTAACAGTTCAAGTGAAATCATAAGCACCCTTGCTCTTAATTAAAACTAGTATACTTAAGAGGTCAAGTCCCCATTCAGGTCTACCTGGATCAATAGTGACAAGAGAGGTCATGAACGCACGTGTTTCGTGAGTTTGAAATCAGGGTTACAAGTAACCTGTCGTCGTAGTTGCAAAACTTGTGATCAAATATAATTTATACCGAAACTTTGAGGGAGTCCTAGGTCAAACACAGGGAGGTGACATTTACTTTAATTGAAAATCATGCTTTGTTTTGTTTGTTTTTGGTATTTAAAGTTTTGTTATTTTTTTGTGTTTTTGAAAGAAGAAAACAAGCAAAATAAATCACAAGAGATATGGAACAAATATGTTATATATCATGAATGTCTATTACAATAATCTACAAAAGCATAAAAAGCGAGTGAGGTGAGAAGAAATCTCCCAAAGTGCCTGTTCGGTGAGACAATGGTGCTTGGCGGAAGCTTGGACAAAGGATGTGAGGAGCGGGATGACAAAGGTGAGATGTAGGAGGACATCGAATAGAGGAAAGCTTCAGTGTAGCTCCAGAATGGAGTTGAGGAGGTGGAGATGATCTTCTACCAGAATGGAGGCGAGAGGACAGCTCCAAGGTGACCTATGAATGGTTATAGGAAGAGGGAGGAATATTTGGTGAGGCAGAGGTTCGCTACACTAATAGGTGCCTTGGGAGCTTGAGAGTAACCTCTAACAGAGCGTTGGTAGGCTTGCTAGAGCTTGGGAGTAGGTGGGAGTAGAGTAGGTAGAGATGGCTTGGAAAGGAGGGGGTGTAGGTCCTTTTGTAGTGAGGAGAAGAGTCAAAAATTGGTATGGGACCATTAGCTACCTCTAGGACGTCACTATAAGTGTCACTGTAGGTAGCTCAACCTTGCTGGTACACGCAGCTGGCCTTACTGGCATGCGAATAATTAGCGATGACTGTAAGCGTCGCTGTAGGTCCAGCTCATGCGTCGTTGCAGGCTGGTGCTAACCGAGCACTGATGAGAGCTCATCATGATCTCTAATTACCCCTAATTAACTAGTCTTCCTAGTTAATTAGCTAAGGTTATGAATATATAAGGGTTAATTGTAGAATAAGGGATATATAGTAAAGGACCTTAAAATAAGTTTAAAATGATATTTTATCATTCAATTAACATTATTAATAATTTAATTAATAATTGGACTCGAAATCTTATTAATCAATTCCTTAATTAATAAGTAACTTAAACATAATGTATACATAAGTATATAATAACTTAAGTAACTTTACCTAATTTAATAAATTAACTTAAAAAGGTCAAAAATGTAAATTCAAGGTGAAAACATAATAATTACCTTATTTACTAACATATATAAAAAGTTGAAAAAGATCTAAGTTAAAATAAACCTTTAAAACCTGGGTTTACATTTTGGTCCTCAAAACTCATTCCAGTCGGGTCCTAAAATTTCACATAGGTCCTTAATTTTCATTACATTTAAGTCCCTTTTCATCTTCTTCTTCATTTGTTTGGACGGCTGACGACGAAGAGTTCCTCCACCGCGCGATCATCGCCCTACCGACATCATCCTTCTTTCTCCATGCTCTTGGAGCTTGCACTCACCACTCCATCTTCATCCACTGGTTTGGATTAATCGGAAATCCAAATTTCTGGTGGGAGTTACCCTCATCGTCGTCGGAGGTTAAGCTTCCCAAGCTTCTTCGTCCAGACCTTGCCACCTTCTTCGTCGCCAACCACTATAAGTACCCCCTCACCCCTCCAATTTCTAGCAAGTTGGCTCCCTTCCCTCTTCTAACACTGCAGTTGACTTCAATAGGCTATTCTCTTCATAACTCCGGCGACCTTCCATACCTCTCTCCGACTTCCTCCATCCATCTTTCTTAGCTGAGGAGAACCGTCGAGGTCAACCGCAACTCTGGACATAGGCACTGACCAAGGAGATCCTCTGCTCCGTCCAAATCTGCTCGCCGGAGATCTTCTCCTGAAACCCTCTGATTTCGTCCTCCGCTATGAACCTTCGGTGGAACCCTATTGACCCCTTCGTCCAGGTAATGGTAGATTAGGAGTAGGAGTAGGAGTAGGGTAGTTTAGGTACGTAGTTAGGTAGGTAGTTTAGTTGTAATGTCAGATTTTAGCTTCATCTTCTTCAACTTTGGCGAGCCCCTTGAGTTCGCCAGAGCCTTAATTTTGCCTTTTAAACTCGCTGTCCACGTTCCTTTTTCTTTCACGATCACTTCTAACCCACTTAATCACTAATTTGATCATTGAATCACCTAAATCACCTTCCACCTCCACTAACTACTATCGCTGTCCATGGCGACCGTAGCTAAGTTTAGAATCACATCCACAGGGTCCTCCATCATCTATGCATCACCTAAGGACCCTAATTATCATTATAATTCAAGTAATTACCATATATAACTTAAACACTCAATTTGTAATTAAGCTCCTGAACACGCTGTCAATGGCAACTCAACAGTAGTTAAAATCTTAAATTAATTATATATTTAGTATCACAGACATCTGTTCACTTGTTTCAACCACTCAATTGAGTGGGAAATCAAGTCCCATTCCTCAACCAACTCAATTTTAATTCAAAATTAATTCACTATCAAATCTTACATATTATGGGATAATGAGGAATTAACTCGGTCTTGAGGTTCCTTGTAACCTCAGGAACCTTCTCAGATTAAAAGTGGCACGTTTTACCATTCTGTGCACAAAATTCACCTTTTTCTAGACTCACCAGAGCTCCGATGAGCTCCAGCAAGCCAAAATTGAGCTTCAGCCTATTAAGCTTTGTGAGAAGTTCCAGAACAATGGTTTAATGATCACTGATTGCTTTAAAGTTGTTTATTTGAGGAATAAGTGTCTGGAGTTCAGATTGAGTCTTCATCCTCTCCAACTCTCGTAGAGTTGGAGAAGTCTGACAGAAGACTTATAGAGGCACTTGATGGATTCAAAAGATTCAGTGCAATGCACTAAAGTTAATATGTCTTTAAAGTACTGTAACAACCCATGGTTTCTTCTGACGAACTGACCACACTTAGATCTCATGTGATAAGCCTGAAACCCTAGAATCCTTAGTTAAAACACCTATCTATGGGCCTGAGCAAGTTCCTAAGGTTGAGAAGATCCTATTTGAGACTTTAATTTCTTGAGAAAAGGCATTAATCAGAAAGTCAAATTTTAAGCCTTTCAGTCAAACCTGGGAAGGAGAATTTAGTTTTGAGCTCGATTTGAGGAATTGATGAGATAGAATGGATTCTGAAATTCTTATGAATGATAGTAGAGTGAGTTAAATGAGCTTAGATGAGTGATTTGGTGAGAATTCAAACCCTGCCAGTTTGGGTTATTTTCGAACCCAAACTGATAGTAGTGGTTGTTTGATGAGATTTGATCTGAAATTTTGCCAATTGAGTTTGTTGAAACTTTTAGAACTTGTTGAAATCGATTAAGAATGTTCTTCTATGTCTGTTGCACATTTTTAAGTCTAAAATTCGTTCCCTAAAGCTTTCAAAGAAGCTTCAAGCTTCTTTTCTGTTACTGAAGCTTTAAGAGCTTCAGAACCTATACCTGTACTTGCGAAAATACCTGTAGAACCTATTCAAAGCATTAGCTAAGTCAGAAAGTCCAAGCTATGGACTCTGTGAAGATTAAAAACCATTTCCAACCACATTAAACCTGTAGAAACCCATGATTCACTCTTCAAATTGAAGAGGAAAACATCCTCTTAGCTTAAAATTGACCCTGCAACCTTGTAGGTCTACTTTAGAGCTTTCCAACAAGCTTTGAATTGCTTGATTTGGAGCTCTGAGTAGGGAGATATTGTCAACTGAAGTCGGGTCTGGGAAGGGTTAAGATAGTCCCATATTGGTTAGCTCTGAACAGCCGCCTTGGAATAAAATGAATTTGTTACATGGGCCCTTCAGTCGTTAGCGCTCAGCACACGGTTACTTATTGAGCATTCATTCTGAGCATGCGCGTGTGTGTGCGGGCGTGTGCCTGAGGGTGTGCGCCCAAGTGGGTGTGCGAATGTGGCCCTGGGAGGACGAGGCTTGGGAGGCGGTTGAACTGGATTGGCTCGAATCTTTGAACCAAAAATAAATCGGAATTGAACCTTAATGAAATCAGGCAACGACCGAGTAGGGTCTGGTCCCACCCTGATCTCAAGGTGCAATGTATCCTCGAAAGGACCTCGTCGCAAATAAAAGTAATTTTTGGTTAAAGAGCAAATAAACCCGGTTCAGCTGAAAAAAAAAGAGAATGAAAGAGTTGATGGCTAAGTGCTAAGGTTCAGCAGTTAAGGAAGCTAAGGAAAGAAAGGAGAAGATAAGGCATAAAGGCTGAAGGTTAACAGGCACTATGAAGACTAAGGAGGAGGCTTAAGGAAATACTAAGGGAAGAAGAAGGCAGAAGAAGAAGAAGAGGAGAAGAAAGAAAGAGAGCTCGAGAGAGACTAAAAATAAAGGTTACATAAAAGAAAAAGAGAGAAAGAAAACGAGAAAGAAAGAAGAAGAAAAGAGAGAGTTAGAGGTTGAAGAAATAAAGAAAAGAATTTGTTTTAAATTTCTTCTTGTTTTTAGATGTTGTAATAAGGCATGTTTTAATAGAAGAATTTTATATTGCCTTAATTTCTTTAAAATAAAATGTAAATTATCATGTTTACTTGCTAATAAAGTAAATCATTTGAGTAAATGTGTTCTCTTATGGGATTTTGCATATTACTTCATTTTAATCAAACATTTTGGCAAAATTCATGCTTCCATAGTTAACTTTAATATACCTCCTAAACTTATAAAGAAAATAAAAGATACCTAGTGAATTTAGAATGAATTATACCTCCCAGCGAACGACCTGGACTCAACCAGTAAAAAAAATTCTAAAATGTTAGGTTAATTCGACCCTATACTACACAACCGACACAACTTTGAGTTAACCTTAGTTACTTTCCTTTACTCTTAATTAAGTGAAATTAACTTAATTAACTGAGTTGAGTAAGGAACGTACCATTTTAATGGCACCATTGCTGGGGAGGTAATCCCTTAATTCACTAGAATTTAGTTGGTTTAATTGTTTAAATAGGAGGTATTTTGTAAATATATTTTTGTTTTTAATAACTTTTGTTCTAATTAGTTGTGTTTTGCTTTGTTTTTGTCTTGTTTTCTGTCTTCTTTTTAGGTTTACCTTTGCGGGTGATCTTAGGAGAAGGCAGGAATCTATTGTTGATTTGTTGTTTCTTCTTTTGTAAGTATTTCTATACTTTTGCATTGTTGCATTAAAAAAAAATACAAAAATACATCTTTTTCTGACTAGCAGCTGCATATCATAGGCATACACTCTTAGGAGTGCATTTTTCCTGCTAATATTAATGCAATTTGACTTGGGAAAAAAATTTTACTATTTTTCTCGCATCAGCGGGAAAACACGAGAAAACCCACGTAGATCCCTGTCCTTTAAGATATTAAAAAGATCACATATTTCTGTTTGAAAGGATCTAAAAAGCTGCCATTGTATTTCACTTGATATATTTTTGTAAAAGATTAACTAAAAAGAGGAAATTAAAAATTGTGACTTAATCTAATTGCAGAATGCATGCGGATTTTTCTATCACTATCGTTTGTTGCATGCTATCGTGCACACAGCACGATGACTAGAGTCACATGAGTCTATTTTTCTGTCTCTCCTCTTTGCACCTCTTAGGGCTTTGGTCAAAGATCAACAAGTCTGTCTCACTACTAGAGCCACGGGGAGCCAGTAGTAAGCGGTTTCGATCCTAGACCTTAGACCTTTAAGGTATGCACTTGCATAGACACAGATTAGGATGCGTATTTTGATACTGTTACTCTATTTGTTTGCGTCAAATTACTTTTGCGTATCTTAGGAATCTCTTCTTTCCTTTGAAGGAAGAGTAAAACCCACATCTTTGCGTTGTTTTGTGGGCTTTTGTGCTGCTGTTTTCTTATCAGTGGTGTGTGTGTGCATTTGCACATTATTTTCCATTTTATGGATGGGAGGCGATCCTTGCATCCGCCTCTTGCACCATCGTTGACAGGTGATCCTGGGCTGGTTGTAGATAAGCAACCAATGGTTTTCCCGTCTGATCCATCTACTTCTATGGATCAAATGCAGAATCTTAATCCCGAGATCCCTTCTTCTTCTGGTCAGGGGGAGATGCTGCCCTTTGATGTTCATGAGGCACTCCTGAACCAGAATCGTAGGATGATTGAGCAAACACGACAAATTAATCTTTTAACAGTAGCCTTAAATAATCTATAGACTCTTCAAACCCATCCTCCACCTCAACCTTAGGCGGGTTTTGAAATCCCTGATTTACCGATCCCTAGTCCAAGGCCTCCACTTAGAGATTACTAGAATCCATCTAATGCACATGTAGGGCCTAATGTTAGGATACCTATTGGGGAGAATGATCCTGAATTAAAGCAAAATATCATAGGTCTAATCCCCCACTTTCACAGATTTGCATCCGAGGATCCATTTCAACATATTGAAGATTTAAAGAATCTATCTCAAACTCTTGGACCTCGAAGTCAAAATAGGGAAATCCTACTAATGAAAATGTTCTCTTTTAGCCTTAAAGATAAAGCAGCTTATTGGTATAGAACTATAGCAAGACCAATCTCAACTTGGGCTGAACTCGAATCCGCGTTTTTGAAGAAATTCTTTCCTATTGGTCGAACCAATTCTTTAAGGCGAGCTATTACTACTTTCAATCAAAACCAAGGAGAACCAATTCATGAAGCATGGGAACGTTTTCATGAATTGCAAAGGAAATGCCCACATCATGACATCCCTCGTTGGCAACTCATGCAGATCTTTTACTATGGTTTACAAGAGGGCATTCGCAATCTAGTCGATGCCTCTTGTGGAGGGAATTTTCTAAATCGCGACGCAGAATCCACCTCAGAATTATTTGAAGGGATGGCGGAAAACTCGATCAATAATGCATCTATGTCGCAATTTATGCGGGGCGCAAACACGAATCACCAAAATCCGCACAAGGGCATTCACGAGATCGGTAATCCGTCCAGTTCAAAGGATTTAGAGATAATTGCAGAAAAATTGGACAAAGTAGATATCGTAGCAAAGCATCTCGACAAGGTTAGAAACACAATGAAGACTCTTACGCCTATACTTACTATGAATCCCACGTGTTCACTTGTTTTGCAAATTCCCGCGGGAAAGGAATTTGTGAATAATCTGGATTCTAGAGATCCATCTTCCTTGGGTTTTCTATCTACTCCACCAACCCAAGGAGGGACCTTTGTCCCACAATCTTACCCACCCTTTTCCCCACCCTTTCCTGTCGCAGAAAACACACCATATCTTTTAGGTTTACACGCCATCCAGGAAAACACTCCAAGACCAAACCCTTATTCAAATTCCTATAATCCTCGATGGGGAACCCACCCAAGTTTCTCTTGTGTTGATCAAAATCAAAATCAAAGACCAAATTATTTGAATGAGACCCATTCTAACCCACCTCCATTGCCTCCTCAGTAATCAAATTTAAGGCCTAATCCTATGAGTATGCAGAATTACTCTAGGCCTATTAGAGATACATAGCTAGACCAAATTTTAAGAGCTGTGTCAGAGAGTCAGCGACAAAATCCTAACGCTCTCGCTGAGATCTATAGGCAACGTAAGGTAGAGTTCGTTGATTTACGAAATCAGATCACGCTTTTGGCTGAATCTCGTCAGCCAGGTACTCTTCCAACTCAGCCAATTTTGAATCCTAGGAATCTGCCAAATCCTAGGAAAAATCAAGGCCAAGTCCATTTTCTTAATCAGGCCTTTGATTCTAATCATAACCCATCCTCCATATTACCTGAAAATAATCCACCAAACCCGCATCAGCAACCTATTTTGTGTTAAAATGACCCACCTATTATTGAGAATCAAAACTGATTTTGCTGATTATCTGAACTTGGTGGAAACATTTTTAAATTACCTTAATCTTTAACATACTACATCTCAACCTAAATCAGATCTAATCTTCACGAGATTCACTCTGATCTTCTTAAGATTTTTCACAAGAATCTGATTTTGGGTTCTGCGAGATCTATTCTAGGCAATTTCTGGACGAGTTTTGGCTGGGTGGTTTAATCTATTTTCTATTTTTTACCCAATTCTTTCATAACTCCTTTGTTTTTACCATAAATCTATTCTTTTTAGGAGTTCTTTACTAGGGTTTACGCCTAGCTGAAGGCGTAAAACTTAGCACTTGTATATAGCTGTTTCATGTTTTTACCTTTTGATTTTTCTTCTACACTTGCTCTGAAACTCACTTCATATTTTACTGATTACCTTCATTTAGTCTGACTGACTATTCTGACCTTTGGTCAGAATTGAAATCATCCGCACAGAGATTTTTAATCTCCTCTATTCGACTCATTCCATCACCCTATACTAAATGAAGTACTATCTTTTCACCTTCTTACAATGAGGATATTGTAAAATTTTTGCTTGGGGGGGTGTTGAAGTGAAATTTTCATTTTAAGTGTGGGTTAAAAAATAAAAACACATAAAAATTAAATATCCACGAAATCTAAAAAAATAAAAATTCCAAAAATGATAAAAATTTTAAAAAAATAAAAAATTACATAAGAATTTGAAAATAAATTCGAAAAAATTTATAAAAATTTGAAAATCGTATATACATAAAAAATAAAATTATATAAATACAAAAATATGAAAAAGAAAATTCATAAAAATAATAAGAGGGGTATATTCATTTTTAATAAAGAAGAAAAGAAGAAAATAAATATATATGTATTAAGAGCTTAATTTTCTTTTAGGTCAAAAATTAAAATGTATATAGAATATATATAGAATATTTAAGAGCATTCAGTTCTTAATTAGATTTTTACTTTGAACACTTTGCAAAAACACACTTTTAGTTTTGAAAACAAGATTTTATTTGAATTAGGAATCTTTTAAATCTTTTAAAGATTTGTTTTTCTATTCTTATCTTGAATTAAGAAACTAAGTGTGTTAAGATTGAAACTTAAGTTTTGGAATTAAATTATAGCTTTTTAATCAATTAGATTAAGTAATCCTTTTGCTTTTTGAAAGTTTTATTTTATCATAAAGTTAAGTAAAAGGGCTAGATATTCAGAGTTAATTAGATAGAGTTAGCAGAATTTTAGTTTACAAGACTTACAGGCTAAAGATAAATAACTAGACTTGGTAAATTTTATCTTGACGGATCCTATTGGAGGAAACTAAGAATTTGAAGAACTTGAGAGTGAAGGGCTTTGTTGTCCAAGCTCTGGTTTGAGAGCTAAGTAACCTAAACATCTAAATTCACACACATAGAATTGTCTTGTTGGCATCTAAGACCGCGAAAACACAGAGGTTAAGAGATCAGTTTTGAATCCTCTTTATTCCAAGGATTTCCGTGGGGTGGTTCTTGAAAGGGTGAAGGATGTTCCACTCACCTAGAGAAAGGATTTGGAGAATAATGGTAGCAAGAAAAATGAGAAGGGGGGAAAAGAAAAAGAAAAAGAAAAATAAATAAAACACCCGACAGTTAAGTGCCTCGTTACAAAAGGGTGCTTATGTAGTTTTTCCACATAATAAATAAAGCATCTCATTACAAATGGATGCTACCCTTCCTTCCATCAAATAAAAAGAACACCTCGTTACAAATGGGCATTCTAACCTGTAGAAAAAGTGAAAAAAAAATATGGAGATAAAAATGCTAGGAATAAGAGACCCAGTGGTCCACTGGGGAGATATACACAAAAAGTGTTGACCTCAAGATAGAAAAATGGTGAGGCGAAAGCAACCAAACTTGAGTAAGGCCAAGCCAAAGGCTTGAATTGGAATAATTGTTATTGGAAATTGATGTCTTAAGATCTGGATTTTTGCAACTTTGGATGCCTTTTGGACAAATCTCTTCACTAAGCACAGATGTTTTAAAATCATAGCTACTGAACCTTGGTATTGGGTAGTGAAGCCTAAGAAATTAGGTTTTGAAGATTTAAGTTGAGACCTAAAGGAGAAGAATTGACAGAATCCTAGGTCTAGAAGTTGTTCTTTAGTATCTGGTTAATTTGCTTAAACTTATATTGATAAAAGTCAAATATCATAAACAAAGGATCAACTTAGTTCTATTGAGTTTTTTAGTTAAAATTTAATTCTCAATCCTTAAGTTTTGTTTCCTTAAAACACTTTGTATTCTAATTTGAGTTAAGAATAATTACAAGGATTAAGAGATTTTTAAAGAATTCTAATTTTGAATAAAATTCTCGTTAACAAATTATTTTTAAGTGTGTTTTGAAAATTTTCTAAGTATAAGTCTAAGTAAGAAAATTTTCACAAGTGCTCTATACATTAATCATTTATGTTAAACTTAAAAATTTCTGACCTAAGCTTTCCTTTTCATAGTTACTATTTATAATAATTTAAACCCAAGTGCTTTAAATCATCATAGTCTTAGTTAATTTTGCTAGGGACTAGCAAAACTTTGGCTTGGGGGTATGATGAGAGACTCATCATGATCGCTAATTACCCCTAATTAACTAGTCTTCCTAGTTAATTAGCTAAGGTTATGAATATATAAGGGTTAATTATAGAATAAGGGATATATAGTAAAGGTCCTTAAAATAAGTTAAAAATGATATTTTATCATTCAATTTACATTATTAATAATTTAATTAATAATTGTACTCGAAATCTTATTAATCAATTCCATAATTATTAAGTTAAGTAACTTAAACATAATGTATACATAAGTATGTAATAACTTAAGTAACTTTACCTAATTTAATAAATTAACTTAAAAAGGTCAAAAATGTAAATTCAAGGTGAAAACATAATAATTACCTTATTTACTAACATATATAAAATGTTGAAAAAGATCTAAGTTAAAATAAACCTTTAAAACCTGGGTTTACATTTTGGTCCTTAAAACTCATTGCAATCAGGTCCTTACTTTTCACATAGGTCCTTAAGTTTCATTACATTTAAGTCCCTTTTCGTCTTCTTCTTCATCTGTTTGGACGGCTGACGACGGAGAGTGCCTCCACCGCGCGATCACTGCCCCACCGACATCATCCTTCTTTCTCCATGCTCTTGGAGCTTACGCTCACCACTCCATCTTCATCCACCAGTCTGGATTAATCGAAAATCCTAATTTCTGGTGGGAGTTAACCACACAATCGTCGGAGACAACGCCGAAGGTTAAGCTTCTCAGGCTTCTTCTTCGTCCAGTCCTTGCCACTCTCTTCGTCGCCAACGACTATAAATACCCCCTTACCCCTTCGATTTCTGGCAAGTTGGCTCCCTTCCATCTTCTAACACTGCAGCCGACTTCGATAGGCTATTGTCTCCATAACTCCAGTGACCTTCCACACCACTCTTCGACTTCCTCCATCCATCTTGATTAGCTGAGGAGATCCGCCGAGGTCAGCCACGTCTTTGGACACAGGCACCGACCAAGGAGATCCTCTGCTCCATCCAAATCTGCCCGCTGGAGATCTTCTCCTGAAACCCTCTGATTTCATCGTCCGCTATGAACCTTCGGCGGAACCCTATTGACCCCCTCATCCAGGTAATGGTAGATTAGGAGTAGGAGTAGGAGTAGGGTAGTTTACGTAGGTAGTTAGGTAGGTAGTTTAGTTGTAATGTCAAATTTTAAACTTCATCTTCTTCAACTCCGGCGAGCTCCTTGAGCTCGCCAGAGCCTTAATTTTGTCTTTTAAACTTTCTGCCCACCTTCCTTTTTCTTTCAGGATCACTTCTAACCCACCTAATCACTAATTTGATCATTGAATCACCTAAATCACCTTCCACCTCCACTGACTACTGTCGCTGTCCATGGCGACAGTAGCTAAGTTTAGAATCACATCCACAGTGTCCTCCATCATCTATTCATCACCTAAGGACCCTAATTCTCACTATAATTCAAGTAATTACCATCTATAACTTAAATGCCCAATTTGTAATTAAGCTTCTGAGCTCGCTGTCAATGGCAGCTCAGGAGTAGTTAAAATCTTAAATTAATTATATATTTAGTATCACAGACATCTTTTGACTTGATTCAACCACTCAATTGAGTGGAAAATCAAGTCCCCTGCCTCAACCAACTCAATTTTAATTCAAAATTAATTCACTGTCAAATCTTACATATTAAGAGATAATGAGGAATTAACTCGATCCTGAGGTTCCTTGTAACCTCAGGAACCTTCTCAGATTAAAAATGGCATGTTTTACCATTCTGTGCATAAAATTCACCTTTTTCTGGACTCATCGGAGCTTTAAAGCAATCAGTGATCATTAAATCATTGTTCTAGAACTTCTCACTAATCTTAATAGACTGAAGCTCAATTTTTGCTCATCGGAGCTTCGGTGAGATTCGACGAGCCAAAATTGAGCTTCAGTCTATTAAGATTAGTGAGAAGTTCCAGAACAATGATTTAATGATCACTGATTGCTTTGAGGTTGTTTATTTGAGGAATAAGTGTCTGGAGTTCAGATTAAGTCTTCATCTTCTCCAACTTCAGCAGAATTAGAGAAGTCTGACAGAAGACTTATAGAAGCACTTGATGGATTCAAAAGCTTCAGTGCAATGCACTGAAGTTAATTATGTCTTCAAAGTACTATAACCCTTGGTTTCTTCTGACGAATACACCACACTTAGATCTCAGGCGATAAGCTTGAAACCCTAGAAACCTTAGTTCAAACACCTATCGGAGGGTCTGAGCAAGTTCCTAAGGTTAAGAAGATCCTATTTGAGGCTTTAATTTCTTGAGAAAAGGCATTAACCAGAAAGTCAAATTTTAAGCCTTTCAGTCAAACTTGGGAAGGAGAATTTGGTTTTGAGCTCGATTTGAGGAATTGATGAGATAGAATGGATTCTGAGATTCTTATGAATGATAGTAGAGTGAATTAAATGAGCTTAGATGAGTGATTTGGTGAGAATTCAAACCCTACCAGTTTGGGTTATTTTCAAACCCAAACTGATAGCAGTGGTTGTTTGATGAGATTTGATCTGAAATTCTGCCCAGTTGAGTTTGTTGAAACCCTTAGAACTTGTTAAAATCGATTAACAATGTTCTTCTGTGTCTATTGCACATTTTTAAGTTTAAAATTTATTCTCTAAAGCTTTCAAAGAAGCTTCAAGCTTCTCTGTTGTTCCTAAAGCTTTAAGAGCTTCAGAACCTATACCTGTAGTTGCGAAAATACTTGCAGAGCCTATTCAGAGCTTTAGCTAGGTTAGAAAGTCCAAGCTGTGGACTCTATGAAGATTAAAAACCATTTCCAGGCACATTAAACATGTAGGAACCCCTGATTCAATCTTCAAATTGAAGAGCAAAACATCCTCTTAACTTAAAATTGACCCTGCAACCTTGTAGATCTACCTTAGAGCTTTCCAACAAGCTTTGAATTGCTTGATTTGGAGCTCTGAGTAGGGAGATATTGTCAATTGAAGTCGGGTCTGAGAGGGGCTAAGATAGTCCCATATCGGTTAGCTTTGAACAGCCGCCTTGGAATAAAATGAATTTGTTACATGGGCCCTTCGGTCGTCAACACTCGGCGCACGGTTACTAATTGAGCATTCATTCTGAGCATGCGTGTGTGTGTGTGGGCGTGTGTGCCTGCGGGTGTGCGCCCAAGTGGGTGTGCGAATGTGGCCCTGGGAGGGCGAGGCCTGGGAGGTAGTTGAGCCAGATTGGCTCGAATCTGTGAACCAAAAATAAACCAAAATTTAACCTTAATGAAATCAGGTGAGGACCAAGTAGGGTCTGGTCTCGCCCTGATCTCAGGGTGCTGTGTATCCTCGAAAGGACCTCACCGCAAATAAAAGTAATTTTTGGTTAAAGAGCAAATAAACCCGGTTCAGCTGAAAAAAAAAGAGAATGAAAGAGTTGATGGCTAAGTGCTAAGGTTTAGCAGTTAAGGAAGCTAAGGAAAGAAAGGAGAAGATAAGGCATAAAGGCTGAAGGTTAATAGGCACTATGAAGACTAAGGAAGAGGCTTAAGGAAATACTAAGGGAAGAAGAAGGCAGAAGAAGAAGAAGAGAAGAAAGAAAGAGAGCACGAGAGAGACTAAAAATAAAGGTTACATAAAAGAAAAAGAGAGAAAGAAAAAGAGAAAGAAAGAAGAAAAGAGAGAGTTAGAGGCTAAGGAAATAAAGAAAAGAATTTGTTTTAAATTTCTTCTTATTTTTAAATGTTGTAATAAGGCATGTTTTAATAGAAGAATTTTATATTACCTTAATTTCTTTAAAATAAAATGGAAATTAACATGTTTACTTGCTAATAAAGTAAATCATTTGAGTAAATATGTTCTCTTATGGGATTTTGCATATTACTTCATTTTAATCAAATATTTTGGCAAAATTCATGCATCCATAGTTAACTTTAATATACCTCCTAAACTTATAAAGAAAATAAAAGATAACTAGTGAATTTAGAATGAATTATACCTCCCAGTGAACGACCTGGACACAACCAGTAAAAAAAATTCTAAAATGTTAGGTTAATTCGACCCTATACTACACAACCGACACAACTTCGAGTTAACATAAGTTACTTTTCTCTACTCTTAATTAAGTGAAATTAACTTAATTAACTGAGTTGAGTAAGAAACGCATCAAACACGTGCCTACCCCATGCTCTGCTAGGCTGTGCTATGTGCTTTCTTTGCCGTGCTCGCGCATGCTCACACGCTGGCACTGCGCTGTGTGCATGCGTGCCTCCGCGCGAGCGCACACACCCGCGTTGCTATGCACGTACGGTGGTGCATGCATTCGCATGGGTGGCCTGGGTTGTACCACGTGGCGTAATCTGGGTTGTCCATCTTCTTTTCAATGTAAGGGTTGCTACAGAGGTCGGATTGAGTCGATTTTCACGATGTTGGGCTGCAATCGTCGACCCAAATCCATCTGTGCGGTCAGATTTATCATTTGAAGCTCTGAATTATATCACCTAGTCCTTTGTCTATTGATCATCTTCTGACTGCATATGGTGCTACGGGACTCCGTTAGAGGCAATTTCAAAGGTGTTGGTCTCCAATCATCGTCTTGATTAGATCCATACATCGGATCATCAAGTTGAGGCTTCGAAATAAATAACCTTCTCTCCTGACCACAAAAGGAGTGCAATTAATGTAAATTATATACAACTACTCTAAATGCATAATGATGCATTCTATGCAATATTTATAACATGAAATGCAAATCTAAGCCTAGGAACATGCATGAATAGGCATTTTACCCTCAATAAATGTGTTTACATCATACCCCCATGCCTATCTTTTGCTAGTCCCTAGCAAAATTAAACTATATGCTATGAATAAAAGCAGAATTAGGATTAGATCGCTTTGCCATAGGTCGTTTATTAACAATAGAAATTTTCAACTAAGATCCTAAACTGCGAGGACTAAATAGTACCCAGGTGTCTACCAGAGTGCAGACCGCCCAAGTCCTCGCCTTATTTGAAAAGGGAAGATACATTTTTTTATTTTTCTTCTTTTCTAATTTTTTTTGTACTTTTGGAGTTTGAGAGTTCTGGGATAACTTTTTACGACTACCTGATCTGCCCAAGACTCGAAAAGGACTCTAAGAGCTAAGCATCTTGTGAAAATAGTGAAAGACTCACTTGGCGGCCGTTAAAACGGACTTTGGGTTTCTATGACCACTGGTGACCTTGCTTAAAGGCTTATCTTTTCTAACGGTAGCTTTCTCTCTACTTTTATTTATGGGGTCATCACAAGGGTGAACCCAATGTATATCTCCCCAGTATATTCTACTTCCCCGCTTCTTCCCTAAGTGTTTTGGGAATTATTGTGCATTTTTGTGAGCTGGGTTTTGGATAACCGGCCAATGGGCTGTACCCACAACAACTTGCCAGCCATTCTTGTGTGGTGAAGTGTGGTTTTATTTTGTTTTTTTCTCCCTTTTCTATATATATTTTTTTCTTTTTCTTGTTTTTTGATTTTTTTTTAAGTAGGTGGCTTCCCTTATCTAAGATTTACCTAAAGGTAGTACAATGAAAATGGTCTTGTGACTAGGCTCTGGACAGCCGGTCGATGAGCTATTACCATTGACAACTTGCTAGCCATACCACCCTAGATAGTTCATTAGCTACCCAACTTTCGAAGAAACAGACGAAAATTGAGGCAGTGCAAAAAAAGCTATGTAGATGCTTAGGCTTAAAGTCCCCACAAATCAGAGGGCGGGTTGATAAGTCACATACTTTTCATCCCAGTTTATTTACCAACTTAAAATGAATTTTAATTGGCAGGGACTTGACACTAAGTCCACATTCGAGTGGACACCTGAGCTAATTAAGTCTGATGACCTGAAGAGTCTAAGTATTCAGGTCCTTCATATCATTTCCTAAAGTTAATAACTTCCAAATGCCTAAGTTTTCTTTTCCTAATTTCCTTCTCCTTTTTTTATCTTCTTCAAATTTTCAAATTATTATTATTATATAAGAAACTAAAAAAAATTCTACTGAGTTAGCAAAATGATTTCAAGAATTGATTATCCACCCCCCCATGCCTAAATGATGCAATGTCCTCATTGTAAAAACAAAGACATGAAAAGGGCAAAGTAAATAGAATATCACCCGAATTTCATGACAACCCGATCAGCTCCACAAAGAGAGGAGAGTACGTAGATTCCCTACCAGGAGGGGGTGACGTAATAAATTACGGAATTGAAAATAAACAATCTCACGAAAAATTCAATCACATAATGTGCACAATTATTTTGAGGTGGAAACCCAATCCAGGTGAAAACCACCACCTAACCCTCTCGAGTTAGGATTTTCCGATCAACCAAGTTGATCAAATCCATTAAACAAATCACTTAAATGAGGGTAATTCAACCTCAATTACAACCACGCTACAAGTGTGAGGGTAGCATTCCTCAACCCCTTCTCTTCACGAGAAGGATTTTGTCCCATGAAGGAGACGGGAATTCGCAAAGCAAATACCCAACCAAATAACAAAGTAGAATAACAAATATAGTCCTATAGAGCCAACAAAGATTTAAACCTAGCTTCTATAGGAATTAGGAAACAACCCTTTGCAAGGAGTGTGTCGAATCGATGATGCGGGTGCGTGAGCCATGCGACGGCGCAACGTCACTCTCGTGAATTACGGTGAGAGAGCGGGTGCACAAAGGCTTGATGCTCTCAAGATGTAGAACTTGAGCTTGGAGAGCAAGAGCTTTTCTAGGACACAAAAGAGTAGAAATGCTTGTTCTTGGTGTGTCTAGGTGTATATAGGTGTGTGTTTGTGTGCAAGAGGTTCCTCTCTATTTATAGAGGCCTTAGGAAAGCTTCCATAGCCGTTGGGTGCAAAGCCCAAGAGAATCAGGCCGAAATCAGGAACAATGATTGCACTGACAAGGTTATCAAACGTCTGATCCTAGCATCAGACGTCTTGGAAACTAGTTTAAGACGTATGGAAATAAGGTCAGACGTCTGATTTTAGGCGGGTTTCTTCCTGACTTGAATCAAATCTAAACAGGGTTCTAGTGCAAGTCCATCAGACGACATATAGGACGTCTGGCACTATGTCTGGACATCTGGAAACCAACTTTTTCTGCTGGAATGGATTTCCACGAGTTGCAACGGCTAGAAAATCTCTGAGAAGAGATTTTCGGGTTAGCCGAGGCAAAAGGGTCATTTATCAGACGTCTGGAAAGGCTTAAGGACGTCTGATAAGGTTCTAACGGTCATATTCTCCAATGTTTGGCAAGCCAGCCAACGGTTCACTAATTTGACGTCTGGAAGGTCCATCAGACGTCTTCTAAGACATCTGGACAGAGGTATGGACGTCTGATTTCATCAGACAGAGCTAACAAGTCCAGCCTAATTGTTATCAGACGTCTGGATCAACAGTCAGACGTCTTAAAACATATTATCAGATGTCTGATTTTGGAATTAGATGTCTGAAAAGGCTGTTTGAACCCTATATTGATTTTCTAAGTTCTCTACAGAAAACCTAAGTATCCTAGGGTTGTGCAGGTGTTCCTAGGACTACTGTTAGGATACTTTGAGGCTCTTTAACATGATGTTCTAAGGAACAAAAAAAGAGTAAGGAAATAAAGACAAAAGTACATGAAAGAAATAAACAGAATTCTATCCTATTCTTCCTGTCCTTCCATCTTCAATCTATCGCTCCTCGTGAATCTCCTCTGTTTTCTATCAAGCTCCTCCAATCCGTCTTGGATGCGAGCTCAAACTCTGTCTAATCACGTCTCCATTTGCAATTTGCCTGAAATCTAATACTTCAAGTCCAAATGTTAAATGACATGTGTTTTGTTATCATCAACAAACGATCGTGGTGCACTAGCACCAACAATCTCCCCCTTTTTGATGATGACAAAACCATAAATAATAATGCAAAAAAAATCCTCCCCCTTTTGACATTATCAAAAAGGTTTGAATGATTTTAAATTTCCTATAACTCCCCCTTAAAACATGCTCTTCAATGAATTTCTTTTAAAAGTAATGTCCTCCCCCTTTTTTTAACAACAAGATATCTACTATTTTTCTCCCCCTTACTAAAGGAAATTTAGCTAACTTGCAACTTCCCCTTAAAAATTGACAATTAGCTCATAATTTTTTTTAAATCCTCCTATCAAGATGCTAATGATGAAAAGATAGGGTAAAGAATTTTTACCTCACCTACCATGGCCAATAAAATGGCCGAAATGGTGGTGGTGGATGCCATATCGATGGGGCTCCCATCCGTAGCTTGGAGGCCTGGGCATTGGCGTCGGTCTCCAATCTGGCGATCGACGTGCGGCGGGTCCATCATTTGTTCGCCATCTCGTCGGTCTTCTTGTTCTCCTCCTTGGTTCTCCCAACTCTAGTTGACCAACTTTGAGCTTGTAGGTCTAGTCCTTCGTGTTGTAGTTATCCCTGAAACCTTCTAAACAAGATTCCAATTCTTTCTTCGGTATCCAAGTGGGCTTGGATCTGGATTTGTTAGTGGGTCTCCTTGACGGAGATCCTTTCTCAGCCTTAGGGCTATAAAAATTATCTACTTTGTTGATTAATTTGTTGGAGTTTTCCCTAAGACATGCAATTTCTTCTACTATAATATGCATCTTAGTCTTTAAATCAGAAATTTTTAATTTTAAACTATCATTTTCTTCAATTAATTTAGTATTTTCATTGATTAAATTTTTATTTTCTAATAACAGATTATTATCCTTAGGACTAGAGCTGCTTTCTAGGTCTTTAAGTTTATTTCTAACCTATCATTTTCAGATTTAAGAAAGCTAAGGTTCTTTTTAATGCTTTTGTTTTCTATTCTTAATGATTTACTAACATCAAATAGTTCATTAAAAGCTTCTTGTAAATTGAAATTTACCTCGTTGTTTGAGTCACTTCCACTTTCGCTGTCGCTATCACTTCCTCTGGCCATGAAACCAAAGCAAGTGGTTTCTTCTTCTATAGACTTTTCTTCTTCTTCCTCGGAGCTCGAATCATCCCAAGTGGCTTGGAACGCCTTCTTCTTAGATTTCTTCTCCTTTTCCTTCTTCTTCTCCTTTTTGAGAAGAGGGCACTCTGGTCACAGATGCCCTTTCTCGTTGCAGTGGTAGCAACGACTAGAGCTCTCCTTCTTCTCCTTCTTCTTCAATTCCCTACACAACTTGGAAAACTTTTTAAGTAAAATTTTAAAGTCTTTGTGGTCGAAACTTACCTCGCTATCCGACGCAGCTTTGAAGGCGAGAGTCTTCTTCGTTTTAGGCTCCGGTGTATCCTTCTTCTTCTACTTCAACTTAGTCATGTAGGCCATTAGATTGCCTAGGAGATCTTCCATGTTGAGCTCCTCCACTTCATTCGCCTCCTCGATGGCGGTGACTTTATGTTCCCACTCTGGTCCGAGGGAACGAAGAAGTTTCCCTCGAAGCTCCCACTTGATGAAAGTCTTCCCTAAAGCTTTCAAATTATTTATAATGAGAGTGAACCTAGTGTTCATCTCAATTAAAGATTCGTTAGGCTTCATAGAAAAAGATTCAAATTCTTGAGAAAGTAAATTTATTTTACAAGTTTTTACCTGAGAGGTAACTTCGTGAGTTACCTCAAGTGTGTGCCAAATCTCGTATGCGGTGGCGCATTTGGAGATTCTATTGAACTCCTCCAGGCTGAGCGCGCAGTAAAGGGCATTCATGGTCATTGTGTTCAAAGAAAGCTCACGAATTTGTTGTTGCGAGTAGCCTACCGCGGGTTTCTCTGGGATCTCAAATGGTGTCACACACCTGGCCCAAATCGTGAAGTCATTGTCTTGAAGTCAAGTCTTCATCCACAGCTTCCAGTAGAGGTAGTTGCTCCCGTCTAAGAATGGCGGACGGGATGTGGACTGCCCTTCGGAGATTCAGATTATGGAACTGCTCCCCTCCATGATCTTCTTGCCGGGTGTTACTCCGATCTCGCAAGAACCCGCTCTGATACCAATTGTAGATTCTCTACCAGGGGGGTTGACGTAATAAATTGCGGAATTGAAAATAAACAATCTCACAAAAAATTCAATCACACAATGTGCACCATTATTTTTAGGTGGAAACCCAAACCAGGAAAAAACCACCACCTAACCCTCTCGAGTTAGGATTTTTCGATCAACCAAGTTGATCAAATCCACCAAACGAATCACTTAAACGAGGGTGATTCAACCTCAATTACAACCACGCTACAAGTGCAAGGGTAGCATTCCTCAACCCCTTCTTTTCACGAGAAGGATTTTGTCCCACGAAGGAGACGGGAATTTGCAAAGAGAATACCCAACCAAATAACAAAGTAGAATAACAAATATAGTCCTATACAGCCAACAAAGATTTAAACCTAGCTTCTACAGGAATTAGGAAACTCCCCTTTGCAAGGAGTGCGTCGAATCGATGACGCTGGTGCGTGAGCCACGCTACGACACAACGTCGCTCCCGTGAATTACGGCGGGAGAGCAGGTGCACAAAGGCTTGATGCTCTCAAGATGTAGAATTGAGCTTGGTGAGCAAGAGCTTTTCTAGGACACAAAAGAGTAGAAATGCTTGTTCTTGGTGTGTCCAGGTGTATATAAGTGTGTGTTTGTGTGCAAGAGGTTCCTCTCTATTTATAGAGGCCTTAGGAAAGCTTTGGAAGGCATAGGAAAGCTTCCATAGCTGTTGGGTGCAAAGCCCAAGAGAATCAGGCTGAAATTAGGAACAATGATTGCACTGACAGGGTTATTAGACGTCTGATCCTAGCATCAGACGTCTTGGAAACCAGTTTAAGACATCTGAAAATATGGTCAGATGTCTGATTTTAGGTGGGTTTCTTCCTGACTTGAATAAGATCTAAACAGAGTTCTAGTGCAAGTCCATCAAATGACATACAGGACGTCTGGCACTATCTTTGGACGTCTGGAAACCTACTTTTTCTGCGGGAATGGATTTCCAAGAGTTGCAATGGCTAAAAAATCTCTGAGAAGAGATTTTTGGGTCAGCTGAGACAAAACGGTCATTTATCAGATGTCTGGAAAGGCTTAAGGACGTCTGATAAGGTTCTAATGGTCATATTCTCCTGTGTTTGGCAAGCCAACCAACGGTCCTCTAATTTGATGTCTGGAAAGTCCATCTGACGTCTTCTAGGACGTCTGGACAGAGGTATGGATGTCTGATTTCATCAGACAGAGCTTATAAGTCCAGCCTAATTGTTATCAAATGTCTGAATCAACAGTCAGACGTCTTAAAACATATTATCAGACATCTAATTTTGGAATTAGACGTCTGAAAAGGCTATTTGAACCCTATATTGGTTTCCTAAATTCTCTACAGAAAACCTAAGTGTCCTAGGGTTGTGTAGGTGTTCCTAGGACTACTGTTAGGGTACTTTGAGGCTCTTTAACATGATGTTCTAAGGAAAAAAAAAGATTAAGGAAATAAAGACAAAAGTACATGAAAGAAATAAACAGAATTCTATCCTATTCTTCTTGTCCTTCCATCTTCAATCTATCCCTTCTCGTGAATCTCCTCTATTTTCCATCAAGCTCCTCCAATTTGTCCTGGATGTGAGCTCGAACTCCGTCTAATCACGTCTCCATTTGCAATTTGCCTGAAATCTAATACTTCAAGTCCAAATGTTAAATGACACGTGTTTTGTTATCATCAACAAACGATCGCGGTGCACTAGCACCAACAATCTCCCTCTTTTTGATGATGACAAAACCATAAATAATAATGCAAAAAAAATCCTCCCCCTTTTGACATTATCAAAAAGGTTTGAATGATTTTAAATTTCCTATAACTCCCCCTTAAAACATGCTCTTCAATGAATTTCTTTTAAAAGTAATGTCCTCCCCCTTTTTTTAACAACAAGATATCTACTATTTTTCTCCCCTTTACTAAAGGAAATTTAGCTAACTTGCAACTTCCCCTTAAAAATTGACAATTAGCTCATAATTTTTTTTAAATCCTCCTATCAAGATGCTAATGATGAAAAGATAGGGTAAAGAATTTTTACCTCACCTACCATGGCCAATAAAATGGAAGAAATGGTGGTGGTGGATGCCACATCGGATGGGGCTCCCATTCGTAGCTTGGAGGCCCGGGCATTGGCGCCGGTCTCTAGTCTGGCGGTCGACGTGCGGTGGGTCCATCATTTGTTCGCCATCTCGTTGGTCTTCTTGTTCTCCTCCTTGGTCTACTCCTTGGTTCTCCCAACTCGAGTTGACCAGCCTTGAGCTTGTAGGTCCAGTCCTTCGTCTTGTAGTTATCCCTGAAACCTACAAAACAAGATTCCAATTCTTTCTTCGGTATCCAAGTGGGCTTGGATCCAGATTTGTTAGCGGGTCTCCTTAACGGAGATCCTTTCTCAACCTTAGGGCTATAAAAATTATCTACTTTGTTGATTAATTTTTTGGAGTTTTCCCTAGGACATGCAATTTCTTTTTCTATAATATGCATCTTAGTCTTTAAATCAGAAATTTCTAATTTTAAATTATCATTTTCTTCAACCAATTTAGTATTTTCATTGATTAAATTTTTATTTTCTAATAACAGATTATTATCCTTAGGACTAGAGCTGCTTTCTAGGTCTTTAAGTTTTATTTCTAACCTATCATTTTTAGATTTAAGAAAGCTAAGGTTCTTTTTAATGCTTTTGTTTAAAATTCTTAATGATTTACTAACATCAAATAGTTCATTAAAAGCTTCTTGTAAATTGAAATTTACCATGTTGTCTGAGTCGCTTCCGCTTTCATTGTCGCTATCACTTCCTCTAGCCATGAAACCAAAGCAAGTGGTTTCTTCTTCTATAGACTTTTCTTCTTCTTCTTCCTCAGAGCTCGAATCGTCCCAAGTGGCTTGGAACGCCTTCTTCTTAGATTTCTTCTCCTTTTCCTTCTTCTTCTCCTTTTTGAGAAGAGGGCACTCTGGTTGCAGATGCCCTTTCTCGTTGCAGTGGTAGCAACGTCTAGGGCTCTCCTTCTTCTCCTTCTTCTTCAATTCCCTACACAACTTGGAAAACTTTTTAAGTAAAATTTTAAAGTCTTCATCGTCGGTACTTACCTCGCTATCCGACACAGCTTTGAAGGCGAGAGTCTTCCTCGGTTTAGGCTCCGGTGTATCCTTCTTCTGCTTCAACTTAGTCTCGTAGGCCATTAGATTGCCTAGGAGATCTTCCATGTTGAGCTCCTCCACTTCGTTCACCTCCTCGATGGTGGTGACTTTATGTTCCCACTCCGGTCTGAGGGAACGAAGAAGTTTCCCTCGAAGCTCCCCCTTGATGAAAGTCTTCCCTAAAGCTTTCAAATTATTTACAATGAGAGTGAACCTAGTGTTCATCTCACTTAAAGATTCGTTGGGCTTCCTAGAAAAAGATTCAAACTCTTGAGAAAGTAAATTTATTTTAAAAGTTTTTACCTTAGAGGTACCTTCGTGAGTTACCTCAAGTGTGTGCCAAATCTCGTATGCGGTGGCGCATTGCGAGATTCTGTTGAACTCCTCCGGGCTGAGCAGGCAGTAAAGGGAGTTCATGGTCTTTGCATTCAAAGAAAGCTCATGAATTTGTTGTTGCGAGTAGCCTCCCGCGGGTTTCTCTGGGATCTCAAATGGCGTCTCACACCTGGCCCAAATCGTGAAGTCATTGGCTTGAAGCCAAGTCTTCATCTGCAGTTTCCAGTAGGGGTAGTTGCTCCCATCTAAGAATGGCAGACAGGATGTGGACTGCCCCTCGGAGATTCGGATTGCGGAACTGCTCCCCTCCATGATCTTCTTGCCGGGTGTTACTCCGATCTCGCAAGAACCCGCTTTGATACCAATTGTAGATTCCCTACCAAGGGGTGACATAATAAATTGCGGAATTGAAAATAGACAATCTCACAAAAAATTCAATCACACAATGTGCACCATTATTTTTAGGTGGAAACCCAAACCGGGTGAAAACCACCACCTAACCCTCTCGAGTTAGGATTTTTCGATCAACCAAGTTGATCAAATCCAGTAAACGAATCACTTAAACGAGGGTGATTCAACCTCAATTACAACCACGCTACAAGTGCGAGGGTAGCGTTCCTCAACCCCTTGTCTTCACGAGAAGGATTTTGTCCCATGAAGGAGACGGGAATTCGCAAAGCAAATACCCAACCAAATAACAAAGTAGAATAACAAATATAGTCCAATAGAGCCAACAAAGATTTAAACCTAGCTTCTATAGGAATTAGGAAACTTCCCTTTGCAAGGAGTGCATCGAATCAATGACGCAGGTGCATGAGCCACACGACGGCGCAACGTCGCTCTCGTGAATTACGGCGAGAGAGCGGGTGCGCAAAGGCTTGATGCTCTCAAGACGTAGAACTTGAGCTTGGAGAGTAAGAGCTTTTCTAGGACACAAAAGAGTAGAAATGCTTGTTCTTGGTGTGTCTAGGTGTATATAGGTGTGTGTTTGTGTGCAAGAGGTTCCTCTCTATTTATAGAGGCCGTAGTAAAGCTTTGGAAGGCTTAGGAAAGCTTCCATAACCGTTGGGTGCAAAGCCCAAGAGAATCAGGCCAAAATTAGGAATAATGATTGCACTGACAGGGTTATCAGACGTCTGATCCTGGCATCAGACGTCTTGGAAACCATTTTAAGACGTCTGATTTTAGGTGGGTTTCTTCCTGACTTGAATCAGATCTAAACAGGGTTCTAGTGCAAGTCCATCAGACAACATACAGGACGTCTGGCACTATGTCTAGACGTCTGGAAACCTACTTTTTCTGTAGGAATGGATTTCCAAGAGTTGCAATGGCTAGAAAATCTTTGAGAAGAGATTTTGGGGTCAGCCGAGGCAAAACGGTCATTTATCAGACGTTTGGAAAGGCTTAAGGACGTCTGATAAGGTTCTAACGGTCATATTCTCTAGTGTTTGGCAAGCCAACAAACGGTCCACTAATTTGATGTCTGGACAGAGGTATGGACGTCTGATTTCATCAGACAGAGCTAACAAGTCCAGCGTAATTGTTATCAGATGTCTGAATCAACAGTCAGACGTCTTAAAACATATTATCAGACATCTGATTTTGGAATTAGACGTCTGAAAAGGCTATTTGAACCCTATATTGGTTTTCTAAGTTCTCTACAGAAAGCCTAAGTATCCTAGGGTTGTGCAGGTGTTCCTAGGACTACTGTTAGGGTACTTTAAGGCTCTTTAACATGATGTTCTAAAGAACAAAAAGATAGCAAGGAAATAAAGGCAAAAGTACATGAAAGAAATAAACAGAATTCTATCCTATTCTTCTTGTCCTTCCATTTTCAATCTATCGCTCCTCGCGAATCTCCTCTGTTTTCCATCAAGCTCCTCCAATCCATCCTAGATGCGAGCTTGAACTCCTTCTAATCACGTCTCCATTTGCAATTTGCCTGAAATCTAATACTCCGAGTACAAATGTTAAATGACACGTGTTTTGTTATCATCAAAACAAACGATCGTGGTGCACTAGCACCAACAGAGTATACACAAATGCTAAGTTTAATGCCTTCAACTAGGCATAATATACATACAAGGAAGAAATTGAGAATTCACAAGTGCGGGTCAGAATCAAAATAAAAAGATTGATCCTCAAAATCGTTAGCAGAAGATGTCCATAGACGTGGACTAGATTATGTTGCAGACCCACGCCCTAGGGTCGAGTGGTTCTATGGTTCTAGATGGAAATCACCCAAAATCGAAGGTTGTTAAGCTTGCAAGATCGGGCCTGGGATTTTGCGGTGTGCAACCCAAGACCAAAATGGAGGACAATAGGTAGATCAGGTTCACTAGTTTCAAATGTCCACTAAACATTCAGCTCAAAAAAATAATCAGTTATTCCAGGTTTGGGTTGCACGTGAAAGATATCACAAGGGTTTGTATAGAAGATAAGTGGTTTCAGGTCAATAAGTACCCTTATATCAAAAATCATAATTCCCTTAGAATTAGCCTCCCAGATTTTTATTGCCAAACTCCTATCCACTAAAATCAAGTTCTCAAGCTCCAGGACCACCAAATCGTTGTATACCCCATCTAAAGTGCCCAAGTTCAACAATTGCAGCTGAATCAGGATTTACTTGGGCATGATGATCTCAGAAGTTAGCTCTTCGGGGTGCAGATGAGGATTGGGGTCACTGATTGAATCATCAAGATTTGGATCCTCGAAGTTAACCCCAACCGAATCCAAATCTTCAGTGAACAGGCTATCAAATGGTTCATCAGATTCCTCATGCCCGTTTGTCTCACTAAAATCATTTTCCTTATGCTCAAGTGAGACTTCACCTAAAGATTCTTCACCCTCAGAGTCAAAGAATTCATGATCCTCATTTATAAATGTCTCAAAATCAATTATCATTTCCTAGTTCAAAGAGACATTTTTCCTTGCTCCTTGGCTCAAGGATCTCAGATGAGAAACTCGGTTCATCCTCGAAGGGTTGCTCTAGACTAACCTGATCATCTCCAATCTCAGAATATGTATCCCCCCTGATAGGCACCTGAGCGGGTTCAAACATTGGCTCTTCTGAAGAGGGTTCATCTTGAGAATCATCCCAATATTTGGCTAGGGCAACTACAGATTTCATCCTTAACCTCGACAATTTCCCAAGAAGAAACTCACCTAGGTCCCTATCTCTAACACTTTGGAGCAAATCGAATAGAGAACTATTAAGTTCATCAATCATTTTGATCATAGGCTCTAGTGCTTTAGTGCATGGTGTTGGCTAAGCTTCTAAAGATTATATAGTGTTCCTCAAATTAGCCAACACCCTATCCTTGATCTAGTTCACCTGAACCGACTGTTTTAGTTCAAGGTTGGGTGGGTTTGGGTTCAATCTAGGGGAATCAAGATATTGATGTTCTCGGGTCCCTCCCTGATAGTAGGTCATTCGAGGTTGTTCAAAGGATGGTGGTGACCTATATTCAGTGGAATACTGGGAAAGGTAGGCATTATAATCATCATATCCTTCCATATTGTAGATCGGGTTGGTTTGATCATCAAAGGATTGAGATCTATAATTATTGTAGCTCTTAAACGGATAGTAATCATAGTCTTGTTGTCTAGGGTTAGGCCCTAGACACTGAGGTCTGTATTCATATCCCTAATCAAAATCATCCCGGCTAGTGGATGGGTAATTACAAGTCAAGTTAGAAGAGTAATCATCTTGGGGATAAGTGGTGGTAGGAGGGTAGGATTGGAAATGTGTGAAAGATGTGGAAGGATACATTGTGGAGTAGGAGGGAAAACAGAAGAGAGAAAGGTGCCCTACAGCACAATCAACCAAACCTGCCATTATGTGGGTAGCCTAAAGACCTACAGACTTCCAGGACCCGTCTTGAGATTATAAATGATTTGGTCTACTTTTATCTGGTCAATCTAACCAGTTAGAAGGAGGGACTAGGGAGAAGGTTCTTCCTTTTGCTTACGCCTCCAGATCCTAGTGTACCCCCAGCTGCAGTCGTTTGACGCTACTCCCCTAGCTAGACATCAGATGGACCAGCAAAAGTAGATTAATCGAAAAAAAGATCTCAGTCTGAGCCCCGAAGAGTGAATCAATCCTTGAGGTCAACATCTACTCAATTTTAATTAGGCTTGGGATGATTGTGCTCTTGGAATATGATGGGCCCTTTAGATGGGTTGTGCCCTTAATGATTAGTTAAAATGTGTGTACGTTTACAACCAGGGTTTTCAAACAAGGTTATTTAATGATGTGCCTTTTAGGATTTAACCTTGTTTAGTAGCTTTTAGGGTTTGATTCTTAGGTTGGTTCAATCAAAGTTTAGTAGTACACTATAAGTTTTGAAAACTCAGCTGATGATATATTCCTTTAAAAATCAAAATAATGTGGAGTGCCGAATTCAGCCCTAAGAATCAACCCTAAGTGACAAGCTACTGATGAATCACTTTTAATTTGAGTGGTGTGGCCCAACAAATCAATCAATTGGGTTATTCGCACCACAGATTAAGGCAAACAATGTCTTAGCCTAATTAGGTTTCTACTCAATTATGTGTTTTGAGTTGAAGTGTATCGGGTCCACAGGTTAGATCCCAATTAAGTTGTAGAATCAAAGAGGAGTGGTGTGCCTTAAGTCGAGAGTTGTGGGTGTTAAGGTGTGTCTCTTGCTGAAAATCCCACAATCAGATAACACTTTTTTTATTTTTTTTATTTATGTGGATGGCGAGGTGAGTGAAAGTGGCAACCAAACAACCAAATCTATCATAGGGTTTATAAAAAGCATCTAAGTTGATTTTGGTTTGAGTTATTAGGTTACGGAATGAAAGCTAAGGTGGGGGTGGTGTGGGGGACACTTACAAAGCACTCTACTCGCACTTTACTCCAGTCTATCACACTTGGATCTCCATGATAGGGTACCTGCAAGACAATAGATCAAAGATAAGTGGGGTTAGTGCTACGTAAATGTAAAGAAGCACAGAAAACAATAAAGTATATTCTGTTGCCTCCCCGGCAATGGCATCAAGATGATTGTACGTGTTTCGCGAGTTTGAAATTAGGGTTACAAGTAACCTGTCGTCGTAGTTGCAAAACTTGTGATCAAATAAAATTTATACTGAAACTCCAAGGGAGTTTTGGGTCGAACGCAAGGAGGTGACGTTTAATTTAATTTAAAACCATGCTTCATCTTGTCTGTTTTTGGTATTTTAAAGTTTTATTATTTTTTTGTGTTTTTGAAAGAAGATAGGTAGAATAAATCACAAGAGATATGGAACAAATATGTTATATATCATAAATGTCTACTATAATAATATACGAAAGCATAAAAAGAGAGGGAGGTGAGAAGAAATCTCCCGAAGCGGCTGTTCGGTGAGACGACGGCACCTGGAGGGAGCTAGGACAAAAGAGGTGAGTGTTTGCACCTCAAAACACGCCTATAATAATGCCTTCTTATGCTATTTTCTAGCATAACTATGTATATTATAATCCTATAGCCACATTTGTAAAAACGGTTGCATGCATGCATTTAATCAAGAGAGGAAGAGGAGTGAAACAATAGCCTGCATAGTTACATTTTTCTTCAAGTGCCTCCTTGCAAAATCACCCTCTTTTTATTTTTCCTCTTGATTTCTTCTTTTCTCTCCTTCCCGCGGCTACACTCTTCCCGCAGCTGCATGCAGCAGCCACGCAGCACTTCTTCCCGTCACTTCTCCTTGCCAACGCCGCTCCCTATAGCGGCAACTCGCGCACCCTCTCCCTGCTGCAGCCGGCATGCCACTCTCTCCTCCTCTATAAGTAGCTGCAGCTTCATCCTCGCAACGTGAGGCTGCTGCAGCAACGAAACAAACCCGTAGCCATCTTCTCCACCGCTTTCCCCTCCCATACGTCGGCCCTCCGTCGAGGAGGCACCCGGCGAGCAGGAGAACCCACTGTGGTGCACACCACCACAGTGGGAGCACCACTGCCCAGCTCTTCGACGAGCCGGTGGGCGTGGTGCATTCCCTCGCTTCATTTTTTTTCTCTTTAACGCCATTGCCGCCGCTCCAAGCTTCGAAGCTTGAAGCCACGGCAGCAGCAGCCACGCAGCAGCAGCAGGTCCTCCCGCTCCTCCGCGACCGTCCCCGCAGCCGCCCGTCGACTTCGCGCGCGCCTGCAGGGCCATTCCCCGCTCAACCTCCGTCCTGACGACCCCGCAGTTGCACCTGTAGCCGTCCGCCGCACGCACTGCAGCGGCCGGCTACGGCCTCGCGCCGCCCCCTGCCCTCCTCCGTGACCCTCCGCGACCACCTGCAGACCTCCTCCACGCTCACTCCTCCACGCCTTCGCCCGCCCGTCCCCTTCGCGCACGCCTGCAGGAACCCTACGCGAAGCCGCGCCCACACCCGCCGTCTTCAGACGTCTTCCTCCGCCTTCAGACGACGTGGCGTCAGACGTCCGCCAGAGGCGGCAGACGTCTTAACTCGCGCATCCGCGATCTTTCGCTCGCCCGCTCTCTCTCTCTGCCGATCTCTCCCGCTCCCGCTCTCTGTCACGTATACTCTCTCTCTCTCTCTCTCTTTCTCTCTCTCACTCACTCTCAGTACACTACACCAACGCACACACACACCTATACCAACACATACACACACACTCACACACTTACAGTAACATATATATAAATATATATATACATACATACATACATATATATATATATACATAGTATATCTATATAGTTATGTATACATACACATATATATAATATATATACATATATATATAATATATATATATATATCTACTTATATATACATCTATATACTTATACATATACTTATATATATATAGACATATATACTTATATACATATATATATACATATATATAGTAATATATATATATATACTTGTATACATATATATACACATATATATCTATATATATATATCTATACATATATAACTATACATTTATATATATATAGATACATTTACTTATATACATACATATGTACATATATTTTCATGTTATTTATTATACGCTATATCGCGGGAATATCTGCACCAGTTGCTGATATTCCCTGATACACGCGTACAAAAAAGCGTGGTCCCATACATCATCCATCCTCCATCCACACTCCACGCGGCACCTAGTCGTGTTGGTTGCGTCTCTCTAGACGTCGACTGACTCGACATAGTGCTACACTCCATCACCACCTCCACCCCCACCCCTTTATATATATACTACATATATATATATATATACATACTATATTTACTTTCTGTCTATTTGCTTTTCTGTTAGTAAAAAGATAAAAAAAATACATAAAAAAGAAAAGATAATCTTTGACTTGCAGGTACCTCGTCTTGCGAGTAGCAAGACTTGTTTTGGGACTCTGTTTGGCTAAAAGCCAAGGACACAATTTTGAGGGTGTGCCTCAAGAACAAGGATTACCATAAAAAACCTAAATAAGAAAAACACCAAAAACACAATAAACGAACGGAAGAGACGCGTTTTAAGGAAAACGTAGAAACTCAACTTTAACCCCACTTCCCTGTGTTCGACCCTGGGCCTAAAAGTGACAAGATAAAATCAATTAGGCCAGGTTAAAAATTTTGTAAAGAGATGGTTAAGGCTGAATTAGGTTAACCACTATACACATTTCAACGATAAAAATATCATATTAACAACCTATTCGGGCCGACCCATCCGTGAGGAGAGGGACAACGGAGGTGAGATGCAGGAGGACATTGGGTAGAGGAAAGCTTCAGCGTAGCTCCAGATTGGAAGTGAGGAGGCGGAGATGATCAGCTACCAGAGTAGAGGTGAGAGGACAGCTCCAAGGTGACCTATGAATGGTGATCGAAAGAGGGTGGAATATTTGGTGAGGCAGAGGTTTGCCACACTAATAGGCACCTTGGGAGCTTGAGAGTAAGCTCTAACAGAGTGTTGGTAGGCTTGTTAGAGCTTGGGAGTAGGTAGGAATAGAGTAGGTAGAGATGGCTTGCAAGGGAGGGGAGGAGAGGAGGCAAAAATAGGTATGGGACCATTAGCGACCTCTAGGTCGTCGCTGGAAATGTCGTTGTAGGCAACTCATGCTCGCTGGCACGTGCAGCTGGCCTTGCTAATGTGCAAATAATTAGCAATGGCTGTAAGCATCGCCGTAGGTCCAGCTCATGCGTGGCTGTAGGCTACCGCCAACTGAGCACGCACTAGCCCCATGCTCCGCTGGCACTACACTATGCGCACTCTTTGCCGCGCACGTGCACACGCACATGCTGGTGCTACGTTGTGCACATGAGTGCCTCCACGTGCGCACACGAGCATGCACTGTTATATGCGTGCGGTGGCATGTGTGTGCACATGGGCCGCCTGGGCTATGCCACGTGACGCAATCTGGGCCATCCATCTTCTTTTTGTTGTAGGGGCTGCTACAGAGGTCGGATTGGGTCAATTTTCATGCCATTGTGCTGCAATCGTCGACCTAAATCCATCTGCGTGGTTGGATTTGTCATTTGAACCTCTTAATGATGTCCTCTAGTCCCTTGGCCATTGATCTTCCTCGGACTGCATATGGGCTACGGGACTTTGATCGAGGCGATTTCGACGGCGTTGGACTCTTATCGTCATCTTGATTAGATCCGTATGATCGGATCGTCAATCCGAGGCTCTGAAATAAATACCCTTCTCTCTTGACCACAAAACGGACTCAATTAACCTAAATTATATACAACTAATCTAAATGCATAATGATGCATGCTATGCAATATTTATAAGATGAAATGCAAATCTAAGCCTAGGAATATGCATGAATAGGCATTTTACCCTCAATAAATGTGTTTACATCAGGTCAGGTGGGGGAAACCTTGTAACTCATGGGGGTGCTCTACCATGTAGGGGTCTTCGCGGGCCTCTCCCTCTCTGGCTACCCAGGTAATTCTCAGGTGGATGGCTTTCTGACTAAGGGTTATCATCTGCCTCGAACCTCTATAGTCATCCAAAAATTTTTTGGGTGTCTTGATTGGGTCCATCACATTCTACCTCTCATCTACTCCATTGGTGCATGTTCAGGAGGTCTCTAAGACCATCCTTGAGGCCTCCATTAGCTACTCATTCTCATCGACGCCAAGCCTCGACCTCCTTGTTTGTGCAACAACCCAATCCAATTGATATCTCTTCTGATTCATCTGAACCTAATTCTCCTTCATCCATCATCATGGTATAACCAGTAGAAGAAAATAATCTTGAAAATCAACTTCAGCACCTCAATAATCTATTCCAAGCCTTTGTGAATCCACCGCAGCATCAAATGATGCGAGATCACTACAATCCCGCTGTGGTGACAATCGAACCTCGAGTACAAATCCCCACTGGAGGTTCTGATACTAAACTCAAGCCCAACATGATTCATGTCATTCCCAAATTCCATGGGCATAATTCCAAAGATCCTTTCTAGGATATCAAGCAACTCAAGCATCTGGCCTAGACCTTCGAGTCAATAGCTTAAAATCGGGATGTCCTACTCATGAAAATATTCACCTCTCTCATGGATAAGGTTACTCACTGGTACCAAACCCAAACGCATCCAATCAACACCTAGGTAGAACTTCAATCCGAGTTTCTAAGAAAGTTCTTCCCTGTTGGTCGAACAAATGCTTTACGGCACCAGATCACACATTTCACGCAACAAGCAGGAGAACTGCTTCACGAGGCATGCGATCATTTTCCAGATCTCATCTGAAAGTGCCCCCACCATGGAGTTCCTAAATGGGAACAAGTCTAGTCCTTTTACCGGGGACTTCATGAGGATATTCAATTATTCGTCAATGCGACCTGTGGGGGAAACATCATGGGTCAACACGAAGACACCGTGTGGGAGATTCACAAGAATATGTGCGAGAACTCCATCAATAATGAATCCATGGGCATGTTCAACTGGATGAATGCTTGTGCATTGACCAATCTCTAGGGAGCACATGAGACATAGGTCCTGTCCTCTTCCATTGACTTTGAACTGATGGCTAGTCATCTAGACAAGGTCTCTATTATTGAGAAGGTGGATGAGCTAACTTCACACTTGCAGTGAGCCACCTCTGCGCAAAACTTGTTCGCGCAACCGCCCTCTGGCAAGGAGGATGTGCATAACACCTATCATCGATCTTCTTAGGGGATGGATCCATATCCACCCTCATCTGATTCTGGTTTTGGAGGAAACTCTGAACCCACCTACTCTAGTTGGGGGAACTCTGAACCCTCGTATTCTAACATTTCCAAGGTTCCTCAGACCTGCGAGTACCTCAACACCATTCAAAATGATCCATTCTCAAGCACCTACAACCTTGGATGGCGTAATCATCCTAATTTCACGTGGTCAGGAAATAATCAAAATCAAAGACCTCAATATTAGCCCCGACCACAAACTCCTCATCCATATCAGCTACCACAGCCTCGACCTAACCCAACTTATCAATCCGGGCTAACTCATGCAGATCAAATGACTCTTATTCTTCAGACTCTGGTTGACATTCAGAAGACGAACACAGCTATGCAAAAATAGCACAAAGATGAGATCACAGAGGTTCGCAATCAACTCACCCAGATGGCAAATCCCCGCCAACCTGGTGCACTTCCTTCACAACCTCTGCCTAATCCAAATAACATACCAAACTAGAGGTGCGTTATAAACCCAAATCAGGGCTAAGCTCACTTTGTTTATCAGTTTCATTATACTCCATCACCCAACGAGATGGAGCTTCGACATCATATGCAGGTTACCAGTAGCAAGGACCTCTTTTACCCACACCAAACCAGAACCAGGCAGGATTGAATTCTATTACTACCCATAGTGGCAAAACAACACAAGACCTACCTTATCCAAGCCACTCCCAGCCTGGTAATACAAACCCTAACCCTAGATTGGTCATCTAGGACACACCCATCCCAGATCAAGAACCTGAGCCAATTCTAGAGGAACCATCTAAGGTTCCATTTCCCAAGGCCTTGACCAAGGTAAAAAGGACAGCCAAATCTGTGGCACCTGAGGAGGACCTAGTTAAGCTCTTTGAGTAGGTCCATATAAACATCCTCCTGATGGATGCGATATGCCACGTACCAGCTTACGTACGATTTTTGAAAGACATGTGTACACCTAAGCGTAAGCTGCAAACCAAATGCGGGAACCCGATCATACTATCGGAGTAAGCCAGCTCCATCATTTTGAGCAAACTCCCACCTAAGGCAAAATATCCAGGCACCCCTCTGATTTCCTGTGCAATCTGTGATATACAATTCGACTAAGCTTTATTGGACTTAGGAGCCTCCATAAATTTGATACCTACATCCCTACTAGATTACATCGAGGAATCTAAGCTTAAATCGATAGAAATGACTTTATAGTTAGCTGACCGATCCATTAAGTCACCAAAAGGAAAGCTCGAGGATGTCATAGTTAGGGTACATGACTTCTATTTTCTGGTGGATTTCAATGTCTTAGGCATGGACTCTCCTGAGAATGTGAAGAATACACCGATCATACTAGGGAGACCCTTTCTCGCCACTGCTAGGGCCAATATCAATTGTGAGGAGGGCCAAATTGAATTAAAATTTGGGAGCAAGACACTAGAGATCGACATCTTCAAGGCCCAACAAGGAATTAATTACAGAGTTATAGAATAGATTTGTGATATCGAGGCTGTGGTTGACGACTTATGTATCGAGGAAAACCTGACTTTTGCTGATCAACCGTAAGAGGATGAAAACCTGCAATTAGAGGAGTCCAAACTCAACCTAGACACACCTATAGCTCCTCCCTTTGCTCCCGACACCCACCTTGAACCACTAGCTACTGCTGACAACCTAGTAATGGAATTAAAGCCTCCTCTTGATCATCTCAAATACGTCTTTTTGGGTTCCAATCAGACATTTCCTATGATTATCAACTCCCGACTCACACCTAACTAGGAAACACACCTGATTTCTGTTCTCCAACAGCATCGGAGAGCCATTAGATGGACTCTTGATGATCTAACTGGTATCAGCCCTTCATATTGCACACATCACATATACACTGAAAAGGGCTGACGACCATCTCGTGAAATGTAGAGATGCCTAAATCCAAATCTGCAGGTTGTCATGAAAAAGGAGATCATCAAGTGGCTAGATGTAGGGATCATCTACCCGATCTCCGACAATTAGTGGGTGAGCCCAATCTAAGTTGTGCCTAAGAAGGCAGGGCTCATTGTCATCACGACTAAAACCAGAGAAACCATACCGACCCGTATAGCAAACTCATGGAGAGTCTGCAATGATTACAAAAGACTCAATTCCTCCACAAAGAAGGATCATTTCCCACTACCATTCATTGATTAGATTCTCAATAAACTAGTGGGAAATCAATTCTTCTACTTTTTGGACGGGTACTCCGGTTATAATCAGGTCGCAATCCATCCTGAGGACCAAGAGAAAACCACCATCACCTGCCCCTTTGGAACATACGCATTTCGAAGGATGTCGTTCTGTCTCTGCAATGCACTTGCCACTTTTCAGTGGTGCATGGTTGCCATATTCTCAGATATGGTAGGTGAATACCTTGAAGTCTTCATGAATGACTTCTCGGTATTTGGTGAATCATTTGATGATTGCCTCCTACACTTGGTCCAAATCCTCAGGCGATGCATCGGTGTGAACGTGATTCTTTCCTGGGAAAAGAGCCACTTCATGGTACCTGAGGGAATTGTCCTGGGACATCACATCTCTGAAAAGGGCATCTAGGTTGATCGAGCCAAGGTGAATCTGATTTCCAAACTGCCTATGCCTACCTTGGTAAAGACATCCAATCCTTTCTGGGGTACGTCAGTTTTTACCATCGATTCATTTCCGATTTTTCAAAAATCGCATGTCCCCTAACTAATCTTCTATCTAAGGATGTCCCCTTTGAAATCTCCAAGGACTATGCTCAGACATTTCAGATCCTGCATGATCGAGTTACCCAAGCACCTATCCTGCAGTCCCCTAATTGGTCTCAACCCTTTGAGATCATGTGCGATGCATCTGATTATGCTGTAGGGGAGGTACTTGGGCAGAAAATAGACAGGAAACCCATGGTCATCTACTACGTTAGCAAGACACTTGACGAAGCTCAACGTAACTATACAGTTATTGAGAAAGAGCTGCTAGCCGTAGTATTTGCCTTGATAAACTTCAAATCATATCTTTTGGGTTCCCATGTTATTATATACTCAGATCACACTACAGTGAAGCACCTTCTTGCGAAGAAGGATGTGAAACCTTTACTAATCCATCGGATCTTGCTATTGCAAGAATTTGATCTCAAAATTCGTGATAAAGTGAGAAAATAGAACATGGTAGCTGACCACTTGTCCCGTCTTCCTTCTTCCATCATCAACCCATCTGGTCCAATCATGAAGCATTTTTCAGATGAGCACCAACTAGCCATTCACAATCTCCCATGGTTTGTTGATATTGAAAACTACTTGGTTACGGGGAAAGTTCTGCTAGGTTGGCCGACTTCCAAGTGGGAAAAATTGATTGCCGAGGCCAAGTACTATATTTTTGAGGAACGATACCTGTTCCACATTGGCAATGATCAGGTACTCTAGAGATGCATTCCTGATGATGAGGTCAATGACATAATGTCATTCTGTCATGACCAGGACTACGGTGGCCATTTCTTTGGGTGTAAAACTGCAACAAAAATTCTCTAGTGTGGGTTCTTTTGGCCCACTTTGTTCAAAGATGCAGAGAAATATTGTAGGGCATGCGCTCATTGCCAGACCCTCAGCAACATGGGCCTGCTGGATATGATGCCCTTGAACCTGATTATTGTGTGTTAAATCTTTGACAAATGGGGAATTAATTTCATGGGACCCTTTCCTAGATCTAACGGCTTCAAATACATTCTACTCGTTGTTGATTATGTCTCTAAATGGATCAAAACCATCACCACAAGAACTAGAGATCATAAAGTTGTCCTCCGATTTATCCAAGAGAACATCTTTACTAGATTTGGGGTTCCTAGGGCCATCATCAGCAATGGTGGGTCTCATTTTACCAATGTGCACTTCCAGTCCCTGATGAAAAAGTACGGGGTGTCGCAACGTATCTCAACTCCTTACCACCCCCAGACTAATGGACTGGCAAAACTGTCAAATTGAGAGATCAAGAAGATCCTTCAGGTCATTGTTCGACCGGATAGAAAAGATTGATCTACTCGCCTTCCAAAAGCCTTGTGGGCCTATAGGATCGCCAACAAAACCCAATTAGGCATGTCACCCTTTAGATTAGTGTACGGTAAGGCATGTCACCTACCTGTCGAGATGGAGCACAAGGCTTATTGGGCAGTGCGGAAGTGTAATCTAGATCTGGTGAAGGCTAGAATACACAGTCGGTTACAATTAAGCGAGATCGAGGAACTACGTAATGATGCATATGAGAACTCAAGTATATACAAAGAGCGGGTTAAAGCCTTCCATGACAGGCACATTGTATGAAAATCTTTCCACCCTGGTCAGAAAGTTCTACTCTTTGATGCCAAACTCAAACTTTTTCCAGGAAAACTCAGATCAAAATCGATTGGACCATTCGTGGTGAGATGAATCTTTGGAAATGGAGCTGTAGAAATTAGCCAACCCAGCCTTGATTCAGAACCCTTTGACATGAACGGTTAGCGACTTAAGCCGTTCATTGAACTCACCAATACGAACAAGGCTAAGGTATCTTTTGATCTCCATTCTCCCTGAGCTTATTGTGCTCGGCTGATGGTGTTAAACTCAATGCTTAACGGGAGGCAACTTGTCATCCTTTTTGAAAAACTTGAAACCCTTCTTGATACATCTTATGTTGAACTCATATGGCACTTTAGGGTTCGTCCACTAGAATTGTTGACTCCACCTTTGGTACCTATACCTGAGCTTGAAATCGTCGGCAACAGTCACCCCAACCCATCCACCCACCCAAAACCTGTTCTAATGAATGATCTAAGCTAAACTCAAACCCACCTAATTTACAATGAGGACATTACAAATCATAGGCATGCAGGGGTATTAGCTGTGAGAATCACATCACAAGAAAGGGTTTCATAAAAAAAAGGCACATATTCCAAAAACCAAAAAAATAAAAAAATTGAAAAAAAAGGAACAACAATAGAAGGGAGGAAATTTTGAGTAAATTGATTGCATATCATTTTTAAGGAGAAAAGCAGAGGAGGTAAAAATGTCAAAAAGGTGCATAATTTGAAAAGAAAAGAAAAAGAGATAGTTATTAGTAAAAGATTAAGGAATTGACTTAGTTCTAGACTAAATCAAAAAAAAAATGAAAGACAAAAAGTGCTAAGAGACAAAAGAGATTAGTATGAACGCTGATCTTAGGCCTCTTAGGCTGTGATTCTAGGCTTAAAAATTCAAGTATCCGTTAAGATCTAAATAGTCCTCAAGAGGTTGAGGAAAATGCAAAGCTTAAGTATTAGGTCTAAGGCTTAGGGATTATTCAGCCTCGTTAATTGACCTCTGGTTTGCAGGACTCGATCACCTAAGCACCCCAATCCACACACAGTCTGGTTCAGTGCGCTTAATTATCAAAATCACGTAAATGCGTTAAATCTGTTCTGAAAAAGTTACCTAGATTAGGAGCGGCTGATCAACACAAGTTGATTTGGACCAATTCCTGGTGTGGAGAGGCAGGAAATTCCCCTCGAAGATGCACAACAACATATCATCTCCTAGGTGCTTGTCTTCTAGGATATCTAAGTACCCTACCGGGGGCATGTAAGCACCTTGTGCTGCTTCAGATGCCATGGGCGGCATTATCACGAAATGTCGATTGCCAGGGTCTGAATTTAGCTATAGAACGCCATGGGAGGGATTATCTCAAAATCTCGAAAGCCAGGGTTCTGGGGGTTGCCATGGGTAGTACTATCTCGAAGCATCGATTGCCAGGGACCCTGCGAGGAGTGATGGTGGGAACTAGGAATCCGATACAGACCATGTTGTAAAGCTAATTCGAGGCTAGAAATAAAAGGAAACGAGAGAGAAAACTCTCCAAAAATAAGGAAAATTTCTTTTGTCTCTCTCTTACAAAAATGCATTGCAAATTGAACCTGGGCTAAAACATGTTACAAGCATGGGTGCTTTAACCGTGAAGTTCAACGAACTGTAGGTTAGTTCCTGTGGGCCTTAGAAACCTTCATGACAAATTGAGGCTAGAGTTGGTCAGGTATGGATCTTGGTTGGTACTTAAGTACCTCTAGGCCTACCATCAACATTCTGACCTAATCTATAAAAAAAAGCACGCATCAGAGTTTTGAGCATAAAAAGGCATATGGTCTAGAATTAAAGTTAATTCCATGAGACTTTGCTGAGGGACTAGCAAAAGCCAAGCATGGGGGTATGATGGTAACACCATCATGAGCCATGAACTAGATCAATTTGATTTGATTAAGTCTTTAAATGCTCTTACATAACCTTCATAAGGTCATTATTCATTACTTAATCATTCTGAGAGAAAGACAAGACACCAGGGTTAAAATTCTAATTTTACCATCATATCATAAATGCAGTACAACCATGGGTTTTTATAGGGGTAATTATGGATCAAATGGTCCAAAAAGGCTAATAAGTGGGTTAGAATAGACAAAAAAGGCTGCTTTCTTTTCCTTCTCATTCCCCCCTCCATTTCCCTCCCCTATCCCTTTCTCTACACATTCCCTTGCTTCATCTATTTTCCTTTCCCCTTCCTCTTCTCCACATTCAACATAAAACATTCAATATACAAAAAACTTGGGGAGGATGGCGAACCCTAGGGCGACAAGAGAGAGAGTCAATGGCGATGGAGGATGGATGACCTGGAGATCGAGGTGCTAGAGGAGAAAGGAGAGAAGCATCCTGGTGGCTGAAGAAGCTAGGGCTATAGACAGAAGACGAGCTAATAGTGGGTGGCCATGGAGCAATAGGGAAATTGTGTGCTTTCGTGGTCGGCACCGACGACATATGGCGTCGGTGTGCCACTGCCCTCTAGTCTATCTGGCTTGTTGGGGATATGGTCACAAATGAGACACTTGCACGGCCAACAACAGATAACCAAGGGGAAGGCTGCGCATGGGTAATAGGGCAAAGAGGGTTGAGATGCAACCGCCTCTACCTTTTCCTCCTTCTGCTTTTGGGGGACACACTTTGGATGTGGAAATACCTATGAGCGAGGACATTAGGGTGGCGGAGATGGTGCTGTGCGGGGCCTTGATTGGAGAGGTGATGATGGGCAACCTGTCCTTGGAGAAGGTTCATCAGTTGGTATGATCTTTATCTTTACCGATAAATGCTTAGAAGATTGCAATCCTATCCCCTATGCATTTTGTGCTTTTCGGTTTGGGGATGATGGATGTTGAGCATCTGCGCTTTTGCTCGAGTTATTTGGGTGGGTTGATGGTGATTTGGAGGCTAGTTTCTCCCTTTGATGGCTCACTGCCTAAGTGACCGCCCCAGAGAACAACCTCAAGATCGGGCAAACTAGGAATCAGGGGTCTGCCGTTGCATTTAAGATCAAAAGAGGTCTTGGTAGCTATGATAACAGGGTTTGCTACATTGGCAGATGATGCTGAGGTTGGTCTGATTGAAGGAGATGGCAGTGTGATGAATGTTTGGGTGGATGTGTTCAGGGAAGGTTCTATTCCAGAGAAGCTGATCCTCCGATGTGGAGGGAGTTCCTGGTTGTTGGTATTGAACTTTTCTGTGGTTAACAGGGATAGGGGCTCACATCACAACAATCTGTCTTATGCAGAGATGCTACAAGCTAAGGTAGGAACACTGCAGCCTGGTCGTGGAACACCTGATGAGGCACCTGAGCCTAAAAAGCACAAGGATCTTCACTATACTGAGGAAATGGAGGAAGTGATGGAAGTGGCATTGGTAGAGGATGATATGGCAGAGAAAATGGAGGATGGGATGGATGTAGCTTTGATGGAAGGTGGTATGGCAGAGGAAGAGAAGGAAGGGATGGATGTGGCATTGGTCAATGATGATATGGCAGATAATATGAAGGTAGGTGATCATGTGGCTTACTCAACTTAGTAATTAAGTTAATTTCACTTAATTAAGAGTAGAAAAAGTCACTTAGGTTAACTCAAAATTGTGTTGGTTGTATAGTACAGGGTCGAATTAACCTAACATTTTAGAAATTTTTACTGGTTGAGTCCAGGTCGTTCACTAGGAGGTATAATTTTTTTCTAAATTCACCAATTTTCTTTTATTTCCTTTACAAGTTCAGGAGGTATAACTAAGTTGATTTAAGAACATGAATTTTGCCAAAATATTTAAACTATAAAGAATATACAAAATTCCATATGAAAAACATATTTACTCAAATGATGTACTTTATTAACAAGTGAACATGTTAGTTTTCCAATTTTATTTCAAAAGAAATTAAGGCAATAAAAGTTGTTCTATGAAAACATGCCTTTTTACAATTATTAAGAACAAAAAGAAATTAACATGATGCAAGAAAAAATAATATCCTTTCCTTACTTCTTCAGCCTCTCTCTTCTTCTCTCTTTCTTTCTCTTCTTTTCCTTTTATTCTCTATCTCGAGCTCTCTTCTTTACCTCTCTTCTTCTATTCTATTGTTCCTGCCTCTTCTCCTCCCTTAGTCTTTCTTCTTAGTTCGTTCCCTATTAGTGCTTGTTCTCCTTTCTTTCCTTTGCTTTCAGCACTTAATAACCATCGGCTCTTCTTTTCCTTAAGCTTTCTTTTGAACCATCAGTTGAACTCGGTTTCTTTTCTTTTTAACCAAAAATTATTTTATTTGTGGCGAGGTCCTTTCCAGGATACACAGCACCCTGAGACCAGGGTGGGACCAGACCCTACTCGGTCCTCGCCTAATCTCAATTAGGTTGGATTTTGATTTATTTCATTTTGGTTCATAATCTCTAGCCCATTCGGTTCAACTAGCCTCGCCCTCTCAGGGCACACTTGCTCACGCCCACTTGGACGCACACCCGCAGGCACACATGCCCACACACACACATACACATGCTCAGATATATTCATAATGCTCAGATCGGTAACCGGTGCACCGAGTGCTGATGACTGAAGGGCCCATGTAACAAATTTCTTTTGTTCCCAGGTGTGTGCTCAGAAATTGACAATGTGGGACTATCATAACCCCTTCCAAACCCAACTTCAATCAATCATATCTCCCAGCTTAGAGCTCCATTTCAAGTGATTTAAAGTTTGTTAGAAAGCCCTAAGATTACTCTATAGGATTGCAGGATCAATTTAAGGTTTAGAGGATGTTTTCCTCTTCAATTTGAAGAATGAAATAAGGGGTTCATATGGGTTAATTATCACCTGGAAATGGTTTTAACTTCACAACGTCCTCAGATGGACTTTTCTCTCTCATTTAAAGGTCTGTAAAGGTTCTACAGGTTATTCCGCATCTGCTAGAGTAGTCTCTAAGTTCACAAGACCTTCAGGAATAGCATGAAAGCTCTACACTTCTCAAAAAGCTTCAAAGTTCAAAATTTCAGACTTTGATATGTGCAGCAGACAGTTAAGGGTGTTTCTAATTGATTTAAACAAATTCTAAAGGTTGTAATTGACTTATCTGGGTAGGATTCAAGTTCAAATCTCAACAAAATATCACTGCTGTAAGTTTGGGTTCAAAAGTAACCCAAATTGACAAAATTTGAATTCTCACTAAATTATTCACCTGAGCTTAGTTTAATCACTCTAAAACCATCCAACAGAATCTCAGAGTCTGTTTAAGCCTCTCAATTCATCAAATCATGCTCAGATTCAGAATATCAAACTCATGTTTGACTATAAGGCCTCAAGTTTTGACTTTCTGTTCAAAGCTTCTCCACAGGAAATCAAAGCCTCAAATAGGATCTTCTTAACCTCAGAAACTCATTCAGATCTTCAGATAGGTGTTCTAACTCATATTCCTAGGGTTTCAGGCTCGCCACCTGAGCTTGAAAAGGTGTGGGTTAGTCAGAGCCATTTAGAGGTTGTTATAGTATTCTAAGAGTTTAAACAGCTTCAGTGCATTGCATTGAAGCTTCTAGGATCCTTAAATGCTTCTTATATCTCTTTATCAGACTTCTCCAACTCCACTAGAGTTGGAGAAGATGAAGTCATATCTGTAGCTCCAGACACAAAATGATTAATTACATGACTTCAAATTAATTAGTGATCCATGTTACATCATTCTGGAGCTTCTCAACAAATTCTTGAGGCTGAAGTACAGATTTGGCTCGTCGGAGCTCACCGGAGCTCCGATGAGTCCAAAAAATATGTAAACTATGTACAGATTGTAAAATTATGCCATTTCTAATCTAAAAAGGATCCTAAGGTTGCAAGGAACCTTAGAATCACAATTAATTCCCACTTTGTTCATTAGAGTTAAGATTTGACAGTGAATTCATTTTATTAAAAAAATGATTTGAATTAAGCTCAGGACTTGTTTTACCACTCAATTGAGCGATTAAACAAGTCAAAAGATAATAGCAGTCATAATTATATAGTTAATTAATAGTTTGAACTACTCCTGAGCCATCATTGGCAGCGAGCTCAGAAGCTTAATTAAGATTAGGCATTGGTCGGGACCCAGATAGGTTGTGTTAATATGGTGATTTTATCATTGAAATAAATATAGTGGTTAACCTAAATCGAGCCTAACCATCTCTTTACAAAATTTTTTACCTGGCCTACTTGATTTCATCTTGGTCACTTTTAGGGCCAGGGTCGAACACAGGGAAGTGGGATTAGAGGTGAAGAAGTTTCTACGCCTTTCATATAACGAATCTCTTTCATTCGTTTATTATGTTTTTGGTGTTTTTCTATTTAAGATTTTTTTTTAATAATTTTTGTCCTTGAGGTACACCCTCAAAATCAGGTTCTTGGCTTTGAGCCAAATTAGGGTTCCAAAACTGGTCTTGCTATTCGCAAGACTGAGTACCTGCAAGTCAAGAATTATCTTTTCTCTTTTATATATATTTTTTATCCTTTTAATTGCAGAAAAGAGAAATAGAAATAAGATAAATATAGTATATATATATGTATATATTATATATGTATATAGGGGTGGGGGTGGAGGTGGAGATGGCATGTAGCTCGGTGTCGAGTTGATCGTCGTCTAGGAAGATGCAACCCACAGGATGAAGTGCCGCATGGAGTGTAGGATGGATGGGTGGAAGATGTGTGCGAAGACGCTTTCTGTACGTGTGTATCGGGGAATATCAGCAACTGGTACAGATATTCTCGTGATACAATGTATGGTAGGTGATATGAAAATATATATATTTGTATGTATATATGTAAATATATATCTATATGTATGTATATATATGGTTATAATTATATAGGTGTATATGTAGTTATGTATGTATGTATATATATATATATATATAGATATGTAAATATATGTATAGATAGATGTATGTATATGTATAAATATATATATATATATATATATTTATAATTAGATATATATGTATGTATATATAACTATATATAGGTATAGATATATATATATATATAGTAATATATGTATATAGTTATATATATGTGTATATGTATATATATATATATATATATATATTAGTATAAGTATCTATGTATATAGATATATGTAGATATATATATATATATATGTATGTATTTATAGTTATAGGTATATGTATATATGTATGTATATTTGTATATATATATATATATGAATAAATATATGTGTATATATATATATATGTATGTATACTAATACTTAGTTATATAAGTACTAATACATATATAGATATATGTATGTATATATATAAGTATATAGTAGTGTATAAGTGAGTGGGTGTGTGTATGAGAGTGTGTGTGTGTGTGTGTATGTGTGAGGTGAGTGTCTATGAGTGAGAGAGAGAGGGAGAGAGAGAGTCTGCTGAAGATGGCGTGGGTGTTAAGTCGTCTGATGCAGCGGCCGACGTCTGATGGCTACGTGCAGGCGTAGGTGCGTAGGCACGTGAAGATGCGTGCGCACACAGGAGGGAGTGGGTGTGGGAGGAAGGTGTAGCGCAGCACGCTGCGGACCATAGTGCACTGCACTGCACGCTGAGATGAACGTGGGCGAAGAAGCGGGCGAAGATGCAGGTTCAGACGAGTGCGGGCGCTGGCGTACGCAGGAGCGGGTGCGCGGATGGGCAGGCATTGGTTGCGGCGTGGAGAGAGAGTGCGCGATGTCCGGATAAGTGAGAAGCTTTCCGGTCACCGCACTGTAGCCACAATGTCGTGCTCCCTAGCGTGAATAGTGGCTACAGTGCGCACTCGGCTCGTGCGACCGCTTGCACCCGGTTCAGCGTGCGCGGGCGCTGTGGAGCGGCTGGCACGTGCTCGGAAGGGGCTGCGTCGGCTGCTGGCATGCATGGAGACCTGCGTGCGGGCAAGCGGTGGCCGATGCCTTGCTGCAGCTGCAGTTGAGCTTCAAAGCTTGACTCTGCGGCAATGGCGGAAATTGCTTGGAATGACGAACAGAGTGGTGAACCACCACGCCCACCGGCTCTTTGATGAGCTGGGAGGTGGTGGGACTCACCATGGTGGTTGTGTACCACTGTGAGTTGCTCCTGCCTGCAACATGGCTCTTCAAGAAGAAGAGAGGGTGCGTATGGTAGGGAGATGGGAGGGGACGGACTGGAAGGGAAGTTGCTGTGTTAGGTCGACTAGGCTCAGCTGCAAAGAAGATGGCTGGGCTCTTTTTAAAGAGGATGGAGGCATGCACAGCCATGCCCTGGCTGTGCATGCGGCTGCAGGGCAAGCTTACTGCAGAGCATGGCGTGAAGACGATCAAGCCATGCCTTGCAGCCACGGAGAAGAAATTCAAAGTCAAATAAAAATAAAAATAAAGATGGTGAATTTGCGAGGCAGCACTTGAGGAAAATGTAAATTTCAAGGTCATTTTAGTCACTCTCCACCCCTCTCAAATAAATGCATGCATGCATTTATTTTCACAAATGCGACTATGGCTACATAATATACACAGGAAATGGTTGGAAATAGCACAAGATGGCACAATTGTTGGTGAACTTTTGCTGTACAATCATACCCCCATGCCTATCTTTTGCTAGTCCCTAGCAAAATATTTTTTTGTATTGTATTTAGAAATGATCTTTAAGCTGAAGATTTTCTTCTGAGGTGACATAAGTGTGTTTATTTGTTGGATATTGTGAGAACCAATTGTAAAGAAGACTACCAGTACTTTAAGTCTTATGTGACATAGATCATCTCTCGACTAACCAGGACTCTTGATATTTAAACCTTAAGTATGATATCCAGGACCCAGGAGGTTTTTGCCATACTCGAGAGCTCAAGAGATTATGGCTTGTGCTTAGAGAAGGATCAAGACTGACCAGATGAACAATAAGACTCAAGCCCAGGGTTTCACAAATTTTTAAGTGTAGGTTGGTCCCAGTTTCAGCTCATTTTTTTGGATTGACCATTAAAAAGATGATGGAAAACTCAACTCCCATTTTATAACATTTGTGGCTCAAAGAAAATAGGGTATTTGCAACTTTCCCTGAAGAATTTTTGTAGGGGGAAGACTTTATAGATATTTGCGAGATATACTAACTTATTTGCATCTTTTTTTTTTTTTTTGAAACACGTGTTAGTATATTTCTTACAACATTATTTGGAGGAGCACACTTTTCCTTTTGGTGGGAGAGTTCCTTCTTGGTGGAAAGAGTCTCTCCTAAACACAAGACTAAAGCCTGGGATAAAAAGTCTACCTGCGCGCACAGGTAAGGACTCCACCTTCCCTAATGAACACTAGGGTTGGATCTTATGTTCACCTGGCCTTTCTTGATATGTGCAGTGTGAACCAAGATTACTTAGGCTCTCGAGTAGAAGCAAACCAACGGATCCTACACTGATGTCTCAGGTACAAGAATACGTCCTTAGTTAGGAGAGATTTCAATCTATCTTGTCAATGCTCAAGTGAATTAAGCCAACCCTGAGCGAATCAAGCTTCTGTGGCCTGGAAAGTCTTCAAAACAGTGGTTGAATATCCATAAATACTTATTGTATTTTTGTTTAAGCCTTCAGATCATTACTAAACTCCATTTTTTTTTTAACATATTTATAGATAGATGAAAACTGCATGATACCATAAAATACCCAGATCCTATGGATGCCTATTCACCCCCCCATGCCAAACGATGCTATGTCCTCATATGCATGCAGGGAAGAGTAGAGGAAGGACGAAAGATCGGGTAACGAGAGCTGAGGTGCAGGGCATACAGTAGGGTGGTAGGGTGGGTGGATGGTGGGTGGTGAAGTGAAAAGTGAAGTGAGTGTGATAGTGGCGGAGTGTTGTTGGGGTGCCTCCCAACGAGCGCTGAATTTAACGTCCCCAGCTGGACTCAGAATGAGGCACAACATTAGTTACCCTCCAGCAGGGCAACAGTTTCTCCAACGGGGCAGGTTCATGAGTAAGATAGGGTTTCAAACGCTGCCCATTGATCGTAAATTTATGCCCAGATTTGGGATCTTCAATCTCAACTGCCCCCTTGGGAAATGGTCTCAAGACCAGGAAAGGACCAGTCCATTTGGACTTCAGTTTCCCAGGAAAGAATTTGAGCCAGGCATTGTAGAGCCAAACTTGCTGAGATGGCTCAAATTCCTTTCGCCGAATACGGCTGTCGTGAAAAGCCTTAGTGCGTTGCTTGAAAGTTAAGGCAGAATCATAGGCCTCACGACGGAGCTCTTCCAGCTCCTGGAGTTGGAGTTTCCTTTCTCGACCACACAGGTCTAGGTCGAGGTTACATTGGCGAACTGCCCAATAAGCGCGGTGCTCCAACTCCACGAGAAAATGACATCGCTTCCCGTAAATGATTCTATAGGGAGACATACCAAGGGGAGCCTTGAAGGCGGTCCGATACGCACAAAGTGCGTCAATCAGCTTGTCGGACCAATCCCTACGGTCAGGCCAAACCATTTTCTCGAGAATTTGCTTGATTTGCTGGTTTGGCACCTCTGCCTGGGCGTTCGTCTGAGGATGATACGGGGATGCGATACGATGGTGGACTCCGTATTTCCTCAGAAGTGCCCGAAAAGATGCATGGGTAAAGTGGCTTCCTCCATCTGAGATAATGGCTCGAGGGATCCCAAAGTACGCAAAGATGTGGTCTTTGACAAATCAAGTGGATATAACATGGTCAGCACGTCGTGTGGGAATAGCCTCGATCCATTTCGAAACATAATCAACAGCCGCGAGGATAAATTCGAAGTCGTTGGAAGGAGGAAAGGGACCCATGAAATCAATTCCCCAAATGTCGAAGATTTTCGGAACTAAGATAGGTTGTAAGGGCATCATGTCACGATGTGACATTGACCCTAACGACTGGCACCTAGTGCAATGCTTGGCATAATTGTGTGCATCCTGGCGAAGGGAGGGCCAAAAGAAACCGCACTGCAACACCTTGGCTGCAGTTTTTCTCCCAGAGAAATGGCCTCCGCAGGCCTGATCGTGGCAGAAGGATAGCACACTGGGGAATTTGCTGTCAGGAACACAGCGACGGATGATTTGATCAGCACCTATTCAAAAAAGAAGTGGATTATCCCAGAAATAATACTTTGCTTCTGCCATGAGACGCTCGTGCTAGATTTTAGGCCAGCCACATGGAAGGGATGCAGAAGTAAGGTAATTGGCAATGCCGGCATACCAAGGTCCACTTGCCACATTAATTGCCAAAAGGTGCTCATCAGGAAAAATCTCACTAATCGGTAGAGTAAGTCAAATATGGTCAGGGTCCAGTCTAGAAAGATGATCAGCCACAACATTCTGGGCTCCGACCTTATCGCGGATCTCAATGTCAAATTCTTGGAGCATAAGGATCCAATAAAGCAGTCTAGGCTTGGCATCCTTCTTATGCATGAGATGGCGAATGGCCACGTGATCAGTGAAAACAATAACATGTGAGCCCATAAAGTAAGAGCGGAATTTCTCCAGCCCAAAGACAACCGCCAGTAGCTCTTTTTCAATGGTAGTATAATTACACTGGGCCTCGTCCAACGTCTTACTGGCGTAGTACACCACAAAGGGTGTCTATCACATCTTTGTCCCAGGATGGCTCCGACTGCAAGGTCGGAAGAGTCACACATGAGTTCAAAGTCGAGGGACCAATCAGGTGGCTGGAGAATAGGGTCCTTGGTGACAGCATTACGCAGCTGCGTGAATGCTCGTATGTAGTTGGGGCCCATATCGAATGGTACGTCAGTTGATAGGAGATGAGTTAAAGGTTGAGAAATCTTTGATAAATCTCCTATAGAAACTGACGTGTCCCGGGAAGGAGCGAATTTGTTTGACAGAGCTAGGCACATGTAAATCAGTAATTACATCAAGCTTAGCTCGGTCAACCTCGATACCCCTATCGGAGATGATATGTCAGAGAACAATTCCCTCGTGTACCATAAAATGACTTTTTTCCCAGGAAAGCACGAGGTTTACATCAATACATCTCCTAAGGATACGGGCCAGGTTGGCAAGGCAGTCATCGAAAGATGGTCAAAAAATCGAAAAGTCATCCATGAAGACCTCGAGAAAGTCACCCACCATGTCATGAAATATTGCCAGCATACATCTCTGGAAAGTTGCTGGCACGTTACAAAGTCCGAATAGCATCCTTCTAAATGCAAAGGTGCCGAAGGGGCAGGTAAAGGTGGTTTTCTCTTGGTCCCAGGGGTCAATTGCCACCTGGTTATATCCTGAGAATCCATCCAGGAAACGGAAAAATTTATTTTCTGCTAATTGCTCCAGGATTTGGTCAATGAAAGGTAGTGGAAAGTGATCTTTCTTAGTTGCAGCATTGAGTTTCCTATAATCTACACACACTCTCCAAGATGTAGGAGTGCATGTAGGGATGGATTCACCCTTATCATTGACACGGATGGTGAGTCCCACCTTTTTGGGCACGACATGAATCGGACTCACCTAGGGGCTATCGCTGATTGGGTAGATTATACCCACATCCAGCCACTTAATAATTTCCTTCTTAATGACCTCCCGCATGTTAGGGTTGAGACGTCGCTGCATCTCGCGGGAAGGTCAAGCCTCCTCCTCCGTATATATACGGTGAGTGAAGTAAGAGGGGCTAATGCCAGTTAAGTCTGATAAAGACCATCCAATGGCTACCTTATGTTCCATAAGGACCTTCGTTAGTTTGCACTCTTGCTCCTTGGTCAATTTTGAACTAATGATTACAAGGAGCATTTCATTTAGTCCCAAGAAAACATACTTAAGTGTACTAGGCAGCTCTTTCAGCTCGGGAGTGGATGGTGAAAGGTCTGGCATTTCTTGGGACGAGAGTGTCCTAGGAGGATCGGAAAACAAGTCTGGAGGAAGAAGTTGGCCCTTAGATTGGCCAAGAAGAGGGGCTTCTTGGATATATGGATCCAGAATGGAATAGCCCCAGTGTGTAGTATGTGGGCTCAAGGTCCTAGTGTGGAGTTGCAATTTCGCCTGATTTGCTAGGAAAGAAAGGGCAATCTGGTCTGCAAGAGTCTGGACCGACAGTGAGTAGCCCGGATATGACTCAGACCACAAGGTATAGGAAGCGAAGAAAACCTCGTCAGAAGTCTGGCCAGGAGAAAGTACGGGAATAGGGAGGGATGGGGGAATGCCACAATATGTGTCGGTCAGGCAATCGTCAGTGCTTACAGGTAATCCGTAGCAGTTAGAATAGGTCCCAATTAGTCTGATACACACTCTGACGGCCATGTCCTCATCAGACGTGTCATCCTCGATGCAATCGCAATCAAAGTTCTTGGCTGCCTTGAAGATGTTAAGCTTGAGCTTTTCAGATCCAACAGCAATCTTGATACAGCCCGACTCGCAGTCGATATGGGCGTGGGCTGTGGCCAAGAAAGGTCGACCAAGGATGATCGGACAATCAGAAAGTGAGCTAGGAACTTCCATATCTAAAGCAAGAAAGTCAACAAGAAAACAGAGACTGTTGACCCTAACCACCACGTCTTCCACCACACCCTTCGGATTTTGACAGAACGATCTGCCAACTGTAACGTGACAGGGGTGGGTTTCAGATTTCCCAAGGAAAATTTTTCGAGCATGATGGTTGGCATAACATTGATGGAAGATCCTAGATCAAGCAGGGCACGGTTAAAATTGCAGCCTTGGATGCTACAAGAAATAAGTGGTGTGCCCAGATCTTTTTGCTTCGGTGGTAGATTTGACAGTATAGCACAACTCACATGGGGCGAGAGAACCATCGGATTCTTAGTTTTCTTTGACTGTCACCTGGGTGTTGTGTAGTCTTTGAAAAATCGGGCGACAGTAGGTATGTGGTCGATAGCTTCGAGAATGGGTACCTTGATTTCAACATCCCTGAACAAATTACGCAGGTTATCAAAGGCCTGCGTATCTTTCTTCTTGCCTTTTGGCTCCCTCGTAGAGCCTCAGGGAATGGAACAGATTCTGGCACCAATTTGGGTGTATAGTCCTCTCGCGAATGCGATGCGCATCCCAAATGAGAGGACGATGAAGAAGACAGGCTAGGATCAGGTCGAGGTGGATCGACAATCTGCTTACCACTCCTTGTCATGATCGCATTGGACGATGCGGGTCCAGTGGGATCATAAGGCGGAGGAGGGTTCGCAATAGGGACATAAGAGTGGGATTAGCCTGAAATCCCGGTGGAATGCTCGGAGCCTGCAGAATCTGATGAACCTGCCCCTGAGAAGGTCATACCTATGTTTGAGGACGGCGGGGTACGAAATTTCACAGGTTTGGAATAGGTTGTGCTGGAAGAGTGCCCTAAGATCGACCCGCCATGCGTAGTTGACTGATCTCAGCATTCTGCTTTGCCAATTGGTGCTAAAGAGAGGTCATGTTCTCTTCATGGCGCTTTGACATTTCCATCATCATTCGCATCAATTTGTCAAGAGGGCTTGATGCGTGTTCTATTTGCGATACGCAAGGACCCGATGGCGGATTCGCCATAGGATTAGACTGGGCCCTTGGGATGATGGGTGCAAACGGTCTCATTGGTCCACCTACGGGGTTTTGGCACTGCGTGTTGTTGGACCATGCGAACTTCGGATGATTTTTCCACCCTGGGTTATAAGTGATAGAGAACGGGTTGTTCCCCAGGGTGCAAGCGTCTTCTATGCCAGAAGACGCGTCCACATGTAAATATGATTCCGAGCTCATGAAGGCTTGGTCCTCCGTGTCAAAATACTGGCTTGCAGAAGCCAGATCCACATCACTTACCAAATCACTCGGTGCGGCACTCGGTAAGGAAGGTCTTACGGGGTTTCTTGGGATAAGCCTGGTGTTGGAAGAATTGGGATTGTGACGAAGTGGTGAGGTGAGGGTGTTTTCTATAGAACAGGCAGGGTTGGCCAGAAGCTCATCCAGCTTCTTGTGCACAACGGAGACTTCATCCAATTTCTGTGCGATAAGGTTGAGATCTGTGGATGAATTGGAGGGTCTCGTATGTTATCAATGATTTGTGCAGGTTTAAAGGATGTCACATTGTAGTATAACCGACAAAACGTCTAAACAAATATAAAGAATTTTATTACTCGAAGACCGGAGTATCCGAGGTCGATCACAGGGAGCAAATGGAATTTACTACTAGTCAAAATGTAATTGAACACTCTAATTTACTCAGAATATCAATTCAAATGTGAATGTATGCAATTAAAAGTAATTAGGACAAAAATATGAAATTGGACGTCTGATCACAAGATCAGACGTCTTAAAAGTATTTCTCCTTTTCTTCTTCTTCTGCAGTCTCTCATTTTCTTCTTCGTTTGCTTCTTTCTCTGCTTTCTTTCTTGTCTTGCGAAGCCTTCTTCTTCTTCTTCTTCTTCTTCTTCTGCTTTCCTTCTTCTCCTGCGAAGGCTTCTTTCTTTCTTCTTCTTCTCTGCTTTCCTTCTTCTCCTGCAAAGGCTTCTTTCTTTCTCTGTCTTGCTCCTTCTTTCTTTTCTTCTTTGGCTTACCTTTCCTTCTTCTTCTTCTGTAGCGGCCAAGTCCTTCTTCTCCTGCGTTCAGCCTGCCTACACAGGAGTAAAACCTAACCCTTCTCCCTCTACCCACGCATCTCTCTCTTAAGCAGTTCACTCATGGACGCTCTCCCAGAGCCACAGCCATAATCGGGTCAGATCATACCCGGGACCAGGCGCACCCGCAGGTGGTGTGATGCGCGAGGAGTGCATTAGCTTAGGTCGGGTCGGATCCACCAGATCCGCGTGGTCAAGCCGCGGACGAGGCGGGTGTGGGGTAAGTGAGGGACCTCACCCCTGTGCTTACGGAGGCAACCAGCTTAAAGCACAAATACAATTTATAGCGTACCTGAGTGTTGCAATCCCACGATATGGGACTAAAGGTTCCGCCCTGATTTCACGTGCGCCCGCAGACTCTTGTATGCAATTGCCCAAGCGGATGGCTCTGCTGGTGCTCCGTGCTGGGCTCACTCACCTCACGACACTCGCGTGAGTCTCCTGCATCTGTAGCCTGGGAAGCCTGATGCCTGGAGCTTCGTTGGAGCTTCATCAGAGGTCGTCCATGGCGGCAGGAGCTCAAACACTGTCATGCACAAAATGAGCCTCTCGGCCCAATCAGATCAGCTAGAGACCTTCGCCGTGGCACGGCGAAGGCGGTGGACGATGCTGCAGGCCGTAGGTCGGCCTAGGCGTGCGTGCCTAGGTCAACCTGTGGCCGGAGATGGTGGGTTGTTCGGGTGGTAATTATGGAGGTCTGGAGTGGCAGTTGTAGGGTGGAGCGAGTTCCTGGTGGTGAGGCGGAGCTCTCGAAGTGGCTGGCGAGCCATGTGGGGGGCTGGAATGGTGGAAGCAGCTCGCCGGAGGTCGGTCGGTGATGTGGAAGATGAGGGTGGTCAGCGTCGGTCGAGGGGTAATCAGATAAGATAACAGGGGGAAAAGAGAGAGGAGAGGATGGAGAGTTCTAACCTAATTGTAAGGATGAAAGGGAACGGAAGGCGGAGAGCAGTACCTACTGTCTCCGGAGAAGATGACGCCCAGTGGGGGAGAACGGCGGCGACGACGGGGCTGAGGCGGAGTGTGCGGGTACTGCGCGACACGGAGGGAAGTCAGGAAGCTAACTCTGTTGGTGCTAGAGCACCACGATCATTTGTTTTGATGATAACAAAACACGTGTTATTTAACATTTGCAATTTGAGTCCTAGATTTCAGGTCAATTGCAAATGTGGACGTGTTTAGACGGAGTTCAAGCTCGCATCCAGGACGGATTGGAGGAGCTTGACGGAAAACACAGGAGGTTCGCGTGGAGCGAAAGATTGGAGATGGAAGACAAGAAGAATAGGATAGATTCTTTTTTATCCTTTCATGTATCTCTTGTATTTATTTTCTTACTCTTTTTGATTCCTTAGAACATTATGTTAAAGAGCCTCAAAGTACCCTAAAAGTAGTCCTAGGAACACCTGCACAACCCTAGGATACCTAGGTTTTCTGTAGAATACTTAGAAAACCAATATAGGGCTCAAACAGCATTTCCAGACGTCTAATCCCAAAATCAGACGTCTGATGAAGTATTTTAAGACGTCTGACTGTTGTTTCAGACGTCTGATAACTGTTAGGCTGGACATAGTTAGTTCTGTCTGATGAAATCAGACGTCCAGACCTTAGACCAGACGTCTTAGGAGACGTCTGATGACTTTGCCAGACGTCCAGTTAGTGGACCGTTGGCTGACTTAGAAGACACTCAAGAATATGACCGTTAGAGCCTTATCAGACGTCCATAGGACTTTACAGACGTCTGATAAATGACCGTTTTGCCTCGGCTGACCCAAAATCTCTTCTCAGAGATTTTCTAGCCGTTGCAACGTTTGGAAATCAATTCCCACAGTAAAAGTAGGTTTCCAGACGTCCAGACATAGTGCCAGACGTCCTGTATGTCGTCTGATGGACTTGCGTAAAAACCCTGTTTAGATCTGATCCAAGTCAGGGAGAGACCCGCCCAAAATCAGACGTCTGACCTTTGAATCAGACGTCTTATAGTGAACTTCCAGACGTCTGATGCTAGAATTAGACGTCTGATAAGCCTGTCAGAACAATGATTGTTCCTGATTTCGGGCTGATTCACTTGGACTTTGTTCCCAACGGCTATAGAACCCTTCCTAAGCCTTCCAAAGCCTTCCTAAGGCCTCTATAAATAGAGGGGAACCCTTGCAACACAAACACACACCAAGAAAGACACAAGACACGCTTAGCTATACACTCTCACACTCTTATGTCCAAGAAGCTCTTGCTCTCTAAGCTCAAGTTCTAAATCTTGAGAGCATCCAACCGTTGCGCACCCGCTCTCCCGCCGTTGTCCACGAGAGCGAAGTTGCGCCATCACGTGGCACACGCACCGCGTCATCGTCGACGCACTCCTTGCAAAGGGGAGTTTCCTATTTCCTATAGAAGCTAGGTTTAATTTTGTTGGCTCTATAGGACTATTGTTTTATTTTATCTTTGTATTTTGTTTGGGTATTCGCTTTGCGAATTCCCGTCTCCTTCGTGGGACAAAATCCTTCTCGTGGAGAGAAGGGGTTGAGGAACGCTACCCTCGTACTTGTAGCGTTGTTGTATTGAGGTTGAATCACCCTCGTTCAAAGTGATTCGGTTAGTGGATTTGATCAACTAGGTTGATCGGAAAATCCTAACTCGAGAGGGTTAGGTGGTGGTTTTCACCCGGTTTGGGTTTCCACCTAAAAATCTTTGTGTACATTTTGTGATTGCCTATTTTTGTGAGATTGCTTTTTATATTTTTATTTCCGCAATTTTATTACGTCACCCCTCCTGGTAGGGACGAACCTTCAAACTCTGCCACTGGTTTTGTGACAGAGCGAAGAGGGAGGGGAGGGGGGCTCGCCGGAGCTTGCTGGGACTTTCGGCCGGGCGGGAGGAGACGAATTGGGGGTGGACACTCGGCCAAATCAAGCTCCGGTCCTGCGGCAGGGTCTGGGGGGTGTTTTGTAGGTGCTGGCCGCTCCTATCAGCGCGTGGAGAGCGTGCAATTAGGTCTGCCGGTTCGCCGGAGTTGGAAGGAAGGTGGATACCCAAATCTCTCGTGCGTTCGCACGAGAGATTGGGTTCACACCAGCGATTGTAATTGGCTTTATAAGGAAGGGAATTCCTCAGAGAATCCTCCTTCCATTTCTGGGAGGGAATCTCTAAGGGATAAGAGAGCAATCCCTCTCCGAACCTCGCCGAAGCTCGGTTCTGCCCTAGCAATGGTGGCAGGACCGGTTTGCAATGGAGGCGAAGAACCTAGGGGGCTCTCTGCAACGGTATTCAAAAGATAGGGACCAATTTATGATTTGGGTGTACTAAATTGCAAAGTAGGTCAAGATGACCTCTCCTTAGGTCCAAATTTTGGTATAAACCTAATTTGGACCTAAGGAATCCAATGGAGAAGTTGGATTTCAGGTTTGACCTCGTTTGACTGGACATTTTGCATAAAAACCCAAATTAGGTTAATTGATGAGCTAGGACCCTAATCTAGGTCAAACTAGGTTCCAAAGGCCAAATTAAGTGTTCTAAACCCTAAAGGATGTTTTTCTATGATTTTTAGAGGGTTTACTTGATTTTTATTCTGATCGAAACCTTGTTAATTTAAGCGGGTCTATTTTAGGGTTACCAAGTGTCATTTAGTTCTTAGATTGCACATAAACCCATTTATGATTAACTCAACCCACTTTTTATCTTATTTGGACCATTTGACCTATGTTTTGCCTCTGAGAAATCCCGTTTATGTACTGCAATGGTAAAATTGCAGTTTTAACCTTTATTTCATGTTTTCTTCTCAAGGCACTTGTTCCTTCAGTTTGGCCTTCTTCTAGGTTATGTAGGAGCTTTTATCTTCTTTATTGGGTCAAAATGAGATAGTTATGGCTCATGATAAGGTTCTCATCACGTGTCAACTTCGTGGATTACGGGGCAGGCTGGTACGATTAAAGGCGACAATGGAGGCATTGTTCATTGAGTTTTTGCTCATATTTTCAAATAATTTGAATGCTCCATTCTCATCTTTATTCATGATGTTCCCTCCGTAGGAAGCGTCTACAATCTGCTTCAAAGTCTCATTTAGCCCATAGTAGAAAATCTGGGCTATATGCCACTTAGGCAGACCGTGGTGCGGACACTTCCTGAGGAGGTCATTATATCTCTCCCATGCCTCATGAAACTATTCGCCGTTTTGTTGCGTAAATGAAGTGATAGCTTGACGAAGCACATTGGTTCGCCCGGTTAGGAAAAACTTCTTGAGAAAAGTTGTTCGCATCTCCTCCCAAGAGTGGATGGTTCTCCCAAGGGTGCGTAACCACTGTGACACTTTATCCCGCAGTGAAAACGGGAACATTTTCATGACTATAGGTAGCCCGATATTTCTTTGTTTAACTATTTCAGCCAATCGGGTTAGTTCTTCCAAGTGGAGAAAAGGATCTTCACTTGCAAGACCATGGAAGTGAAAATTTATCAGGCTAATTATGTTAGGTTTTAGTTTAAAGTCATCCCTACCCATGGGGACCCGAATTTGTCCTATGGTCTCTGTAGCAGCAGGATTCTGATAGGAGCTAAGAGACCTAGGCTCCTCTCGTTCGAGAGGGTTCTGCATTTCCTCCAATGTTTCCCTAATGGCCACAATTTGTTCATTATACATTTCCATTTAGGCATAGCGGCGGGTTATGGGATCCAAGGCTCCACCACCTGGTGGGTTTTGAGGGTGGTTTCCTCCCTCGAGATTTGGGGGTGGGCGTGCAGCCATGTTTGTGGAGAAGGAGGATGATTCGGCTTCTTTTCTAAGTTTATCAGACAATTCAACCTCCTCCCAAACATGCACTACCGCAGGAAGAATTGGAGGGATACGAAGGGAAAAGAGATGAGAGAAATGACGTTGTAAAGGTACACTTGATTACAAATCAATACAATCAAATTCCTAACCTCTACAGTGTGCCCTTAGACATAAAGATCTAAGTTACCTACTATCACAACCTACGGAATTGAATGCGAGCATCGCGGAACCACCGAGCCAGATTGAAAGGCCGTTTGCTCCAGTCTTAGACACCCGATAGCACGTAGGAACCCTCATCAGCACGTAGGCGCAGCATGCAGGTAGTTAGACCTCCAATCCTTAATAAGGGTCAAGTTGCTACCAGTTTTATTTAGAGGCTTAGGATCAAGTGCTTCTGGAATGTGAAGGGCGTTATTTATGGGTAATGCCCATGTGGTTGATTTTTAGAGAGTGTGTAAACCAAGCATGCAACGGAGAAATCTCCCTGAATTGAAGTTTTAATTGGTGAATGATTTTTAGAATTCCGCCTTAAGTAGTATGGATTTTAGGATTTCGCTAAATTACCAATTCAACCAATCTCTAAGTTTTGAGAGAATACAAGTTTTCTTCTAAGCCTAATAAACCCTTCTTCAATGTCAGTTGGTTAATGCATGCTAAAATGCAATGGGCTTCCCTAGATGGAGATTTCTATGTGTGGATGCACGAATCAATTTTAGATTAGTGTGAAAGGGAGCCAAAGCACTTCAAATTAATTGCTCCCAATCACCAAAATGATTTCCACACACAACGCTCAACTATAAGATAAAGAAAATCAAATTGTTGGGGTTGAAGTATTCGGGATCGAATCTTAGGCACGTGAAAGGTCGTGGTGGGGTTGGAATCAACTCAATTCCAAGTCTCCCCACCAAAAAGGTGATTCCGAATTGTAGATAAATGAGACAAAAAGGGATGGTAATCAATCTACTTATCTTTGCCTCGAAGAATACTTCACATGGCGAAAGATTCAAGAATCAAGATTCTAGGATCTTCGCTATGCGACGTTTGGCAGGAAATCCTAGGGTGGTGGGAGTGATGGCAAACAATGAAACAAGTGATTTTTAATCCACTTGCCCCAAGAAATCCCAAGAAGATTTTTTAGTTTTTTTTTATTTTTTATTTTATTAAGGTGACAAGTTGACCTAAGTTGCTAAGAACGAAAGGCCTACTTGTTCAGCAACGTGTGCGAAGCCCTAGAGCAGTGCCGGCATCTTCACGCTCTCATTCTTGCCTTGGATCTACCCACGTCTCCGACTTCGTCTGCCTGCCTTCTCCTTGCAACTGGTTCACCTGCACACCAACAAACAGAAACACCCATGAAGAGATGGGTGTGAGAAGAGAAAAATTAAAGGAATGGAGTAAAAACTTACTTGAATGCGCACTTCCCCGGCAATGGCGCCAGAAAAAGTGTGTGGTCGGGACCCGAATAGGTTGTGTTAATATGGTGATTTTATCGTTGAAATGCGTATAGTGGTTAACCTAAATCGAGCCTAACCATCTCTTTACAAAATTTTTTACCTAGCCTACATGATTTTATCTTGGTCACTTTTAGGCCTAGGGTCGAACTCAGGGAAGTGGGATTAGAGGTGAAGAAGTTTCTACGCCTTTCCTACAACGAATCTCTTCCGTTGGTTTATTATGTTTTTGGTGTTTTTCTATTAAAGATTTTTTTCTGATAATTTTTGTCATTGAGGTACACCCTCAAAATCAGGTTCTTGGCTTTGAGCCAAATTAGGGTTCCAAAACTGGTCTTACTATTCGCAAGACTGAGTACCTACAAGTCAAGGATTATCTTTTCTCTTTTATATATATATTTTTTATCTTTTTAATTGTAGAAAAGAGAAATAGAAATAAGATAAATATAGTATATATATATGTATATATTATATATGTATATAGGGGTGGGGGTGGAGGTGGAGATGGCATGTAGCACGGTGTCGAGTTGATCGTTGTCTAGGAAGACGCAACCCACAGGACGAAGTGCCGCATGGAGTGTAGGATGGATGGGTGGAAGATGTGTGCGAAGACGCTTTCTGTACACGTGTATCGGGGAATATCAGCAACTGGTGCAGATATTCCCGTGATACAACCTTTGGTAGGTGATATGAAAATATATATATATGTATGTATGTATGTAAATATACATCTATATGTATATATATATATGGTTATAATTATATAGGTGCATATGAGGTTATGTATGTATATATATATATATGTATATATATATAGATATGTAAATATATGTATAGATAGATGTATGTATATGTATATATATACATATATTTATAATTAGTTATATATGTATGTATATATAACTATATATAGGTATAGATATATATATCTATATTGTAATATATGTATATAGTTATATATATGTGTATATGTATATATATATATATATATTAATATAAGTATTTATGTATATAGATATATGTAGATATATATATTTATATATATATATATATATGTATTTATAGTTATAGGTATATGTATATATGTATGTATACTAATACTTAGTTATATAAGTACTAATATATATATAGATATATGTATATATATATATGTATATAAATATGTATATATATAAATATATATATGCATATATATATAAGTATATAGTAGTGTATAAGTGAGTGGGTGTGTGTACGAGAGTGTGCGTGTGTGTGTATGTGTGAGGTGAGTGTGAGAGAGAGAGAGAGAGGGAGAGAGAGCATCTGCTGAAGATGGTGCAGGCGTTAAGTAGTCTAATGCAGCGGCCGACTTCTGATGGCCACGCGAAGGCGCAGGCGCGTAGGCGCGCGAAGATGCGTGCACACGCAGGAGGGAGTGGGCATGCTAGGAAGGTGTAGCGCAATGCGCTGCGGACCGTAGTGCACCACGCTGCACGCTGAGACGAACGTGGGCGAAGAAGTGAGCGAAGACGCGGGCTCAGACGGGTGCGGGCGCTGGCGTACGGGGGAGCGAGTGCGTGGACGGGCTGGTGTCGGTTGCGGCGCGGAGAGAGAGCGTGCGGTGACCGGATAAGTGAGAAGCTTTCTGGTCAGTGCACTGTAGCCACAATGTCGTGCTCTCTAACGTGAACAGTGGCTATAGTGCGCGCTCGGCTCGCGGGACTGCCTGCTCCTTGTTTAGCGTGAGTGGGTGCTGTGGAGCAGCTGGCGCACATGAGGAAGGGGCTGCACCTGCTGCTGGAGTGTGCGGAGACCTGCGTGTGGGCGAGTGCGAGCGAGCGATGGCCGGCGCCTTGCTGTAGCTGCGGTTGAGCTTCAATGCTTGACTCTGCGGCAATGGCGGAAATTGCTTGGAACGACGAAACCGAGTAGTGAACCACCACGCCCACCGGCTCTTTGATGAGCTAGGTGGTGGTGGGACTCACCGTGGTGGTTGTGTACCACTGAGAATTGCTCCTGCCCGTAGCGTGGCTCTTGAAGAAGAATATAGGCTGCGTATGGACGGGAGAGGGGAGGGGATAGCCTGGAAGGGATGCTGCTGTGTTGGGTCGACCAGGCTCAGCCGCAAAGAAGATGGCTAGGCTCTTTTTAAAGAGGATGGAGGAATGCACTGCCATGCCCTGGCTGTGCATGCAGCTGCAGGGCAAGCTTGCTGTAGAGCATGGCGTGAAGACGATCAAGCCATGCCTTGCAACCGCGGAGAAGAAATTCAAAGTCAAATAAAAATAAAGATGGTGAATTTGTGAGGCAGCACTTGAGGAAAACGTAAATTTCAAGGCCATTTTATTCACTCTCCTCCCATCTCAAATAAATGCATGCATGCGTTTATTTTCACAAATGCGACTATTGCTACCTAGTATACACAGGCAATGGTTGGAAATAGCACAAGACGGCACAATTGTTGGTGCATTTTTGCTATGCAATCAGGCATTTAATTTATATGTGATAATAATATGTATTATAGTGTCGATTAGGGTTCTAAAGTGGTGAATAGATGATGAAATACCCTATGAAGGTGGAATTAACTCAACTATTGTCACCATGGACAGTGGCAGTAGTCGGTGGAGGTGAAATGTGAATTAGGCTATTAGATGATCAATTAAATGATTAAATGTGCTATAAGTGATTGTGAGAGTTCAAGGAAGGTGGACAACGATTTCAAAAGTTGAAATTAAGTCTCTGGCAAGCTCAAGGAGTTCATCGGAGTCGAAGAAGATGACATTGAAATTCTAAAATTACTCTAATCTAACTACCTAAACTAACTAACTAAGCTAACCTAATCCTATTCCTACTTCTACTCCTACTCCTAATCTATTGTTACCTAGATGAAGGGGTCAATAGGGTTCCACGAAAGGTTCATAGCGGACGATGAAATCAGTGGGTGGAAGAAAGATCTCCGGCAGGCGGATTTGAGGTGGAGCAGAGGATTCCTTTGGTCTGCGACTGTGTCAGAGACGCGGAAGACCATGGCGGATCTCCTCGGCTGATCAGAATGGATGGAGGAAGTCGGAAAGTGAAATGGAAAGTCGCTGGAGTTTTGGACGAATAGCCTATCGAAGTCGGCTACAGTGTTAGAAGAGGGAAGGGAGCCAACTTGAGTAAAATCAGAGGGGTGAAGGGGTATTTATAGTAGTTGGCGGTGAAGAGAATGGCGGGGTTTGGCCAAAGAAGAAGCTTGAGGAGCTTAACCTCTGGCATCGTCTCCAACAATGGTGAGGTTATCTCCCACTGAAAAATAGGATTTCCGGTTAATCCAGACCAGTGGATGTAGAGGAGGTGGTGAGCGCAAGCTGCAAGAGCTTGGACAAAGAAGGTTGATGTCGGTAGGGAGGTGATCATGCGGTGGCGTGACTCTCTGTCTCCAGTCGTTCATTTGGCTGAAGAAGAAGAAGGAAAGGGACTTAAATGTAATAAAAATTAAGGACCTGTGTGAGAAATAAGGACCCGATTATAATAAATATTAAGGACCAAAATGTAAACCCAGGTTTTGAAGGTTTATTTTAACTTAGATCCTTTTCAACTTTTTATATATGTTAGTAAATAAGGTAAATATTATGTTTCACCTTGAATTTACATTTTTGACCTTTTTAGATTAATTTATTAGATTAAGTAAAATTACTTAAGTTATTATATACTTAGGTTTACATTATATTTATGTTACTTAACTTATTAATTAAGGGAATGATTAATAGGATTTTTGAGTCCAATTATTATCTAAATTATTAATAATGTTAATTGAATGATAACATGTCATTTTTAACTTATTTTAAGGTCCTTTACTAAATATCCCTTATTCTATAATTAACCCTTATATGTTCATAACCTTAGCTAATTAACTTGGAAGACTAGTTAATTAGGGGTAATTAGAGATCATGATGAGTGTCTCATCAGTAGGGGAACCAAGAGCCAATACTCCTGATAATTGTGCGCTACAAGAGATCTCTGTAAACATCTTGAGTTTGCAAGCAGCCTGCCTGCAGCTGAGGGCTTGAAGTTTTGCTCAGGGGCTGTCTCTAAGACCATTTTGGGGCGACCCCCTGTAAACTCAGATAGAGAAAACAAAACTCTACGCAAAAAATTGATGAGTGTGCCATTGCAGCTGTGATGAAGGTCAACAGAATCTCTGCTGCAAAGAAGGGGGTACCCGAGATGCTAATTGAGGATTCTTTCATGGAATGTGCATGGGTTGCGTGATAGAATTTGGAGGGCTTCTCTTCTGAGGTACATGAGAGAATGGGAAATTGATTGTGCCATCATCCAAGAAACACATATAGAAAATGAAGATGATAGGGCTTGGGTTGATATGAAAGTTGAGGATGCGAATGACTATGTGATGCTTAATTCAATTATTAGGTTTGGGGGTGTAGCTATATGGTGGAAGAGAAATGTGCTACAACTTGCTGAGGTCTCTAAGGCTAGACACTTGCTAACCTATAAGTTTGAACGAACCCAGGGGGGTGTGAACTCTATATTACAGGTGTTTATGGCCCCTGTGACCCCTGCAGAGGGCAAGAATTGTCGGAGGACTAGATTGTGGCCGCTGACTTTGTGAATGGGGCTGCTTGGGTGGTAAGAGGTGACTTCAACTGTGTACTGATGGGGAGTGATAGACCAAATGGTGTGGTTAACAGTGTGACCACTGGATTCCAACTAATGGTTAAGACCTTAGGCTTGAGTGAGTACCCATCTTCTAACACTAAATTTACATGGAGGAATGGTAGCGGCCTAATGTCCAAAATTGACAAATTCTTTGGTAATGCTGGGCTGTTGGATTTGTTCCAATTATCCTCTGTGTGTGGATTGCAATGCCCCTCTTCTGATCATACTCCCTTGGTTTGGGATAGTGGAGAGCAAGTGCTTGCTGGTTCTTATTTCAAGTTTAAAAAATTTTGGTTGAGAGAACTGGGGTTCAAAAAGATGCTTGAAGGATGGTGGAGGGCCAAACATGTAGATGGCATTGCCACTATCAACCTAGCATCCAAGCTGACAGCTATTCGAAAAATGCTAAGGAAATATGGAGCTGCTATATCTATTGTGAGACACCAAAGGTGCAAAGAGGCCTTAATGGAAATCCAAAGCCTTGACTTAAAAGTGGCCATTGGCCTGCTGACAGAACAGGAACTCAAGAACAGAAGATGGTGGCAGGGTGTGGTGGCTGAAGAAGATCTGAAGTTTGGAGATGGACTGGAGGGAACATTCCAGACAGTTATGGCTTAAAGAGGGGGATGCTAATACCAAATTTTTCCACTTGGCTACCAACTATCGCAAAAGATTCAACTTGATCTCCTCAATACTAAAGGATGGCCAAAGAATTTCATCAATATCATATATAAGAGCCGAGGCCATCAAGTATTCTAGAGACTCTTCAAGGACTGGAGGGAGAGGCCAATGTAGAATGGTAGCGAGTGACTTACCTAAACTGTCTGGGGAACAAATGTCTAGCTTGATTGCAGGCATTACCGAGCAAGAAACAGTATCTGCCATCAAAGACCTAAAAAATGAAGGCTCTCCTGGTCCTGATGGCATCCAAGTCCTCTTCTAAAAGAGGTAATGATGTGATTAAGGAGTTTAAGGAGGGTCATTTTGGCTTTTAAAAGATTAATAGGTCCTTCCTCTTCTTGTTGCCAAAGACACAAGGCATAGAGACTTTTCTGGACTTCAGACTCATAGCCCTCTTAAATTCTATCTATCTGGTGATTAGGAAGGTTTTGGCAAATAAGCTACAACCAATCTTGTAGGAGGTGATCCACCCAGTTCAATCTGCGTTCCTCCCCAACAAGTCCTTACAAGAGTCTTTCATCATGGCCTAGGAGATGGTGTGTGGGTGGCAAAAGAGGAAGTGTAGAGCTTTTATGTGGAAAGTTGACTTCCGTAAAGCTTATGACTCTATTTCCTGGCCCTTCTTACGGGAAGTTTTTAAGAGGAGAGTATTTCCCCCTCTATGGATTAAATGGATGAAAAGGTGCATTACAACAGCGTCTTTCACCCCCTTGATCAATGGGAAGCCCTGTGGAGCCTGGATCCAACCTCAATGTAGGGTGAGGCAAGGTTGTCCTTTGGCACCCTTGATTTTTAACCTTGCTATTGAAAATTTGGCAAGGTATGCTTGCAAACTTGCTGAGGTAGGAATTACCAGAGGATACTCCCTCTCTAACAGGAGTGCAATAGCCCCTATACTTTAATATGCGGATGATACGATTTTTTTTGTGGAAGGATCTATAGATTAAACCCATGCACTTGGCCATATGGTTAACATATTTAGGGACATCTCAAGTCTGAGTCTAAACAGAGAGAAGTCAAATCTGGCATGTTTTGGATTAACTGAGATAGAGAAAGAAGATATCTCTGCTTCTTTGGGGACCGCTCGCATTAACCTAACCATCAGATATCTGGGGTCACCCCTGAGATGTTCAAGAATGAAGAAAAGAGACTGGAATTGTCTATTTGACAAGATCTCAATGAAGTTGGCTGGATGGAATAGTATATTTCTTTCCAAGGGTGGCAGATTCATTTTGCTTGACTCAGTGATTACTTCCATCCCTATCTTCTATTTCTCTATTTTCAAGGCTCCAAAATCTGTGTGGAAGCGCATGGATGTATTTAGGAAGAGGTTCTTTTGGAGAGGCCCCGAGCATGAAGGCAGATTTCTGTAGCCCCTGAAATGGGAACAACTCTGTCAGCCTAAGGAAAGTGGGGGTTTGGGAATCAAATCCTTAAAAGAATTCAATGAGGCTTTGCTACTCAAATGGGCCATCAAATTTCTGCAAGGGGAGGTGAAACCTTGGACTGAATTGATTAAGGATAGATATGGTATGTCCAATAGTGCGCTAAAGAGATTGCACCCTACGAGACCATCACCCTTTTGGAATTTGTGTTAGAGCTCTGAAAGACAATTGGCACCTGCTGCAGTCGATTTTAGGAGGTGGCAGAACCTTCAACTTCTGGAGTGAAGGCTGGTCTCTGCTGGGTGCTCTGAGGGAGGCTTACCCAAGGGCCTTTGCTGCAGCTAGAGACAAAGATGGTACTGTCAGCTGCTACTGGTCTAAAAGCAGAAATTGCTGGCAATTGAGTGAAGATGAAGCCACCAGAATGGGCACTCGGCTATGGGAAGAAAGAAGGAACCTGATTTCTGACTTGGAAAGATTTAAACCAAGGCCTGGAGTGGATGATAACTATGTATGGGATGGAATATATACAGTGTAATGTGGATATAGAAAGATCATGGAGGGAGACAAAGGTGGGAGCTATGATTATATTGACAAAAAAATATGGCTCTTGAAGATTCCCCTCAAAGTGCAAATTTTTCTTTGGCTGTGTAGGAGGGAGGGCTTGATAACAGGTGATCTAAGCCACAAAAGAATGGGAGCTGCTCTTCAATAATGTCACCTGTGTGGGATGCATACTGATAACCTTAGCCACATTTTCTCGTCTTGCCTGATTACAGAAGCAATTTGGAGGACCTACCAGGAACCACTCCCCTCGTGGGATTCCATTTGGCATAATTTTTTAGTGATGGAGAGGTCACATCTGTGCATGGCTGCAACTCTCTGGTGTGTGTGGAGGGCAAGAAATGAGAGGCTTTTTCAGGAGAGACCAGTTTGCTGTGAGCAAATTGTAAATGAGTGCTGGTCCCTCATACATACGTGGGGATCTGAATTGTAAATCTTATTAACCTTTTATTAATAAATTGTCCTCCCAGATTGCTATCGTAAGATGATAGCTTTCCTTTTAGTTTAAAAAAAAAAAGAACAGACAAAAAAGGGTTTGCACGTGTTTTAAGAATTAAATAACTTTTGAAGCCCTAAAGACAAACCTACTTAATTAACTGAGTGACTTATCAGAATAAAATTCACCTAAACCCCCTAAAATTTATAGAAAAATATTCTCTAGGGTTTGGAACCCTTAATTTGACCATCAAAACCCATCTCAACCCAAAATAGAGTCTCAGACAAATATTTGCCTTAATTTGGATTTTTGCATAAACTACCTAGTCAAACTTGGTCAAAACCTAAATCTAACTTCACCATTAGATTCCTTGGGTTCAAATTAGGTTTATACCAAAATTTTGGGCCCAATTTGAGATCATCTTGACCAAGTTTGCATTTTGGTCCAATTAAACTCTTTCTATCTCATTCAGACCATGAACTTTTTTAATTCTCTTACAAATAGCCCCCCAACTTCTTTGTCTTCTTCACAAGTAGGTCCCTGTGACATTTTTCCAAGGTTAAACCTTCACCGCTGAGTTTCGAGCGAGGATTTCTCGCTCAATTCTCAATCAATCTCTCCCAAAATTGATACGGGGATTCCTTGGGAAGTTACCTTCCATTTGAGGCATTTTTTGGGCACTAAGTCTTTCCCAAAAGACCATGTGAACCTTTCGAAGGTTCGGGCATCCTATTTCGCAAATACCTTCTAAGCTTGAAAGCTTCTTTCCCAGCTTGGAAGGGCTTCTTATGGCCTATAAAAGAAACACCATCGCTCGATCGTGCTTTTCAGCAAGCTTTTGGGAGCCAAATCACCTCAATTCCCCTCCTCTGGCCACCACAAAACCCTTCTCCAGTGACCTCTCTGGATCTCACTCCTCCGGCCATCCAACCATCAAATTGGATGGCCTAAACTCCTACTGTCTTTGTCGTGACCCTCCCCAGCCAAAGCGAGGGCATTCCTCCGTCTACATCACCGTCGCCGCTCCTTTGCATCTCCCTCCATCTCTGGCTCTGGTCGAACAACACCGGAGCCCTCTACCTCTCAACCACCTCGATAAGTCCCTCTCTTCCTCTCTCTCTCTTTCTATTTCATTTTTCCACCCTCCCAAACACACAAACCACCAACCGCTGCCTCCCGCACTACATCTTCTCCACCTCCGGTGAAGCTTCGACGATGCCTACACACCGCCACATTGCTTGAAACTTGCCGTTGTCGCCTCCATCAACTCCACCATGCTCCATAGACCAAAACCCCTCAAGAAATTGAGGGATTTGGTCCCTCAATAATGCCACTGAACAAACCCATCATTGGCTTCTATCTTCATCACCGTTTGGCCACCACACATGACTATCCACCCCACAACCACAACCAACGCACTCCATGCCCTATGACGAATCTTTTGAACCTATTTAATAGGGTCGAGAGGCCATATTTTGGATTTCAGGTGTTCGCCCTTCAGCCGCCATGGACGTATCTTCGGGCGAAGCTTGAAGCCTTCTACAGGTATTGCAAGTCCCAGGTGCAGCCTTCAGGCGATGCAGAACCTCTCCAGGGAGGTCTCCAGGTCCTCAATTATGGATCTCTACAGCTACAGCTCTCTCAATTAGATGCATCATCCACTGCCAGCCGCACGAAGACAAGGGTGGATTTAGTCCCACCTCAAAAATCTGTGAGGGTGCGGTGCCGCATAAATTGATTTTGTGTTGTAGGCATATCGCCTCAACATATGTGGGTGAGGTCCAAGCTCACCCTTCACCTGTGCCTCCCCCGTGACCTATCCCCCGTGGGCCTGGCGCTGACTCGACCCACCTAACCCAACTTCACTCCTCGGTTGCGATATCACGCCGAAGCCTTGGAACCGGGTGTGCTCTAGGTCTGAAACATGATAACTCAATACTATTGGAGGCTCTAGGAGAGTGTGACCCAAGGAGAGAAAGAGAGGATCGTGCGTGGGGGCTAGAGGGGTTTTGCTCTGAGAAGGTTTGGTTGACACTTAGCCAAAATTAAGGATCCTTCCCCCTTTGCGTGAAGAAGAAGAATAGAAATGTAGAAGAAGCAGAGAAAGAAAGAAGAAGAGGAAAGGAAGAGGAGCCGCACAGGAAGAAAGATAGAAGAAGCAAAAGAAAAAGAAGAAACAGAAGAGTAGAGAAGAAAAGAAGAGGAGCCGCACAGTTAGAAAGGTGGAATAAGCAGAAGAAGAAAGAAGAAACAGAAGAGCAGATATGAAAAGAAGAGGAGTCGCATAGGAAGAAAAGCAAGAAGAAGTAGAAGAAGAAATCAGACGATTAAGACATCTCATTAGATATTCTGACAGTTGAGATCATTTCATATCTATATGTATTGAGTTCTATTTGCCATTATTATAGGGAGTAATTGGTGATTCAAATCACCATTTTACTCCATTCTTTTTGCAGTCTAATACTTGATCTTATTGCTACATTACTCTGAATCAATTTCTGATTTCAATTTTGTATCTCTATTATTTTAAATTGTAATTTTGAGAATTGAATTCTTATTTTCCCCCAGCTAACAACCTCAGACTTTTTCGAGTAATAAATTTATTTGTTTGAGCATTATTTTGGCAATACTACAATGAAGGAATTTTAAAATGCTGATTTTTTGCTTAAACACCGACAGAGAGGAGATTAGCATTTGGCATGTTCTGATATGGCACACCTTGGTGAGGAAGATGGTATCTCTCTTCCTAGGTAGGTGATGGAGATGTAAATTTTGGAGGCACTTGATGGACTCAATGTGGAGGGCACACTAGGTCTAGATGGGTTTTAGGTTTATTTAATAAAGTGTTCTGGGAGGTTCTAAAGGCTGATGTGTTTGTAGTGATACGTGAATTTCAGAATGGAAATTCTGGTTTTGAATGGCTCAGCTGGTCTCTTCCTTTTTTGTTACCGAAGAACGAGGGAATAGAGTTGTTACAGGACTTTAGGTCAATTGCCGTCTCCAACTCCATTTATTTAATCATTGGGAAGATTTTGCTAATCAACTCCAGGATGTTTTTCCCCACTTGATCAATTCAATGTAGTCTGCTTTCTTGAAGGGGAGATCGTTGCAAGAGTCCTTCATTTTGGCATAGGAAATGGTGGTGGGATGGACTAGAAGAAAAATGAGATCTTTCATTTGGAATGTGGATTTCTCGAAGGTATATGACTTTGTCACTTGGTCATATTTGTGTGAGATTTTATGTTGCAAATGCTTTCCCCCTTTGTGGATTACATGGATGAAGAGATGCATTACTACATCTTGCTTCAGTCCACTCTTAAATGGAAGACCCACAAGTGCTTGGATCCAACCTCAGAGAGGAGTTAGGTAGGGTTGCCCACTAGCATCTATGATTTTTATCTTGGCAGTGGATACCCTGGCATGGCTCACCTTTCGAGTTTGTGGAGAGGGGCTCTTTACAGGGTATTCCTTGCATTCACAGTAGGTGTTGACCCATACTTTGCAGTATGTGGATGAAACAGTTTTCTTTATAGAAGGAGGTGTGCTGGAGGCCAGATATGTACAACAAATTGTGTCTATCTTTGGGGAGATATCTGGTTTATAGATAAATGGTGCTAAATCCCATTTGATTTGTTTTGGTTGGAACGATGATGCCAAGCAAGAGCTACTACAATTACTTGGCACATCGCTTTCTTAATTTCCTATAAAGTTTTTAGGCCTCCTTCTTCAAGCTACAAAGATGAAGAATGCAAACTGGCAAAAGCTATATGAGAAGATTTCTATCAGATTGTTAGGGTGGTGTGGGATATTCCTCTCAAAAGGAGGTCGTCTGGTTCTTCTTAATTCGGTGTTGTCAGCTATTCTGGTCATCTTCTTTTCTGTTTTCAGGACTTTTGATACTGTAGTTAAAAGGCTGGATATTGAGCGGAAGCGATTTTCTTTGAAGGGGGCTTATTATAATTGATGTTTCTTACAGTCAATTAAATGGTAGGTTATTTGCAAATAAAAGAAGTGGGGGGACTTGGGCATCTACTCCTTAAGGGAATTTTCAGTGACACTTTGCTTTTAAAGTGGGTTGTGCGCTTACTGCGGGGTGGAGACGGGATGTGGCAGTAAATCATTTGGGACTCGTATGGCACTTCAAATGCACATGGAGATCGTCTGAACCTGGTTGGTGTGTCCCCCTTTTAGAGATCGGTGATAAAGGTCCTACAGGATCGATGGGATTGCTTCAGAATGGTGCTGATTTTAGCATCTAGCGAGATGATCGGTGTGGGCTAGGGAGGTTGGTAGAACTTGTTCCTAGATCCTTTGGTACTGTAGGTAACAAAGATGTCAAGGTGCAAGACTGTTGGGATGCTTGTGAGGAGGATTAGAGATTAGTGTGACAGTCTTCCCAGTACGAGAGTCATTCGTCAGTTGATCATGCTAGGTTGAAGGAGGCCTTAGCTACCTTTCAGCCAAATGTGGAGATGGACAATTACACTTGGAGGTATGGCCTTTTTAGTCCAAGCAGGGCATATGAAGCTATCGTGACTACTGAAGAAGATGAGTTCATGACGTCTGTTTAGGCGTGAGAGTCATCTTTTAAGAAATCAACGTCGTAGTATACGATGAAAATTACATAAACGCTTCAATTTATAAAATCTGAAATCAGGAAATTGAGTCTAAGGTCGTTCGTAGGGAGCAAATGTGGAATTCAAACACTAATTGCATTCAAAAATAATGAGCACAATAATATGTAATGAATCAATAAGAATATATTCAATATCAACTAAATTGTATCTCAAGAAAAAATAGGGCAAAAAGAATAGAAAGGACTATAAGAAGTGGTGATTTAAATCACCAATTAATCCCTTCAATTTAAGCACAACCCAAGCATTCAATTTAACTAAATATTTCAATAGTGCCTCAACCACTTATCCTTGCAAAGAAGTCCATAGTATCTTCAATCAGTCGTCAGACTATAGGTCAGACAACTTAGCCATTCAAAACTCAACCAAGGCACAGAACCAGCACACCAACACAGAAGCACAAGGGCTTCTTCAGCTATGTGTTGAGAGAGGAGGGCATGAATCCCAGAGTTGCAAAGTAAAACCTAGCCCCTCCTCTCCTCAGATTTCTCACTTAGACCCGAGTATACGAGTCAGAATGGTAACCAAGTAATTGGGTCATGTACAGGGTCTAGACCCGCGAGCGTGGGTCGTGGATGAGGAATCTGTGGGTGTATGTGGCAAGGGGACCCAGCCCCTATGTCGTGGGTGAATAGGCTATGGCACAAATTCCATTTAAGCACTGCTGCGACTTTGTCCCACACAATGTGGGACTATCTACTGGGGTATTTTTGCACGATACTGCAGGGAAACTGCCTCACTTAATTGAAGTTGATGGAGCTACTCCTCTTCGATTGACGCTACATGTAGTTTCGTCAAGGGATTCCATGGTCATAAAGTTGGAAGCGAAATTGATCAATAATGGCCGTATGGTAGTGGTCGTCACGGGAGAAGAGGACGGCGATGGCGGAGTTGACCTACAAGAGAAATATGTCCTAGGGCAAAATTAGATAGTATGCAATCTTCGTCATTGTATGGCGAAGGTAGTGGTGCGTGCAATTTGGTTTTTCAAGCACTGGGGTGGTCGGGCGATGTCAGTTAGGTTGGCAGGTGATAGGTGCATCCAACAGGGTGAATGGGTGATCAATGTGCCTAATCAAGTTAGGGCTTTTGAAGGTGATGGTGCAACGAAACTTTTGGGAGTGGCGGTGCCATGTTTCGTGGCTTTTAGTTGTGTGGCGAGCTTGTTGGAGCTATGCTGGAGGCGAAGAAGACGTCCGGGTAGGCAGTGGATTGGTGGTAGAATTGATGATTTATGGGGTTGAATGGAGTATAGGGAGAGAGAGAGAGATTGACCTAACTAACGTATGAAAGGAGGGAGAATTGGCATCGGCTATGATTGGCTGGCGTTGGAGACGAAGATTACTTTAGTGGGGGAACGGCAGTGACGAAGGGGCTCAAAGCGGTCGAACTTTGATGGGTTCTGGTCACGAAGAAGAGAGGATGTTGGTGCCTTCAATTTGACCATTGAAGGAGCAGATGAGGGAGAGTGAGAGGGTTGTTAGAGTTGTAGAGCTTCTTAGCTGGAGAGGAGGGAAGAGGTTAAGAACTGACCTAGAATCGATTGAGTACGGTGAAAGATGCGTGACTTTATATAGAGCTGGGCCATGCCTCAATCAAGAGGAATTATCGCGATTTCACCTCGATTTGGCTTGGGTTTCAACGTGGATTGTTGGAGCTTTTCCTGAGCTTCACACTTCAAATCTTGGCTCAAGATTGTGTTCAAATGTCCTCTCCTAGTCTGAACACCAATCACACCGATTTTGGTGGGATTTGGTGAGGATCTAATGGAGATCTCATTGAATCATCATTGGTTGAGTTGGGTTTAGGAGTTTAGGTTGAAATCAGGCAGAAGGGGCCTTTTCATGAAGAAAATGACAAACTTGGTGGGCCAAACACAAGAATTTCGAAAGCTAGGGGTTTAGATGTGAAGAATAGAGGATTTAGGGACTGAAGTGCAAACTAGGTCAAGATGGACTCTAATTGGGCCCAAATTTTGGTACCAATCTAATTTCGACCGAAAAAATCTAGTGGTGAAGTTGTATTTAAGTTTGGATCACATTTGACTAGGATATTTGCACAGAAGCCCAAATTAGGGTAAAATCCTGTCTAAAGCTCTGTCCAGGGTAAAAATGGATTCAGATGGTCAAACCAAGGGTACCAAACCTCTTAGAATATTTTTCAATGAATTTTAGTAGGTTTAAATGAATTCTACTTTGACCAAAACCTTTTCAATTCAAGCAGGTCTGAAATTAGAGTTTTAAGTGTTGTGTTGGTTCTCGGAATACGTGAAACCCTATTTTTGTCTATGTGCACCCACTCTTCGAAATTTGATGCTTGTTTAACCTTCAATTAACCCCTGAAAATACCTGTGGTTACTCTATATTTGTGATGTGATGTTAAAACTGCAGAAATAACCCTAATTTGTTGTTCTCTCCTAAAAATGGATTTGAGTGGAATTATGACTCAGGCAATCATGTAGGAGCATTTGTGTTTATCACGCTTGTTCTGGTTTTAAAAGATAACATGTTGTAATATAGCCGACAAAGCGTTCAAACAAATAGAGAATTTTATTACTCGGAAATCGGAGTATCCGAGGTCGAACACAGGGAGCAATCGGAATTTACTACTAATCTCAAATGTAATTGAACACTCTAATTTACTCAAAACTTGAATTCAAATATGAATGTATGCGGTTAAAAAGTAATTATGACAAAAGAGTGATCAGACGTATTAAAAATGTTTTCCCTTTTTCTTTTGCTTTCTTTCTTCTACAGTCTTCACTTTGCCTTTCTTCTTTTTCTACAGTCTCTCTTCCTTCCTTCTCTCCTCTCTTTTGCAAAGGCTTCTTCTTTTGGTCTTTTCTCTTCTTCCTGCCTTTGCTTCTTTTCTCTTCTGTCTCAGCCTCTTCTTCTGCTGCTTCTTCTTTTTTTTCTCTCTGCAGTCCTTCTTTCTTCCTTCTCTTCTCTGCCTTGCTCAGCCTCTTCTTCTACTTCTTCAACACTCAACCTGCCTGCACAGAGAGCAAAAACCTACCCTGTCCCTCTACCCGCATGTCTCTCTCTCTTTGCAATTCACTCAAAGGACGCTCTCCCAAAGCCGCGGGTAATCGGGTCGGATTTCGCACCCGAGACCAGGCGCACCGGCGTATGGGTGATGCACGAGGTGTGCTCAAATAGGGTCGGGTCGGAGCCCGCCAGATCTGCGAGATGAAGCCGTGGATGAGGCGAGCGCTAGGTGAGGGACCTCACCCCTGTGCGTTCGAAGGGGAAGAGCTAATAACACAAAATCACTTTATACCTCTTTAGCCGCTTGTAACTTCACGATGTGGGACTAAAGTCCCGCCTTCTTTCCCTCGCGCCCACAGAAGACCTTCGTGCAATCGCCACAGTTGCGGCCTCAGTTGGCGTTGATTACTGGATCAGATGGCTTCGCAGTGCTTGCCCGAGTCCACTGCACCTGAAGCTTGGAGCTAGCTTGGAGCTGCTTCAACCGTCAATGGCAGCAGGGGCTGAAATAATGTCAAACACAAAACAAGCCTCTCGGCTTAGTCAGACCAGCTGGGGACCTAGGTCGTGCACAGTGAAGCAGGTCGTGAAACGGCCTAGGTTTGCGTGCCTAGGTCGTCTTGTGATCGGAAGTGTGGGGGTGTTTGGGGGGCTGTGCTGGAGGCATAGAGGGATGATGGATGGGCAGAGAGTGTTCCTTATGGTGAGGCGGAGCTTATGAGACGGTTGGCGAGGCGTGTGGAGGGGCGGAATGATGGGGGCGACTCTCCAGAGGTTGGTCGGAGGCGAGGAAGATGGCCATGGTTAGCGACGGTCGAGGGGCAATCAATTGAAATAAAATTGGGAAAAGAAAGAGGGGAGGTTGTGGAACAATTCTAACCTACTTACAGGGACGAAGGGGACGGAGAGGCGGATAGCAGTACCTGCTATAGCCGGAGAAGAAGCTGCCCAGTGGAGGAGGACGGCGGCGACGACGGGGCTGAGGCAGCATGCACGGGTGTTGCGCGACGCGGAGGAGAATCAGGAAGATGTCTCCGCCACTGGTTTTGTGGCAGAGCGAAAAGGAAGGGGAGGGGGGCTCGCCGGAGCTCGCTGGACCCTTGGCCGGAGAAGAAAGAGAAGAATTTGAGGTGGAAGTCCGGCCAAGTCAAGCTGAAAATGAGCGACCGGGTTTGGGGGTTCTTTTATAGGCACTTGGCCGTGCTTTTAGAGCGTGGAGGGCACATATCCGTCTCCGACGGCTCGTCGAAGAAGGAAAGTGGGTAGATACCCAAATCCATCGTGCATTCGCATGAGAGGTTGGGTTCACATCAGGGATCACAACTGGCCTCAGATGGAAGGGAATTCCTCATAGAATCTCCCTTCCATTTCTGGGAGGGGATCTCTGAGGAATCAGAGAGTATTCCCTCTCTAATCCTCGCCGGAGAAGGATTCTACCCCAATAATGGTGGAAGGACCTGATTGTAAGGTTGGCGAGGAAGTTAGGGGGCTCTCTGTGATGATTTTCAAAAGATAGGGACCAAATTATGATTTAGGTGTACTAAATTGCAAAGTAGGTCAAGATGACCTCCCCTTAGGTCCAAATTTTGGTACAAACCTAATTTGGACGTAAGGAACCCAATGGTGAAGTTTTATTTTATGTTTGACCATGTTTGACTAGCTATTTTGCGTAAAAGCCCAAATTAGGTTAATTGATGAACTAGGACCCTAATTTAGGTCAAACTGGGTTCCAAAGGCCGTGTTCTAAACCCTAGAGGATATTTTTCCATGATTTTTAGAGGGTTTACTTGATTTTTATCCTGATTGGAACCTTGTTGAATTAAGCGGGTCTGTTTTAGGGTTACCAATGTCATTTAATTCCTAAATTGCACACGAACCCATTTCTGATTGAATCAACCAACTTTTTATCTTAGTTATACCTTTTGACCTATGTTTTTCCTCTGAGAAATCCCATTTATGTACTGCAATGGGAAAATTGCAGTTTTAACCTTTATTTCATGTTTTCTTCTCAGAACACTTATTCCTTCATTTAGGCCTTCTACTAGGTTATGTAGGAGCTTTTATCTTGTTTATTGGGTCAAAATGAGCTAGTTATGGCTCATGATGAGGCTCTCATCATACCCCCATGCCTAGCTTTTGCTAGTCCCTTAGCAAAATTTCAAGGTTTTAACTTCTGTTCTAGACCCTAAGTGTAAGTGCTTTTCTTTTTCTTTCGTGATTAGGTTAGAATGCCAACAATAGGCCTAGAGGTATTCAAGTACCAACCAAAATCGGGACTTGTTCCGCTTTAGCCTCAGTCCTCCGCAAAGGTTTCTAAGGCCCATAGAAACTAACTTAGGGTTTGTTGGACTCCGCGGTTAAAGCACCCGTGCTTGAGACATTTTTAGCATAAGTTCAGTTTGCAGTGCGTTTTTGTAAGAGAGAGATAGAAGATTTTTTTGTTTGGAGAGCTTTTCACTCTCTTTTCTTTTTATTTCTAGCTTCGGATTAGCTTCTCAACACGGTCTATATCGGATTCCTCGTCCCCATCATCAATCCTCAAAGGTCCCTGGCTTTCGAGATTTCGAGATAATCCCACCCATGGCAACCCCCAGAACCCTGGCTTTCGAGATTTCAAGATAATCCCACCCATGGCATTCTGTGGCCGAATTCAGACCTTGGCGATCGACATTTTATGATAATGCCGCCCATGGTATCTGAACCAGCAGAGTGCTTACATGCCCCCAGTAGGATATTTAAATATCCTAAGAGAAGCACCGAGGAGACGATATGTTTTTACGCATCTTCGAGGGGAATTTCCCACCTCTCTGTGCTGGGAACTCATCCAAATCAACTTGTGTTGATTGGCCGCTGCTAATCTAGGTGACTTTTGTAGAACATTAAACGCTTTTCCGTGATTTGGAAGTTTATGCGCACTGAACCAGACTGTGTGTGAATTTGGGGTGCTTAGGTTACCAAATCCTGCAAACCGAAGGTCAATTAATGAGGCTGAATACTTCCTAAGCCTTAGACCAAATACTTAAGCTTCGCATTTTCCCCAACCTATTGAGGATTATCCAGATTTTAGCGAATACGTGAATTTTTAAGCTAAAGAATCTAGCCCAAGAGGCCTAAGACCAGCGTTCCCGCTAATCTCTTGTTTTGTCTCCTTAGCACTTTTCTTTTATTTCTTTTCTTGATCTAGTCTAGAACTTCAGTTAATTCCTTAATCTTTTACTAATGACTATTTCTTTTTCTTTTTCATTTTGTGCTCCTTTTTGTCATTTTTGCTCTTTTTCTCCTCCTTATGTTTATGTGGCTCACAAAATTTCCTCCCTCCCCCATTTTTTGTTCTTTTTCATAATTTTTCTTTTTTTTTTTTTGTGTTTTTGACATATGCAAAAATTTTTTGTGTGTGAGACTCCTGACTTTTTCTTGGTTCTGTATGTATGCACATTATCACCCCCTCATGCCTAAGTTTTGCAATGTCCTCATTGTAAATGGAGGGTGTGAAATAGTGTTGAGGTCAGGGACATAGAACAGGATACCTTGGGTAGGTGAATGGGTCAAAAATGAATGATGAGGATGATTTCAAGCTCAGATACGTGTACCAGAGGTGGGATCAACTGTCTAAGGCTGAACTCAAGGTGCAGTAGACGTGGAGTTCAGATGGGTCTCTCTTTTTGGGATGACGGGTTGCCTCCCGTTAAGTGCTAAATTTAATGCCTTTAGCCGAGCGGAAAATGGGGTGGAGAGGGAGCGGTCAAATCAGTGGAATTTTGTAAAACAAGCACCTTGATTAAGAGCCTGGTTGGTCCAACCAGGTGCTTGTTAAGATCAGTTGGCTGATGATGTAGCCCAAACCTAATGAGTCTGCTGGGTTGATAGATGTAAATCAACAGATGCGGAACCCACCATATGTAGTGAAGTTTTAATGGATATGGAAGTGAAAACTCGGGTTTAGGCTGAGTCGAATCAGCCTGGTCAAAGTAGGGTTCCAAAAAATAATCAATGTAAGGTGTGGAATCCCTACAGGGGTGATCAAAGAATGACGGCTCCTGTTTTTCGATCTGATCAATGCCCGACACCCGGTATAGATATGGAGTTGAATCATCTACAATCGGCTCAGTGAGAGGTGAATCGGAATAGAAATTGAGTCCGGTTGCGGGTCGGGGTAGAGAATGGGTTTTGATTAATTCTGTATATGTGGAGTAGGTGGCTTCAAAGAAAATTGGCTTGTTATAATCAGGAAGCAGATTTTCTCCGATGTTATGGTCAGATTCGAAATCATTGGAGAGTTTGCGAAAATCAAAGTCTGAATGAGATTCAAGATCATGAGTTCCACCATAGAATAAATCATATGTTGTATACTCAGCAGCCTGACTGGGGTCTAGCCTAAATGTGAATTCTGAGCTTAAAAGGGTGTCCCTATTTGGTAGAGGCTCAGGTTCAAAGTTAGTAGGGCAGACCCAATCGAAACCCTGCTCGTCCAACTCCTCGATTTCTGTGTCGTAGATTGGCATGACTTCTGAAAATCAATTCGTTCCTCTAAGGATGTTGGTGAGGGATATTCATCAAATTGAGGCCCAAAGTCATATACTTCATTGAAAGATTGATCTTCTTCATATGAGGCCTTGAAATCTTCAAAATAGGTTTCAAATCTAGGTTCTAGGCTTAGGATGTGGGTTGAATTACTAGAATCTAGGTCTGAATAACCTTCAAGGGTCACCTTATCAGAATAAGGGACGGAATTTACACCCTCGAGAGGTTCAGTTCTACTCTCATTCTTGCAGGAGTTTTGGGATTCTAAAATGGGCTCATCATGGTATTTTCCTGCATTTGGAGCTTCCCAACCTTCTTCAATATCAGGCACATTATACTTCATCTGGGTTGGGAATCCACAACCATTTTGTGCCTCAAACCCGAGATCAGATTGATCCTCGATGTTGTCCCAAGATAGTTCCTCCTCTGTTTGTGGTATATACGGGTACTTCTGGTCAATAACTTGTTTTACTAATCTCAGTATCTCTTCCCGTTTTTCAAGACTATCTTGGTGTTGCTTCTAAAGTCGAGGATTTGTCATGCATTGAAGATATTAAAGATTATGTAGTTTTTCTATCTCAATGTATGCAGTAATGAGCAAGTCACGGGTTGATCCTTTTGTGGCTTCTGCTAATAGCACTTGGGCACAAGTTATGATAAAGGTTGTGGTTGTTGGGACATCAACCTGAATGTTTCCTTCTGGTGTTGAGGTTTCTTCATTTTCATAGAATTTCATGGCATCCTCAATCATTTTATCTCTCATGGATCTCTGATATTCAGGTTTCTTGAATGGTAGTCCTAGGTGGTTTGGCTGCATATTTGGATCAAGTGGTGGAGTCAAGATGTAGAATCAGAGTTTGAATCAAGATGTAGAATCAAGTTATGAAGTGATCAGATCTGAATAACAAGTCCCACTGAAAATGTGTATGTGTACTCTAAAGAGAAAAGATGAGGGACTGGAGATGTTTTTGACCCAATCAAGACACCCAAAGATGTTTGGATGACTATGGAGGTTCGGGGCGGATGGACCCCTGGATCAGAAGATCGTCCACCTGAGAATTACCTGGGCAGCCAGAGAGGGAGAGTCCCGCAAAGACCCTTACACTGTAGAGCATCCCCATGGGTTACAGGGTTTCCCCCACCCGTCCTCTCTTGTCAATGAGATTCCAGGTAGACCAGAATGGGGACCTTGACCTCTTAAGTCTACCACTTTTATTTCAAAGGTGCTTTAGGGTTCTCACTTGAACTTTAGATGTGTTGATGTTGTGACCTAATTTAGAGGTTGGTTGGCCCAAGGGGTCAACTTCACCTGACCTGTGCTATGGATGGCAGAATGATTCTAGGTTTGGAGCCTAGAGATCACCCTGATTTGACTCCCAAGTTGTTAGGTCCAAAAATTTGAAGATTCAAGTGAATTTAGAGCTTCTTTTTTTCTTAGGGTTTGTCTTGTTTAGATCTCTTCAATCAAGGTCTTGGGTGACATGCATCAAAAGGTTTATTTCCTTTTATGCAGGCATGTGTGACTATCACTCCAAGATCCTACTGTAGAAACCCTAATTTGGTTCTATTTCCAATCCTCTTTTTCTTTTTGGAAAGGTTCTCTTTGGACTTGAAAGCAAGAAGCGTGTTGTCCGTAGAGATTAAGCGTTATTTCTATTAGGCACATGAATTTGTGGGATAGAATCTAAAAAAAAATCGCTCCAACTTCAAGAAGAATTAAAAAATTGTCGCAAAATTAGGAAATGTTTGCCTTAAAGATGGTGATTACTATATAAAGAAGGCAATTGATTCCTAAATTGATTTTCTTCCTTTTTGTCTTTTCAGGATTTAAGGAATGGTTTAAGGAAGAAAAGAAATTACTTGCCCCGGAGTGGTTGACTTGCGGGAGGGATTTTCTCGTGAAATACCTACAACATCAAAACAAAGCAAAGTAGGGCAAGTTAGTGTTCAATATGATAAAAAGAATGTAGAGACTAGTGATAAATTGCGCATTGCTCCCCGGCAACGGCGCCAAAATGTTTATCGCGCTTGATCGGGTTTTAAAAGATAACACGTTGTAATATAGCCGACAAAGCGTTCAAACAAATAGAAAATCTTATTACTCGAAAACCGGAGTATCCGAGGTCGAACACAGGGAGCAATCGGAATTTACTACTAATCTCAAATGTAATTGAACACTCTAATTTACTCAAAACTTGAATTCAAATATGAATGTATGCGGTTAAAAAGTAATTATGACAAAAGAGTGAAATTGGACGTCTGATCTTGTGATCAGACGTCTTAAAAATGTTTTCCCTTTTTCTTTTGCTTTCTTTCTTCTGCAGTCTTCACTTTGCCTTTCTTCTTTCTCTGCAGTCTCTCTTCCTTCCTTCTCTCCTCTCTTCTGCGAAGGTTTCTTCTTCTTTGGTCTCTTCTCTTCTTCCTGCCTTTGCTTCTTTTCTCTTCTGTCTCAGCCTCTTCTTCTGCTGCTTCTTTTTTTTCTCTCTGCAGTCCTTCTTTCTTCCTTCTCTTCTCTTCCTCGCTCAGCCTATTCTTCTACTTCTTCAACGCTCAGCCTGCCTGCACAGAGAGCAAAAACCTACCCTGTCCCTCTATCCGCACGTCTCTCTCTCTCTGCAATTCACTCAAAGGACGCTCTCCCAGAGTCGTGGGTAATCGGGTCGGATTTCGCACCTGGGACCAGGTGCACCGGCGTGTGGGTGATGCGCGAGGTGTGCTCAGATAGGGTCGAGTCGGAGCCCGCCAGATCCGCGAGATGAAGCCGCGGACGAGGTGAGCGCTAGGTGAGGGACCTCACCCCTGTGCATTCAGAGGCGAAGAGCTAATAACACAAAATCACTTTATACCTCATTAGCCGCTTGTAACTTCACGATGTGGAACTAAAGTCCCGCCTTCTTTCGCTCGCGCCCGCAGAAGACCTTCATGCAATCGCCACAGCTGCAGCCTCAGTTGGTGTTGATTACTAGATCAGATGGCTTCGCAGTGCTTGCCCGAGTCCACTGCACCTGAGGCCTGGAGCTGCTGAAGCCTGCAGCTAGCTTGGAGCTACTTCAACCGTCAATGGCAGCAGGGGCTGAAATAATGTCAAACACAATACAAGCCTCTCGGCTTAATCAGACCAACTGGGGACCTTCGCCGTGGCACGGCGAAGGTTGTGCACTGTGAAGCAGGTCGTGGGACGGCCTAGGCGTGCGTGCCTAGGTCGTCCTATGACTGGAAGTGTGGGGGTGTTCGGGGGGCTGTGGTGGAGGCGTAGAGGGATGATGGATGGGTGGAGAGTGTTCCTTGTGGTGAGGCGGAGCTTACGAGACAGTTGGCGAGGCGTGTGGAGGGGCGGAATGATGGGGGCGACTCGTCGGAGGTTGGTCGGAGGCGAGGAAGATGGCATTGGTCAGCGACGGTCGAGGGGCAATCAATTGAAATAAAATCGGCAAAAGAAAGAGGGGAGGTTGTGGAACAATTCTAACCTACTTACAGGGACAAAGGGGATGGAGAGGCGGACAGCAGTACCTGCTGTCGCCGGAGAAGAAGCTGCCCAGTGGAGGAGGACGGCGGCGACGACGGGGCTGAGGTGGCGTGCGCAGGTGTTGCGCGATGCGGAGGAGAATCAGGAAGATGTCTCTGCCAGTGGTTTTGTGGCAGAGCGAAGAGGGAGGGGAGGGGGGCTCGTCGGAGCTCGCTGGACCCTTGGCCGGAGAAGAAAGAGAAGAATTTGAGGTGGAAGTCCAGCCAAGTCAAGCTGAAAATGAGCGGCCGGGTTTGGGGTTTTTTTATAGGAACTAGGCCGTGCTTTTAGAGCGTGGAGGGCACATATCCGTCTCCGAAGGACCGCCGGAGAAGGAAAGTGGGTAGATACCCAAATCCATCGTGCGTTCGCACGAGAGGTTGGGTTCACATCAGGGATCACGACTGGCCTCAGATGGAAGGGAATTCCTCAGAGAATCTCCCTTCCATTTCTGGGAGGGGATCTCTGAGGAATCAGAGAGTATTCCCTCTCTAATCCACGCTGGAGAAGGATTCTACCCCAATAATGGTGGAAGGACCTGATTGTAACGTTGGCGAGGAAGTTAGGGGGCTCTCTGCGATGATTTTCAAAAGATAGGGACCAAATTATGATTTGGGTGTACTAAATTGCAAAGTAGGTCAAGATGACCTCCCCTTAGGTCCAAATTTTGGTACAAACCTAATTTTGACCTAAGGAATCCAATGGTGAAGTTGGATTTTAGGTTTGACCACGTTTGACTAGATATTTTGCGTAAAAACCCAAATTAGGTTAATTGATGAACTAGGACCCTAATCTAGGTCAAACTGGGTTCCAAAGGTCAAATTAAGTGTTCTAAACCCTAGGGGATATTTTTACATGATTTTTAGAGGGTTTACTTGATTTTTATCCTGACCGGAACCTTTTTGAATTAAGTGGGTCTGTTTTAGGGTTACCAAATGTCATTTAATTCCTAGATTGCACACGAACCCATTTCTGATTGAATCAACTAACTTTTTATCTTAGTTATACCTTTTAACCTATGTTTTGCCTCTGAGAAATCCCATTTATGTACTGCAATGGTAAAATTGCAGTTTTAACATTTATTTCATGTTTTCTTCTCAGAACACTTATTCCTTCATTTAGGCCTTCTACTAGGTTATGTAGGAGCTTTTATCTTCTTTATTATGTCAAAATGAGATAGTTATGGCTCATGATGAGTCTCTCATCAATTTTTCACTTGATTTCCACCAATTTAAGTTAGTTATGACTAATGATGGTGTCACCATCAACGTCGTGTGCTAAGCTTTGGAAATTGAAGCTGCCTTTAAAAATAAAAGGTTTTCTGTGGTCAGCTAGAAGAGAAGGGATGATTACAAGTGCTTACCTGAAATGTTTTGTGGCAACCTTGGACTACCACTATCCATTGTGTGGTTTTGGTGAAGTTACTGTGCAACACCTCTTTAACACATGCCTTGTTGCAAATGAAGTCTGGTTGCATCTTTGCCACCATCCAATTCTAGCTTGGGATGAACTTTGGCGTCAACTGGTAGGTAGGAATTCTGCAGCCTCCACTTTGTATTTGGCCATTCTATGGACCATTTGTCATGGTAGGAATGATGTGGTGTTTGGTGGAGAGAGATGTAGTGTGGAAAACAATTGTGGAGTGGCATTGTATTGGACCAAACTGTGGTCTTCATGATGTACTAGCTTAATTATTATTTTAATAAAATATTTGGATCTCTACTGAGTCAGTAGAGGCTCCATTTTTTTTAAAAAAATCTTAAGAGTAATTCATGCATTAATTGCATATTTTGCATCTTTACTACATTACATGGATATTCATGAAATAATGCCATAATACTATACTTATTAGTGTAATATTTGGTTTATAGGTAATAAGAAGCTTAGGAAATAGCCTAAAGTTGGATAGCTACTAGAGCTGCAGAAGAGATTGAGTAGAAGCCTCGAATAAAGTTGCAAATAAAGCTAAAGACAGAGAGTACGGGAGAGGTATACTGTGCTACCTATAGGGATTTAATGTTAGAATTAAAGTATAAAGAACATAGGACAATCCCTGCACTTATTCCTAGCCTTAAGTTAGCCTTATCCACCTTCCCATACCTAAGACACCCTCCCATTAGGTCAATTTAGACTAGAACACCCTAAAACCATCTTTGTAGACCACCTCTAGACGTCCAAAGAGTGAGTGGGATGTCCAATTTCTGCAGAACACACAAACAGAACCTGACACCCATACTGATCGAGTATTGGATGTCTGACCTATCCATCAAACTTCCAATTCTGTTGTATAAGTCATCTGATTTGTTGATTAGACATCTGGAGGTCTTCTTGAGTTCATGATTTGGAATTTGAAGCTATATCTTTCTTCTTAAGACCTAGGAACCCTACCCTACACCTTAGGGAACCTAATTAGAGATACCCTAAGCCTAGTACACCATCACTAGTCCTTCCAAAGAATCTAATTAGGCTCTCACTAAGCCTAATTGACTCAGTAAAAATCAATTGAACCTTGCTCATGTAATTGAACACATGGAGTCCAATTAAACCATAATCTCAACCCATGCAATTCTAATTGTTGACTCACACACAACCTAATTGGGAGTTATCTCTCCCAATTGCACACACATTCACCCAATTATGTCTTGCATTGAAGAGTTTAATTACATTTACCACTTTAGTAATAGGTTGTATGAACCTATTTTTAGGACCCTACCTAAACCCAATTACCTAGACCTATTGGAGTCAACCTTGACCACCTAGCTGCCACCCAAGTGGTCCACCCAACCACTTACGTCACGTGCACACACACACCATATAGAGTTGGTGTCCACACAAAGGTGGAGCCACTTGAAACACCAAAACCCTAAGTCCACTTAGTCCACAACTTCTTCCACAAATTGTGGATCTAAGAAGACCCACTCCTCCAAATTTAGCCTAAGACTCTCTAGAGTCTTCTCTTGGATGGCCATTTAAAGTCTCCTACATCTATAAAAGATTCTTTATAGTGGTCACCCAAGGACCCATCATCTTGGACACCACCATCCACCTCCATCACTCCAACCTTCACGAGCTCCTTCCTCTATAGCATCCTCTCCACGTCCAAGAGCACCTCTGCCACCTTCTCAAGAGGCCGGCCAACACCACCTTTGTCATCCTCCTTCCCTCGTACCACCTTAAGCCACACGGTGACCAAAGACCACCTCGGGTGCCTGCTTTTCCCGTAGAAATTATTGTTCTTCATGCTTAATTTCTTACATTACTTCCTAGTAGTAGCATAGTATTACTATCTCTTAGAGTGCATGCACACTCTCCATGAGATCCATGCGTGCATCTCTTTTCTGTTAGCGTGGATTTAATTGTTTTCAATTCCCTGTACAAGCATTCCATTAGAGTTGATTGTAATGACCTGATTACTTGATTCAATGCAATAAATTCCTATTACATTCAATTGGATCATTTTTTCCTTTCTGCAAATAAAAATATTGGTTCTGGAGGATGTTGAGGTTTTAACGGTAAATGAATTTTCTGTTGGTCGCCATCGAGTAGTTGAAATCGTGCACACCAAGACACATACTTTCACGCTCATTCTCTACCTGACTCATGAACACATTTTTGCGTAAACAACGCAATTGGTGATTCATATGTTATTTAAGTCAACTCGCTATTTCACGTGTTCAACACACACCTCATTGGAGACCAAACATGTACCAAATAGATGTCTAATATCATCACTGGCAAAACCATAAAGGGATACACAGTATTAGGCATCCCCATGAGGTGACATCCCAAAGCCCCCATCACCAGTACTTCTCTTCTCACCATCCCAATAAACACCTGCACCATCAGTGGAATCTTTACCTTCCATACCATAGCACATTGCTGCCAATGTGTATCCTTCTCGTTGCTTTCAATCATGCTATCATATGCCTTGGCCGAGGAGTAGATTCCACTCCTCTACGTGAAGTTGTCCACCCCCTCTCACAGCATAAAAACCTCCAGCATCTCCATTAGCCTAGCCGACTCATTCGATCTAGATGCATATTGGTCTCCCTGTGTCAACCACTTCCATCTCAGGTTGTCTGGATCCCACCAATCCATGACCTTTGCCTCTTTCCACATGACTCTATCAAAGGAATGAGGAAAAAGGTCCTTCAAGCATCCCACACCACCCCCAATTATCCTCCTAGAAGCGAAACTGTGCACCATCCCCTAACCTAGGCGTAAACAGGTGCCACTGATTATTGACCATTGTTGAAATCGAGGACCAGAAAGGGGGTGGTTTGGCTAGCCGTAACACATCCCCTAGGGCATCTCCTCCATACGAATCAATATCTAGCTCTTGCCACATCCCATCCACTCCCTTGAGGATCTTCACCCCCAGTTCAATAAAAGGGAATCGCCAAATTCCCTAAGTGCCCGATCACCTAGGCCACCCTTCTTTTTTGGTTTACAAATACTACTCCACTTCATGAGTTGCATGAATCTTCCCTCATGCCTAGCACACTTGCAGAAGAATCGCTTCCTCATTAGCTCCTTCTTTGTCACCATCCCAGGGGGCCTAAAAATAGAAAACAAAAATACCGGCATGGTAGACAACACTAAGTTGAGGAGAACAACCTTTCCCCTATAGATAGCAATTTCCCACACCAACCAAACAACTATGTAGACATCGTCTTCAAGAGATCCTTCCAATTCACCACCAACATTTTCTTTGCTCTCAACAACAATCCCAGATAACGGATAGGTAGGTGTACAATTGGCTTCCCTAGAGTGGTGGAGATGACATCCTAATTATTTGTCACAGTCTCAAAATAGATTAGCGAAGACTTTGCCCCATTTATTTTCAATTCAATGATCTCTCCAAAAATCTCCACAAGCTATCTCAAATATTTATCCTCCCTATGCCCCCCTTCAATAAAAAATACCGTATCATCGTCATAATGAAGGATAAGGGTCAATGCAAGATTATTCGTTAATGAATAACCATGTAGTAGACCTCCAATGCATGCTTTAAATGCGAAGTGTGCCAAAGTATCCACTACCAGAATAAAGACCAATGATGCTAACGGACACCCATGCTTCACTCCTTTCTAGGGGGCTAAATCCACCTGCCAGATGGTTTACCATTTACCAATGGTGAGAAGGAAGTGGTGGTGATGCAGCACATCAGCCACTAGACCCAACTCTTTGGGAAGCCCATCCTTCTAAAGATTTCCCACAAGTACGACCATGAGATAGAGTCGTAGGATTTAAAGAAGTTTACCTTCCACATAAAAGCCCCCTTCTTCCTTCTCACCCATCCAGAAATCATCTCCTACGCCAGGATAAATGACTCCTGAAGGGATAACCCTTTCAGAAAGGCAGCTTGGGCCAAGTTCATCAAATCTGGTAGCACTTCCTACAGTCTATTAGCAAGCACCTTTCCAATTAACAAGAAAATAGAATTAGAAAGTACCATAGGGAGGAAATCCGAACACTCCACTACTCCCAACTTTTTTGGAAGTAGGAAATGTAGGGATCTGTTGAGTTTTTCTAACCCACTATTACCCTGTTGAAACTCCGCTATCACTTGCATGACCTCTGGTCCCACCACTGGCCAAAACTCTATAGAATAATACTAGGAATCCAAATAAGTCTGGAGAGCCTTTGGTCTTATGGCCCTTCAATGCCCCCACCACCTCCACTTCACTGATAGGCCTGTACAATCTGTCCCCTTCTTCCTCCCTTATACACGACATATCCGAGGAGTTGAGATGCCAATCACTCAGCCCTGTAGGGTGGCATCAAAAAATAGTGACTCGCCAAATCTTGCATCCCATGAATAGAGTCAACCCTCTGCTTCTCATAAGATAATGCAGACAAAAGGTTGAATCTTCTACATTCACTAGCAAAATTGTGGAAGAACTTGGTGTTTGCATCCCCCTCTTTCAGCCACAACTAATAGGACTACTGGCGCCAGTCTATTTCTCATTGAAGATCCTCCTTAGAGATGATGGGGTAAAGCCCTCTTCTTTACTGCACCTCCTCCTCAGATAATGGCCCACCTTCCTCCTTAGCATCAAGGTGCTTTATGTTGGTGCTAGAGCACCACGATCATTTGTTTTGATGATAACAAAACACGTGTTATTTAACATTTGCAATTTGAGTCCTAGATTTCAGGTCAATTGCAAATGTGGACGTGTTTAGACGGAGTTCGAGCTCGCATCCAAGATGGATTGGAGGAGCTTGACGAAAAATAGAGGAGGTTCGTGTGGAGCGACAGATTGAAGATAGAAGACAAGAAGAATAGGATAGATTCTTTTTAATCCTTTCTTGTATCTCTTGTCTTTATTTTCTTGCTCTTATTTTCCTTAGAATATTATGTTAAAGAGCCTCAAAGAACCCTAACAGTAGTCCTAGGAACACCGGCACAACCCTAGGATACTTAGGTTTTCTGTAGAATACTTAGAAAACCAATATAGGGTTCAAACAACACTTCCAGACATCTAATTCCCAAATCAGACGTCTGATAAAGTATTTTAAGACGTCTGACTGTTACTTCAGGCGTCTGATAACTGTTAGGCTGGACATACTTAGTTCTGTCTGATGAAATCAGACATCCAGAGCTTAGACCAGACATCTTAGGAGACGTCTGATGACTTTGCCAGACGTCCAATTAGTGGACCGTTGGCTAGCTTAGCAAACACTCAAGAATATGACCGTTAGAGCCTTATCAGACGTCCTTAGGCCTTTCCAGACGTCTGATAATTGACCGTTTTGCCTCGGCTGACCCAAAATCTCTTCTCAGAGATTTTCTAGCCGTTGCAACGTTTGGAAAATCTATTCCCACAGTAAAAGTAGGTTTCCAGATGTCCAGACATAGTTCCAGACGTCCTGTATGTCGTCTGATGGACTTGCGCAAAAACCCTGTTTAGATCTGATTCAAGTCAGGGAGAGACCCGCCCAAAATCAGACGTCTGACCTTGGAATCAGACATCTTAAAGTGAAGTTCCAGACTTCTGATGCAAGAATTAGACGTCTGATAAGCCTGTCAGAAAAATGATTGTTCCTGATTTCAGGCTGATTCTCTTGGGCTTTGTTCCCAACGGCTATAGAACCTTTCCTAAGCCTTCCAAAGCCTTGCTAAGGCCTCTATAAATAGAGGGAAACCTTTGCAACACTAAGACACACCAAGATGCACAAAGAGAAACATAATACACACTTGGATACACTTAGCTACACACTTTCACACTCTTTTATGTCCAGAAAAGATCTTGCTCTCCAAGCTTAAGTTCCATCACCTAGAGAGCTAAATTCCCTTCGCGCACCTACTCTCCCGCCGTTGTCTACGAGAGCGACATTGCGCCATCACGTGGCACACGCACCGCGTCATCAACTCGACGCACTCCTTGCAAAGGGGAGTTTCCTATTTCCTATAGAAGCTAGGTTTAAATTCCTTTGTTGGCTCTATAGGATTACTTGTTTTATTTTATCTTTGTCTTTTGGTTGGGTATTCGCTTTGCGAATTCCCGACTCCTTCGTGGGACAAAATCCTTCTCGTGGAGAGAAGGGGTTGAGGAACGCTACCCTTGTACTTGTAGTATGGTTGTACTGAGGTTGAATCACCCTCATTTTAAAGTGATTCGGTTAGTGGATTTGATCAACTAGGTTGATCGGAAAATCCTAACTCGAGAGGGTTAGGTGGTGGTTTTCACCCGATTTTGGATTTCCACCTAAAAATCTTTGTGTACTTGTGCGATTGATTTTTTGTGAGATTGCTTTATATTTTATTTCCGCATTTATTACGTCATCCCTCCTCGTAGGGCGAAACCTACACTTTAGCCTCTCCAACGCCTCCTTCCTCTTCCTACTTCTAGCAATTGCATTGGACTACTTATACTCGAACAACAGGTGATATAATCCCTTCAACTTTGCTGCTGGTCGTTGGGTGGCCGTCCCCTGTAGCTCCTAGGCCTCCCACCAAGAGGTAACCATCCCCCTAAAGCCATCGTCATTCAACCATGATCTTTGGAATTTAAAATATGTAGGTGAATTCACCCCTTCACCACTCTCCCAAAGAATGGGTTTATGATCAAAGAAGGGTTGCTCCAAGGCCACCACCGAGACCAAATGGAAAGAGTCCATCAAACTCACATTGCACATGAATTTTTCTAACTTGGACATTTGACCATTGCCATTCCTCCATGTATATGTAGATCTTGTCATCGGAAGGTCAAGAAGGTCCAACTCTGACATCACAAACTAGAAATCAATGGTGGACAAGTCGGTGTGCCCATCTTGTCTGTCGACGGAAGATAATGTAGCATTGAAATCTCCCCCAATCAACTAGGCTCCCCCCTGCACCCATTCTGCCACAGCTATGGGAGGAACTGTCTGCAGCTGCAGACAGTTCCTCCCATAGCCGTGGCCATTCACTTTGAGCACAAGGTTTATATCGCATGAGACATAGCAAACAAAATTATCATTGCATTTGACAAGCTTGCACGTGAGGATGAAGGAGTTTGCCCACACTACAAGAAATTAGGCTTTTGGCGACAAATACTTACTAGCGATTCCAAAAAACTAATGGTAATTCTAACACCTTAGCAGCGGTTATGTTGGGACTGTCGGCATACCTAAATTATTTTTGTTACCGATGGTTTTAAACCTTCGACATAAGTTAACTGATGCCCACCCTAAACAAAAACAAAAAGCACCCTGAAACCCTCACTTAAGCCAAAAATAAAAAGCACCCCACCCCAAACTGACACCCCAAACCCTCACCCGACCATCATCGAGAACACTTCTCCCTCTCCCAACCATAGCCCTCATCCATCCTCGCTACTTCTTCCTCACCATGATGACGACAACACTTTTTCCTTGACCTTGTCATCTTCCATCCACAAATCCCCCTCATCGATTGCCTCTCCCTTGCCTTCACATCTAGTTTAACCCCTGCACAACCTCCGCCCCAAGCGTAGTGGAAGTCGCCGATCAACCACGTAAGATCCATGTTCCTTCTTCATCTTCGTGGATTTATGGTTGATGTAGTATGGTGGTGGTGGAGGTGGCGGCGGTGGTGAAGGTGGTGAATTTATGGTTGATGTAGTGCTACGTATAAAGTGGATGACGTGGTAGCGGTGGCGGTGTTCCTATTATTGGAGGCCGCAAGGAAGGGGAATGTGGTGCCACTTAGCTGGTGCATCACAATCCCCACATGAATCATATTTGTTGTCCGATTTTAGATGTGTGTTTCATAGTTTCAATGTGTACCAGATTAAATTTAGTTCTTGTGTTTTATATCTATTACCTGGATTGTGATTTTAAATAATTTGATGCACTTGCATTTGGCAAATTTTTCCTAGAACATTGCTACACTAGAAACAACTACTCCTTAATCTTACCTCACCTCTCTAATGCGTAACAATCTGAAGTGCCACTCTTCTATTGCTCTTCTAGGTATTATGAGGAACATAATGAGTTAAAAGTTGAATCTAAGCTCTCAAACTTCATCTCAAGCAAGGTTCATGCCACTACATCTTTCTATTTAAAAATTCATCCATTCCATATTTTGTGCTTAGTTGAGAAATTTAGCATTTATGTTATTGGGGCTACTTATCTATTGGCCCAAGCAATAGATAAGAAATAGAATGTTGTCAACATTGCAATATGAATTTCAATAATTTAAACGCATCAAGCTTGTTGTTATGTAAAAGCAGAAAAGGCCTTATGTGAAGTTTGAGATCCCTTTATATCTCAAAAAGAATGTTTGAGGCACCTTAGGAATTTCTAATTTATTTCAGTTGTTTAGTGTTGGATTCTTTGCCATGTTACTAGAGAGTTGCCACAGATGATTATTTATTGACCTGAGATGAAAAAGAGAGCTTTCTAATTGGATAAACAAGCACTTCCTTCTTTTTTTCTTCATCTTCTTCTTTATTGTAGCATGTCAAGTGCCTCACCTTGATAATTTCAACAAGTTGGTCAACTCCGCTTTCCCCAAGGAAAATAGGCTGTAAAAGAGTCGGCACAATTGGACCAGGCTCCATATATTTTCCACTCCGTGATATATAGACAATAAATTCATGGAGTAGGAAACCTGTCCAGGAAGAAGCTCTACGAGTACGCAACCAGCAAACCATATATCAATTGTCGTAGAGTATTCAGTGGCACCAAAGATGAGCTCAGGAGCTCTATAATATCTGGAGCATATGTATGATATGTTTGGCTCCCCTTTCACCTGTAAGTATCCCAAACATCGAACTTAGACATATGCTTTCAATAAATAGCTAATTTTCCTGTGCACAACTGAGACGTACCAACACTTTTGCACTTCCGAACTCACATATTTTCTGCTGGTGGGTGTGTCGATTGACCTGAAGAAGAATACCGAATCGATTATGCTTCTGAAAAAGAGGAAAATACAGATTGCAGTCTAAAAAACTATAATTCCAAGCACCCACCAGAAGATTTTGTGGCTTAATGTCTCTGTGGCAAACTCCAACACTGCCATGAATATAGGCCAATGCTCTGAATATCTGTCAAAGATATTTTCCAACTTTAAAAATCCATGCTGAAGGAGGGAAATGGAAGTGTTTCTAATCTGTAGGTGGCTGGCAATGTTGTGCCTTGTCAGCCCTTTGACTTTCATCAATGCCAAGATCTTTCTAACAGGATTTCTGCTGACAGATTCTAGGAAATGCTCATTCTTAGAATCATAAGATAGGGCAGATTTCTTGGGAGGATCTGTCTTCATGCTCTCTTCCTGAGGATTGTCTCCATTTGAGCTATTGTGAGTATTGCGGCGCCCAGATCAGATCTACAACCCAGGTCTGGTACAGTGAATGTTGTTTTTTACAAATCTGCTGTGAATGTGGACTGCTGCTACACCCAGATCTGTTGCAGATTGCCCTATGTTAACCCCTTCTTTCCCAAAAAAAAGAAGCTGCTTACCATTTTTTGGAGTTATAAATTTTTCAACGACTCTTATCTCTTCTTAAAGGAACATTGTAACAACTCAATTGTTGTAAAGCTGACATTGTTTCTCTCTTTTTCTAGCTCAAAATCTTGAACTTTTTAGCAACTCCTAATGTTATAGTTTTCTGCATGAATGATATATGAAAGATTAATATACATGAAATGAAGCCTTGAATGCATACAATTTTCTTTTCAACCATCAATGTGGAATGCTTTTTGTAGAAGCCCTTCCATAATCATTTCTGTGGCAACTCTGTTATATCTGAACTCTAAACCAAGTAACCAACTTGTAATAAGATATTTGAGAGAATGGAGGTATAGAGAGGGGTGAGGAGAAACTCTGATAATAAGTAGAACATGAAGGGAATGGATCTAAAGTAAACATTTTCACATTGAGAGACATAGCTTTGGAGTGTAAGGAGATTATACTTATTCTTTCTTAAAGCTTCTAGTTTTGTCAAGAGTTCTCTCAAATCATGCAAATAAATTTCTTTTCAAAAAACATGACACAAATAAATCTTTTAAAAATTTACTAAGTGATATTTATATATTTTTTTGCCCTTCAATCCCTGTCTCGAAAGATGATCAGTCATGCTTGTTAATCTGTTCATATTTTTTTATCCCCTCTTCATTTTCCTTTTCTTCTTATCCTAACCCCATGTTAAATTTCAAAGATCTACATACGATATTGACAAGAGTTGATACTCCAACAAAAGGCCTTGTGGCTTACCTTTGTCATTGAAACCTATGAATGAAAATAAATGAGAAGGTGAATGCACATGGTTTGATCCTTTGAAGAGGGAAGGCAAGCTTGTCCTTTTATGCCTCTATTTGTCTTGCCAATTGATTCTCCAGCAACATCCAATTTTGGTGGCTGCTCTTATTTTCCTTCCTGCTAGTGTGGTGGAGACATTAATAATTACTGTACCATGCTCATGACACAATTTTCTTGCGGAATTATCTTCAGCAAGGGACCATTTAATATCAACATCTTGGTAGTGGTTGTCTTGGCCTTGAAATCAAACCACACTTGTAAATCAACATAAGCCACTTCTATAAATCCCTTGCCATTTTATGGGTAATTCTTTGCTTCTTATCTTGGTATTGGTTGTTTTTGTTTGAAAAAATAAAAAATCCATTTAGTGGACTTAGTTAATAAATTGACATAGTTGTATAATCTAAGTATATTTCTTACAAAGTTGTTCTCCATTTAAAATAACACATGACATATTTCAAAATGTTACAGCAAGATGTGTTAGAGGGCTCACTCAATGAAAGGATTTTCAGAATACAAATCCAGGAGAAAGGATTAAAGTTGATATTTGTAGTGGCGATCAGGCAATGAATAAACCCATCTTCATTAGTAGGCTTGGGTACCTTGTTCGTGCACACATTCCATTTGCCTCATTGGAGGAAGGTGGAGCAACATTATAAGGACAATCTTTTACAAGAGTTGGCGGTAATTAGTTAATTTCTCATTTAAATTCATGTTTACTTTGTATATTACTAACATAATGTTTATTATGTAGGGGATTTTTTATTGGGGAAATTGCCCAATTGTGAAAGCAGCTATACTCAAAAGAGTAGGGAAGATGCATAATAATTGGAGGGTAGAAATGAAAGAAAAGGTAAAGATACATTTACATGTTCAAGTATATAACTTTGAAAGTAATTATTAAATAGTTTTACATTTGAAAAGTAGCATTATGATGCACATGAAACATGGGTGGAGGCAATGGCTGATGCACTTGAAGGCATCGATAAAGACCAATGGAGAATAGGATGATGCATTTAGCACAATACATCCATATGAGCATCCAAGTCATGTCCTATGTGGTGGAGCAGGTGCCACCATTAGTAGCTGGTATGGTAGAAAAGATAGAGAGTCAAAAGAGCAGCTTAACAATCTCACGAGTTAGGTGGAAAATCTTGTGACTCAGCTGGAGGAACTTTTTGAAGATAGGAAGGAGCATAAATAATTAAGCAAAAAACAAAATCAAAAGATTGACTACCTATTCGATCTTATTACTACATTTGTTGAGCATACACCACATTTTTGTCATTGTGAAGATGATGATGTGTCCCCTTAACATGGTTTGGTAGATCCATAGATTTATTTATCTTTATTGGAAATTATGTTGGAAACTATGTTAGACTATTTGGAAACTATGTTGAGAAACTTATGTTCTAGAACTTTTGTATACGCTATACTTTCATATGTTCGACTTTTATGTATTCTAAATTTTATTTTGTTGGATTATATTGTTTGTATGTTATTTTGTGAATGCTATGTGATGGAATACATGCTTGGTATACAGGTTATTACATGAATGCTATGTGAGTTTCATGTGATTGTGTGAATGCTATGTGAGTTTCATGTTCTTATGTGAATGCTATAGATTTGCATGTACATAATTGGTTTACAGGTTATTAAGTGAATGTTATATTATATGATGGCATATAGGTTATATATGTTATAAGATCTACACTGGCAGTTATGAAATTGTCATGAAAAGAAACTTGACGGTCAACATCTTTACCGACGATTTTTATCATTGTCGCTAAATGTTTTACCAATGAATTTAAAACTATCTCCATAAGTTATACCGACGTTTATATAACCCATGGTAAAAGGTTACATTTACCGACAATTGTCAAACCCTTGGTAAAAGGTTACATTAACCGATGGGTAACAAAATTGTTAGCAAAGGTAAACATTTGCCGATGGTTCATTTTCGTGATGGTTTTCAATATACGCCGGCAGTTCTTATCAAAACTGATGGCAAAGATCTTTGCCGATGGGGGATTCACCAACAATTCCTAGCAACGGTTCTATAGCATTTGCACACAGTTTTGAACCTCCGAGAAAAGGCTGATTTCTTGTAGTGCCAACACTCAGTGACCTGTAGCATCTCCTTCCTCCACCAAATGTAGAAGCTGCTTGCCCTCCCTATTGCCTTCACGCATCAGAGTTCTGCCTCACCATTCATCATAAGAGGATTCCAACCAGACAATTCCTCACTGTCAATATGCGTTTCCTGGAATAAACCACAGTCAACCCTCCACTCTCGCAGGTATCTAGCTAGATCCCCCACCTAGCTCTGTCATGTAGCCCATGCACGTTCCAGGACAACATTCTTAGCATGAGACTGCATGCTGCCTCTTCCCATTAGATGGAGTATGGTTGACATTCAGAACATTTGGTACCACATCTGTATCTAGTGAATCAAAAGACAGCATTGGTTCCCAAATTCTCAAATTGTATCTACCTCGCCCACTAGATTCGTCTCCCCTCCTTATTGAGGACCCCACCTCATAGGACATAACTTCCGTAGCTTTAAAGGTAAATCCCTCAGGCTACTTGTGGGACACATTCTGTGGTACTCTGTTTGTATCAGGTTGCACGTTGTAGTGCCTACCACCCTCATGCACCACCATAGCACTAGAGTGTTCCCCTTCCTCCATTCTTCCCTCCAAATCATCAACCAGGCCCCCGTCCTCCTATTCAATCTTCTCTTTTTTCCTCCCCATTCTCTTCCCCAAGATTCACGCATGACCTCCCTCCATTACATCTCTTCAGCTGCTTTTCAGTCAGTCTTCCTCTCACCTCCATCCAACCTCTTGTTGACTATTGGATGGACCTACACCTCCAGTCGAAGCATCCACGATGTTCCACCGCACCTCAGTACAACGCGATCCGGGAACCCACCTCCATGTAGCAACAAGACCTCTACTTGCACCATGCTCCCATCTCCTTCCATTAGATCGACCGCCATGCCATCCTTGATTGCACTAAAACTTTCCACCACTTGACCCACCATCGCTAGGGAGAAGAGATGGAATGGTAATCATCAGATGGTCACCAGCCCGCTTCTAATGATAGCCCTCTATTGCGGCCATTCAAGAAGTGCTCCATCAAAAGGGGAGATAAGCCTCCATAGAATAGAGAGGTCACCCACAACGGAGGTTCTAAACTTCAGCTTCTCAACATCACCCTTCGACAGATCAAAAACTAAGAATTGAGTTGCACCAAGCATAGAGACCTTCCAAAGAGATGAAGAAAGGTTGAGAGAGGTTGCCAACTCCTGTATCTTCGCACATAACCTCCTTGATCACCATGAGATGAAGGACGTCCTCTGCTACCAACACCTTCAGCATTTTCGGGACTTCAACACCAATCACCAGTGGGGAGGGAGGTGATGGAGGGCACCACCCTCCCTTTGCCTGCTAGGAATCCCTTCGTACATCCTCTTACATGGTCTCCCTCTTTACACGATCACTAGGGTTTTTCCATGGCCCGACCATGTTAGGGTTTTTCTCCCACGCACAACCATCCCTTAAGGAGCAACCTCCGTGATTCTCAACCTCCGCCTTCACCTTGCATGTAGTACACTGGTGCCCTAGCCCTTCGCACCCAACTCATTCCTACAAACTGCCACCATATGGCCACATTCATGACACTGGAAGCAGATGACCACCTTCCCACTTCTTCCCTGGTAGCAATCGTCCATCCACCAGCCTCGTCCACCCCTCTCCTAGCCATCATGCCCTCTCCACAACCAGTTGCCACCCTAATGCTGAGAGTTGCCCCCTCGATCGTCCATGTCCTATGGCTAGCCTAATTGACTCAACTCAATGTGTGAAAATTTTAATAGCTGAGTTTCAAAAGAAATTCCAACATGTGTTATAATCATCATATCCATCTTGATTGCAAATCTTATTGGGTGGTTCATAAGAAGGTGGGGATCTATAATCAGTGTAGCTCTCAGAAGGATAATAATCATAGTTTTGGTATCTAGGGTTAGGCCCTAAACATTGAGGTTTGGGATCATATCCCCAATCAGAATTATCTCAACTAGTAGATGGGTGGTTATAGGTCAAGTTAGGGTAGTAATCATCTTGGGGATATTTTGTGCTAGAAGGGTAGGAGTGGAATGTGTGTATGATGTGAAAGGATACATGGAGATTCAGGAGGAAAATAGAGAATGGATAAAGGTGCCTTGCAATACAAACAATCAAACCTATCATTAAGCAGGTAGCTTAAAGACCTATAGACTCTCAAACCCCATCTTAAGATTACAAATGATTTGATCTATTTCTATTTGGTAAATCCAACTAGTTAGAGGGAGGAATTGGGGAGAAGGTTCTTCCTTCGACTTGCAGCTTGGGTTCCTTTAATGCTCCCCAGCTATTGTTGTTTGATGGGTACTCCCCTAGCTAGACATTAGATGGACTAGTAGAAGTAGGCTAACCGTAAACAATCCCAACCTGAGCCCTGAAGAGCAAGTTAATCTTGAAGGCCAATGTCTATTCAATTTTAATTAGGCTTAGGTTTGATTGTGCTCTCGAATGTCATGGGACCTTTATCTGGGTTGTACCCTTAAAAATTAATTCGTGTGTGCATGCACAACCTGGGGTTTTGAACAAGGTTATTTTATGATTTGTCTTTTAAGCTTTAACCTTGTTTAGTAGCTTTTAGGATTCAATTGTTAGGTTCGTTCAATCAGGTTCAGTGAGGCAAACCACGTTTTGAAGGTACAGATGTATGTATATTCCTTTAAAATCAAAAAATAATGTGGAGTGCCAGATTCAACCCTAACAATTGAGTCCTAATGGGTAGCTACTTAATGAATCAGTTTTATATTAAGTGGTGCAGCCTAAACATATCAGTCAATTGGCTTTTTCAGACTAGGAGTTAAGGCACACAAAATGGTTAGCCTAATCAGATGTCTGCTCACTTATGTGAATTGAGTTAAAGTGTATCGGATCCACATATCATATTTCGATTAAGTAGTAGAATCAAAGTGATAGTGCACCTTATGATTTGTGGGTGTTAAATGTTTATATGTTTCGTTTTGCCACACAATCAAAGAGGATTTTTTTTTTTTTGTATTTTTCATATATGTTGGTGGGTGAGTGAAGTGACACACAAATAGAATCTGACATAGGGTTGATGTGATCACCTAAGTTGATTCAGATTTGAATTATTTATGTGATGGAATGGAACTTGCGGGTGAGGAGGTGGGGGCAAACTTATAGATTTTGCAAAATCACACTTTACTCTCATCTACCGCCCTTTGGTTTCCTGGATCGTATCCCTGCAAAACACAAAAAAGAGGTTAGAAAAATGCATAAGGTGAGAAACATGGAAGAATCAAAGTCCGTTGCCTCCTCAGTAATGACTCTGATGAGCCCATATTTGTGGGCTATTTAAGCAGTATATATAATGCCTAGACATTAAGTTAACAAAGTCATGTACATAGCATATATTATAATGAAAATTGGGTAACATAGAATTGCTAGTTTTATGCATTTCATGCATTATAGACATGAATAAATGCCACTTAGAATTTATTTAGGATAACATGCATTAGAACATAAGTAGGTTACTTCATTTGCACACATGCATTATACATATTTCATGATTAAAAAGATTTAGAAATTATATGGGGTATTACACATAAATAACCGATCATTTCTTTTCCATAATTATTTATTCCCTTCTTCTGCAGGAAATCTACAGCCGAGACCAACACCACGATCGTAACAACTGCTACATCACCATTGGCCTCAACCATGGCAACAAGTCTCCACCACCGTGGGTGTGTGGCGTGACAAGCCACACCAACAATCGGAGCTCAACGTACTACTGTGAGTGCACCTAGTTGGGGTATGATAGACCAACACCATCACCCACGTCTACCACCCCCTTCCAAACCTCAACTCATCACCACATCAGAGTCACTATTCAGCATCTTCTTTTTCAACTAGAACCAAACGAACCCAACATCACCACCACCTCCAATAGCCACCAATACCTCCATCGCTCACCCTTATAAGTGGCCAACGATCGCTCCTTTGCCAGCCACTCTGCTGGCCTCCTAGTCACTATGCACCTTGCTTGTGCCGTTCCTTACTACGCACACCCTATTGGCCATGCATGCTCCACCTTCATCTCGTACCTCCACCTGTGCATCACCTCTCTCCTCTCCACACTGCTCCAGCAACAAATAGTCACCGCTAGTTTAATCGAAAAGTGAGATCGATGTTTAAATAATCGTGTTGCAATATAGTCGAAATCGCTTTGAAAACAAATACAATTTTATTACTCAAAAAATGTTCCGAGGTTGAATACAGGGAGCAAATGGAATTCACACACTAAACTTAGCAATTAATGCAAATTGAACACATAATATTACTCAGAAACTAATTAGGAATGTAGAGCATGAGTATATGAAGAGTAAAAAGAGTTTTAGATAAAATAATGGTGATTTGAATCACCAATTATAAGTAATAGAATAGTTACTCAAATTGACTAAAGAAGGAAATATAAATTCAGACGTTTGATTTTACAATCAGATGTCTTAAATGACTTTGCTACAGTCCTCCTCTTCCTTTCTTCTTCTTCTTCTCTTTCTCTGATTCAGCTTCTTTTTCTTCTTCTTCAGCTTTTGGCCTTCTTCTTCTTCCTTCTCCTTCTTCTTCCTTTTCCTTTGCGAGCCCTCTCTTCCTCTTTCTCTTCTTTCTTCTACCTTTAAATCTCTTTTTCTTCTTCTTCTCTCTTCTTCCTTAGGATTTCTTCTTCTCTGGCCATCTTGGCTTCTGAATTTGGCTTTCTTCTTCTTCGATTCTTCTCTTTCTCTTCAGCTTCTTCCTTTGGCCTTCTCTTCTTTCTCTACCTTTGCTTTTTTCTTCTCTAAGGTCCTTCTCTTTCTCTTCTTACTCTTAATTGGCTAAGTGTTGGAGCCAAACTCTCCAGGGCAAAAACCCCCCCAACCCTGCACAACTCACCTCTCTCCTTCTCTCTTTCTATTTCTATCTCGATCTCCCAAATCCTCAGTCGGTTGGGTAATCGAACCTATCGCATTCCCAGGTCCAGGCTCACCGGCGTGTGCGGTGAGCGAGGAGTGAAGTCAGGAGGGTAGTCGCGTCGGCCAAGTCTGCGTTGGCAGTGCCACGGACGAGTCCGGTGAAGGGGCAGCAGGACCTCACCTTTAGTGTTGGAGGTGAATAGCCCACTTCACTTTTGCAAATTATGTGGGTGCAGGTGCCTTTTCATTTCGGAGGTGGGACTAAATGTCCCACCTGTCTTTCGTGCACTACAACAGCAAGGTATTTGGCAAATTGATGGGGCTGCAACTGCTGAAGCCTTCGCTTGAGGGCTTGGATGCCTACACGCCTTAAGTGCACTCTGCCTGGGGCTATTTCTTGAAGCAACAGCAAGCAAGCTTGAAGCTTTGGCAGCAATGGCAGCCATTGATCTGCTACCCGAAATTAAGAATAGGGGCCTAATGGTGCATCAGAACACTCAACAAGGTCGCCATGGCACAGCGAATGTGACGGTGGCCATGTCGTGGAGTGAGGGTGGCTGTGGTGGCCGGACGGTGAAGGGAATGGATGGTGAGAGGGTCTGTTTGGGGAGGTGTTTGGGTAGTCGATGGAGTGATTGGAGTGAGGGGAAATGATAAGGGAGGTGTGGTGGAGGTTGTAGGGTGGTTGGCGAGGTGGATAGAGGTGCCTAGCAGTGGGAGCATCTCGCTGGAGGAGTCACCGGAGATGAAGGAGGTGACGGTGGTTAGTGGCATTGGTGGTCAATTTTGGGAAATAGAGAGAGAGAAAGAAAGTAGGAAGGATAGGGAGCCTAAAAACCTACTTCTAAGGTACGAAAGGGAAGGGAATCCCATGTCGGTGTGGCTGCCGGACATGGGGAAGACTAAACCTTCGTGGAAGAGGCGGCGGCGAAGACGGGGCAAGGACATCATCGACTGGTGTTGCTTGATGCGGAGGACGGTGAGGGAGATAACCCTGCCACTGGTATTGTGGTTGGGCGATGAGAGAGCTAGGGAGAGGCCGTCGGAGCTTGGGGAGGGTTGCGATCGGAGGGGAGAGAGGAATAGAGAGGAAACTGGCCTAATTTCAAGCTAAGGAGAATCGATTGGATCTGAGGCTTCTTAAATAGGTCTTCAGAGAAAGTTTTGTGCTTGAAAGCCAAGCTTCCAAGTAAGGTAGGCTCGTCGGAGATGGAAGCTTTCATGAGACCCAAATCTCTCATGCATTTTCATGAGAGATTGGGAAAGAATCAAGGCTTATTGACAGGTTCATACTGGAGGAAATTCTCAGAGAATCTCCCTTCCAATTTTGGAGGAGATTCTCTGAGCAATCAAGGAGAAATCTCCTTTCAAAGGTCACTGGAGTAGGATTCCTCTGCGATAATGGTAGAGGGACCTATTTGTGAAGATGATTAGAAAGCTATGGGGCTGTTATGAAGGGTTTTTGAAAGTTAGGGTTAGAAATGTAATAAGATTGGACCTTTTTGCAAGCTAAGTCAAGGAAAACTGATCTTGGGTCCAAATTTTGGCAAAAACCTAATTTTGATGTAGCCAATCCAATGGTGAAGTTGGATTTTGGTTTTGACCACGTTTAACTAGGTAATTTATGTAAAAACCCAAATTAGGGTAAATATATGTCTGAGACCCTATTTTAGGTCAAGATGGGTTCTAATGGCCAAATTGAAGGTACTGAACCTTAAAGAATATTTTCTATGATTTTTACAGGGTTTAAGTGAATTTTATCCTAAGTAGAACCTTGGTTAATCAAGTGGGTCTATTTTTAGGATTTTAAGAAGTCAATTAATTCACAGAACACACACAAATCGTTTTCTGTCAAATCCAACCCACTTGTTATCTTATTAAGACCATTTGACCTTTGTTTAGCCCTTGAGAAAACCCATGGTTGTACTACATTGGTAAAATTGTAGTTTTACCCTTATTACCTTGTGTTTCTCTCAGAAAGATTATGCAGTGAATTATGACCTTCAGTTGGTTATGTAGGAGCATTTATTCCCTTTATTGGGTCAAAATGAGCAAGTTAGGGCTCATGTTGGTGTTCCCATCATACCCCCATGTCTAGCTTTTGCTAGTCCCTTAGCAAAATTTTAAGCTTTTAACTTTGATTCTTGACCATGAAATTCTTTGATGCTAAAAAACTGCGATGTGTGCTTTCTTCTGTAGATTAGGTTAGAATGCTGATAGTAGGCCTAGAGGAACTCAAGTACCAACCAAGATCCTGACCTGACCAGCTCTAGCCTCAGTCTGTCGCGAAGGTTTTCAAGGCCTATAGGAACTATCCTAAGGTTCGTTGAACTCCACGGTTAAAGTACCCGTGCTTGTAACATGTTTTAGCCTCGGTTCAGTTTGCAGTGTGTTTCTGTAAGAGGGTGATAGAGGAATTTTCTTTGTGGAGAGTTTTCTCTCTCTTTTCCTTTTATGTCTAGCTGCGGATTATCTTCACAACATGGTCTGTATTGGATTCCTAGTCCCCATCATCAATCCTCGAAGGGTCCTTGGCAATTGATGCTTCGACATAGCACCACCCTTGGCAACCCCCAGAACCTTGGCTTTTGAGATTTTGAGATAATCCCACCCATGGTGTTCTGTAGCTAAATCCAAACCCTGGCAATCGACATTTCAGGATAATGCCACCCATGGCATCTGAACCAGCACAGGGTGCTTACATGCCCCTGATATGATATCTATATATCCTAGGAGACAAGCACCGAGGAGATGATATGTTATTGCGCATCTTCGAGGGGAATTTCCCACCTCTCTGCACCATGAAACTAGTCCAAATCAACTTGTGTTGATCAGCCGCTCCTAATCTAGGTGACTTTTTTTCATAACAATTTAAATGCATTTGCGTGATTTTGATATTTATGGGCACTGAACTAGATTGTGTGAGGATTAGGGTACTTAGGTTACCGAGTCCCACAAACCAGATGTCAATTAAGGAGGTCAAATACTCCTTAAGCCTTAGACCTAATACTTAAGCTTTGCATTTTCCACAACCTCTTGAGGACTATCCAGATCTTAGCGGGTAATTGAATTTTTAAGCTTAGGATTGCAGCCCAAGAGACCTAAAATCAACGTTCCTACTCATCTCTTCTTTGTTTTGTTAGCACATTTTGCTTTTCTTTTTCTTTCTTTTGATATGGTCTATAACTAAGTCAACTCCTTAATTTCTTACTAATGACTATCTCTTTTCTTTTCAACTTGTGCTCCTTTTTTGACATTTTTAACTCTTCCCCTTTTTCTCCTCAAAACTGATGTGCCATCAAAATTTTCTCTCTCATTTTTTTTGTTCTTTATTTCAAGAATTTTTTCATTTTTTTGTTATTTTGGAATATGTGATTTTTTTGTGAGAACCCTTCCAGACTTTGATTTTTGTATGCTTGCATTTTACCACCCTCCCATGCCTAAGTTTGTAATGTCCTCATTGTAAATAGAGGGCGTGAAATAGTTTTGTGTTTAGGAACTTAGAACAAGATTATTGGGTGGGTGAACGGGTCGGAAATGACTGTCGTGGACAATTTCAAGCTCTGGCACGTGTGCCAGAGGTGGGATCGACTGTTCTAAAACTGAACTTAGGGTGCAATAGATGTGAAGTACAGATAGATAATCAAAAGGATCTCAATTTTTGGAATGACGGGTTGCCTCCCGTTAAGCGCTAAATTCAACGCCTTCAGCCGAGCGAGAAATGTTATAGAGGAGTGGTCAAATCAGATGAGTTTTGTAGAATAAGCACCTTGATCAAGAACCTGGTTGGTCCAACCATGTGCCTATTCAGATCAACAGGCTGATGATGCAACCCAAACCTAATTACTCTGGTGGGTTGATAAATGTAGATCAGGAGATGTGGAACCCACCATATACTTTGGAGTTCAAAAGGGTATGGAAGTGTATGGCTAGTGTTTGGCTGAGTCAAATCAGCTTGATCAGAGTAGGAATCCTTAAATGAAAAAGAATCAATAGAGGATGTAGGAATCCTACAGGAGTGATCAGCGACGGATAGGGCGTGATTTGTTATCTGATCAATGTTCGAAACCTAATAAAAATGTGGAGGAGAATCATCTGCAATTGGCTTAGTAAGAGGGGAATCAAAATAGAAATTGAGTCCAGTTGTAGGTCGGGGTTGAAAATGGGTTTGAATCAATTCTGTATATGTAGAGGAGGTGGCATTAGTAAGAATTGTGTATGAGGGCACTTCTAGTAAGGGTTCCAAGGTGGGTTCATTTAGAGAGTCCTCATAGTAGCCATCAAACTCAAAAGTAAATGCCTAAAGAATGTTTATAGGGTGAAGAAAATCTGAGTTAGGAAAGGATTCAAATTCTGGGTTGTAGTCACTCTCGGCACTTTTTATTTTTGATTCCTGAGTATCAAAAACAAATGATTCCATCTCAATGGAACCTAAATTTAAATCAGTGATCTTAGGATAAGGAACCACAGAGTCAAAGTCGAAGAATGGATCATGTGTGCTGAGGTCGTAGTTTGGATCGTAGTAGTCAGGAAACAAAGGTTCTCCGAAATCATAGTAAGATTTGAAATCGTCGCAGAAATTGAGAGAATCAAGTTCTGAATTTGATTCGAGATCAGAGGTTCCACCACAGAATAAATCACAAGATGTAGATTCAGCAACATGACTTGGGTCTAGCCTATTCATAGATTCTGAGCTTAAAAAGGTGTCCCTATTGGATCTAGGCTCGAGTTCTTGGCTTGTAGGGAACACCCAATCAAAACCCCACTCTTCCAACTCCTCGATTTCTGTATCGTAGATTGGCGTGACTTCCAAAAAATGAATATGTATCTCTGAGGATGTTGGAGAGGTACATTCATCAAAGAAAGGCCCAGAATCCAAATCCAAATTCAAACTTTGATTTTCATCATACAGGGCCTTGTAATTATCCCAAGAAGACTCAGATCCAGATTCTAGGATAAGGATGTGGGTTAAATTACTAGAATCTAGGTTAGAATTGCCTTCGGGGGTTACCTTATCAGAATAAGGGGAGGGATTTACACCCTTGAGAGGTTCTAATTCAATCTCACTGTTACGGGAGTCTAGGAATTCTATGCTTGGTAAACCAAGGTTTTGGTTTTCTAGGGCTGGCTCAAAATCATGTTCTCCTACAATTGGGACCTCCAAATCTAATTCAAGATCAGGCATATCATATTTCATCGGGGTTAGGGATCCATAGCAACCTTATATCTCAAACCCAAGATTTGGGAAATCATGTTGATCCTCAATATTATTCCAAGATGTTTCATTAACTGTTTGGAGCATGTATAAGTATTTTTTATCAATAACTTGTTTCAACAATTTCAACATTTCTTCTTGTTTTTCAAGATCTTGGTGTTTTTCCCAAAGTACAGAATTTGCCATGCATTGGAGATATTCAAAGTTGTGCAATTTTTCTATCTCAATGTATGCTATTATGACAATATCCCAGGTTGATCCCTTTGTTGCTTCTGTTAATAATAATTGGGAACAGTTTATGATGAAGGTTGTTGTTGTTGATACATCAACTTGAATTTTTTCAATTAGTTTTGAGGTTTTGTAATCAGTCTCATAAAATCTAAGGGCTTCCTCAACCATTCTTTCTCTCATGGATCTTTGTGATTTAGGTTTCTTTAATGGTTTTCCTAAGTAACCAGGCTGCATTTCTGAATCAGATGGTGGAATCAAGATGTAGAATCAAAATTTAGATTCAGAATGAAGTGATTTGATCTGAATAGAACTCCCTAAGAAAATCTATCTGTGTGCTCTAAATAGAAGGGATGACGGACTGGATGTGATATTGACCCAATCAAGGCACCCAAAGATTTTTGGATGACTATAGAGGTTTGGGGTGGATGATACCCCTAGATTAGAAAGTCGTCCACCTGAGAATTACCTGGGCAGCCAGGACGGGAGAGTCCCCCAAAGACCCCTACACAGTAGAGCGCCCCCATGGGTTACAGGGTTTCCCCCACCCGACCTTCCTTGTCACTTAGTGTCTAGGTAGACCAGAATGGATAACTTGACCTCTTAAGTCTACCAGTTTTATATCCTAATTTGTGCCTTTGTTTTCACTTGAATTAGCAATTGATTAGACTTATGACCTAATTTGGAAGTTGGTTGGGCTACAATGTAGTCCAACTTTACCTGACCTGCCCTAAAGATAGTAGAATGAACTTCTAGGTCAAGACCTAGAAATCACCTTGATTTAACTCCCAGGTTATTAGGTCCAAGGATTTTAGGGTTCAAGTGAGTTTAGAGTCTATTTTTAGGATTTTTCTTGACTAGATCTTTTCAATCAAGGGTTTTGGTAGCACACAAATGCTGGTGGGTTTGTTTCCTTCTATGCAGGCAAGTGTGAACTAGCACTCCAAAACCCTTACAATTGAAACCCTAATTGGTTCTATTTCCAAGTCCAGTTTGATCTTCAAATATGTTCTCCTTGGACTTCAAACAAGAAGTGTGTAGCCCAAGAAGGTTAGAAGTTAAGCGTAGTCCCTAATAGGCACAGGAAATTTAGGGTACGATCTCTAAACAAAATTGCTTCAACTTCAATGAGATTTGAAAAAAAATTTCACAAATCAGGAAACTTGCCTTTAAAATGGTAATTACAATGAAAAATAAGGTAGGTGATTCCTAATTGATTGTTTCCTTTTTGTCTTCCCAAGATTAGCAGGTTGATTAGGGAAGAATAAAAGAGTTACCTGTCCTGGAGTGGTTGATTTGAGTGGAAGATCTCCTTCTGAAGCACCTTGCAAAATCACAATAATGCAAATAGGGTAAGTCAGTGCTCAAATATAATCAAATAATGTAGAGAATAGTGGTGAATTGCACGTTGATCCCTAGCAACAGTGCCAAAATGTTTAATTGAAAAGTGAGATCGATGTTTAAATAATTGTGTTACAGTATAGTCGAATCACTTTGAAAACAAATATAATTTTATTACTCGAAAAATGTTCCGAGGTCGAACACAAGGAGAAAATGGAATTCACACACTAAACTTAGCAATTAATGGAAATTGAACACATAATATTACTAAAAAACTAATTAGGAATGTAGAACACGAGTATATGAAGAGTAAAAAGAGTTTTAGATAAAATAATGGTGATTTGAATCACCAATTATAAGTCATAGAATAGTTACTCAAATGGACTAAGGAAGGAAATATAAATTCAGACGTTTGATTTTACAATCAGACGTCTTAAATGACTTTGCTATAGTCCTCCTCTTCCTTTCTTCTTCTTCTCTTTCTCCGATTCAGCTTCTTTTTCTTCTTCTTCAGCTTTTGGCCTTCTTCTTCTTCTTTTTCCTTCTTCTTCCTTTGCCTTTGCGAGCCCTCTCTTCTTTCTCTTCTTTCTTCTGCCATCAAATCTCTTCTTCTGTCTTCTTCCTTAGGCTTTCTTCTTCTCTGGCTATCTTGGCTTCTGAATTTGGCTTTCTTCTTCTTCAATTCTTCTCTTTCTCTTCAGCTTCTTCCTTTGGCCTTCTCTTCTTCTTTCTTTTCCTTTGCCTTTTTCTTCTCTAAGGTCCTTCTCTTTCACTTCTTCCTCTGAATTGGCTAAGTGTTGGAACCAAACTCTCCACGGCAAAAGCCCCCCTAACCCTGTGTAGCTCACCTCTCTCCTTCTCTCTTTCTATTTCAGTCTTTCTCTCCCAGAGCCTCAGTTGGTCGGGTAATCGAACCTATCGCATTCTTGGGTCTAGGCTCACTGGCTTGTGTGGTAAGCGAGGAGTGAAGTCAGGCAGGTAGTCAGGTTGGCCAGGTTCGCGTAGGCAATGCTATGGACGAGTCTGGTGAAGGGGGAGGACCTCACCCTCAGTGTTGGAGGCGAATAGCCCTCTTCACTTTTGCAATTTATGTGGGTGCGGGTGCCTTTTCACTTCTGAGGTGGGACTAAATGTCCTACCTGTCTTCCACGCACTGCAGCAGCAGGGTCTTTGGTAAATCGATGGTGCTGCAACTGCTGAAGCCTTCGCTTGAGGGCTTGTATGCCTACATGCCTTAAGTCTGCACAGCCAGAGGCTATCTCCTAGAGTAGAGCAAGGCCTGGAGCAATAGCAAGCAAGCTCGAAGCCTTGGCAGCAATGGCGACCATTGACCTGCTACCTGAAATCAAGAACAGGGGCCTAATGGCCACATCAAAATGCTTAACAGGGTTGCCATGGCACGGCGAATGTGATGGTGGCCGTGGCGTGGAGCGAGGGTGGCTGTGGTGGCCGGACAGTGAAGGTAATGGATGGTGAGAGTGGGTCTGTTCGGGGAGTTGTTTGGGTAGTCGACGGAGTTATTGGAGTGAGGGGAAATGATCAGGGAGGTGTGGTGGATGTTGTAGGGTGGTCAGCGAGGTGGATGGAGGTGCGTAGCAGTGGGAGCACCTCGCCGGATGAGTCACCGGAGATGGAGGAGGTGACAGTGGTTAGTGGCGTCAGTGGTCGATTTTGTGAAATAGAGAGAGAGAAAGAAAGTAGGGAAGATAGGGAGCCTAAAAGCCTACTTCTAAGGTAAAAAAGGGAAAGGAATCCCACGCCAATGTGGTTGCCAGACGTGGGGAAGATGAAACCTTCATAGAAGAGGCAGCGGTGAAGACAGGGTAGGGACGACGTAGAGGATGTTGAGGGAGATAACCCTACAACTGGTATTATGGTTGGGCGACGAGAGAGCTAGGAAGAGGCCGACGGAGCTTATGGAGGGTTGCAGCTGGAGGGGAGAGAGGAATAGAGGGGAAATCGACCCAATTTCAAGTTGAGGAGAATCGGTTGGATTTGGGGCTTCTCAAATAGGTCTTCAGAGAGGATTTTGTGCTTGGAAGCCAAGATTTCAAGCAAGGCAAGCTCGCCAAAGATGGAAGCTTTCAAGAGACCCAAATCTCTCATGTGAATAGAAAGAATCAAGGCTTATGGATGGGTTTATACTGGAGGGAATTTCTTAGAGAATCACCCTTACAATTGTGGAGGAGATTCTCTAAGCAATCAAGGAGAAATCTCCTTTCAAAGGTCGCCGGAGTAGGATTCCTCCACGATAATGGTGAAGGGACCTATTTGTGAAAACAAAGAGAAAGTTAGGAGGTTGTTAGCAAGGGTTTTTGAAAGTTAGGGGTAGAAATGTAATCAGATTGGACCTTTTTGCAAACTAGGTCAAGGCAAATTCATCTTGGATCCAAATTTTGGTACAAACCTAATTTGGACCTAAGGAATCCAATGGTGAAGTTGGATTTTGGTTTTGACCATGTTCAACAGGGTAATTTATGCAAAAACCAAAATTAGGTTAAATATTTGTCTGAGACCCCATTCTAGGTCAAGATGGGTTCTAATGGGCAAATTGAAGGTACTAAACCTTAGAGAATATTTTTCTATGATTTTTAGAGGGTTTAAGTGAATTTTATGCTGACCAAAACCTTGGTTAATCAAATGGGTCTATTTTTAGGGTTTCAAGAAGTCATTTAATTCGTAGAATAGACACAAACCCTTTTCTATCAAATCCAACCCACTTGTTATCTTATTAAAATCATTTGACCTTTGTTTTGACCTTGAGAGAACCTGTGGTTGTACTGCATTGGTAAAATTGTAGTTTTACCCTTAGTTTCTTGTATTTCTCTCAGAAAGATTATGCAGTGCATTATGACCTTCAGTTGATTATGTAGGAGCATTTATTATCTTTATTAGGTCAAAATGAGCTAGTTAGGGCTCATGATGGTGTTCCCATCACCGCCACCCATCACCTTCATTTGCACCGTGTGGCCTCCTTTGGTAGTCCCACTTCATACCGCCACTGCCATTGCGTGAAGCCTTGGCCAAGCTCCTTCCACCGACCATCTTGTCCCTAGGCTTCCACTCTCTCATGCATGGGAGCTCCTCAAAGGAGCTCCTCTATTTCAATAGTAAACGTATCCTATTAAAAATTACCATCATTTGCCATTGCAAAAAAATGTTTACTGCTATTTTATTATGGTGGACATTGCACATTACATTGACCACCCTCTTATTTTATACAAATACTATTTCAGCTTAATCTCTTATTGTTTTCTAAATCTGAAGGTGGATTTGGGCTCAGTTTCTTCAACTAATAACTTGTAAACATTGCTTTCTCCATTTCTATGGATTTTAACAGGTACGTGCCTCCATGTGGAGATGACCTGCTCTCAATTGAGTGGTTATTTTCTCTTGTTTTGGTCGCATGCTTTGCCACTCATTTTTTGTACTGCAACGAGTTTTAAATCTATTTTACAAAACCATTTTAGCACCCGACCAGATACCAAAATGATTAACGAGATTTTATGTGATAAACATCAGAGATTAGAAAAACCAGTCGTCGTAGTCATGCAAATCTACTTATCAAATAAAATAATCGAAACTCAAGTCAGTCTCGAGCCAAACAAAGGGAGGCGAACACTTAATTTATGAAATCGATATTTGTTTTATTTGTTTTTGGAAATTTTCTACTTTTTTTTTGTATTACATGTAGTAGGAAATCAGATCAAAATGTTATCTCGCTAATGCTACTTTACTTGCACAATAAGAGAGAGAGTGAGAGAGAGAACTATTTATCAAACTAAGCCAATGTTCATTACACTAATTGTAGAAGATAAAAACATCACTAGAAAGTAGTGAAGAGAAGGAAGAGAAGCTATCCTCCTCAACAACTGCTTGGAGGATGAGTCGCTTGGACGATGCTTAGAAGAATGAGGACAAGAGTGGAGGAAGAAGAACGAAGCTTGGATAAAGTGGGGACTAGGCAAGGCGATGCCGTAGCAGGATCGACTTCTCGAAAGGGTAGTGAGAGGATGACCGATTGGTACTCTAAGAACGGGGGTTGAGAAGGTGGAAATATTTTAATTACTCTACTGAAGCATCTTGTGGCATGAGACTAACTCAAGAAGGATTCTTGAGCTCTAAAATGGGAGAGAAAGAAGTAGGGAGGGATGACGAGGAAAGGGGGTCTAAGGCCCTTTATATATTGGCAAAATGGGTGCAAAATGGTCATTTGAAGTTCTCCAATAGTGACACATAGCCAGGAGAAACAAGGGTCATCTAATCTCCATTGGATGGCTATTGACACACCTTAATCTTGCAATCAGTGCTCCTTCAACGCTCTAGTGCGATGTGGCGCACGATCGTCATCGATCTTCGATCACACAGCCATGACTGGGTCTCCATTATGCTAAAGCATCGTGTGCGATGCAAGTGGATAAACATTGATTGTCTAATCTGAATTGAATGATTGCAATTGTATGCGAGCATGACTTGTGTGTTCAATAATGCATTATCGGCCTTCAATGCTACTTGATCTCCATCGCATTGTCCGATTTTATGTGCTTCACTTGCTGCAAATTATAGAGAGCTTGCAGGGCCTTGAATCCATGCCTCTTGCAAGAGAGTGGCATATGCCACCAATGCATTGCGCCATGGATGGTCATGAAGATGATGGCAGTATCCAGTGCTTGAGATTGTTGGATGGTCCATCCAATAGCCCAAATCTCACAAGGGCTGCTCCTTTGAGAATGTGAAGGTCAGTGCTAGGACTCATCTCAGCCATTGGATGCAAATCTTGTGGTCAAGATTAGCTGCTTGGATGAAGACGGAGGAAGTAGCATGCACTGATGGGGCTTTTGATGGCTATGATGGCACCACATGGTGACATTATGGCTGTCCATCTCCAATTGCTCGTAAGTGACACGACAGATGTCAGATTTGAATGATTTTCACACCATTGGGCTACGACAATCAACCCAAATCCATTCGTGTGGTTGGATTTATCGTTTGAAGCTTCAAATTGCATCACCTTGCTCCTTGGCCTTTGCTCTTCTTCGAACTGCATATGATGCTACGGAGATCCAATCAGGGTGATTTTGAAGGCATTGGACTCCGATCGTTGCCTTGATCAAATCTGTATAGTTGGATCTTCAATTTAAGGCTGATAAATGTGTCATCTTCTCCCTTAGGCAATAAAATAGGAAATTAATATAGAAATTATATAATCTATTCTAAATGCAGGACGATGCTATTATAAAATATTTACAGTTCTATGTACATCTAACTAACCTAGGAACATGCATGAATAGGAATTTTTCTCTAAATAAATGTGTTCACATCAACTCCTTAGAAAACCTAACAGTTGGTTATATGTTTAACAAGCTATCAATAATTGACCACCCTTCCTATAATTAACCTAGTTAGGCTGCAAGGGGGGATTGGGTCCAAACATGCCCCAGGAATATCACTGGGGACTTGTATAAACCCTCACCTGGTCATTTGACACTTCACCTCAGCCCGAAACCAAGTCAAGTTAAGGAATTGAGGTTAATTGGAAAATAGCTTAGTCAACAAATAGCAAGCCTAAGTTGAATGAATTCCTTAGGATCAAATTGCTACAAGTTTTAATTAAGGCTTAGGATACTTGAAGTGCACAGATTATGAAGGGCACTATGGGGTAGCTGCCCAGATTATTTCTTTTTTGTGTTCGTGTGATTTTGGGTGAGTGAGTGATGCCCAAAGCCAAAACACGGGCTTTACAAGCAAAGGATTTAATTGAAGGCTTTTAGGGTTTGATAATTTTTTGTGGATTTTAAGGTTTTCTCTTTTTATGTTTTCAAACAAAGTTTTGAGAATTCTACACACAAAATAGAAATTAGTTGTGTTGGTGAAAATAGATTCCTGTAGATTGTGGTGGGACTGAAAAGAGAAAATCAAAACCTTAGAAATGGAATCTTATGCAGGTAGCTCCTAAGAAATGAATCCTTTTGAGAAAATCTTTTTATGTAGTTGTCAAAACAAGACAAAAAATACCACCACTGGAAAGGAAATCAAACAAGGATTCTAAAAATGATTGTTTTATGATTTTTGAAACTTGTTTGATTTGGTTTTGACATTTTTTTCTACATAGGTGTTAAAATCTGAAAAAGATAGAATCAGGAAATTGATTTTGTAGAATCCTTAAAAAACTTCAGAAATTTTTTAAAATTTTGTAAGTTGTAGTGATTTTCCTAAGGTTTTCAAAAATATAAATTTTGTCTAAATCTGATTAGTAGAAAAATTTATAAAATTTGCGGATAGTAAGAAAATAGTAAAGAATTAGGGTTTGACTCCTCTTCAATCCACAAATTTTTTAATTTTTTCTCTTTAGCCAAATCTTCTAAAATTTGGAACTAATGTTCCTGACTCAAAGAGGATTATTTTGGTAGAGTTTGAATGTTTTAAGAGCCTCTTTGTGCCCACACTTGAATTTTGAAAATGAAGACAAAAGTCTAGAGTTTTAGACATTGAACACCAATATAATGGAAGCGGTGAAGAAGTGACGCAAGCAAGTAACTAAATAGATTTTAGGGTTCCAGTACCCTTGATTTTTCTTATTTTTATTTATTTTGATATTTTAAAGATTATTTTGAGATTTTTCTTAGGATTTCCAAGAAGGTTTTTTGTTAGCCACTTACATGGAAACTGCAGGAAGAAAAGAAATCTTGAAGCTTCTGCTCCAAGTGAATACAAATTCTACTCCTGCTCCTAATTCACACCTATGCAAAAAAAAAAAATACAAAACTATTGAAGAATCAAATAAATCAAGAAAGACATAAAAAAGACTAAGTTGTGCCTCCCCAACAATGACTCGAAAAAGTGATGCGAAATATTTACGATTTTATAAATGCAAATTTTTGTCGTTCTAATGCGTATAAAATCGATCGGCTTCTAAATTTGTAGAAGCTAGATATGGTAATGATCTAGGGTTGTCCAAGGAGGTGAATGTTAGTTATAGATATGGTGAACTCTCCCTTACTAACTTAAATCCTATTTGTTTTGGTTTTTGTAAAATTGTGATTTCTTTTGTGTTTTGCAAATCGGGGTAACAAGAATAGAAACAGGCCCAATTATATTCACAAAAAGAAAACTGACCTTCCTAAACTCACCTTAGGTAAGTGCAACTAAGGTAATTAGGAAGATGGTGTGTTCAACTAGAATTACTAAAATCTATGAAGCAAATAAGAAACAAATTGAAAGGCACTTGATTTTTGTATTGCTAATAAAGGTAATGCCACAAGTAGAGGAATGCTTGTTACATAAAGAAAAGCTAATACAAAATGATAAGAGTGATAGAAGAAGATAAAAATCCTTTAAATGAAGCTTCAAACAATCCTCGTTCCAAATTCAGCTGCTCTTGCACTTGAAGGGAATCCTCTTTGTCTCTTCTCCTTAGATGAAATGCTCCAAGTTGCTCCTCCTTTCCACCCTCCTCCAAGGGTGGACATTTACCACCCTTGTCTTCTCTCTTTGCCTTACCTTCCTCCCAAAGTAGAGTGCTCCTTTACTTTGAACCAAGGAAGAGGGAAGAAGAGAGTGGACACCAAGGAAGCAAGATAGCCTCCTTAATCACCCTCAACCTCCTTCCTTCTTGGCTGGCTATATAAGGTACTATGTAGGTGGAATTGTTGTAGCCAAGGATGAAGGAATCGGTGGTGTATGGGGATCCTTACATAGGTGAAGGTTGGGTGGTAGTTAAGGGTTGATGGCAACCCTTCATGGCCAGCTATGGTGTGGATGGGTGCCACCAAGTTTTCGGCAAAATAGGCTTTTAGAAGGGGTTGGTTTTGGAGGGAGAAATGGAGGGTGGAGAAGGGATTTGATGGTGGATGTAGGGTGGTGGTTGAAGGGATAGTTGGCACCAAATTTAGGTAGTAGTTGGGGGAATTTTTGGTACAAACAATGGGGTGCTTATGGTGGTATTTAAGGGTTAAAGAGATGGGTGTTTTGGTGCCACCCTTGAAGGGGTACCAAGGTGGTGGTGGTTGGTTATTTTGGTGCCAAGAAGAAGAAAGAAAGGTGGTGGTTTTTGCTAGGGTTTAGTGGATCTAGGTGGCCAGCCATGAGGAGTGGAGGGAAGGTAGAGTAGGAGCTAGCTAAGCTATCTTAGCTAGTTGAGGGTAGGTAGCTAAGAGGAGCTTCTTGAGTTGGAATGTTCTCCATGGAGTTGAAAATTAGCTGAAGTGGAAATGCCTATGAACTCAGCAACCAACTTAGCTAGCTAGTTCTTTGCTAGCTACTAAGTTGAGTAGTGTTGAACTACATTGAGCTAGCTTCTATTTACCTGGAACTGAGCTGAGCTGGAAATGATCTTCATGAAGACTTCCTGGCTAGCTAGCTGATGTCTAGTAGCTAAGCTTAACTAAGTTGAGTTGAATTGTGTCTTCATGAGCTAGAGATGAGCTGAATTGAGTTGGTTGCTGACTCTTTAGACTAACTTAGCTTAGCTAGTTGAGGACTAGTAGGTAAGCTATGTAGAGTTATGCTACTATGAGCTGGATGGAGCAGAGAATGAGCTGGATCTAGCTGAGATGAGCTAAATTGAGGTAGGATAAAGCTAAGGTGAGCTAAATTGAGTTATGATCCAGCAGGAATGAGCTTCTATCTCCTTCTGATGTGTGTGCCTTTTGCATTACCAAGGTTTACATGATTTTTACTATATTCTCATCCTTGGTAAACAAATGGACAAATAAGCACATGAAATGATAAGAAATATGCTAATGCATGCCTAAATCGAAAATGCAAGTGAATGCCTAAATGCAATCTAATGCCATAATGTATTTTAGAAAACATAGGAACTAGATGTGATTTTTAGCCTAAGAGTGATGATAAACTGGTGTTTATCACTCTGGTCAAGTATTCACCATTTATTTGGTTTGCCGCTAACTGCAAGTCTGTATATATTTCTTAAGTTGGAGAACCCATGGCTTGGTTACCTAGATGCCTGTTAATAAGACCTCGTATTTGGCAACATTGTTGGAGGTAGGGAAGACCAACTTAATGGTATACTTGTGAGTAGTGTCATCTAGGGTAGATAGTCCAATCCCAGCTTCGGTCCTGGCTGCCATGGAAGAGTGATGTGCACACATCTAAATAGCCAAAAATGTCTATTAATGCATGCTCTTAGTACCATATTAGCATCATGCATTGCAAATAGTGCATAATCATGCATTTAGGTCAAATTGTACAAATTGTATAGTAATTGTCTCCTTTTATGGCTAGGAATAGGGTGACTGTTAATCAGAGCGTCGGACCAAGGATCCAACTGTACAGATCTGATCAGGGCGACGACTAGAGTTCAACGACTCCAAGATCACCCCAATCAGACATTCGTAGTACCAGATATAGTCCAAGGAAGCTCAGAAATCAAGGGCCAAGATGATGTCAATCCACACCTCAGAAGATAAATCTGATCGCATGGATGGGTTTGGATCGACGATCGTAGCCTAACGACGTGAAAATCAGTCCAATTTAACTTCCGTGGCACCTTTTGGAAGTCACAGAAGATGGACGACCAAGATGGTGCCATGTGGCACCATCCTAGCTGCCCAATCAGCTAAGGAACTGCCACTGCCCTTTCTCTCCTCAATGAATCAATCAATCTCAGCTGTTTCATCTTGATCCAAATGCCGAGATCAACGCCCGTTGCTCTCTTTCCCCGCACGCTCTCTCTTTCTCTCCTCATACTCACGATCAGATCTGGGCTGTTGGATCTTGAACCTACACTGTAAGCATGCATGCCTTGGTGAAAAATGTGACAATCCAGCAAGATAGTGCATTGTTCAAGCAGCTACGACAAGACTTAGGTTGCACATTCGAGCCTTGCTGAGCACCTCAATTCAGACATGGAGCGGGGTGCATTGATTTCAGCCGTCAGATGAAGATCGTGCGCATGAGGAACAGAGATGTGGCGCGTGGAGATACTTTGGATCGAGTATGCGCACAATGATGCACTTCTACATGCTCTATTGCATGCACGGGTGCCGCAGCGAAGAAGATGAAGCGGGCAAGGAATGACTTTAAGTTGTCCGATCTTGAGATCGGATGGCTAATCTTGTGAGAACGTGGCGTTTGCATTAAGGCACGGGAGAGGAGGAGGCACATGCGGTGCCCACACACGTCTCCCACAAAAGGTCTTTAGTGACGAATAAATCATTCACTAAAGACCTGATTTTAATGTTTTTGAATATGGAATGACCAAATTGCCCCCAATCCTTGCAACTATAAAAGGATAACCCTAACCTACAAAATTCTCATCCCTTCACCTCTCTCCCTCTCCAAAGCTCTAGAGAAGCTTGTCCCACACCCGGGATGCTCCTTTAGAGTTAAATCCAATGTTTTCTCTCCCCCGTTTCGAAAGTGGATCCTGCGACAATGATGACGTGCTGCCCCATTCCCACTTCTTCCTTCTTCATCCTCCTTCCCGCTCCATCCTCCATCTTGCAGGCATCGCTCTGTCTGGCTCGTCATCCAAGCAGTCGTCTAGGAGGATAACATCTCTCTCCCTTCTTTTTATCACTTTCTAGAATAGAATTTTCCACTTTCTAGCTACAATCATTTCCCACTTTCTAGTTGTAAAAATAATATTAATATATCAAGTGATTATTCTCTCTCTATCTTAGTGTTAATATCAATTCCATTGTAATTATCTCACTTTCAAACAAAAATACAAAAAATATCGAACTATGACGAATTTTAGATCGATGTAGCCTCCCTGTGTTCGACTCGAAATTTCTTTACAAATTTTGGTAAAATTTTATCTATTGACGGATTGCTTCACAAATCAAACTACAACGACGGGTTTTCAAAATCCAATTCCGATCGCATAGTTCTCTGCTATCAACATTTTGGTGCCATTGCTGGGGAGGCAATGATTCTTGATTTTCTTTCTGCATTTCGTGCAATTTATTATTTTCTAACTTGCCTTATTTGTTATCTATTATTTTGCAGGTACCTCAAAAGGGAATCTTCAAGAGGTAGATCAGGGTAAAGTGCAATTGAAGACAACTGTAAATGCTCCCCATTCTTCCCCCACCATAGATTTCATTTCACAACATTAATTCAAACCGCAATTAACCTAGGTGTTTGCATAAATCCTAGGGTTAGTTTGGTTGCTTGATTTCCACTCACAGTCATCTCACCCTCATGTATAAGAAAAATTAATAAAAAGATATTTCTTGTGGGGAAAATCAACAAACACCCACATTCAAGGCACATAACCTAATTGATTTTTATCTACTCAACTGGATTCTGATATGTGGAACTAGTACACACAAATCAACATATAAAAGAGTAAAAATCAGTCTAGGTCAATCATTTTGTGTGCCTAACTTAGTGGTGCAATTTTGGCCAATTGTTTGAGTTGTTTGGGTTGCACCACTTAATCTAAAATCAACTCATCAAGTAGCTTCCTCTCAGGGTTTTCAATTTAGGTCAATACTAGGCACTCCACTTTACATTTTGATTTCAAAAGGAAAAAGATCTTCACCCGTGTTTGAAAATCTGGTTTGCCTCAAAACTTGATTGAATTAACCAAATTCTAAACCTTAAAAGCTACTTAAGCAAGATTTGAACCTTAAAATCCACTCATAAAAAATTAATCTTGATTGAAAACCCTGGTTGTGCATGCACTCACACATATTCAATCAATCATTAAGAGCACAACCCATCTTTAGGGCCCATCACATTCTATATGCACTACAATCCCACGAGTAAATAAAATCAAGTAGACGTTGGCCTTAAGGATTGATTCGCTCTTCGAGGCCTAGTCTAAGATTGTTTATGATTAACCTACTTGTACAAATCAATCTTATGTCTAGGTAGGGGAGTATCGTCAAACAATCACGGCTAGGGTGTACACTAGGAGCCGGAGGCGCAAGCCAAAGGAAAAACCTTCTCCACAGTACCTCCTAACAGGTTGGATTGATTGGATGCAAGTAGAGTAAATCGCCTATAATCTTAAGATGGATTCCGAGAGTCTGTAGATCCTTTGGCTACCCCACTTAAGGACAGGCTTGTTTTATTGTGCTGTAGGGTTCTTATCCCCAGTCCTTCTGACCTCTTCCTAGTTTATGCTGGGAAGGTTGTCATTGAATCCCCGATTGGAAGGACCACTAGAGTACTCTAGGAGGCGTAGATTGGATTTTGGCCAAATTGATCCCATGGCCGATCAACAACCTCCTCTGCCTCATAATCCACAAGAGATGTTTCAAAGGCAGCTGGAACAAATGCAGAGAATGTAAGAATGGTTCCAGAGAATACAGGGCGCTAAAAGAGTGATCTTCATTTTCGTTGAAAACTTTAACATAAAATGTCGTGTCATTATAGTTCGTTGCGTAGTAGAAAATCACTTTTCAAAACATTTTAATTCTCAGAATCTAACCACGAAAATAGTTAGGTCGTCTCGACAGGGAGGAATTAGCCTATTGAATGTCTTATTTGTTCAGGAATATCATCAGATGCACATACTAATTATTGGAACTCACTTTCTCACATAAACTCTTAAACTAAATAATTAATCAAGAATGTAGGTGTTTATATGCAAAATTAACACAATATAATATTCTAAATAATGACCTTGGTAATAGCAAACAATGTTAATATTAATCTCCTACCTAAAGACACCAATTTACTATAACCAATATCTCATTTGTATGTCATTCATAAGAAGAAATCAATCATGTGTAATTCAAATTTAAGCAAGGGATGTCCATGCAAATTTACTGTAATATATTAAATAAGAAAATAAATGAATAGTGCTTTTCGCAATTGCATTTTATATAATTATTAATATGGAGAAAAGAAGGGGATTTCGTCTCTCTCCTTGGTGCTTGCACGAGGAGGCTTCGTTGGAGGAAATGCTCTGTGGGAAGTCACGTCTCGACGAGGGCAACGTGATGGTGGTGATGCGGCGGTCAGAGGTTGTCGGACATGGCCAGACAGCGAAGGAGAACATCGGCCACATCAACGGCAGGTGGCGTTCGCAAGCGTCGTGGTGAGCAATTAGTGGGCATACAGGGGTCGGGGGTGTGAGACAAGGAGAATGGCGAGGTCGATGGTGAGTTTGGGTGCTTGTAATGGCCCTATGAAGCGAGGAGGCAGCAACAACTTTGGGTTCCTTCACTACTGGTGGAGAAGAATAAGATGAAGGAGAGGAGGATGAGGTTGGGCGGTGGTGCGTGGGCGTGCACACAGCGTGCGCGAGGCTGGTTGTACGTGCGCGGCGTTGCTAAATGTGTGGCTAGCGCATGCTTGATGGTGCGGTTGCATGGTGAGTTGGCATAGGCAAGGGCTGGTGGTGCGTGGTGTGCTGCACGTGGTGAGGGTGCTGCGCACGGAGAAGGCAACGGCTAGTGGTGAGGGCGCTGTGCGCTGTGAAGGTAGCGGTTGGCGATGCGGGCGCAGCGTGTAGTGAGGGGACGTGTGATGGGTCTGCTACTGCTGTGGCTACATGCGGTTGTGGCTACAGTGAGAGGGCTGCACGGTGAGGGCATTGCACACGGTGAAGGCAGGAACTAGCGGTGAGAGTGGTGAGAGGAGTACGTGGTCCACAGTTCACCCTTCTTGCACAGTGCACACAGGATCCATGGTGCTTGCCTCATTCACGGTGGAGAATGATGGAGGATAGTTCCTCGACAGGGGGAAGGCGGATGGAAGATCATCTATCCCCAACCTTCATTTTAAATATCCCTCAAATTTGTTTTGCTTTGGCTATGGAATTCTCCAACCACCCAGCGAACATCGTGAGTGGTTGGGGTGGTTGAAGAGATGAGGCATGGTTGGCGGTGTCGATTGACTCAGAGGGAGTTGTTGCGAGGAGGAAGGCGGTGTTGTCCAAACTATCCTCAAGACGTCTTATGTAATGACTTTGGACGTCTGAATGGTGCCTTCTAGTTTCTTGCACTTATCCTGCATCAACCATATAGATTATCATAACCATATATTATAAAATTGGTGCACAAAATTATACACAGACTATGGTGAATTATCAATTAACTTCTAATTAATTAGAAACTAAGGATAGATAATTAAAGAGTACTTAGGCTAAATAATGGTCCACTAAAGTGGACTTATCAAATACCCCATGACTAAGTTTTGCTAATCCCTAGCAGAAATGAAAAACAGTGGAAGTAATAAAAAATATTTCTTCTTTTTATATTCCAAAAATTTTGAGATCCAGACAAATGTGAAGTGATAGCAGCCTAGGTAACGGATTCAAGTGAAAAGTCAACTTATATTTACAGTTCGTACTTATCCCTTGGTAAACATTTTATTAGGATAGGCAACTACTTCACTCTAGGGTAAAGTAGAAAATAATATGAAATTTGACCCTGGCTTTTTAGCTTAGGTAGGAGTTGCTGAGTTTAATGGATATGTATTTGGTGGCACACACTCATCTGGTGTTACATGTAATCTTGTACTACAGACTCTAGATCTTTAGACTATCAAACAAGACAACTCAAAGAGATGTTAAACAACTGTGCTCTCTTGATGTTCCTTAGTGCTCACTCTTTTCATTCTTTTCTTTCTAAGATCACAAATCTCGTCACATTTAGTAAGTGTACACGTTGTTTGGTGGCCTCACATGGCATTCACACTTCAATTAAAGTCTTAATAACCCTACAACTAAGTTAGAGTCCTCAGGCAGTATTCGAGAGATCAGAAACATTGAAAAGTAGGTATGGGTCATATTTGGTGGATCGCGATGGGTGTTTTTGATGCCTTAAAAACATTGTCACGGAGATAAAACTATAAACTTGGACTCTTTTTTCTCTCTCTCTTTCCTTCTTTTTTTTTGTTTCTTTTTTTTTCTTCTTTTTCTTTCTTCATAAATCAACATAACACGACGTAGACTTTTATTTATGAGGCATTATTAGGGATGATGATGGTCAAGAGGATATTGTGTGGCTTTTTTGGTGGAAGTACCTGCTCTCGACATCGGGAAGGAATGGATAGGACAAGTGTATTTCTTACCTTTGACACAATTACCCTCCTTCAGTTGAGGACTCTATGAAGGATGGTCGTAACCATCCACCATAGTCATAGCTTTATTAAGACTCAATCTTTGTGTATCTGCCTTATTTGGTGACGCTTAGGAATTCACACAATGTATGCACACAGGAACACAGAGCGAAAACTATGCCTAACGTTGAAGTATCATCATCTAATTGTCCAAAACTTAAGAGTCCTTGCACTAGACTTAGCACACCAGTAATCTCTCTACTTTCTTCTCATAAATATGAGGTGGATCTACTAGAGGATAGTATGCCTGACTCCCTATTAACTATCCAAGGGCTCAATAGACTAAAAATGCTTATTAGTTTTCTTCAAAGATCCATTACCCAATCTACGTGCAAGTGAAGTAAATGTACTAGATTCTAAACTTGATAAATAATTTAAGAAGAAAAATCTTTAATGACACTTCCATGACAAAGATGTTTTGCTAGGGACTAACCAATTTAGCTCAAGAAATTTATATATATATATATGCTAACCTAAATGCATGAATACTTCTTAAAAATGCAAAATGCACTCCCCTATGCCTAAATCCTATAATGTCCTCATTGTAAAATTAAAATAGGGGGAGAAAGGAAGGAAATCACCTGATGATGGTGTTATTCTGGATGCTGGGTTGCCTCCCAACAAGTGTTGCATTTTCTGTCAGCAGCCAGACTTATAGTGAACTTGTAAGTCTGGTTCCTAACATAAAAAGCTAGGCCCTAAAAATATGCATAACAGCGCGGGCCTAGAAAACAGGTAGCCACGGATATTGGCGAGCTGATGATGCAGCGTGATTCCACATGCTCGCCAGAAGATATGAAAGCAGAAAACCTTGTTGGGTACCTTGGGAGGTCTAGGGATAACAAAAGGAATATTAAAAAGGACCTCCCAAAATGGAATAAGTGGAGGATAATAAGGATCCTCCAAAGCAGGACAGGTTTTAAAAGATATAGACATTATTATTTCACACCCTTGAATGGTGAGACTAAAAGTATAAGCATCAATCCACACTCACCATTCTACCCGAGGATGTACTAGCCTAATATGATCTCTAGAAAGAATGTAACTGAGCAGAGACCTGAGCCAAGGATCGATTAGGGAGTGTATGGATTGTTTGTGGTGTTGGAAGGTAATGATTAAGTCCAATGAGGGCTTCGTTGGTGTCAGGTCCAATTCCAACGATGATTCAGATTGTGTATTCTCCGTAACAATTGGAGAAAATTCAATTCACCCTGCCTAGCATTAATGATCGGAGTCATATTTTCACCTTCTAGTGTATGTGAATCAATGGTGGACTCCAAATTAAATTCCTTTGATGGCAGGGTCAAAGCAATAGAATCCTTATCATTAATCTCATCCCTGAATTCTTTTGGTTTACTCAAATTTTTGTCAGGGTGTATATGTGATTCATTAGTAAAGACCAGAGTTGCTTCAGTATCATCAATTATTTCTGATGGAGGATCCATCTTAATGTTTTGGAGTAAGCCCATATCATGTAATTCTTTGTTCTTCTTTGGGAATAAATCCTCAATTGACGTGTTTTGTCCCTGAGAGTCTCCCCTAGGCTTCTCACTATTATGTTTGTCATCCTCTAATATCAATTCCTGGTTTGATGGAGGATGACTGTCAAAAGAAGGGCAGAATCCAGATTTCACCATACTATTTATATCCCCTAGGGGTAAATCCTCAAATAATAAAGAATCCCCCTGTGATTCACTCTGGATTTTTAGTACGGGTTCATCCATTGGGTCATCCTCGTCCCCTGAAATAGACTCTTTATATCCTTTGAGAGCAAAATTGATCTAATTCATCCTCCATTCCCTTAGGGTCACCTTCATTGGGTGCATTTAAATCCTCAGGATGCTTAATGGTAGGTGTTGATTCCCTAAGTGGAGGGTCAGGAGTAGGCTCACTAAGGGTAGAATGGGATTCCACCAGATAATTAATAGGGGAAGTGATATGAACAATATGACCTTAACCCGGGTTAGTAGGGGTAAGGAAACTACTGTCATTGGGGTCAAGGTCCTTAAAAGGTACCATCTTCCCTTTCTTTTGACTCCAATATAGCCCAAGTGGATAATCACTAGGATCGTTCTCCTCTAGTGGCCGTGTCTCATTGGGAGAGTCTAAGTGATAGCTACATAAAACTGGATCCCTATTGTTATTGGTTTCCTCAGAATTATTTTCATGATCACGGTCATATGGATAGGGATCAGAATTACTGGGAAGAGTGTAGCTAAGCTGTCTTATTTCTTTGTTTACTTGTTGACTATTTCTCAACATCTCTCCCATAGTTTCCATCGTTTCATTTTGTTGTTTTTGCATTTCTATCATAAAAGAGGAGTGGCTACTTCTATCAGATTAGGAAGGATAGTCAATCTCAGGCTCTGGTTGCCTAGGGGTATCGATCCAATCTCGATACGGAGGATCATGAAGGGTGGGAGGGTTGGTTGTTTGCATAGAAGTAGGGATTCCAGGGTTGGAAAATCCTACTCCTAGGCTCTGCTCAAAAGTAAGAGTTATCAGGCCAGTACTTCCAGGAAAGGAATAAGAATGATCCCATGGATTATCAATATACCCGTCAAAGGATGGATACGCTCGGGACATGGGATCCTGGTTAAAATGATAGGAGTAAGGATAGTCCATTTCTTACAATTAAACGGGCTAAACTCTCTTAGGATTTAAAAGAATTCATAACACAAGCAGAAACTTCATAGAGAGTTCTATCACTGTCAAAACAAACGCAAATCCAATGGGATCTGTTTTTAGTAGATTCTAGGTCTTAGACTTAAATGTTTAGTTGGTGGCCAAACAACTTTTGCAAGAATTATGCTTCTTAGGCTAACCTTCGTTGGTGCCTATAACCTACTCACAAGGGATGGAAGTCTCGAATCGAGCACACAAATGAGGAACCGAAGTAACTTGGTGAATAGGCTTGTTGATTTCCCACTAACTTCCCTTGTGGTGCAAAAGAGGAGAGGTAGAAATTTATCTAGTGACCTTATGTGTGATGTGCACAATGTCTCATGTGTGCAACACATTCGCATTTTGAGTTTTGAAATCTTACAACCAAGATCCTTTTGCACACAATTTTAAGTCACAGATTTTAAGGTCCAACCTCTTAGCAGTCCCAATTTTTAAAGTGATCATTGAATTAATTCGATTCAAGCACTTTAGTGGTCTTAGGTTTAGGTTCAATGCAGATACATGACAGGTAATTGATGCTCAAGAAAAAGGTGTACCTTACTCCAGCTTTCTTCAATGCATGATGCTTTCAATGCAAAAAAAAAAGCTCGATGCTGCTTAATCAATCCTAGATGGTCACCCTATAGATATGCACCTCTTAGCAAGCAGTTCGTATATATATATATATTTATAAATATTAAGCAATCAAACCTAATATAACTAACTAACTAACTAAATTATATGCAGTTCAAATAATTCCAATAATCTTATAATCTAAATAAAATGGGAACATGCTCCCCGAAATACGCTCCCACATACAAGAGCGATAAGAAATAAAGAAACACTGGAAACACGAACCCAAAAATGCCCAACAAGGGTCCACAAGACAGAAATTAAGTTGTAATGTCTATCTAAACTAAATCTAAACTACGATCTAATCACTAAATCAGAAAAAGGTTCCTCCATATGCCTACGTGCATGGGATCAAGGTCCACAAGCACCCGTTGCTGTTCCCCAGGTGGCATCAAGGTTGACCAAAAAGATCGCCTCCGTCATGCGTGCCGGTCGCATTCGTTGTGTGTTTTCGCACAGAAATAGAAACAGGGTTAGTAATCCAGAAATGCCTCAAAAATAAGATAAAAATAATATAAATTTTCAAAAAAAATTAATAGACATATTTCCTCCCCGGCAACGGTGTCATTTGAAAGAGCGATCTTCGTTTCCATTGAAAACTTTAACATAAAATGCCGTGTCGTTATAGTTCGTTGCGTGGTAGAAAATTACTTTTCAAAACATTTTAATTCTCAGAATCTAACCATGAAAATAGTTAGGTCGTCTCCACAGGGAGGAATTAGCCTATTGAATGTCTTATTTGTTCTGGAATATCATCAGATCTACATACTAATTATTGCAACTCACTTTCTAACATAAACTCTTAATCTAAATAATTAATCAAGAATGTAGTTTTCTATATGCAAAATTACCACAATATAATATTCTAAATAATGACCTTGGTAATAGCAAACAATGTTAATATTAATCTCCTACCTAATGACACCAATTTACTATAACCAATATCTCATTTGTATGTCATTCATAAGAAGAAATCAATCATGTGTAATTCAAATTTAAGCAAGGGATGTCCATGCAAATTTACTGCAATATATTAAATAAGAAAATAAATGAATAGTGCTTTTCGCAATTGCATTTTCTATAATTATTAATATGGAGAAAAGAAGGGGATTTCGTCTCTCTCCTTGGTGTGTGTGCAAGGAGGCTTCATCGGAGGAGTTGCTCTGCACGAAGGAACGTCTTGACGAGGGCAACGTGATGGTGGTGATGAGGCAGTCGAAGGTGGTTAGACGTGGCCGGATGGCAAAGGAGAACATCGGCCTCGTCGACGGCAGGTGGCATTCGCAGGCGTCGTGGCGAGCAGCTGGTGGGAGCATGGGGGTCGAGGGCGTGAGACGAGGAGAATGGCGAGGTCGACGATGAGTTGGGTGCTTGTAATGTTCGTATGAAGAGAGGAGGTGGCTGCAACTTTGGGTTCCTTCACTGCCGGTGGAGAAGATGAAGGAGAGGAGGAGGAAGAGGCCGGGCGGTGGTGCGTGGGCATGCACATTGCATGCTCGGGGCTGGTTGTACTCGCGTGGCACTACTAAATGTGTGGCCAGTGTGTGCTTGCTGGTGTGGTTACGCGGTAGGTTGGCGTAAGAGAGGGATGGCGTGCGTGGTGTGTTGCATGCGGTGAAGGCAGCGGCTGATGGTGTAGGTGCTACGCGCGGTGAGGGGACGTGCGGTGGGTCTGCTACTGTTGTGGCTGCATGAAGTTGTGGTTGAGGTGAGAGGGCAGCATGGTGATGGCGCTGCATGCGGTGAAGGCAGCGGCTAGTGGTGAGAGTGGTGAGAGGAGTACGTGGTCCACAGTTCACGCTTCTTGCACAGTGCACGCAGGATCCATGGCACTTGCCTCCTTCACGATGGAGAATGATGGAGGGTAGTTCCCCGCTAGGGGGAAGGCGGATGGAAGATCATCTATCCCCAGCCTTCATTTTAAATATCCCTCGTGTTTGTTTTGCTTTGGCCGTGGGATTCTCCAACCACCCAGCGAACATCATGAGTGGTTGGGGTGGTAGAAGAGATGAGGCACGGTTGGCAGTGTCGATAGACTCGGAGGGAGTTGTTGCGAGGAGGAAGGCGATGCTGTCCAAACTGTCCTCAAGACATCTTATGTAATGACTTCGGACGTCTGAATGATGCCTTCTAGTTTCTTGCACTTATCTTGCATCAACCATATAGATTATCATAACCATATATTATAAAATTGGTGCACAAAATTATACGTAGACTATGGTGAATTATCAATTAACTTCTAATTAAATAGAAACTGATCCTCCATTAGTAAAATCTACCCTAGGAATTCAAAATTGAAAAATAGCTTGGAAGGAGGATGGCGACGTCAGGTGGCCTCGGGGCGGCAACAGGTGGTCTCAGGGCGACGACTGGTAGAATCAGGGAAGGCGAGGGATGGACAACTTGGAGGTCGAGGGCATGGAGATGGAAGGAGAGGAGAGACTCTGATATACATGGTAAAAGGGTGATGGAGGCGAGGTGGATTGCTAAAGGGAGCGCAAGGGAGAACAAAAGGATCGTGTGCTTCCGATGCCGGCGATGGTGCCATATGGGGGCTATCTGCCGATCTCCCGTTGTGTGTCTAGCATGCGGGGGATTTTGTCACAAGTGGGATTCGTGTAGAGTTCTTGATGGGCAGATGAAAGGCCGCCTTTTCTCGCGCTCTGAAATTTTGAATTCTAAGGCTCAGCCGATGCCACCACCGCCACCAACCCCCCATACCTTTGGGGGGCATACAATTGGCATGGAGATCCTTATGACAGAGAACATCTGAGCTGCAGAGCTGATATTGCGAGGGGCACTGATCAGAGAGGTTATGACCAAGAGACCGATGCCGGAGAACTTGCGCAAGCTGGTAAGCTCTCTTTCCCCATCAACCAATTCCTGGCAGTTCGCCTCTCTGTCGCATACACACTTTTTTCTATTTGGATTGGGGATGATGGATGTCGAGAGATTGCAATTTCAAACGTCCTTCAATGATGGCCTAATGGTGATTTGGAGATTGGTTTCTCCCTTTGATGGAGTCCTACTGGAGGGCCACCCCAAAGATTGGGATCCAGGTCGGGGAGACTTGAGATCAAGGGGTTACCGTTACACCTGAGGTCGAAGGAGGTTGTGGCGTCCATGATATCTGGGTTTGCCTCATTGGCAGAAAATGCGGTTGTTGGACTGTTGGAGGGCGATGGGCACTCACTGAATGTGATGGTCGATGTGTTTAAAGTAGGTTCAGTCCCTAACAGATTGATTTTAAGATGTGGTGGAAGCTCATGGTTGCTGATGCTGAGGTTCACGGTGGGTGACACTGTTGTGAGGCAAGATAAGTCATTTGATTCTGAAGCTATTGAAGAGGCAGTTTTGCAGGGTGGGTGTAGGGCTTCTTCTAAAGAATCCCCCTCTATCAAAAAATGTAAGGACCTTCACTTGGGGGAGAGGGGGGAGACAATGGCTGAAGAGGAGGAATTGGTTAGGATGGAAGAAACGAGGCCAGCACTTGAAGAAGTGTTGTCGATGGTGCCACAGTTGTTGGATTGGACCAATTTTCACACCGTTAGGCTGCGATCGTCAATCCAAACCCATCTGCGCGATCGGATTTGTCATCTATGGTGCGAATTAATACCATCTTGGTCCTTGATCTTTAGGGTTCCTCAGACTCTATCTGGTGCTATAGATGTCCGATTAGGGCAATCTTGGAGTCGTTGAACACCAATCATCGCCTTGATCTGATCCGTATGGTTGGATCTTCGATCTGAGGCCCCAATTAAAATGTCGCCCTATCTCTGACCATAAAAAAGGAGATAATTACTGTACAATTTATACAACTTGACCTAAATGCATGATTATTCATGCTATGCACTATTTACAATGTATAATGCTAATGTGACACTAAGAACATGCATTAATAGACATTTTAGGTTAATCAGATGTATGCACATCAAAGGCCAATATCATATCTCGCTTTGGCTGCCCCAAAGACGATTATAAGTGATGGGGGACCTCATTTTCGGAACCATCACTTCAATCGTCTACTCAAGAGTTTGGGAGTAACTCACAAGATTACTACCCCTTATCATCCTTAGACAAGTGGCTAGGTTGAAGTGTCAAATAGCAAGCTCAAGAACATTTTAGAAAAGATTGTTAGGCCAAATAGGAAGGACTTGTCCCAAAAGCTTGATGATGCTTTCTGGCCTTATCGAATGGCCTACAAAACTCCTTTGGGTATGTCACCCTTCTGGATTGTGTACGGGAAAGTGTGCAACTTACCCGTTGAACTACAACATAGGGCACTCTAGGCTATTCGAAGTGTCAACATGGATTTAGAGCAAGCAAGACACATTTACTGGAGTTGACTGAGCTTGAGAAGCTGAGGAATGATGCTTATGATACCTCCCAAGCTTGTATAGAGAGAACTAAGGTCTTGCTTGATAAATATATCCTTAGAGAAACCGTTGAGCCTAATCAACAAGTCTGGCTTTTCAATTCTAGACTTAAGTTTTTTCCTAGAAAATTGCAATCACGTTGGGATCGGCCTTATATTATCACCAAAGTATTTTTGCAAGGGGTTGTGGAAATCAATATCCCTTCTTCAGCAGCACCCTTTACCATCAATGACCAACGATTAAAACCTTACGTTACTTTGGATGGCCATCTGGTTGACGAGGTCACTCTCGAGGATCCTTAGCTGCTTTCTTCCCCGCCTCAGGTAACATCTTCCGTTGACCATTTTATTTTCAATGAGGACATTGTTTGAACTAGGCATGGGGGGATAGGACCTGAGGCATCTGTACATAGCATTTATACATAGTGCATTCATGTATTTAGTTAAAACATTCTACCAAAAAGAAAATAGAAATAAAGAAAAACATTTTGCATTATTGAGCTTAACTAGCTGGGCCCTGCATTCTTAGGCAGACCAAAACTTTAGGTTAGACTAAGTTAACACTAGGGTTTGAATTGGAAGCTAAGTTGAGCTACTAGCTTTAGACCTTTAGAGTCCTTTGTGGACTTGAAAAAACTCAAGTAGGAGTTAAGTTGAAGACCATTCCTCAAGAGGTTGAGGAAGGAAAGTTAGGGATTAAGTTAAAGGTTGGGTAGTACCTGATGTCTTTTTCTATCTTTTTGTACATTGGTCCTCGTAACCTAAGCATCCACAATTCACACACACTTGGTCTTGTGTAAATAGTGATCACCCTAATCCATTTCTTGAAGAAAATCGTGTTCTCCTAGTTTTAACTTAGGAGAAGCTTGAAAGCACAATTTGATTGGAAGAGCTCCTGTTGCAGGACAGGTGGAGTGCATACTCACCTTGACGATGCGATGATAACATGTCACCTCCTCGGTGCTTGTCTCTTAGGATATCCATCCTACTGGGGCATGTAAGCGCATTTTGCGATTCAGGTACCATGGGCGGCCCTATCTCGAAGTGCCAATTGCCACAGGCCTGAATTCGCTTTAGAAATCCATGGGCGATACTATCTTGAAGTGTCGATTGCCAGGAGTTCTTGGGGTCTCTATGGGCGGTGCTATCTCGAGGCATCGAAAGCCAGGCACCCTTCTAGGTATGGTGATGGGGACAATGAATCCGACACAGACTGTGCTGATAGCTGATCCAAGGTTAAACTTAGATGAATCAAAAAATATATATATGTATAAATCCTTTCTTTAGGTTGTCAATCATACCAACCTCAAATAAATCAGACCATTACACATGCACGGATGCTTTAATCACTGGGACCAATAAACCATAGGGTAGAGTTAGAAACCAGGGAAACCTACACCTGCAACACATCCTTAGCTGACCTAGTTTGTACTTTAGCAACTACTTGGGAACCTTAGGTGTAAAGTTCGAACTTAACATGTTTCTAAAAGAAGACCGATTGGGTTGGCCAATCCACTTGAAGAGTAGGGTTATTGCTTGAATTTGTTAGGGACTAGCAAAAACTAGGCATGGGGGCATTTGATGAGCCCATATTTGTGGGTTAATTAGTTACTTAAATGCCTAGGAATTAGATTAATATTGGCATATAAATAGCATACAATAAGATGTAAATAGATTAGTCTAATTATTCATTTATTTGCATATTTCATGCATTGCATTCATACCTAGAATTCATTTAGAACAGCATGCATTAGAATAGTTAATCTTCTAGGTTGCATTACATGCATTATTTTATTTCACATTTCTTTTAAGGGGTTATAAATAAATAACCCTCATTTAATTACTTATTACATCTTCACGCAGCAGGAGTTGCACCTCTCCGACGAGACATTATTTGGTAATGAAGGCGACAGTAAAGAAGAGTGGAGGAAGTGGATCTGAGCATTCCTCTGTCTATTTCTCTTCTCCCAAAGCTTTAAAAGAGGAGAGGAAGCCACGAAGCTGGAGAGGCCATCACTTCCAATCCACTATTACGCAGAGAGTCAAGCTCTCTTCCATTCCACCACTGCTAGCCTCAATCGCAAGCATGAGTCCACACCACCGCAGGCAAGCAGGGTGACAAACTGTTGTGCCACTGTTGCCTTGTGCAAATACCGTGAGCACCTTAGCGTGAATTACCACCATCACCAACATCAGCAACCACCAACATAACCACGCGACAACAACCATCCTCGCTCATTTAAGACGTCTGGGAATGTTCCCAGGCGTCTGATCTCCCAACAACCACCCGATCTTCTTCTTCTTCTTTCTTCTTCTTCCTCTGTTTCTTTCCACAAAACCCAACATAACCCATCACCTCCAATGCCAACAGACCCAACAACCATCACTCCCATCCTCACCGTGCGCGCCCTCACACCCGCGTGCAGCGCTAGCAGCATGCAGCATGCCTCCATCCGCACCTACGTCCGCTAAGAGTTTGCCTCCACCACACCCGCGTAGCCCTCAAGTGGCAGTTTAACTGCGCGGCTGCACAGCCAGCGCACCCCTCGTTGTGCCTTCGCCTGCCTGAGCAGCTTCCCGCGCACATCTCCAACGCACAATAGCCCTCGCCTCCATCCCATGCACGCAGAGTGCGTGTCCTCCAGCACCTCCGCCATCCTGTAACAGCAACACCTGCGGTCGAGTTCAGTAGTGACGACACATGCCCGCACGACCTGTGCGCGTCCTCACCGACCCCTGACCTCACCTCCTCGTGTGCGCACCTTCATAAGTGCCAGGCCGCAGTAGCAACAGAGTTGCAGCCACCATCTTCCACCGCCGCTCCTCCCTTCACCGCCACTGCCTTTGGCCGCCGTTGGCCATGAGACCACCACCGCCGAGTAGCCCTCGATCCACTCGACCTCTGGCTGCAGCCTCATCGTCGGCCTTGGTCTCCTCCTCGCACATGAACAAGGGGAAGCCATTCCCGTGCTTTGCTACAGTAGCATGGTATTAGTTGTTACATCATTTGCCATTGCCAATCCAACATTTTTCATTAAATGGAATAGATATATTGTGTGATTTTATACAAACGCCCCTCCACTTTCACACAAATGCAATTTCAGCATAACTTCTCATTGTTACCTTGATTTAAAGGCAGATTTGGCTTGATTTCTTAACAAAATCAATTGTGAACTTTCATTTTTGATATTAACAAGTTTAATTAGGCAATTGCCTCCCTGTGGATACGACACGCTCCTCATTGAGTGGTTACTTTAATTACATTGCTTAGTTGATTTTTCACCACTTTAAAATACGAAAAATCATCTTAATCATCTTATTCGAAAGCGAAAATCGACTTATTAGGTGTAATGTGGAAGAAGGTGAGGAAGGGGGATCTGCCGCTAGATTACAGTCAGACGATGAAGAGAGACAAGGAGGGTCACTGCAGCTCAAGGAGCTTTTCGGTCGGGTCAAGAGAGAGGAATTTAGGGGAGATCTAGGTCGAAATTGAACTTGGGGGGTTCAGCCTGACCTGAGCTCTCTTTTATAGGGTTGAAGAGGGAATCCTAAACTTGGAAGCCAAGCTTCAAAGCTTGGAATTGTCACCGAAGTAGGAAACCCAAATCTCTCATGCATTCACATGAGAGATTGGGTATGTTATGGGGCATGGGATTTGGCTCATAAGGAAGGGAATTCCTTGACGAACTTCCCTTTCAAATTGGAAAGGGATTCGTCAAGGAATCAGGTAGTTCTTGCCATTTCTAGGTTGCCGATGCTTGTAGGAATAGAAGTAATGGCAGCAGGGACCTAACTGTGAAGATGATGACGAAGTTAGGGGCCTATTTGTAAATATTTTGAAAGTTAAGGGCATAAATGTAATTAGACAAGACCAATTTGCAAACTAGGTCAAGAGAAATTCAACTTGGGTCAAAATTTTAGTACAAACCTAATTTAGACCTAAGAAATCCAATAGTGAAGATTGATTTTGGTTTTGACAACGTTTGGTTGGGTAATTTATGCAAAAACCCAAATCAGTGTAAATGTCTGTCCAAGACTTTATTTTGGGCCAAAACGGGTTATGATGGTCAAATTAAAGGTTCTAAACCCTAGAGAATATTTTTCTATGGATTTTAGAGGGTTTAGGTGAATTTTATCCTGACCAAAACCTCAGTTAATTAAGCAGGTTAGTTTTTAGGGTTTCACAGGTCATTTAATTCTCAAAACATGTGCAAATCCTTTTCTGCCTGTTTTAACCCACTTGTTATCGTTTTAAGACCATTTGACCATCATTAAACGCCTGAGAAAACTTGTGATTGTATTGCATTCATGATATGATGGTAAAACTGTAGTTTTAACACTATTTTCTTATCTTTCTCTTAGAATGGTTATGTAGTGACTTATGGTTCTCTGGCAGTTATGTAGGAGCATTTGCTGACTTAATTGGATCAAAATGAGATAGTTATGGCTCATGATGGTGTTCCCATCACCCTTTGATTCCCACACCCTTGGGCTAGATTGCATTAATTTTATACATTACAGGGTTGGGCACAGGTTAAGATGGTAGAGATCCTGGCTGACGAGTATTAGCAATGAGCCTAGATTACAAGTTTTCCAGTGATGTTTTCATTCTTACATGAGCTGGAGCATAGATCTTTGCATTTCTACCATCTGGCGGTTTAGATAAGCCAGACCTGGGGTTGTCGGGCATTCCATGTTGGCTGATTAACCTGATTTAGGGCCAGCTGAGTTTATACATAATGCTGACCCATCAGTTGATCTGGTGCATAATTACTAGGTCATATTTGGGTTTGCTGCCCCAAGTTTTTCCAAGAGAAGTAAGAGTGGTTCCTCCAACCTGGGTTATAGGAGTTAGAATATGGGTTGGACCTAGCATTCTCCTATATATCGTACACATCCTCATAGTGGGAGGATGGTGGGAAAGAAGGAGAAGGATCAAAGAAACTGGGATCAAAGGCCCCTGTTTGGAACCCATGTAGTTTAGAGAATTTCTAGCCCACTGGTTGAGCCATTTCTAATTGATTTATGAACTCTCATCCAATAGGATCTCGTGAAGAATGGAATCCTGAATTTTGGGATTGAGTGGATCTAGATGTATTTGTAGAGTTTCCAGCCATCCACTCCTCCATTCTTTTTGCAACTAGGTCCACCTTATCTATCTTCTTACAGTCAATTCCATATCAAATGAATGAGAGTTTTGAATCTCATTGACATTTGATCTACGCTGCTGGGACCGATTCAAAGTTTTCATGGAGGCTTGATTGATTGAATTCTTGATCATTTCCTTAAACAAGTAATTTCCTTCGCAAGAAGCATCCACATGATTACGGAGTTGATTAGTCAACACCTCATGGTTACGGGATAGAAAATTTGCATGAGTTGCCATTTCGGCACCTCATGGTGTGGAAACTCGGAATAGATCCTGGAATCACTCCAGGCACCATGAAGCAGTTCCCCCAACCGTTGGACAAAAGTGGTAATCACCCATCATAGAGCATTGGTATGTGCAAAAGGGAAAAATTTCTTCAGAAAGTCTAATTTAAGATCATCCAAGTGTAACTATAAGCCTCCCAATAGTTTTGTACCAATGTACATCCTTATCACTGAGAGAGTGGGGGAATAGCCTCATGATCATTTGGTCCTCATCCATGTTTTGTGCTTTGGTGGTTTGGACCAAAGTGTTCAAGTCTTCTAACTGCTGAAACGGGTCTTCAGAGCCAAGCCCATGAAAATGTTTTATCAAACTTAATACCTGGGGCTTGATTTCCATGCCATCGACTAGAATTAGAACACCGGGAAGTTCTCCATAATTTGAAGGATCATAGAAATCCTTCAATGGTTGGGCGCTCTAACCATTCATTTGCTGGAATCATTCTTTCATTTGTTGCAATTGTTCCAACTGCCTTTGTAGCAACTCATGCTGATTCGAAGGTGGAGGAGGTGGTTGATCAGCCATGGGATCTACTTCACTAAAATTGGCCCTTCCAAACAGGGATTCAATGACCTCCTTCCAAGCATAGACTAGAAAGGGGTTGGATGGACGGAGAAAAGAGACCCTGCAACACAAGCAAATAATCTTGTCCTTAGGTAGGTTGGCCAAAAGACCTACAAGCTCATATAGCCCATCTTAAGATTAAAGACGATTTGGTTTGCTCTGATCCAGTCAATTAAACCAATTAGAGGGAGGGATTGGGGAAAAGGTACTTCCCTTGACTTTTGCCTCAAGTTCCTTTGACACACCCCAACCGCGATCGTTTAACATTACTCCCCTAGCTAAGTAGACTAATAATAAATCATATCAATATGAGCCCAACGAGCGAGTCAAGTCTTTAAGGCCAATGTCTACTTGATTTTAGTTAGGCCTGGGATGTTTGTGCTTTTGGAATGTGTTGGGCCCATACAATGGGTTGTGCCCTTAATGATTGATTTGAAATGTGTGTGCCTGCACAACCACAGTTTTCAAGCAAGATTATTTTCATGAGTAGATTTTAGGGTTTAAATCTTGCTTAAGTAGTTTTTAGGGTTTGAATTAAGGTTGATTCAATCAAGTTCAGGAGGCACACCAAGATTTGCAAACACAGGTGAAGATGTTCTCCTTTGAAATCAAACTAAGGTGGAGTTCCTGGTACTTGACCATAAATGTTAACCCTAATGAGAAAGATACTTTATGAGTTATTTTTAATTGAAGTGGTGCAACCCAAATGACTCAAACAATTGGCGTTGATGCACCACTGAATTAGGCACACAAGTGTTTACCTAATTTAATTTCTACTCAATTATGTGTTTGTTTGAGTGTACCAGTTCCAAAGATCAGTTTAGCGATTGAGTAGGAAAAATCAGAAGAGGTCGTGTACCTCTATGGGTGTATGTGATGTGTAGGGTAAAGAAATTCCACAATTATATCAGATGTTTTTTTTATAAGAGAAGGGTGAGGTGATAACCAAACAACCAAAGTAACCTTGGGGTTTATGATAGCACCTAGGTTAATTAGGGTTTCAATTAAAGTGATGAAATGAAAGCTATGGAGGGAGAAAGAATGGAGGACACTTGCCATGGTCTTCAACTACACTTTACTCCTTTCTACTACAAGATTCCTTGTCGAGGTACCTGTAAGACAATAGAAGAAAGAAAAGAGAGGTTAGAGATCAAAGAAGTGTGAGGAATGTCGAAAAATAATCGAGATTCGTTGCCTTCCTAGCAATGACACCAAAATGATTAGCAAGAAAATCATTATGAAAAGTTTGAGTTTGGAAAACCCAAGTCATTGCAAGTTCTCAATAAAATCCACTACCAAATAATATTTATAGCTGAAACTCTGGTGAGTCCCAAGTTGAATACAGGGAGGCTACGTCGATTAAATCCGCAGTTATTTTTTTTGTAATTTTTCTTATAAAAAAATCATTCACGATATCTAATCTAGGTGAAATATAAACAAGAGAGAGAAAAGTGAGTGAGAATAACAACTTTATAACTATGATAATGTCAATTACAACTAATTCCTACAACTATAAAGTTGAAAATCTACACTGGATAGCGATAAAAAGATAGGGGAAGAGAGATTATCCTCCTCGATGAATGTTTGGAGGATGAGCCGAATGAACGATGCCTGGAGGAAGGAGAGCAAAGATTGAGGCAAGAGGACAAATTTGGAAGAATTCAAAGGCTGAGATTATGTGAGGTTACACGTGGAAGTGTTTAGATGCTGGGGCACGGATGACCATGATCTTGGCCATTGGATTGAAATCTAACGGCTGAGATTAAATGAAAAACATGCCTTTGAGGAGGGATGGCGTTGCTAAGATGATTTGAAGGGATGGGATGGTGCCATGTGGCATCATCTAAATTGCTTATCTTCTTTTGCTCATAGAAGGTGCCACAGATGTCAGATTGGATCAATTTTCATATCATTACGCTACGATCATCGATCCATACCCATCCGTGTGATTGGATTTATCTTCTAAAGTCTGAATTTTCACCACCTTACCCCTTGGCCTTTGATCTTCCTCAGACTGCATGTAATGCTACGAAGGTCCAATTAGGGCGATCTTGGAGGCATTGGACTCCAATTGTCACCCTGTTCATATACATACGGTTGGATCTTCAATCTAAGGCCTCGAAATGATGCTACACTATCCCCTAGCCACAATAAGATGCGAATTACTATACAATTTGTACAAAATAATCTAAAGGGATGATGATGCATGTTATGTAATATTTATAATGTATGATGCTTCCATAACCCTAAGAACATGCATAAATAGACATTTTAGGCCAATTAGATGTGTGCACATCACCTAACTTCATTCTCTTAGTAGCTGCAAAAACATCTATATCACTACCCATCTTCATACATCCCGAGTAGCAATCAATTTGAGCATTAGTTGTAGCCTGGAAAGGGTGATCCAGGATAATGGGTGAATGACTGAGCTTCTTCGATATATCCATGTCCAATACAATAAAATCATATGAGAAGCTAAGACCTTACACTTTAATGATCACGTCATAAACTACCTCCTAGGTGCGTCGGTGGAGCCATATGGCAATTTAATGGTCACTGGTCTATGATGCAGATTTTGAAGTCTAATGTACTCAAAAAGAGCAGTGGGAATCAAACAATTGAAGACCCTAGATCAACAGGGGCTTTGTTGAAGGTGAATCCCTTGATGGCACAAGATATAAGAGGTTTTCCAGGGTCAGTCTTCTTACGAGGTAGAGTGCTGATAAATGGCAGTTTATCATCATTCTTAGGCTAAACATCATATCTAGTTCCTAGGTTTTCTACATTGCATTATAGTATTGGGTTACATTTGGCATTTAATGCATTCTAGGGTTTAAGCATGCATTAACATCATTTTGTGTTCTTATGTGTTCTATTTGTTTGCCAGGGATGAGAATACAGTAAAAATCGCCTAAACCCTAGCAACGTGAAAGAGAAACCTTGGAAGAAGAAAATAGAAGTTCATTCCACCTAGATCCCAGTTCTTCTCAGTAAGATCCTAAGGATTCCTGCAGATCTTAATGGAAACTAGAGGGGAGGGGTGAATAGTATCATCTTATATAAACTTAAATATTGTAGTAGCAAAGACAAACCAAGCCACAAAACATCATACATAGGATGCACCTGGATTTATATTGGAAACCCTTCTCGGGTGAAAACCACTATTGATGTATACACATTCCTTTAGGTTAAAAAGCCTATTTATGCATGTTCCTAACCTTAAAGATGCATTTCATATTATAAATATTGTATAGCATGCAACATTCTGTATTTAGAATAGTGTGCATAAATTATAAGTTAATTCATGTCTTTTTGCGGCTAAGAGAGAAGGAGATTATTTTATGGCCTCAGATTAATGATCCAATCATAAAGATCTGATCAGGATGACAATTGGAGTCCAATGCCTTCGAAATCGCCTTGATCGAAGTTTCATAGCGCCATGTGCAGTCTGAAGAAGATCAATGGCTAAGAGCCTAGGTGATGCAATTCAGAGCTTTAAACGACAAATCCAACTGCACGGATTGATCCAGATCGACGATCGTAGCCCAACAGCATGAAAATTGACCCAATTCAACATTTGTGGTGTCACCTACAATGCAAAGAAGATGGACGGTCTTGATGGCACCATGTGGCGCCATCACAGTTGTCTAACATCGGCCACAACCCTTGCCTCGCCTAGATAGAGAAGGCCTTGATGAGATCTCAATCATTGGATCAAGATCTGATGGTCGAGTGCACTTGGCCATATGTGTTTCCATGTGACAAACCACTCCAACAGCTTAGTGGTCGCGAGTGGCATTCTCAACCCGCGAGCGCAAGTTCGAGCTGTCGAGAGGGGACGAATCCAATAGCAGTGGCGCACGATTGAAATTTTACCGTGCAATGGAGATTCGGCGGTGAAGAGAGTGGTGATGTGGTGCGACAAATGACGCACGATGCAAATGTGAGATCTAATGCACAGTGCGTCGTGCTATCGTTTACGGGGCCACCAAGTGATCTCAAGCATGATCAACGTGCAATCGTGGCCATTCGCTTTCAATCTAATGGGAGTGACTTTAGCAACATTGGTGGGCGTGTGAGTGCCTGCGCAATACGTGAGCTAGTCTTTAGCAACATTTGAGGCGTCGCTTTAGCAATGTTTTGAATGTTGATATTATCCCATGCTTGAAATGTTCCCTTCTCCTCCACTACAAAAAGACCTCCACCGCCCCCATTCTTCTTCATCTCTTCCTTTCTCTCCCTCACCACCTCTAAGGCTGTAGAGAAAGCTTATAGTAAGCCTGGGATGCTCCTTTAGAGCAGAAAAGAAATAATTTTTCCTACTTCTCAACCCCCTTCATGGAGCATCCCGTGGTCGTACACTCGCCACATTCGGGAAGTAGATCCTCGTCGCGATGCCGTCATGTCCCGCCTTCTATCCTTCGGCTCTATTCTTCTTCGTCCGACTTCCCACCACCTTCATCTAGGCATTGTCAAAGCAAGTCATCCTGCAAGGGATCATCGAGGAGGATTTGTCTTACCCCTCTATCTTTTTCTACTTTCTAGTGTAATTTTAATTTTGCAATTAGTTGTAATAAACATTGCTCCACTCTATGAAATATTTTCTCTCTCTATATATAATTAGTTGTAGAGTAGATTAGTTAGATAAATCCTAGCCTACTATTCTATTTATCTAAAAATAGCAAAAACATTTACAAAGCCCTAAAGCACTAAAAACAAATAAAAAGAAAGCATGGATTTCAAAAACCAAATGTTTGCCTCCTCATGTTCGACCCAAGGCTTACCTCGAGCTTTGGTTATAAATTTTATCTATTAGCTGATTTCTGCGACTACGGTGATGGGTTTTCCAACTGAAAACATTTTGTGTATGAAATCTTGCCAACCATTTTGTCATCGTTGCCAGAGAGGCAATGATGGGAACACCACCATGAGCCATAACTAGATAAATTTGATCTAATTAAGTCATTATATGCTCCAACATAAATGCCAGAGGACTATAATTCATTGCATAATCATTCTAAGAGAAAGATAAGAAAATAGGATTAAAATAGCAATTTTACCATCATATCATGAATGTAGAATAACCATGGGTTTTCTCAAGGGTTAATTAAATGTCAAATGATCCTAAAAGGCTAACAAGTCAGTTAGAATAGACAGAAAAGGGTTTTTGCATGTTTTGAGAATTAAATGACTTTTGAAACCCTAAAAACAAACCTGCCTAATTAACTATGGCTTTGGTTAGGATAAAATTCACCTAACCACTCTAAAATTCATAGAAAATATTCTCAAGGGTTTGGTACCTTCAATTTGACCATCAGAACCCATCTGGCCCAAAATAGAGTCTTAGACAGATACTTACACTAATTTGGGTTTTTGCATAAATGACCCAATCAAAAGAGATCGAAACCTAAATCTAATCTCACCATTAGATTTCTTGGATCTAGATTAGGTTCGTATGAAAATTTGGGCCTAATCTGAGATCATCTTGGACAAGTTTACATTTTGGTCCAGTCACTCTTTCTATCTCATTAAGACACTTAACTTTTGAATTCTCTTACAAATAGCCCCCCAACTTCTTTGTATTCTTCATAGAAAGGTCCCTCCACCATTATCTCTTAAGAATCCAACTTCGACAACCTTTGATTGAAGAGAACTCCTTTACTCAATCAATCCCTTCGAAAATTGGAAAGGAGATTCCTTGAGTCCTCTTCCAATTGAATCCATCCATGTGCCCTAAAACTTTCCTAATCTCTCATGCGAACGCATGAGAGATTTGGTTATCTTAAAACTTCCATCTCTGCAACATTTCCTAAGCTTGGAATCTTGGCTTCCGAGCTCAAACCAACCTCTTGAAACTTATAAAAGGAGCCCCAAGGCATGGCCGTTTTCTTCAGCTAGTGTTTGGCCACAAAATCCTATTCCTAACCCTACCTCCAGCCTCCTCCGACTTAGCTCCAGCAAGCTCCTCGCCCATCGTCCCACGTCCTCTCAATGACCAAATTAGGAGCGTCTTCTTCCTCCTCGACTTCCTCCACCTCTCAACGACCACATCAGGGGTTCCTAAATCCCCTTCTTCCTTGTCGTCTCTCCCTTCAGAGGTTCGTCCTCCCCACATCCAGCCATCATGCTAGTGTAGGAATATCTCCCCCTTTCGTCCTTAGATTAGGTCCTTTAGTTTCCTCATCTCCCCTACTCTATTCTTCAAATCCAACCACTGATGACACCAAATGCCTTCATCTCTTCCATCTTCGATGACCACTCTGGCGAGGGTTCTCGTCGGCCACACACGTCCATCTCCCTCGCCAACTAGTCCACAAGCTCTGCCATATTCCCCTCATCAAAATCCCTCTACCTATTCTCTACTCCACTCACCCAAACACGCCGATGACCAAACCCACCATCACATGCTAATCCTAACTCTGTCTGGTCACCACAGGCCACCATCCTCCACGAAACCACCGCCACTACCTTCGTTGTGGTTTGGCAATGTTTATGAGTTGTTCTAATGTGGCCGTTAGGCTGTAATTTTGATTCTCAGGTTTCGCTCCTCTACGCCATTACCATAAAGCTTTGAAAGAAGCTTGAAGCTATCTTCAACACCTATAACTCCAGGCGATATCTCCAAGAGACGTGGCTACACTCCAGGTCTTGTTCCAAAGCCTCGATTAGGCGCTACATCCTCAGCATCCACTCCAATTGCAGATGCTACCACCGGCTACTACACGAAGAGGAAGGGTGGGACTTTAGTCCCACCTTGGTAGTGGGCGGCCACAAAGAGGTGCATAAATTGATTTTATGCCTCTAGCTATTCGCCTCAAGCCACACAAGGGGGTGAGGTCCCTCGCACCTTCACATGCCTTGCTCGCGACACTCACCCGTGGGCTTGGTGCACCTGACTACTAGCCTAACCATGTCCACTCCTCGGTCACTACACCACGCTGGTGACCCTGGACTCGGGTGCGCACCTACCTGATAACTTGACTACCCTGACTGGCCCTTGGAGGGCGGAACCTAAGAGGAGAGAAAGAGAGAGTGTGTATGGTGTAGGAGACGATTTTGCCATGTGCCATACTTACCCAATTTTGAGATGGCTACCCTTTGTGTGTGAAGAAAGAAAGAGTAGAGAAGAGCTACAAAAGGAAAAAAAGAGGAGGAAAGGAGGAAGAGGTTGAAGACAAAAGAAGAGAAGGAGGAAGCCTCGTGCATGAAGAGAAAGCAGGGAAGGAAAGAAGAGAAGTAGAAGAAGAAGAAAAGCTAAAGAAGAGAAAGGGAAGAAGCCAAGGAAGGAAAGAAAGAGAAAAGGAAGAAATAGTGCTTGGGAAGCACTGTAGAATCAGACATTTAAGACATCTGATCCTATCAGCAGGAGTCTGATTTGAGGCTTGATACTGTTGAGATATTGAATGCGTGATATTTATGCTTAGAGAATAATTGGCGATTTAAATTACTTTCATTTTAGCTTCTCTACCTTTTTTTTTTGGCCTCAAAATACATGAGAATTCTTTAAATATCTAAAGTGACAGATTAGTATTTATTGAATATCATTTTGTGGTTTAAATTCTCGTACTTATTTTCATTAATTGAGATTAGTGTGTGAATTCCTATTCGATCCATGTGTTCGACCTCAGACTTCAAATTCTAGTAATAAATTATAATTGTTTTTCACGCTGATTCGACCTATACTATAACTCAATGATTTTAAAACCCATTTCAGAGTGACTAACATTTTGGCACCGTTGCCGGGGACCAACGCGCAATTCACCACTATTCCCTACATTATTTGATTATATTTGAGCACTAACTTGCCCTATTTACTATCTTATGATTTTGTGAGGTACTTCAGTAGGAGATCTTTCATGCAAAATAGCCACTCTAGGGCAGGTAACTTCTCTATTCTTCCTTAATCGACTGCCTAATCTTGTGAAGACAAAAAATGAACCAATCAATTAGGAATCACCTGCTTTTTTTTCATAGTAATCATCATTTAAAAGGCAAGTTTCTTGATTTGCAAAAATTGCAAATTTAATTGAAGACTGAGACGATTTTGTTTAGAATTCCTTACCCCAACTTGCCTGTGCCTAGTAGGGTCTATGCTTAATTTCTAATCACTCTGGGCTAGCATATTTGTTGGTTGAAGCCCAAGGTGAACATTTTTAAAGATCAATTGGACTTGGAAATAGAGCTAATTATGGTTTCAATTTTTAGGGTTTTGGAGTGCTAGTTCACACTTACCTGCATAAAAGGAAACAAACCCACCTGCATTTGTGTGCTACCCAAGCCCTTGGTTGAAAAGATCTAATAAAAAAAACCCTAAAAAATCAAGCTCTAAATTCACTTGAACCTTAAAATCCTTGGACCTAATAACCTTGGAGTCAAATCAGGGTGATTTTTAGGTCTTGACCTAGATCTCATTATGGCATCTTTAGGGTAGGTCAGGTGAAGTTAGCCTACATTGTAGGCCAATTAACCTCCAGCTTAGGTCACAAGTTGAAATTAACTTCTAATCAAGTGAAACTCAAGGCACAAATTAGGACATAAAATTGGTAGACTTAAGGTCTTAAGTTCATACATTCTGGTCTACCTGGACCCTCAGTGACAAGGAAGGTCGGGTGGGGGAAACCCTATAACCCATAGGGATGCTCTACCATGTAGGAGTCTTTGTGGGGCTCTCCCTTCCTGGCTGCCCAGGTATTTCTTGGGCATGTGAATTTCTAATTCAGAGGTATCATCCGCCTTGAAATTGCCTTAGTCATCCAAATATCTTTGGGTGCCTTGATTGGGTCAAAAATTCACATCTAGTCCCTCATCCATTCTATTTAGAGCACATACACAGATTTTCTTGGGAATCTCTTTCAGATCTGATCAACTTCAATCTAATCTTGAATTTTGATTCTACATCTTGATTCCACCACTTGATTCAAAATGCAGGCCAGCAATTTAGGAAATCCATTGAAGAAACCTGAATCTCAAATATCCGTGAAAGAATGATTGAGGATGCCCTTAGATTTTATAAGATTGATAACAAAACCTCAAAACCAATTGACAACATTCATGTTAATGTACCGATAAAAACAACCTTCATCATAAACTGTGCCCAGGTAATTATAACACAAGTAGCGAATGGATCAACCTGGGATGTTCTCATGACAGGACACATTGAGTTAGAGAAATTACATAACTTTGAACTCTCCAATGAATAACAAATCCTGTACTTTGGAAAAGGCACCAAGATTATCTTGAAAAATTGGAAGAGATGATAAAATTGTTAAAATATATTATAGATCAAAAATACCCATACATTCCCCAAGCATTTAGCAAAACATATTGGAACAATACTAAGGATCAATCTGATTTTCCAAATCCTAAGTTTGAGAATCAAGGTTGTTTTAGACCCCCAACCCAAATGGAATATGATCCAACGTATATACAGATTCACACGCCTGATCTTGAGATAGGTTGGGAGGATCCAATTACAAGTGATCACGATTTTGAGCCAGCTCTAGAAAATCAAAAGACTAGTTCACTAGGCTTAGATTTCTTAGACACTTGTAATAATGAAATCAAATCATAACCACTCGAGGGCATAAATTTTTCTCCTTGTTTGGATAAGGTGACCCTCGAGGATAATTCTGACATCCCTGCAGAGCCTAACCTAGATTCTAGTTATTCAACCCACACCCTTAACCTAGAATCTAGATTTAAGTCTTCTTGAAATGATGACAAGGCCCCGTGTGATGGAAATCAGATTTTGAATATGGATCATGATTTTGGGCCTTTATTTGATGAGTGCGCCTCTCCAACCTCCTCAGAAGCACAGATTGATTTTTCGAAATTCACGCCTATCTATGATACAGAAACTAAGGAGTTGGAAGAGTTGGATTTTGATTAGGTCTTCCCTACAAGCCAAGAACTCGAGCCCAAACCTAATAGCGATACCCTTTTATGCTTAGAATTTGAGAATAGGCTAGACCAAAGTCAGGCTGCTGAGTCTACAACTTTTGATTTGTTCTATGGTGGAACCTCTGATCCCGAATCAGATTCAAAACTTGATTCTTGCAAGTTCTCCAATGATTTTGAATCTTACTATGATTTCGGAGAATCCTTGATTCCTGAGGACTATGAACCAATATACAACCTCAGCATACATGAGGTCCCTGATCCCAAAATCATTGATTCAAAATTAGGTTCCATTGAGATTGAATCATTTCTATTTGATACTTAGGAATCAAAAACAAAAATTACCGAGAGTGTTTACAACACAGAGTTCGAATCTTTTCTTTATTCAGATTTTCTTGATCCTATAAACACTCTTCAGGCATTTCCCTTTGATTTTGATGGCTACTATAAGGACTCTCTAAATGAACCCACCTTTGAATCCATTCTAGAGGAGCCCTCACACACAATTCTTATTGATGCCACCTCTTCTACACATGCAGAACCTTCCTAGACCCACTTTCAACCCCGACTTGCAACTAGACATAATTTTTACTCTGATTCCCCTCTCGATGAGCCAGTTGAACATGATTCTCCTCCACACTTCGATCAGGTTTCTGACATTGATCAAACTACAAATCACGCCCCATCCTTCTCTGATCACTCTTGTAGGGTTCCTAGATCCTCCATTGATTCTTTTTCATTTGAGGATCCCTACTCTGATTAAGTTGATCCGAATTAGCCAAACTCTAGCTATACACTTCCACATCCTTTTGAGCTCCATAGTATCTGGTGGGCACCGCATCTCTTGATTGACATCTATCAACCCACTAGGTTGATTGGGTTTGGGCCTCATCATCAGCCTATTGATCTAAACAAGCACCTGGTTGGACCAACCAGGCTACTAATCAAGGTGCTTGTTTTACAAAACTCGTCTGATTTGACCACTCCTCCATACCATTTTCTGCTCAGCTGAAGGCGTCGAATTTAGCCCTTAACGAGAGGCAACCCCTCATTCCAAAAACCCAAGATCCTTCTAATTATCCTTTTGTACCTCACGACTACTACACTCTGAGTTCAATTTTAGAACAATCGATCCTACCTCTGGTACACGTACCAGAGTTTGAAATCATCCACAATAGTCATTTCTGACCCATTCGACCATCTGATAATCCTATTCTAATTCCTAAACCCAAAAATTATTTCACACCCTCCATTTACAATGAGGACATTGCAAAACTTAGGCATGGGGAGGTGGTAAAGTGCAACCATACAAAAATCAATGTTCAGAAGGGTTCTCACAAAAAAATACTTATTCCAAGAAAACCAAAAAAATAGAAAACTGAAAAAGAACAAAAAAATGAAGAAGGGAGGAAATTTTGAGTGAATTAATTACATGCATTTTTTGAGGAGGAAAAAGGGAGGTGATATAAATGTCAAAAAGGAGCACAATTTGAAACAAAAAGAGATAGTCATTAGTAAAAAATTAAGGAATCTACTTAGTCCTAGAACAAATCAAAAGAAAAAATAAAAGAAATAAAAGTGCCAAGAGACAAAAGAGATTTGTATGAACATTGATTTTAGGCCTCTTGTGCTTATGTTTAGGCTTAAATATTCAAGTATGTGTTAAGATCTGGATAATCCTCAAGAGGTTGGGGAAAATAAGAAGCTTAAGTATTAAGTCTAAGGCTAAGGGATTATTCGACCTCGTTAACTATCCTCTGGTTTGTGGGACTCGGTAACCTAAGCACCCCCACAATCCATACATAGTATGGTACAGTGTGCTTAATTATCAAAATCACGCAAAATGCGTAAATCTGTTATGAGAAAAGCTACTTAGATTAGGAGCGACTGATCAACACAAGTTGATTTGGAAGAGTTCCCAATGAGGAGAGGTGGGAAATTCCCCTCGAAGATGCACAATAACATGTCGTCTCCTCGGTGCTTGTCTCCTAGAATACCTAAATATCCTATCGTGGGCATGTAAGCACCTTGTGCTAGTTTAGATGTCAGGGGTGGCATTATCACAAAATGTCGACTGCTAGGGTCTAGATTTAGCTACAGAATGCCATGGGTAGGATTATCCCAAAATCTCGAAAGCCAGGGTTTTAGGAGTTACCATGGGTGGTGCTATTTCAAAGCATCAATTGCCAGGGACCCTACGAGGATTGATGGTGGGAACTAGGAATCCGATACAGATTGGGTTGTAAAGCCAATCCAAAGCTAGAAATAAAGAAAGAAAAGAGAGAAAAAAATCTTCTATCTCTTACAAAAACACACTACAAACTGAACCTAGGCTAAAACATGTTACAAGCACAGGGTTTTAGCCACGAAGTTCAACGAACCTTAGGTTAGTTCCTGTGGGCTTTAGAAACCTTCGTGGCAGACTGAGGCTAAAGCTGGTCAAGTCCGGATCTTGGTTGGTACTTGAGTACCTCTAGGCCTACTATCGGCATTCTGACCTAATCTACAAAAGAAAGCACACATCAGAGTTTTGAGCATAAAAAAGCATGGTCTAGAATTTAAGTTAATTCCATGAGATTTTGCTAAGGGACTGGCAAAATCTAGGCTTGTGGGTATGATGGGAACACCATCATGAGAAATAACTTGCTAACTTTAATCTGATTAAGTTATTAAATGCTCCTAAGTAATCACCATACGATTGTAATTCATTGCATAATCATTCTGAGAGAAAGAAAAGAAAATAAGGTTAAAACTGTAATTTTACTATCATATCATGAAGGTAGAATAACTACGTGTTTCCTCAGGGGTTAATTAAGGGTCAAATGGTCCTAAAATGATAACAAGTGGGTTAGAACAGACAAAAGGGTTTTTGCATGTTTTGAGAATTAAATGACTTTTGAAACCCTAAAAACAAGCCCGCTTAATTAACTGAGGTTCTCATCAAAATAAAATTCACCTAAACCCTCTAAAATTCATAGAAAAATATTCTCTAGGGTTCAGCACCTTCAATTTGACCATCAGAACCCATCTTGACACAAAACAGAGTCTTAGACTAACACTTGCCCTAATTTGGATTTCTACAAAAATTACCCAGTCAAACGAGGGCAAAACCTAAATCTAACTTCGCCATTGGAATTCTTGGATCCAAATTGGTTTTTACCAAAATTTGGGCCCAATTTAAGATCATCTTGACCAAGTTAACATTTTGATCTAGCCAGAATCTTTCTATCTCATTCAGACGCTTAACTTTTGAATTCTCTAACAAATAGCCCCCCAACTTCTTTGTCTTCTTCATAGAATGGTCTCTCTGCCATTATCACTGAAGAATCCAACTTTGCTCAATCAATCCCTTCCAAAATTGGAAGGGAGATTCCTTGAGGAGTCCTCTTCCCATTGAATCCATCCATGTGCCCTAAAAGTTTCCCAATCTCTCATGCAAACGCATGAGAGATTTGGGTATCTTAAAACTTCCATCTCCAACAACATTTCCTAAGCTTGGAAGCTTGTCTTCCAAGCTCAAACCGACCTTTTGAACCCTATAAAAGGAGCCCTAGGGCATGGCCGTGTTCTTCAACTAGTATTTGGCCACAAAACCCTCTTCCTGACCCTACCTCCAGGCTCCACTGACCTGGCTCCGATGAGCTCCTTCCCCCTCGTCCCATGGCCTCCCATTGGCCAAATTGGGAGCGTCTTTCTCCCCTACTTCCTCCGCCTCTCGATGACCACATCAGGGGCTGCTAAATCCCCTTCTTCCTCGCTGTCACTCCCTTCAGAGTTCGTCTCCCCCATGTCCGGCCATCACACCGGCATGGGAATATCTCCCCATTTCATCCTTAGATTAGGACCTTTAGTTTCCTCATCTCCCATACTCTCTTCTCCTCTCTCTATTCTTCAAATCCAACCATCGACGACACCAAATGCCTTCATCTCCTCTATCTTCGCCGACCACTCCAGCGAGGGTTCCTGTCCACCACACATGTCCATCCCCCTCGCCAACTAGTCCACAAGCTCCAACATACTCCCCTCACCAAAAGCCCTCTACCTATTCTCCACTCCACTCACCCAAACACGCCAACGACCAAACCCACCTTCACATGCTAATCCCGACTCCGTCCGGTCACCACAGATCACATCCTCCACGAAACCACCGCTACTACCTTCGCCATGGTCTGGCGATGCTTATGAGATGTTCTAATGTGGTTGTGAGGCCGTATTTTTTATTCTCAGATTTCGCTCCTCTGTGCCATTACCGCAAAGCTTCGAAAGAAGCTTAAAGCTATATTTAGCACCTGGAACTCCAGGCGATATCTCCAGGAGATGCGACTACAATCTAGGTCTCGTTCCAAAGCCTCGATTAGGCACTACATCCTCAGTAACCACTCTAATTGCAGACACCACCACTAGCTACTGCGTGAAGAGGAAGGGTGGGACTTTAGTCCCTCCTCAGTAGCGGGTCGCCACAAAGAGGCGCATAAATTGATTTTATGCCTCTAGCTATTCGCCTCAAGTCACACAGGAGGGTGAGGTCCCCCATTCCCTCACATGCCTCACTCGTGACACTCACCCGTGTGCTTGGTGCACCCAACTACCCGCCTAACCCTATCCACTCCTCAGTCACTACACCATGCCAGTGACCCTAGACTCGGGTACATTCCTACCTGATAACCCAACTACCCTGGTTGGTCCTAGTAGGGCAGAACCTAATAGGAGAGAAAGAGAGAGAGTGCACGAGGTAGGGGAGGGTTTTGCCCTGTGCGACACTTAGCCAATTATGGGATGGCTGCCCTCTATGTGTGAAGAAAGAAAGAGAAGTGAAGAGCCATAGAAGGAATGGAAGAGGAGGAAAAGAAGAAGAGGTTGAAGACAAAAGAAGATGAAAAGGAAGAAGGCTCGTGCATGAAGAGAAAGTAGAGAAGGAAAGAAGAGAAGAGAAAGAAGAAGAAGAAAAGCTAAAGAGAAAGGGAAGAAGCCAAGGAAGGAAAGAAAGAGAAAAGGAAGAAACAATGCTAGGGAAGCACTGTAGAATCAGACGTTTAAGACATCTAATTCTACCAGCGGACATCTGATTTGAGGCTTGATACCATTAAGATATTGAATGCATGATATTTATGCTTAGAAAATAATTGCTGATGTAAATCACCATCATTTTTGCTTTTCTACCCTTTTTTTTATTGCCTCAAAATACATGAGAATTCATTGAATATCTGAAGTGACAGATTAGTATTTATTGAATATCATTTTGTGGTTTAAATTCTCGTGCTTATTTTCACTAATTGATATTAGTGTGTGAATTCCTATTTGGTCCCTATTTTCGACCTCGGACTTCAAATTCAAGTAATAAATTGTATTTGTTTTTTGTGTTGATTCGACCTATACTATAGCGCGACGATTTTAAATCCTATTTCAGAGAGACTAACTGGCAACACTCTTTGGTTTTTCCTATGTTTTCCAGCTTAACTTTTTTAACTCACTTTGCTCCTTTCTTTCTGTGATTATAGGTACCCTCTCGAGGTGAGCCAAAGTGGAATAGATCGGAATAAACTGCAGTTGGAAGGTTTTGTAAGTGTATCCCCACCACCCACCCATTAGATTTCCATTTCATGACCTAATAACTCAAACTCAAATCAACCTAGGTCCTTTTATAAACCCTAGGATAGATCTGATTGTTTGATTATCACTTTACCACACCATACCCCCTATATATATAAAAAGTTAAAAAAAAATATGATTGTTGGACATAACTAAAATTTACACACCTCACACACCCACAAATTTCTCGACTTGAGGCACACCTTTTTTGATTTAATCACGTAACTGGGATTCTGTCCTGTGGACCCTGTACACGTAAAGTTAACACACAGATAAGTGATTAAAAATTTGAATAGGTTAAATATTTTTTGTGTGCCTTAACTAAGTGGTGCAACAGGCCAATTGATTGAGCTGTTTGGGCTGTACCACTTAAGATAAAAGTAATTCATCAGTAGCTTGCCCCATAGGGTTGATTTTTAGGGCTAAACCAGGCACTGCACATTATTTCTTATTTTTAATGGATTATATCTACACCTGTGCTTGAAAAACATGGAGTGTTCCATTAAACCTTGATTGAATATACCTAAAGATTAAACCCAAAAAGCTACTAAGCAAGATTTGAACTTTAAAATCAACCTCATCTTTAATAATCTTACTTGAAAACCCTAGTTGTGCATGCACACAAATTAATCGATTCTTAAGGGCACAACCCATCTAAAGTGCCCCTCAAATTCCAAGGGCACAATCATGCCAATCTTAATTAAAACTGAGTAGACATTGGTCTTAAGGATTAACTTGCTCTTTAGGACTCCAACTGAGGTTTTTTTTTATTAACCTGCTTCTACCAATTCATCTGACGTCTAGCTAGGGTAGTAGTGTCAAACGACTATGGTTGGGGGGTATCAAAGGAATTGGAGGTGTAAGCCAAAGGAAGAACCTTCTCCCCAATCCATCCCTCAAACCGGTTGGATTGACTGGATTGAAGTAGACCAAATCATTTCTTTCATCTCTAGACGGGTTTTAAGAGTCTGTAGGTTTTTAGGCTACCCACCTAAGGATAGGTTGGTTTGATTGTGCTGTAAGTCACCTTTCTACTTTATGTTTTCCTGCCTACTTTGCCATGTATTCTTCCACTCCGCACTGGCAAGTCCAATCCTACCCTCCTACCACCACTTATCCCAAGATGATTACTATCCCAACCCGACTTATGACTACTCATCCCCTAGTCGGGATAACTTTGATTGGGGATATGATTTCGGACCTCAATGTCCAGGGTCAAACTCTGGACAACAAGACTATGATTATTATCCTTCTCATGCCTACACTGATTATAGATCTCCACCCTTTGATGATCAACCTAACCGGATCGACAATCAAGAAGGATATGATGATTATAACTCTTACCCTCCCTAGGATTATGCTAAATATAGGTCACCACCTCTCTTTGAACAACCCGAAATGACCTACTATCAAGGAGGACCCGAAGAACCTCAATTCCTTAACTCTGCTGAATTTGACCCAAACCCATCCAACACTTAACTGAACCATTCAATTCAGGTGAACTAGGTCCAAGATAGGGTGTTGGCCAATTTTAGGAATACCATACAATCTTTGGAAACTTAGCCAACACCATGCACTAAAGCATTGGAGCCTATGACCAAATTGATTAACGATCTTAGTAGTTATTTATTAGATTGGCTCCAAGATATTAAGGATAAGGGCCTGGGTGAGTTTTCACTTGGGAAGTGGTCAAGATTGAGGATGAAATTCATAGTTGCCCTAATCCAATCTTGGGATGATTCTTAGGATGAAACCCCTTTAGGAAAGCCAATGTCAGAACCTACTCAGGCACCTATTGAGGGGGGGACTGCTGTAGTGGAAGATCGTCGCAAATAGAGTTGAGTTTTGGAAACCCGTCGTTGTAGTTTGATTTGCAAGAAAAAATCATCAACAGATAAATTTAATTGAAACTCGAAAAGAATTCTGGGTCGAGCATAGGGAGGTAGACGTTTGATTAAAAATCTCATCTGTTTTATTTGTCATGAAGCAGATTAGCCAGTCGAATTGAATCTAAACTAGCTATCTACTTAAAGAATAAATAATAGAACAAAGAGAATATTACAAATAAAGAGAAAATAGAGATAGAATAAACATGGTTCTCATAACCATAAGCTGATGTTCATTACAATTACAACTACTCACTACACTAGAAAGTGGGAAATCTATACTAGAAAGTAGTAAAAGAGAAGGTAGAGAGAAGTTATCCTCCTCGACGACTGCTTGGAGGACGAGCTGCAATGACGGAGCCCCCGGACGAAGGTGGTGAGATGCGGGACAAAGGAGAACGATGAAGGACGATAGAGAATGGGGTAGGACAACATCGCTGTGGAATCCGCTTTTCGAATGGAGGTGAGAGGACCACTGCAGAATGCTCCACGAAGGTGATGAGAAGGTGGAAAAATTATAATTTTAATGCTAATGGAGCATCCCAGGTTTGGGACAATGTTATAATGCTTTGTTGGGCTTTTTAGATGAGTGTAAGTCAGTCACGTTGTAGTATAAGTGACCAAGCATTGATAACAAATAAGAATTTATTACTCAAAAACCTAAGTATCCGAGGTCGAACATAGGGAGAAAATGGAATTTATTCACTAATCTCAATAATGTAATTAAACACTTAGAGTTACTCAAAACCTAATTCAGAATATAAATGCAAGAGTTTATGAACTAAAATTATAGCAAAAATAGAAGAATTGGACATCTGATTCTATGATCAGATGTCTTAAATGATGGCCCTTCTTTCTGCCTTCTCTTCTTCTTATGCTTTCTTTATCTCTGGCTTTCCTCATCTCTTCTATTCTTCTTTGACTTTGGCCATCTGCAACTCTACTTCCTTGTCTCTTTCTTTCTGCTCTTACACAGTGCCTTCCTCCTTCTTCTTCTATGGTCTTCTTCTTTCTTCCTCAGCCATACCTCTACTACAGTGCTGCTCCTTCCCTTGGCTTTAGCCTTTCTTCTTCTTCCTTTTCCTTCCTTGGTTTCTGCCTTTCTTCTTTTTCCTTTTTCTTGGCTCTCTTTTTTTCTTCTTCTCTTTGGCCTTCCTTCCTTCTTCCTTTCTGCCGCAAAGTATCCTTCCTTCCTTGCTCAGCTTCGACTTCCTCTTCCTTCTTCTTCCTGCCACAACACCACGCAACAAAACCTACAACCTACCCTCCCCGCATCTCTCTCTCTCTATCTCTCTTCGTTACACTCTCCTAAAGCCAAGCAATCGGGTCGGGTATCGCGCTCCCAGGTCCAGGTGCAAAGGCATAGGTGTGGTGCGTGAGGAGTGCTAGGTTTAGGTAAATGGGTCAAGTGCCAGATCCGTAGGGTAGGTCACGAACGAGGTGTGAGGGTGAGGGACCTCACCCCTGTGTTACTTGAGGCGATTAGAAGAAAGCACAAAAATAACTTATACTACACTCCACGTTCGTGCGTTCACAAGGTGGGACTAAATGTCCCACTTATTTCTGCGCTCACGCCTGCAGGAAGTCTCTCACCTAATTAGGGCAGCAAGGCTCCTTACAGAGCCACTCACTTAGCTAGAGACGTGCACCCCCACATTGCCCATCACCTTGGTAGGTTTGCCTGGACCGCAGCAATCTGGGATGAAGCTCACGACCTTCTTGTTGTGTGCTTCAATGGCGGTAGGTGCTTAGATCTGACACACACAAACACGGCCTTGCGGCCCCATTAAAACACATGGGAAGCTTTGCCACATCTTAGCGAAGGTGATACGGTGGGTGGCAGGCCGCAGGGCGGCCTAGGCTTGCATGCCTAGGTCACTCTGTGGCCATGCTTATGGGTTTGTTCGATGGGTGTTTAGGGCAGTGATGGTGGTCAGTGGATGGGCAGAAGGTGATCAATGGACTGTGGTAAAGGTGGTGAGGTGTCTGGCGAGGCGTGTGGAGGTGTGGAGCAGTGGAGGCACCTCGCCGGTGGGCGGTCGGAGATGGAGAAGATGGTGGTGGACAGTGGTTGCAAGGGGTCGAAAGGGAAAGTAGAGAGAGGGGAATTTAAGAGGGGATAGAGAGGAGTAATTCTAACCTAACTAAGTGGACGAAGGGGGAGAGGTGGCTACTGGCCGTACCTACTGTCACCTGAGAAGACGGTGCCCATGGGAGAGGTGATGGCAACGACAATGGGGCTAGAGGCGCATGTGCGGGTGTTGCACGACGGGGAGGAAGATGGTGAGGGTGACTCTGCCACTGGTAGTGTGGCAGAGCGACGAGAAAGAGGAGGGAGGCTAGTCGGAGCTCGCTGAACTCCTGACTGGAGGTGGAAGAGATGAAATTAGGGTGATTCTCCGGCCAAGTCAAGCTGAAGAGATGCGGCCAGGGTTGAGGATCCTTTTATAGATGTTGGCAAGGGCTCTTGTGCTTGGAAGACAAGCTTCCTGGCACGTGAGTCCTCACCGGAGAAGGAATTAGTTGGAGACCCAAATCTCTCATGCATTCGCATGAGAGATTGGGTGCAAATCAGAGATTGCAATCGAGCTCAGATGGAAGGGAATTCCTCAGAGAATCTCCCTTCCAAATCTGGGAGATCTCTGAGGGAACAGGGAGTACTCCCCCTCCATTCCTCGCCAGAGTAGGAATTCTCCCCATTATTGGTGGAGGGACCTGACTGTAAGAGTGGCGAGGAGGTTAGGGGGGTCTGCGCAAGGGATTTCAAAAGATAGGGTCCATAATGTAATTGGGTGGGCTATTTTGCAAAGTAGGTTCAGATGACCTCCCATTAGGTCCAAATTTTGGTACAAACCTAATTTGGACCTAAGGAATCCAATGATGAAGTTGGATTTTAGTTTTGACCATGTTTGATTAGACATTTTACATAAACCCAAATTAGGTTAAATAATGAGCTAAGACCCCAATCTAGGTCAAAAGAGGTTCCAAAGGTCGAATTGAAGGTTCTAAATCTTAGGGGATATTTGCCATGAATTTTAGAGGGTTTAGTTTATTTTTATCCTAACTAGAACCTTGTTGAATTAAGCGGGTCTATTTTAGGGTTACAGAATATCATTTAATTCTTGGATTGCATAATAACCCATTTCTGACTGAACCAACCTACTATTTATCTTTTTCAGACCATTTGACTTATGTTTTTCCTCTGAGAAATCCTGTTTATGTGCTGCAATGGTAAAATTGCAGTTTTAACCTTTGTTTCATGTTTTCTTCTCAGAACATTATTTCCTTGAATTAGGCCCTTCTCTAGGTTATGTAGGAGCTCTTATTCTCTTTCATAAGTCAAACTGAGCTAGTTATGGCTCATGATGAGGCTCTCATCATACCCGCATGCCTAACGTTTGCTAGTCCCTTAGTAAAATTTCAAGGTTTTAACTTCTATTCTAGACAATAAGTGTCTGTTACCAGTTATGATAAGTGTTTTTCTTCTTCTTTTGATTAGGTTAAGAATGCTAACAATAGGCCTAGAGGTACTCAAGTATCAACCAAAATCCAGGCCTGACCTGCTTTAGCCTCAGTCCTCCATAAAGGTTTTTAAGGCCCGCAGAAACTATCTTATGGTTTATTGGACTTTGTGGTTAAAACAGCCGTGCTTGAGATATTTTAGCCTAGTTTCAGATTACCGTGCATTTTTGCAAGAGAGAGAAAGGATTTATTTGTTTGGAGAGTTTTCTCTCTCTTTTATTTTTATTTCTATCTTCGGATTGGCTTCTCAACACAGTCTATATCGGATTCCTAGTCCCCATCATCAATCCTCAAAGGTCCCTAGCAATCGATGCTTCGTGATAGCACCGCCCACGGCAACCCCCAGAACCTTGGCTTTCGAGATTTCGAGATAATCTCGCCCATGGTGTTCCATGGCCGAATCTAGACCCTGGCAATAGACATTTCATGATAATGCCACCAATGGCATCTGAACCAGCAGAGTGCTTTCATGCCCCTGGTAGGATTTTTAAATATCCTAAGAGACAAGCACCAAGGAGACGATATGTTGTTACACATCTTCGAGGGGAATTTCCTGCCTCTCCATGCCATGAACTCGTCCAAATCAACTTGTATTGCTTAGTCGCTCATAATCTAGGCAACTTTTTCATATCATTAAAACGCTTTTGCGTGATTTTGATAGCTATGCGCACTAAACCAGACTGTGTGTAGATTGGGGTGCTTAGGTTACCGAATCCTGCAAACTGAAGGTCAGTTAATGAGGCTGAATACTCCCTAAGCCTTAGACCTAATACTTAAGCTTCGCATTTTCCCCAACCTCTTGAGGATTATCCAGATCTTAGCGGGTACTTGAATTTTTTACGCCTAAGTGTCTAGCCCAGAAGGCCTAAGATCAGCGTTCCTACTAATCACTTTTTGTGTCTCCTTAGCACTTTTCTTTCATTTTTCTCTTTTCTTGATGTTGTCTGGAACTTCGATTAATTTCTTAATCTCTTACTAATGACTATCACTTTTTCATTTTATGCTCCTTTTTGACATTTTGCTCTTTTTCTCCTCCATATGATTATGTGGCTCACAAAATTTCCTCCCTCCATTTTTTGTTCTTTTTCATAATTTTTCAATTTTTTTGTGTTTTTGACATATGTGAAGCTTTTTTGTGAGAATCCTTCTGACATTTTCTTGGTTCTGTATGTTTGCACTTTACCACCCCCCCATGCCTAAGTTTTGCAATGTCCTCATTGTAAACAGAGGGTGTGAATTAGTGTTGAGGTCAGGGACTTAGAATAGGATACATCGGGTGGGTGAATGGGTCGGAAATGACTGATGCAGATGATTTCAAGCTCTGGTACATGTACCAGAGGTGGGATCAACTGTCTAAGGCTGAAATCAAGGTGCAATGGACGTGGAGTACTGGTCGTGTCGTGTTTCGCGTGCTAGAAATTGAGGTTACAAGTAACCTGTCGTCGTAGTTGCAAAACATGTTGATCAAATAAAACTTATACTGAAACTCCAAGGGAGTCCCGGGTCGAACACAGGGAGGCGACGTTTACTTTATTGAAAATCGTGCTTCGTTTCGTTTCTTTTTGGTATTTTAGGGTTTTGATATTTTTTTTGTACTTTTGAAATAAAGGAAATCAAGCAAGCGTATCACAAGATAGAGATGAAACAAATATGATACATATGTCAATCCAATGTCCATTACAATGAACAATAAAAACATAAAAAGAGAGGGAGGTGAGAGAAAATCTCCTGAATCGACTATTCGGTAAGACAACGGTGCTTGGCGGAAGCTCGGACGAAAGAGGCGAGGAGAAAGACGACGGAGGTGAGATGCTGGAGGACGTCAGGTTGAGGAAAGCTTCGTCGTAGCTCTAGAATGGAGGTGAGAAGATAGAGGTGATCTGCTACAGGAATGGAGGTGGGAAGACAGCTCCAAGGTGACTTATGAAGGGAGATGGGAAGTTGGAGGAGTATTTGGTGGGGCAGAGGTTCACTACACTAATAGGCACCTTGGGAGCTTGAGAACAAGCTCTAATGGAGAGTTGGTAGGCTTGCTAGAGCTTGGGAGTAGGTGGGAGTAGAGTAGGTAGAGATGGCTTGGAAGGGAGGGGGTGAAGGTCCTTTTATAGTGGTGGAGAGGAGACTAAAAATGGATAAAAGACCTCTAGTGACCTCCGGATCGTCGCTGGAAACGTTGCCGTAGATAGCTCACCTCCACCCACGCCCATAGTTGGCTCTACTGGCTTGCAATAAAATAGCGATGGCTGTAAGCATCACTGTAGGTCAGCCCAGTTGTCGCTGAAAGCTGACGACAACCACCCTTGCGCCCATGCCGCCTACCCCGCTCATCACGCGTGCTGACTGCACGTGCCCAGCTGTGTGCGCATGTGCTATGCGCTGGTGTGCGCGCTTGCTATGAGTTGGCCCACAAGTGCGTGCGCGCTAGCACTGCCGCTGCTGCTGCAGTCCAAGCACCTGCCCAATTGCGAATTGGAGGGGCTAGGGGGAATCGAACCCGCGCCCCTCCTTTGCAAATCCGCGCCTCCACCATTGCGGCAATCCTCCACTTGTGTCGCGTGGAGTGTTTTGGTGCATCCGCCTCCCAGCCGTTGGATCGATTGAAGGGCGCGGATGGAGTTAGCAATGCTGCTGGCCAGTGTTGGGCGGCCTGAATGGTGCCACTTGGTGCCATCTTGGCCATCCATCTTCTTCTTCTTGTAGAGGGTGCTACGGTGCTCAGATCAAGATGATTCCCGCGATGCCAAACTACGATCGTCGCTCCGGATCCATCTGTACGGTCGGATTTTCCATCTGAAACCTGTATGGATGTCTCATTGCCTCCCTGGCCATATAAAATGAAGGAATTAATATATAAAATATACAACTATCCTAAATGCCATGCAATGGATGTTATGTAATATTTATAACATGATATGCAATGCTAAGCCTAGGAACTATAAAAAATAAGCAATTTATCTTGAATTTATGTGTGTTCATCAAGTACAAATGGATAATCAGATGGGTCTTTATTTTTGGAATGATGGGTTGCCTCCCATTAAGCGCTAAATTCAATGCCTTCAGCCGAGCGGAACATGGGGTGGAGAGGGAGTGGTCAACTCAATGGAATTTCGTAAAACAAGCACCTTGATTAAGAGCCTGGTTGGTCGAACCAGGTGCTTGTTAAGATCAATAGGCGGATGATGTAGCCCAAACCTAATTAGTCTGGTAGGTTGATAGATGTAGATCAACATATGCGGAACCAACCATATGCAATGAAGTTTTGATGGATGTGGAAATGAAAACTTGGGCTTAGGCTGAGTCGAATAAGCCTGGTCAGAGTAGTCTTCCGAAAAATAATTAGTGCATGGTGTGGAAACCCTACAAGGGTGATCAGAGAATGATGGATCATGTTTTTCAGTCTGATCGATACCCGATGCCGGGTATAGATGTGGAGTTGAATCATCTGCAAACAGCTTAGTAAGAGGTGAATGAGAATAGAAATTGAGTCCAGTTGCAGGTCAGGGTAGAGAACGGGTTTTGATAAGTTCTGTATGTGTGGAAGAGGTGGCTTCAATGAGAATTGTGTATGAGGGCTCTTGTAGAAAGGAATTACATGTGGTCTCTTGTAGAGAGTCCTCATAGTAACTTTCAAAATCAAAAGTGAATGCCTGGAGAGTGTCTTTGGGTTACTGGAAATCGGAGTCAAGAAAAGATTTGTATTCTGGGTCACAATCACTCTCGTCATTTGCTAGTTCTGATTCCTGAGGATCAAAAAGAAATGATTCCATGTTACTGGAACCTGAACTGAAATCAGTGATCTCAGGAATCGAGACCTCATAATTAGAGTTAGAGAATGAGTCATGTGAGCTGAGGTCGTAGATTAGCTTGTTATAATCAGGAAGCAGATTTTCTCCGATGTTATGGTCAGATTCGAAATCATCGAAGAGTTTGCGGAAATCAAAATCTGAATGAGATTCATGATCATGAGTTCCACCATAGAATAAATCATATGCTGTAGATTCAGTAGCTTTACTAGTGTCTAGCCTAGATGTCAATTTTGAGCTTAAAATGGTGTCCTTATCTGGTAGAGGCTCAGGTTCCAAGCTGGTAGGACAGACCTAATTGAAACCCCACTTGTCCAACTCCTTAGTTTCTGTATTGCAAATTAGCATGACTTCTGAAAAATCGATTGGTTTCTCTAAGGATGTTGGCAAGGGATATTAATCAAATAGAGGCCTAAAATCATATTCTTCATTGAAAAACTGATCTTCCTCATATGGGGCCTCGAAATCTTCCCAATAGGCTTTAGATCTAGATTTTGGGCTTAGGATGTGGGTTGAATCACTAGAATCTAGGTTTGAATAACCTTCGAGGGTCACCTTATCAGAATAAGGGGCGAAATTTACACCCTCAAGAGGTTCAGTTCTACTCTCATTATTGCAAGAGTTTTGGGATTCTAAGCCTGGTGATTCATGGTCTAGAGTTGGCTCAACATTGTGCTCTCCTACAATTGGAACTTCCCAACCTTCTTCAATATCAGGCACATTATACACCATCTGGGTTGGGAATCCACAACTATTTTGTGCCTCAAACCCGAGATAAGATTGATCCTCGATGTTGTCCCAAGATGGTTCATCCTCTGTTTGTGGCATATACAGGTATTTCTGGTTGATAATTTGTTTTAATAATCTCATTATCTCTTACCATTTTTCAAGATCATCTTGGTGTTGCCCCCAAAGTATAGGATTTATCATGCATTGAAGGTATTCAAGATTGTGCACTATTTCTATCTCAATGTATCCTATGATGAGCATGTCTCAGGTTGATCCTTTTGTGGCTTCTGCCAATAGCACTTGGGCACAAGTTATGATGAAGGTTGTGGTTGTTGTGACATCAACCTGAATGTTTTCTATTGGTGTTGAGGTTTTGTCCTCTTTTTCATAGAATTTCAGGGCATCCTCAATCATCTTATCTCTTATAGATCTCTGATATTCAGGTTTATTGAATGGTAGTCCTAAGTGGTTTGGCTGCATATTTGGATCAGATGGTGGAATCAAGATGTAGAATGAAGTTATGAAGCAATTAAATCTGAATAAAGAGTCCCACTAAAAATGTATGTGTGTGCTCTAAAGAGAAAAGATGAGGGACTGGAGATGTTTTTGACCCAATCGAGGAACCCAAAAATGTTGGATGACTACGGAGGTTTGGGGTGGTTGACAACCCTGGATCAGAAGGTCGTCCTCTTGAGAATTACCTTGGCAGCCAGAGAGGGAGAGTCCTACAAAGACCCCTACATGGCAGAGCGTCCTCACAAGTTACAGGATTTCCCCCACCTAACCTCTCTTGTCACTGAGATTCCAGGTAGACTAGAATGGGGACCTTGACCTCTTAAGTCTACCACTTTTATTTCAATGGTGCTTTAGGGTTTTCACTTGAACTTTAGATGTTTTGATGTTGTGACCTAATTTCAAGGTTGGTTGACCCAAGGGGTCAACTTCACCTGACCTATCCTAAAGATGGCAGAATGATTCTAGGTTTGGGACCTAGAGACCACCTTGATTTGACTCCCCATTTATTAGGTCCAAGATTTATTAAGATTCAAGTGCTGTTAGAGCTCAATTTTTAGGGTTTGTCTTGTTTAGATCTCTTCAATCAAAGGCTTGTGTAGCACATTGATGCGGGAGGGTTCATTTCCTTTTGTATAGGCATGTGTGACTAGCACTCCAAAAATCCTACTGTTGAAACCCTAATTTAGTTCTATTTCCAATCCTCCTTTTCATAAAAATTCTCTTTGGACTCAAAAATAAGAAGTGTGTTGTCCGCAGCGATTAAGCATGATTTCTATTAGGAATAGGAATTTTGTGGGATAGGATCTCTAAGAAATCACTTCCACTTCAATAAGTTTTTAAAAATTTTCGCAAAATCAGGAAACCTTTGCCTTAAATATGGTAATTACTATAAAAAGAAGGCAATTGATCCCTAAGTTGGTTTCTTCCTTTTGTCTTTCAAGGGTTAGGTGATGGATTTTAGAGAAGAATAGAGGTTACCTGCCCTGCAGAGGTTGACTTGCGCGGAAAATTTCTTCTCTTGAAACACCTAGCAAGATCACAATAAAACAAATAGGACAAGTTAGTGTTCAATATAGTCAAAAAGAATGTAGAGATTAGTGATAAATTGCGCGTTGCTCCTCGGCAATGGCGCCAAAATGTTGTAACACTTTGTTGGGCTTTTTAGATGAGTATAAGTCAGTCACGTTGTAGTATAGGAGACCAAGCGTTGATAACAAATAAGAATTTATTACTCGAAAACCTAAGTATCCGAGGTTGAACATAAGAAGCAAATGGAATTTATTCACTAATCTCAATAATGTAATTGAACACTTAGAGTTACTCAAAACCTAATTCAGAATATAAATGCAAGAGTTTATGAACTAAAATTATAGCAAAAATAGAAGAATTGGACGTTTAATTCTATGATCAGACTTCTTAAATGATGGCCCTTCTTTCTACCTTCTCTTCTTCTTCTACTTTCTTTATCTCTGGCTTTCCTCAGCTCTTCTACTCTTCTCTAACTTTGGCCATCTGCAGCTCTTCTTCCTTATCTCTTTCTTTCTGCTCTTGCACAGTGCCTTTCTCCTTCTTTTGTGGTCTTCTTCTTTCTTCCTCAACCATACCTCTACTACAGTGCTGCTCCTTCCCTTGGCTTCAACCTTTCTTCTTCTTCTTTCCTTGGCTTTTGCCTTTCTTCTTCCTCCTTTTCCTTAGCTCTCCTCTTTTTCTTCTTCTCTTTGGCCTTCCTTCCTTCTTCCTTTCTGTAGCTAAGTATCCTTCCTTCCCTACTTAGCTTCGCCTTCCTCTTCCTTCTTCTTCCTGCCGCAACACCACACAGCAAAACCTACCCCCTACCCTCCCCACATCTCTCTCTATTTCTCTCTTCGTAACGCTCTCCCGGAGCTGAGCAATCGGGTCGGGTATCGCGTGCTTGGGTCCAATCACACCAGCTTGGGTGTGATGCACGAGGAGTGCTAGGTTTAGGTAAATGGGTCGGGTGCCAGATCCATGAGGGTAGGTCACGGATGAGGCGTGAGGGTGAGGGACCTCACCCCTGTGTTACTTGAGGCGATTAGAAGAAAGCAAAAAAACAACTTATACTACACTCCGCACTCGTGCGTTCACTAGGTGGGACATTTCTATGCTCATGCCCATAGGAAGTTTCTCGCCTAATTGGGGCAGCAAGGCTTCTTATAGAGCCACTCACTTAGATGGAGACGTGCATGCCCACATCGCGCATCACCTGGGCTAGTTTGCCTGGACCGCAGCAGCCTGGGATGAAGCTTACGTCCTTCTTGCTATGTGCTTCAATGGCGGTAGGTGCTCAGATCTAACACACACAAACTTGGCCTTGCGGCCCCATTAAAACACATGGGAAGCTTCACCACATCTTGGCGAAGGTGATACGGTGGGTGGCAGGCCACGGGGCGGCCTAGGCGTGTGTGCCTAGGTCACTCTGTGGTCGTGCTTATGGGTTTGTTCGAAGGGTGTTTAGGGCGGTGATGGCAGTCAGTGGATGGGCGGAAGGTGATCAGTGGACTGTGGTGGAGGTGGTGAGGTGTCTGGCGATGCGTGTGGAGGTGTGGAGCGGTCGAGGCACCTCACCGGTGGGCGGCCGGAGATGGAGAAGATGGCGGTGGACAGTGGCTAGGAGGGGTTGAAAGGGAAAATAGAGAGAGGGGAATTTAAGAGGGGATAGAGAGGAGTAATTCTAACCTAACTATGTGGACAAAGGGGGAGAGGTGGCTACTGGCTGTACCTGCTATCGCCGGAGAAGACCGTGTCCAGGGGAGGGGTGATGGCGACGACGATGGGGCTAGAGGCACGCACGTGGGTGTTGCACGATGCAGAGGATGATGGTGAGGGCAACTCTGCCACTGGTAGTGTGGCAAAGCGACAAGAAAGAGGAGGGAGGCTCACCGGAGCTCGTTGGACTCCTGATCGGAGGAGGAAGAGACGCAATTAGGGTGATTCTCTAGCCAAGTCAAGCTGAAGAGATGCAGCCGGGGTTGACGATCCTTTTATAGATGCTGGCAGGGGCTCTTGTGCTTGGAAGACAAGCTTCCTGGCATGTGAGTCCTCACCGGAGAAGGAATCAGTTGGAGACCCAAATCTCTAATGCATTCGCATGAGAGATTGGGTGCAAATCAGAGATTGCAGTCGAGCTCAGATGGAAGGGAATTCCTCAGAGAATCTCCCTTCCAAATCTGGGAGATCTCTGAGGGAACAGGGAGTACTCCCCTCCATTCCTCACCGGAGTAGGATTTCTCCCCACTAATGGTGGAGGGACCTGATTGTAAGAGTGGCGAGGAAGTTAGGGGGGTCAATGTAAGGGTTTTCAAAGGATAGGGGCTAGAATGTAATTGGGTGGACTATTTTGCAAAGTTGGTCCAGATGGCCTCTCCTTAAGTCTAAATTTTGGTACAAACCTAATTTGGACCTAACGAATCCAATGATGAAGTTGGATTTTAGGTTTGACCACGTTTGACTAGACATTTTACACAAAAACCAAAATTAGGTCAAATAATGAGTTAAGACCCCAATCTAGGTCAAAAGAGGTTTCAAAGGCTGAATTGACTGTTCTAAACCCTAAGGGATATTTTTCCATGAACTTTAGAGGGCTTAGTTGATTTTTATCCTGACCAGAACCTTGTTGAATTAAGCAGGTCGATTTAGGGTTGCAGAATGTCATTTAATTCTTGGATTGCACAATAATCCATTTCTGACTGAACCAACCTACTCTTTATCTTATTCAAACCATTTGACCTATGTTTTGCCTCTGAGAAATCCCATTTATGTACTGCAATGGTAAAATTGTAATTTTAATCTTTGTTTCATGTTTTCTTCTCAGAACATTAATTCCTTGAATGAGGTCCTCCAGGTTATGTAGGAGCTCTTAATCTCTTTCATAGGTCAAACTGAGCTAGTTAGGACTCATGATGAGGCTCTCATTAGACAAGATCTTAGAGCTTTGGAGGGGGTGAGAGAAGAGGGGAAGGGATGAAGAAAGTGTGGGGGTCATAGGGCTATATATAGGTGTAGATTGGATGGGGCAAAAAGGTCATTTCATGCATAAAACATTAATTCAAGGCCTTCTGTGATGAATTTAAATGTCACTAAAGCCCCTGAATGTGGGCGTAGGTGCTACTTGCACATGCCTCTTCTTCTCCTCGTGCCCCAAACGGCTACGCACGTCCAAAGACTCTCAGCCGTCCGATCAAGAGATTCGATGGCTTAAAAGCCATCCAGCCACTTCTGCTTCAACGTGCCTAGTGCTCGTACGTGCAATTATGTGAGGGCTTGGGCATCCACTTTGGCATGTGCCTACCTGCACATCTGGTGCAGCCACGTCGCTTACAACTGCATCGCTCACACTTCATCCAACGGCTGAAATCAGCCTCACCAGCTCTCGCGCTCAATTTTGGGCACGTGGGTTCTCGAACTCACAACCTCTAGTTTGCCCGCAGGAGCGTCACCGCTGCACCATCCTCATGAATGCTTGCAGTCTTGATTCAATGAAACTACACCTCAACCATTTGATGAGAATCCAACGGCTCTGATCGAGAGATGAGGCCTCCTTTAGAAAGTTGAGGGTGTGGTCTTAGCCTGATCTCAACCGTTGGCTGAGATCCAATGGTCAAGATTTGATGATCGGCTTAAAATAGAAAGGCAGTGGTGGGTCCTTGGGCCGATTGGATGACTGAGATGGTGCCACATGGCACCATCTTGGCCATCCATCTTCAATGAGTTGCAAACGGTGCCACAGATGTCGGATTGGACCGATTTTCACACCGTTGGGCTGTGATAGTCGATCTGAACCCATCCGTGCAGTTGGATTTGTCATCTGAAGTGGAAATTTACACCATCTTGGCCCTTGATCTTTGACCTTCCTTGGATTATATCTGATGCTGTTGAACTCCAATCAGGGCGATCTTGGAGTCATTAAACTCTGATCGTCACCTTGATCAGATCCGTACAGTTGGATCTTTGATTCGAGACCCAAATTAAATGTTGCCCTGTTACTTGACCACAAGAAGGGAAAATTAACATAAACTTTATGCAATCTAACCTAAATCCAAGATGATGCTTGTTATGCAATATTTATAATATATGATGCAACTCTATGTCTAAGAATGTGAAAAAATAAATGGTTTATGTGATATAAATGTGTTTACATCAAGGACACATTTTATGAAACAAGGGATGACCAGGTTGGTTTAGAGTAATCGATTGAGGATGATGTCATTTTCTCAACCGAGATCCCCGAGCCAGGGAGCGAGGAAAAATGTCTTTATAGACGAAGGAACAACATATGATTTTGAGATGTATATAAATGAAGATCAAGAATTCTTTGATTCTAAGGGTGACGAATCTTTAGGTGAACTCTCACTTGAGCTTAAGGAAGATGATTTTAGTGAGGCAAATGAGCCAAAGTAACTTGATCAATCATTTGATGACCCTATAATTGAGGAATTTGATTCGATTGGGGCTAACTTAGAGGATTCGAATCCTGATTTACTAGAAGATTCAATCAGTAGCCTTATTCCTCAACCATACCCCGCTAAGCATACTGATGATTTTATTCTTGAGATTACAAAATCCAAGTCAATTATCATTCATCCACACTTGTTAGACTTGGATGGGGTGTATAACAACCTGAAAGTCTTGAAAACCCTAATTGTGCAAAGTAGAAATTTGGAAATGAAAATTTGGGAGGATAATTATGACGAAAAAGATAATTTTGGATCTAAGGGTTCCTATTGACCTAAAATGACCAACCTCTTACCAGGACCCTTATGATATCTTTGATGTGCAACCTAAGTACACAATATTTGACAATCTTTCTGAGCTGACTCTAAGTGGACATTTGAATTTAGTGAACCAGATATGCCCATTGTCCAACATTTTAGACTTGGGTTGCACACCACGAAATTGCAGGATCTACTATGCAAACACAACAATATCCAATTTTGGGTAATATTCATCCAAAACCTTAGAACCACACGACCCTGGGGCATGGGCCTGCACCACAACATGGTCTACATCTGTGGTCATCTCCTGATGGCAGGTTTGTAGATCAATCTTTCAATTCTGATCTTGACCCACACTTCTCAGTTCCTAATTTCTTCCTTGTAAGTATATCATGCCTAGCTAAAGGCAATAAACTTAGCACATGTGTATACTCCAGTTTCTCTATGGAGCTAACTAGATTTTCACAAAATTCAGGTAATATTCTGTTTACTCCGCCTTTCTCATGTCTTTGTTTTTTCAATGAGGACATTTCATCATTTAGGCATGGGAGATGGATACTTAATCCTGAAATTATTTTGTTAGCTTTGTAGAAATTCTTTTATTTTCTTAAAAAAAATCATAAAAGCTCAAAAAGACAAAAAAAAGCTACAATTAGGGATGAGAACTTGAGCATTGATGAGAACTTGAGCATTAGGAGTTATTAACTTTAGGAAATGGTATGATAGGACCTGAATACTTAGACTCTTCAGGTCCTTGGGCTTAATCAGCCCAGTTATCCACTAAAATATGGACCTTTTTGTTGAGTCTTCACCATATTAATGTTATTTTAACTTAGCTAATAAGTTGGGGTGATAAGTATACAACTTATCAACCCACACTCTAATTTGAGAGGAATTTGAGTCTAAAGCATCTACACACTATTTGTACTGACTCAATTTTCAATGGATTTTGTGGAAATTAGGTAGCTAATGAACTTTCTAGAGTGGTATGGCTGGTAAGTTATCATGGGTAATAGCTCATTAGCTTGTTGTGCAGAGCTAAGCTACATGATCATACTCTTTGTACTACCTCTAGGTAAATCTTAGATTAGGAAGCCACCTACACAGAAAAGAAAAAAAAGTATATACTTAAAATGAAATAGAAAAAAAAATAAATAAATAAAAAGGAGAAAAATAAATACGCCACAATTAACCGCACAAGTATGGCTAGCAAGTTATCGTGGGTAACAGCCCATTGGCCATTTGTCTAGAGCCCAGCTCACAAAAAATGCACAAATAATTCCCAAACACTTAGGGAAGAAGAAGTGGGAGTGTTGGTGGGGAGATGGAAGGCGGTTCTTGGGCGACAGGAGGGAGAAGCTACGATGCTGCGGGTTGGATGACGTGGAGATCTAGGGCTAGGAGGAGAGAAAGAAGAGGATTCATGGAGGATGTCAGAAGGGAGGCAGGAAAGGGAAGGGTGAACATGGGTAGATCCTGGGGCGATAGGGAGATTGTCTGTTTCAGATGCTGACGATGAGGACACATGGCGATAGTGTGTCGTAATCCTTTGGTGTGTCTCTCTTGTGGGGGGCATGGCCATAAGTGAGACTCCTATCGGGTCTTCAAAGGGAAAAAGAAGGATGAGACCACTATGCGCCTTGGAGTTCTGAACATGAAAGCGCAGCCGTCAACGCCGCCATCTCCTCCTACCTTTAGAGGACATACTTTTGATGTTCAAATCCCTATGACAAAGGATATCAAAATGGCTAAATTGGTGTTGAGAGGGGCGTTGATTGGAGAAGTGATGACCGGTAACCCCACACCGGGAAAGCTCCAACAATTGGTAAGTACTCTATCCCTATCGATAGATAGTTGGAAGATAGCACTGCTCAACCCCACACGATTTGTGCTTTTTGGCTTGGGGATGTTGGATGTGGAACGTCTACGCTTTCAATCGAGTGCTTTCGAAGGGTTGATGGTGATCTGGAGTCGTGTTTCCCCTTTCGATGGGTCTCTGGCTGAAAGACCACCCTAGAGGGTAGGCTCTAGCTTGTGGAGATTGGCGATTAGAGGCCTACTACTTCATCTAAGATCGAGAGAGGTGGTGGCAGCCATGATATTAGGTTTTGCTAGGTTGGCTGAGGATACTAAGGTAGGTTTATTTGAGGGAGATGGACGATTTCTAAATGTGTTGGTGGATGTATTCAAGGCAGGGTCTATTCCAGAGAGTCTGATTCTCCGTTGTGGGGGGAGCTCATGGCTGCTGATCTTAAGCTTTACTGTGGTTGTTACTGTGGATGAGAATATCCAGGATAAGACGTCCTATGTGCAGGCTAATAATGTGGAGAAAGATGTACATCTATTGGGCAGGATGTCTTCTAAGGAGATACCGACGACCAAGAAACGTAAGGACCACCACCTTGGGGAGAAGGAGGAATTGGTGGGTTCGGCTGCGGTGGTGACAGACATGGTTGAGGTAGAAATAGCCATGGTCGAAGTAGTGGATGCTGTTCAGTTGTCTAATGACATAGTTGAATTACGAGTCTTGAAAGATATCTCGAATAATTCTTTGGAGGGCCCTCCCAATTTACAAGTTTTGAAAGATCTAAAATTTGGATATGGATCAACGGTCAAGCCTGGTTTGGGCAGATCGCCTTATAAGCTTAGACAAAGATGACAGACCACTGGTTTGAAACTTGAGGAAAATGATGTGGCAGCTATTATGTAAGTTTGCAAGGTACAAAATTTAAAGAGGAGGGATTCCCAGTGAGGACAACAAGAGTCCTTACATGGAATGTGCGTGGATTGCACGACAAAAGCTGGAGAGCTTCTCTCTTGAGATATTTGAGAGAATGGGAGATTGATTGTACGATTATACAAGAAATTCACATTGAAAAGGAGGATGATAGGGTCTGGAATGAAATGAAGTTTGTGGGGGTGGCAGACTGTGTGATGCTAGAAGCACATGGCAGATTTGGGAGCATAGTGTTTTGGTAGAAAAAGGCTTGATTATAGATACTGGAGGTACATAGAGCTCGACAACTGTTGACCTGTAAATTTCAAAGAACTCAGGGGTGGGGAGTTATATACATTACTGGTGTTTATGGACCATGTACTGCTTCAATAAGAAATGAATTATGGGAAGACTGGACTTTAGCTGCAGAGCTTATACAGGGGGATATGTGACTAGTGGGTGGGGATTTCAACTGCATATTAACAGGGAATGATAGGCCATATGGTGTAGTGGACAGTGCTTCACTTGGTTTCTAGCGGGTGGTTCAAGCTCTTGGGTTAAACAAATTTCCATCTTTAGGAGTTCAGTATACTTGGAGGAATGGCAGCGGCCTTAAGTCAAAGATTGATAGATTTTTTGGGAATACCACCCTTCTTGATACTTTCCAGTTGCCTACTGTCTCTGGGCTAGATCGGCCCTTCTCAGACCACACCCCCTTGGTCTGGGACAGTGCGGAACAAATACATGCAGGATCATATTTCAAATTTAGACGATCTTGGCTGAGAGAACTTGGACTCCGTGAGATGATTGAGATGTGGTGGAGGGATAAACGGGTGGAGGGTTCAGCCACTATAGGGCTTGATTCTAAACTGACTACTTTACACACAATGCTAAAGGAATATGGGGCTGCGGTATCTGATCTAAGGCAGAAAAGATGTCTTGAAGCACTGAATGAAATCCAAGCATTAGATGCTAAGGAGGCAGCAGGTTCCTTATCAGATGCTGAGAGTAATGCTAGGAAAATGTGGCAGCATGTGGTGGTGGAGGATTTAAAACAGGAGATGGATTGGAGGGAACAATCAAGACAACTTTGGCTAAAGGAGGGGAATGCCAATACGAAATTTTTCCATCTCGCAGCTAGCTCTCGCAAACGTGTAAACATAATTTCTTCCATTCTTAAGAATGCTCAAAGATTATCCTCTATGCAAGAAATTAGAGCGGAGGCTATCAATATTATAGAGACTCTTCAAGGGTAGCTGAGAGAAGCACATGGAGGATAGCACCGTGTGATGCTCCTAAGGTCTCTGCTGAGCAGGCCTCTAGTCGACTGCCCCCATCTCTGAGAAAGGAACTATTGATGCCATAAAAGACTTAAACAATGAAGGCTCTCCTGGGCCTGATGGCTTCCAAGTCTTTTTTTATAAGGAAATGTGGAGTGTGCTTGGCAATGAGGTGATGGAAGTGATCAAAGAATTTAAGAAGGGCAATTCTGGCTTTGATAAGATCAACAGATCCTTTCTCTTCCTGTTGCCAAAGATACAAGGTGCAGAAAAGTTCACTAATTTTAGACCAATCGCTCTTTCGAACTCCATCTACTTGGTGGTGAGTAAGATTTGGTAAAGAGACTGAGGCTTGTATTGCAGAGTCTGATCCATCCTATTTAGTCAGCCTTTTTACCCAATAGATCTCTCCAGGAATCATTTATTATGGCCTAGGAGATGGTGTGTGGATGGCATAGATGGATATGTAAAGCCTTTATGTGGAAAGTTCACTTCCGAAAGGCCTATGACTCTATCTCTTGGCACTATTTATGGGAGGTGTTCAAAAGAAGAGGTTTCCCTCCTCTCTGGATTCATTGGATGAAAAGGTGCATTACAACTACCTCTTTTTCTCCATTGATCAATGGGAAGCCATGTGGGGCTTGGATTCGGCCACAATGCGATCTCAAACAAGGTTGCCTGTTAGCTTCTTTAGTTTTTAATCTTGCAGTGGATGGTCATGCGAGATTTTCCTGCAAACTTTCTGAGGTGGTTGTTCTACGAGGATATTCTTTATCCAACAAAAGAGCTTTGGCACATATACTACAATATGCAGATGATATAGTATTTTTTGTTGAGGGGACAGCCACTGTAGCTCGAGCACTGGGACACATGGTTAAGATATTTGGAGATATGTCTGGTGTGAAATTAAATAGGCAGAAATCCACCTTGATATGCTTTGGCCTCAATGAGCACGAGCAAGAAGTACTCTCTACGACATTGGGAACCCCCTGATCTAAACTACCAATTAGGTATCTGGGACTGCCACTGAGGAGCTTGAAATTGCGGAAGAGCGATAGGAATATGCTATTTGACAAGCCATTCATTAAGCTGGAGGGATGGAGTAATAAATTCCTATGAAAGGGAGGATGACTGTTCTTGTTAAATTCTGTAATTACCTCCATCCCGATCTTTTTTTCTCTCATTAAAGCTCCGAAGTCCATTTGGAAGCATATGGATCTACTGCGAAAGAAGTTCTTTTTGAAGGGGGCTCGGCATGAGGGGAGGTTCCTACAACTGCTGAAATGGGATCAAATGTGTCTACCCAAGGAGGAAGGAGGTTTGGGGATTGAAGCGCTTAAAGAATTTAATGATGCCCTTCTGATTAAATGGGCGATTAAAATTTCTAGTGGTGAGGATAAGCTATTGGCTGAGCTTGCTAAGGACGGTTATGGAGAGTCTAACAGTGCACTAAAGAGATTGTCCCTTGTTAATCCCTCTCCATTCTAGAAACTAGTCATTTTGGCCATCGAGAATAATTGGCACTAGATGCAACCGGTTCTTGGAGGTGGCAAGAACTTTAACTTCTGGAGGGAACAGTGGTCATCGCTGGGCAGCCTGAAAGAGACATATCCAAGGGCAAATGCAGGTGCAGGTGGCAAAGATTGTTCAGTTAGCAGATATTGGTTTGAGAGGTGCGGCAACTGGAATTTGATTGAATCTGAAACTAGCAGGGAGGGCACTGGACTGTGGGAGGAAAGACAATACCTGCTTTCAGACCTACAAAATTTTAGTCCCAGGCCTGGCGTAGAAGACACTTATGCTTGGGACGGCATTTACACAGCCCAACGTGCATACAATAAAATCCTAATGTCTGGCAGGGATTTGGGGAGAGCTCAGATTGAAGAGAAGCTGTGGCTACTAAAGATTCCTCCTAAGGTGCAAATTTTTTTATGGTTGTGTAGAAAAGAAGGTCTAATTATGGGGGATCTCAGACACAAGCAGATAGGGAGAGCTCTACATGAATGTCACCTCTGTGGACTACATTCTGATAGTCCAACTCACATCTTCTCATTCTTGGTCACGGATACTATTTGGAGAAAAATTTGCCAGGAACTGCTCCCATCATGGGAAACTTTATGGTAGAATTTTGCTATGCCTGGGAAACCACATCTGTGAAGGGCTGTCTCTTTTTGGTGTGTATGGAGGGTGAGAAATGAGTGATTATTTCAGGAGAGACCAGTTTGCTGTGTGTAAATTGTAAATGAGTGTTGGTCCCTCATACATTGATGGGAATCTAATATGTAATTATCCATGTCTTATTTTTCATAGTAATGAATAAAAAGCCCTTCGGATCGCTATCGTAAAACAATAGCTTTCCTTCTAGTTTCAAAAAAAACACTTAGGGGAGAAGTGGAGAAATAGAATAAACCTGGGAGATATACACTAGTTCCACCCTTGTGTTGACCTCATATAAAAAAAAGTAGGAAGAAAGCAACCGATTGAACAGATACACCTTTATGTTGAAACTTCTAAATCACCTAGGGTCGTGGAAACCTAAAGTTCGTTTTAATGGCCGCCTAGTGAGTCTATCACTTTTCACCAGATACTTAGAACTTGAAATTCTTTTTGAGTCTTAGGTGGGTTGGGAAGCCGTAGAAAGTTGCCTCGAAACTTTAAATTCAAAAAATAAAAAAGAAATAGAAAAGAAGAAAAAAATAGGAAAAAAAATGCAACTTCCCTTTTCAAAATAAGGTGAGAACTTAGCCAGTCTAAATTTTGGCAAGCACCCAAGTACTGTTGAGTCTTCATAGTTTAGGACCTTAGTTGAAATATCTTCTGGTTAATAAACAACTTATGGTTAAGCGATCAAGTCCTAATTCTATTTTTATACATAGCATATAGTTTAGTTTTGCTAGGGACTAGCAAAAGATAAGCATGGCGATATGATGTATACACATTCATTTAGGTTAAACTATCTATTTATGCATGTTCCTAACCTTAGAGATGCATTTCATATTATAAATATTGCATAGCATGCATTATTCTGCATTTAGAAAAGTGTGTATAAATTATAGGTTAATTCGCATCTTTTTTGTGGCCAGGAGAGGAGATTTATTTTAGGGCATCAGATTGATGATCCAATCATATAGATCTAATTATGATGATAATTGGAGTCCAACGCCTCTGAAATTGCCTTAATCGGAGTTCCATAGCACCATGTGCAATCCGAGAAAGATCAACAACCAAGGGGTTCGGTGATGCAATTTAGAACTTCAAACAACAAATCCAATCACATGGATGAATCTAAATCGATGATCCCAAACCAATGGCATGAAATCGACCCAATTCATCATCTATGGTGCAACCTACAAAGCAAAGAAGATGGAGGGCCAAGATGGTGCCACGTGGAGCCATCATAGCCACCCAACATTAGCTATAGCCCCTGCCTTGCCGCAAAAGAGAAGGCCTTGATGAGATCTCAACCGTTGGATCGAGATCCAATGGTTGAGAGCATCTGGTCATACACGCATCCACGCGACAAACTGCACCCAAAACATGGTGGTCGCGAGCGATGCTCTCAACTAGCGAGCTCGAGTTAGAGTAGTGGGTGAGGGGACGAATCCAGCAATGATGGAGTACGATTGAAATTGGATCGTGTGATGGAGATCTAGTGGTGAAGAGAGTGGCGACGTGGTGCAATGAGCATCATGCGATGCAGATGCAAGATTCTATGTGTGGTGCGACGCACGATCGTATGTGGGGCCAGCACACGATCTCAAACACTATCAGTGCATGATCGTGGCCATTCGCTTTCAATCCAATGGCCATGACTTTAGTTGTAGTTGTGGGCGTGTAAGCACTAGTGTGGGCATGTGAGCTGGACCTTCAGAAACATTTGAGGCGAAGCTTTAGTGATGTTTTGAATGTGGCTATTAACCCATGCACGAAATGTACCCTTCTCCTCCACTATAAAATGACCCCCCATTTTTCTTCATCTCTTCCTTTCTCTCCCACACCACCTTCAAGGCTCTAGAGAGAGCTTGTCCCAAGCCTGGAATGCTCCTTTAGAGTAGAAAAGAAATATTTTTTCCCGCTTCTCACCCCTCTTTGTGGAGCATCCCGTGATCGTCCTCTCACCACATTTGGGAAGTAGATCCTCACCACGATGCCATCCTATCCTTCCCTCCATCCTTTGGCTCCAATCTTCTTTGTCCAACTTCCCACCACCTTCATCCAAGCGCCGTCAAAGCGAGTTGTCCTCTAAGCAACTGTCGAGGAGGATTTCTCTCACCCCTCTAGTTTTTACTGCTTTCTAGTGTAGTTTTAATTTTGCAATTAGTTGTAATAGACATTGCTCCACTTAATGAAATATTTTCTCTCCCTCTCTCTAATTAGTTGTAGAATAGATTAGTTAAATAAATCCCTACCTACTATTCTATTTATCTAAAAATACCAAAAAAAATTACAAAGCCCTAAAGCTCCAAAAACAAATAAAAAGAAAGTGTGGATTTCACAAACCAAATGTTCACCTCCGCATGTTCGACTCGGGGCTCACCTTGTGCATCTGTTATAAAGTTTACCTAGTAGCAGATTTTTGTGTACCAGGTTTTCCAACTCAAAACTTTTCGTGTACACAATCTCACCCACCAACTACCTAAGCATCTTAGCTTAGGATTTTCTGGACTAGTCGAGGCTAGTCAATTCACTAATGCACCACTTGAAACAAGGGTGGCACAACCTCTTACAATGATCCCTTCTGTTAATAACCTGATGAGAAACACAATAATGGATTTCTTGCAACAGCTTGGGATTTGTAATCGAAAGCAATATGTAATATATGAATAGTATAAACCTCTGGAGCCTCAAGGAAAGTCAAACTAGATTTCAGCGGAAGTTTGAATCAATGTGCTTTGAAAGTCGTGAATGCAGAAGCACAAGAGCACTTAGAGGGAAGCATGAAAAGCTCTTTCTTTTAGATAGATTTCTTCTTGAGAGTGTGTTTGAAAAAGGCTGTGTACGACCTCTATTTATACTGGCAAATCGACTAGAAAAGGAAATTAAATTGGTCGATCAATTATGGCAGTTTGGTTGATCAAAATTAGTTTTGATTGGTCGAACTAGTTATTTGATCGATCAATGATTGGTCGATTAATTAACCTAAATGGTTGATCAAAGGTGTATTTATCAACTTCCTAAAATGGGATAATTTAATCGATTAACTAAGTTGGTTGGTCGATCAATCCATTTGGTAGATCAATTTATTATTTGGTCGATCAATAATCCTAAAAATCTATTTTTTATGTAAAGTGCGAAGCTCCATTTGAAACTTATTTTGAGGTTTCTTTTAAAATAATCTGGACTTAATAAAGATAAAAGGACACTGAGATGAAGTCAGTGATCTTCTAGCTTTGATCCATGAGAGAGTTCTGAAAGATTAGTCTTGTAGAAAGTATAATTTTGGTGCATTAAAATAGAGGTACTTACATTCTCCCCATTTTTTATGACAACAAAATTCTAATTATGTAAAAAGATAAAAGGTTAAGTAGTTTAAAGAGTTATACATAATATGTCCCCCATTTTGTTTCAGCAAAAAGTAAACAAATAGCTATCAATTTTATCTATCTATCTCCCCCTTAAATGGGTAATTGAGGTAGGTACTTTTTAACATGCAACTCAATTTTGAAATAGAAATAAACATGTTGCTGATAGAAAAATAACCATGCATCTGATATATATATATATAGATGTAAAGCAAGATAAAATAGTTCACATGCTATAAAGAGTACTACAAACCAGAATAATAAAAATACTATTCAGAATAGAAAGAAACTAAGTGAAACTACTCCAAAGAAGTCATAAAAGAATCCATAGTGCTCTGGAGGTCTGTATTTAACTCGAGGTCCATCGAGTTAGATCTCTTTGATGAAGTAGGGTGGCCAATACAAAGGTGTCTCTGAGCTAATGATCTGTGCATTGGTTGCCTAGATGTCCGGCGAGGAGGTGTAACCTGCTGGTTAGTTGTTTCTGTAGTAGGAGGAGGAGATGCTACTGATGATGGAAGCACTATAGTAGATCGAGGAGGACGAGGAGGGCTATGAAGCTGCTACTAAATCCCATGAATAAACTCTCCAAGTCTATCCAAAAATTGGCCTTGAGCATTCAAGTATTCGGATACTTGATGCCCATGTCTCATCATCACCAAATTCGTCTTACGCTATTAGTGCATCATCAAGGAAATACCATTAGTAATGTCCTGAATACTGATGTAGTCCCTACCTGTAAGTGATCTATCGAGAAGGCCCCACTCTTGGTCATAGAAGGAAGAAGCAGGTTGCACTAAAGGAAGACAGGTGGCTTTGGAATGCTCGTACGATGGGAAAGGAGGTGGTACTGCAGAAGAGGGTTTGTCTGGCTCCTGAGTTTGTTACTGCTACTGGTTTGCATCTTTACCACAGGCTCCCTGAGATTGCTCCATCTAGGTATAAGTGGGCTTACCAAAAATAGAGACTCTCGTAATGAAATGTTTATTCTTAATATCTATTGGGACATTAAAATGTAGAAAGATGTGAAAGAGAAATGTCCCAAATTGGAAGGAGCTGGTGGGTTTCTTTCTCATCAAATAAAGAATCAAGTGGTTCTAGTTGAACCGCTTGTTCTTAAGAAATGCACAGAGGGTGATGAGCGTGATACCAGGGTAGCTCTCAAAGGAGATAGTCTTAGACATAAAATTCCACAAAAACATTATATTCAGAAAACATGGAAGACGATGAAAATACGGTGACTTGGCAAGATGGCCTAGGACATAATGCGTGGAAGTGAGCAGGGTCTCCTGAAGAGACTCTATCTGTGTCTGCTGGTGAAGCTCAAGAAAAGTAGGTCCAATAGACAGACAACCAAGAATCTCAAAGATGAGATCCACATTAACCAAAACCTCAATGTCATAGACATTCGAGGTAAGCTTAATGTTGAACCCTTCACCTATATTCTTGAGATTGGCATAAAATAGGTGACAAGCCATGGGGTCAACAATTGGAATGCTGCTTTTCTTAGAACACACATAAAAATTCAGCTCAAAAAGATGAAGAATCTGGTGATAGGCAATCTTCTCACAAATCCTGGGAGAGATAGTCTCAAAATATGGGAAATCAACTAGACGATTGTCGTGGGTGGAAAGCTTGGCGAGTATGGAGAAACACTCATAGGTAGCCTTGATAATGAAAAAGTGATCGAATGTGTCATCACAAGAACCCAAGAAGGAGGCACGTGCACATTTCAAAACCATATCAGATTTGAGAAAAATATGTTGGTCGATCAAAAGTAGGTTTCAATCTATTATGGAAAAATGACTTTTGGTCTATCAAAAGTGGGTTTAACTCAGTTATGGAAAAATGACTTTTGGTCAATCAACCAGGTTAATTGGTCGTCCAAAATCATTCAGACTTGAAAAAGAAAATGAGAGTTCCATAAATGATTCACTCACAAATACTACCAAATCTTTCAAGCAATCATAAGATCAACAAGATCAATACATGCAACATTGAAACATAAGAAAAATCCACACAACAATAGATTTCAAATAAGTTTTGATTGTTACCACGATCGATCAACAAGTCAATCAAAGGGGAGTCGACGTGGTCGTTGGTGGCGACGATAACGGTCGGCAAGGGAGGATGCAAGAAAAGGAAGGCATGCACATGGACACGTAGCAAGGGGGACACACGTTTGGCAAGGTTGGCGGTCGACGTCAATGGCACGAACAAGTGCAGTGTCGACGAGAGCGGTGTAGCACATTTTCGCAACGTACGACGGTGGTCGTTGGCGCCTGAGTTGTTGGTTGACCATGATGGCTAAAAGAGGAGAGATGTGGGTTTGGGTATGTGTTTGGTCAGTGGTAGAGAGGTGATGTGGGGACCAAAGTGGGGTAAAGTGTTGGTAAAAAAATAGGTTAATGGTAAAATTGATGATGTTTTATACAAAGTTGGGTTGATAAAAATGGTAAATACATTTTGGGTAGGTAATCAAGTAGATTAGGTACGATTTAGATGATTAGGAGTGAGATTATAGTCATTTAAGATCGTAACAGCGAAAAGCAAATCCTCCCAATTTTGGTTGATGAAAATAGAAACTGATCAATCAATTAGGCACATTTGTCTGTCAGGGTTCAAATGTTTGGAGGGAAAATTCTCACCCAATCTGATTAGTCAATCAAACTTCAAATTTTTGGACGGAAAATTCCCACCAAAGATTTTGGTCGATCAATCAAGGAATATTGATTGATCAAACAGTTTGGTCATTCAAATTATAATTTTTGATAGATAAAAGGTTGAAAATAGTGCAATTAAAGTTATCAAATTAGCTCTTTCAACCTAGATAATCCTAGTGCATGGCAGATAAGGTTAAATCTATCTTTTGGTAAGGTTTTGTAAAGATATCAGTTAACTGAACTTCAATTTTAACAAATTCTAAGTTGATTTCACCCTTTAGGGCATAATCCCTTAGGAAGTGATTCCTAACATAAATATGTTTAGTCCTAGAATGTTAAATAGGGTTTTTAGATAGATTGATGGCATTGGTGTTGTCATAAAGTATTTTGTTATTTTTATAGGATAGGCCAAAATCTTCTAGTTTTTCGTTCATCCATAAAAGTGTGAACAAGCTAAAGATGTAGCTACATATTCATCTTTTGTTGTTAATAATTGATAAGAGTGATTTTATATGCAAAAAGATTTGAGCTAGAAAACCCACCATCGTAGTGCGTAGAAATGCGCTACCAGTTAAAATTTATACCAAAACTCAAAGGGAGTCCAGGGTCGAACACAGGGAGGCAATGTTTTGCTTCTTGAAATTAGAGTTTTGATTTGTTTCTTTTTGGTATTTTAGGGTTTTGTTATTTTTTTGGCATTTTAGGAAATGATAAAACTAGCTACTTGAGGAATGAATAAAAAGAGAGTAGAGAGATGAAACTTTATACTTGAGATGAAATAATATTTATTACAACTACAATAAGTGAAACAAACTAAAAGAGACACAGGTGAGAGGAAATCTCCCAAAATGGATGTATGGCGAGTTGACAGCACTTGGCGACAACTTGGATCTAGGAGGAGAGATGACAGACGTTGGGGTTGAGGTGAAAGACAATTTCGATTAGAGGAAAGCTTCGCCAAGCTCGTGGGAATGGTGATGAGGAGGTGGAGGTGAACATCTTCCTAAGTGGAGGTGTGGGGACAACTCTAGGATCTCCTATGAAGGTGGTGAGGTAAAGTTTGAATATTTTGTGGAGTAAGGGATTTCTACACTAATAGGAGAATACTTGGAGCTTGCGAGAGCTCTTAGGAGTTTGGAGGGCTCTTTGGAGCTTTGGAGTAGGTGGGAATAGCATAGGAAGTGATGAAGGCCAATAGGGAGGTGAAGGTGGGTTTAAATAGGTGAAGGGAAGAGGTCCTCGTTGGCCATGCACTCACTGCTGTGTGCAAGACACACATTGCACGCATGTGCGCATCGCATACCTAGCACTGGCACATTCGCACACCACAACTAGAAGATGCTGGAGCATCTGCAGCTGCTGGATGTCCATCCAAGGGTGGAGAGAGAGAGCAGATCGTGCTTTCAAACCGCGCACATCATGCCTATTCTGGCAAGGGAGAATACCAACTCGTTGATTCCGATCGCGTGGCTGAGAAGCACGAGAGGATTGTGCCTCTCCAAGATCAGACGATGGATAGTGCACGCAGTCAACTTAAGTGTGTGCCCTAGATCGTGCGTGTCTGATTTGGCATGCCTCCATGAGTTATCGCGCACGTATGGATCTCGCGGTGCTCAAAGCACCGCATTGCCACATCCTTCACCGCTCGATAGCCCATCAACGGCTCAATTTTCCTGAACTCACCTCAATGTGAATTCAATCCGCGGGGCGCGATTCGACCGTGCGTCCCGTGGATGCAAGCTTCCCTTTGGCGCGTTGCGCCCAGGGGTCATGTGTGTTGCATTTGTGAGATTCCCTTCACTGCTGGTTATGAGATTTTAATCCAACGGCTGAGATTGCACATTGGAAGCACCTTCGAGGAGAGCTAGGCGATCTGGATGGTGCCATGTGGTACCATCTGGACTATCCACCTTTCTTTGCTTGCAGAAGATGCCACGGTGCTCGGATCGAGATGATTTCTATGTTGCCGGACTAGGATCGTTGCTTCGGATTCATCCATATGATCAGATTTTACATTTGAAGCTTTGAAATGTCTCACCCTGTTTCTTGGCCACGATAATGCATGAATTGCTATACAATTTATACAACTCACCCTAAATGTAATATGATGAATGTTGTACAGTATTTATACTGTTGAATGCAATGCTAAGCTGAGGAACTATCATAAGTAGGCATTTTATCATGAATACATGAGTATTTATCATATCCCCTTGTCTATCTTTTGCTAGTCCCTAGTAAAGTTAACCTAAATGCTATGTCTAAAATAGAATCAGGATTTGATCACTTAGGTAGGATTTGTTGATCACATTAGAAAACTTCACTAAGGACCTAATTACAAAAACTTAACAATGCCCAGGTGTCTGCCAAAATGTAGGCTACCCAAGTCCTTGCCTTATTTTGAAATAGGAAGATACATCTTTTTTTTTCTTCTTGCTTTTTCTTCTTTTCTATTTTTTTTGAAATTTTGTAGTTGAGAGTATTGAGATAACTTTTTACAACTACTCGACCCACCTAAGACTCGAAGAGGACTCTAAGTGCTCAGCTTCTTAGCGTAAAAGTTGTGATAGACTAACTCAACAGCAATTAAATTAGACTTTGGGTTTCTATGCCCCTAGGTGACCTTAAAAGAAATTCTACCAAAAGGTGTATCTATCCGACTGGTAGCTTTATCCCTACTTTTTCTGGGGCCAACACAAAGGTGAACCCAGTGTATATCTCCCTGGCTTATTCTACTTCTCCACTTCTTCCTAAATGTTTGAGAATTAATTGTGCATTTTTTGTGAGCTGGGGTCTGGACAACTGATCGATGAGTTGTTACCGCTGACAACTTGTCTGCCATACTTGTGTGGTGAAGTTTGGCTTACTTTACTTTATTTTTGTCTCCTTTTTCAATTTTTTTCTTTTCCCCCCTTTTGTTTCTTTTTTCTAAGTAGCTTTCCCTAATCTAAGATTTACCTAAAGCCAGCAGAAAGAGGTTGGTCGTGTGGTTGGGCTATGGAAAATTGGTCGATGAGCTATTACCACCAACAACTTGCCAGCCATACCACCCTTGAAGATTCATTAGCTACCCAATTTTAGTTAGAACCATCGAGGTGCGAGTCAGTGCAAAACATGTGCAAATGCTTAGACTCAAAGTCCTCTCAAATCAAAGGATGGGTTGATAAGTTGTGTACTTATCACCCCAATTTATTGACCAAGTTAGAATAAAGTTACTTAGCAAGGACTCGAGAACAAGTCCACATTTGAGTGGACACCTGGGCTGATTAAGCCTGAGGACCTGAAGAGTCTTCGTGTTCAGGTTATAAAGTATCATTTCCTAAAGTTTACAACACCTAATGCCTATTTTTTCTTCTCCTAATTCTAGTTTTTTTTTAAATAACAGGATATTACTGTTACGAGCTAACAAAATAATCAAATCACAAAGTATCCATCCCTCCATGCCTAGCTAATTCAATGTCATTGTAAAATAAAAGCATAAAGGAGGGCAGAATAAGAAGAATATCACCTAAATTCCATGAAACTCTGGTCAGCTCCAAAATAGCCTTACACGTGTTGAGTTTAGTGTCTTTAGTTAGGCACAGTCTTCAAACAAAAATTATAAACATTGAGACTACAGGAATAAAGTTTCCGGGCCCTTAGATATGGGTCCCGGAGAGTGAAAGTGGGCTTGCCAAAGAGACGATCAATGAAAGTGGCAAGTTGGTGACGTAGGGAGTGCCAAAATGGTCTCTAATAGGAGTTTTGTTGACTCAGTACAAAGGAGGTTTGGGTGAGTGTACGATTTGTGGAATGGTTGGGCGAGAAAGGACGATGAGGTTTTTGTGATGTGTTGGGGGTTTGTAATGTGTGAGTGTAGTCTAGAATAACAAGCTTTTCAAGAGTTTCTCCAAGAAGTTCAATTACATCCTCAAAATCTGGTGCTTGATCCATCCATTCTGACCTTTATGATTTCCACCCATTATTTGAACCTCAAACTATAAAAATCAAGATAAGGACATTGTTGGATATTAACCTGATCAGGTGAATCTTCCAACAAATTCCTAATTTAATGAATATTTTCCTCATCCCAGTTTTCGAATGTTGGTTGCATGTCTTAATTGTCCTCAATTATCTCTACAACCTTGTGATTTTCTTCCTGAGTTTGGGTTAGGTTAGCCATAGGGGTTGTCTAATGTGTGTATGGCCATTAGCTCCTTTACTTTACCAAGCTACTCCATCAAACCACACTTAATATTATCCTTCTTTGAGACCTCAAAAAATATTAAATCGATTTGTTTTATTCCCTGAGGTAGTTTCTATATTTCCTGATTAACAATCAATCCTTACCTTGTTAGTGGCCAGAAAAGGTCTTCGCAAAATAATCAAGGTGTGGTTGAGCTGTTTTGGTGCTTCCATGTCAAGGACTATGAAATCAACAAGGTAATGCAAATCATTAACCTTGACTAAAACATCTTCCAAGAGACCCCTTGGTTTTGTAATTGATCTATCAGCCAATTGCAAGGTTATATCACTATGTTTCAAGTGACCTGGAAGCACCCAAGTCGAAGAGGGCCTGGTCAAAAGTAATGTTTCCTATTGTGTAGGAAATGAGCGGGGCTCCTGGGTCCTGCTTCTTAGGGGGTAGCTTGTTTAAGATTAGTGTACTTGTGTTTTCAGACAAGACTACCCTCTTGGTGTTTTTAGATTCCACTTTACGCATCTCTTTATATGAATTTAGTAAGGCTTTGGCGTCAGTGGGGTGTTCAGGCAAAATTGTCATTGTTTAAGAAATGCATTGTAGTATAGGACAAAATCTCTCAAATCACTAAAATTTATACGCTCAGATTCAAGAAATAGAGTCTGAGGTCATTCACAGGGAGCAAAGATGAAATTTTAATTCAGCAATCATAAGAAATATAAGCAATTAAAAGCAATAATTATTCAAAATGATTATTTCAATAAGGTGAGAATAATAGAAAAAAAAAAAGATCTAGTAAAAATGTTGATTTGAATCACCAAATTAACCCTTAAGTTTAAACCTCACAATTATTCAAAATAAATGCACAGTAACCAAATCAAATTTCTCAGCAACCATCAGAACCAAGCACAGGAGCAATGTGGCCAATCAGTCGACAAAACTAATGCACAGATGCCTTAAACCTTAACTCCTCTTAGGAGTCAAGGAAAAGCAGCTGCAGAGGAGCACAATGCTCTTCACAAGAGCAAGGCACAAGGGCCTCACTAAGCCTTCAGTGGCTAAGCCCTGAGAGGAGATGAGGGCTTAAGAGCAAAACCCTCCCCCCTCTCTTTCTGATTCCCTCCCTTCTTTGTCAATTCAGACCTAGGTGTACAGTATCGGGTAATCGGGTATACAGTCAGAGGTCCAAACTCGCCTGTGAGGTGTAGTGGGTAAGGAGTGAGTGCACATGTGGTGAGTGGGACCTCACCCCATGTGCTGAGGTGAACAACATGTATCACAAATTACTCTTATTCTTTACTAGGTGCTTCAAAAGCAACTACCTGGGACTATCTTTGTCCCTCTCCTTCGCATAGCAACAATAGGAGGAAACACCTCCAACTTGAGTCAAAGGCATGGTTGATGGTTCCAATTGAGCGCCTAGAAGAGAACCTGGGAGTTGTCTACTGCACTTGGGAGTGCTAATGTTGAAGAACACAGCTGGAGGAGGGCAAATGGGGCCAGAGATGATGGAGGTAGTGATGGTGCTCCAGTGGTGACCTAAAACAACAAATACAGCCTCTCGACCTTGTCAAAATAGCTCAGAGGGATTGCGCAGATGTGGCAAATGTGCTAGTGGACGTGGCATTGCATGTGAATGTGTGTGGAGGTCTGGCGACCTCAAGAAGGTGGTGTGTGTTCGGTGGGGATATTGAGTGGCCAATCCCCTCAATTACTTGAGGGGTTTTGGTTGTGAGGACACGATGGAGCTTGTGAGACTAGTGGTGAGTGGTTTGGTGCGGTGTGGCTGTTTCGCGTGGTCACCGGTGGTACGTCGGAGACATGGAAGATGATGGTGGCATGGGAATGAGGGCATTTTAAAGTGGGTGTTGGGTGTTTGAATCAGGTCAGGGGGAGATGAGGAGTCAAACTGGAGTGATAGCTAATGAAGGAGATGCAAAGATGACACTAGTTATGATTGGCCGATTTCAGAGACAAAGGGTTTCTCCAAGAGGAAGAACGGCGATGCCTGAAGGGGGAAGGAGCTTCTCGCAGGTATGGCAAGATGCGAATGAGGTTGGGGAATGCAAACTTACTACCTATTTTACATGGTAGCAGGTGAGGAGACCGGAGGTAGAAGGTTGCCGAAGCAGTCTTTGGAGTAGGCTGGAGGTAGAGAAGATGGAGGATTTTTGGGCCTAGAACTCATTAAGGGGCACAGTTAGAAGCTCCAAGAGCTTTTATTGAGCTCAAGCAATGTCTCAAGCATGGAAACAAGCTTGAAGAGCTTGAAAAATTAGGGTAGAAGATCCCTGAAATCTTAAGGGTTCACACAAGCTTCTAGTTCCAAATCTAAGTTCGAGATGTGGTTTAGGTGATTAAGGACTTCCTCAAGATCATCCCTTTCAATTTTGGAAGGGATTGATCGAGAAATCAGGGAGGTTTCTTTGATTGAAGCTCAGATCTTTTGGGTTCACAACTACCTTGGCGGTAGGGACCCCTTTGTGAAAAGAGAACAATGTTGGGGGGTTATTAATTAATTCGAAAGTTAGGGGATCAAATGTGAAGAATAGATTTTTAATCGACTAGAATGCAAACTAGGTCAATATGGACTTTGATAGGGCCTAAATTTTGGTACAATCCTAATTTAGACCCAAGGAATCTGATGGTGAAGTCGAATTTTAGGTTTGACCAAGTTTGATTGGGCAATTTGTGTAGAAAGCCAAATTAGGGCAAAACTGTGTGTAACTCTGTTTAAGGTCTAAATAGGTTCCAATGGTCAACACATGGGTACCAAACCTCATGAAATATTTTTCTATGCATTTTAGAAGGTTTAAATGGATTTATTCTGACCAGAACATCAGGAATTTAAGTGAGTCTTACATTAGGGTTTTGGGTGCTATATTGGTTCTCGAAATAAATGAAATCTTGTTTCTATCTGCATGGACCAACTTATTATACTTTAATGCTCATTTGACCTTTATTTCACCCCTAGAAAACCCCTTGGTTATTCTGTGTTCTTGATATGTTGTTAAAATTACAAAATTAACCCTAGTTTCCTATTCTCTTCTCAAAATAAGTTGAAGTGGAGTTATAATGCTCAGATGATTATGTAGGAGCATTTATCTTTTAAACTTGACAAAAAAGTAGCTAGTTAGGGCCTATGATGGTGTTCCCATCATACCCCCATGGCTAGCTTTTGCTGGTTCCTTAGCAAACATCCTATGGATCAAACCAGGTTTCTAGGTCGAATGTAACTGTCAGGATGCCTTACTAAGCTGTATCTCTAGAAATTAGATCAGAATACCAACAATAAGCCTAGAGGTACACAAGTACCAGCCAAGATCCAGACCTGACTAACTTTAGTTTGAGTCTGCTACAAAGGTTTCTATGGCCCAAAAAAACTACCTAGAGGTTCATTGACCTTAGCAGTTAAAGCACCTGTGCGTAGACATAACATTTCCAGGTTCAGTTTGCCAGTTCATTTTTGTAAGAAAGAGATAGAGAATGATTTTTTTTTCATTTGCAAAGTTTTCTCTCTTTTCTTTTTATTTTATCCTAAATCCAACCTCAAATTGACCCTAAACATGATCTGCTTTGGATTCCTTGTCCCCACCATCAATCCTTGAAGGGTCCCCAGCTTTTGATGCTTCGGGATAGCACTACCCATGGCAACCCCCAGAATCCTAGATTTTGACAGTTCGGGATAGTGCTGTCTATGGCATTTTGTAGCTAAATTCAGGCCCTAGCAATTAACATTTCGATATAATCCCGCCCATGGCACCTGAACCAACACAAGGTACTTACATGCCCCCTGTAGGATATTTAGATATCCTAGGAGACAACCACCGAGGAGACGATATGTTAGTACACATCTTCGAGGGGAATTTCCCACCTCTCCGTGTCGAGAACTCATCCAATCAACTTGTCTTGTTGAGCCACTCCTAAGCTAGATCTTCGAGATGGCATTTCAGAGCAAAACACTATTGGCATGATTTTTCTTTATTAAGCGCACTGAACTAGACGTAGTGTGTGATTTTTGGGTGCTTAAGTTACCAAGTCCCACAAACCAAAGGGTAGGCAATGGGGCAGAATAATACCTAAGCCATAGACCTACTACATCAGCCTCGCACTTTCCTCAACTTCTTGAGGATTAATCTGGATCATAACAAATACGTTAGTGTTTAAACCCTAAAATATGTCCAAGAGGCTTAAGGTCAGTACTCGTCACTAATCTCCTAAGTTTTAGCCTTCGAGGTCTTAATTCATCATCCGATCCAACCTAGAAGTTAGGTAAGTTCCATACTCAATTTTAAGGGACAAATTCATTTTTTTTCTTTTTGTTTGCTCCTTTTTTCCCTTTTCCTTTCTTTTCTTCTCCTCTTTTTTTTTTCAGTTCAAAATGACCTCTTCTTTCCTCTTTTCTCACTTTTTTTTTGTTGCATCCCTTCCATGCATTGATTTTCAAAGTGTTTTGCACTTTAATACCCTCCCATGCCTAATATTTGCAATATCCTCATTGTCAATTAAGTGGGTTCAAGCTCAATTCAAATCGTGCATTAGAATAGGTGGGTGGTGAACAAGTCGGAATGATTGTTGCAAACAATTTATAGCTCTGATACAAGTATCAAATGTGGAGTCAGCTGTTATAATGGATGAACCCTAAAGTACAATATGAATTCAACAAAGAGTTATGTCAGGAAGGTTCTAGGTTTTTCAAAGATGATGAGTTGGCTCCTATTAAGCGCTAAGTTTAACGCCATCAGCTGGGCGCAATGAAGCTCAAGGAGAATGGAGATCAAAATAAATTGCAGCCAAATTTATGTCGATGAGTTCGAAGAACGATTTGAGTCTTTGACCATTCATGACAAAAGGTTCCGATTCATGGTTGAGTTCATTAATTTCGATTGCTCCATTTCCAAAAACTTATCTCACAAAGATGGTCCAATCCATTTTGATCTGAGTTTTCCTGGGAAGAGTTTGAGTTTAATATCGAAGAGTAACACTTTTTGACCAGGATGGAAGGATTTTTGTGAAATGTGCTTGTCATGGAAGGCTTTCACCCACTCTTCATAGATTCACGACTTCTCGTATGCGTCATTGCGTAATTCCTCGATCTCGCTTAATAGCAACCAACTTTGGATTCTAGCCTTCAAAGGATCTAGATTGTATTTCCATATTGCCTAGTAGGCTTTATGCTCCATTTCTACGGGGAGGTGACATGCCTTCCCGTACACGAGTCTGAAGGGAGGCATGCCTAACTGGGCCTTATGGGTTGTCCTATAGGCCCACAAAGCTTTCGGAAGGTGGGCAGATCAATCATTCCTATCAGGTGATGAGTCCATTTTAACGAACTATTGTTACGCCTAAGTAATTCTATTCTAACATTTTATGTTTGTTAATAACCCCATTAGGTCATTCAATGATTGCATGCATTTATTCTATAACTTATTATGTAATTATTTTATGTTTCATTATTGTAGGAATAATTTGTGCAAAGAAAAGGGTGGTGAAGGGATATTTCTCCCCCACAAATCTATCAACCACGGCGGGCCTCAACAACTCCATCAATAGCTGTCGGCCAAGTTTAGTAAGGGATTTGAAAATCCCTTGACTTGCATCGGGGGAGATAAAAGAGAAAGGCGGAGGGGCTTGGAGGAGGGAGGACCATCATGAAGAAGATATTGCATGCACTGTGAAGAGGGAGTGCACTGTGCGTGCCTCCACCCCAAACTCCACACAGCCACCAGCGCCTTCACCAAGCATACTCCAGCCTGCCACCACGCACCTCCAAGCATGCGCTTCATCTTCTCCTGCAACCACGCCCTTGCTAAGCCCAGTAGTCACTGCAACCCTGCAGGCATTGCACCATCCTCCCACCGCACGCCTGTAGCCGTGCCCTTGAAAGCACTCCCCTCCATCGCACACCTGTAGTCGTGCCCTTGAAAGCACTCCCCTCCACCGCATGCAAAGCAAACGATGCACTGCAGTGCGCTCACTGCGTCAAGCAGCCACCAGCGCCTTCACCAAGTGCACCCCCCCTCACCGCGCAGCGCCCTCACACAACTTCAAAGCGCGCAGTGCCCTCACAAGCGTGCAAAGAAGCGCACCGTAGACCGTGCTTCTCCTCCTCTTCGTCATCTTCTTCCTCTCTAGCGGCCCTACAAGAACCCAAAGCACTACTTGTAGCAGTGTACCCACAGCAGCCACACACCTGCAGGAAATGTAGTGCAGCCACACGCGCCCACGCGCCACAGCCACAGCAGCTGCACAACCACCTGCCGTCGACAGACCGGTGCTCCTCTCTGCCAGTCGGCCACCTCCTGCAGCCGTGTCACCACCATCACGTAGCCCTTGTCGAGACATGCCTACCCGCATCGTAGCTCCTCCCACGAAGCCTCCTAGTGCACGCAAGGAAGTGAGAGAGGAAGTTTCCTCTATTTTTGCCCCAATTAAAATTTACATTGCATGCCATTGCCACTTTAATATTATTATTTTTTTCAGGCCACATTGCATGGATGCACTTATAGTTTCATGAATTTACTTAACTTGTGTTATGTGCATCATTCAACATTGAAATTCAAATCAGATTTGCATGTAAGTCAAATTTCCATGATATGCCACTACACATGCATCATATACATACTTTTCAGAGCTTGATTCATGATGTGAAATTGCATAAATAGCCTTGAAATTTTAATGAAATTGCAAGCTCCATTTAGAGTAGCATATTCCTTAAATTGAAGCCGCGACGTTGTCTGCAAACATTATAATCCTCTACTCGTGAATTTATTGATTCTATTCCTCCCTGTGGACGTGACATTTTTCTTGTGGTTCAAGCTGATATTTATTTTAATCTTTGATTGATAGATTTTCCACCACATAAAACACAATGACATATCAATTTATTGATATCATCTTCGTAAATAAGTGAAAATCGCTCCATCAAATGGCGTCGTTGCCGAGGAGGCAATAGACGCAATAGATTCACTTTATTAGTTTTGCATATTCTGAGTTGCTCAATTATCTGATCATTTTTTATCTTATTATACAAGGAATCTGACAGGGCGACAGGCGCAACTGAGCAGCGACATCAACCTCGAGCTAAGCCACACGAGGAAAAGACATGTGAAACCTGGATCCTGCTTTCGAAGTGGATTCTTCGTCGTCACAAAATTTATTTCTGTCTTCTCGCCCTTATAGTAATTGGGGCTAAATTTTTGGGGGTTTGTCCCCACATTCTTTAGCTACTAGGGTTTACATTTTTCTACATGCGTGATTCCATTTTTTTGCATGCTTGACTTTAAAACCAATAAAAAAAATATCAAGCTGCCTGTTTAGGAGTTGCATGCCCTTAGGTGCATGCATTTTGGGGTGATTGAGCAGCACATTAGATCTTATTATTGCATTGCAAGCATATTAGCCTGAAGATTGGTAGAGATAGGTACACCTTTCTAACTTTTGCATCCAGCTCTTGTTCATGCATTTGCATTCAAATTAAAATTCAAGACCACCAAGTTGTTTGAATTTACTAATTCAGTGGTCGCCTAACTAAAAGTGGGACTGATAATCAGATTTGACCTTGAAATCAATTCACATTTGATCTGATTCTAAGGGACTTATCTGCATTTTCAAAAAAAAAAAGAGATTTGCGGTGTGATGAACACTTCTGAAACTAAGCACTCACATTAGCCACCGCACTAAGGCTCAATCCCTTAAGGCTATAGGCATCGATCTCTTTATTGGTGCAAACCCTCCTATTGTGCTTTATGGTGGTGGTGGTACTATCTTTTGACCAAGTGTTTTGATACTTCACGGAGGGGGACACCACTTAAAGGAATGAAAGGGTAGTCAAGGGCCACCACATACTCATCGCCTTAAAGGAAGGGTTCTCCCTACTTGCATCCCTTTGTTCATCCTTAGAGTAACTTCTCACTTGATCACCTGGGAGTATCATCGAAGCAAAGTATAGGTCCGAGGGCACTCGAAGGTTGAATTAAGGCACGCAATTGTAGTGAAAAACTTGTTTGGCCATCTATATCAACCAATTCTTCCTTCGCAACAAAGAAGGTTAAGATTTCAACATTTCACCCCTCTTATACCACTTACGTGGGAACGGAGGGATAAGCCTTGACCTTTTGACTTATCTTTGGGGTGGAGGTTTCACTTACTCAATCAATAAGAACTTGAATTGTGATTGATATTGTATGCTTGGTAGACACTCTCTTGAGGGTAGTCTAGTGTTTGATCCTAAGCCTGAGAGAATTCTTAGGAGAGCTCACCTAGGAGAGAGAATAGAAGGCATGGCTGATCAAGGAGCAAACCAACAAAGGACCCTAAGGGACTATTTTATTCCAACTAACCAACCCACACAAGCACTAAGACGACCGGAAGGGGATAATCCATATGAGATCAAGAGTAGTACCATATCTTTGTTGCCCTCCTTTTATGGTACTACTAGGGAGGACCCCTACCAGCATTTGGAGGAATTCACCAAGGTCTGTTCCATGGTGAAGCTCCAGGGCTTTACTGATGAAGCCCTGTTGAGGACTCTTTCCATTCTCCCTAAAGGATAAGGCCAAGCACTGGTATCATACCCTCGATGCAAGAGTATATGATTGGGCCACCCTTAAGGGAGAATTTTTGAAAAAGTATTTTCCTATGAGTAAGTCCAACCATTACAGAAGAGAGATTATGGGTTTTACTCAACAGGAAGGGGAGCAATTTCATGAGACTTGGGAGTGCTTTAATGACCTTCTTAGGCTATGCCCCCACCATCAGGTGCCAAGGTGGCAGTTGGTCGAAAGGTTCTATAATGGATTATCTGAAAGGCATAGGCAAACCATTGATGAAGCCTATGCAGGAACCTTTATGACCAGAACTGAGGATGAAGCCTGGGCATTATTTAAAACATTAAGTGACAACTGAATACATTTGTCCTCTACCTATCAAGAAAGAAAACCATCAATCTTGCAGAGGAAGATAGAGGCCCATGAATCCGGGGCTTCTCAGGATTTGGCTTATCAGATTCATTTATTGAATAAAAACTTTGATAGGCTTTTAGCAAACCCCGGCATGAACACGCAAGCAGCCTCTATCTTCCATGCTTCAAGAGAATGCTCCCTTTGCCAAAGCACAATGCATGCCTGATGAGAACCTCATCATGAGCCATAACAAGCTCATTTTGACCTAATATAAATGATAAAAGCTCCTACATAGCTCAAGGAAAGGCTTAACTCAGAGAATTCTGAGTTTAAGGAGAAAACAAGTCATAAGGGGTAAAAATGCAATTTTACCAGTATAATCTGCATACAGGTCCAAACATAGGTCAAACAAATCAAATAAGAAGGAAAGTGGGATGATCTGATAAGGGCTACAGCAATTCCAAGGAACTAAATGATAATCTGTAACCCTAAAACAAACCCACTTCAATTCGCGAGCTTCGATGCAAAGTAAAAATGGAATAAACCCTCTAAAATTCATATAAAAATAATCTCTAGGGTTTAGAACCTTCAATTTGGCCTTAGGAACCCATTTTGACCTACATTGAGAACCATACCCAATTAATAACTTAATTTGGGTTTTTGCATAAATTGATCGGTCAAACAAGGTTTAATCTAGAAATAAAATTCACCATCAGATTCCTTAGGTCCTAATTAGTCATGTATCAAAACTTGAGCCTAAGAAGAAACCTTCTTGACCAACTTTACACTTTGGTCCTCATATTTACTTTTTGGCCCTCAACTTTTGAACCCTCGCATTTTGGCCCCTAACTCTCCTTCGTTCTTTGCGTTCAGGTCCTCCCTGCAAAACCTGCCAGCACCATGCTCCGGCGACCTTGCGTGGAGCATGGCGCCGCGCAGGGTGAGGGGGAGGGCCTGCCAGGACAAATGGGGGTGCCCTGCGCCGTCAGCCGTCGCAGGAGCACCCCCCTGGTCGCTGCAACCCACCATACCGGCCGTGCGAATGCACGGACGGTATGGGTCTCCATCTCCGGCATCCTCCGGCGAGGGAGACACGTCGTCTCCCTCCGCCCTCCTCTCTGATTCCGCCTCTATAAATACCCCCGTCGCTCCGCCGTTCTGAAGAGCTCGGATCTGACGGAGAAAACCCCCAACTTTCCTCTCTTCCCACTCCGGCAGACGCCCACCAGCTCCGGCGGTTCCTCCTCCTCCTCCTCTTCGTTCTGCCGCACTACCAGCAACAGGGCTACCTTCCCCTACTCTTCCCGCACCGCGCCGCACCCAGCGCGCGCCTCTCCGGCCCTCTCCTCGCCGCTGCCCCTTCCCCTGGGCATCTTCTTCTCCGGCGATAGTCGATACGACTGTCGCCCTGCTACTCCCCCTTCGTCCCTGCAAGTAAGTTAGAACTACTTCTCTTCCTCCCCTCTTCCTTTTCCTCACTTTACATCTTTACTGTTGCCCCGATCCGACCAATCGCCCTCACCTTCTCCACCTCCGGCCCCTGCTCCGGCGACCCGCTCCCATCACTCCAGCAACCCACACGGCTCGTCGACCACCGCAGAACCTCCGCCTCCTCACCCTGATCAACCTCCGCCCTTCCACTTCCCCCAAATCACCCTCTGCAACTCCACCGAACACACCCACTTTCCGACCCACAGTCCGACCTAGGGCAGCCCTTGCACGCCGCCCCACGCCTCGCCACCACCCGCATGAGCTTCGCCGCACTCTGGCGAAGCTCCCAGCACCTTCTGATTAGGCTGAGAGGCCGTTTTGCTGTGAACAGGTCACCCGTCCTCCGCCGCCATTGCCGTGCAGAAGGAGCTGCTTCCGCCTGCAGCTGCAGGCGCGCCACGCCCAGATTCTACTCCCAGGCTGTGCGAGGCATTTCGGCAAAGGGTCAGGCTGCAGCTGAGGCGAAGCCCTCGCGCGAAGGCCTTGCGTAAAGCCGCAATTACCAGCTGCATCCTCCGCACAGGCGCCAACTTGGGGTGGGACATTTAGTCCCACCTCGGAAGGCTCTGAAGGAGTGCAGCGGTATAAAGTGAAAAAGTGCTGGAGGCTTATCGCCTCAGCACACGGGGTGAGGTCCCCTTCACCCACCCGGTTACCCGGTCTCGTCCGCGCTCACGCCTCGCGGACCTGGCCCGACCCGACTAAGCCTGACTTGCACTCCTCGCCCACCACGCACGCCAATGGGCCTGGACCCGGGCTCGACCCGTACCCGACTACCCGGCAGCTCTGGGAGAGCTTTCCTAAGAGCGGCTTCTGTGAGAGAGAAATGCGCGGGGGGGGGGGGAGGGTAGAGTAGGTTTTTGCCCGCTGACGAAAACTTCGAAGAGTGCAGGCACAGGTGAAGAAGAAGAATCGGAGACGAAGACTGACGGAAGAAGAGCAGCCAGGACTGCTCGAAGCAAAGAGGAAAAGGCGAAGAAGAAGAAGACGAGCGAGGTAGAGAAGAAGGACGACAAAAGGTGAAGGAAGCAGCACCGAGCGGCACTGTAGCAGCGGCGGTTTAAGTCGTCTGATTGGAAAATCAGACGACGCTCTGAAGGCAGAAAAGAGGAAGAAGAACAGGACCGCAAGGGAAAAGAAAAAAGAAAGAGACAAGCAGAAACAAGAGCTGAAAGAAGAAGAAGAAAGAAGGAGAGACGACGTCCTGACAGCAAAAGCAGAAGAAGAAGACCACAAGGAGATAAGGAAACCACAAGCCAAAGAGAAGAGAAAAGAAAGAAGAAGACAGACGAGAAAGAAGAAGCCAACAAATTTTCATCTTTCTCTCTCTATCTATATTTTTGTAAAAGAAACGTTGTACCCCTAGAATACAACTTGCTCCCTGAGTTCGACCTCGGGAACTCTTTTATTTTCCGAGTAAAAAAAATTATATATTTGAAATGATGGCAATAACTGGCTATACTATAACGACATAACAAAACCCGGTTATACATTCCAGCCAACGTTTCAATTGGTGCCGTTGCCGGGGTGCAACGGCTATTCTAGTGGTAAACATTCCTGTTTCTTTTTAAATTTCTGATAATCTCCTCTCTTTTGTGCAGCTACAGGAAATCAAGAAGACAAGCAACTACACGACGACCACTCCGAGGACAGGTAAATTTTTTTTCCCTCTCGCTATTAACCCCTAAACTTTAAAGAGGAAGAAAAGAAAAGAACAAGCAATATAGGGCTAACCTGTCTTCCATACTTAGTAACCATAAAAAGTTGCATGCTTTCAACCCATTATTCCTGCACACTATTAAGGCTATTTAGGGGCTAACACATTCTTGCTTGAGCCCTAATTACCCAACAAAGAGCTAACTGGACCAAGTAGAGCCAACCTAGGATCCTACACTAGGGATTTGGAGACACACTCCTTAAGCAAGAATTGAGAAAACTAAATGAAGTGTGCCCAAGCCCTTGTCTGAAAATACCTATTCAAAGGAAACCTAAAACAATTGGCTCTCTAAACACTTGAACCCTAAAAGACAAGACCTAAAAGCTCTCAAAGGAAACAAGAGGTAAAGTTGACCCCTTGGGTCAACCAACCTTAAATTAGGTCACTCTTTGAACTTAAAAGACTAAAGTTCAAGTGAAACCTTAAGCACCCTGATCTTAAAGTAAAAATTGGTAGACTTAACAGGTCAAGATCCCCATTCTGGTCTACCTGGAACCGCAGTGACAAGAGAGGTCGGGTGGGGGAAACCCTGTAACCCGTGGGGACGCTCTACCGTGTAGGGGTCTTTGCAGGACTCTCCCTCTCTGGCTGCCCAGGTAATTCTCAGGTGGACGATCTTTCTGATCAAGGGGTCCATCTGCCTCGCACCTCTATAGTCACCCAACACATTTTTGGGTGTCTTGATTGGGTCCATCACCTTCTAAACTCATCTCTTCCAACAGTGCATGTACGGAAGGAGGTCCTTAAGACCACCCTTAAGACCCCCTTTAGAAATTCGCTCTCGTCAAGGCCAAGCCTCGACGCCTGTGTTTGTGCAGCAACACCCTCACATTATTCTCTCTTCTGATTCAGAACCAAGTTCTTCTTCTTCCCCCATCATGGCTCAGCCAGTTGAGGAAGAAAATAATCTGGAGCACCAGCTCCAGCGACTCAATGACCTCTTCCAAAACTTCGTGCACCCACCACAGCGTCCTATGATGCGGGACCACTACAATCCTGCTGCGGTGGCCATTGAGCCTCGAGTCAGAATCCCGACTGGAGGACCTGATTCTGAATTAAAGCCCAACATGATTCATGCTATACCTAAATTCCATGGGCTTAATTCTGAAGATCCCTTCCAGCACATCAAACAGCTAAAGCATCTGGCCCAAACTTTTGGGTCAGATGCGCAAAATCGGGATATTCTTCTCATGAAGATGTTCTCCTTTTCTCTTATGGACAAGGCCGCCCATTGGTATCAAACTCAGACCCGGCCGATCAACACTTGGGAAGAACTTCAATCCGAGTTTTTGAAAAAGTTTTTTCCCGTTGGTCGGACCAACGCCTTACGCCATCAGATTACACACTTCACTCAACAACCAGGAGAACCTCTCCATGAGGCATGGGATCGTTTTCAGGATCTCATGAGAAAGTGCCCCCATCACGGAGTTCCTAAATGGGAACAAGTCCAATCTTTTTACCAGGGACTCCGTGAGGACATCCGCCTTTTCGTCAATGCAACTTGCGGAGGAAATATCATGGGTCAACATGAAGACACCGTGTGGGAGATTCTTGAAAACATGTGCGAGAACTCCATCAACAATGACTCCATGAGATTATTCGACAGGACGAATACCCGCGCAGCGACGAATCTTAGGGGAGCACATGAGACGCAGGGCCTGTCCGCATCAGTCGACCTAGAATTAGTGGCCAGTCGATTGGACAAGGTTTCAATCATTGAGAAGAAGGTGGATGAGCTGACTCAGCACTTACAGCGAGCCACCTCTATGCGTAACTCCTTTGCACAACCTCCTTCCACACAGGAGACTGTGCAAAACATCCTCCACCGATCTTCCCCTAGGATGGATCCAGATCCATCCCCATCTGATTCTCGGATCGGAGGATCATCCGATCCTTTCTACACCAGCTCAGGGAACTCCATTCCCCCTTTCCCTGATTCTCAAGAGGTTCCGCAGACCTGCGAGGACCTCAACGCCATCCAGAACGACCCATTCTCCAACACTTACAACCCTGGATGGCGAAACCATCCCAATTTTCAGTGGACAGGAAATTCCCAAACCCAAAGCCACCTTTTCAGTCCCGCCCACAGCCCTCTCGTCATTACCAGCCGCCTCAGCCTCGGCCCAACCCTACTTATCCATCAGGGCCAAATCAGGATCAAATGTCCCTAATCCTTCAGACTCTGGCTGACATTCAAAGAACGAATGCGGCTATTCAAAAACAGCACAAGGACGAACTTACAGAGGTTAAAACTCAACTGGCCCAGTTGGCAAATTCTCGCCAGCCAGGCACACTCCCTTCCCAACCTCTTCCTAACCCGAATAACGTGCCGACCCAGAAGCGCGTTATGAATCCAAATTTAGGCCACGCACAATGGATTTATCAGGCCCCCACTGCTCCATCTCCAGACGAGATGGAAACTTCAACTTCTTATGCGGGATTTCAGCAGCAGCCACCCCTCTTACCAAACCCAAACCAAAATTAGGTCGGATTAAATTCTGTAACAACACGTAGTGGTAAAACAACTCAAGACCCGCATTATCCAAACCACTCCAAGCCTGATAACCATGACCTTGGGATAGTTATCCAAGATACCACTGTCCCAGATCAAGAACCTGGACCTATCCTAGAAGAACCAACCAAGGTCCCATTCCCTGAAGCCTTAATCAAAGAAAAGAGAAGAACCAAGCCCGTGGCACCTGAGGAGGACCTAGTCAAGCTCTTTGAGCAGGTCCACATAAACATCCCCTTGATGGATGCAATCCACCACGTACCGGCTTATGCACGATTTTTAAAGAATGTGTGTACACCCCAGCGTAAGCCGCGAACCAAGAGTGGGAGTCCAATTGTTCTGTCAGAGCAAGCCAGCTCTGTAATCCTAAGCAGACTCCCACCCAAGGCTAAAGATCCTGGTACTCCCCTGATTTCCTGCAAGATAGGTGATACATAATTTGACAGAGCATTGCTAGACTTGGGTGCTTCCATAAATCTGATACGCACATCCTTACTTAACCATCTAGAAGAATCTGAGCTGAAACCAACTGAGGTGACATTACAATTAGCAGATCGATCTATAAAGTCACCAAAAGGGATTCTCGAGGATGTTATTGTGAGAGTGCGGGATTTCTACTTTCCTGTAGACTTTATAGTCTTAGATATGGACGCACCTGAGAACCCTAGGGATACACCAATCATTTTAGGGAGACCTTTCTTGGCTACTGCTAGAGCCAACATTAGCTGTGAGGAGGGCCAAATAGAGATCAAATTTGGGAATCAAACACTGAAAATTGAAATATTTAAGGCCCAACAAGGAATCAATTGCGGTGTCATCGAACAGATTTGTGACATTAGGACTTTGGTTGATGAAACACACTTCCAGAATGATCTGATTATACCTCATCAACCGCAGAAAGATCTTGATCCGTAAACTGAGGAATCAAATCCAGATATGAACAACCCAGTAACTCCCACCCTTGAACCTCACATCTATACTGAACCACCCGCTGCTGCTGATAACCCCATCCTCGAACTGAAGCCCCTTCCTGCTGACTTGAAATACATCTTTTTTGGTTCTAATCAGACCCTTCCTGTGATTATCAATTCCAACCTCAGTCTTGAACAAGAATCCCGTCTGATTGTTGTCCTCCAGCAACATCGCAGAGCCATCGAGTGGACTCTCGATGATTTGACTGGAATAAGTCCCTCTTATTGTACTCATCATATCTATTCAGAAGAGGGCACACGACCTTCTCGTGAAATGCAGAGATGCTTAAACCCCAATCTGCAGGAGGTCGTGAAAAAGGAGATCATCAAGTGGTTAGATGCCGGAATCATCTACCCGATCTCCGATAGTCGTTGGGTGAGCCCAATTCAGGTCGTGCCCAAGAAGGCAGGACTCACCACTATAACGACTGAGACCGGAGAAATCATTCCTACCCGATTAGCCAACTCGTGGAGAGTCTGTATAGATTACCGCCGACTCAATTCCTCCACGAAGAAGGATCATTTCCCACTGCCTTTCATTGATCAGATTCTCGAGAAACTAGCGGGAAATAGGTTCTTCTGCTTTTTGACGGGTACTCCGGTTACAACCAGGTGGCAATCCATCCAGAGGACCAAGAAAAGACCACGTTCACCTGCCCCTTTGGAACATACGCTTTCCGAAGGATGCCTTTCGGTCTTTGCAATGCACCCGCTACTTTTTAGCGATGCATGCTTGCCATATTCTCAGATATGGTAGGTGATTATCTGGAAGTCTTCATGGATAACTTTTCAATTTTCGGAGCATCATTTGACGATTGCCTCCAACACTTGGTCCAGATACTCAGGCGGTGCATCGATGTGAATTTGGTTCTTTCCTGGGAAAAGAGCCATTTCATGGTGCCTGAGGGAATTGTCCTCGGGCACTCAATTTCGGAAAAAGGCATCCAAGTGGACCGAGCTAAGGTTGATCTGATTTCTCACCTTCCTATGCCTAGCTCGATCAAGGACATCCGATCTTTTTTGGGGCATGTCGATTTTTATCGATGATTTATCCCTGATTTTTCAAAAATCGCGCGCCCCCTGACCACTCTTCTCTCCAAGGATGTACCTTTCAAAATTTCCAAGGAATGCACTCAAGCATTTGAAATCCTGCGTGACCGAGTCACCCAAGCCCCGATCCTACAGTCCCCTGATTGGTCTCAACCCTTTGAGATCATGTGCGATGCATCCGACTTCGCTGTAGGAGCGGTTTTGGGGCAGAAAATTGACGGGAAACCTGTGGTCATTTACTACGCCAGCAAAACACTCGATGAGGCTCAGCGTAACTATACGGTTACTGAGAAAGAGCTGCTAGCTGTAGTATTTGCCCTAGAAAAATTCAGATCGTACCTTCTGGGTTCCCGTGTCATCATATACTCGAATCACACAACTGTGAGGCATCTCCTTGCAAAGAAGGACGCAAAACCTCGATTAATCCGATGGATCTTGCTGTTGCAAGAATTTGACCTTGAGATTCGCGACAAAGCGGGAAAGCAAAATGTGGTAGCTGATCACTTGTCCCGTCTTCCTTCAGAAATAATTGACCCTTCCGGACCTATCACTGAGCATTTTCCCGATGAGCACCTGCTGACTATTGGTACTAGCCTTCCATGGTTTGCTAATGTAGTAAATTACTTGGCATCTCATCAGATCCCGTCCGATTGGCCGAAGGCCAAGAAGGACAAATTACGCTCCGATGCCAAGTATTACATTTGGGAAGACCCGTACCTCTTCCGCATAGGTGCCGATCAGATCATCCGGAGATGTGTCCCGGAAGAGGAATTCAACAATATCCTCTCTTTCTGCCATGACCAGGCATGCGGTGGCCATTTCGTCAGGCATAAAATCGCATCAAAAGTCCTCCAGTGCGGCTTTTACTGGCCCACACTGTTCAAAGACGCATACAGTCACTGCAAGGCATGCAGTCGTTGCCAGACTTTGGGCAACATGAGCCATCGCGACATGATGCCTATGCAACCGATTCTAGTATGCGAAATCTTTGATGTTTGGGGGATTGATTTTATGGGCCCCTTTCCTGTTTTGGATGGTTTCGAATACATTCTGTTGGCTGTGGACTACGTGTCCAAATGGATCGAAGCCATACCGACCCGAACCTGTGATCACAAAATCATTCTCAAATTCATTCATCAAAACATTTTCTCAAGGTTCGGGATTCCTCGTGCAATAATCTCTGATGGGGGGACCCATTTCACAAATGCTTAGTTTAGGTCACTGATGACCAAATATGGGGTGTCTCACCGAATCTCTACTCCTTACCACCCCCAAACTAATGGTCTAGCTGAGCTGTCTAACTGGGAGATCAAGAAAATCCTGCAAGTCACTGTTCGACCTGATAGGAAGGACTGGTTGTCCCGACTTCCGGAAGCATTGTGGGCCTATAGGACCGCCCACAAAACCCAATTAGGCATGTCTCCCTTTAGACTGGTGTACGGAAAGGCATGTCACCTTCCCGTAGAACTGGAGCATAAAGACTATTGGGCAGTACGGAATTGTAATCTAGATTTTTCGAAGGCTGGAACCCACAGAAAACTTCAAATCAGCGAGATCGATGAATTACGCTTAGACGCGTATGAGAGCTCGCGAATCTACAAGGAGCGGGTTAAAGCCTTCCACAACAAGCATATCTCAAGAAAAATCTTTCATCCTGGTCAGAAGGTCCTACTCTTTAATGCCTGACTCAAACTTTTCCAGGGAAAGCTGCGATCCAAGTGGGTCGGACCATATTTAGTCCGACAAGTTTTTAGAAATGGAGCTATCGAAATCAGTCCACTCAGCCACAATTCCGAACCTTTCATCGTGAACGGTCAGAGACTCAAGTCGTTCATTGATGTGACTTCTACTGATTTGGCTGAAGCATCTTATATCCTCCATTCCCCTTGAGCTTATTGCGCCCAGCCGATGGCGTAAAACTCAGCGCTTAACGGGAGGCAACCCGTCATTTTCCTAAAAATCCAAAACCTTTTTCTAACACCTTTTTGCACTTAAGGTTCACCCTTGTAGACAGCCGACCCCACCTCAGATGCTTGCATCTGGGATTAGAAATCGTTCACAAAATTCAACCTGACCCATTCACTCATCCAAATTTCTGTCTTAAGGAATGAACTAAAAAAAAAAAAAAAAAAAACCCCATAGGTTACAATGAGGACATTGCAAATCTTAGGCATGGGGGGGTATGAAAGTGCAAAAACTTGTAAGAAAAGGTTTCAAACAAAAAATTCACATATGCCAAAAACACCATAAAAATTTTAAAAAAAAAAAATTTTCGAAAAAGAATAAGAGGAAAAGAGGAGAAGGAAATTTTGTGAAGAAGAAGGAGAAAAGAAACAAAAGGAAAAAAGGAGCACAAAATATAATAAAAAAGTGATAGTCATTAGTAAGGAACTAAGGAATTAACCTAAGTTCTAGACCTCATTCAAGAAAATAACTGAAAAGTGCACAATGAGATTAGTAAGAACGCAAACCTTAGGCATTCTTGGATAGACTCTTAGTACCCATTAAAATCTGAACATTCCTCAAAGAGGTTGAGGAAAATGAAAAGCTGAAGTATTAGGTCTAAGGCTTAGGGAGTATTTGGCCTCGTTAACTAATTTTTGGTTTACGGGACTTAGTAACCTAAGCACCCTAACCTCACACACAGCCTGGTTCAGTAAGCGTAAAAATCAAAATCACGCAGAAGCGTCGTAAAATTCTGAAAAGAACACCTAGAATAGGAGCGGCCGATCAACACAAGTTGATTTGGATGAGTTCCCAGCACGGAGAGGCGGGAAATCCCCTCGAAGATGCGTAACAAAATATCATCTCCTCGGTGCTTGTCTCTTAGGATATTCACATATCCTACTGGAGGCATGTAAGCACTCTGCTGGTTCAGATTCCATGGATGGCATTATCTCGAAGTGTCAATTGCCAGGATCTGGATTCGGCCACAGAACACCATGGATGGGATTATCTCGAAATCTCAATAGCTAGGGTTCCGGGGGTTGCCATGGGCGGTGCTATCTCGAAGCATCAATCGTCAGGAACCCTTGAGGATTGATGATGGGAGCAAGGAATCTGATACAGACCATGTTGAAAAGCCAATCCTAGGCTAGAACTAAAAAGAAAAAGAGAGAGAAAACTCTCCAAACAGAAAAAACGTTCTATCTCTCTCTTATAAAATGCACTGCGAACTGAGCCAGGGCTAAAATCATTTCAAGCATGGGTGCTTTAACCACAAAGTCCAATAAACCTTAGGTTAGTTCTTGTGGGCCTTAAAAACCTTTGCTAAGGACTGAGGCTGAGGCTAGGCAGATTTGGATCTTGATTGGTACTAGAGTACCTTTTAGGCCTATGGTCAGCATTCTAACCTAATCTAAGCTCAAATGAAAAAGCACTTATCTGAAGCTATTAAGAACTTCATGGTCTAGAGAAAGGGTTGAAACCTTAAGTTTTTGCTAAGGGACTAGCAAAAGCTAAGCATGGGGGTATGATGAGAACCTCATCATGAGCCATAACTAGCTCATTTTGACCTAATATAAATGATAAAAGCTCCTACATAACTCAAGGAAAGGATTAACTCAGAGAATTCTGAGTTTAAGGAGAAAACAAGTCATAAGGGGTAAAAATGCAATTTTACCAGTATAATCTGCATACAGGTCCAAACATAGGTCAAACAAACCGAATAAGAAGGAAAGTGGGATGATCTGATAAGGGCTACAGCAATTCCAAGGAACTAAATGATAATCTGTAACCCTAAAACAAACCCACTTCAATTCACGAGGTTCGAGGAAAAGTAAAAATAGAATAAACCCTCTAAAATTCATAGAAAAATAATCTCTAGGGTTTAGAACCTTCAATTTGGCCTTAGGAATCCATTTTGACCTACATTGAGAACCATACCCAATTAATAACTTAATTTGGGTTTTTGCATAAATTGACTGGTCAAACAAGGTTTAATCTAGAAATAAAATTCACCATCAGATTCCTTATGTCCTAATTAGTCATGTATAAAAACTTGAGCCTAAGAAGAAATCTTCTTGACCAACTTTACACTTTGGTCCTCATATATTTACTTTTTGGCCCTCAACTTTTGAACCCTCGCATTTTGGCCCCTAACTCTCCTTCGTTCTTTGCGTTCAAGTCCTCCCTGCAAAACTTGCCAGCACCATGCTCCGGCGACCTTGCGCGGAGCATGGCGCCGCGCAGGGTGAGGGGGAGGGCCTGCCAGGACAAATGGGGGTGCCCTGCGTCGTCAGCCGTCGCAGGAGCACCCCCCTGGTCGCTGCAACCCACCATACCGGCCGTGCGAACGCACGGACGGTATGGGTCTCCATCTCCGGCGTCCTCCGGCGAGGGAGACACGTCGTCTCCCTCCGCCCTCCTCTCTGATTTCGCCTCTATAAATACCCCCGTCGCTCCGCCGTTCTGAAGAGCTCGGATCTGACGGAGAAAACCCCCAACTTTCCTCTCTTCCCACTCCGGCAGACGCCCACCAGCTCCGGCGGTTCCTCCTCCTCCTCCTCTTCGTTCTGCCGCACTACCAGCAGCAGGGCTACCTTCCCCTGCTCTTCCCGCGCCGCGCCGCACCCAGCGCGTGCCTCTCCAGCCCTCTCCTCGCCGCTGCCCCTTCCCCTGGGCATCTTCTTCTCCGGCGACAGTCGATACGACTGTCGCCCTGCTACTCCCCCTTCGTCCCTGCAAGTAAGTTAGAACTACTTCTCTTCCTCCCCTCTTCCTTTTACTCACTTTACATCTTTACTGTTGCCCCGATCCGACCAATTGCCCTCACCTTCTCCACCTCCAGCACCTGCTCCGGCGACCCGCTCCCATCACTCCAGCAACCCACACGGCTCGTCGACCACAGCAGAACCTCCGCCTCCTCACCCTGATCAACCTCCGCCCTTCCACTTCCCCCAAATCACCCTCTGCAACTCCACCGAACACACCCACTTTCCGACCCACAGTCCGACCTAGGGCAGCCCTTGCACGCCGCCCCACGCCTCGCCACCACCCGCATGAGCTTCGCCGCACTCTGGCGAAGCTCCCGACACCTTCTGATTAGGATGAGAGGCCGTTTTGCTGTGAACAGGTCACCCGTCCTCCGCCGCCATTGCCGTGCAGAAGGAGCTGCTTCCGCCTGCAGCTGCAGGCACGCCACGCCCAGATTCGACTCCCAGGCTGTGCGAGGCATTTCGGCAAAGCGTCAGGCTGCAGCTGAGGCGAAGCCCTCGCGCGAAGGCCTCGCGTAAAGCCGCGATTACCAACTGCTTCCTCCGCGCAGGTGCCAACTTTGGGTGGGACATTTAGTCCCACCTCGGAAGGCTCTGAAGGAGCGCAGCGGTATAAAGTGAAAAAGTGCTGGAGGCTTATCGCCTCAGCACACGGGGTGAGGTCCCCTTCACCCGCCTGGTTACCCGGTCTCGTCCACGCTCACGCCTCGCGGACCTGGCCCGACCCGACTAAGCCTGACCTGCACTCCTCACCCACCACGCACGCCAGTGGGCCTGGACCCGGGCTCGACCCATACCCGACTACCCGGCAGCTCTGGGAGAGCTTTCCTAAGAGCGGCTTCTGTGAGAGAGAAACGCGGGGGGGGGAGGGTAGAGTAGGATTTTGCCCGCTGACGAAACTTCGAAGAGTGCAGGCACAGGTGAAGAAGAAGAACCGGAGAAGAAGACTGACGGAAGAAGAGCAGCCAGGACTGCTCGAAGCAAAGAGGAAATGACGAAGAAGAAGAAGACGAGCGAAGCAGAGAAGAAGGACGACGAAAGCTGAAGGAGGGAGCACCGAGCAGCACTGTAGCAGCGGCGGTTTAAGTCGTCTGATTGGAAAATCGGACGACGCTCTGAAGGCAGAAAAGAGGAAGAAGAACAGGACCGCAAGGGAAAAGAAAAAAGAAAGAGACAAGCAGAAACAAGAGCTGAAAGAAGAAGAAGAAAGAAGGAGAGACGACGTCCTGACAGCAAAAGCAGAAGAAGAAGACCACAAGGAGATAAAGAAACCAAAAGCCAAAGAGAAGAGAAAAGAAAGAAGAAGACAGACGAGAAAGAAGCCAACAAATTTTCATCTTTCTCTCCCTATCTATATTTTTGTAAAAGAAACATTGTACCCCTAGAATACAACTTGCTCCCTGAGTTCGACCTCGGGAACTCTTTTATTTTCCGAGTAAAAAAAATTATATATTTGAAATGATGGCAATAACTGGCTATACTATAACGACATAACAAAACCCGGTTATACATTCCAGCCAACGTTTCAATGCCACTGTGAAGTGCCATCAGGAAAATCAATTCCCTGAGTTGATTCAGGCTGACTTGAACATGGCCCAAGGTTTCCACCCTCCTCCTTGCAATAACCCTTATTCCAATACCTATAATCCATGGTGGCGGAACCATCCAAACTTCTCTTGGAAGGCGATGCTTCTAACTCAGAGAATACAAGACCCTTACCTCCCCAACCCATATACCAACCATCTTATGAAAACCCCCTAAAAATAAGCCCTCTGAGATGGATGAACTTAAGGCCATGATGAAAGTGATGCAAGAGCATCAGAATATGGTCATCCAATCTCAGAATAAGATGATTACTGATATGCAATCCCAAATTGGTCATCTTACTGAGGCAGTTAGGCAACGTGATCCAGGGAAGCTACCTAGCTCTTCTGAGGGGAACCCTAATGGCAAGGGGGTCTTATTCAGGGAGCACGGCCAAGCGGTGACCTTGCTGAGGAGTGGAAAGAAGATTGACAATCCTAATAACACTCCTACGGTCACGTCTCAGAATTCCCCTTCTACACCTGACCCGACTTCCATCTCCACCAAGGAAGAGCCACATTACTCTCCCTCACACAAAATCACCCACAATGAGGATGTTGTCCTTCCACCTCCCCTTTCCCGCCATGATGACCCCTCTACAAAGAAGTCGAGGGTGCCCTATCCAGAGCGCCTATCTGCTCCTAGGGAATCTTCTGTTTACTCGTCTGGAGCCAAGGATAGAACAGAAGAGATTATGGACACTTTTAGGCAAGTCCATATTAACTTGCCTCTGTTGGAAGCTATTAAACAGATCCCATCCTATGCCAAGTTTCTGAAGGAACTGTGCACCCAAAAGAGCCGATCTGGGAAATAGGTCCAAACCAAGGTCATCCTGCCTGACCATGTTAGCTCGGTTCTCCAGCATGGAACACGCCCAAAAATGAAAGACCCAAGGGCCCTGTATATTTCAGTGGTTATAGGTAACCAACACATTGATGAGGCTCTACTCGATCTGGGTGCGGGGGTGAACATTTTACCGAGCCCTTTCTATGACTTGTTGGGAGGAGGCAAGCTAAAGCCTAGTCCAGTAATCCTCCAGGTCGCAGACAGATCACTTAAGATACCACGAGGATTGTTGGAAGATGTCCTTGTGAGAGTAGAGGACTTCTTCTTCCCTATTGACTTTATGGTGCTTGATACTGATTCATCAAATAAGCCCACAAAGTCGTCCATTATTCTGGGACACACCTTCTTGGCCACAGCCAATGCCTCTATCAATTGTAGATCTGGGGCACTTAAAATGGGCTTCGAAAACAAGAAGATCTAGTTGAATGTTTTTGATACTTACAAGCAATCCAGATTTGAAGATTGTTCTTAGATTGAGGTCGTTGATGAAATAATTGAAGAGACTACTTCAGCACTCTTATGTAGAGTTCCCCTACAAAAGGTCATATCTAAGGACCATCCCTCGATTATTAAAGAAACTGAAAGGGAAATGCCTGAATTAGAAGAGTTGCTTGGGATACACACTGAATCTCAGTCCCCACCCTGGACTGTAAAGGTAGATCCACTACCTGAGGAGGGGACATCTCAACTTAAACCCTCAATCCAAAAGGCTCCTAAGTTGGAGTTGAAACCCCTCCCGAGCACATTGAAATATGCTTTCCTTGGCCCTAATAACACACTCCCCATTATTATCTCGTCTGCATTATCTGAATTGCAGGAGGGAGCTCTGCTTGAGTGTTTACAAAGGCATAAGGAAGCAATTGCTTGGTCAATTGCTGATATTAAGGGTGTTGATCCCTCTCTTTGCATGCATCATATATACACGGACGAGTCCATGAAACCTTTCTGAGACATGTAGAGAAGGCTCAACCCAAATATGCAGGAGGTTGTTAAAAAGGAGATTCTGAAATGGCTAGATGTAGGGATTATCTATCCCATTTTAGATAGTAAATGGGTCAGTCCTATTCATGTAGTACCCAAAAAGGCAAGAATCACTGTGGAGGAGAATGACCAAGGAGAGCTGGTGACCACTAGACCCTCAACTGGTTGGAGGGCCTACATTGATTACCGCCGTTTGAACACAGCTACCCAGAAAGACCATTTCCTCTTACCATCTATCGATCAAATTTTGGAATGATTGGCGGGGAACAAGTACTTCTATTTTCCTAACAGGTACTTTGGGTATAATCAGATAGCCATTTTTCCTGACGATCAGGAGCATACCACCTTCACGAGTCCGTATGGCACATTTGCATTCCACCGAATGCCATTTAGGTTATGTAATGCTCCTGCCACTTTCCAACGTTGTATGATGGCTATCTTTTCTGATATGATCGACAAGTTTGTTGAAATTTTCATGGATGACTTCTCCATTTATGGCTCGTCATTTGACCTATGCCTTTTGCACCTTGATAAAGTCTTAACTCGTTGCGAAGAGGCAAAGCTGGTGCTTAGCTGGGAGAAATGCCTTTTTATGGTCCAGCAGGGCATTGTGTTAGGGCATATACTTTCCAAGAGAGGATTAGAGGTGGACACCACAAAAATTGATTCCATCTCTAAGCTTCCATTTCTCGCCAATGTTCATTAAGTTAGATCTTTCCTTGGCCATGCCAGATTTTATAGGCGCTTCATTAGAGATTTTAGTAAAATATCTAAGCCACTCTGTGACCTGTTAGTGAAAGATGTCTCCTTCGATTTTGATGACAGATGTGGCGAGGCTTTCCAAATCTTGAAGAAAACCCTTATTACCGCACCGATTCTCCAAGCACCAGATGGAACCCTCCCATTTGAGCTAATGTGCGATGCTTCTGATTTTGCAATGGGAGCGATCTTAGGTTAAAGGGTTGATGGCAAACCTCATGTGCTGCATTATGCCAGCAAGACCCTTACGGATCTTCAGCAAAACTACACTGTCACTGAAAATGAACTTCTTGCTGTAGTATTTGCTTTAGAAAAGTTTGGATCTTATCTATTGGGATCCAAGGTTGTGGTGTTCACTGATCATTCTGCCCTAAAGCATCTTCTTGCTAAAAAGGACACCAAACCTCACCTAATTTGTTGGATTCTGCTACTCCAGGAATTTGACCTAGAAATTAAAGGTAAGAAAGGAGTTGATAATGTGGTAGCAGATCATCTGTCTAGGATCCCTATTGAGGCATCAAACCCTACTGGTGGTATTCAAGATACTTTCCCTAATGAGTCTCTGATGGCCATGGAGGCTAAAACTCCTTGGTTCGCTGACATAGTGAACTATCTGGTCACGGGCATTACTCCCAGTATGTGGGACAAGTAGAAGCAGGAGAGGTTTCTTGCTAATGCTAAATTTTATCACTGGGAGGAACCCGAGCATTTTAGAGTAGGCCCTGACCAGCATTTTTGCTGTTGCGTGCCTGATGAAGAACAAAGAAGTGTTCTGAGTTTCTGCCATGACCTCCATTGTGGGAGACATTTTAGTGGGAAAAAGACTTCCTATAAGGTTCTTCAGTCTGGCTTTTGCTGGCCCACATTATTCTGAGATGCACATACGTATGTGAGCGCATGTCTACATTGCCAGTAGATGGGAACCACTGGAAAAAGGGATGAGATGCCCCAACAACCTATCCTCCCTGTTGAGATCTTTGATATTTGGGGCATTGACTTCATGGGTCCCTTTGCTGTGTCCTTCGGATATGAATACATCCTTGTGGCTATAGACTATGTATCGAAATGGATAGAAACCATACCCACGTGAACCAATGACCATTCCATGGTCTTGGGCTTTGTTAAGGCTAATATCATTTCTCGGTACGGGTGCCCAAGGATGATCATAAGTGATAGAGGACCTCACTTCTAGAACGTACACTTCACAAGACTACTCCAAAATTTGCGATTCAATCACATGATAGCCACACCTTAGCATCCTGAAACGAGTGGACAAGTTGAAGTGTCTAATAGGGAGATTAAGCGAATTTTATAAAAAACTATTCGGCCCGATCAGAAGGATTGGTCTAGAAAACTAAATGATGCTCTTTGGGCCTACAGAATCGCATATAAGACTCCCTTGGGCATGTGTCTTTTTCATCTTGTCTATGGAAAAGCATGCCACCTTCCCATTGAAATCCAACATAAAGCCTATTGGGCGATTAAAAACGTTAGCTTGAATCTGGATAAAGCAGGAAAGGCACGCATGTTAGAATTAAGTGAGCTTGAGGAGTTTCATACTGAAGCCTATGAAACTTCTCAAGCTTAAAAGCAACGTAAAATGGTCTTCCATGATAAGCACATCATTAGAAAGACTTTTGAGCCCAACCAGTGGGTCTAGCTTTTCAATTCTAGACTAAAATTATTTCCTGGAAAGCTTGAGTCCCACTGGGATCGGCCATACATTGTTATCAATACTTTCCCTCATGGAGCTATAGAAATTCGGAACCCTACTTCAGGTGTGAGCTTTAAGGTAAATGGCTAGCGACTTAAACCTTATATTACTTTTTCAGATGGCTAGGTTTTGGATGTACTTCGGCTTGAGGAGCCTTAGCTCCTCCTACTCTCCTCCTCGGGTGATATTCTTCTATGTCTGCATTTTTCCAATGAGGACATTGTCAATCTTAGGCATGGGGGGGTAAAACATGAGAACGTTTATAGCATTTATAAATATTTGCATACATATAAAAAAAAAACTCCTATTTTCTTGAGCTAAATTGGTTAGTCCATAGCAAAACATCTTTGTCATGGAGGTGTCATTAAAGAATTTTCTTCTTAAATTGTTTCTTAAGTTTAGAATCTAGTACATTTACTTGACGTGCACGTAGACTTGGTAATGGATCTTTGAAGAAAACCAATAAACATTTTTAGTCTACTAAACCCTTGGATAGTTATTAGGGAGTCAGCCATACTATCTTCTAGTAGATCCACCCCATATTTGTAAGAAGAAAGTAGAGAGATTACTGGTAAGCTAAGTCTAGTGCAAGGACTCTTAAGTTTTAGATAATTAGACGATGATACTTCAGAGTTAGGCATAGTTTTCACTCTCTGTTCCTGTGTGCGTACATTTTGTGAATTCCTAAGAGTGACCAAATAAGGCAGATACATAAAGATTGAGTCTTAATAAAGCTATGACTATGGTGGATGGTTACGATTGTCCTTCATAGAGTCCTCGGCTGAAGGAGGGCAATAGTGTCAAAGGTCAGAAATACGCCTATCCTATCCATTCCTTCCCGGTGCCGAGAATAGACACTTCCACCAAATAAGCCACACAATATCCTCTTGACCATCATCATCCCTAATAATGCCTCATAAATAAAAGTCTATGTCGTGTTATGTTGATTTATAAAGAAAGAAAAAGAAAAAAAAAAGAAGAGAAGAAAAGAGAAAGCAGAAAGAAAAAGAAAAGAGTCCAAGTTTGTAACATTATTTCTGAGGCAACAAAAACACCTACCGCGATCCACCAAATATGACCCATACCTACCTTTCAATATTTCTGATCGCCTGAATACTGGCTGAGGACTCTAACTTAGTTGTAGAGTTATTAGGATTTTAATTGAATTGTGAATGCCATGTGAGGCCACCAAATAGTGAGTACAAATACTAAATCTAAAGAGATTTGTGATCTCAGAAAGAAAAGAAAGAAAAGAGTGAGTACCAAGGAATATCAAGAGAGCATAGTTGTTTGGCCTCCCTCTGAGTTGACTTGTCTAATAGTCTAGAGATCTAGAGTATGTAGTATTAGACAACATGAAGCACCAGATGAGTGTGTACCACCAAATACAAATCCATTCAACTTGATATCTCCTACGTAAGCCTAAAGCCGAGGTCAATTTATAGATTATTTTCTGCTTTGTCCCCGAGGAAAGTAGTTGCCTATCCTGAAAGAAATATTTACTAAGGGATAAGTATGAATTGCAAATGCGAATTGGCTTTTCACTTGGATCTGTTACCAAGGCTATTATCACTTCACCTTTGTCTGGATCTCTAAAGTTTTGAAATAAGAAAAGAAGAAATCTTCTGAATACTTCTATTATTTTTTATTTTTGCTAGGGACTAACAAATCTTAGCCAAGGGGGTATTTGATGAGTCCATTTTAGTGGACTATTGTTACGCCTAAGTAATTCTATTCTAACATTTTATGTTTGTTAATAACCACATTAGGTCATTAAATGATTGCATGCATTTATTCTATAACTTATTATGTAATTATTTTATGTTTCAATATTGTAGGAATAATTTGTGCAAGGAAAGGGTGGTGAAGAGATATTTCTCCCCCACAAATCTGTCAACCTACGAAGAGCCTCAACAACTCCATCAACAGCCACCGGCCAAGTTTAGTAAGGGATTTGAAAATCCCTTGGCTTGCGCTAGGGAAGGAGATAAAAGAGAAAGGTGGAGGGGCTTGGAGGAGGGAGGACCATCGTGAAGAAGATATTGCGTGCACTGTGAAGAGGGCATGCACTGTGCACGCCTCCACCCCAAACTCCACGCAGCCACTAGCGTCTTCACCAAGCACACTCCAGCCTGCCACCGCATACCTCCAAGCACATGCTTCATCTTCTCTTGCAGCCAAGCCCTTACTAAGCCCAGCAGTCACCATAACCCTGCAGGCGCTGCACCATCCTCCCACTGCACGCCTGCAGCCATGCCCTTGCAAGCACTCCTCCCCACCATGCCAAGAAGCCACCAGCACCTTCACTAAGCGTGCCCCCCCTCGCCGCACAGCGCCCTCACGCAATTTCAGAGCGCGCAGTGCTCTCATGAGTGTGCAAAGAAGCACACTGTAGACTGCGCTTCTCCTCCGCTTCGTCACCTTCTTCCTCTCCAGCAATCCTGCAAGAACCCAAAGCACCGCCCGCAGCAGTGCGCCCACACCAGCCATGCACCTATAGGCAGTGCAACGTAGCCATGCGTGCCCATGAGCCACAGCCACAGCAGGCACATGCGCCCGCGCGCCACAGCCACGGTAGCCTCACAGCCACCTGTCGTCAACTGGCTAGCGCTCCTCTCCGCCAGTCGGCCACCTCTAGGCACCTCCGGCCACTACGTCACCACGATTGCGTAGCCCTCGTCGAAGCGTGCCTTGCCGCAGCGCAGCTCCTCCCATGAAACCTCCTTGTCCGCGCAAGGAAGAGAGAGGAAGTTTCCTCTATTTTTGCCCCAATTAAAATTTACATTGCATGCCATTGCCACTTTAATATTATTATTTTATTCAGGCCACATTGCATGGATGCACTTATAGTTTCATGAATTTACTTAGCTTGTGTTATGTGCATCATTCAACATTGAAATTCAAATCAGATTTGCATGCAAGTCAAATTTACATGATATGCCACTACACATGCATCATATAGATACTTTTGGGAGCTTAATTCTTGACATGAAAATTGCATAAATAGCCTTGAACTTTTAATGAAATTGCAAGCTCCATTTAGAGTAGCATATTCCTCAAATTGAAGTCGCGACATTGTCTGCAAACATTATAATCCTCTACTCGTGAATTTATTGGTTCTATTCCTCCCTGTGGATGCGACATTTTTCTTGTGGTTCAAGTTGATATTTATTTTAATCTTTGATTGAGAGATTTTCCACCACATAAAACACAATGACATATCAATTTGTTGCTATCATCTTCATAAATAAGCAAAAATCGCTCCATTATCAGGCCAAACAGTGACCTGAAGGATCTTCTTGATCTCCCTATTTGTCAATTCAGTAATCCATTAATCTGGGGATGATAAGAAGTCAAGATACGATGCGACACCCCGTACATTTTCATCAGGGACTAGAAGTGCACATTCACGAAGTGGGTCCCTACATCTGAGATGATCGCTTGAGGAATACCGAACCGAGAAAAAATGTGTTGATGAATGAATTTAATCACAACTTTATGATCATTGGTTCAGGTTCGGATGGCTTTGATCCATTTGGACATGTAGTTCATAGCTAGGAGAATGTATTCAAAACAATCGAATTTTGGGAAGGGGCCTATAAGGTTAATCCCCCATATGTCGAAGATTTCACACACAAGAATCGACTGTAAAGGCATCATGTCACATCAGCTCATGTTGCCTAAGTTTTGGCAATGAATGCATACCTTAGAGTAGTCGTGTGCATCATTGGAAATCATGCGCCAATAGAATCCACACCGGAGGACTTTTGCTGCATCTTGTGTCCAGAAAGGTTACCACCGTAGACCTATTCTAGGTAGAACGATAAAATTACATTGAACTCAAATTCCGAAACACATCTTCTGATGATTTGATCAGCACCGTTGTGGAATAGATACAGATCTTACCAGGCAGTATTTGGCATCTGAAAATAATTTGTCTTTCTTGGCTTTTGGCCAATCAGACGGAATCTGATGCGATGCCAAATAATTCACCATATCAGCAAACTATGGAAGCTCCATTTTGATTGTCAGGAGGTGCTCATCCAGAAAGTGTTCTATGATAGGTCCAGAAGGGGCAATGAGTGAAGAAGGAAGATGGGATAAGTGGTCAGCTCACATTTTGCTTTCCTACCTTGTCACAAATTTCAATATTGAATTCTTGTACTAGTAAGATCCAGCAGAGTAATCTAGGATTTGTGTCCTTCTTCATGAGTAAGTGCCTCATTGTAGTGTAATTCGAGCAAATGATGACGTGGGATCCCAAGAGGTATGACCTAAATTTCTCTAGGCCAAATACTACAGCCAGCAGCTCTTTCATTGTAACAGTGTAATTATGCTAAGCTTCACCCAATGTCTTGCTGGCGTAGTATATGATTACTAGTTTCCCATCGATTTTCTAACCCAACACCAGTCTTATTGCATAGTCAGATGCATCGCACATGATCTCAAAGGGTTAAGACTGGTCAAGAGATTGTAGGATTGGTGCTTGGGTGATTGGGTCACGCTGGATCTCAAATGCTTGAATGCACTCACTCGATACCTCAAAAGGTGTGTCCTTCGAGAGGAGATTTGTCAAGGAGCGTGCAATCTTCAAGAAATCAGGTATGAATTGATGATAAAATCCAATGTGCCCCAGGAATGATCTGATGTCTTTGACCAAATTAGGCACAAGTAGCTTTGAAATCAAATTCACTTTAGCCCAATCAACCTGGATACCTCTCTTAGAGACGAGATGTCTAAGAACGATGCCTTCAAGAACCATGAAGTGATTCTTTTCCTATGAGAGAACCAGGTTCACTTCAATGCATCTTTTAAGGATTTGGACCAAATGCAGGAGGCACTCATCAAAAGATTCACCGAATACCGAGAAGTCATCCATGAAGACCTCAAGGTAATTACCTACCTTATCTGAGAATATGGCTAGCGTGCATCGCTAAAAGGTGGTAGGTGCATTGCATAGCCCAATTGCCATCCTACGAAATGTGCACGTACTATAGGGGTAGGTAAAGGTGGCCTTTTCCTAATCCTTTGGATGAATTGCTACCTGATTATATCCGAAGTAACCATCCAACAAATAGAAAAATCAATTTCCCGCTAGTTTCTCAAGAATCTGGTCAAAGAACAGAAGCGAGAAATGATCTTTCTTTGTGCAAGTATTCATTTTCTGATAGTATATGTAGACTCTCCTTGAATTTGCAATGCGGGTCAGAATGGTCTCTTAGATTCAGTCGTGATAACGATGAGCCCTACCTTCTTAGGCATAACCTAGATCAGGCTCACCCAGCGGCTATCAGAGGTTGGGCAGATAATACCAGCATCTAACCACTTAATGATCTCTTTCTTCATGACCTTCTGTACATTAAGATTGAGTCATCTCTTCATCTCACGGGATGGTCGTGATCCCTCTTCAGTGTAGGTATGGTGTGTGCAATAAGTGGGACTGATACTAGTCGGATCATCGAGAGTCCATCCGATGGCTCTCTGATGCTACTGGAGAACAGAAATCAACTTTATTTCCTGATCAAATGTAAGTCAGGAATTGATGATCATAGGAAACGTTTGATCGAAACCCAAAAATACGTACTTCAGATGATCTAGGAGGGGTTTCAATTCCATAACCGGGTTATCAGCAGTAGGTGACGGTTCGAGATGGGCCTCAGAAGATAAAGTGGGATCTAAGGGTGAACCTAGATCAACTCTGGGCTCCTCTATCTGTGGGTCAGAGTTCTCCTGAGGTTCAAGATCAGAAATAATCAGGTCTTCCTCTGCAAGTGGTTCCTCAACCATAGAACAAATGTCACATACTTCCTCAATTACCCCACAATTTATTCCTTTCTAGGCCTTGAAGATATCAATCTTTAATGTCTGGTTACCGAATTTTAACTTGATCTGGCCCTCTTTGCAATTTATATTTACCTTAGCTGTGGCTAGGAATCATCTCCCTAAAATGATTGGTGTGTTCCTTAGATTTTCAAGAGTGTCCATGTCTAACACAATGAAGTCCACTGGAAAAAAGAAATCATGGATCCATACAAGAACATCCTCGAGAATTCCTCTAGGTGATGTGCTTGATCGATTTGCTAACTACAAAGTCACCTTAGTCGGTTTGAGCTCAGTTTCCTCGAAACGGTTTAGCAGGGATGTAGGTATCAAGTTTATGGAGGCTCCTAAATCCAATAATGCTCGATCAAATTCTAAATCACTGATTTTGTAGGAGATCAAAGGGGTGCCAGGATCTTTTGCTTTTCACGGGAGTTTACTCAGGATGATTGAGCTGACTTGCTCAGACAATATGATCGGACTCTCGTCTTTGCTCGTGGCTTATGCTTAGGTGTACACAAATCCTTCAGAAATCTTGCATATGCCAGTATGTGGCGGATCGCATACATCAAGGGGATGTCTATCTGGACTTGGTCAAAGAGCTTGACCGGATCTTCCTCAAGTGCCATGGGTTTGAATTTCCTCTTTCCTTTGGTGAAGGCCTCAAGAAATTGAACCTCTGCAGGTTCATCTAAGATTGGTTCGAGATCTGGATCTAGGATAAGGGTGTCCTAGATAACCATCCTAGGGTTAGGCTATGAACTACCAGGCTGGGAGTGGCTTGGATAAGGTGGATCCTGTGTCGTCTTTCCACTACGGGAGGTAACCGAAATAAGTCTTTCTTGGCTTTGGTTTGGACTTGGTAGAAGTGGTGATTGCTGCTGATATCCTGAGTATGATGTTGAGGATTCCATTCCATCGGGTGATGGAGCAGAAGGGGCCTAGTAAACATAGTGAGCTTGGCCTTGATTTGGGTTTGTAACACGCCTTTGATTGGTCATGTTATTAGGATTTTGCAGAGGCTAAGATGGAAGTGCACCCAATTGGAGAGAATTTTCCATTTGTGCGAGTTGATTTCAGACCTTTGTGATCTTGTCTTTAAGCTATTTCCACATAGCTACATTGGATTTTTGAATGCCAACCAGGGTTTGTAGGATAAGAGTCATTTGATCTTCCCTTGATGGCCCTGATTGATAATATGGATTGAGCCTAGGCTAAGCAGGCTGGTAAGGGTGCAGAGCTTGTGGTTGGGGCTAGAATTGCGATCTCGGATTTTGATTTTTCCTTGACCATGCAAAGTTGGGTTGATTACGCCATCCAAGGTTATAGGTGCTTGAGAATGGATTATTCTGAATGGTGTGGAAATCCACATAGGTCTGAGGAACTCTAGAGAAGTCAAAATAGGAGGGTTCAAAGTTCTCCCAACTAGACCAAGTAGTTCCTGAGTTTCCTTCGAAATCGAGATCAGATGGGGGTGGATATGAGTCCATCCTTTGGTTAGAGTGGTAATAAATGTTATGCATAGCCCCCTATCAGAGAGTGATTGTGCATACGTGCTGTGCTGTGCTGAGGTGGCTCCATGAAGATGTCGAGTCAATTTGTCCACCATCTATTCTATAATAGAGACCTTGTCCAGGTGATTGGCCATCAGTTCTTGATCAACGGATGAGGACAGGCCTTGAGTCTTGTGTGCCCCCTACGTGTTTATCAATGCATGGGTAGTTGTATGGTTGAACACACCCATAGATTCATTGTTTATGGAGTTCTTGCACATATTCTCGAGAATCTCCCAAACGATATCTTCATGCTAACCCATGATGCTTCCACCATAGGTTGCATTGACAAAGAGCTTGATCTCGTCACGTGGCCCATGGTAAAAAGATTGGACTTACTTCAAGTTTGGAACTCCATGATGGGGGCATATCTGCATGAGATCCATAATGCGATCTCATGCCTCATGAAGTGGTTCTCCCAGATTTTGCATGAAGTGTGTATCTGATGCCTTAAAGCATTTGTACAGCCAACGGGGAATAATTTATGCAAGACTTCATTGTGTAGTTGCCCCCATGTGTTGATTGGATGGGTCAGAGTCCGGAACCAATCGATAGAATTACCCATGTATGAGAAGGAGAACATCTTCATGAGCAGGATGTCTCAATTTTATTTGGCAGGCCCGAAGGTCTAGGCAGATGTTTTAGCTACTTGATGTGCTGGAAGGGTTCTTTGGAATTTGAGCCATAGAATTTATGAATAGCATGGATCATGTTTGGCTTGAGTTCAACATCAGGTCCTCAAGCAGGGATTTGTAGTCTAGGTTCGATCTCCACCACAGCGAGATTGTAGTGATCTTGCATTTGAGGATGTGGCGGTGGATTGATGTGTGCATGGAATAGATCATTGAGGTTGTATCTGATCTTGGACATTGGGTTCTTCTCCTTGATTTTCCATGGATGTTGTTGAAGGAGATTTGGGCTCAGAGGCAGAAGAGTTGGAAGAAATATCAATATGATCGGAAGGTATAACAAACAAGTAATTCGAGGCTTGACCTCGACGGGAGTGAACTGCTAATGGAGGTCTCAAGGGTTGTCTTAAGGACCTCCTCCCGAACATGCACTAGTGTGGTAGATGAGGGACAGAAGGTGTAATAGACCCAATTGAGGCACCCAAAGTTTTTTGGATGACTAAGGAGGTTCGAGGTAGATGATACCTGCTGATTAGAAAATCACTCATCTGAGAAATACTTGGGTAGCCAGGAAGGGAGAGTCACATAAAGACCCTTACAAGGTAGAGCATCCCCACGGGTTACAAGGTTTCCCCCACCCGACCTTCCTTATCACTAAGAATCAAAGTAGACCGGAATGAGCAACTTGACCCCTTAAGTCTACCAATTTTAATCCTGAATTTTGGTGCATTTAAATTTCACTTGAACTTTAGAGTTGATTGTGATTTGTGATCTAATTGGAAGGTTGATTAACCCACCAAGTTGATCAACTTCACCAAACCTACCCTAAAGTTTAGGATGAATTGGGTAATGAACCTAAAAAGCACCCTGAATGATTTGTAAGTAGGTTATTAAGTCCAAATTTTAAGGATTCAAGTGAATGTTAGAGCCTTCTTTTATGGTTTTCTTGATTAGGTCAATTCAAGCAAGGCTTGGGTGATACACAATGGGGGAAATCAATTCTTTTTAATTCAAGCAAGTGTGTTTTTCTCAAACCCTAAACTAGAAACCCTAATTTGGTTCTTTTTCCATATCCAATTCTTTCCAAATGTGGCACCAAGGGCTCAGTCAAGAAGGTGAATAGCCCTAGGTACCTTAAATCCTTAGTAGGCATAGAAATCTGGATGGGGATGTGTAAAAATCAATCAAATAAGGCAACTCAAATGATTAAGTCTAATACAGAATGCGAGTTGATCCTAATTGATTTCTCTTTTTAATTCTTTCCAGAAATAGGTGCTTAAGAAGAAGGAAATGAGATTACCTACTCCTGGAGTGGGTGTCGTGCGGCTGATCTTCTCGTGTACCTCGCAAAACCACAGCAAAATAGAGAGTAGTATCAGATTAGAAATTGTAATTAGTGAAATCAAACTGTGCTTTGCACCCCGGCAATGGTGCCAAAATGTCATTGTAGTATAGTGGTGAGTATTCCCGCCTGTCACATGGGTGACCTATGTTTGATCCTTGGCACCGATGCTAAAATGTTCGGGTGAAATTGTCACTGTTTAAGAAATGTGTTGTAGTATAGCACAAAATCGCTCAAATTAGTTAAATTTATATGCTCAGATTCCGGAAATAGAATCCGACATCATTTGCAGGCAGCAAAGATCCAATTTTAATTCACCAATAATAAGAAATATAAGCAATTGAAAGCAATAATTATTCAAAAATATTATTTCAATAAGGTCAGCATAACAGTGCAAAAAAGATCGAGTTAAAATGGTGATTTGAATCACCAAATTAACCCTTAAGTTTAAAGCTCACAATTATTCAAATAAATGCACAATAACCAAATCAAATTTCTCAGCAATTATCAGAACCAAGCACAGCAGCAATGTGGTCAGTCAGTCAATAAAACTAAGGCATAAATGCCTTAAAACTTCACGCCTTAGAGGAGCCAAGGCACAGCCGTAGCAGAGGAGCACAAGGCTCTTCACAAGAACAAGGCACAAGGGCCTCACTAAGACTTTAGCGGCTAAGTCTTGAGAGGAAATGAGGCTTAAGAGCAAAACCTTCCCCCACTCTCTTTCTGATTCTCTTTCTTCCTTGTCAATTCAAACTTGGGTGAACATTACTGGGTAATTAGGTATATGGTCAGAGGTCCAGACATGCCTGTGAGGTGTAGTGGGTGAGGAGTAAGTGCACGTAAGGTAAGTGGGACCTCACCCTATGTGCTGAGGTGAACAACACATATCATAAACTACTCTTATCCACTGCTGGGCATTTCAAAACCATGATGTGGGACTATCTTTGTCCCTTTCCTTCGCAGAGCAGCAGCATAAGGAAACACCTCTAATTGGAGTCAATGGTGTGGCTGATGGTTCCAATTGAGGTCCTGGAAGAGAACCTGGGAGTCATCCGTAGCACCTGTGAGTGTTGATGTTGAAGAATGAGGCTAGAGGAGGGTGGACGGGGCCGGAAATGACGGAGGCAGCGGTGGTGCTTTGGCAGTGACCCAAAAAAAGAAATACAGCCTCTCGACCCTATTAGAATAGCTCAGAGGGATCGCACGGATGTGGTGAATGTGCTAGTGGTCGTGGCATTGCGTGTGAATGTGTGCGGAGGTCTGACAGTCTTAAGAAGGTGCTGCAGAGGGGTGTGTGTTCAATGGGGAGTTTGAGCAGCCAATCCCCTCAATTACTTGAAGGGTTTTGGTCGTGAGGGCACGGCGAAGCTTTTGAGACCTATGGTGAGCAGTTTGGTGCGGTGTGGCAGTTTCACGAGGTCGCTAGTGGAACACTAGAGACGTGGAAGATGATGGTGGCACAGGCGTGAGGGCATACTAAAGCAGGTGTTTGAATTGGATCAGGGGAGATGAGTAGTCAAACTGGAGTGATAACTGATGAAGGAGATGCGGAGATGACACCGGCTATGATTGGCCAATGCTGAAGACGAAGGATTGCTTCAGGAGGAAGAATGGTGACGCCTAAAGGGGGAAGGAGCTTCTCGCAAGTATGACGACATGCGGATGAGACTGGGGAAGGCAAACCTGCTGCCTATATTACATTCCAGCAGGCGAGGTGACCTGAGGGAGAAGGTCATCGAAGCGGTCTTTGGAGTAGGCTGGAGGTAAAGAAAATGGAGGATTTCTGGACCTAGAACTCGCTAAGGAGCACCATTAGAAGCTCTAGGAGCTTTTATAGAGCTTAGGCAGGCTCTCAAGCTTAGAAACAAGCTTGAAGAGATCAAAAGATTAGGGAATAAGATCCTTGAAATCCTAAGGGTTCGCAGGAGCTTCTAGGTCCAAATCTGAGTCTAATATGTGGTTTAAGTGATTAAGGACTTCCTCGAGATCATCCCTTCCAAGTTTGGAGGGGATTAATCGAGAAATCAAGGAGGTTTCTTTGATTGAAGCTCGGATCTTTTGGGTTCACACCTGCCATGGAGGCAGGAACCCTTTTGTGAAGAAGACAACAAAGTTGGGTGCTATTTGCAATTAATTTGAAAGTTAGGGGCTTAAACGTGAAGAATAGAGTTTTAAGGGACTAAAAGGAAACTAGGTCAATATGAAATCTGATTGGGCCCAAATTTTGGTGCAAACCTAATAGAAACACAAGGAATCTGATGGTGAAGTCAGATTTCAGTTTTCACCATGTTTTACTAGGAAATTTGCATAGAAACCCAAATTAGGGCAAAACTGTGTCTGATTATGTTTAAGGTCAAACTAGGTTCCAGTGGTCAACACAAGGGTACCAAACCTCATGGAATATTTTTCTATGAATTTTAGAAGGTTTAGATACATTTTATCTTGACCAGAACCTCAGTAATTTAAGCAGGTCTTAAATTAGGATTTTAGGTGCTATATTGGTTCTCGAAATGCATGAAACCCTATTTCTGTCTGCATGGACCCACTTATTAGACTTTAATGCTCATTTATCCTTTATTTCACCTCTAACAAATCCCTTGGCTATTCAGTGTTCATGATATGCTATTAAAATTACAGAATTAACCCTAGTTTCCTGTTCTCTTCTTGAAACAACCTGAAGTGGAGTTAAAACCCTCAGATGGTTATGTAGGAGCATTTATTTTTTAAGCCTAACTAAAAGTCACCAGCTAGGGTCTATGATGGTGTTCCCATCACGGGGATTGATCCAATAGTCACGAGGAGTAAAATGATTGTCAATTTGAAAACCTAAAGTAAGGACATCCTTTCCTTTAATTTCTCCTCTAGCTTTTTTTATTTACCCATACTACAACATACTCTCGAATCTGTCTCTGATGTTTTATTGATTACATTCTTAGTTGGGAGTCTAGAATTCTTATTACGGGTCGTAATGGTATTGACATGGGGTTGGGTGGGACCCTTATGTCTACTACTACTCTTCATGGTGATGGTATTTGCAGTGGCAAAGTGCTGTTGGTTAGTGACTTGGGGAGGGTTGGGCAACACAGAAGGCTCCCAGTTGATTATGGTGGGAACTTGGTTAGCTCCGGGAGGGGCTGGGGTAGCCTGATAGATAGCATGAGCTTGAGCATGCAGCTCCCCACCATTTCCAATCCCTTGAGGCCCAGTGCCTTAGTTCTGTCATTCCTTGGGTTTGGTATAGGTTGTGATGGTAGAGATCCGAGCTATCAATTGCTTGCAGCGGGTCTAGATTGCAAGATGTCCAGTGAAGTTTTCATTTGTTGCATGAGTTGTTGCATGGACCCTTGCATTTCTACCATCCTCAAGTTTAAATCAGCCTACCCAACAGGTTGTTGGGCATTCCACATAGGCTGATTAACTTGATTCTGGGGTAGCTGAGTAGATACATGACCCTAACCCATTGGTTTTCGTGCTACATAGTTGTTGGGTTGTTATTGGGTTTGCTACCCCAGATCTTTCTAGGAGAAGTTAGGGTGATTTTTTCAACTAGAATTATAGGAGTTGGAGTAAGGGTTGGACCTAGTGTTCTCTTGTACAACATAAACATCCTCATAAGATGAGGATGAACAGTAAGAAGGATTAGAAAAATTGGGATCAAAGGTCCCAGTTTGGAACCCATAAGGTTCCGATAAGTGTTGGCTCGAAGGTTGAGCCAACTCAAGTTGGTTCACAAACTCCCATCCCATAGGAGCTTGCGAAGAATTGAATCCCTAGCTTTAGGATTGAGTGGATCTAGAAGTATTCGAGTTTTTGGACATCCACTCTTCCATTCATTTAGCAACCAGATCCACCTTATCTAATTTATTGCAGATCAATTCCATGTCAAATGTATGAGAATCTTGGACCTCATTGGCATTTGATTTAGTTTGTTAGGATTGGTTGAAGGTTTCCATTGAGGCATGGTTTATAGTGTTTTTGCTCATTTCCTCAAACAAATCATACGTGCTATCTGTTTCTTTATTGAGGAAATTGCCTCCGCATGAAACATCCACATGATGATGGCGTTAATCATTCAACCCGTGGTAGGAAATCTACACAAGTTGCCATTTAGGCACCTCGTGGTGTGGGCACTTCCGCAATAGATCCTGGAATCACTCCTAGGCCCCATGAAACAACTCCCCTGGCCGCCGGGTGAAAGTGGTGATTGCCCATTGCAAAGCATTGGTTCATCCAATTTGGAAAAATTTCATTAGGAAGGTTGATTTTAAAGCTGTCCTGGTAGCAATCGGTCTTCCAATGGTATGGTACCAATGTGCAGCCTTATCCTGGAGTGATTGGGGGAAAAGCCTCATAAGCATCTGTTCTTCATCCACATTCTACGATTTGGTGGTCTAAATGAGATTGATCAGATCCTTTAAATGTTGGAATGGGTCTTCTGAGCCAAGCCCGTGAAAGTATTTAATCAAGCTAAAAAACTAGGGCTTAAACTCAACATCACCAATGAGGATCACAACATTGGCATGATCCTCATAATTTGAGAGGTGGTTGTTGATCATCCATGGGATCTACTTGGCTATAACTCAACCTCTGCCTCCGAGAATGGTCTAAAGGTCCTTCCAAGCGAGGATTCAATGACCTCCTTCCATGCATGCACTGGAAGGAAGTCGGAAGGATGGGGAAAAGGAGCCTTGCAGCACAAAAAATGCATGCTTGTCCTTAAATTGGGTAGCCTAAGGACCTATGCTTCAGAAATAAACACCAACCACATGACAAATTTGATGTTGTCCTTGCTTCCGAAGATGGTAGAGTTGGGCCGACGAAGTAGGGGTGCATGTCTCGAGGGCCGCTAATTATGCTAAGCACCTACTTGCTTAAGTTGTTTGATAATCAGGTCCACCAACTTAGCTCCTTTGGAAGCAAGCAGACATCACTAATTCAAAGTATGTTCAACAGAGTACCCTAAAATGAACTCTATGAATACTAGGGCCAACGTCTACTTAATTTTAATTAAGGCTTGGGATAGTAGTACTTTCAAAATGTGATGGGCCCTGTTAATCGGTTGTGCCCTTAATAATTCATTGAAAATGTGTGTATGTGCACAACCAAATGTTTTCAAGCAAGATTATTAAGGATGAAGTGAATTATAGGGTTTGAATCTTTCTTAGTTGCTTTTAGGATTCAAATATTAGGTATATTCAACCAAGTTTTGTAAGGCAAGCCAAGTTGGAAAGCATGAGTTCAAGTATTTTCCTTTATAAATCATGAAAGTATGGAGTGTCTGGCTTGACCTAATTATTTCAATCCTATGGGCCAGCTACAAGATGAACTAGTTTTAAGTAAGGTGGTGCAGCCTGAGCAATTCAACCAATTGGCCTTGATGCACCACCAGTTAAAGCACACAAAGATGATTAACCTAATTTGATTTCCGCTCTTTTATGTGTGTTGATGTGTGTACAGGTTCCACAGGTCAAAATCTCAGTTGAGTAGATAAAATCAAACGAGGTTATGTGCCTCGAATCTGGGTGTGTGTAGTGTGTGTTAATTTGTCACACAATCAGAATTTTTTTATTTTTTATAAGCGGGGATGAGATGCGTGGAGGTGGCAAACAAGACAAGCAACTTCTATCCTAGGGTTTATGCAAACACCTAAGTAGATTAAGTCTTGGTTATTTCTATGGTGGAAAGTGAAACTAGTGGGGGGAAATGTAGGGATACACTAACAAACCACTTCACTTGCACTTTACTTCGGTCTACCGCACTTGGATATCCTTGCTAAGATACCTACAAGACAACAAATCAGAGGCATGAGGGATTAGTCAATATGTAAATGCAAAGAAATACGGAAAAAGAAAGCAAATTCCATTGCCTCAGTGGCAATGGTGCCAAAATGATAAGCGTGATTTTGTGCATGAAAAAATTTGAGTTAAAAAACCTATCATTGTAGTGCATAGAAATCCACTACCAAATAAAATTTATACCGAAACTCCAAGGGAGTTCCAGGTCGAACACAGGGAGGTGACGTTTTGCTTCATGAAATCCGAGTTTCGATTTGTTTCATTTTGGTGTTTTAGGGTTTTGTTATTTTTTTTGTATTTTAGGGGAATGATAAAACTAGCTACTTGAAGAATGAATAAAAGAGAGTAGAGAGATGAAACTTGATACTTGAGGTGAAATAATGTTTATTACAACAACAATGAAGTGAAACAAACTAAAAGAGATAGAGGTGAGAGGAAATCCCCCAAAACGGATGTCTGCACTTGGTGGCAGCTTGGACGGAGGAAGAGAGATGCTGGATGTCGGGGATGAGGTGCAAGACAATTCTGGGTAGAGGAAAGCTTCGCCAAGCTCGTGGGAATGGTGATGAGGAGGTGGAGGTGTTTAGCTTCCCGAGTGGAAGTGAGGGGACAACTATAGGATTTCATATTAAGGTGGTAAGGTAAAGGATGAATATTTGGTCGAGTAAGGGATTTCTACACTAATAGGAGAATCCTTGGAGCTTGGGAGAGCTCTTGGGAGTTTGGAGGGCTCTTTGCAGCTTTGGAGAAGGTGGGAATAGCATAGGATGTGAAGGTCAATGGGGAGGTGAAGGTGGGTTTAAATAGGTGAAGGGAAGATGTCCTCTGTGGCCATGCACTCACTGCCATGAGTAAGACATTTGCTGCATGAAAACCGCCAATGCACAGTTGCATGCAGCACAGTGCTGGCGCATCCGCACATTGCACTTGGAAGATGCTGGTATGTCCACAGCTGCTGGATGACCATCCAAGGGTGGAGAGCGAGAGTAGATCTACACTCTCAAACCGTGTGCATCATGCTTATGCTAGCAAAGGTGAATACCAGCCATTCGATCCCGATCGCGTGGTTGAGGAGCATGCACAGATCGCACCGTCATGAATTTTGAATGCGTGCGCATCACGCCTCTCTGAGATCAGATGTCAGAAAGCACGCACGGTCAACTTAGGTGAGTTCCCTAGATTGCACGTGTCTAATTTGGCATGCCTCCACATGTTATCGCACACGTATTAATCTCACAACGCTCAAAGTGCCACATCGTCACTTCCTTTGCAGCCTGATCACCCATGGACGACTCGATTTTCTTGAACTCGTCTCAACGCGAATTCAATCAGCAGGGCACGATTTGAACATGCATCCTATGGAAGCAAGCTCCCCTTCAACTTGTTGTGCCAAGTTGGTCAGGTTTGTTGCATTTGTGAGTTTCCCTCCACCGCCAGTCGCGCAATCTTAGCCGTCGAATTTTCATCCAACGGCTGAGATTGCATGTTGGAAGCACCTTGGAGGAGAGCTGGGTGACGTTGGGTGATCTGGATGGTGCCACATGGCACCATCTGGATCGTCCACCTTTCTTTGCTTGCAGAGGATGCTATGACACTCGGATCAAGATGATTTCTGCATTGCCAGACTGCGATTGTCACTCTAAATTCGTCCGTACAATCAGATTTTGCATTTGAAGCTTCGCAATGTCTAGCCTTGTTTCCTAGCCTCAATAATGGATGAATTGCTATATAATTTATACAAATCACCCTAAATGCAATCTGATGAATGCTATGCAGTGTTTATACTATGGAATGCAATGCTAAGCTTAGGAACTATCATCAGTAGGAATTTTATCATGAATACATGCATATTTATTAATAATGAAACACTGTGTTGTTTCCTAGAGAACCAAGAGACTAGGGAATTTTTGAGAAATTGACATTCCACTAGTAGTTTTTCGGTCAGTAAAGCTACCCACATAATCAGCATCTCAAAAGTAATAAAGATCCATTGTGGCTGAGTTTTGCATAGAAAAATCCTAGATCTAGTGTCTGGCTTAGGTATTTAAGTATCCTTTTAACTATATTTAGGTCTAATTCTTTAGGGTTAACTTGAAAATGAGCACACAAGTTGGTGCTAAGGAGAATATCTAGTTTACTAGCAGTTAAATATAATAAAGAACCTGTCATTCTTGTGTACAAGTTCTGATCTACAGACTTACTTGTCTCATCAGTTTTGAGCTATGTAGAAGTTGCCATAGGCATTTCCTTTCCTTTTACCTTGTCAATGGAGAATTACTTCAAGATCTCCATGGTGTACTTGCTTTCAGATATGAATATTTCGGAGGATAGCTAGTCAATTCCAACAAAGAACCAAAGTTCTCACATCATACTCATCTCAAACTGATCCTGCATTACCTTTATGAATTCTTAGCATAAAAGATCATAAGTAGCTTCAAAAATGATGTCCTCTACATAAATTTTTATTATAAGAGATATTTTTTTTTCTTTTTGTAAATAGAGTTGGATCTATTTTGCAAATTTTAAAATCATTTTCAATTAGGTAAGTTTTTAATTTGTCATACAAAGCTCGTGGAGCTTGTTTTAGACCATACAATGCTTTGTGTAGTTTATATACGTATTCTAGATGGTTTGCATCTTTAAAACCTACAAGTTATTTAACAAAGACTTCTTCCTTGTTAAACACATTTAGAAAGGCACTTTTGACATCCATCTGAAAGAATGTAAACTCCATGTGGGCAACAAAGGCTAACAACATTCTAGTGGATTCTAGGCAAGCTATAGGTGTATATGTTTCATCAAAATCTATGCCTTCTTTTTTATTATGCCCTTGGGCCACAAGTCTAGCTTTGTTCCTAACTACTCTTGATTCATTCAGTTTATTTCTAAAGGCCCATTTGGTTCCTATGATGGTATGAGAGTCAGGTTTTGGAACAAGTTTCCATACTTGATTTCTTTTAAATTTGTTCAATTCATCTTCCATTGCAATAATCCAACAATTATCAAAAAAGGCATCCTTAACATTTTTAGGTTCTAACTGAGAAACAAAAGCAGTGAAAGCTAAGGTATTGACTAAAGATTTGGTCTAAACTCCTTTATATGGTTCTCCTATTAGAAACTCTTTTGGATGATCCTTCATATAATATATATCTTTCGGTAATTCATCCAAAATGTTTTCTTCTGGTATGTTTGAAGGATCTCCTATTTGGTCATCATCATCACTTAAAGAAGATTGTGGTTGAGGTAGGGTTTCATTAAATGATACATGCATAGTTTCCTCAACGATAGAATTCTTCTTGTTGAATACTCTATAGGCTTTACTTTTGGTTGAAGAACCTAAGAAGATTCATTCTGAGCTCTTAGCATCAAACTTGTTATGATTACCCTTCGTGTTAATTATAAAGCATCTACAACCAAATATCTTGAAATAGGAAATTCAAGGTGTTTTCCATGATAGAGTTCAAAGGGTGTTTTATTTAGGATTGGTCTAATCAGGGATCTATTTTGAAAAAACCAAGTAGTGTTTATAGCCTCAGCCTAAAAATATCGAGGCAGCTTTGACTCGCACAGCATCATGCGAGCACACTCTTGCAAGGTCCTATTTTTCCTTTCAACTACTTCATTTTGAGGTGAGGATCTAGGAAAAGCAAAATCATGTTTTATCCCATATTAATCGCAAAAATTAGAAAAAGATTGATTCTCAAATTCTCCACCGTGATCACTTCTAAGCCTAATAACTTCAAATCCTTTCTCATTTTGCAGTCTTCTTACTAGTTTACTAAAATCATCGATAGTCAGATCTTTACTTTTCAACAATAATACCCAGTTAAATCTTAAGAAATCATCGATTACGACTAAACCATATCTTCACCCACATAATCTTTCAGATTTGGTTGGTCCAAACAAGTCTAGGTGATGTAATTTTAGGGATAGAGCGGTGCTAACTATCCTTTTTTGTTTAAAGGGATTTTTGGTTTGTTTACCAACTTGACAAGAATCGAAGACTTTGCTCTTCTTGAAGTTGATCTTTAGCAGGCCTTTGACAAGATCATGTTTCACAAGTCTATTGATGTTCTTTATGTGAACTTGACCTATCCGTTTATGCCAAAGTATTGCCTCTTCATCAGATGCGATAAGACATTCAAAGTTGTCGCATTTGTTGAAGTTGACAATATAAATATCTTTATGTCTATTTCCTTTTGGAATGATTTGTTTGGTTTTTTAATCTCTTATTTTAAAACCATTTGAGGTGAAAGTAATTATATATCCTTTATCACATATTTGACTTACACTAACTAGATTATGTTTTAATCCTCTACCTACATGCACATTATCAAAAGAAGTAGAGGAGTTACCAACTTGGCCAATACCAATAATACAACCCTTGTGGTTGTTCCCACACGTGATTGTACCAGCTTTCGGTGGTTGAGTTGTAAGAGTAGGCCTTCCTCATGTGTCATATGCTTGGAACACCTGTTGTCCATGGTCCATCTTCTTTCTTCTCGATCTTGTCATTTGTTTTCCTTTATGTGGTCTTGGATCATTGGATCTATAAATTGGCTTCATGTTTACATTTGTTTCTCAATATGTCCAACTCTTATAATCTGGCTACATGACCTACAAAATAGGATTTCAAGAGTGCTTTTGTACCCATTTTTGCTTGGGTCCATAGTGATTAACTGGTGCTGTCTATTTGGGCAAGCTACCTTTCTCTTTCATTTAACTAGAAGTAGATGCTTCATGATCATTTTTAGGTATGTATCCTAACCCAAATTTTGTGGTGCTCTGGGTTTGTGTTCCCAAAAGTTTATCCGGATATTGACTATCTTTAATGAATTTGGCTAGATCATTAAGAAGAATAGCAGAGTTCTCTTTTAGTTTGTCTATATCTATTTTTAGGTTATGTATCTGTAATCTTAGTGATGTAATTTCAACAAATAACTCCTTATTTTGTCAAGCAATTGTATCCTTTTGTGCTTTCTCTTCTCCTAAGGCTTTTCTTCTTTTTTGAAACTAAAAGGAAAGCTATCGTGCTGCGATAGCAACCCAGAGGCCATTTTGTTCATACTATTTAAAAAGAAATATGGAGAACTACACATTGAATTTCCATCTATATATGAGGGACCAACACTCATTTACAATTTGCACACAGCATACTGGTCATGAGTGTTTTAGCTGTGTCATTGATTACTCTACAATTATTAGTGCTTATATTATCAATTAGAGTCAATTTCTAGGGCACATGAGCATTAATAGTGGATTTGGGGGCATTGTAGGCATTCTGCATTATTTTATGCTAAGATTGATTAGAATCATTGTTTAATGCCCATGTGGACAAGTGCAAATTGAAATAGGTCTTAGATGAGCAATTGGATCATACAGATGGATCTAGATTGACGAACAAAGTCCAACGGACTCAAAATCACCCCAATCTAACCTCCGTAGCTCCCACAACAAGTCCAAGAAGTTCTGACCATTGATATAATGATCAACGATCCTCATTGCACCATGTGGCTCTCATCCGCACCTCACCCACGCACCTCACATCCAATGAAGGCCTTCCAGCAATGCCTCTCCACAGTCAAATGAAGATCCAACGATGAGGGTTGCACCACGCCTCGCCTCAGCCTCAACCGAGCAATTGCATCCAATGGTCGACATCACGTGCATCTACTCAACAATTCACAAGGATAGCACAGCGGGCAAGTGCCACCCTCGCAAGCGAGCGCCGAGCGTTCGAAACTCGCTGTGCTTCTGGTTGCGAAATACGCGTGATTTGTAAAAGCGGGTTTTTAACGTCGTTGTAACACGCGAATCTACTTTCGCTTTTAAATTTATATCCTAGATAGGGGAGTATCTAGAGTCACCCAAGGAGGCAAAAATTGCAAAATTAATCCTCTTGCTTACAGATAGATCTCAACTTTCTTTTTGATATTTTTCAATATGTAAATTTTTTTGTATTTTGAAAAGACGAGGTCAAACTGCAGATTGTAGCGAAAAGAACTAACACCTACAAATGATTAACTAAAATCTAAAAGATAGAAATATCTTCTTCCTAAGCTCACTCTAGGCAAGTGGAGGCCTAGGGTAATTAGGAAGAAGAGGTGAAACAAGTGTTAGAACCAAAAACAACTACAATAAAAAGCTAAAAGAAGGCAATTTGATTGAGTAGAATGAGTGTTCTTTCAAGGACAAGTAGAGGAATGCTTCTACTAGAATTAAACAATCTAAAAGCAAGAAAAGAAACACAAATCCTCTTAAAAAAAAATGGTGAAGAAGGGAGTCTTCTTGCTCCAAGCCTAGCTGCTCCTTGGCTTGAAAAGAGAGCCTCCTTCTTCTCCTTCCTTGAGAGCTCCTCCAAGGTGGAAGCTTCCACCTTCAATGCTCTCTCCAAGGGGGGGGCATGCACCACCCTCAAGAACTGCTCCAAGGTGGCATGGTCCACCTTCAAGATCTCCTCCAAGATCTTCCTTGCCTGGCTTCTCCTTTGGCTGGCGTGACCCAAGAGAGAAGGGAAGAGGGGAAGGCACCAAGGGGACAGAATATCCCCTTAATCTTCTTCTTCTTCTTCTCTCTTGGACGTGGGCTTCTTGGTGGAATATGAGAGTGAAATTGCTAGCCATGGATGATTTGAATGGTGGTGGGTAGTGGTCTTTTTATAGGGTAGGATGGGGGGTTAAGGTGCCCCTTGAAATGGAGGGCTAGGATGGAAGAATGGAGGTGGTTGGTAATCCTATGGCTAACGAGAGTTGGCGCCAACTCAAGGGGTGTTAAAGGGGGTAGTTATGGTGGTGTTGGTGTCTTTTGGTGGTGGAGAGACAGCACCATGTTGGCGCCAACATGGGGTCTTCTAGAAGGGTGGCTAGGTGGATGGTGGAGATGGGTTCAAGGGGGATTGTGTGGTGGAGATGAGGGGAGATTTTGGAGGGAAAAGTGGCGCCATTAAGGGGTGGTTATGGGTAGTTTTTGGCGCCACTTTTAGGTGTCTTTTGGAGGTGGTGGGTAGGTTAGGTTGGTGCCAAGTAGGTTAGCTTATGTGGAGCTTAGCTGGAGCTAGTTGGGTGGAGTTGGTAGGTGGGTTTTTGGGGTGGTACAAGCCAAGGAAGTTGGAGCATAGCTAAGCTAAGCTAAGCTAAGCTAGGCTAAGCTAGCTTAGCTAATGGAGGAGTAGAGGAGAAGGTAATGGAGCTAGGGTTTGGAGGAAGGAGCTGAGGAGAAGTCTGGAACTGAAATTTGGAACTGGCTGCTGCTGAAGAGGCTGGCATGGAACTATTCTAGCTGGCTTAGCTTGCTAGTTATTTGCTAGCTACTAAGCCGAACTAAGGTAAGATAGATTCTACCATAATGAGCTAAGGTGAGCTGGGTCTGGTGCTCCCGGGGAGAATCAAGCTGGTTGAGGCAGCTAAGCTGAGTCCCCGAGAGCTGGACTTGAGCTTCCTGAGCTGGGATGAGTTCTTCTTCAGCTAGCTGGAGCTGAGTGGAGCTTGATCTGAGCTGGGGTGAACTCCTATCAACTTAGCTGAGCTAGCTAGAGCTCCCTGTGGACTAGTGGGAGCTGAGATGAGCTAGACTTAGCTAAGTTGAGCTGGATCTGAGCTGACTTGAGCCAGGGTGAGCTAAGGTGAACTCTCTTGAGCTGCCATCCAGCTGAGATTAACTGAATGGAGCTGGGATGAGCTAACCCTAGTTCAAGTAAGCTAGGTTCCAGCTGCGGTGAGCTGGATCAAGCTGAGGTGAGCTGGATTAGGCTGAGTTCCAGCTAGTCTGGGCTTCTCCTTCACCATTTGCCTTCTTGAGTGCTAGGGTTTTAGGGATCTATATATCTGTACATCCCTAACACTCACAAAAACATATTAAAAAGACAATAAAAAATGCAATGCATGCCTAACCTATTTTATGCCTAAATGCAGCCCAAAAACCCGTTTGCGGACTAAAATCCTAAGAGCTAGGTTTATTTTAATGCATAAGAATGTTGATAAACTGGTGTTTATCAGCTTCCAAATCCTCGCAAGGGCATGCTCCAATAGATTGGAGCCGTTCGATTGCAAGTTAGCGGCTCTGATAGAGACATTGTGGCACGATCTCACGTGTCGGATAAGTGTGATGCGTGCATGTGCATCCTGACACCGGCACCAATGCCCAATCATATTCTAACCCAAGGCACGATCTGAAGTGTGATCATGCTCGCAATCTCAGCCCTCTACTGCAGATCCAACGGCTGAGTGTGTGCCCAGATGTCTTAAAGAAATGTACGATCTCAGCAACTCATCTCGATTATGGCATTGTACTCATCTCGATCTCAGCAACTCAACAACTCATCTCGATTTCAACAAATTAACCAGATACTCATTATTAATCAAACTTAGAGTAGTAAAACTCTAATTCACAAGCCTACAACACTAAAGAACAGCTTCTAGACCTAGGATTCTGTCAATTCTTCTCCTTTAGGTCTCAACTTAAAATCTTCAAAACCCAATTTTTTAGGCTTCACTGCCCAATACCAAGGTTCAGTAGCTATGATTTTAAAACATCTGTGCTTAATGAAGAGATTTGTCCTAAAGGCATCCAAAGTTGCAAAAATCCAGATCTTAAGACATCAATTTCCAATCCCAATTATTCCAATTCAAGCCTTTGGCTTGGCCTTACTCAGGTTTGGTTGCCTTTTCCTCACCATTTTTCTATCCCGAGGTCAACACTTTTTGTGTATATCTCCCTGGTGGACCACTGGGTCTCTTATTCCTAATATTTTTTTCTCCATATTTTATCTTCACTTTTTCTATAGGTTAGAACACCCATTTGTAGCGAGGTGTTCTTTTTATTTGATGGAAGGAAGGGTAGCATCCATTTGCAACGAGATGCTTTTATTTATTTATGGAAAAACTGCATAAGCACCCTTTCATAACAAGGCACTTAACTGCAGGGTGTTTTATTTACTTTTCTTTTTCATTTTCTTTTCCCCCCTTCTCATTTTTCTTACTAACTTTATTCTCCAAATCCTTTTTCTAGGTGAGTGGCATGTCCTTCACCCTTTCAAGAACTACCCCACAGAAATCCTTGGACTAAAGAGGATTCAGAACTGATCTCTTAACCTCTATGTTTTCGCAGTCTCAGATGCCAACAAGACAATTCTATGTGTTTGAATTTAGATGTTTAGGTTACTTAGCTCTCAAACCAGAGCTTGGACAACAAAGCCCTTTACTCTCAGGTTCTTCAAATTCTTAGTTTCCTCCTATAGGATCCGTCAAGACAAAATTTACCAAGTCTAGTTATTATCTTTAGCTTGTAAGTTTGGTAAACTAAAATTCTACTAGCTCTCTATTTAATTAACTCTGACTATTTGGTCTTTTTACTTAACTTTATGATAAAATCAAATTTTCAGAAAGCAAAAGGATTACTTAATCTAATTGATTAGAAAGTTATAATTTAATTCCAACACTTAATTTTAAATCTTAACACAATTTGTTTCTTAATTCAAGTAAGAATAGAAAAACAAATCTTCAAAAGATTTAAAAGATTCCTAATTTAAATAAAATCTTGTTTTAAAAATTTTAAACACAAAAGTGTATTTTCACAAAATGTTTAAAGTAAAAATCTAACTAAGAATTGAATGCTCTTAAATACTCTATATATATTCTATATACATTTTAATTTCTGACCTAAAAGAAAATTAAGCTCTTAATAAATATATTTATATATATTCTCCTTCTTTTCTTCTTTATTAAAAATTAATATACCCTTCTTATTATTTTTATGAATTTTCTTTCTTAGACTTTTTTATTTATATATTTTTATTTTTATGTATATAAGATTTTTCAATTTTTATGAATTTTTTTCAAAAAATTTTCAAATTTTTATGAAATTTTTTATTTTTAAAATTTTTATCATTTTTTAAATTTTCATTTTTTTAAATTTCGTGGATATTTAATTTTATGTGTTTTTATATTTTTTTAAAAAAAACCCACACTTAAAGTGAAAATTTCACTTCAATACTCCCCCAAGCCAAAATTTTACAATGTCCTCATTGTAAGAAGGGTGAAAAGATATTATACTTCATTTAGTATATGGTGATGGAATGAGTAAAAAAGAGAAGATTAAAATCTCTGTGCAGACAATTTCAATTCTGACTAAACGTCAGAGTGGTCAGTCGGACTAAATGAAGGTGAACAATATGATATGAAGTGAAATTTTAAAGTAAGTGTAGAAGAAAATATAAAAGGATGAAAACAAGAAACAACTATGTACAAATGCTAAGTTTTACGCTTTCAACTAGGCATAAACCTTAGTAAAGAACTCCTGAAAAGAATAGGTATATGGTAAAAATAAAGCAGTAATGAAAGAATTAGATCAAAAATAGAAAATAGATTAAACCACCCAATCAAAACTCATCCTAAAATTTCCTAGAATAGATCTCGTAGACCCCAAAATCAGATTCTCGTGAAAATCTTAGAAAGATTAGAGTGAATTTCATGAAGATTAGATCTGATTTAGGTTGAGATGTAGAACATTAAAGATTAAGGCAATTTATAAATGTTTCCACCAAGTTACAGAAGATTAGCAAAGTCAATTTTGATTCTCAATAATAGGTGGATCATTTTGATACAATATAGGTTGCTGATGCGGGTTTGGTGGGTTATGTTCCGGTAATATGGTGGATATGTTATGATTATAATCAAAGGCCTGATTAATGAAATGGACTTGGCCTTGATTTTGCCAAGGAATTGGCTAATTCCTAGGATTCGGAATTGACTGAGATTGAAGAGTACCTGGCTGACGAGATTCAGCCAAAAGCATGATTTGATTTCGTAAATCAGCCAACTCTACCTTACATTGCCTATGGATCTCAACGAGAGCTTCAGCATTTTGTCGCTGACTCTCTGACACAGCTCTTAAAATTTAGTCTAGCTGTGTATCTTTAATAGGCCTAGAGTAATTCTGCATACACATTGGGTTAGGCCTTAAATTTGATTGCTGAGGAGGCAATGGAGGTGGGTTAAAATGGGTCTGATTCAGATAATTTGGTCTTTAACTTTGATTTTGATCAGCCCAAGAGAAATTTGGGTGGCTTCTCCATCCAGGATTATAGGTATTTGAATAAAGGTTTGGTCTTGGTGTGTTTTCCTAGATGGCATGTAAACCAAAAAGATATGGTGTGTTTTCTGCAACAGGTAAGGGTGGGGAAAGGGGTGGGTAAGATTGTGGGACAAAGGTCCCTCCTTGGGTTGGTGAAAGAGTAGATAGAAAACCCAAGGAAAATGGATCTCTCGAATCCAGATTATTCATAAATTCCCTCCCCGTGGGAATTTGCAAAACAGGTGAATACATGGGATTCGTAGCAAGTAGAGGCGTAAGAGTTTTCATTGTGTTTCTAACCTCGTCAAGATGCTTTGCTACGATTTCGACTTTGTCCAGTTTTTCTGCAACTATTTCTAAATCCTTTGAACTGGACGGATTACCGATATCGTGAATGCCCTTGTGCGGATTTTGATGATTCGTATTCGCACCCCAAGTAAATTGTGACATAGATGCATTGTTGATCGAGTTTTCCGCCATCCCTTCAAATAATTCTGAAGCAGATTCTACGTTGCGATTTAGAAAATTCCCTCCACAAGAGGCATCGACTAGATTGTGAATGCCCTCTTGTAAAACATAATAAAAGATATGCATGAGTTGCCAATGAGGGATGTCATGATGTGGGCATTTCCTTTGCAATTCATGAAAACATTCCCACGCTTCATGAATTGGTTCTCCTTGGTTTTGATTGAAAGTAGTAATAGTTGGCCTTAAAGCATTGGTTCGACCAATTGGAAAGAATTTCTTTAAAAATGTGGATTCAAGTTCAACCCAAGTTGAGATTGGTCTTGCTATAGTTGTATACCAATAAGCTACTTTATCTTTAAGGCTAAAAGAGAACATTTTCATTAGTAGGATTTCCCTATTTTGATTTCGAGGACCAAGAGTGTGGGATAGATTTTTAAGATCTTCAATGTGTTGAAATGGATCCTCGGATGAAAATCCGTGAAAGTGGGGGATTAAACCTATAATATTTGGCTTTAATTCAAGATCATTCTCCCCAATAGGAATCCTAACATTAGGCTCTACTTGTACATTAGATGGATTATAATAATCTCTAAGTAGAGGCCTTAGATGATGAATCGGTAAATCAGGGTTTTCAAAACCTGCCTCAGGTCGAGGTAGAGGACTGGTTTGAAGAGTCTGTAAATTGTTTAAGGTTGCTATTAAAAGATTAATTTGTCTTATTTGCTCTAGCATCCTAAGATTCTGGCTTAGGAGTGCCTCATGAACATCAAAAGGCAGCATCTCCCCCTAACCAGAAGAAGGGATCTCAGGATTAAGATTCTGCATTTGATCCATAGATGTAGATGGATCAGACAGGAAAACCATTGGTTGCTTATTTGCAACCGGCCTAAGATCACCTGTCAACGGTGGTGCAAGAGGCGGATGCAAGGATCGCCTGCCGTCCATAAACGAAAAATAATGTGCAAGTGCACACGCACACCACCAATAAAACAGCGGCACAAAAACCCACAAAACAGCGCAAAAGACGTGGGTTTTGCTCTTCTTTCAAAGGAAAGAAGAGATTCCTAAGATACGCAAAGTAATTTGATGCAAACAAATAGAGTAACAGTATCAAAATATGCGTCCTAATCTGCCTCTATGCAGGTGCGTACCTTAAAGCTCAAAGGTCTAAGGTCTAAGATCGAGACCGCTCACTACTGGCTCCCCGGGGCTCTAGTAATGAGACAGACTTGTTGATCTTCGACCAAAGCCCTAAGAGGTGCAAAGTGGAGAGATAGAAAAATAGACTCGTATGACTCTAGTGATCACGCTGTGTGCGCGATAGCATGCAACAAACGATAGCGATTGAAAAACCCGCATGCATTCTATAATTAGATTTAAGTAAGAAATTTTTACTTCCTCCTTTTAATTATTCTTTTTCAAAAAATATATCAATCTAAACTACAATGGTCGCTTTTTAGATCATTTCAAAAAAAAATATATGGTCTTTTTAAATCTCAGAGGATAGGGATCTACGTAGGTTTTCTCATGTTTTCCCGCTGATGTGAGAAAAATAGTTTAAAAATTCCCGAGTCAGATTTGAATTAACAACTAGCAGGAAATATTCACTCCTAAGAGTGTATGCCTATGATATGCTGCTGCTAGTAAAAAAAGAAGTATTTTTGTATTTTTTTTTACTTTTTAAATGCAACAATACAGAAGATTATCGAATACTCACAAAAAGCAAAAATGACAAAACACGAAAACAGTTTCTCGCCTTCTCCTGAGATTACCCACAGAGGTAAACCTGAAAAGAAGACAGAAAATAGAAACAAAAATACAACAAAAATAAAACACAACTAATTAGAACAAAAGTTATTAAAAACAAAAATATATTTACAAAATACCTCCTAATTAGACAATTAATCCAACTAAATTTTAGTGAATTAAGGGATTACCTCCTTGGCAATGGTGCCATTAAAATGATGTTTAGACGAAGCAATGCCAGGGAATATTTTGATGAGTGAAATGAGGCAAAATATTACCTCCCCGGGAATCGTGCCTTTAAAATGATTGGTGGCTTCCACTCAACTGAGTAATTAAGTTAATTTTACTTAATTAAGAGCAGAAAATGTCACTTAGGTTAACTCGAAATTGTGTCGGTTGTGTAATATTAGGTCGAATTAACCTAACATTTTAGAAATTTTTACTGGTTGAGTCTAGGTCATTCGCTGGGAGATATAATTTTTTCTAAATTCACCAATTTTCTTTTATTCTCCTTTCAAGTTTAGGAGGTATAATTAGGTTGATTATAAAAGCACGAATTTTGTCAATTGATTTAAACAATAAAGAATATATAAAATTCCATATGAAAACACATTTACTTAAATGATATACTTTATTAACAACTAAACATGTTAATTTTCTATTTTATTTCAAAGAAATTAAGGCAATAAGAATTATTCTATTAAAATATGCCTTATTACAAAATTTAAGAACAAAAAGAAATTAAAATGATGCAAGTAAAACAAATTCTTCTTTATAGTCTTTAGCCTCTCTTTTCTTCTTCTCCTCTCTTTCTTTCTCTCTTTCTTTTATTTTTATTCTCTCTCGAGCTCTTTTCTTACCTCTCTTCTTCTGTTATGTTCTTGCCTTCTTCTCTTCCCTTAGTCTTCTTCTTTTACCTGTTCTTCTTTAACACTCCTTAGCGCATGTTCTCCTCCTTTCTTTCCTTAGCCATCAGAGTTAACCTTAACCTTCAGCAATTAGACATCAGCTCCTTTGTCCTTTGGACCATCAGTTGAATCGGCAGGTTTTTTTTCTTTTTAACCAAAAAATTATTTTTATTTGCAGTGAGGTCATTTCGACGATACACAGCACCCTGAGACCAGGGTGGGACCAGACCCTACTCGGTCCTCGCCTGATTACAGTTAGGTTCGATTTCAGTTTATTTCATTTTGGTTCATACTTTCGAGCCAATCTGGCTCAACTGGCCTCCCAGGGAACACTCGCTCACACCCTCTCAGGCACACCCACAGGCACACAAGCCCGCACACACACACACACACATGATCAGAATGCCAGATGAGCAGATTGGTAACCGGTGTGCCGAGCGCTAATGACTAAACGGCCTATGCAACAAATCACTTTTGTTCCCATGCACGCGCTCGTGAATTACCGATGTGGAACTATGTTCACCCCTTCCAGACCCAACTTCAACCGATCATAACTCCCTACTTAGAGCTCCAAATCAAATGATTTAAATTTTGATGGAAAGCTCTAAGATGGCTCTACAAGATTACAGGGTCAATTTAAGGTTTAGAGGATGTTTTCCTCTTTAATTTGAAGAGTAAAATAAGGGGACCCTATGGGTAAAAATTGCCTGCAAATTGAAATTAATGTCACAGAGTCCTCAGATGGACTTATCTTTCTTAACTAAAGGTCTAAATAGGTTCTACAGGTTATTCTGCATTTGCTAGAGTAAGTTCTAAGCTCTCAAGACCTTTAGGAACAACAGAGAAGACTCAAAGCTTTTCTAAAAGCTTTAGGGTTCGAATTTTCAAACTGAAATAGGTAAACAAACACAGAAGAACACTACTGACTGATTTAAACAAGTTCTAAGGGTTGTAACAGATTGATCTGGGTAGGATTTCATCTGAAATTTCATCAGAATGCTACAGTCGTCAGTTTGGGTTCAAAAATGACCCAAATTGACAAGATTTGAATTCTCATTAAATTATTCACCTGAGCTCAGTTTAATCACTCTAAAACCATCCAATAAGATCCCAGAAAGAACTCAAACTCCTCAATTCCTCAACTCAAGCTAAGAACCCATAATCAAACTAAGTTTGATTGTGAAGGCACAAAAATTTGATTTTCTGTTCAAAGCCTCTCCACAAGCAATTAAAGCCTCAAATCAAGTTCTTTCAACATCAGGAATTTGCTCAGCCTCTCAGATAGGTGTTCTAATTAATATTTCTAGGGTTACAAGCTTGCCGCCTGAGCTTCAAAATGACTTTGTTCGTCAAAAGGATTAAGGGGTTATTACAATAGAATGAGGTCATGAATAGCTTCAGTGCATCGCAATGAAGCTTCTAAGTTCCTTAAATGCTTCTTAGATCTCTTTATTAGACTTCTCCAACTCCACCGGAGTTGGAGAAGATGAACTTCAATCTACAGCTCCATACACTAAATCCTCAATTAAATGACTTCAAATTAATCAGTAATCCATGTTACATCATTCTAGAGCTTCTCACTAAATTTCACAGGGTAAAGGTCAATTTTGACTCGCTGGAGCTCATCGGAGATCTGGTGAGTCCAGAAAATATGTGAATTGTATACAGATTGTTTAAACTTGCCATTTTTAATCTAAAGAGAATCATGAGGTTGCAAGGAACCTCAGAATCACATTTAATTCCTCATTATCTCTTTATATGTAAGATTTGACAATGAATTCATTTTGAATGAAAATTGAGTTGGTTGAGGCACGGGACTTGATCTCCCACTCAATTGAGTGGTTGAGACAAGTCAACAGATGTCTATGATACTAAATATATATATTTAATTAATGATTTGAACTACTCCTGAGCCGCCATTGACAGCGAGCTCAGGTGGTTAATTAGATTTGAGCGTTTAGGTTATATGTGATATTTATTCAAATTCAAGTGTAGAACAGGGTCCTTAGAAGATGAATAAGTGGTGAAGGACCCCAGTGAAGGTGTAATTAGCTCGACTACTGTCGCCATGGATAGTGACAGTAATCGGTGGAGGTGAAATTGATTTAGGCAATTAGGTGATCAATTAAGCGATTAAGTGGTTTAGAAATGATCATGGAAGTTAAAGGAAAGTGATTAGCAAGTTAAAAAGACAAGATTAAGGCTCTGGCGAGCTCAATGAGCTCGCTGGAGTCGAAGAAGATGACACTGAAATTCTAAAATTACATCTAATCTAACTAACTAAGCTAACCTACTCCTACTCCTAATCCTACTCCTCCTAATCTACTGTTACTTGGACGAAGGGGTCAATAGGGTTCCGCCGAAGTCTCATGGAGAACGAGAAAATCAGAGGGTGAAAAGAAGAATCCCTGGTAGGTGGATTTGAGGTGAAGCAGATGATTCCTTTGGTCGGTGCCTATGTCAGAGATGCAGCTGACCACGGCAGATCTCTTCGGATGATCAGAATGGATGGAGTAAGTCAGAAAGTGAGATGGAAAGTCACCGAAGATGCATACGTATAGCTTATTGGGTCAGCTCAGTGTTAAAAGAGGGAAGGGAGCCAACTTCAGTGAAATAAGAGGGGTAAGGGGGTATTTATAGTGGTTGGTGGCGAAGAGAGTGGCAGGGTCTGGCCGAAGAAGGAGCTTGAGGAGCTTAACCTCCGGCATCGTCTCTGAAAATGGTGAGGTTATCTCCCACTGGAAATTAGGATTTCCAGTTAATCCAGACTAGTGGTTCAAGAGGAGGTGGTGAGTGCAAGTTGCAAGAGCTTGGACAAAGGAGTGATGTCGGCAGGGCAGTAATCATGCGGTGGCATGACTCTCTATCTCCAGCCATTCATTCGGCTGAAGAAGAAGAAGAAGAAGGAAAGGGACTTAAATGTAATGAATCTTAAGGACCTATGTGAGAAATAAGGACCTGATTGTAATGAATTTTAAGGACCAAAATGTAAACTTTGGTTTTGAAGGTTTATTTTAATTTAGATCTTTTTCAACTTTTTATATCTGTTAGTAAATAAGGTAAATTTATATTTTCACCTTGAATTTTCATTTTTGACCTTTTTAGATTAATTTATTAGATTAAGTAAAATTACTTAAGTTATTTTATACTTAGGTTTACACTAAGTTTAAGTTACTTATCTTATTAATTAAGGAAATGGTTAATAGGATTTCGAGTCCAATTATTAAGTAAATTATTAATAATGTTAATTGGATGATAAATTGTCATTTTTAACATATTTTAAGGTCCTTTAACAAATATCTCTTATTCTATAGTTAATCCTTATAAATTCATAACCTTAGCTAATTAATTAGGAAGACTAGTTAATTAGGGGTAATTAGAGATCATGATGAGTCTCTCATCAATGCTCCCCTTGCTTTACCTTCCCAACTTTACCACCTTTGGGAGTAAGGATAACACCAAATTTGTCGTGTGGTCGGAATTTACTTTTGAAACGTAGGTCACCTAGGTCTATGCTATAGGGCCTAGCTTTGTTTTCTTGGTTGTGCACACACCATTCTCGCATCTGTTTCCCTTCACATCCCTCCTTGTTCTTCTGTAGTGTATGCATGGAAGGCAATCACTTCATCCTAAATTGGTTTCTTTAGATAGAGAAACTAGGAGGAACTTGATTTTTCAAGGGGTAGGACTGAGGAAATGGCCAACCCAAAAGTTGTGGTTGACAACCAACCTCAACACGATGCCATGGCCATGATTTTGGCTCAGATTACAGCCAACCATCAATTTCAGCAACAACAGCTCCATACCATCATGCAAGCCGTACACCTACTGTAGAGCCCTTAAGGGCAAAATCCTGAAGAGTAGAACCCTCAAGGGCAACCCCCACTAAACCCACCTAACCCACCACAACCCCTTGAGGGCCAACCAAGGCCTCTCCATGATTTCTACGATCCATCTGCCATCCATGTTGAACCATACCTTACGGTCCTCGAAGGGGGAGATGATTTTGAGCTAAAACCCAATGTCCTTAGATTTGATTCAAAGCCATTTCCATGGGAGCTTAAATGAATACCCTTGCCAACACCTAGAAGACTTAGATCGAATTGCCCAGATTGTAAAACTAAGGAAAATCTATTTAGACATTGTTTTAATCAAGATGTTCTCGTTCTCCCTGAGAGACAAAGCTTCTCATTGGCTTAGAACCTTAAGGAGACCCATCTCCACTTGGGAGGAATTAAGGCATGCTTTTCTTAAGAAGTTTTTCCCCATAGGAAAGACTAATGCCCTTAGAAGAGCTATTACTACATTCACCCTACAAAGTGGAGAGCAATTCCATGAGGTGTGGGAACAATTCAACGAATTACTGAGAAAATACCCATACCATGAGGTTCTAAGGTGGCAATTGGCCTAGATTTTCTACCATGGTCTAGACAGCAACCATCGGAATTTCGTGGATGCCTAATAAATGTCAGTTTATCATCATTCTTATGCCCCAAAACTAACCTAGGTCTTAGGGTTTTAACTCCGCAAATGGGTTTTTGGGTTGCACTTAGTCATTTACCTAGAATAGGCATGCATTGCATTTTAATGTATTTTTGATGCATTTATCTGAGTGTCAAGATTACGCAGAATGTCAAATCCCACACATCTTGGCACTCAGGAAGGCAAAAGATGAAGCTCCTATCAGCTGGATCCCAACTAGATCTTACCCATTTCAGTTGAATCTCAACTAGATCCAGCTCATCCTAGCTGTATCCCAGCTCCTTTTTGCTGGATCAACTCACCCTTAGCTCCATTCATCTCATCTCAGCTGAATGGTAGCTCTAGCTAGTTCACCTTAGTTCCATTCAGCTCACCTCAACTAGATGAAAGCTCAAACTAGCTGAAGACGATTGATCCAAGCTCTATTCCAGCTCTTCTAGCTCAAAAGAGTTCACTGGAAGTTCATCCTGATGAGGACTAGCTACTACTATCAACTAGCTAGACCTGGTTAGCTGAAGATGACCTTAACCAGCTCAGGCCAGCTCAAGTTCAACTCTCGGAGACCTAACTCAGCTAAACCTAATTGAGCTGAGCTACTTGACCTAAGCTAGCTACTCTAGCTAGCTCAGTAATCTCTGGGAAGACCAGACCTAGCTCACCTTAGTTCACATTAGCAGAAGCCAGCTCATCTTAGCTTGGCTCAGCAGCTAGTAAAAAAACTAGGAAGCCAAGGCAGCTAAGGTAGCTCCTTGCAGCTCTCTCCAGCAGCCACCAGCTCCAGTGTAGCTAAAGATAGCTTCCTCCAGCTCCTCACATCCAAAACTCTAGCTCCCTCTACCTCTCCCCCCAACTCTCTACTAGCTAAGCTAGATAAGCTAGCTTAGCTTAGCTAGTTCATCTCCTTGGCACCAAAGCCTAACCCTAAACCTCACCTAACTAGCTCCACCACCTAAGCCTACCTATAGTTCACCTTAGCTACCTCCACGTCCGTTCTCTTTTGGCACCAACATTGGCATCTCTTGGACCCTCAACCACCACCAAAAGGCACCACAAGAGTGGTGCCAAATTTCCTATAACTAACCCCCACCTTGGCACCACTTTTCCCTCCAAAATTTACGCCATCTTAACCCTACACATACCCCTTCAAGCCATCACCACCCTACACCTAACCCCACTTCTAGAACCTATCCTAATTGGCACGAAAATAAGGTGAATTATCACCACCTTGGACGTCCACCATCGGGTGGTTCCTCCCCTTAACTACCCCCACCCAACCCTTCATTTGGAGCCAACATACCTCCCCCATTAGATCATCTAACTACCTTCATCATCCAATCCTGACCATCCATCCAAATGTCACGCCAACCTCCCCCTTCATTCCTATATGTATCCCTCCTAACTACTACCAATAAAATCATCTCTTCCATTACTTAGGTTCCACCCATACCACCTTCATCCACGCCAATGAAGGAGGAGAGAAGAAAGATCAAGGGGGCAACCTACCCGCCCCTTTGGTGCCTTCTTCCTCTTCTTCCTCTCCCATGTGCCACGCCAAGGAAGAGATCTTCTTCACAAAGGGGAGACGACTAGGCATTGAGGTGAAGCAAGGTGGTTGACACCCACCTTGGACGATATCTTGGAGGAGGACTGCATCAAGAAGAAGATAGGAAGACCCTTTTCAAGTGCGGGCAACTACACTTGGAGCAAGGGCCATCCCAACTTCAACTAGAGAATCCCCCTTTCTTCTTCTTTATCCCTATATCTTGTATTAGCTAGTGTGCTTTTATTTTCATGTAGCAAGCATTCTGCCCCATTCCTTGTAGTTGCTAGTAATACAAATCATGTTTTCTTTCCAAGCTCATGTTTCAATTTTAGTATACTTTTCTTGCTTTTAATTAGCTAGTGCATCTCACCCCTTCTCTTCAAATTACCCTAGGCACACTTGACTAGGGTGAGCTTAGAGGAGAAGGGTTCATTTTCATCACTTAGGGTTAGTTGTAGGATAATTCATCTTCACATCAATCCTGACTATTTTGAAATCCCTAAGAATGATAAAAATTGAAAATACAAAAAGACAAGTGCAGATTTGAGAAGCGTGAGAGAGAGCCAATTCATGTGACTAACAAATTGGCCTCCTTGTATGACCCTAGATACCACCACTATCTATAAAAATAAATTGTAAAAGTTGATTGCAAAGATACACGTTACAACAACACCAAAACTAACTTTTAACAAAATGCGTATTTCCTGCACCACTTTTTGGCACTGTTGCCAGGGAGGCACGGCTTTGCTTTGATTATTTCTCTTACTTGATAATTGGATCTCATCCCCTTGTCACTTTTTCTCTCATGTGTGCAAGAGTTGCACGAACAAGGCAGGATTTTGGAACCTGAAGTACCTTTTCTTTGCATGAAAGATTCAAGTTGTTAATCTCAAACTTTTCATACTTATCTGAAAACTACCAAAAAAATATTATACTTGGCCTTTAGGATCCTCAACATATTAATTAACTAGAGTGGTGACAATTAACATCTTTAGTCTAGCCGGGTTCTCTTTGGGTAGTGGGTTCACTTATTAATTTCTTATTCATCGGGTTCCTAAGTCTCAGGTTTGTAAGGAGTCAACATTAAGAAAGAATAGGCTTGGTTGTTTGAATTGCACACCTTCTCATCTCCATCTCTTCTCCTCCCCTCCCGTACTTCCATTTTATGCACGGGTGATGGTCCCAAACTCCACACTTGGAGGGACCATTTGATTTTGCCTCCTGCACTAAAAGACTGCTTTTTCCATCTTCTTCTAAAAATATGGAAAATCAACAAAACAGGTCCACTAACCCTTCCAGCTCCACCTCTAATCCCACTACTAATCCAAATTTCGACCCTTCCACCCAAAACAACCCCCCCACCTTTGACTTCCCTCATTTAGAGCTTCCTAATACTGATGTGCCTCAATCTCAACAACAAGCCCCCTACCTAATCTCTACTCGATGGCTGAGCAGATTGCTCAACTTCAAGCCAATCAACAACTATTGACTAGGAATATCCCAAACCTAGCCAACCAAAGGCCAAACCCACCACCCCGTCAGTAGCTTGTCATTCCTCTAAAGGATTTTTATGATTCTTCCTATTATGAGGAAAGACCAGGGGTGGTCATACCTGAAGGAGACTTCGAGATCAAACCAGCTATTCAGAATCTTATTAAGCATTTCCATGGCCTTCCTAGGGAAGACCTGTTTAGCCATCTTGAAGAATAGACTCTTCTTGCACAAACAACTTGTTCCCACAATGTGCAAGAAGACCTTCGGCTAATGCGACTATTCCCATTATCTCTTAAAGATAATGCTGCTTATTGGTTCAGAACCATTGGTTGACTTATCACCACATGGCCTCAACTCAAAAGTGCCTTCCTCAAGAAATTTTTGCCATAGGTCGTACTAATTCCTTGCGAAGATCTATTACGACCTTTCAACAAAAATTTGAAGAGACTTTTCATGATTCTTGGGAAAGATTTCAAGATCTCCTAAGAAGTTGCCTGCACCACGAGATCCCCTTATGGCAGCTCGTGCAAATCTTCTACCATGGATTAGAAGATCAAATTCGATGTTTCGTCAATGCCTCGTGTGGTAGCAACTTCTTAAATAAGGAAGCTAAGAGTGCCTATGACCTTTTCGAAGAAATGAGTGAAAACTCATTTAATCAAGCTTCCATGAACACCATTGGTAGAACTTCAAACCTACAGTTCGGTATTCTTGTCACTCAAGATAATCTTCAAATGATCGCCCAAAATCTTGACCAAATGCAAATAAACTAGAAGAAAATTAAGGAAAGACTTGCCACACCAATCCAAGCTCCACAGATTCCACATCTAACCCAACCTAAAATTCCACGAAGAGGAAATTTGCACAATCTAAACACTACCCCTACTAATTACCACCAATATCCTGAGGCTTTCTATGATTCACTGGGGAATTACAATTATCCAAACACTAACACCACTGAAAATATTTCTGCCCTCCAAGAGTAATTTAGAAATTCTTCCAACTGGAAGAATTGCTTGAACCACTCTTGCAATAACCCGATTCCTCCCCAAACTTCAAATCAATTTGGCTGGTATTGGTTGAATCTGACCTTTCATCCTGGGCCATCTCAACAAGACATCAATGCCTAGATGATGAAAACCCTACCAGAAATGCAAAGTAAGATGACGGTAGTAACCCGTGCTATCACAAATCTGAATAGTCAAATTGGGGTTACTCAAAGACCTGTAGGACATCTGCCCTCCCAACCCATACCCAATCCTAATCATCAAAGGAACCAACATCTGGGCAGAAATGAAAATTACCATAATCAGCCTCCTACTAATCCATCACCTCAACAGCCTCTCATGCTTTCACAACAACAGGCCCCCCCACCTCCTCCAAATAATAACCGACTGTACATGCAGTTACTTTGAGTGGGAAAACCACCATTGATCCCGGGCCTTCACAACAGCCTGCTAAAACCCCAATTTCTGTGCAAATTGACTCCCAACTCCCACATTAGGAAGAAAAAGAAACACAAAAATCTTAGGACACAACTCCTATCCCTTTTCCACGAGCTCTCCACCCCACCACTAATCGGAGAAAGAAATCTGAGCCCACAACTAAAGAACTCATGGATTTATTTGGGCAAGTTCAAATCAATATCCCTCTCCTGGATGCAATCGAATATTGATTGCGCAACAATCATAGGTCTTAATTGACCTAAATTAGGCTAGAATTTAGCATAAGTTAGTGTAATTCATGCGGCATAAGCATTATTTGCTTCTTTACTGCTTCCTTTCAGCTATGCATAAAATAATGCTATAATGTGCTGATTAGGTGCATTATGTCAATTATAGGTAATAAGCTGGATCTGAAGCTGACTCAAGGAGAGTCCAACTGACCTAAGCCCAACCTAATTGAGTTAGTTCACTCTCATTTAGGTTCACACTCATTCAATTAAACTTGTGTTAAGTTTAATTGCAATTCCTGCTTAGCAATTAAGGTTTGCAACCCTAATTTAAGTCCTACACTAACCTAAACACCTTAGGACCTAACCTATATCACTTAGACACCTAGGGCACGACCACACACACACATTCACGCACTCCCACACAGCCTAGAGTATTCTAGGCTCTTCCAAAGGTGGCGCCACTCTTGGTTGCCAAAATTAGCAACCAAGAGCCATTCAAAATTGAGATCCACTTTTATGGATCTAAGAACCACCTCTCTCACACCATGGCCGGCCACTCTTGGGGCTCTCTCTAGAGAGTTCCACACTTCTCTAGAGAGTGTCTGCTAGGTCAGTAAAAAGACCTAAGGGGTGGCCATTTGCACCCATCCCATTCTTAGCATTCATTCACACTTAGGTTAGCTACGTTCACCTCCATTCCACCTCCACGAGCTGCTTCACCATGGCTACCACCATCTCCATGCCAGGATGCTGGATCACCTCTCCAACCTCTCTCCAAGGGCCGGCCTAAGCACCATTGGTTGCCCCTCCTTCTCCTCTCAACCACTCAAAGGCCATCAGAGACCACCTCCGAATGCCCTTATTTTCTGCTAGATTAGTATCTAGTTCTTCATATTTAAATGCTTTTATTTACTGCTTCGTAGTGTAGCTCTTATTCTTCCTCAATGATGCATGCAAAATCCCCCCATAGATTCCTGTATGCGATCATTTTCTGTTAGATAGATTGAAGTTTTAAAGCTATCCTCTAATTCCATGTTGCGAACACCCTCCAAAATGAATGAATGAAAGAAATATTTTTTTTATGTATATATCTCTGTGTTAAAAATCATCACGAGCTTATCGATTGTAATATATTTCGTGTGATTTAAGTTGCCTACTCTTCATTTTTATATATTGCAACTAGCATATCGGTACCAGAAATATTGAGGATTTAACTAGTAATGCATTTTTCATAAACTGCCACCACATAACTAGAATCGTGCATACTAAAACTCGCACTTTCACCTTCATCATTTATCTAACACATGCACACATAATCAGGGTTCATAATTAAAGTGGCAAAACTTTAATCAGACGATTAGAAACCGATGTGCGATTTTAAGCAAGTAGAGCTAGAAAAGATCGATTTCAGATTTGCATAAACGCCTCCCAAAGATGAACGATGGGGAGTCAAAGTCTCATTATCTTTAGAAAATATTTTTTTTGATCGTATTACGCACTATGCTATGACGCTTTTTCTTATCAAAAGTGCGCTTTACGAGTCACAACAAATGACGCCGTTGCCATAGAGGCAACATCATTTTTCCTTGATTTCAATCTTTTGAGCCATCACTGCCAAATCTTCCTCTACTTGTCTTTGGATGTGCAGGAAAAATAGGAAAAAAAATGGGTTCTGTTCACACAAGCGCGGAAAAAAATTCCAAGTGCTCATCATATCTGCCTTAGTCTAGTTTTTTTTTTGTGAACCCTAGGTTGGATTTGCTTCCAGTAGTTCATTTGGAAAAAAAAAGAAAAAAAAAGCTTATTCATTTTCATGAAAAAGAGAAAAAATCAAAGAAAAAAAAAATCTAGGTAATAAGATTAGGTTTCTTTTTGAATCCTAGGTTAGTTTTAAAAAAGCAAAAAAAAAAGAAAAATTTGAAAATCCATTTAAAAAAAATCTTTTTTTGAAAAGAAATTTCCAAATTTTTTTGAAAAAAAAAATTCTGGTGGAAAGCTTGAATTTTAAACTCAAACACCTTTTAAAAGCTTCTCCACCACCCTCTGATTTTCGACCAGACTTCAAAGTTTCTTTCAAAAATTCAATTGCCAAAAAATTAATGAGCAAAAAATTCTGAAGTATGGGTTAGGCTTTCGCTTTCAAACTATCTTCCAAACGGCATTGTTCATTTGAAAAAATTTCAAGTGAAAAATTTTTAAACATTCACGAAGTGCAAAGGGGTCAGACTGACCCAGATTTGAGAAGTTTCAAAATTCAAAAAAAAATTTCAAGCAATCTGCAAATCTATTTTGGCTAAAAATGGTGAGGTTTGAAAGCTGATTTTATTGGCTTTAATTTCCATAGTTTTCCCAAATTTTTGAAAGTCATTTGATACTGTTTCAATTTGAAAAATCGACCAGGGGTCAAAATTCCAAATCTTTCCCCTTGACATTTAAAAATATTTATAAATTTGGTTAAAATAGTAAAAATTACAAAAAAATATTCTCTAAAAATATAATTGAAAGAAAAATCTACTTGACAAATCTCAATTTAATTGGATTCCAATTTTATTTAGAGAACTAGTTTTATTCTTGCAGTCTACTGAAGTAGAACAAAACAAAAGAACAAAAAAAAAATCCTAAAATTGCATGAACCTTAGGCTACATCTTTAGGGTTACAATCTAGAGATCACATTTGGGCTAGACTAGACTTAATCAAGTCTAGTGCTTAGCCAGTGAGCTTGGTCACCTTGTGGGCCACTCACCAAAAAAACCTCAACTGAAGAAAAATGGGCTAAAAATCAATTCTAAAACACAAAATCAACCCAAATTCATTGTCATACTACTGGGTGCTTTCAACCTCTTGGTTGGGTTAGCTCAAGATGTGGGAATCGCTTTTAGTCGGTTGTATGACTAATTTTTTCTTTAGGAATTCAAACGTAGAACGAAAATTCTGGTCACCTAATCATAAGGACCATCTGATTGACAGAGCCTTGGCCTTGTCTGGCTTTGCTACACCAACCTAGGGTCTGGGTGGTGTATGCAAGGAAGGAGGTCACTTAGACCTCAACTGGTTGGACCTTGGGAGCCATTCCTAAGGAGGCGAGTCACCTCTCCAGGACCATCTTCTCCCCCACTTCTACTCCCATAGCCGCAATGGCTAATCCTGGACCTAGGCCTAGATCGGGTCAGGACGTTGGTAATCTGCACCCATGGTTCGTCTGGAGGCCCGAATTGCAGAATCTGAGGAGTGGCATCAACAGTGCATGGACCGTATATTGATGATGCTTGACAAAATGCAGCATCCACCGTGTGGAGAATAACTTTGGGATTTCTATGATCCAATCGCACTGATCGTCGCACCCTTAGTTAGGATTCCCATAGGCGGAGATGCATTTGAGCTCAAGCCCAATGTGATCAGTTTGATCAGCACTCCTATGGAAACTCAAGCGAAGATCCGTTCCAGCACTTAGAGGACCTGAGTCGACTCGCAGAAACGATTCCACCCAGGAATATTGATCTTGGGATTGTTCTGATGAAGCTTTTCCCATTTTCTCTGAGGGACAAAGCTTCATACTGGTTCAAGACCATTGGGAAGCCAATTGGAACCTGGCCAGAATTATGACGTGAATTCCTGCAAAAGTTCTTAATCAGTCGAAGGAATGCGATGATGCGTGCAATCACGACTTTCTCCCAAGGAGCTAGGGAGAAGTTGCATGAAGCCTGGGATCGATTTCACTACCATCTCCGGAAATGGCCTCACCATGGTATACCAAGATGGCACCTAGCTCAAATCTTTTACCATGGGCTGGATGACACACATCGATATCTAGCCGATGCATCTAGTGGCAGGAATTTTCTCGCGAAAGACGAGAACAGTGCATTTGAGTTATTTGAATCTTTGGTGGAGAACTAGATGAATGCCGCGTCCATGAGCCAGTTCCAGCAGCCTGGTCAGCAGCGGGTTGGCGTCCATGAGGCTCACCTAAACTCTGGTACCCCAAGACCCTGCTATGCATAGTTTTGGATATCATCGTCAAGTAGCTGGATAGAATAAACCTAGTTGAGAAAAAGATTGACCAAATTAGTCAAGGTCAATCTTACCTAAACTCTGCTACCCCAAGACCCTGCTATGCACCTTGAGCCCCCGCTTCTCAAGTTAATCTACTCACTCGGGATGCATCTTCTCCTTATTTAAGAGTTCCTGCATATCAGGATCCCGTAAACAATCCCGATCTAGCACCATATGACCAGGGTTACGCACCACCTGTAGACTATAATACGTATCCCCTTGATGGATATACGTCTTAGATGTCTTCAGCCTATGAGGACGTCAGTGCTATTCAAGGATACGGGCATAATAACCCTTATTCAGAGATGTATAACACTGGTTGGCACCAGCATCCGAACTTCTTCTGGTCTGGTAACTCATAGAGACCACATCAAGATCGACACTACCAGACTAGGAAAAATAGTAATGTGCAAAACACATACCCTAGGTAGTAGCCATTCCCGTCTCAGCAGCAGCAACCCTGTTCTTTATACCAGCTGCTGTACCAAGCTACCAGTCACCCTCCAAAGCAGGCTGACCCTTTGGAGGCATTGAAAGAGGAGCTGCAAGAATCGATGAGGAAATCTACACAGGATAATTTGCAAATAATGAAGGCGATGGTTGACCAGATATAGACTATACAGAACACACAAAACCAATTGTTGCAGGAGCATAGGACTCAGGGAGCCTTGCCATCCCAACCCGTTCCGAACCCTCGGTATGTGTAGAACCAAGGTGCCCCTCCTAGGTTTCAAGCACCACAGGGACAGACACACACCATATTACAGGCGCCACCTGCACCACCTGGTTATGCTCAAGGCTGGCTGCCTTTGAAGAACCCTGCATACTCTGCCCCTTCTGCTCCCCCACCACCTCATGGACAGCAAGCCGATGCAAATGTTGTCTCATTAAGGAGTGGAAGGAAGACATTCGACCAGGCACATAGGTAGCCGGGTCCTGATTTTTCTCACACTTCGCCACACGCGAGTTCGACTCCTTCATCTCAGGAGCCACCTATGGTAGATAAGGGTAAGAGGCCACTTGACCCTGAGATTCCCATCCCTTTTCCTAAGGCTCTGACACGAAATGTAGTACAGAAGGACACGCGGAATTTTGAGGACCCAAAGTCAATGTTCAAGGAAGTACATATTTAGGTCCCCCTCCTCGAGGAAATTGATCACATCCCCGCTGTCACTAGGTTCTTCATGGACTATTGTACCCTGAAGCGTAGCCTAGAATTGGATGACAGGCGGTACTGTCAAAAGAAGACAGTGTCGTGATTCTAGCTGACTTGCTACCGAAAAAGAAAGACCCTGGTACCCCACTCATATCTTGCTTCTTACAGAATTCTCCATTTGATCAGGCCCTTCTAGATCTATGTTAGTCCATCAACCTAACTCCCACTGCCGTATTTGATCGATTTCGATTTGGGGAGTTAAATCCTACCTCGGTAAGGATTCAACTGGCTGATAGATCAGTAAAAACACTGAGGGGGTTGGTTGAGGACGTGATCGTAAAAGTCCACGAATTCTGCTTTCCCACAGATTTTTTTATTCTCGATATTTAGGTTCCTCCTAATCTCTAAGATGCACCAATCATTTTGGGTCGCCCATTTCTAGCAACAGCCCGAGCAAATGTTGATTGTGCATCCGGGTGTATGGAGATAGCCCTAGGTAATGAGCGACTTCGACTTGACATATTCAGGCCATCAAGGAATTTTGACTGTGATCGCAGAGAGGAGGATGGTGAAGATGAAGATTCGGCATATTGTGGTAACATTGGGCTCCTTTGTGATGACCTAATGTCTCATTCGTCTGCACTATCAGGGTTCTTGGACCTCAATCCACACGGGACTGAGACCACTGCACTACAGATATCTCCCTAAGGATCTAACTATTTAGGGCATGCTTCTAACCACAGCACCCCTGATCTAGCTATCCTGATCCGTACACTACTAAATCGGCCCTCTTGTTGCAGGAAGACGTGACCACAGCCAACGGGTTTCCCATTGACGCAGTCACAACTGACTATCTCACAGGTAGCGAATCAGTAGGAATTCACATCCGTACGGATTAGCAGATTCCAACCTTTGAGTTTGCTCCTCCTATTCCCATTTCTAACCTTGACCCACCTGTGATTGAATTGAAGCCCTTACCAGAATCACTTAAGTATGTGTTCTTGGGTGAAAGTGAGACATACCAGTCATTATTAGTGCCCACTTAACCCAAGAATAGGTGCATCAATTGATTTATATGCTAGAAGACCATAGGGCTGCTATAGAGTGGAGCATTGTTGATCTCCGCGGTATTCACCCCTCGTATTGCACTCATCACATTTACACGAATGAGGGGGTAAAACCTTCGTGACAACCTCAAAAAGGCTAAACCCGAATATGCTAGTGGTTGTTAAGAAGGATATCATCAAATGGCTGGATGCAAGTATTGTATACCCAATCTCTGACAGCCAATGGGTGAGTCTGATCCAGATAGTGCCCAAGAAAGCAGGACTCACCATAGTAAAAAATGATAAAGGAGAATCCATCCTGACACACACTACAACATCTTGGCAGGTCTGCATCGACTATAGGAAACTGAACATGGCTACTCAGAAGGATCACTTTCCTTTGCCTTTCATTGATCAGATCTTGGAACGGTTAGTCGGACGTAATTTCTTTTGCTTTCTGGATGGATCTCCAGGTATAGTCAAGTAGCGGTTAGCTCAGAAGATCAAGACAAGACCACATTCACATGCCTCTTTGGAACATTTTCTTTCAAGCAGATGCCCTTTGGCCTCTGCAACGCACCAGCAACATTTCAGTGTTGTATGATAGCCATCTTCTCTGACATGATTGGGGACTATGTGGACGTGTTCATGGATGACTTCTCCATTTTCGGAGATGATTTCGCATCTTGTCTTGATAACCTCACCAAGATCCTGAAATGGTGTATTGAGGTAAACCTAGTACTATCCTGGGAGAAAAGCCATTTCATGGTGAGGGATGGCATAGTAATAGGGCACAGGATCTCTAAAAATGGACTCGAGGTCGATCGAGATAAAACTGAGATTATTTCCCACTTACCGCCATCTAGCTCAGTCAAGTAGATCAGATCATTCTTGTGTTACGTAGGCTTCTATCAGAGATTTTATACGTGATTTCTCAAAAATTGCACGACCTTTGACGAATGGCCTTGTTGCCGATGCCCCATTGGAATTCGACACCTCGTGTCTCAGCACCTTCGAGACTTTACGAAGCGTTGTTTGTGATTCCCTGATTCTCCAACCACCTGACTGGTCGCTTGATTTCGAGATGATGTCTGATGCTTCTGATTTTATCGTCAATGCTATTTTAGGCTAGCGTTGGGAGAAACAACCTTTTGTCATATACTATGCTAGCAAGATGCTGAATGTGCCTCAGTGAAATTATACTGTACCGAAAAAGAGATGCTAACAGTAGTATTTGGGTTGGAGAAATTCAGATCTTATTTATTAGGGTCCAAAGTTATCATCTTCACTGACCACTCTGCCCTCCGGCATTTGTTGGCAAAGAAGGATGCCAAACCTCAGCTCATCAGATGGATCCTTCTATTGCAAGAATTTGATATTGAAATCCGTGACAAAGTTGGAAAACAAAATGCTGTGGCGGATCACCTATCCAGACTGGACCTAGGACACATTCCTTATTCCCTGCCTATCCACGAGCAATTTCCGGATGAATCCCTTTTGGCAATTCACTTTGTTGACTTCCCCTGGTACGCGGATATCGCAAACTATCTTACCGCAGGCAAGATTCCCACGAACCTATCTAAGGACCAGAAACTCAAATTTACTACGGAGTCCCAATTCTGCCTCTAGGATGACCCACTTTCGCATTGAAGTGGATTAGATTATTCGAAGATGCATCCCAGATTCTAAAATCCCTAGTGTGTTATCTTTTTGCCACAACCATGCTTGTAGTGGTCATTTCTTGGGATGGAAAACCACTGCAAAAATTTTGCAGTCGGGATTTTTTTGGCTAGCTATTTTCAGAGATACACGTGAATATGCCCAACACTACAAACGATGCCAGTCGGTCTGTTCTATGACCAAGAGAGACATGATCCCACTCCATCCCATCATGGTTGTAGAAGTGTTCAATGCCTAGGGCATCAATTTTATGGGCCCTTTTCCAAACTCGCATGGCTTTGAGTACATGTTACTAGCCGTTGACTATGTCTCGAAGTGGGTAGAGGCCATCCCGGCAAGACAGGCTGATCCTAAGACCATTATTTCTTTCATACGGCAATACATCTTCGCGAGATTCGGAATACCCCATGCTCTGATTAGCGACGGGGAAGGCACTTCATCCATGCCCACTTCAGGTCATTATTGAAGAAATATTGAGTACATCACCGTATAGCTACCCCATATCACCAACAGACCAATGGGCAGGCTGAAGTGTCTAACCGTCAGATCAAGCTGATTCTCCAGAAGATGGTTAGACCAGACAAGAAGGACTGGTCCAATAAATTAGTTGATGTACTCTAGGCATATTGGACCGCATACAAGGCCCCACTCGGAATGTCGCCATATTGTATCGTATATGGCAAGGCCTGTCACCTTCTTGTAGAGTTCGAACACCGCGCCCTTTGGGCGGTGCGAAAATGTTACCTTAACCTCAACGAATGGAAACTCCACCTCAACGAATTAGAAGAGATCTGGCGGGAGGCCTATGAGAATGCATTGATATAAAAGGACAAAACCAAGGCCTTTCATGACCACCACATCCGGAGGAAAGCATTCACAGCCAACTAGCAAGTCTAGTTGTTCGATTCACAATTAAAACCTTTCGCAGGGAAGCTCAAGTCCAAGTGGACTGGCCCATATGTTGTGACTCACCCATATCCTAATGGGGCAATCCAGATCAGGGATCCAAAATTTGGGCATATATCTATAGTAAATGGCCAATGCCTCAAGCCATTTTTGGCCCAAGAACCTCCTCCAACTGACAAGATCATTCATCTTATTGAGGACGTGTGAGTGACTTTTCACCTAGCTGGAGGTGTTAAACTCAGCATCTACTTTGCATCCATCACCCTATACATATTCATTTTTATATATAATATATTTTTCTTTAAGCATATTTTCTTTCTGCATATTACATATTGTCAGGTTGGCCGATGCTGAATGTATAATTTCAGAAGCAATTACAGGTGATTTCTACCCATTTACTCCCTGCTATATTTATTTTCTTTTATATTCATGCATGAGGACATGGAAGAACTTAGGCATGGGGGGTAGATACAACAAAACTGAAAATTTTTATGCCAACATTTAGGAAAACCTTGGAGCTGCATGTTACACGTACTTTAGGATCCTAAATAAAAGAACAACCGACTCCACCTCCAGTGCTCGCATTGGAGCTAGAAATCGTCTGCAATAGCCATTTCCGACTCACTCGCTCACCTTTTGTTCTAAAGTTAGGGTCAAGCTGAATGTAACCTGAAAGGGAAATTTCATAAAGTATGAATATAAGAGGCTAGTTGTTTATAGCATATATACATAGTGCATCCATGAATAAGATTATTTTATTAAGAGAATGCGTTAGGGATTTTATCTTCTAGTTGATTCCTATAATCTGGAATCCAGTACAATTTTTCACACACATGTAGAATTTGCAATGGATTCACAGTAAAGGCTGATAAATGTCTTTAGTCTATCAAGAAGAAGCAGTGCTTCTTCTCCTGAACCCCTGGATAGTGTTTTGGGAGTCAGGCAGATTTTCTTCCAAAAATCCACCAAATAGAGTGAGATGAGAGTAGAGTATACTGGTGCTCTAAGATTAGTGCAAGGAATCTGGAATCCTTGATAATTAGGTGATGATACTCAGATATTAGGCATAGTTTTCGCTCTCGATTCCTACATATACGTTTTTCTACCAATTATGAGAGCCACCAAAAAAGGCAAATACGCAGAGAGCGAGTTTTCATAAAACTAGGGCTAAGGTGGATGGTTACGACCATTCTTTATGAAATCCTCGGCTGAAGGAGGGTATTGATGTTAAGGTCAGAAATACACTATCCTATCCGTCTCTCCCGGTGCCGTGAGTAGGCACTTCCACCAAATAAGCCACCCAATGTCTCTTGAGTACCACCAATCCCTAATAATGCCTCTTCAATAAAATTCATGAATGTGTTGCTAGATTGTGTTGAGTTAGAAATATTATATATGAAAAAAAAAGAATGAAAAAAATTAAAAAAATGAAAAAAATGAAAAAAAATGAGAAAAAGAAAACAAAAGAGAAAAAAGAAAAGAAAAAAGAAAAGAGCAGAAAAAGAGTTTGTGAATATTTAGTGTTTATTTCATTTGCATTAAGGCAATACCACTGAATAAATTTGAGATCCACCAAATATGGCCTTAATCGACTTTTCTTGTGTTTCTGACCACCCAAATACTGGCTAAGGAATTCTGACTTCGTGTTAGAGTTATGGGAACTCAATTAAAGTGTTAATGCCAAGTGAGACCACCAAATACCAATCATGCATGAGAATCTGGTGAGATTGTGAGCTCTAAGAAAAAAGAAAAGAAAAGAAAAAGAAAAAGAGTAAGAGAGAAGGAATCAAAAGAGAGCATAGTTTTTCTCATCTTTCTCTGAGTTGAGTTACTTGATAATCCGAGAATCTAGATTCTGAAATACTAATCTCTATGTAGCACCAAGTGAGAGTGAGCCACCAAATAAACACTCGTACCCCTCAGAGATTCTCTACCTAAGCCTAAAGCCGGGGTGGAATTCATAGAATATCTTGAATATCTTGAGGGAAGAAGTCTTGTCTATCCCGCTAGAATTTTTACTAGGGGTCAAGTATAGGCTTTTGAGGTGAATTAGTTTTTTACTCGAATCTGTTGCAAAAGCTACATAGCCACACTTTCACGATTGTCTGGATTTTTAGAACATAGGATGAAAACAAAAAGGAGAAAAATCTCTAGGCATACACTTGATAAAATAATCAATCCCTTAGGGACCCTTCTATGAATAATTTAGTCTTGCATTTGCTAGGGACTAGCAAGATTTAGGAATGGGGGTATGATTGTGCAGCAATCATAGGTCTTAATTGACCTAAATTAGGCTAGAACTTAGCATAATTTAGGGTAATTCATGTAGGCAAAAACATTATTTGCATCTTTACTGTTTTCTTTTAGCTATGCATAAAATAATGCTATAATGTGCTGATTAGGTGCATTATATCAATTATAGGTAATAAGCTGGATCTGAAGCTGGATCAAGAGAATAGAAGAATAATTGGTGTTGCAGTAGAGTTGGAGCAGAAGACATAGATTAGATGTAGTAGATAATAATGTATGGGAGTTAAGGTATGCTATTCTATTGAGTAGGAATAAAGCAGTAAAATGTGAAGAACTTAGGACGATCCTAGTCCTAAGATAGCCTAAAAGCTTCCCCAAGCCTTAGCCACACTTAGATTAGGTCACTGCACCCTAGGAAACCTTAAAACCCTAATTCCAACCTTTATCTGGACGTCCAGATAAGTTATAGGACGTCCAGAACCCTTAGCCAACTCCTGCACACCTTAAACCCACTTCTGCAGTGTTATTGGATGTCCAAACACTTGGTCAGACGTCGAATTTCTGCAGAACACCCAAGATAGAACCTACAATTCCCCCTGACTATGATTAGACATCCAGACAACAAGTCTGGACTTCTGATTTTTTAGTATAAGTCATCTGATGCTATTTTTGGACATCTGGAACTATTCTCCAGTTCCTGTTTTGAGATTCAAGTCTTGATCTTGGATCTCTAGCTCCCTAAACCCAATTCCAACCCCATAGAAACCTAAATTAAGGTACCCTAATCCTAGTACATCACCTGTAGACCTCCTTAAGGGCCTAATTGACTTAGATCATAGTCAATTACCATTGCCAAGTCAATTGGACTCATAGGGTCCAATTAAGCTCAGATCTCAACCCATACAAGTCCAATTGGACTCAGGGAGAGTCCAATTGACCTAAGCCCAACCTAATTGAGTTATTTCACTCTCAATTAGGTTCACACTCATTCAATTAAACTTGTGTTAAGTTTAATTGCAATTCCCACTTAGCAATTAGGGTTTACAACCCTAATTTAAGACCTACACCAACCTAAGCCCCTTAGGACCTAACATATATCACTTAGACACCTAGGGAATGACCACACACACACACACACACCCATTCACGCACTCCCACACAACCTAGAGTATTCTAGGCTCGTCAAAAGGTGGCGCCACTCTTGGTTGTCAAAATTAGCAACCAATAGGCATTCAAAATTGAGATCCACTTTTTATGGATCTAAGAACCACCTCTCTCTCACCATGGCCGGCCACTCTTGGGGCACTCTCTAGAGAGTTCCACACTTCTCTAGAGAGTCTCCCTTAGGTCTATAAAAATACCTAAGGGGTGGCCATTTGCACCCATCCCATTCTTGGCATTCATTCACACTTAGGTTAGCTACATTCACCTCCATTCCACCTCCATGAGCTGCTTCACCATGGCTGCCACCATCTCCATGCCAGGATGCTGGATCACCTCTCCAACCTCTCTCAAAGGGTTGGCTTAAGCACCATTAGCCACCCCTCCTCCTCTCAACCACTCAAAGGCCATTGGAGACCACCTTCGAGTGCCCTTATTTTCTACTAGATTAGTAGTTAGTTCTTCATATTTACATGCTTTTATTTACTTCTTAGTAGTCTAGCTCTTATTCTCCCCCAATGGTGCATGCAAAATCCCCCCATAGATTCCCGTATGCGATCATTTTTTGTTAGCTAGATTGATGTTTTCAAGCTTTCCTCTATAAGCTTTCCTCTAATTCCATGTTGCAAACACCCTCCTAAATGAATGAATGAAAGAAATATTTTTTTATATATATATCTCTGTGTTGAAAATCACCATGAGCTTATCAATTGCAATATATTTCCTGTGATTTAAGTTGCCTACTCTTCATTTTTATATATTACAACCAGCATGTCGGTACCAGAAAATATTAAGGATTTAACTATTAATGCATTTTCCATAAACAACCACCACATAATTAGAATCGTGCATACTGAAACTCACACCTTCACCTTCATCATTTATCTAACACATGCACATGTAATCAGGATTCATAATGAAAGTGGCAAAACTTTAATCAGATGATTAGAAACCAGCGTGCGATCTTAAGCAAGTAGAGCTAGAAAAGATCGATTTCAGATTTGCATAAAGGTCTCCCAAAGACAAACAACCGGGACTCAAAGTCTCGTTATCTTTAGAAAATATTTTTGTTGATCGTATTGTGCACTATACTATGATGCTTTTTCTTATCAAAAATGCACTTTACGAGTCACAACAAATATATACCTGCCTATGCCAAACTTTTGAAGATCTATACTCTAAAATGGCAGGCTAAAAATCTAGGACAAGTGCATCTTTCAGAGACAGTAAGCTTTATCATACAGAGCAAGCTGCCTCCAAAGACGAAAGATCCAGGCACGACTTTAATTTCAATGATTATTGATGACACTACTTTCGATCACACTCTTGATCATGGTGCCTCAGTTAATATCATTCTCATGATTTTATTTGAAGAATTTCAAATCGACGAATTAAAACCTATTGAGGTTCCCCTTCAATTAGCTGATCGATCTACAATCAAACCTCGTGGGATTATCGAGGATGTCAAGGTCATGGTGCAGAATTGTGTCTTCCCCGCAGACTTTCTGGTCCTTGACATTGAGGTACCCGAATCTTTAATGAATGCCCCAATAATTCTTCGACAACCCTTTTTGGCCATTGCAAAGTCAAATATAAAATGCCATACAGGAAAAATGGATATCACCTGCACAGGCCAAACTATCACCCCTGACATTTTCAAATCCTTCAAGAGATTCCATGATGATAACTTTTTCGAGGACTCAGATACTAAAATATCAAATTTGGTGGAGACAATGTTGGTAGATACACTTCTCGACCATAATTTTTTTGACTCTAATTCACAATTAGTGGTTGACGAAATCTATGACTCAGAGACTTGTCTTCCACAAAAATCTATTCCTGATGATCTCCCTGATTATTCCTTTGACTCACCGACTTTTCTCTCAACCCACCCCTACACAATAACCTCACCTACCCTTCATCACTCCTCCCCCACCCCCTTTCAACTGGACCTACCACTAGACACACTTGAGTTTGGCATTCATCCTGAATTAAAACCTTGGCCAGACTTGGGTCACACTTACGCTTTTCCATTAAATTCTGATCCCCATATTTATACCAGTCAACTTTCCAGGGATCTAGAAGAAGACCCTTTTTATGCGGGCATCCAAGTGTCCAACTACTTACATGATAATTTGTCTTCCATGTATACCTTCACGCCCGGCTGAATGGCGTAAAAGATAGCATTGGATGGGAGGTAACTGTTCGAGTGTTAAATTGATTTTTAAAATAATCGCGATGCAGTATAGCCAAAATAGCATTCAAACAAATACAATTTTTATTACTTGAAAAGATTTCGAGGTCAAACACTGGGAGCAATATGGAATTTAGAAATCAAGATCACAATTTAAACTAAAAGAATTTGCAATAATATTAGGTATCAATGTGCAAAAAATGGGAGTAAAATGGTGATTTAAATCACCATATACTCCACTATTAACTAAGGAACTCAATGTATAGGTATGAAATGAAAGCTCAAATCTGTCATCTAATGGTAGGATTAGACGTCTTAAACGTTTGATTCTACAGTGTGCACTGATTTTTCTCCTTGCTTCTCTCTCTGTTCCTTCCTTTCTTCTGCTTCTTTTCCTCTTCAGACCTTCCTCTTCTTCTTTCTTTGCTTTCTCAGCTACGACTTCTTCCTCTTCTGCTCTTCTCTTTTCTTTTTCTTCCTTACCTCTATTCAGCCCTTCTTCTTTGGCTCTGCGACTCTCTTCTTCTTCTTTTCCTCTTCTTTCTCTAGCTTTCTTCTTCTGAATCTGGCTAAGTGTCAGCCGGATTTCCCTGTAGCAAAACCCTCCCCCTACTCGCGCAACTCTCCTTCTCTCTTTCTCTCTTTAGGATCCGCTCTCACAGAGCCACAGGTAATTGGGTTATCAGATTCAGGCACGTATCTGGGTCGAGGCTCACCATCATGTGGTGGTGAGCGAGGAGTGCAAGTCTAGGCGGGTTATCTGGTTGAACCAGGTCTACGTGCACATGTCACGGACGAGGTCGGGTGAGCGGGTGAGAGGGACCTCATGTCGTGAACTGAGGCAAATAGCTACTGTGACTTTTGCAATTTATTCACCTTCAGTCACTGCAAAACCCACAATGTGGGACTAAAGATAGCGCCTTCTTCCCACGTCTGCAGTAAAGGGTCTTCTCCTCAATTGCCTCAGCTCGCGAGGTAAAGGTGTCTAATTGATTGCCTGGTTGCTTGCGCGAGGTGTTTCCACATGACCTGGGGCTTTAACCTGGGCATAGTAGGACCTAGAGCGAACTTCAAGCAAGCTCAAAGCTTTCTCGTCAATGGCAGACAAGGCGAGTTCTTGAAATCAACAAAACGACCTCTCAGCCCTGTCAGAATGCTCAGGGAGGGTCACCAGACCACGGTGAGTGCGACGATGATGGTTGTGTGGCGTGGCGAGGTCCATGCATGTGTGGTGAAGTCAGACTGTGTGCATGAGAGTGGGTGTGTTCTGGGGGTGACTTGGGTGGATAAGGGATTGAATGGAAAGAGGGGAAATGTGCAGAAAGATGTGGTACTGGTCATGGGCTTGTCGGAGAGGTATTTGGTGGTCTGTGGTGGTAAGATGGGTTTGCTGGAGAGGTGGCCGAAGATGGAGATGAAGTTGTGGAGGGTCGTCGGTGGTCAATTTGAAGTGGAGTGGACATGAAAATAAAGTACAGAAGATGAGGAATGTATCTGGGAGGTTAGCAGAGGAAGCAGGGAAGAGAAGATGTCAAATGAGGTATGATCGACGCCAGAGATGAAGGTGGCTCTAGTGAGAGAGAAATAGTGAGGACGAAGGAGGAAACGGCATCAGTTGGTACGGTGAGACATGGAAGGAAGTGGGGAAGATGAATCCACCACTAGTATTGTGGAAGGACGACGAGGAAGAATGGAAGAGGTGGCCAGACGTCGAGGCGCCTTCGACTGCGTAAGAGGGGAATTTGAGGGAGATCTTAGCTGATTTTGAGCATGAGAAATTCGGGAGGATCTAGGCTCTACTATATAAGGACCTAGAGGCAATTTGGAAAGTCTCACCAGATTTGGGAGTTTCATGTGACCCAAATCTCTCTTGCGTTCGCATGAGAGATTGGGTAAGTTCTAGGACTTAGGATTGGGTCCAATAGGAAGGGGATTTTTTGACGAACTTCCCTTTCAATTTTGAAAGTGATTCATCAAGAAATCAGGGTGTTCTTTCCATTTTAAGGTCGTTGAAGCAAGTAGGAATAGGATTAATGCCAGTAGGGACCTTTTTGTGAAAATGATGACAAAGTTAGGGGCCTATTTGAAAGGATTTTGAAAGTTAAGGGTAGAAATGAAATTAAATAGGATTAATTTGCAAACTAGGTCAAGACAAATTCATCCTGGGTCCAAATTTTGGTAAAAACCTAATTTAGCCCTAAGAAATCCAACGGTGAAGTTGGATTTTGGTTTTGGCCATATTTGACTAGGTAATTTATGCAAAAACCCAAATTAGGGCAAATGTCTATTTGTGGTTCTCTTTTGGGTCAAAATGGGTTATGATGGTCATATTGAATGTTCTAAACCCTATATAATATTTTTCTATGAATTTTAGAGGGTTTAGGTAAATTTTTTCCTGATCAGAACCTTAGTTAATTAAGTAGGTCAGTTTTTAGGATTTCAAAAGTCATTTAATTCTCAGAACACGTGCAAACCCTTTTCTGTCTGTCTTATCCCACTTGTTATCTTATTAAGACCAATTGACCTTCATTCAACCTCTAAGAAAACTCTTGGTTGTACTGCATTCAAGATGAGCTAGTAAAATTGCAGTTTTAGCCTTACTTTCTTATTTTTCTTATAGAATGAATATGCAATGACTTGTGACTCTCTAGTAGTTATATAGGAGCATTTATTGACTTAATTAGGTCAAAATGAGCTAGTTATGGCTCATGATGGTGTTCCTATCAGTAACCCATTATTTGTTTCTACTTTCTTTTTCTCTTTCTTTTTCAAAGTTTTGGCAATCCTAAACCCGACCGCCTTTCCCTAAGGTGATCCCTTTCCGTCCTAATGCATGAGGACATTGCAAATCATAAGCATGGGGGGTGTTTTTAAATTTTGACGATCGATTTAGGATTTTCAAAACCTAAAAATATGCATTTTTTTATTTTGTCATTTTCTTGCATACCCAAAAAAATAAAAATAATGAAAACTTTTTGAGGAAATTTTGAAATCGAGACTAAGGTTTAGCATTCACTTTTGGTACAATGGGATTTAATCTTTAACAAACTAGGGATAAGGATATGGATCTGATCATTTGAATTTCAAGGTCAACCTTTGGACTAGATCAAATATCCTTCTCCAAAATTCCACGTGAACTTTTGATAGTTCAGGTGACTTGATCATCTTTTGTAACATAGAAAGTATCTGGCTTAGTTTCTGGTTTGAAAACTTGCATCTCATGCAAAATTCTTGTTTCAAAATTTGCATGCAAGCCAGCACCTAAAATAATTAAAATTTAGAAACCCCCTTGCTTGGCCTTAGTAAAAGTCCGAAGCAGATCATTAGTCTGTGTTCCCACCACCGAGAAGGATGAAAATGCCTCCTTTGAGGATACGATGTCAACATGTTACCGCCTCAGCGTTGCTTTATATCTATATTTCATATCTTTCAACGGAGCATTAAAGCACATTTTTGCTGCTTAAGTGTCATGGACAGTGCTCTACTCGTAGTGTCGGAGCAAGAGCTTGAGTTTACTTGGAGCATCCCTTTTCACCACATTATGTTTTAGGGTTGTAAGCTCCTGAGTGGTGTCAAGGACTGTGCTATCTTGAAGTACTGGCGCCTGAGCCTCCTCATGGATTAGTAATGGGAATGATGATCTTGATACATTTGTTGTAAGACTAAGTAAACAATAAGCATGGGGACGACCAAAGAAGAAAGTTTTAAACCAAAAACACGGCCTTATAAATGTTGGCTATTCACAAGCATAGACACACGATTTCAAAGGTTATTGCAAGTTGTTAATTCGATTCAAGAGCCAGAAAAATCCTAAATATAAAAATTTCAAGTCATCTAAATTAGCAAAGGATTAATCTGTGAATTTTGTAGAGGATATATTGATCTTGAGTCATCTAATTTTTGGATCTAAAAACAAATCCCAATGTTTTAACCTATAAAATCCTGTGACTTTCAAGTTTTTCAATCAACCAAGGTCCCGTAGTCTTTCTCTCCTCAAAAGCATAAAAGCTAGTCTTTCCCAAAAAATATGTTTTGTGAACATAGCATTGCTAAGAGACTAGCAAATGATAAGTGATAAGCTCATATTTGTGAGCTAATTAAATGTCTAAATGCTTAAACATTAAGGTAACGCATCCATTTATTTGGCATGCATTAGGATGTAAATAGATTAATTTATATGTCTGATTTAATTACATAATTCATGCATTACATTCATAATTAAAGGCATTTGGAATTGACTTAGAATGGCATGTAATTAGGTGCATTACATGCATTGTTTTAATTAACATAGAACTTAAGGATTTGTGTATAAATAATATTATATTTTATTTTATTAATTTTCTCCTTCTTCCACAACTGCTCCACTTCCTCCTTTGGTGCATTCACTCTTCGACTGTTGCCTGCACTCAAGACCCCCATTCATAGAGGAGCGGGAGAGGTGGATCTAGTTAGGCAGCTGTGATTACAAGGGAGAGGAGGAGGCAACTATGCTCGGGGAGACGCCGCCTACCCCATCACTGTTCATCCGCCCATCACCATGGTCTCCACAGCCAAGCCTTGACACATCGTAGGCCGACGGAGTGACAAGCCACTGCGCCAAGTCGACGACCTCGGCCACTTACCATGAGCGTGTGCCTCGTCGGCCACGCGAAGAACTTCCTTCTTTCTCTCTATTCTCTCTTTTCTTTTCTTTTGCATGATACTATTCATCTTCATTTTTGTTACTCTATTTACAGACCTCAACAAACCCACCACCACCATCACCGCAAACTACCATGCCTCATCGTAGCCATCCTCAATGTCACCCTCCTCTCCTTAGCCTCACTACGACCACCTTCACACCAAAGCAGACAGCAACAGTCGGGCAATGCAACGCATGCTGCAAGCTGCCCGCACCTGCTCGCCTCGCCACAGCCAGCAGTGCACCCTTACGCATAGCCGCACCGCACACACCAGCACTCCTGTGCACCACCAGCTCTTCACGCCTACCGTCGCGTGTGCCCTTGTGCCGCCTACAACCACTCCAAATTGCTACTCCAGCAGTAACAGAGCACCCCACACTGGCCCTTGCCTACAACCCACGTGCACAGAGCGCGTGCTACTCTAGTAGCTCTACCCGGGCGTAGAGCGCACGTCCTCCAGCATCTTCGCCACACTCACAGCAGCAACCGCACTCCAGTAGTGCCAAACTCCGCACGCGTGCAGTCCCTCGCTGCGCCTCCTCATCACCAGCCCATCCACTCCATGCGCTCACATGCTAGTGTAGTAGAAGCTTCCGATGTGCAGCCAGCAACCCTCCTGCGTTATCGCGTGTGCCTCCAACAAGCAGCCACCACCCTCCTTTCCGTGCGCATCACGCACGACCAGCAGACCTCCTACACCGCTCGCTTGGAGCTCTTCCTAGTAGCAACAGCCACCGAAACCCATCTTCTTGGCCGCTCCATCCGACCACCTCCGGCCACCTCGCGACTAGCCACCGCCACCGCAGTGAAGCCCTCGGCTCACACATCTCCTCCGCCAAATCTCTCCTCCAGCCAAGCCCTCCTCAATGCATGAGATCCTTGCAACAAAATCCTCTATTTTGCTTGTAATTAAAATTTACATTTTTTGCCAGTGTGGGGGAAGGGATTTTTAATTAATAATATTCTATTTGATTGATTTTATGAGCATCTTCCTCTTATTTTGCATAACTACAATATCAGCATGATAATGTCATATTATCTCAATTGAAAAGCGATTTTGATCCGATTTCTTGACGAAACTAATCGTGAACATATGTTTTTAACCAGTGCGAGTTTAAATAGGTCGTTGCCTCCCTATGGATATGACCCACTCCTTATTAAGTGATTATTTTAATTACTTTAATTAGTCAATTTTCCAGCACTTAGAAATACGATAAATCATCTTAATCATCATTTTCGAAAGTAAAAATCGAATTATCAAATGGCGCCATTGCCAAGGAGGCAACGAGCCTGTTAAATTTGTATTCATTTATTCATTGGTTCACACATTATTTTGAGGCATATTTAACTTCGATCTTTTTGGAGCGAGGTACTCGTATCTGCTTGACGAGTTATTACACCAGCCTCAGCTACATCGAGGAGGACCTTGTTTCTACTTCTCGGAGGATAATGGGAGCTCCATTTCTGAAGGTAGGAGATTGACGCATTGTGGTGGGCCTTGTCTCCACCATCGAAGGAGGACATCAAGAGTGATCATCTTCATCTCTATTGATTTTTTTTTCAGTAGATAGAATTTAGGTTTTAGAACTTAATTTTCCTTGCACATTTGGTTTGAGACCCTTGTTCTGGGGTACATTTTAGGGGTTTGTTCCTCGACCTTCTTTTAGGCCCCTGCATGGGTAACTTTTCGGGAGTCTGTTCCCATTTATTTAGACTTAGTTTTTTATTTTCTTTCGTGGATTGATTTTTCATTATTTGTGCATAGGTAGGTAAAAGTAAAAAAATACAAAAAACACGAGCTGCCTACTAGAAGCTTCCTACCCATAGGTCGAATCATTTAGGATTGAATGAGCAGCATCTCGATATAATTTTTTGTCTTGCATATTGCATGAAGAATGCTGGAATCAGGTATGCACTTCTAACTTTTCATTTCTATCAGCATGCAATTGCATTTGGACTAATTTCAAGACCACATAATCTATATTGAATAGATCTAACAAGTGATCTTATTTAATTTCTTGAAAAAGGACTTTAAGTTAAGAAGGGACATTTAAAAACCAAGGACTTGATTTTCAAACTTGGCGTGCGATTCAAAATTCAAAAACATTTTTTTTTGGTGTATGCACACTTTGCTATTTTGTTGCACTGAAGCATGCATATAGACACTTTTAGGTCTTGGAACTACTAGGACAAAGAGCCCTCCTACCATTGGATTCTGAAGTGTTCAAAACTCGAGATCAAAAGTTTTGTAACTCCAAAGAGGGGGATACCCTATCATGGATTTTTGAGAGTAGTTAAGAAGCACCGCGAAAGCACAGCTTCAAAGAAAGGCTTAGGCCTACTTGCGTCCCTCGATCTTCCATCTTTGGAGTTGCTCTACCATTTGAGCTTTATGGAAGAGCACCTAAGCTCCAACTAGGTCATTTTAGGCATTTCGTAGATCGACAATAGATGTGTAATTGATTGGACAACTTGCTTTGCCACCTATAATATGAATTAAAATCTCAAAAGCTTAATTGATTAAAGACCTACAAAGTCCACTGATTTGTGTTTGTATTGGGAGGAATTTGATTGTGGTGAGTTACAATGGACCATGTTGTCTTTCATCCTTTCACATCTTGCCCACACCCTTACCTCCACTCCATGATCTTTGATCCCATATGCCGCGATGGTCCATCATTTGATGGACAAAATGACAACCAGTGGGATCCTTTTTACTCCTATTATAGGAGTATTGGCTTGGTTGAGCCCCAAATCAGTGAGCAAAACCTAGGAGTGGGATTTGCCTTGCCCAATATCCCACACACCGTAGAAATACTGAACCCACCCTCCCTGAATGATTATAATGGTTGCACAGAAACTCCTAGGTACTATAAGCGTGAGCCTGACTTTTCTTCTAATAGAAATGATGACCTCTCCTCCTTGAAGATGCAAATATAAAAAATGCAAGACGAAATGATTGAATTATTAGGAGAATCTTTGAGAGAAGGACAACAAGAAAAAGATGAAATTTACCACCCAATCTACCCCATTGAGGATGAAGTGCACCCCTCTACGCTAGATGCATCTCCCGTGGGAGAGCCACATCCAAAGTTAAGGAATTTTGGGGATTATGTAAGGGAGAATAGCTACTTTTTGAGGATTGATTTTGAACCCTCCACGCTAGATGACACATCCTCGAGAGGTTCACGCTTTAAGTGGGAGGAGGATATGTATGAAAGTAGCTATACATTGGATGAAGAAAGGTGGCAACCCGAGGAAGATGACGATCAAGTTGAGTATCGACCTGAATTATATTGGAGTCGAAAGAAGGGAATGATGGTACCATTGGAAGACCTCAACCTAGATGACAGTATTTTCGTGACATTTGAGGAAGTGGGTCGAACTCAAGTTGTTAATCCCACCCTCCCTTTTGATCACGAGATGGAACTCAAGCCCACCCTTAGGGAACCTAACCCTCAAGAAATTCACCTATCTGAGGAGTCTGATGTTACCAGTGTAAACCATTTACCCTAGATAGAGTACCCTAGGGGATCTACTGAGATTTTAGATGATTCTAGACCTCGGGTACATGATGAATCATTTGATGAGAAGGATGAATTATATGAGGAACCTACATTCAAGATTTAGAGTGACACTAAGGGTGATTATGTCATATTTGAAGAATTATCCCCTGAGGATTGCACAAATTTGACAAAATTAGGTTTCCTTAGCACACCCATTGATGATATCCCTCATGATGAAATAATGGAAAATTTGGAAGCAACTTTTGAGATTTATGTGGATTCACATATATACACTATGGGGGATTTGAGTAAAGAATAAGAACCTGGGGATGTGATTGATAGGGGAATCCCTAAATCTATTGCTTTCAACCTGCCTTCATTTGATTCAGAGTCATCCTCTGATTTGCCTCTGTCTGAAGGCAAAAATTTGACTCCATGTGCAAAAATGATTACTAATGAAGAGTAGGTAGATACTTGTGATATTACCAGAGATGCTAGGGTTATGATTGAAGAACTGGAAAGGTTTTTAAACATGGACACTAAACCAACTAGACCCACCTTAGATCTTATGGCCATCCCGTAACCTCGAAACTAAGACAACCTCGACAATCCTTGGCTTAAAGATATGCTCACTACTATTTTGATTAGGAGGCTTAACAGACCAATATCTCTTGTAATGGGGTACCGAGTATGGATTGATGCTTTCTATGGTCAATCCATCACCCTGGGGGTTTATTTCTGCACCATTCGTTCCCCATTTCTTTTGGAGGATCCTTGTCATCCTCCCCTTACCCCTTTGGAGGTTGTTATGCCAGTTTATCCTTTAGAACCTCCTCTGGTGACCTGGGATGGTTTCATTCGCATTCTGGTTGGGTGAGCATTTGCTATCGGGATTCATCATCAGCTTGCCAACATCCTAGGTAACCTATTTTCTAGGCCAGCCTTACTTTGTTCATTTTTAGGGCCTATTTCTTTGGCTTTGGAACCTGACTTGCAGGTTCTTTGGCTACTCGACTGCCAACAAAATAATGGTAGCCCAACTTTGACCCAGGTAATACTCTTCTATGCAATGAGGACATTACTGATTTTAGGCGTAAGGGACGTACTTGGGGATATACATAGCATTTATGCATAGTGCATTCATGCATTTAGTTAAAGCATTCTACATTGCATACATTTGCATTGGAAAAAAAAATTTGCATTGAGCTTAACTGGCTGGGCCCTACATTCTTAGGCAGTGCAAAGCTTGAGGTTAGACTAAGTTTACTTTAGGTGTCTGAACTTAGAAGCTAAGTTGAGATACTAGTTTTAGACCCTTAGGGCCCTTTGTGGACTTAAAAACTTAAGTAGGCGTTAAGTTGTGGACCATTCCTCATGAGGATGAGGAAGGAAAGCTAGGGATTGAGTTAAAGGTTGGGTAGTACCTATTGTCTTTTTCTACCTTTTAGTTTACAGGTCCTCGTAACCTAAGAATCCACAATTCACACATACTTGGTCTTGTGTAAATAATGATCACCCTAATCCATTTCTTGAAGAAAATTGGGTTCTCTTAGTTTTGACTTAGGAGATGCTTGAAAGCACAATTTGATTGGAAGAGTTCCTATCGTAGGAGAGGTGGAGTATATACTCACCTTGAGGATGCAATGATAACATGTCACCTCTTTGGTGCTTGTTTCTTAGGATATCCATCCTACTGGGGGCATGTAAGCGCATTGTGCCATTCATGTACCATGGGTAGCCCTATCTCGAAGTGCCGATTACCACAGGCCTGAATTCGCTTAAGAAATCCATGGGCGATACTATCTTGAAGTGTCGATTGCCAGGAGTTCTTGGGGTCACTATGGGCGGTGCTATCTAGAAGCATCGAAAGCCAGGCACCCTTCGAGGTTCGGTGATGGGGACAATGAATCTGACATAGACTGTGTTGATAGCTAACCCAAGGTTAGACTTAGAGGAATCAAACAAAAAAATATATATATTTATATAAATCCTCTTACTCTCTTTCTAGGTTGGCAATCATACCAACCACAAATAACTCAGACCAATGCACATGCACGAATGCTTTAATCTCTGAGACCAATAAACCTTAGGGTAGAGTTAGAAATCAGGGAAACCTGTGCCTGCAACTCGTCTTTAGCCGGCCTAGTCTATAATTCAGCAACTACTTGGGAACGTTAGGTCTAAAGTCTGAAGTCAACATGTTTCCAAAGGAAGACCGATTGGGTTCGCTAGTCTACTTGGAGTGCTAGGTTATTGCTTGAATTTGCTAGGGACTAGCAAAAATTGGGCATGGCGGCATTTGATAAGATCATATTTGTGAGATAATTAAATGTCTAAATGCTTAAACATCAAGGTAACGCATCCATTTATTTAGCATGCATTAGGATGGAAATAGATTAATTTATATTTCTGATTTAATTACATAATTCATGCATTGCATTCATAATTAAAGGCATTTGGAATTGACTTAGAATGGCATGTAATTAGGTGCATTACATGCATTGTTTTAATTAACATAGAGCTTAAGGATTTGTGTATAAATAATCCTAATATTTTATTTTATTAATTTTCTCCATCTTCAGCAACCGCTCCACTTCCTCCTCCTGTGCATTCACTCTTTGACAGCTACTTGCACTTAAGACCCCCATTCATGGAGGAGTGGGAGAGATGGATCTGGTCGGGCAGCTGCGACTACAAGGGAGAGGAGGAGGCAGCTGTGCTCGGGGAGACACCGCCCGCCCCATCACCGTGCATCCGCCCATCACTGTGGTCTCCACGGCCGAGCCTTGCCACATCGTAGGCTGACGGAGTGATAGGCCACCACTCCAAGCCGGCGACCTCAGCCACTTATCGTGAGCGTGTGCCTCGTCGGCTACACGAAGAACTTCTTTCTTCTTTCTCTCTATTTTCTCCTTTCTTTTCTTTTGCATGATACTATTCATCTTCATCTTCGTTACTCTACTTGCAGACCTCAACAAACCCACCACTACCATCACCGCAAACTACCACCCCTCACCGTCGCCATCCTCAACGTTACCCTCCTCTCCTTAGCCTCACCGCGACCACCTTCAAACCAAAGCAGACAGCAACAGCTGGCCTCCTCTCACACGCAACGCATGCTGCAGGTTGCCTGCATCTCATCGCCTCACCACAGCCAGCAATGCGCCCATGCTCGTAGCTACACCGCACACACTATCACTCCCGCACACCACCAACTCTTCATGCTTGCCCTCACGTGTGCCCTTGAGCCACCTGCAGCTACTCTAAGTTGCTGCTCCAGCAGCAACAGAGCACCCCCCACCGACCGCACCCCGCACCGGCCCTCGCCTCCATCCCACATGCACAGAGCACACGCTACTCCAGCAGCTCCACCCGTATATAGAGCGCACATCCTCTAGCACCTCCGCCACGCCCACAGTAGTGACCGTCCTCCAGTAGCGCCGCACTCCATGCGCGTGCAGTCCCTCGCTAAGCCTCCTCGTTACTAGCCCATCAACTCCACGTGCTCATGTGCTAGTGCAGCAGTAGCAACTTCCCATGCGCAGCAAGTATCCCTCCTGCGTGATCGCGTGTGCCCCCAACAAGCAACCACCACCCTCCTCTCTGTGCATATCACGCACGGCTAGTAGACCTCCCGCACCGCTAGCTTGGAGCTCTTCCCAGTAGCAGCAACCATTAGAACCCATCTCCTTGGCCGCTCCATTCAACCACCTCCATCCACCTCGCAACTCGCCACCACCACCATGTCAAAGCCCTCGGCTCACTCATCTCCTCCGCCAAATCTCGCCCCCAGCCAAGCCCTCCTCAATGCGTAAGATCCTCGCAACAAAATCCTCTATTTTTCTTGTAATTAAAATTTACATTTTTTGCTTTTGAGGGGGAAGAGATTTTTAGTTACTAATATTTTATTCGATTGATTTTATGAATATATCCCTCCTGTTTTGCATAACTACAATATCAGCATGATAATGCCTTATTATCTCAATTGAAAAGTGATTTTGATCTGATTTCTTGACAAAAATAATCATGAACATATGTTTTTAACCGGTGCAAGTTTAAATAGGTCATTGCCTCCCTGTGGATACGACCCACTTTTCATTGAGTGGTTATTTTAGTTACTTTAATTAGTTGATTTTCCACCACTTAGAAATGCAACAAATCATCTTAATCATCATTTTCGAAAGCGAAAATCGACTTATCAATAAGCAAAGGGTTGTGATAAATAACAATTTATCATCATTCTTATCCCAAAAGCTAACCTAGCTTTTAGGGTTTTAACTCCACAAACAGGTTATTGGGCTGCATTTAGGCATTTACCTAGAATAGGCATGCATTGAATCTTAATGTACATTTAATGCATTTATTTGAGTGTCAAGATTAGGTAGAATGTCAGATCCTACACATCTTGGCACTCAGGAAGGCAAAAGATGAAGAAGAAGCTCCTATCAGCTGGATCCCAGCTAGATCCAACTCGTTTCAGCTGAATCTCAGCTAGATCAAGCTCATCCTAGCTGGATCCCAACTTCTTTTAGCTGGATCAACTCACCCTTAGCTCCATTCAACTGATCTTAGCTAATTGGTTTCTCTAGCTAGTTGACCATAGCTCCATTCAACTCACCTCAGCTGGATGGAAGCTCAAACTAGCTGAAGATAGTTGATCCCGGCTCCATTCCAGCTCTTCCAGCTCAGAAGTGTTCACTGGAAGTTCAACCTAACTTGGATTAGCTACTACTATCAAGTAGCTAGACCTGGTGAGCTAAAGATGACCATAACTAGCTCAGGCTAGCTCAAGTCCAACTCCCGAGGACCTAAGTCAGCTCAACTTAGTTGAGCTGAGCTACTTGACCTAAGCTAGCTACTCTAGCTAGCTCAGTAATATCTAGGAAGACCAAGCCCAGCTCACCTTAGTTTACATCAGCAGAAGCTAGCTCATCTTGGCTTGGCTTAGCAGCTAGCAAAGAACTAGCAAGTTAAGCCAGCTAAGGTAGCTCCTTCTAGCTCTCTTCAGCAGCCACTAGCTCCAGTGTAGCTCAATACAACTTCCTCCAACTCATCACCTCCAAAACCCTAGCTCCCTCTACCTCTCCCCCTAACTCTCTACTAGCTAAGATAGCTTAGCTTAGCTAGTTCATCTCCTTGGCCCCAAAACCTAACCTTAAACCTCACCTAACTAGCTCCACCAACTAAGCCTACCTATAGTCCACCTAAGCTACCTCCAACTCCCTTCTCTTTTGGCACCAACATTGGCATCTCTTGGACCCTCAACTACCACCAAATGGCACCACAAATGTTGTGCCAAAATGGATACAACTAACCGCAACCTTGGTGCCACTTTTACCACCAAAATTTACCCAATCTTAACCCTACACATACCCCTTCAAGCCTTCACCACCCTGCACCTAACCTCCATCTAGAACCTATCCTAATTGGCACCAAAATAAGGTGAATAACCACCACCTTGGATGCCCATCGGGGGTGGTTCCTCCCTTTAACTACCGCCCTCCCAACCCTTCACTTGGCACCAACATACCTTACCCCTTTCGATAACCTAACTACCCTCCTCATCCAATCCTAACCATCCATCAAAAGGTCACGCCAACCTCCCCTTTCATTCCTATATAAATCCCTCCTAACTACCACCAAAAAAATCATCTCTTCCATTAGTTAGGTTCCACCCATACCACCTTCATCCATGCCAAGGGAGAAGAAGGAGAGAAGAAGATCAATGGGGCAAGCTACCCAACCGTTTGGTGCCTTCTTCCTCTTCATACTCTCCCTTGTGCCATGCCAAGGAGGAGATCTTCTTCACAAAGGGGAGATGGCCAAGCATTAAGGAGAAGCAAGGTGGTGGACACCTAGCTTTGAGGACAACTTGGAGGAAGATTGCATCAAGAAGATAGGAAGACCCTTTTCAAGTGCAGGGCAACTGCACTTGGAGCAAGGGCCATCCCGACTTCAACTAGAGGATCCCCCTTTCTTCTTCTTTATCCCTATATCTTGTATTAGCTACTGTGCTTTTATTTTCATGTAACAGGAATTCTGCTACATTCCTTGTAGTTGCTAGTAATGCAAATCATGTTTTCCTTCCAAGATCATGTTTTAATTTTAGTGTACCTTTCTTGCTTTTAATTAGCTAGTGCATCACACCCCTTCTCTTCTAATTACCCTAGGCACACTTGCTTAGGGTGAGCTTAGAGGAGGAGGGTTCATTTTTGCCACCTAGGATTAGTTGTAGCATAATTCATCCTTGCATCAATTTCGACTATTTTTAAAAACCCTAAAAACACAAAAATTGAAAATACCTGAATTAAGTTAGATCCTAGCTTAACATAGGCATTCTGCATACATACGCATCATACTTTGCATCATAGTTGATTTATTAGTTTTGTAAATAATAATGTCATCTCATGTTCTAATTGAGAGGTATTAACAATCACTGGAAATTTAGGGCTACGGATGACCAATATAATCATGTGGATCTGCTCAGAACAATGATGGCAATCCAACGCCTCTGAGATCACATCGATCAGATTCTTGTAGCATCCTATGGAGTCCACTGAAGAGCAAGGACCAAGAGACAAATTGGTGGAAATCCAGATCTCTGATGTTAATTCCAACCACATGGATGGATTCGGATCAACGATCGCAGTCCAACGGTGAAAAAATCATTTTGATCGGTGACTTACAACATTGTCTACAAATATAAAAAGATGGATGGCCACGATGGCGCTACATGGTGCCATCACAGCCACCTAGCGCAACCACCCCAACCTCAGAAGGCACCTCCCCATGTTCTGTGGGTCGTGGGATCATCATCCAATGGCCACATTACACCCACGTCGCTGTTCTAGGTGCGCCTCCTCAAGGAAGGTCAAGACTCAGTTGTTGGATCTAACAGCCGTGTCAAGAAAAGAAAGCGTGACACATCTGCATGCTTAGCGCAGTGGTTAGCGTGCTGGAGCAAAAGGGCGAGATGCATGATTTGCATGAATTTGAGGCAGCAGCAAGCACAAGAGGAATTGGAGAGTTGAATCTCCATCAAGCGGCGATGAGACGAACGCACAGTGCACTGCTGTGCATTGGTTGGCCATGCACACGATGAATGTAACCAAATGCACACACATGCATTTTGAAATTCCAAAGGTGGTGCCATCGGATGGCTGAGGTGTGGTAAGTGCATGCTACCGAGGATTGAGCATGATTTAAGTGCTTGCGGTTGAGGCATGGGTGTGATGCAAGTGACAGTCGTCAGATGGTGGATCAATGACTGCAGGAGCACCATGTGTTAGCTCCAAAGATGATCCACATGTAGAGAATGTTTTGGAAGGCCTTTTGAAGCATGATCTAATCTGTTGATCTCCCGATCAATGGATCAGATCAATTTGAGGTTGTTGCACAAGTTAGAGGGCTCAAATGCCAATGTTGCCCCTTTATGAAACTATAAAACGAGCCCTAGGGCCTCAATTGAAGAACAACTCTCTCCAGACCCTCTCCAACTCTCCATATTTTCTTCTCCAACTCTCTTCCTCTGAAGCACACACTAAGCCACATTGGTGCACTATCGCTACTCTCCCCAACCTCTCCAAAAGGCCGCCATTGACCACCCGTGGTGCCCTTATTCTACTAGATTAGATATTTATTTTACTATTGTTTTAGCAATGGATTAGTTATATCTACAACTCAATTGCTTCATATCTATATTTTGATTAGACTTCCACTCCATATATTCTGATTAGCATTCAGTTTATACATAAATTCCATAGTTAGCATTCTAAATCAGTTCCTAAATTCAAAAGCATTTTCTACCTCCCTGAGTTCGACCAGAACTCACCTCTCGTTAAATTTTATTGGTTTCAACGTATTTCACTCTGTATTATGACATAATCATTCTTCTAATACGATTTATGCCTCAAACACCTGCTGCTCTAGAAATTTGACTTGGAAATCAAAGATAAGGTGGGGTCACAAAATGTAGTGGCCAACCATCCCTCTCATCTTATGACGGATGACATGTTGACCCCTCTTGATGTTTTCCCTGATGAGACCATCTTAGTTGCCAATACCCTCCCCTGGTTTACACCCATTACAAACTATTTAGCAAGAGAACGAATCCCCTCTGATTGGACAAAAACCAAACGAGATAAGTTCTTTGCTAACATCAAATATTACTTCTGGGAGGAGCCTAACCTTTTCCTCATCTGCACTGATCAGGTCATTTGACGGTGTGTCTCCGATTCAGAAGTTCATGATATTCTGACACACTATCACTCTATGGCTTGCAGTGGACATTTCTTGGGCATGAAAACTACAGCTAAGGTCCTTACTTCTAGATTCTTTTGGCCCAGCTTGCACAAGGATGCTCATAATTTCGTTTGGTCCTGTGTGCATTGCCAAAGCATCAACAACATAACTCTGAAGGATATGATACCTTTGAATCCCATATTAGAGGTTGAAATTTTGGATGTATGAGCATTGACTTCATGGGACCATTCATCAACTCTTATGGGTAGTTATACATACTAGTCACAGTCGACTTTGCATCAAAATGGATTGAAGCAATACTCACATGCACCAATGATCACAAGGTTGTCATCGAGTTTATCAAGAAAAATATTTTCTCGAGATTCGGCATTCCTAAGGTCATCATCAGTGACAGAGGATAACATTTCACTCATTCTCAATTTCGTCACCTTTTATCCAAATATAGGGTTAATCATAAAATTTTCACTCCTTACCACCCCTAAATGAATGGACAAGCAGAAGTTTCTAATCAGGAAATTAAAACTATTTTGCAAAAGATGGTTAGGGCAGATTGTAAAGAATGGTCTAATAAATTGTACAAAGCTTTATGGGCTTACCGTATGACTTTCAAAACTCCTCTCAGCATGTCTCCTTTCCATTTGATTTTTGGAAAGGCATGCCACCTCTCAGTAGAACTCGAACACAAGGTTTTTTGGGCAATTAGATAATTAAACTTGAATTTATCTGTTGTTGGTAACCACAGAAGTTACAATTAACTGAATTGGAAGAATTGAATAATTTTTCCTACAAAATGTGCCGATTTATAAAGATCGAACAAAGAAATTTCGTGATAAATATATCATTTGGAAACATTTTGATTTCAATCAACACGTTTGGCTTTTTCATGCAAGATTACACATTTTTATAGGTAAACTTAAATCCAAGTGGACCGTCTCATTTATTGTCCTAAAAACTTATCTATATGGCACTATTGACCTTTTGGATCTAAAAATGAATACTACTTTTCAAGTCAATAGCCAGCATTTAAAGCCCTACTTAGAGATGACACTATTGATTTAATTGACCTTCCTTCTAATGATTATTGATGCAATTCACACCTAGTTGAATGGCATAAAAGATAGCACTGGATGGGAGGTAACTCATCATTTTTCCTACTTTATGTTTTTTATTCTTTTTAGAGGTGTTGACTATCTTGATTTTGACCACCTTCACCAAGGTGATCTCTTTTGCCTACCTATTACATGAGGACATACTATATCTTAAGCATGGAAGGGTGTTTTTAAATTTTGATGATCAGCTCAAGATTTTCAAAGCCTAAAAAAATAAAAAAAAAGCTTCATTTCTGCTTACATACCCAAAAAAATAAAAATGTTGAAAAATTTTGAGGAAATTTTGAAATCAGGACAAAGGTTGAGGATTCATTTCAAGGTACAATGGGATTTAATCTTTTACAAATAAGGGATTAAGATACATATCTGATTGTTAGAATTTATCGGTCTATTTTTAGACTAGATCATGTATCCTTCTCTAAATTCCACCTGAACTCATGATGATTCAAGTAACTTAATCTCCTTTTGTGACCTGGAAATTACTTGGCTTAGTTTTTGATCCGAAAACTTGTGTCTCTAGCAAAAATTCTTGTGTCAAATTTCACACACAAGCCAACACGTAAAAAATATTTAAACATTAGAAAACGCCCTTGTTTAGCTTAGCTGTAATGAAATCTGAAGCAGATGATTGGGTTGAGTTCCCACCACTGAGAAGGAGAAAAATGACTCCTTTGAGGATGCAAAGTCAACATGTCACCACCTCGACGCTCCTCTATATCTATTGTCCATACCTTTAGATGGACCATGAAGGCTCAAATTTTGTAGTTCAACTGTCTTGGATGGTGCTTTAGCCACAGTGTCGAAGCAGGAGCTTGAGTTTGCTTGGAGTGCCCCTTTACACCGCATTGTGTTTTGTGGTTGTGAGCTCTTGGGTGGTGTCTTGGATAGTACTACCTTGAAGTACTGGTTCCAGAATCCCCTTGAGGATTGGTAATGGGAATGATGATCCCAACACATCCATTGTAAGACTAAGCTAAGAATAAGCATTTGGTAGAAAAAAAAATTTAACAAAAGCATGACTGTTGAAGCGACTGGCTCGATCGTGTTTTAACAATTATTGCGTCGTAGTATAGGTGATCAAGCATCGTCAACAAATAAAAGATTTCATTACTCAAAAATCGGAGTATCCGAGGTCGAACATAGGAAGCAATTGGAATTTACTACTAATCTCAAATGTAATTGAATACTCTAATTTACTCAAAACTTTAATTAAATATGAATGCATGTGGTTAAAAAGTAATTGACAAAAGAATGAAATTGGACGTCTGATCTTGTGATCAAACATCTTAAAAGTGTTTCCCCCTCTTCTTTTGCTTTCTTTCTTCTGCAGCCTTCACTTTGCTTCTTTCTTCTTCTTGTGTCGGCCTTCTTCTTCTCTCTGTAGTCTCTCTTCTTCCTTGTCTTCTCTCCTCTACGAAGGCTTCTTCTTCCTTGGTCTTCTGTCTCTTCTCTGCAGCCTTTTTCTTCTTTTCTCTTCTCTACAGCCTTTCTTCTTCTTCTACATTGCTCAGCCTCTTCTTCAGAGTTTCTTCTTCTTCTGCTCCTTCTCTTCTCTTTCTTCTTCTCTTCTCCTTCCTATGGCTAAGTCTCTTCTCTTCAACTCTCAGCCTGCCTGCACAAGGAGCAAAACCTACCCCTTTCCCTCTACCCGCACGTCTCTCTCTCTCTGTAAATCGCTCTCAGGACGCTCTCCCAGAGCTGCGGATAATCGGGTCGGGCTTCGTATCCAGGACCAGGCGCATTGGCGTGAGGGTGATGCGCGAGGTGTGCTCAGATAGGGTTGGGTCGGAGCCCGCCAGATCCGCGAGATGAAGTTGCGGACGAGGCAAGCATGCGTTGGGTGACGGACCTCACCCCTATGCATTCGGAGGCAATAAGTGTATAACACAACATCAATTTAAAGCATACCTGCGCGTTGTAGATTGCCGATGTGGGACTATTAGTCTTGCTCCGCTCTCGCGCGCGCCCGCAGAACCTTCGTGCAATTGCCACAGCTGCAGCCTCTGTTGGCATTGATTTCTGGAGCAACGATCTTCGCAAGACCTGCCCCAATACGCAGCACCTAAAGCCTGGACGTCCTGAAGCCTGGAGCAAGCTTGGAGCTTCTTCAACTGTCGTTAATGGCGGCTGCAGCTCCGATCCTATCGTGCATGAATACGGCCTATTGGCCTAATCAAACCACCTGCAGACCTTCACCGTGGCACGGCGAAGGTGGTGCGACGTGCAGCAGGTCGCGGGGTGACCTAGGCGTGCGTGCCTAGGCCGTCCTGTGACCGGAGATGTGGGTGTGTTCGGGGGAGCGTTGTGTGGGTGTAGAGCGGTAGTGGGTTGGCGGAGGATGTTCCTTGTGGTGAGGGGAGCTTCTGAGTTGGTCGGCGAGTCGTGCGGAAGTGTGGAGCGACTGGAGCGATTCGCCGGAGGTTGGCCGGAGGGATGGAAGATGGTGGTGTTCAGTGACGGTCGAGGGTCGATTGATGAAATAAGGTGGGGGGAATGAAAGAGGGGATAGCGGAGAATAGTTTAAACCAAACTACAGGGATGAAGGGGGACGGAGAGGCAGACAGCTGTACCTGCTATCGCCGGAGAAGAAGCTACCCAGTGGAGGAAGACGGCGACGACGACGGGTCTGAGGTAGCATGCGCAAGTATTGCGTGACGCGAAGGAGAATCAGGAAGATGTCTCTGCCCCTGGTTTTGTGGCAGAGCAAAGAGGAAAGGAAAGGGTGCTCGTCGGAGCTCGCTGGGTACCCTAGCCAGGAAGGAAGAGACGAATCTAAGGTGAAACCCCGGCAAGGTTGAGCTGAAAATGAGCGGCTGGGTTTGGGGGTTCTTTTATAGTCATTGGGTCGTCTGTTCAGAGCTTGGAGGGCACGTATCCATCTCCGACAGCTCGCCGGAGAAGGAAAGTTGGTAGATACACAAATCTCTCGTGCGTTCGCATGAGAAATTGGGTTCACATCAGGGATCACGACTGGCCTCAGATGGAAGGGAATTCCTCAGAGAATCTCCCTTCCATTTCTAGGAGGGGATCTCTGAGGAATCAGAGAGTATTCCCTCTCTAATCCTCTTCGGAGCAGGATTCTGCCCATTAATGGTGGAAGGACCTGATTGCAAGGTTGGAGAAGAAGTTAGGGGGCTCTCTGTGATGATTTTCAAAAGTTAGGGACCAAATTATGATTTGGGTGTATTGAATTGCAAAGTAGGTCAAGATGACCTCCCATTAGGTTTAAATTTTGGTAAAAACCTAATTTGGACCTAAGGAATCCAATGATGAAGTTGGATTTTAGGTTTGACTACGTTTGACTGGACATTTTGCGTAAAAACCCAAATTAGGTTAATTAATGAGCTAGGACCTTAATCTAGGTCAAACTGGGTTCCAAAGGCCAATTTGAATGTTCTAAACCATAGTGGATATTTTTCCATGATTTTTAGAGGATTTAATTGATTTTTATCCTGACCGGAACCTTGTTTAATTAAGCGGGTCTATTTTAGGGTTATCAAATGTCATTTAATTCCTGGATTGCACATGAACCCATTTCTGATTGACTCAATCCACTTTTTATCTTATTTAGACCTTTTGACCTATGTTTTGCTCTGAGAAATCCCATTTATGTACTAAAATGGTAAAATTGCAGTTTTAACCTTTATTTCATGTTTTCTTCTCAGAGCACTTATTCCTTCATTTAGGCCTTCTTCTAGGTTATGTAGGAGCTTTTATCTTCTTTATTGGGTCAAAATGAGCTAGTTATGGCTCATGATGAGGCTCTCATCATACCCCCATTCCTAGCTTTTGCTAGTCCCTTAGCAAAATTTCAAGGTTTCAACTTCTGTTCTAGACCCTGAGTGTAAGTGCCGACAATAGACCTAGAGGTATTCAAGTACCAACCAAAATCTGGACCTGTTCCGCTTTAGCCTCAGTCCTCCGCAAAGGTTTCTAAGGCCCACAGAAACTAACCTAGGATTTGTTGGACTCCGCGGTTAAAGCCCCCATGCTTGAGACATTCTTAGCCTAAGTTCAGTTTGCAGTGCATTTTTGTAAGAGAGATAGAAGATTTATTTGTTTGGAGAGCTTTTATCTCTCTTTTCTTTTTATTTTTATTTCTAGCTTTGGATTAGCTTCTCAACACGGTCTGTATCGGATTCCTCGTCCCCATCATCAATCCTCAAGGGTCCCTGGCTTTCGAGATTTTGAGATAATCCCGCCCATGGCAACCCCCAGAACCCTGGCTTTCGAGATTTCGAGATAGTCCCACCCATGGCGTTCCGTGGACGAATTCAGACCCTGGCGATCGACATTTCATGATAATGTAGCCCATGGTATCTGAACCAGCAGAGTGCTCACATGCCCCCAATAGGATATTCAAATATCCTAAGAGACAAGCACCGAGGAGACGATTTGTTGTTACGCATCTTCGAGGGGAATTTCCCACCTCTCTGCGCTGGGAACTCATCCAAATCAACTTGTGTTGATTGGCCGCTCCTAATCTAGGTGACTTTTGTAGAACATTAAACGCTTTTGCGTGATTTGGATGTTTATGCACACTAAACCAGACTGTGTGTGAATTTGGGGTGCTTAGGTTACCGAATCCCGCAAATCGAAGGTTAGTTAACGAGGTCGAATACTTCCTAAGCCTTAGACCTAATACTTAAACTTCGCATTTTCCCCAACCTCTTGAGGATTATCCAGATTTTACCGGATACGTGAATTTTTAAGCTAAAGAATCTAACCCAAGAGGCCTAAAATCAGCGTTTCCGCTAATCTCTTGTTATGTTACCTTAGCACTTTTCTTCTATTTCTTTTCTTGATCTGGTCTAGAACTTCAGTTAATTCCTTAATCTTTTACTAATGACTATTTCTTTTTCTTTTTCATTTTGTGCTCCTTTTGTCATTTTTGCTCTTTTTCTCCTCCTTATAAATATGTGGCTTACAAAATTTTCTCCCTCCCCCATTTTTCTTTGTTCTTTTTCATAATTTTTCAATTTTTTTTTTGTGTTTTTGACCTATGCAACTTTTTTTTGTGTGAGAATCCTTCTGATTTTTTTCTTGGTTATGTATATGCACTTTATCACCCCCCCATGCCTAAGTTTTGCAGTGTCCTCATTGTAAACGGAGGGTATGAAATAGTGTTGAGGTCAGGGACTTAGAACAGGATACATTGGGTGGGTGAATGGGTCGAAAATGACTGATGTGGATGATTTCAAGCTCTGATACGTGTACCAGAGGTGGGATCAACTGTCTAAGGCTGAACTCAAGGTGCAATGGACGTGGAGTACAGATGGATAATCAGATGGGTCTCTATTTTTGGGATGATGGGTTGCCTCCCATTAAGCTCTAAATTTGATGCCTTCAGCCAAGCAGAAAATTGGGTGGAGAGGGAGTGGTCAAATCAGCGAAATTTTGTAAAACAAGCACCTTGATTAAGAGCCTGGTTGATCCAACAAGGTGCTTGTTAAGATCAGTCGGCTGATGATGCAGCCCAAACCCAATGAGTCTAGTGGGTTGATAGATGTAGATTAACAAATGCGGAACCCACCATATGTAGTGAAGTTCTAATGGATATGGAAGTGAAAACTCGGGTTTAGGCTGAGTCGAATCAGCCTGGTCAAACTAGGGTTCCGAAAAATAATCAATGTAACGATCAAAGAATGATGGCTCCTGACTTTCGGTCTGATCAGTGCCCGATACCCGATATAGATATGGAGTTGAATCATCTGTAAATGGCTCAGTGAGAGGTGAATCGGAATAGAAATTGAGTCCGGTTGCGGGTCGAGGTAGAGAATGGTTTTGATTGGTTCTGTATATGTGGAGCAGGTGGCTTCAAAGAAAATTGGCTTGTTATAATCAGGAAGCAGATTTTCTCCGATGTTATGGTCAGATTCGAAATCGTCAGAGAGTTTGCGAAAATCAAAGTCTGAATGATATTCAAGATCATGAGTTCCACCATAGAATAAATCATATGTTGTAGATTCAGCAGCTTGACTGGGGTCTAGCCTAAATGTGAATTCTGAGCTTAAAAGGGTATCCTTATCTGGTGGAGGCTCAGGGTCTAAGCTCGTAGGGCAGACCCAATTGAAACCCCACTCGTCCAACTCCTTCGTTTCTGTATCGTAGATTGGCATGACTTCCGAAAAATCTATTAGTTCCTCTGAGGATGTTGGCGAGGGATATTCATCAAATTGAGGCCCAAAGTCATATACTTCATTGAAAGATTGATCTTCTTCATATGAGGCCTTGAAATCTTCCAAATAGGTTTCAGATCTAGGTTCTAGGCTTAGGATGTGGGTTGAATTAGTAGAATCTAGGTCTGAATAACCTTCAAGGGTCACCTTATCAGAATAAGTGACGGAATTTATACCCTCGAGAGGTTCAGTTCTACTCTCATTCTTGCAGGAGTTTTGGGATTCTAGAATTGGCTCATCATGGTATTTTCCTGCATTTGGAGCTTCCCAACCTTCTTCAATATCAGTCACATTATACTCCATTTGGGTTGGGAATCCACAACCATTTTGTGCCTCGAACCCAAGATCAGATTCATCCTCGATGTTGTCCCAAGATGGTTCATCCTCTGTTTGTGGTATATACGGGTATTTCTAGTCAATAACTTGTTTTACTAATCTCATTATCTCTTCCCATTTTTCAAGACTATCTTGGTGTTGCTTCCAAAGTCGAGGATTTGTCATTCATTGAAGGTATTCAATATTGTGCAGTTTTTCTATCTCAATGTATCCAGTAATGAGCAAGTCACGGGTTGATCCTTTTGTAGCTTCTACTAATAGTACTTGAGCACAAGTTATGATAAAGGTTGTGGTTGTTGGGATATCAACCTGAATGTTTCCTACTGGTGTTGAGGTTTCTTCATTTTCATAGAATTTCATGGCATCGTCAATCATTTTATCTCTCATGGATCTCTGATATTCAGGTTTCTTGAATGGTAGTCCTAAGTGGTTTGGCTGCATATTTGGATCAAGTGGTGGAGTAAAGATGTAGAATCAGAATTGGAATCAAGATCAAGAATCAAGTTATGAAGCGATCAGATCTGAATAACGAGTCCCACTGAAAATGTGTATGTATGCTCTAAAGAGAAAAGATGAGGGACTGGAGATGTTTTTGACCCAATCAAGACACCCAAAAACGTTTTAATGACTATGGAGGTTCGGGGCGGATGGACCCCTAGATCAGAAGATCGTCCACCTGAGAATTACCTGGGCAGCCAGAGAGGGAGAGTCCCGCAAAGACCCCTACACGGTAGAGCGTCCCCACGGGTTACAGGGTTTCCCCCACCCGACCTCTCCTGTCACTAAGATTCCAGGTAGACCAGAATGGGGACCTTGACCTCTTAAGTCAACCACTTTTTTTTCAAAGGTGCTTTAGGGTTCTCACTTGAACTTTAGATAGTTTGATGTTGTGACCTAATTTAGAGGTTGGCTGTGTTGGTGCTAGAGCACCACGATCATTTGTTTTGATGATAACAAAACACGTGTTATTTAACATTTGCAATTTGAGTCCTAGATTTCAGGTAAATTGCAAATGTGGACGTGTTTAGACGGAGTTCGAGCTCGCATCCAGGACGGATTGGAAGAGCTTGACGGAGAACGGAGGAGGTTCGCGTGGAGCGAAAGATTGAAGATGGAAGGAAATGAAGAATAGGATAGATTTCCTTCTTTTGTACTTGTTGTATTTTTCATTTCTTTTGTTGCTCTTTATTTCCTTAGATATTTCATGTTAAAGAGCCTCAAAGAACCCTAACAGTAGTCCTAGGAACACCGGCACAACCCTAGGATACTTAGGTTTTCTGTAGAATACTTAGAAAACCAATATAGGGTTCAAACAGCACTTCCAGACGTCTAATTCCCAAATCAGACGTCTGATAAAGCATTTTAAGACGTCTGACTGTTGTTTCAGACGTCTGATAACTGTTAGGCTGGACATAGTTAGTTCTGTCTGATGAAATCAGACGTCCAGACCTTAGACCAGACGTCTTAGGAGACGTCTGATGACTTTGCCAGACGTCCAATTAGTGGACCGTTGGCTGGCTTAGAAAACACTCAAGAATATGACCGTTAGAGCCTTATCAGACGTTCTTAGGACTTACCAGACGTCTGATAAATGACCGTTTTGCCTCGGCTGACCCAAAATCTCTTCTCAGAGATTTTCTAGCCGTTGCAACGTTTGGAAATCAATTCCCACAGTAAAAGTAGGTTTCCAGACGTCCAGACATAGTACCAGACGTCCTGTATGTCGTCTGATGGACTTGCACAAAAACCCTGTTTAGATCTGATTCAAGTCAGGGAGAAACCCGCATAGAATCAGACGTCTTACCTTGAAATCAGACGTCTTAAAGTGGCCTTCCAGACGTCTTATGACATAATTAGACGTCTGATGACCATGTCAAATGCAATCATTGTCCTGATTTCGGCCTGATTCTCTTGGGCTTTGCACCCAACGGCTATAGAACCTTTCTTAAGCCTTCCAAAGCCTTCCTAAGGCCTCTATAAATAGAGGGGAGCCTTTGCAACACAAATACACAAGATACACACTTAGAAACACAAAAGACACACTTAAGCAACATACTTCCACTCTCTTGTGTCCAAGAAGCTCTTGCTCTCTAAGCTCAAGTTCTACATCTTGAGAGCATCATTCCCTTCGCGCACCCGCTCTCCCGCCGTTGTCTACGAGAGCGACATTGCGCCGTTGCGTGGCTCACGCACCCGCGTCATCGTCGATGCACTCCTTGTAAAGGGGAGTTTCCTAAATCCTATAGAAGCTTAGGTTTATTACTTTGTTGGCTCTATAGGTTTGTTGTTTATTTTACCTTTGTTATTTGGTTGGGTATTCGCTTTGCGAATTCCCGTCTCCTTCGTGGGACAAAATCCTTCTCGTGGAGAGAAGGGGTTGAGGAACGCTACCCTCGTACTTGTAGCGTGGTTGTACTGAGGTTGAATCACCCTCATTTAAAGTGATTCGTTTAGTGGATTTTGATCAACTTGGTTGATCGGAAAATCCTAACTCGAGAGGGTTAGGTGGTGGTTTTCACCCGGTTTGGGTTTCCACCTAAAAATACCTGTGTACATTGTGCGATTGATTTTTTTGAGATTGCTTTATATTTTTATTTCCGCATATTATTACGTCACCCCTCCTAGTAGGGAAATTTCATTTGGTATCAGAGCAGGTCTTGCGAGATCGGAGTAACACCCGGTAAGAGATCAAATGGAGGGAAGCACATCAGCGATCAAAATTTCCGAGGGGCAGTCCACAACCCGTCCGCCCTACTTTGACGGGAACAACTACAGCTACTGGAAGCTGAGGATGAAGACGTGGCTCCAAGCCACTGAATTCGAGGTATGGGGATGTTGCGAAACTCCATACGAGATCCTGAAGCGACCCCAAGGAGGCTACTCGCAGGTGCAGATTCTAGAGCTCTCACTCAACGCAAAGGCAATGAATGCCTTGTATTGCGCGTTGAGTCTGAAGGAGTTCGAGAAAATCCAAGAGTGCACCACCGCCCACGAGATTTGGAGGAGGTTGGAAGGAACTCATGAAGAGACAAGCTCGGAAGAAGATCACGAGAAGGAGGAAACCGCTTGCTTTGGTTTCATGGCCAGAGGAAGCAACTGCGACAGTGAAAGCGGAAGCGACTCCGACGACGAGGTAAATCTCGATCTTCAAGAAGCTTTTAATGAACTTTTTGAGATTAGTAAATCACTTAGGGTAGAAAATAAAAGCATTAAAAAGAACCTTAGTTTTCTTAAAAATGAAAATGATAGGTTAGAAAAATAACTTAAGGACATAGAAGCTAGTCCTAAGGATGATAACCTATTATTAGATAATCATAACCTCATCAATGAAAATAATAAATTGATTGAGGAAAATAATAGTCTAAAGTTAGAAATTTTTGATTTAAAGACTAAGATGCAAATTATAGAAAGAGAAATTGCATATCTTAGGGAAAATTCTAACAAATTAATCAACAAAGTAGATAAGTTTTATAGCCCTAAGGTTGAGAAAGGATCTCCCTCAAGGAGACCCGCTAACAAATCCGGATCCAAGCCTACTTGGATACCGAAAAAAGAATTAGAATCTTGTTTTGTAGGGTTCAGGGATAATTACAATATAAGGGACTGGACCTACAAGCTCAAGGCTGGTCAACACAAGTTAGGGGAACCAAGGAGTAGACCAAGGAGGAAAACAAGAAGACCGACGAGACGGCGAACAAACGACGGACCCGCCGCACGTCGACCACCAGATTGGAGACCGGCGCCGATACTCGGGCCTCCAAGCTACGGATGGGAGCCCCATCCGATGTGGCATCCACCACCACCATTCGGGCCATTTTATTGGCCATGGTAGGTGAGGTAAAATTCTTAACCCTATCTTTTTATAAGCATTTAGATAGGGGGAATTAAAAATTAATGAGCTAATTGTCAATTTTTAAGGGGGAGATATAAGGTAGCTAAATTTCCTTTAAAAAGGGGGAGAAAAATAATAGCTATCTCATTGTTACAAAAAGGGGGAGGACATTACCTTTGTCACAAGAAACTCATAGAAGAGCATGTTTTAAGGGGGAGTTATAGGAATTTTAAACCAATCAAACCTTTTTGATAATGTCAAAAAGGGGGAGGATTTTTATGTATTTACGGTTTTGTCATCATCAAAAAGGGGGAGATTGTTGGTGCTAGAGCACCACGATCATTTGTTTTGATGATAACAAAACACGTGTTATTTAACATTTGCAATTTGAGTCCTAGATTTCAGGTAAATTGCAAATGTGGACGTGTTTAGACGGAGTTCGAGCTCGCATCCAGGACGGATTGGAAGAGCTTGACGGAAAACGGAGGAGGTTCGCGTGGAGCGAAAGATTGAAGATGGAAGGAAATGAAGAATAGGATAGATTTCCTTCTTTTGTACTTGTTGTATTTTTCATTTCTTTTGTTGCTCTTTATTTCCTTAGATATTTCATGTTAAAGAGCCTCAAAGAACCCTAACAGTAGTCCTAGGAACACCGGCACAACCCTAGGATACTTAGGTTTTCTGTAGAATACTTAGAAAACCAATATAGGGTTCAAACAGCACTTCCAGACGTCTAATTCCCAAATCAGACGTCTGATAAAGCATTTTAAGACGTCTGACTGTTGTTTCAGACGTCTGATAACTGTTAGGCTGGACATAGTTAGTTCTGTCTGATGAAATCAGACGTCCAGACCTTAGACCAGACGTCTTAGGAGACGTCTGATGACTTTGCCAGACGTCCAATTAGTGGACCGTTGGCTGGCTTAGAAAACACTCAAGAATATGACCGTTAGAGCCTTATCAGACGTCCTTAGGACTTACCAGACGTCTGATAAATGACCGTTTTGCCTCGGCTGACCCAAAATCTCTTCTCAGAGATTTTCTAGCCGTTGCAACGTTTGGAAATCAATTCCCACAGCAAAAGTAGGTTTCCAGACGTCCAGACATAGTACCAGATGTCCTGTATGTCGTCTGATGGACTTGCACAAAAACCCTGTTTAGATCTGATTCAAGTCAGGGAGAAACCCGCATAGAATCAGACGTCTGACCTTGAAATCAGACGTCTTAAAGTGGCCTTCCAGACGTCTTATGACATAATTAGACGTCTGATGACCCTGTCAAATGCAATCATTGTCCTGATTTCGGCCTGATTCTCCTGGGCTTTGCACCCAACGGCTATAGAACCTTTCTTAAGCCTTCCAAAGCCTTCCTAAGGCCTCTATAAATAGAGGGGAGCCTTTGCAACACAAATACACAAGATACACACTTAGAAACACAAAAGACACACTTAAGCAACATACTTCCACTCTCTTGTGTCCAAGAAGCTCTTGCTCTCTAAGCTCAAGTTCTACATCTTGAGAGCATCATTCCCTTCGCGCACCCGCTCTCCTGCCGTTGTCTACGAGAGCGACATTGCACCGTTGCGTGGCTCACGCACCCGCGTCATCGTCGACGCACTCCTTGTAAAGGGGAGTTTCCTAAATCCTATAGAAGCTTAGGTTTATTACTTTGTTGGCTCTATAGGTTTGTTGTTTATTTTACCTTTGTTATTTGGTTGGGTATTCGCTTTGCGAATTCCCGTCTCCTTCGTGGGACAAAATCCTTCTCGTGGAGAGAAGGGGTTGAGGAACGCTACCCTCGTACTTGTAGCGTGGTTGTACTGAGGTTGAATCACCCTCGTTTTAAAGTGATTCGGTTAGTGGATTTGATCAACTAGGTTGATCGGAAAATCCTAACTCGAGAGGGTTAGGTGGTGGTTTTCACCCGGTTTGGGTTTCCACCTAAAATTACTTGTGTACTTGTGCGATTGATTTTTGTGATATTGCTTTATATATTCAATTCCGCAATTTTATTACGTCACCCCTCCTAGTAGGGAACTTTCAGGCTGACCCAAGGGGTCAACTTCACCTAACCTGTCATATAGATGGCAGAATGATTCTAGCTTTGGAGCCTAGAGATCACCTTGATTTGACTCCCAGGTTATTAGGTCCAAAAATTTTAAGATTCAAGTGATTTTAGAACTCAATTTTTCTTAGGGTTTGTCTTGTTTAGATCTCTTCAATCAAGGTCTTGGGTGACACACTGATGCGGGAAGGTTTATTTCCTTTTATGCAGGCATGTGTGACTAACACTCCAAGATCCTACTGTAGAAACCCTAATTTGGTTCTATTTCCAATCCTTTTTTCTTTTTCACAAAAATTCTCTTTGGACTTGAAAGCAAGAAGGGTGTTGTCCGTAGAGATTAAGCGTTATTTCTATTAGACACCTGAATTTGTGGGATAGAATCTAAGAAAATCGCTCCAACTTCAAGAAGAATTAAAAATTTTTCGCAAAATTAGGAAATGTTTGCCTTAAGGATGGTGATTACTATATAAAGAAGGCAATTGATTCCTAAATTGATTTTCTTCCTTTTGTCTTTTTTGGATTAGGGGATGGTTTAAGGAAGAAAAGAAATTACCTGCCCTGGAGTGGTTGACTTGAGGGAGGGATTTTCTCGTGAAATACCTGCAAGATCAAAATAAAGCAAAGTAGGGCAAGTTAGTGTTCAATATGATAAAAAGAATGTAGAGACTAGTGATAAATTACGCGTTGCTCCCCGGAAACGGCGCCAAAATGTTGAAGTGACTGGCTCGATCGTGTTTTAACAATTATTGCGTCGTAGTATAGGTGATCAAGCGTCGTCAACAAATAAAAGATTTTATTACTCGAAAATCGGAGTATCCGAGGTCGAACACAGGGAGCAATTGGAATTTACTACTAATCTCAAATGTAATTGAACACTCTAATTTACTCAAAACTTTAATTAAATATGAATGTATGTGGTTAAAAATTAATTGACAAAAGAATGAAATTGGACCTCTGATCTTGTGATCAGACGTCTTAAAAGTGTTTCCCCCCCTTCTTTTGCTTTCTTTCTTCTGCAGCCTTCACTTTGCTTCTTTCTTCTTCTAGTGTTGGCCTTCTTCTTCTTTCTCTGCAGTCTCTCATCTTCCTTGTCTTCTCTCTTCTGCGAAGGCTTCTTCCTTGGTCTTCTATCTCTTCTCTGCAACCTTTTGCTTCTTTTCTCTTTTCTGTAGCCTTTCTTCTTCTTCTGCCTTGCTTAGCCACTTCTTCAGAGTTTCTTCTTCTTCTGCTCCTTCTCTTCTCCTTCTTCTTCTTCTCTCCTCCTTCCTGTGGCTAAGTCTCTTCTCTTCAACTCTCAGCCTGCCTACACAAGGAGCAAAACCTACCCCTTTTCCTCTACCCGCACGTCTCTCTCTCTCTCTGCAAATTGCTCTCAGGATGCTCTCCCAGAGCCGTAGATAATCGGGTCGGGCTTTGCATCCAGGACCAGGCGCACCGGCGTGAGGGTGACGTGAGAGGTGTGCTCAGATAGGGTCAGGTCGGAGCCCGCCAGATCCGCGAGATGAAGCCGCGGACGAGGCGAGCGAACGTTGGGTGAGGGACCTCACCCCTGTACGTTCGGAGGCGATAAGCGTATAACACAACATCAATTTAAAGCACCCCTGCGTGTTGTAGATTGCCGATGTGGGACTATTAGTCCTGCTCCACTCTCACGTGTGCCCGCAGAACCTTCGTGCAATTGCCACAGCTGCGGCCTCTATTGGCGTTGATTTCTGGAGCAACGATCTTCGCGAGACCCGCCCCAATGCACAGCACTTGAAGCCTGGACGTCCTGAAGCCTGGAGCGAGCTTCGAGCTTCGAGCTTCTTCAATTGCCGTCAATGGCGGCTGCAGCTCCGATCCTGTCGTGCATGAATATAGCCTATTGGCTTAATCAAACCACCTGCAAACCTTCACCGTGGCACGGCGAAGGTGGTACGACGTGCAGCAGGTCACGGGGTGGCCTAGGCGTGCGTGCCTAGGTCGTCCTGTGACCGGAGATGTGGGTGTGTTCGGGGGAGCGTTGTGTGGGTGTAGAGTGGCAGTGGGTGGGCGGAGGATGTTCCTTGTGGTGAGGCGGAGCCTCTGAGTTGGTCAGCGAGTCGTGCGGAAGTGTGGAGTGATGGGGAGCAATTCGCCGGAGGTTGGACGGAGGGATGGAAGATGGCGGTGGTCAGCGACGGTCGAGGGTCGATTGAAGAAATAAGGTGGGGGGAATGAAAGAGGGGATAGCGGAGAATAGTTTAAACCTAACTACAGGGACGAAGGGGGACGAAGAGGCAGACAGCTGTACCTACTGTCGCCGGAGAAGAAGCTGCCCAGTGGAGGAAGACGGTGGCGACGACGGGTCTGAGGCAGCGTGCGTGGGTATTGCGCGACGCTGAGGAGAATCAGGAAGATGTCTCTGCCCCTGGTTTTGTGGCAGAGCAAAGACGAAAGGAAAGGGAGCTCGCCAGAGCTCGCTGGGTACCCTGGTCGGGAAGGAAGAGACGAATCTGAGGTGAAACCTCGGCCACGTCAAGCTGAAAATGAGCAGTTGGGTTTGGGGTTTCTTTTATAGGCATTGGGTCGTCTGTTCAGAGCTTGGAGGGCACGTATCCATCTCCGACGGCTCGCCAGATAAGAAAGTGGGTAGATACCCAAATCCCTCGTGCGTTCGCACGAGAGATTGGGTTCACATCAGGGATCACGACTGGCCTCAGATGGAAGGGAATTCCTCAGAGAATCTCCCTTCCATTTCTAGGAGGGGATCTCTGAGGAATCAGAGAGTATTCCCTCTCTAATCCTCGCCGGAGCGGGATTCTACCCCAATAATGGCGTAAGGATCTGATTGCAAGGTTGGAGAGGAAGTTAGGGGGCTCTCTGTGATGATTTTCAAAAGTTAGGGACCAAATTATGATTTGGGTGTACTGAATTGCAAAGTAGGTCAAGATGACCTCCCCTTAGGTCCAAATTTTGGTAAAAACCTAATTTGGACCTAAGGAATCCAATGGTGAAGTTGGATTTTAGGTTTGACTATGTTTGACTGGATATTTTGCATAGAAACCCAAATTAGGTTAATTGATGAGTTAGGACCCTAATCTAGGTCAAACTGGGTTCCAAAGGCCAATTTGAATGTTCTAAACCCTTGAGGATATTTTTCCATGATTGTTAGAAGGTTTACTTGATTTTTATCCTGACCGAAACCTTGTTGAATTAAGCGGGTCTGTTTTAGGGTTATCAAATGTCATTTAATTCCTGGATTGCACATGAATCCATTTCTGATTGACTCAACCCACTTTTTATCTTATTTAGACCTTTTGACCTATGTTTTGCCTCTGAGAAATCCCATTTATGTACTGCAATGGTAAAATTGCAGTTTTAACCTTTATTTCATGTTTTCTTCTCAGAGCACTTATTCCTTCATTTAGGCCTTCTTCTAGGTTATGTAGGAGCTTTTATCTTCTTTATTGGGTCAAAATGAGCTAGTTATGGCTCATGATGAGGCTCTCATCAACGACCTTATAAATGTTGGCATTCACAAGCACAAACACATGGTTTTAAAGGATTATGCAAGTTGCGAATTAGACTCAAGAGCCAGGAAAATCCTAACTACAAAATAATTTTATCATCAGAATTAACGAGTTAACTTGTGAATTTTGAGGATACATTGATCCCATAATTTTTAAATCTGAAGACGAATCCCAATGTTTATCTATAACAAATCCTGTGACTTTCGTGTTTTAACTAGCTAAGGTCCCATAATCTCCTCCTCAAAAGTAAAAGAATTGGTTTTGCTAAGAGACTATCAAAAGATAAGCATGCGAGAGTGATAAATGCTAGTTTATCATCATTCTTATTCCTTAAAACTAATCTAGCTCTTAGGGTTTTAACTCCGCAAATGGGTTTCTGGGCTGCATTTAGGCATCACTAGTTTAGGCATGCATTTTATAATTTTCATTTTTTGGCATGTTTATTTGAGTGTTAGGGATAAACAGATAGCCATATCCCTAAACCTTTAACATTTAGGAAGGCAATAGGTGAGGAGGAAGCTCAATTCAGCTGGAACCCAGCTACATCTAGCTCATCACAGCTGGATACCAGATCACTTAGGTTAGGTTTAGCTCTCTCAAGCTCTATTCTTCTCTTCTTTGGTGGATGGTAGCTCAGGGGAGCTCAACTTAGCTCAAGTTAGTTGGGATCCAACTCAAATTAGTTGAGTACAACTCATGTTTGCACCAATCAATTCACTAGGAGCTCAAGCTAGCTCAACTTAGTTGACTGGAGTTCACCTCAGCTTAGGTCCAGCTCTCCCCAGCTCCACTCAACTTACAACAGCTGAACTCCCTCCAACTTAGCTACTACTTGTCAACTTAGTAGCTAACCAAGGTCGAGAGCTCCCACCAGAAGTAGGTCCAGCTCAACACAACTCCAGACAAGTTGAGTTTGGCTTAACTTATCTCTACTACTTTAGCTTGGCTGCTATCAGAAGAATTAACTAGCTATGCTCTCATGAAGACCCCTTCAGTACAATCAGCTCCAGGAAAATTCTTTCAACTTTAGATGTGCTCCAGTGTAACTCCTTTCAGTTATCTCCAGCTCCTCTCCCCCAAACCCCTAGCTTCCTCTACCTCTTTCCACTACTCTCCTACTAATTAAGCTAGCTTAGCTAGGTCTACATCCATGGCACCTAAACCTAACCCTAACTCACCCAACATAAACTCCACTAACTAACCTCACCTAAGCCCACCCAAGCTCATCTACCTCTGCTCATTTTGGCTCCAAAGATAATACATCCCTTCACCCCTCTCTACCACCAAATGACACCATGAAATTCCCTCCAAAAACCACCCACAAGTGGCACCAAAAATTCCCTCCAAAAAGCCTCCCATATCAACCATCCATCCACCTTTAAAAGCCATCTCCATCATTCAATTGTGATGCCACCTAACCAGCTTCTAGAAGCACCATAACTGGCACCAATTTTGGTGGTTGATAACCACCTTGGATGGCCATGAAAGGATGGCTTCAATCCATTAACCACCCCCTTCAAGTCCCTTCAATTAGCTCCAAACTCCTCTCTCCCTTGGATCCCTCAAGCACCTCCTAAATTCCATCATAGCTGTCCACCTTAAAGGCCATCAAAACCCTCTCATATCCGCTCAATTGGTGACAGTCATCCATGACCGTTAGATCCTCTAACCACCCCCATAAACCCATCCTAACCCTACACATCATCCATGCCAATTCCCCCCTTCTACAACTCCTATATATAGCCCCTACCTACCACCATTACAAGCACCTTTGGCTTCATCATTTAATCATTGTTCCACCCATATTCCACCCCATCCCATAGCCAAGAAGGAGAAGAAGATTAAGAGGACACTCTGTCCCATTGGTGCCTTCCCCTCTCCCCTTCTCTCTTGTGCCCACACTAGCCAGAGTAAAGCCAGGCAAGAAGATGTCCAGAGGAGGCATTCTTAAGGGTGGTTTATGTCCACCCTAGGAGGAGGTTTTGGAGTGGAAATTCTCCACTCTTGGAGGAGTTAGGGAATGCCCACCAAGGGCTTGCCAAGAAGGATAGCATCATCTCTGGAGAGCAGTTCAAGAAAGGGATTAGGAGAAATCATTTTCAAGCCTAGGAGCAGCTAAGCTTATAGCAAGGACTCTCTCCTCTTCACCACCATCACTAGGAGGATTTTTGTTTTACCATTTTATATTTTTAATTTTGTAGTGGAAGCATTCCTCTACAAGCATTCCTGTAAAACAATCTTCCTCCATACATAAGAGTTGCCTTTCTACAATTTTTGTTTTCATTTAATTAATTGCTTTTTACTCTAGTGCACTCACATCCTCTCTCTAATTACCCCAGGTCTTCATGTAGCTAGGGTGAGCAAAAGGAGAGGATCTTCTTGTCACTTAGGTTTTAGCAATTAAGTGTTGTCTTTCTTCGCATAATATTTCATTGTTGCCCTTTATTTCGAAAACATAAAAAAAGTCTTATATTCAAAAATCACAAAAAGAAAGTTTATTTCGTGATTTCAAGCGAGAGTGATAAAAATTTTAAACTTGCCTCCGTGGACAACCCTAGATACCACCGCTATCTAGGATTACAAATTTAAAAGCAATTGTGAACTTGCATGTTTCAACGACGTAAAATCCTAATTTAACAAACTGCACATTTTCATTATCACACATCGAAAGCCATTATTGAGGATGTCATTGTCAAGGTCAAGGACATCTATTTTCCCATAGATTTCCTAGTCCTTGACAAGGATGTACCTGAAAACTTGAGGAACACGCCCACCATCCTAGGGCATCCATTCCTTGCTACTACCAAGGCAAACATCAATTGTGAAAGTGGTAGAATGGAGATCGCCTTTAGTGATAGAAAATTGACACTTGATATTTTCATGGCATGAACAAATTTGAGGATTGTGGATTTATTGAGGAACTCATGGATCCTGATTTCAATGTTGAGATGTGTATGGAGATCAATACACTTGAGGATTCTTCTAGTATTGACGAGCCTAACCCACAACCCTCCAAGGTAACCCTACCAGACCTTGAAGAGGTTGTTGATTTTGTCAATTCCCAACCTCTTCCTCTGGACTATCCTGATTAATTTTCATTAGCATCCTCCCTACCTTTTATTGTGAACCCACCCCAGCTTGAGCTGAAACCATTGCCTAAGAATTTAAAATACGAGTTATTGGGGCCTAAGAAGATGCTCCCTGTGATTATTAGTACTGACTTGACTGAGGAGCAAAAACTGAAATTGATTAAGGTTCTTAAGAAAAATAAAGAGGCAGCTGGTTGGATGATAAATGACAGTTTATCATCATTTTAAAGCTTTAAAACAAAACTAGCTCTTAGGAATTTTACTCCACAAATGAGTTTTTGGGCTGCATTAGGCATAAATTAGGTTAGGCATGCATTACACATTTTATTGTCTTTTGATATGTTTATGTGAGAGTTAGGGATAAATAGATAGTTTGATCCCCAGAACACTAGCACTCAAGAAGGCAATTGGTCAAGAATCTCAAACCAGCTAGGACGTAGCCTAATCCAACTCATCATAGCTAGATACCAGATCAGTTGGACTAGGGTTATCTCATCCTAGCTCCATTTCCCTCATCTCAGCTGAATGGTAGCTCAAGATAGCTCATCTTTGCTCACCCTAGCTCAAGTCAGCTCAAATCCAGGTTAACTTAGTTGAGTGTAGCTCATCTCAGCTCCCATCAGTTCACTGGGAGCTTTAGCTAGCTCAACTAAGTTGACTAGAGTCCACCTCAATTTAGGTCCAGCTACCTCCAACTCCACTCAACTTAAGTCAACTGAAGATGACTTCACCCTAGCTCAAGCTAGCTCAAGTCCAACTCCCAGGACTCCACTTAGCTCAACTTAGTTTAGCTAAGCTACCTTAGCTACTCTAGCTAGCTAGGTCCTCCCTGGGAAGAGTAGACCCAGCTCACCTTAGCATATTTTAGCTGAAGCCAGCTTGCTTTAGCTTGGCTTAATAGCTAGCAAAGAACTATCACGCTAAGCCAGCTAAAGTAGCTCCTTGCCATTCTCTTCAACAACTACCAGCTCCAACTCATCTTCAAGCATCAACTTCTCTGCTCCTCTGCTCAAAACCATAGCTCCAGACACCTCCTCCTCTACTCAACTACTAACAACGCTAGCCTAGCTAGCTTAGCTTAACTACATCTCAGCTCCCACTGGCCATCCACCACCTTCAACCTAACTCCACCTCATCACCTACTTAAGTCCACCTAAGCCCCATCTAAGCTACCCCATTTTGGTGCCAACCTTGGCCACTCTTTCAACCCTCTCCAATACCAAAAGACACCTCCAAGTTGGTGCCAATAACCACCCCTCAACCACCTTCATTTTGGCACCAACCTTAAGCCTTCATCCAATCCATCCATCCACCACCAAACTCATCTCAACCCTTCAATCTTGGCACCACCTAAGCCCCCTTCTTGAACTGCATTTTGGTGCCAACTCAAAGGACACAAAAGGGGGTCACCACCACCATAACCACCGCCATGTGTCCCTCCATTTGGCACCACCTATTCGTAGCCCTTAGATCCCACAACCACCTCCACCAATCCATCTCAACCATCCACTCATCTCCATGCCAACCCCTCCTTCTCCATCTCTATATATACCCATAATATCACCACCATAAAGGCATCCTCCCTTAGTCTAGTTTCTACCCTAAAGCCACCTAACCCACTACAAAGAAGAAGGAGGAAGGAAGAAGATTAAGGAGGCTATCCCTTGCCTCCTTGGTGCCTTCTTCCTCTACGTTCTTCTTGTGCCAAGCCAAAAGGAGGAGACTCTTTACATCAAGAGGGCGGCTAGGCATTGGAGGAGAGATTAGGGCGATGCACATTGATCGCACGTGTTTCGCGAGTTTGAAATTGGGGCTATGAGTAACCCGTTGTCATAGTTGCAAAATGCGTGGTTAAATAAAATTTATACCGAAACTCAAAAAGTAAGTCCCGGGTCGAACATGGGGAGGCGAACATTTGGTTTTATGAAATCCGTGCTTCACTTTTATTTCTTTTTGGTCATTTTTATCTTTTCCATTTTTTTTGGTATTTTTAACAAGCAAGAGATTCGGTCAATGAAAACTTTATCTACTTGCAAAAATATAAGAGAGAGAGGGAGAGGGAGAGGGAGAGAGAGAGAGAGAAACAATCATCTATTCATCAAGAACTATTTGCTACACTACGAAAGTGTAAAAAGATAGAAAGAGGTGAGAGAAATCCCCCTCGACGGTTGCTCGGAGGACGACTTGCTCTGACGTCGCCCGGAGGAAGGTGTTGAGGAGTGGGATGGAGGATGGAGCCAGAGGATGGAGGATGGGGCAGGACAGCGTCACAGCAAGGATCTTCTTCCCGAAGGGCGGTGAGAGGACGACCACGGGATGCTCCACGAATGGGGATGAGGGGAGGGAAAACTATTTGATTTTCTACCCTAGAGGAGCATCCTGGGCTTGGGACAAGCTCTCTCTAGAGCCTTGGAAGTAGTGAGAGGAAGAAAGGAAGAGATGGATTGGAATGGTGGTGGGTAGGTCCTTTTATAGTGGAGGAGGAAGAACAAATTCATATCTAGGTCATTAGTGACGGCCGTAAATGTCGCTACAGCCATCGTTGAAGATCCGCGCCATTCAATACACCCGTTGGTTGGTGCATCATGCACCATTTGCATGTGCACACGTGCTATGCACCCATGCCAGCTGTGCTCGAGCCCGCTGCCGCTATTGCACGCACGTATGCGCTGCACACTATGCTGTTGCTCCATGCTACTGTGCGTGCATGACGGTGCATGTGTGTGCGTGGGTGGCCTGGGTTGTGCCACATGGCTTAACCTAGGCTGTCCATCTTCATTCCTTTGCAAAGGGTGCACCGTGCTTGGATTGAATTGATTTCCACATTGCCGGACTGTGATCGTTGCTCCGGATCCATCCCTACGGTCAGATTTTTCATCTGAAACTCGTAAGGATGTCGCATTGCCCCATGGCCATTGATATTCCTCAAGCTGCATATGATGCTACAGGACTCTGATCTGGACAATTTCAGAGGCATTAGACTCCGATCGTCATCCTGATCATATCTGTATGGTCTGATCATCCATTTGAGGCCGTAAAATAAATCTCCTTCCTTCCACTCCATAAAAAGGACCTAATTAACCTAGGATATATACAACTATTCTAAATGCAGAATGATGCATGCTATGCAATATTTATAACATGAAATGCAAATCTAAGCCTAGGAACAAGCATGAATAGGCATTTTAGCCTAAGTGGATCTGTCTATATCACATGCCCACCCTTGGAAGAGAGATTTAAGGTGGAATCATCCACCTTTGTAGGAGGCCACACCTTAAAGGAGAATTTCAAGAAAAGTAGGAGCTCCTTTTAACTACAGGAGTAGCCATAGTTGGAGCAAGAGATTCATCTTTTTCACCGACATTTTAAGAGGATTAGTGTTTTTACTTCTTTTGTATTTTAAATTCTACTAGTAGAAGCATTCCTCTACTAAGGGTTTTTGTAAAACACTTTCTTTTTTTCATCAATTAAAGTTGCCTTCTTAAGTAGCTTTTGTCGCAATCCTTGTTTCATTCGTCACTTTATTTTTAGTGCACTTTCACTCCTTTCTAATTACCCAAACATCTACGTGCCTAGGGTGAGCTTAGAAAGAAATCAATTTTTGTCACTTAGATATTAGCTATTAGGTGTTGGCCTTTTCCTGCCATTAATTCCTATTACCTTATTCAAAAACCCTAAAAAAATTATATATGCAAAAACATCAAAAAGAAAGTTGATTATCCATGTTCAAGAAAGAGACTCGATATTGCAAAAGTTGCCTCCTTGGACGACCCTAAATACCATCACTATCTAGGTCTTACAAATTTAAAAGTGACTCCAATTTTGCACATTGCAATGACTTATAAGAATCACAATTTACAAACCATGTAAAAACCCGATCATTTTTTGGCACTATTGCCTTGGAGGCACAGCTTTGCATTTATTATTTCTCTTACATGATAATTGGATCTCATTTCCTTTATCTCTCTTTCTCTTGTGTGTGCAGTTGTTGTTGGAAGAAAGTAGGATTTTGGAACTTGAAGTGCCTTTTCTTCCCGCGAAAAATTCAGGTTGGTAATGTCAAACTTGTCACATTTGTCTTAAAAAAAAAACTTCCAAAGAATTATTAAACTTAGCTTTCAGGATCTTAAACAACTTAATTAAGTGGAGTGGTAACAATTAAAACCTATTTGTTGCTTGTTTGCATCATTTAACACCACTCCACTTCAAGTGCTAATGATCTGATTTTCGAGTCCAGACTTCTGTCCAGAGTTCAAAAATCAATCTCTGACACCACAGACCACCAAAAATATTGAAATATTACCAAGTGATTCCAAATCAGTGAGAAACATCTTTTCTAAATTTTAGAGCAATTGGATTTGTATAAAATTTCTAAGAATTCATGGACTATAGAGGGGTCATCTCTGCTAATTTCCCTATTTGCTACTACTCGCGAATGTTAGGAATTTCTATACTTATCCAATTTTTGTGAAATTTAACTTTATTAAATCCTTGTGAAATTATACACATCACATAAAATCACAAAAATTTTTGGTGGCCGATGGTGGTACTGAAAAGACCCAAAATACTCTCAGGTATCATTTCTGGACTTTGACACCAACAGAAAGAAAAATCTATTAAAATATCAAAAAAATTCCTAAAATCACAAAAAAAAAATGTTTGGAATCCTTGTCTGATTTTACATACAATAGTGGTGTTTTTTGCTTTGTTTGAGCCACTACTTAAGAAGAAAGCCTAAAACAATCTCATTGGTAGTAAATTTTTGTATTAGGAATAATTAAATTAGGGTTTCTTTTGAAATTTTTAGTCCCACAATATAAAGGAAATTTATCTGCACCAATACAACTTGATTTTCCTTTGTTTGTGGCATTTCAAACTTGTTTGCATATTTAAAAAGAAAACCCTAAAACACACCAAGTTAAATCAAATCCTAAAATAGAAAAACAAACAAAAAAGAAATTGTGTGACATCTTGTTTGATATTGGAATCGCTTCCAATCCTACACACACAAAAATAAATTGAAATAATAAGGCATTACCCCAATCAAATGCCCTCCAAATTCCTGTGCACATTTTAGCACCCAAGCCTAACTCTAAAACAAGTAGTTACTTGACCTCTTAAGGATTTCATCCACTTTAGTCTTGATATCCAATAGCTAAGGGTCATTAAGTGTTCCTAATTCCCTTTGACAATGCGACGTTAGACTTAGAGGGAAGTCAAACGATGGGTGCGGGTTTACACAAGCCCCTGGTGATTTTCCCAGGACATGCTTGGGTCTAATCCACCTCTTTAATCTAGCTAGGTGATCATTGGGAAGCGGGTCCACTTAGTAATTTTTTATTCATTGGGTTCCTAAGTCGTAGGTTTGTAAGGAGTCAACCTTAAGAAAGACTAGGCTTGGTTGTTTGAATAGCACACTTTCTCTCATCTCCATCTCTTCTTCCCTCCCGTTCTTGCATTTTATGCACAGGCGACGGTCCCATACTCCTTACTTTGAGGGACCATTTGATTTTGCCCCCCATGCCAAAAGATCGCTTTTTCTGTCTTCTTCTTCTAAAAATAGAGAAAATCAACAAAATACGTCCACTAACCCTTCCACCTCCACCTTTAATCCCACTACTAATCCAAATTCTGACCCTTCCACCCAAAACAACCCCCCCACCTTTGACTTCCCTCATTTAGAGCTTCCTAATACTATGTGCCTCAATCTCAACAACAAGCCCCCCCACCTAATCTCTACTTGATGGCTGAGTAGATTGCTCAACTTCATGCCAATCAACAACTATTGACTTGGAACATCCTAAACCTAGCCAACCAAAGGCCAAACCCACCACCCCGTCAGCAGCTTGTCATTCCTCTAAAGGATTTTTATGATTCTTCCTATTATGAGGAAAGACCAGGGGTGGTCATACCTGAAGGGGACTTCAAGATACAACCGGTTGTTCTGAATCTTATTAAGCATTTCCATGGCCTTCCTAGGGAAGACACATTCAGCCATCTTGAAGAACTGACTCTTCTTGCATAAACAACTTATTCCCGCAATGTGTAAGAAGACCTTTGGTTGATGTGGCTATTCCCATTATCTCTTAAAGATAAGGCCACTTATTGGTTCAGAACCATTGGCCTACCTATCACCACATGGCCTTAGCTCAAAAGTGCCTTCCTCAAGAAATTTCTTCCCATAGGTCGTACTAATTCCTTGTGAAGAGCTATTATGACCTTTCAATGAAAATCTAGTGAGACTTGTCATGATTCTTGGGAAAGATTCCAAGATCTCCTAAGAAGTTTCCTGCACCATGAGATTCTCTTATGGCAACTCATGCAGATCTTCTATCACGGATTAAAAGATCCAATTCGATGTTTCGTCGATGCCTCGTGTGGCGGCAACTTCTTAAATAAGGATGCTGAGAGTGCCTATGACCTTTTTGAAGAAATGAGTGAAAACTCATTTAATCAAGTATCCATGAACACCTTTGGCAGAACTTCAATCCCGTAGTTCGATGTTCATGAAATAGGCACTCAATCTATCCCTGTCACCTAAGATGATATTTAAATGATCACTCAAAAACTCGACAAGATGCAAATAAATTAGATGAAAATTGAGGAAAGACTTGCCACACCAACCCAAGCTCCACAGATTTCACATCTGACCCAGCCTCTCATTCCACGAAGAGAAAATTTGCATAATCTAAAAACCACTTCTGCTGATTATCATCAATATCCCGAGGCTTTCTATGGTTTACTGGGGAATTACAATTATCCAAACCCTAACCCCACTGAAAATATTTCTGCCCTTTAGGAATAATTTAAAAATTCTTCCAGTTGGAAGAATTTCCCGAACCACTCCTGGAACAATCCAGTTCCTCTCCAAACATCAAATCAATTTATCAGGTATGGGTTGAATCTAACTTTTCAGTCTGAGCCATCTAAACAAGACATCAATGACCAGATGATGAAAACCCTACAAGAAATGCAGAGTAAGATGACGGAAGTAACCCATGCTGTTACAAATCTGAATAATCAGATTGGGGTTACTCTAACTCAAAGACCTGCAGGACATCTACCCTCCCAACCCATGCCCAACCCTAACCATCAGAGGAGCCAGTATTCAGGAAGAAATCAAAACTACCATAATCAGCATCCTATTAGTCCTTCACCTCAGCAGCCTGCCAGGTTTTCACAATAAAAGGCCTCCCCACCTCCTCCAAATAATAATCCGACTACACATGCAGTTACATTGAGGAGTGGGAAAACCACCACTGATCTCAGGCCTTCACAATAGCTTGGTGAAATCCCAATTCCTGTGCAAATTGACTCTCAACTCCCACATCAGGAAGAAAAGGAAATTAAAAAATCTCAGGACACGACTCCTATCCCTTTTCCTCAAGCTCTCTACCCTACCACTGATAAGAAAAAGAAATCTGAGCCCACAACTAAAGAACTCATGGATTTATTTGGGCAAGTTCAAATCAATATCCCTCTCCTAGATGTAATCAAATATATATTTTCCTATGATAAATTTTTGAAGGAGATCTATACTCCAAAAAGGTAGGCTAAAAATCTAGGACAGGTGCATTTTTTGGAGACAGTAAGCTCTATCATACAGAGCAAGATGCCTCCTAAGATGAATGATCCAGGCGCACCTTTAGTTTCAGTGATTATTGATGACACTACTTTTGATCATGCCCTTCTTGATCTTGGTGCCTCAATTAATATAATTCCTATGATTTTATTTGAAGAATTTCAGATTAGTGAACTAAAACCTGTTGAGGTTACCCTTCAATTAGTTGACCAATCTATAATCAAACCTCGTGGGATTGTCGAGGATGTCTTGGTTAAGATCCAGAATTGTGTCTTCCCCACAGACTTTCTGGTCCTTGACATTGAGGTACCTAAATCTTTAATGAATGCTCCAATAATTCTTGGACGACCCTTTTTGGCCACCGCAAAGGCAAATATAAATTGCCATACAGGAAAAATGGATATCACTTGCGCAGGCCAAACTATTAGCCTTGATATTTTCAAATCCTCCAAGAGATTCCATGATGGTAACTTTTTCGAGGACTCAGATACTGAAATATCAAATTTGGTGGAGACATTGCTGATAGATACTCTTCCCAACCACAATTTTTTCAAGGGCTCTGATTCAGAATTAGTGGTTGGTGAAATCTATGACTTGGAGACTTGTCATCCACTAGAATCTATTCTTGATTATTCCCCTGACCCACCCACCTTTCTTTCACCCCACCCTTGCACACTAACTTCACCCAACCTTCACCATTTTTCCCCAACCAACCCCTTTCCAATGAACCTGCCACCAGACCTGCCTAAGTTTGGCATTCATCCTGAATTAAAGCCATGGTTAGACTCAGGTCACACTTCTAATTTTCCATCAAATTTTGATCCCCATCTTTATACCACTCAACTTTCTAGGGAATCAAACGAAGACCCTTTTATGTAGGCATCAAACTGTCCAACTACTTACATGATAATTTGTCTTCCGTGCATACATTCACACTTGGTTGAATGGCGTAAAAGATAGCATTGGATGGGAGGTAACCCATCATTTTTTTTCTACTTTCCTTTTCTCTTTCTTTTTCTAAGTTTTGACAATCCTAAACCCAGCCACCTTTCACTAAGGTGATCCCTTTTCCCTCCTAATGCATGAGGACATTGCATATCATAAGGATGGGGGGTGTTTTTAAATTTTGATCGATTTTGGATTTTCAAAACCTAAAAATATGCATTTTTCTTTTGCCATTTTCTTGCATGCATACCCAAAAAAATAAAAATATTGAAAACTTTTGAAGAAAGTTTTAAAAATTGGGACTAAGGTTGAAAATTCACCTTGCGGAACAATGGGATTTAATCTTTAACAAAGTAGGGATAAGGATACGGATTTGACTATTAGAAAATTATGGGTCTATTTGTAGACTAAATCAAGTATTCTTCTTTAAATTCCAACTGAACTCGTGATAGTTCAAGTGACTTGATCTTCCTTTGTAACCTGAAAATTATTTGGCTTAGCTTTTGATCCAAAAGCTTGCAATTCTGAAAAAATTCTTGTGTCACAATTCACACACAAGCCAACACTTAAAAAACATTTAGAAATTAGAAAAACTCCCTACTTTTCCTTAGTAAAATCCGAAACTGATCATTGGTTTGAGTTCCTATCGCTAAGAAGGAGGAAAATGCCTCCTTTGAGGATGCGATGACATGTTATCGCCTCAACACTTCTCCATATCTATATTTCATATCTTTAGACAAAGCATTAAGGCACAATTTTACAACTCAATTGTCTTGGACGGTGCTCTACATATAGCATCAGAATAAGAGCTTGAGTTCGGTAGGAGTACTCCTTTACACCGCATTGTGTTTTGGGGTTGTGAGCTCTTGGGTGGTGTCTTGGATGGTACTATCCCAAAGTGCTGGCGCCAAAGCATCCTTGTGGATTGGAGACGGGAATGATGATCCCGACACATCTCTTATAGGATTAAGGTAAAAATAACCATGGAGGAGATAAAAAAATGGGGTTTTAAACCAAAAATACAACCCCATAAATGTTGGCATTCACAAGCATAGACACAAGGTTTTAATGGTTGATGCAAGTTGCGATTTGGATTCAAGAGCTGGAGAAATCCTAACTACAAAAATTTCGGGTCATCTGAATTAACATAGAGTTAATTTGAGAACTTTTGAAGGATACATTGATCCTAAGTCATTTAATTTTTGGATCCAAAAACAAATCCCATACCTCTCATGTTTAATTACTTAAGGTCCCGTAATCTCTTTCTTCTTAAAAGTTGAAAAAAATTAGTTTTTCTAAGGATTCTATTTGAGAAAATATGTTTTGCTAAGAGACTAGCAAAAGATAAGCAAGGGGGGTGTAATAAACACCAGTTTATCATCATTCTTAAGCTTTAAAAGAAACCTAGCTCTTTGGAATTTTACTCCGCAAATGGATTTTTGGGCTACATTAGGCATAAATTAGGTTAGGCATGCATTACACATTTTATTGTCTTTTCGATATGTTTATTTGAGTGTTAGGGATAAATAGATAGTCAGATCCCTAAAACCCTAGCAATCATGAAGGTAATTAGTGAAGAAGCTCAAACCAGGTAGGACTCAGCCAAATCCAGCTCATCATAGCTGGATACCAGCTCAATTAGACTAGGGTTAGCTCATGCTAGCTCCATTTAGCTCATCTTAGTTGAATTGTAGCTCAAGATAGCTCATCTTAGCTCACCCTAACTCAAATCAGCTCAGATCTAGCTCAACATAGTTGAGTCTAGCAAAGCACAGCTCCCATCAGTTCACTGGGAGCTGTAGCTAGCTCAGCTAAGTTGAGTAGAGTCCACCTCATCTCAAGTCCAGCTACCTCCATCTCCACTCAACTCAAGTTAGCTGAAGATGACTTCACCCTAGCTCAGGCCAGCTCAAGTCCAACTCCTGGGGACTCCACTTAGCTCAACTTACTTGAGCTAAGCTACCTTAGCTACTCTAGCTAGCTAGGTCATCCCCAGGAAGATTAGACTGAGCTCACCTCAGCATATTTTAGCAGAAGCTGGCTTACTTTAGCTTGGCTTAGCAGCTAGCAAGGAACTAGGAAGCTAAGCCAGGTAAAGTCGCTCCTTGCCATTCTCTTCAACAGCTACCAGCTCCAAGCATCACCTTCTCAACTCCTCTCCAGAAAACCCTAGCACCAGACACCTCCACTTCTACTCAACTTCTAACTAGGCTAGCTTAGGTAGCTTAGCTTAACTACATCTCAACTCCCACTGACCATCCACCACCTTCAACCTGACAGCACCTCATAACCTACGTAAGTCTACCTAAGCCCACCTAAGTTACCCCATTTTGGCACCAACCCTAGCCACCCTTTCAGCCCTCTCCAACACCAAAAGACACCTCCAAGTTGGAGCCAATAACCACCCCTTAACCACCTTCAATTTGGTGCCAACCTTAAGCCTTCATCCCATCCATCCATCCATCCACCACTAACTACATCTCAACCCTTCAATCTTGGCACCACCTAAGCCCCCTTCTAGAACCCCATTTTGGCACTAACTCAAAGGACTCCAAAGGGCGTAACAACCACCATAACCACCCCCATGTGTCCCTCCATTTGGTGCCACCTATTCCTAGCCCTTAGATCCCACAACCACCTCCACCAATCCATCCCAACCATCCACCCATCTCCACCCCAACCCCTCCTTCTCCACCTCTATATTGACCCACCATATCACCACCACAAAGGCATCCTCCTTTAGTCTAGTTTCTACCCTAAAACCACCTAACCCAGGAGGCTATCCCTTGCCTCCATGGTGCCTTCTTCCTCTCCCTTCTTCTTCTTATTCCAAGAAAAGAGGAGGAGACTCTCAACATCTGGAGGACAGCCATGCATTGGAGGAGAGATTAGGGTGATGCACACCAACCCTTGGTAGAGAGATTTAAGGTGGAATCATCCACCTTTGGCGGAGGCCACACCATGGAGGAGAATTTCAAGAAAAGGAGGAGCTCATTTTAACTATGGGAGAAGCCGTAGTTAGAGCAAGACCTTCATCTTCTTCACTGACATTTTAAGAGGATTAGTGTTTTTACTTCCTTTGTATTTTACATTCTAGTAATAGAAGCATTCCTTTACTAAGTTTTTGGTAAAACACTTTCTTTTTTTTCATCAATTAAGGTTGCCTTCTTAAATAGTTTTTGTTCCAATTCTTGTTGCATTTGTCGCTTTATCTTTAGTGCACTTTCACTCTTTTCTAATTACCCTAGGCCTCTACGTGCCTAGGTGAGCTTAGAAAGAAATCAATTTTTGTCACTTAGATATTAGCTATTAGATGTTGGTCTTTTCCTGCCATCAATTAGCATTGCCTTTTTATTCAAAAAACCTAAAAAAATTATATATGCGAAAACATCAAAAAGAGAGCTGATTTCCCGTGTTCAAGCAAGAGATTGGATTTTACAAAACTTGCCTCCTTGGATGACTTTAGATACCACCAATATCTAGGTCTTACAAATTTAAAAGCAACTCGATTTTTGCATGTTGCAACAACTTATAAGAATCACAATTTACAAACTGCGTAAAAACTCGATCATTGGACCATCCTCGACCACAAGGGGATCGAGCCATCTTCCTGTAATCATCGTATTTTTATGGAGGATGGAACCCAACCTTCTCACGAAATGCAAAGGAGACTAAACTCTAATATGCGAGAAGTGGTCAAGAAGGAAATAATCAAGTGGCTCGATGTAGACATTATTTACCCAATTTCATATAGTCCTTAGGCTAGTCCTATCTAGATTGTTCCCAAGAAGGTAGGGATAACCATGGTGACCAATGAGAAAGGGGAATCTTTCACCAATCATTCAGTTTCTGCTTGGAGAGTTTGTGTCGATTATAGGAAGTTGAACACAGCTACCAAAAATGACCATTTCCCTTTGCCATTCATTGATAAAATCGTTGAAAGGTTAGCTGGGCAAAAGTATTTTTGCTTCTTAGATGGTTATTCGAGATATAACCAAGTCCCTATCCATCCCGAAGACCAAGAAAAGACAACTTTCACATGTCTCTATGGAAGCTTTGCATTCCATAGGATGCCATTTGGGCTTTGCAATGCACCTGCAACTTTTCAAATGTGCATGCTAGCCATCTTTTCTGACATGGTGGAAAATTGTCTTGAGGTATTTATGGATGATTTGTCCATCTTCGAAGATTCTTTCGAGTCTTGCCTAGCTAACTTGGAATTCATCCTCAAGAGTTGCATCAAAACAAGGATGGTCATTAGCTAGGAAAAGATTTACTTTATGGCACAAGAAGGCATTGTCTTGGGTCATGTAGTCTCCAACTGGGGCATTGAAGTTGATAAGGCTAAGGTGGATGCCATCTCTAAACATCCCCCACCCACATCTGTTAAACAAATTCGATCATTCCTTGGTCATGTGGATTTCTACTGGAGGTTCATTAAGGACTTCTCGAAGGTTGCTCGACCCGTGGGTAACCTTCTGGCCAAAGACACATCATTCAAGTTTGATGAATCATGCCACAAGGCATTTGATTTACTGAAAACGATAGTTACCTGCACACCGGTGTTGCAACCACCAGTCTGGACAACCCCATTTGAGATTATGGTCGACACTTCTGATTATGCAGTCAGGGCTATCTTGGGTTAGAAGATAGATAAAAAGCCCTCTATTATCTACTACACTAGCAAGACTCTAAATGAGGCCTAGAGGAACTATACTATTACTGAAAAATAATTGTTAGCTATAGTTTTCACTTTTGAAAAATTTAAGACTTATCTCTTAGGTTCTCGTGTCACTATCTACACCGACCACTTGACCTTGAAACATCTCTTGGCCAAAAAGGATGCCAAGCCCCAACTCATTTGATGGATTCTTTTACTTCAAGGATTTGATATTGAAATTAAAGATAAATCCAAGGCATAAAACATAGTGGCAGCTCACCTTTCTAGAATCCTAATTGATTCACGTCATCAGGATATCCCAATTTCTGACACTTTTCCTGATGAGACTATCCTTATAGTCTCGGGAGTCTAAACCCCCTGGTTTGTGGACCTTGTCAATTATTTAGCCGTTGGTCAAGCTCCCCCAAACTGGACCAAACAACAATGGGATAAACTCATATCTAAGGTCAAATACTATTTTTGGGATGATCCTAAGATGTATCGCATCGACGCTAATCAGATTAATCGCTGATGTGTCCCGGAGGACGAGTTCCATAGTGTACTTGAGTTTTTCCATGCATCTGTGTGTGGTGGACATTTTTTTGGGAAGAAGATGCTGTGAGGATTCTTCAATCTAGGTTTTATTAGTCATCTTTATTCAAAGATGCCTAGGAATTCTTAAGGTCATGTTCCTGATGCCAGTCACTAGGGAACATGGCCAAAAGAGACATGATGCCCCGAAATACGATGCTTCCCATCAAAATCTTCGACGTTTGGAGCATCAATTTCATGGGACCCTTTCCCCGTTCATTTGGACACTAGTATATTCTGGTTGCTATGGATTACATGTCCAAATGGATTAAGGTGATTCCCACCCAAACCAATAACCACAAAGTAGTCATTGACCATATAATGAAAAACATTTTTAGTTGGTTCGGGATTCCTCGGACCATCATCAGTGACGGTGGCATGCATTTCACTCATGCCCAATTTAGGAATTTACTAGCAAAATACAAAGTGAATCATTAGATTTCCACACCTTATCACCCCCATACAAACGTCAGGTCGAGGTGTCCAATAATGAGATCAAGAATATCCTGTAGAAAATGGTTAGGCCTGATCAGAAAGACTAGACACCAAAGCTTGACGATGCTCTTTGGCCCTACCGTACAACATACAAAACACCTATCAGTATGTCTTTATTCTGTCTGGTGTTTGGTAAGGCATGTCACTTACCTGTAAAAATAGAACACCGGGTATTTTGGGCCATCAAGAAATTCAATTTTAACCTTGAGTTAGCCAAGGAGACCAGGAAACTCCAACTATCTGAGTTGGAGGAGCTTTGAAATGATGCCTACGAGAGTGCCAGAATCCATAAGGCAAGGACTAAAGTTTTTCATGACTAGATGATTTCTCGTAAGAGCTTTGAGATGAACTAGAGGGTCTGGCTCTTTGATTCTCAACCTAAGATGTTTCTCGGCAAGCTTAGGTCTAAGTGGAACAACCCGTTCATTATTGATCAGATATGTTATAATGGAGCCATTGAAATATCTGACCCAAAGATGGGTATTTCCTTTAAGGTCAAGAGGAAATGTCTCAAACCATATGTTGGTCATGTTCTCCTTGAACCCATCTCAGACAAGGTTGCTGTAACCTTGGACTGATCTCTTTTACCTAGACATCACTTAGTTGAAGGCAATAAACTCAGCACATGTATAGTCTATTTTGGAGCTGACTAGGTAATCAAGGAATTCAGGTGATATCTTCTTATTCCACCTTTTTCATGCCTTTATCTTTACAGTGAGGACATTGCATTAGCTAGGCATGGGGGGGTGGATACAAGTATTTCTGAATTAATTTTTGTCAACCTTCTTTTCTAAAAAAAACCTTCAATTTATTTTGTTTAAAAAAAAACGTCGAGAATTAGGAAAAGAGAACTTAGGCATTGGAAGTTTGTCAACTTTAGGAAATAATACGATAGGACCTGAACATTTAGACTTTTCAGGTCTTCGGGCTTAATTTGCCCGGGTCTCCACTAAAATGTAGACTTATTTCTTGAGTCCTCACCACATTAATTTTATTTTAACTTGGCTAATAAATTGGACTGATAAGTGTGCTACTTATCAACCTACCCTATGATTTGATGGGACTCTAAGTCTAAAGCATCTAAACACTATTTGTACTAACTCACTTCTCGACTGTTTTAATGGAAATTAGATAGCTAATGAACTTTCTAGGGTGGTATGGCTAACAAGTCGTGGGTTTGATGCCCCATTGGACAGTTGTCCAAAACCTAGCCGCAAGACCATTCTCTTTTTACTGCTTTTAGGTAAATCTTAGATTAGAGAAGCCATCTACTCAGAAAAAAAATAATACCCAAAAAGGAAAGAAAAAAAAATAAAAAGGAGAAAGAGAAAAAAAAGAAGGCATACTTCACCGCACGAGTATGGCTGGCAAGTTGCCGTGGGTTTGACACCTTATTGGCCTGTTGTCCAGAGCCTAGCTCACAAAAATGAACAAATAATTCCCAAACACTTAGGGAAGAAGCGGGGAAGCAGAATAAATCGAGGAGATATACATTGGGTTCACCCTTTTGTTGACCCCAGAATTATGAAACAAACCCACTTTGATCATCCTTTAGATCCCCCTGATGTCCCAAAATCTGGTGTTTCTAGAAAGACCCAGTCTCCATTACTACTTTATACTCTTACTCCCAAGCTTTGATGGTTGAATGTAGGTATCTTGGTCACGTGTCTAACATCTTTGCTGTCTATGCTTCTTTTGACTCTGATACTAGGCTCAATCTTTGGAATCATCTTACCTCGATTATTGCCTTGTGCCCTTCCTTCCCTTGGGTTGTTGGTGGAGATTTTAATACCATCCTCTAGGCTTTTGAGAAGAGAGGTGGTCATCCTTTCTCTAGCTCCCAAGCTTTTCCCTTCCAAAGGTTTATCAATGGTTCAACTCTTATTGATTTTCACTTGGGTGGTAACCATTTGTCGTGGTGTAATGGTAGGCAAGGTTCTTCTAGGATTTACCAAAGGTTAAATCGAATTCTTCTCAATCCTAAGCCATGGCCCTTGCACCTCTTGGCGGTTATCTTTCTCACTGTAATTTTGATCATGCCCCTTTGCCCTTTTGTCTTGTTGTTCCTATGGTGGACCGTCCTAGACCTTTTAGGTTTGAGAACATGTGGTTGAGGGACGAGAGACTTTGGGGCTTGGTGGATGAAATGTGGCACCCTTTTACTACCCCTAATTCTGAACCTATCTCCAAAATCTATTTTAAGCTTCACATTTCAATGTGGAGTCTCAAATCTTGGAACAGATTGACTTCTAGTAATAATCTCAAGATGGTCAAAGATCATGAATCTCGTTATGAAGAATTGGACACCAAACTATCCCATCATTAGGATGATAATACCACTGCTGAGCTCGATGACTCTTCTATTCTCCTTGATGATGCCCTACCAAAGCTCAATGACTTCTTACTTCAAAAAGCTAAAATTAACTGGCTTCATAAAGTCGATGGTTGTAACAAATTTTTATTCACTACCATCAAAAAGTGTTTTGTCAAATGTGCTAGAACCTCTCTTACTTCTACCATTGGTGAGGGATCTTGGGATAAAGCTACTTCTCTCTCTATGGACTTTTCTAAAAATCTTCTCTTGTCTCATGGGGATATCAACTTTATTAACACCATCCCTCCCATTGTCTCTAATGATGATTGTGCCGAGTTGAATAGTATCCCTACTAAGTCTGTAATTTTTTACTCCCTCTCCAATATGCCTTCTAATAAATCTTCGGGCCCTAATGGTTTCAACGTTGAATTCTTCTCTACCTTTTGGGATTTGGTTAAACCTGATGTTGTTGAGGCTATCACCAACTTTTTCAATACTAAATTTGCCCCCATAGCCTTCAACAAAACTTTTATCCCTTTGGTTCCCAAAAAACCCTTGGCTACTGACCTTTCTGATTATCACCCGATTAGCCTCTGTAATGTTCTCTATAAGATTGCCTTAGGTATTGTTGTCAATCTCCTTTGCGTCCTTCTCCCTAAAATTATCTCTTCTAAATAGATTGGTTTTATCAACGGCTGGCCTATCTTTGATCATATCTCTACTACCTTTGAGTTAGCCCAACATGTTGATTGTAAGGTCTTTGGTTCTAATGTTATTGTTCAAGTTGACCTAGAAAAAGCTTTTGATATATAGAGTGGATTCAGGGGTCCTATACCAGATCCTTTAGTGCTTTGGCTTCTCCTTTGACAATATTTCCCTCATCAAAGCTTTTGTGCAGCATGAGGGTTGTTTTGTTCTAGTGGATGGGTGTTCTTCGAAATTTTGTATTGTTTCTCGTGGCTTGAGACAAGGAGATCCAATCTCTCTTTTTCTCTTCGATATTTTTATGGAACCTTTCATTCATGGTATTAAGGGGTTGGCCTAGGAAAAATGCAACCTTTCTTGGTAAAAAGAGGTGTTGACTCCCCTTTAGCCCTTCTTTATGTAGATGATATCATCATCTTCGTGAACGGTAACCTCTCATCCATTCAAAATTATTTACCCTCATTTATTAAGGACTTTGAGATATCTATGGCTTAGATTGTTAGCCTCACCAAAAGTTACTATTTTGTGGGTTGTCATTTCCCTTCTTCTTGTAGGGATTGCCTCCCTTCTATCTTGGGCTTTAGGTTGGGTTCTTTCCCTTTTACTTATCTAGGTCTAGGTTGTCCTATATATATTCTCTGGTCAGGCTAAGGTTTCTTATTTTTATCCTTTCATTGACAAGATCAGATCTAAGCTTGCAGGTTGGAAAGCCCATCTCCTATCTTCTGCTGCGAGATTGCTCCTCATCAAACATGTTTTAACTCTACTCCTAGTCATACCTTAACTGTTATCGATGTCCCTAATTCCATTATTGGTAAACTCCAAGCTCTGTTTGTTGATTTCCTTTGGGCCTATTTTAAGAATAGGTCCCACCACCATTGGATTTCTTCGAGTTCCATCATTTACCCCCTTGAGTATGGCGGTCTGGGCATTCATGACCTGAGCCTTTTTATTAAGGCCTTGAGAATGAAAAGAGCTTGGAAGATATTCTTTGGGGACTCTATCTTTCATCGATTTATGATGGATTTGCTAAGAACCAATGTCAATTTAGAGTGTTCTCTTCCTCTTCATTCTCGCCTATTACTGCAAGCCTATAGGGATCTGAAGCCTTTTATTCATTGGGAGAACCATGAAGGAACTGTTGATTTTTGGTTTGACCTATAGATTGGTGCTCTCCCCTTCATACTTTCTTTCCTGATGGTTTTATACCTCCTATTTCGGTCCAAAGGGCTCTTGCTATGCTTCCTAATTCTCCCTTCAGCTCTGTCATTCCTCCCAACATCCTTGATGAGGTTTCCAACATCACTTTAGACTCTCAAAAGGATTTACTGATCTAGACCCCTGCCTCTTCTGTCATTTCCTCTATCTCTTCTGCTTATCATTTGATGTTCAGAGACTCTCTTAAGAATCCTTCTGTTAAGATTATTTGGAATCTCAAGCTCCCCCTTAGGATTTTTTTGTGTGTTTGGAAACTTCTCAAATTCAAATGTCCTACGAATGATAATATTATGAAATTAGGAGTTCCTCTGGCCTCTAAATGTCGTTGCTGTCCTACCAACCCTACTCCTAAGAATCCTTCATCTTTTATCTGATAATCACCTAGTTCATAATATTTCTAATTAGGATTTTAAGCAAAACTACCAGAGATGCAAGGATCCTCCCCTCTTCTTTGACATCATCACAAACTCTTCTCATTCTCCTTGTTTGAAGAGTATTAAATGGTTGGTTTGCTTTATTTGGTATAATGTTTGGTGGGTTCATAATAAGATCAAGAATGATGGTTTTAATTTAGCCAACGTTCATCCTTTCCTTACCAAAAATTGGAGGAACCTTCAAATGGTTGATTGCATTAAATCATCCAGGCCCTCTCGCCTCATTCTTAGTTGGGTTTGTCCTTCTGTGGGGCTTAAAATCAATGCTGCTTCTTCTAAGGTGGGGGACCATTGTTTTTCAGGGTTGATTATTCGAGATAATCTTAGGAATTTTATCATGGTTGGTTCTGCTAAACTTTCTAATGTTTCTTCAGAGATTGCCCTTATCCAACCTATCACCCATGCTCTTTCTTGTATTTCACATTACGCATTTCAGGTGGAAGTGGACTCTGTGTTACCTTATTATTGGAGGTCTGGAAAGCTCCCTATTGCTTAGCAAGCAAAAAGACACTATGCTTCCCTCCATGCGCTTTCTACCAAAATTCACTCTGTTTCATATGTTCACCTACTAGTTAATGATGTTGCTTCCAAGATTGCGGACCTGGGGGATGGTGAATGGAAATGCTTCACCTGGCTGGATCAGCTTCCTAACAAGATTCCAGGGCTTATCAAGTTGGATAGAATCCCAATGCCTTATATTTTATCCTTGTAGTCTTTCTATTTGGCTTGATGTATTAGGCCACGAGTCATGATCTCTGCTTTCTTGTATGGGATTGATTTTGATCTAATCCCCCAACCACCCCTTTTGGGTCCTCCAGAGAGTGAAAAATGAATAATATTAACTCCTGTATTTCTAAAAAAGAACACCCAACAATTATCTCAAACCCCACCTACCTAACCTATTAACCCAGCCTACATTTCCCAATCAAAATTATCCCATAAACCTCCACGTTAGTGCCCCACCATTCATTAAATCCGAATCCCAAAAGCTTACCACGTCAACTCAACACAATAAAAAATCCCATGCAACAAACAAAAAACCCGCACGTCCATATCCCTTGCATGAAACCTCACCCTACGTACACCCGGCTCTTTATCTCCACTAAACACACCTATTAACCCGTTCCATGCAAACCAAAGTCCAAACCCACGTTACCCATACTACGTAACTCCACCCAAATCTCAAAATCCATGCAAACGTAACCCATGCCACACATCCCACGTCAACCACGGCAACCCCCACGTAAGTAATCCCATATCCCAAACAACCTATCCCACCCACCGAAATACCAACAAACCCAAGCAACGTAAAACTTCTTTCTATTTATTCCATAAACAAAATCCCAACCGGCGGCATCTCGCTCTCTCTCCACTGTACATATCCCCGACCGAACTCCTCCGGGGAAAATTCAACTCCAGCCGATCATCCCCACTTAGGCGACTGTCATTATTTTGGCTTTTGCTTTTGTGGCATCTCCCTTAGTTAAGAGGCTCGTCTTCGACGAAGTCTCCGCAGGTGCACCTTCGCACCGGATCCAGCCTTGCTTCCGCTCCACAGCCTATGCCTCGCCTTGCAGGATTTAGATGGTTTCTAATTCATATTTCCTATTCTAGTAGAATAGCACTTTATTTCTAAGTTGTAAGCATTTTTGCATTCAAACTCTGATTTTTGGGTTAGTTGTTTATTCCCTACTCCTCCTTATTTTATTTCTAGTAATTTTTCTATCTGCTAGTTGTCATAATTGCATGAAATTAATTTTAGTTATTCTTACTCGAATTAATGTTGATTTTGTATCTAGTTTATTTATCTATTTCTTAGACCGTAAGAAAGTGAATTAGTCAACTGCCGTCCCCCAAATAATTTGAACTTCACTTTTAATTTATGATTTTAATATTCTTGAGTTCGATCTGATATATAAGTTAAAAAGTTTCTGTATGCATTTATTACAATGAAAAATGATTTTTCGCAATCACATCCGCATATAGAACATGCATTGGCAAACAAAACAAACAAGGCCTTTAATATTTATCCAATTAATTTTTTTTTCCAATTTTAGAGTTCAAATTTTTAGCTCAACTCAATTCAAATCTTGGGAACTCAGTAAGTTTTGCAATCACGAGTGTGTGATATGTTCTTTTTTAAATATATTAATATATATATATGGTAAACTCTAAATGCAACTTGAACCTGAAAGTTGAAACCCTTAATTCAAGTAGCCTCTAGAATGAACCAGTTTTAATTTATGAAGTGGTGTGGCCCAAAGACAACTAACGCTTTTGTGCACCACTCAATCTAGAACACAAAATATATGTTTTCATAATATTTTTAGGGTTCTAAATAATCAAAATTTATTTTCCTTTGCAAAATAGTCAAATAGGCACCAAAGATCCCTAATTAAAAACTTTGAAAATAGTTATGGTTCTCTTTTCATAAAATTTTCAAAATTTTATGAAAATACTAGATCTAATAAAAAAATCCAATGCAATAAATTTCAAGTAGTTTGGGGCACCACAAAAAGCACAAAAAATCTAAGAACTTGAAAATTTTTAGTTCTATTTTGAGAATGAGTGGCACAACATTTTTCACTTATACCAACGGTTAGTAACTATCGGTATAGATCAAAATAACTATCGCTGTAGGTCCAAAGAGCTATTCCAATTGTCATTGAAGGCGTTCTCTTAAGAGGCATCCCTGTAGGCAACATCGACGATTTTTTACCGCCGATGTTGTACCTAATGCCATAGCGACGGTCTTGATTTAATAAGCCTCTGATTTTATGATTTTACCAACAGCGATGCTTACGACCGTCGGTATAGACCTATGAGCTAACAAAAGCTTTTGTCAATGTAGTGCAGAAGACTTTTTTAATAGAAAAATCGTTGGTAAAATTTTCACTATAAATAAACAGGTTATTACCCTACACGAAGCATACATTAACGCTTATTTTCGTTGATGTTACCATAAATGAAAGTCCTGGATGAATATAAAAAAGAATATATCCCTAATGTATCATCATTGTGACATCCCTGTATTTAATATCTAATTTTTTGTTATATATTATGCATGAATGAAACTTCCTCTTCTTATAAGATCTGCTAAGTATACAAACAAACAATTAGAGTCATAAGTCATTCAATCCAAATAAGACATTTTAGAAATATCAAGCATTAATAACATAGAAAAAGAATTTTAATCATCAACAAAAGTTTTATGTAATAAAAGTTTCCTTTAACTTGAAATAGATAAGTTTCATGAGTACTATTTATGCAAAATCTTTTCAAACACAAACTATTGTCTGTAATGATATATTCAAAAAAATATGAAAAAATAATTCTTCACTTGAAGCAATCTTCAAATCCCCAACCTCCATGAATGCCACTAGTCCTTGCATCTCTTAAGAAAAAAATCAAAATTAAATATCATTATTGAAAGTACTTACAAAAAGGATAAAAAGAAATAATTACCAAATAAAATAAAAGCCAACTAAGAAACAAACACCTGATCAACATAAAACTAATTGCATATACAGAGACCAAAATCATAGACATCTGATTTATATTCATAAACTAACTTTATATCATTGGAATGCACAATAACAATGGTATATATATGCACAAAATATACATCAATATAGCAAATTTGTAGGTATGCACAAAATCATTGATTCTTATATACATAGACCAATTTTATCAGCTCATCTATATTTATGTTTCGATACTAAAAGAGAGTCCTTTCTGCCACATATCATTTTCAAAGTGTTTACATGCTCAATAATCATTTAGAAAAGCATAAATTTACGTAGTGTAAAAGAAAATAACTTCATATCATTGCAATGGAAGCTAATGCTAACTTCATAGCAAAAATTCATGCTAGAAAATTATATGGGCAACTACCTATTGTAGTTCATGAAAAGGAACTGTAGAGAGTTTTGAGGGGAAAATAATTCTTGTTATTGATCAAATAGAGAGACCCTAGCCCTCTTAATATAGAGAGTCAAAGGGCATATATGGAAACCCAACCATGATCTAGAAATAGTAAACACTAATCAAATAATCTAATTGATTCATTTCCTAACAGGAAGTGTAGCTAACAAAATGTGTTGGAGAACCTTTACCAAAAAGGAATCAACCAATGTATCATACTCTTAGGAAATTGGCTTATTATCCTACTTTAAACTTAGAGTAAGATCAAAGCAAAGTATAAAAGTGCAAACCTTCGTTGAGATTCTTGGCTGCAAGCAAGTTTCAACTAGTATAAAAGTTGATCACTAACTTTATACAATGATGCCATTAGCAAAGATTTAGACTCAATAGACTTGAACATAGTTGAGACAACCCAAAATAAAAACTTGAGAAAAGGAAAGAAACTGAAAATAAGGGGAAAATTACTTCTACGAAATAAAACAAACCATTTCATCAGTAAAGTAGGCCCTATTTGGGAGTGTAATAATGGATGCCAATAATTGAAGAAAACCAAAGCAGCTATCGGGATTATCTGAAACCCAAAGATAACCGTGATGATTCAAAGTGATTCCATTTAGAAGACCATAAGAACTATATAAAGAGCAGACCTTAAACATAAACTATTTATAATTTTGTTGCACTTCATGACTACATCCTTGAACAACCTCCCATTTTAGTGTTAAGATTTTGGAGGAAAAAGCAGCTACGAAGGGCATCCTTGCAATTTTTTTGGGGGCTTTTCGCTTGTCTAGGAAGGACACAAGGCTCATCTTCGTCATAAATTAGTGCTTCGGATGCTTGCTAGGCCTTTGACAAGTGAAACCCGTATGTTGTTAATGGCATAATTTAACAAGTGTGGCCCCAACATGAACACAAAGTAGAAACATGGGTATGCAGCAGGCTGCATCAGTAGCAAGAAAATTCACATCAATAGAAAAAGAAGAAACAAAAATGAGACTTCAATTTCATGTGACAATTGTCCAATGGAGTGTGAAAATAAATTTCACAAGATGTTCTAATGTTTGACTGCAAAATTTTGATTGTGGTCACAAGAGGTTCTAAAGTATGCATGGAAGTCTTCAGTTGAGTGACAATTTACAAGGAGACACTTGGGGGTGGGAGTGGGAGTGTGAGTGTGAGTACTACTTTTAATTGAGAACATGGATGTTCAAGTGTTTAGCTAAATTCAAACCTTTACAAGATAATAAAAACTTCCTTTCAACATTGGTTTTTACTTTTCAATTTTAAGCATGTTTTAGTTCAAATTCAAATTTGATTTTAGGTAGCCATGGGTAGGCAAGCAAGCTTTTGACTTAGAGTTCAAATTTTATAAGGTAACTAAGTTAGGTAGTCTGAAATTTAAAAAATACCTAAAGGAGCATTGAAGGAGGAGCTGCTAAAGAGGCATTGGAGGATTTGTTTGAGATGTAGGTTCTCGTTTTCCGACCGTTCGTTGCCATGATGAATGAGCTGGCAGCTGCTATCTAGGCACGAGAATCGTCTTTTAAGGAATGCGTCATAGTATAGGATGAAAATCACACAAACATTTAAATTTATAAAACTCAAAATCTATGTGAGTCCGAGGTCGTTCGCAGGGAGTAAATATGGAATTCACACATTAATAATAATATAGGAATAGTGAGCACAATCAATGAATCACAATTAAAGATATTCAATGAATAAATTATTTAGAATGATATTCTATTAATGGTAAGCGTGTCTTGCGAGTTAAAAATTATGGTTTTGGAGAACCCATAGTCGTAGTTGCAAAATCGCTACCAGATATAATTTATACCAAAACTTGAAGTGAGTCCCAGGTCAAACACAGGGAGGCGAACGTTTGGTTTGTGAAATTCGCATTTGGATTTTATTTGTTTTCATTGTTTTTATCTTTTGTTTTTTTTTTTGGTATTTTATAAGATAAAATATCAAGCAAAATATTTGCTATCTATTCTAAGCTACTCAAGTAGAACAAGAGAGAGAGAGAAACATCAATATATTGGTAATCAGAGTTTGCTACTGATAAACAACTACACTAGAAAGCGGTAAAGATAGAGAGACGTGAGAAGAGTCCCCTTTAATGGTCTCTTGGAGGACAACTCGCTCTGATGGCAACCAGATGAAGGAGGTGAGATCCTGGATGAAGAAGAATGGCGTCGAAGGATGGAGGGTGAGACAGGACGGTGTTGTGGGGAGGATCTACTTCCTAAAGTGGTGAGAGGAAAACCACGCGATGCTCCATGAATGCGGGTGAGGGGCAGGAAAATATTTTGATTTTCTATTCTAGAGGAGCATCCCAGGCATGGGACAAGCTCTCTTTAGAGCCTTGGAGGTGGCAAGGGAGAGAAAGAAAGAGATGAAGAAGAATGGGAGGGGTAGGGGTTCTTTTATAGTGGAGAAGAAGAGGCTTTGGTCATCCATGGTCCATAGCAACACCAAAGACATTGCTGTAGCTCCGCCGCAAATGTCGCTATAGGACCAGCTCATGCTCGCACACATACACGCAAAGCGCTCGCAGCTGTAGTCATGCACGGATGAATCTCCACCATTGGATCCAAGATAAGCAGCCATGATCGCACGATGATCGTGTGCTTAGATAGTGCGTTAGATAGGGCATTGGATAGGGCGTGATCGCATGCGTGTAGGTCATGCAGCGCTCATCATGCCATGTCAGCGCTCTGTTCACCACTCGATGAAGATCCGGTGGTCAAATTTGGCTCTAGCGCATGCTTGCGAATCAAGAGAGCTCAGTGGGTTTCGAACTTGCATCAGTGGCTTGAGAGCTCTCTTTGTGACTGCTATGCTGTTGCGTTGGATGGTTAAGAGGAGAGGTTAGATGGCATGAGCTCTCGACCCACTACAACAAATAAGGGTTTTGGTCACGATTAGAAACCATGACCAAAGGGTTTATAACCATCACCAATTAGCATCAGCAAAAGCTGCGTTGCAGAAGGGTCTTTGCTTCACAAAAAATCCCCTATCTGATCCATGTGTGAAACCTAATAATATAACCACCAAAACTTTTTTTAAATGAGAAACAATATGATTTTGAAGAAGAATGCAAGGGACCTTCATAAATTTTGTCAGAATCCAATACGAACTACTCCTAAAGTTTTGAGCAACCACATATTTCACTTGGTTAGAATGGTTTTGACTTTCAAACATTGCCTTGGAACCCCCAATGAACTAACAATAACATAAGCAACCGTTGGAAGGGAGACATTGGGTACCCCACCAATGGCTAAATGAAGTTTTCCCAAGTTATATAAAGATTGGTATAGACTTTCTTTTGAACACGAAAATTTGAAAAAGGAGAATTTTTAAGGCAAATAACATTTCATTCAACTTTTTCAAGTATAAAGGTTCAAAAATACATTGTAGCAATTATGGATCAGATTTCACATGAGTTTTACAATTATACATCTAAAGAGAGATCTAAATCAACATAAAATCATGGAAACATCTTCTCAATCGTCATTCACCAAACATCTTGGAAACATCTTCTCAATCATCTAAAGAGACGATGACTAGTCACTACTACCAAACAAGGGGAGATAGAAAGCTCTTATGTTAAACTAGAACACTAGTAAATGCAAAACCTACTGTTTATTAAAAGTAGTCCAAAAAATGCCAAAAGCATAATATAGCTAACAGAAGCAAATACTAAAATTTGAAATTTTCTACTACGCTTAGGTTTTGTAATTTTGTTGTTCCTACAATTTGGGTTAAGTGCTAATGTAACATGCTAGGCCTTCCCACTCAAGTCAATTGGTTTTGAGTTGGATGCAACCATAATTAATTTCTACTTTTCCTATGCTTTCCTAGTACTTGATCTTAAAAGTCACCTTGTAGGATTTGGTAGTGATATCCAAAGAAATAGTAGCCATGGCAATCCAATGAAGGTACAAGATATAACCAATGCCCAATCAAACAACAAAATAGAAACTAAGAAAATGCTTGAATGGTTAGAACTAAGCACTTCAAGGTTGATACCAGTCCAAACACAATGAGGATGATGACAATGGAGAACTGCATGTAATTAGAGTAGACATAAAATCTCAAAATGTAAAGTGTGAAGCCACCTAGAAATCAAATAACTCAAGTGAGTATTGACAACACCAAAGCAATGGAGACCTCCAATGTAATTAGACTAGCCGTTAAGTGCAAAGTATGAGCCAATTGGAAATTAAATAATTTAAGCAAGTACAGAAAACAATATATCAATTTTGTGAGAATTCAATACTGTATTTGTGAAGGGGCATAAATTGTTTGGCTGATTCATTATCATACGAAGAATAGTGGTAGCAACAGATGGGATCTAGTAAAGGGAGTGAACTACAACTAGAAGGGTGAATGAGGTACCTATCAAAAAGGCAAAGTGGAGGAAATGTATTTGACTTGCTCAATCATCACAAGGTGCACATTACATGTATCTATAGACCACACAAGAGGATAGAGTTAGTTTTTACATTTGTTTTGTTGAGAAGTTATAGATAAATGAGGATTAAATATCAGTACGCCAATCCTTCAAAAATAATGCTTGGATAAGACATTGAATCAGAATACAAGATTTAGTTAATGCTATTGGTTAATTAACGAAAATCCTCACCGGAGAACAGAAAAATATAGCATAAATAATGCCATCCTTGGAAGGACAACCTCTTATTTCAAATAAATAATCCATAATCTATAAAGGGGATTCCATGAAGTCATTCAATGACTTTCCCCCTCAAGTGTCTTGCATTGGAATCTAAATGTCTTTTTTCACAAGCATTGATTTTGTCTTCCTCATTAAATGATGGGTTGTTCTTAAAATCAGTTAGCGAAGTTCTTTTGCCTTGACAATTCTCTTGTACACTGAGATCAAAAGAAAATACTCCAACCACACTGATACCGTGTTCCATGATGCCAAAATCAAAGCAGATGCTCTAAGTGATATGAAGCTCATAATAAAGCCAGTAAAAGTAGGAGCTAGTATTATTAATGGCATGTATGGGACATTCTACGAAGACATTTCCATCAACAATACAGAAATGAAGGGTAGGTGATAGTGAAAAAATAGAACTGATGTTGAGGACCATTGATTGGGCTTATTAGGATGCAGAAGTTGAATCAACCTCTGTACTGTTACTTTTATAGATCCATCCCATTAGATCTTAAAAGAGAACAGTTATTAAAAATATTGACGAACACCAAGTAAGTAAATTAGCCTTGTCCTTTGTGCTTTCATTTTGATTGTTGCACATGGTTTTTCTTATCTACATCAATGGTCAACGATGAAATGGTTTTCAAATGTATTTTGGATCTCATTCTGTGAAGATGCCACATCACATTGCTTACTTTTGGATCTTCATTTACTTACAATTACCTTCTATTCTAACTAAATCATCCTGGATATTTGCCTATCTTTAGTGGAGCTGTTATAAAATGACCAAGCACTTGGAAAATAGATCAAACATGAAACAACACAAAAGTAAGCAAAGGTAACTTTAGATAGTGCCTCTGATATAAACCAAAAGTGGGCTTGGTTCGTAGCACATCTTTTACCTTATCTTTATGTTGATAAATAGTGTCTTTTTTTAGAATAGTGTGTGGATGTTTCTTGGTGAGTTATCATTCATCTTTCTTGGTGGATAAAAGATGGTGATTTCTCAAGGTTAGGGATCATCCATATCATTAATGCCTTGGACAAAAGTTACAAACATTAACCTTCTTATTTGAAAAAAGAAAAAAGTTACAGGCATTAAAAAGAAAACAGACTGTCAACATTGTGGCTAACTAGTGCTGAAAGACAAAGCTCTGAAAGTAATATTTTCAACATTGGGTGGCTGTTGACTCTTGGGAGAGGATTTAGGAGTCCATGCATCGAGGCTTTTTCAAATCAAAGGAACAGGTAGAGCCTTTTGTCATTTTGTGGGGTGTTTGGCTCCAAAGAAATGTGGTGATCATTAAGAAGGGTGGACTATTTATTGAAAATGCTTGTGGGGAGATTTAGGGACTTTTGTTTCTTTAGAACATTCTGTAACATTCTTTTAAACTTATGCACCATTTTCTTTTTAATAAAGTGGACAATCACGAATCACGTGTGATCATTCTTTTTCATTTTGAAAAAAAGAGAACCCCAGAGTACTCTCCCGTAAAGATAACACCATTTTTGTGTAACCAAATAACTCAATGAATAGACAAGGGGTAAGCATACTACTGTAAATGACTTGTGCTACATGTGATCCCAAAAATAAATTTGCAAGAGCAACTGTATTCCTCTAAAACTTGGAAAAGATTTTGCAGAAGACAAAAATGTCATCTTTATTGGTTATCTTTTGTATATTCTGATTGTTATTCTTCCTTGCGAGCCTATTTTTTTTGGGTTGATAAATTTACTATACATAATCTCATACATACTCTAAATACTTTTCTATTGGTTGTCTTATATTCAGTTGACGTTGCTATCATTAAATCAACACTAAACAAGCAAAAATGATTTTAGAAGGATGGTGTGATGGTGATTAGCAAAATTTAGGTCGCCAATCCAGCAACATTTGGTTGAGGAATGGGTCCACTTATTCATCTAGTTGTGCACATTTTATTCCGAAACAAAATTTAGAATAGGTGCCACCAAGTGATTGGGTAAGTGGAAGAACACGTCACTAGTATCTAGGAGGCCATGGGATCAATTTCCATATCCATCGTATTTGCCTTCTCAAAAAAAGGAAAAAAGAATTTAGAACAAGCAGGGGTGTTCGAGATAAGTGGATTGCATGTGTATCCAACTTGAAGAAAAAATCCATGTTGAGCACTGTTGATACCAATGTGTTTTTTCCCATGGACCTCTGTCCCAACTTATGGGCTGTGGTACCATAAGTTGAGTGCCGCGATGGCTTGCCTGCTCCACTTGATTAGATCTCCCCACTCTTAGGTCAAACATTGGCTGGCCAAACTTGGATTCTTCCCATGGTCACAGGTTGGATTTGAGTTCCTGCAGCCATCAACTTGATCATATCTGAATCTTAATGCAGATTGAAGCTCTACGCTTTAGCTTTAAGGGTGATATTGGTGATCTGGATATTGTTTGAATTCTTTTCCCTTTGATATGACTGGAAATTCTATGTTTGAGATAGTAGATTGATTTATAATCATGTTTTATGTTTTCCTAAGTTATCTAGGTTGTTCAGAGCCTTGTGTCAAAATTAGATTGGGTTACTCATCAAGAGACGATGGATTATGCATACAAGTCCTTTGATCCATTTTACAAAATCAATGCATAATCTGTAACATGTAAGTGAACTCTAATTTGCGGTCCTTGCCTATATTAGTGGTTTCTTGGGGGAAATATATCAAGCACCCAAATTAGTAATTACCCATATTGTAAATTGGTCCCTCTTATAACTTGCTACTCAATTTTTTGATTTTCCCATTTGATACGAATACATTTTATAATAAACTATGCATATAATTAAGGGAAGGAGAAAAGTGATAAGACTTTACTGCTAGGTTCGACATGTAGAGATCATCCCCATCTTCCTTGTATAGGCAAAGATCTCATCAGCCTCAATGATTGGTTTGGCATCCTCGATGGGCTTCAATTGGTACACCTTTCTCGTGGTGTGATTGATCAACTTTCTCTCCTCGCTTTCGACCTCAATGGGGTAGATCTCTCTCGTGATGATGGAGTTGTGGAAGAAGATCATGGTGAAGGACCCTACGACAGTGGAGCGAAACCTGAAGGTGCTGAGGGCAACGAGTGCATGCTCGTAGGAGGTGCTGCAGCCGATGTTGGAGCCGACGACGATGGTGGGGAAGTGGGTTGTGTTGGCGCCAGAGTTGACGAAGGAGAGGAGGTGGAGGGTTGAGGGGAGGCCGTAGAGGGCAACGACACGAGGGAAGGATGGTGGAGTGTACCACAGGGTGATGGGGGGAGTGGGAAAGGGGAAAGGGTTCTGCGGGGAGTTTTCTTTTTAAATGCAAAAATCCTTTGGTCATGGTTTTGAGTGGAAGGGGAAATTCGGGAGAGGGTAGGAGGGAAGGGGAAATTTTTGGAAGGAAGGCTGTGGTCATGGTTCCACTTGGCATCGTCACCAAAGGGAACGCTTTGGTCATGGTCCCACTTGGAACCGTCACCAAAGCCTTTTGTCACTATTCGCAAACCTGTGACAAAAGGTTAAAATAGAAAACAAATCTTACTCTCCCTTTTTAGTCGCGGTTTTGGGTAGAACCGTGACCATAAGTTACTTTGGTCACCGTTTTGAAAACCGTGACGAAATACCCATGACTAATTCTTGATTTTCTAGTAGTGACCAATGGATGGAGATCCAACGGTTGAGATTCAAAGTTGGTGAGCTCTTCAGATGAAGCTAGCGACATAGTGTGATTACAGCAATTGGATTGAGATCCAATGGTTGGGATTTGATAGTGTGGATGGGAAGGAGATGTTGTGAGTGCTACAGGCCGGCTTGTAGGGTCTGGATGATGCCACATGGTTCCATCTGAATCATCCATCTTCTTTTGCTTGTAGAGGATGCCACAGTGCAATCAAGATGATTTTCGCATTGGCAAACTACGATCGTTACTCCGGATCCATCCATATGGCAAAGCCCATAAAAATGTCACATTGCCCCCTGGCCATTGATCTTCCTTGGATTACACAATGTGCTATAGGACTCCAATCAAGATGATTTTGGAGGCATTAGACTTTGATTGTTGTCTTGATCAATTCCGTACGACCAGATCGTCAATCTGAGGCCTTGAAATAGATCTTCTTCTCTCTAAGCCATAAAAGGACACAAATTAACCTAAACTTTATACAAATGATTCTAAATGCAGAATGATGCTTGCTATGAGATATTTATACTATGGAATGCATATCTAAGCTTAGGAACAAGCATAATCGGCTTGTTAACCTAAATGAATGTGTCTACATCATACCCTCATGCCTATCTTTTACTAGTCCCTAGAAAAATTAAACTACATGCTATTTATAAGAACAGAATGAGGGCTTGATCGCTAAGGCATTAGTTGTTTTTTAACAAGAGGAAATTTCAACTAAGATCCTAAACTACGAAGACTCAGCAGTGCCCGGGTGCCTACCAAAGTGCAAACCGCCCAAATCCTCACCTTATTTTGATAAGGGAAGATAGATTTTTCTATTTTTTCTTCTTTTTTAATTTTTTTTGGATTTTTTTGTGATTAAAGTTTGTGGGCAGCTTTCTACAACTACCAAACTCACCCAAGACTCGAATAGAACTTCAAGTTTTAAGCATCTTTATGAATGTGATAGACTCACTAGGCTGCCGTTAAAACAGACTTCAGGTTTCTACAACCCTAGGTGACCTTAAGAATTTCTACCTAAAGGTTTATCTTTCTGATTGGTAGATTTCTCCCTAATTTTTTTATTTTTTTATGGGGTCAAAAAAAGGGCAAACCCAGTGTATATCTCCCTGATTTATTCTACTTCTTTGCTTCTTCCTAAGTGTTTTAGGAATTATTTAAGCATTTTTGTAACCTAGGCTCTGAACAACCAGCCAATGGGTTATTACCCATGATAACTTGCCAGGCATACTCGTGCGGAGAAGTGTGATTTATTTTTCTATTTTTATTTTTTCCTCTTTCTATTTTTCTTCTTTTTTTGTCATTTTATGTTTGAGTATCATTTTTTCTCTTTTTCAGAGTTGGTGGCATCCCTAGTCTAGGATTTACCTAAAAGCAGTAGAATGAGTATGGTCATGTTGTTGGGCTTTGGACAATAGGCCAATGGGCTGTTTCTCATGACAACTTGCCAGCCACACTGCCCTAGAAAGTTTATTAGCTACCTAATTTCTGTAAAAATCTTCGAAAAGTGAGTCAATGCAAGTTGTATGTTGATACTTTAGACTTAAAGTTCCCTCAAATCAAAGAGTGAATTGATAAGTCGTGTACTTATAGCCTAAATTTATTAACCAAATTAAAATAGAATTAACGTGGCAAGGACTCAAGAACAAGTCCACATTTTAGTGGATACCCAGACTGATTAATCCAGAAGACCTGAAGAGTCTAAGTGTTCAGCTCCTAAAGTATCATTTCCTAAAGTTAATAACTCTTAATGCCTAAGTTCTCTTCTCCTAATTCTAACTTTTTTTAATTTTTTTAATTTGAATTTTTAGAATTTTTTAAGAAAATAAAAGAAATTCCATGAAGCTAACAAAATAATTTCAGAATTAAGGATCCACCCCCCCGTGCCTAAATGATGCAATGTCCTCATTGTAAAAATAAAGACATGAAAAGGGTGGAATAAACAGAATATCACCTGAATTTCGTGATAGATCTGGTCAGCTCCGCAGAGAGAAAGAAGTATGCACACATGCTAAGTTTATTGCCTTTAGCTAGGCATAATATACGAATAAAGAAGAAACTAAGAATTCACAAGTGTGGGTCAGAATCAAAATAAAAATATTGATCCTTAAACTCACCAGAAGAAGATGTCCATAGATGTGGACCAGATCATGGTGCAAGCCCATGCCCCAAGGTCGAGTGGTTCTAAGGTTCTGGATGAAAATCACCCAGAACCAAAGATCAATGTGCTTGTAGGGCTGAGCCTACGATTTTGTGCTGTGCAACCCAAGTCTAAAGTGGCGAACAATGGGTAGATCTAATTCCTTAGGTTCAGATGTCCACTTAGAGTTTGTCTCAGAAAGATAGTGAATTGTTATGTACTAGGGTTGCACATCCTCAAAGTCAAAAATATCATAAGGGTCCTGGTAGAAGGTTGGTTGTTTTAGGTTAATAGAAACCCTTAGATCCAAAATTGTGTTTCCCTCAGGATTAGTGTCCCAGACTTTCATGTTCAAATTTCTACCCTCTAAAATCAATGTTTTTGAGACCTCCAGGTTGTTATACACCTTATCCAAGTCTAACAATTATGGCTGAAATAGGATTGACTTGGGTACAATGATCTCAAAAGTATCATCATTTAGCTCTTTGGGGTGTAGTAGAGGAATGGGGCTACTAATTGAATCTTCCAGTAAACTAGGATTCGGATCCTCCAAGTTAGCCCCAACAGGATCACAATCTTCAATGATTGGGCTATCAAATGGTTCATCATGCTCCTCGAGCCCGTTTGTCTCACTAAAATCATTTTCCTTAACTTCAGGTGAGACTTCACACAAAGATTCCTCACCCTCAGAATTAAAGAATTCTTTGTCCTCATTTATATATGTCTCAAAATCACATGTTGTTCCTTGGTCTATTGAGACATTTTTCCTCACTCCCTAGCTCAGGGGCCTCGGGTGAGAAAATCACATCATTCTCGATCCGTTGCTCTAGACCAAGCTGGTCATCCTTGGTCTTTGAAAATGTGTCCCCCCCAATAAGCTCCTGAGTGGGTTTTGACATTGGCTCTTCTGAAGGGGGTTCATCCAGTGAATCATCCCAAGATTGGACTAAGGCAACCACAAATTTCATCCTTAATCTCGACAATTTCCCCAGCAAAAACTCACTCGGGCCCCTATCCATGACATCTTGGAGCCAATACAATAAAGAACTATTAAGCTCATCAATAATTTTTATCATAGGCTCGAATGCTTTAGTGCATGGTGTTGGCTGAGCTTTTAAAGATTGTATAGTGTTCCTCAAGTTAGCCCAACACCCTATCCTAGACCTGGTTCACCTGAACCGAGTGGTTTAGTTCAAGGTTGGGTGGGCTTAGGTTAAATCTAGGGGAGTCAAGAAATTAAGGTTCTTGGGTCCCTCCCTGATAGTAGGTGATTTCAGGTTGTTCGAAGAGAGGTGGCATCCTATGTTCAGCATAATCCAGGAGAGGATAGGTGTTATAGTCAACATATCCTTCTTGATTGTAGATCGGGTTAGGTTGATCATCAAAGGGTTGAGATCTATAATCATTATAGGCATGAGAAGGATAATAATCATTGTCTTGTTGTTTAGGGTCAGGTCCTGGATATTGAGGTCTGGAATCATATCCCCAATCAAAGTTATCCCGGCTAATGGATGGGTAGTCATGAGTCAAGTCGGGATAGTAATCATCTTGGGGATAAGTGGTGGTCGGAGGGTAGGGTTAGAAATGCGAGTATGGTGTGGAAGAATACACAATGAAGTAGGAGGGAAAATAGAGGAAAAGAAAGGTGCCCTACAATACAATCAATCCTGTCCTTAAATTGGGTAGCTTAAGGACCTATGCTTCAGAAATGAACTCTGACCATACAACGAATTTGATGTTGTCCTTACTCTCGAAGTTGGTGAAGTTGGACTGGGGAAGCAAGGGGAGTGTGTCCTGAGGGCTGCTAATTATGCCGAACCCTTGCTTACTTAACTCGTTTGACAATTGGGCCCCCCAACTTAGCACCTTTGAAGCAAGCAGACGTCACTAATTCAAAATACATTCAAGAGAATACCCTGAAATGGACTTAATAAATCCTAGGGCCAACGTCTACTCAATTTTAATTAAGACTTGGGATGATTGCGCACTTAGATTGTGATGGACACTTTAGATGGGTTGTGCCCTTAATGATCAATTATAATGTGTGCGTGTGCACAATCGAGGTTTGCAAAAAAGCTTATTTGATGATGTGTCTTTTAGGATTCATCCTTGTTTAGTAGCTTTTAGGGTTTAATCTTTAGGTTCGTTCAATCAAGTTTAGTAGGACACTCCAAGTTTTGCAAGCACCGGTGATGATACATTCCTTTAAAACTCAGAAAGAATGTGGAGTGCTTGGTTTAGCCCTAAAAATCAACCTTATAAGGCAAGCTACTGATGAATCAGTTTTAAATTTAGTGGTGTGGCCTAAACAGTTCAAGTAATTGGCCAACTGCACCACTTGATTAAAGCACACAAAATGTCTTAACCTAATCAAATTTCTACTTATGCATATTAATTGAAGTGTACCGGGTCTACAGGTTAGATCACAGGTTAAGTAGTAGGATCAAAGTGATTGCGTGTTCAAGATGAGAATTTGTGGGTGTTAAGTGTGTAACGTTCTATTTAATCCCACAAGAAGATAAGAGATTTTTTTTATTTTTTAATTTATGGGGGTGGGTGAGGTGAGGTGAAGTGACAATCAAACAATCAGATCTATCCTAAGGTTTATAAAAGCACCTAGCTTGATTTGAGTTTGAGTTATTAGGTGATGGAATGGAAATCTAGTGGGTCAGTGGGGGGATACACTTACAGAACCTTCTAACCGCACTTTACTCCGATTTATCAACTTTGGCTAGCCTTAGAAGGGTACCTGTAATCACAAAAACAAAGGAGCAAAGTCAGCTGAAAAGCTAAGTAAGGTGGAAAATGTGGTAAAAACCAAAGAGTGTTGCCTCCCTGGCAACAATGCCAAAATGGTGAGTGTCTTGTGAGTGAAAATCAAGGTTTTGGAGAAGGCGTCGTCTGGTTGGCATATTTTTGCAAAGAAAAATTAGCATTTCAGGAAACCTGTCGTCGTAGTCTCAAAACTCACTATCAAATAAAATTTTTCTGAAACTCAAACGGAGTCCTGATAGAAAAAATACATGGTTTGTTAATTAGGTAATTTTGTGTCATTGCAACGCGTAAATCTGCTTTCGCTTTTAAATTTATAAACCTAGATAGGGGAGTATCTAGGGTCGCCTAAGGAGGCAAAAATTGCAATTCAATTCTCTTATTAAAAACAAATCTCAACTTTCTTTTTCGTATTTTAAATATGTAATTTTTTTTTATTTTGAAAAGATGAAGGCAAAATGTGAATTGTAGCGAAAAGTATTAACACCTATAATTGCTTAATTAAAACTTAAAAGATAGATATATCTTCTTCCTAAGCTCACTTTAGGTAAGTGGAGGCCTAGAATAATTAGGAAGAAGAGGTGAAACAAGTGCTAGAACCAAAACAACAATTGCAATAGAAAGTAAAATAAGCCAATTTGATTAACTAAAATTTATGTTCTTTTTCCATGACAAGTAGAGGAATGCTTCTACTAGAAATGAAAAAATCTAAAAGAAATGAAAGAAACACAAATCCTCTTGCAAAAATTGGTGGAGAAGGGGGTCTTCTTGCTCCAAGCCTAGCTGCTCCTTGGCTTGAAAAGAGGGCCTCCTTCTCCTTCCTTGAGGGCTCCTCCAAGGTGGAAGCTACCCCCTTCAATGCTCTCCTCCAAGGGGTGGGAGTGCACCACCCTCAAAAGCTCCTCCAAGGTGGCGTGGACCACCTTCAAGATCTCGTCCAAAGATCTTTTTTGCCTGGCTTCTCCTTTGGCTGGCGTGACTCAAGAGAGACGGGAAGAGGGGAAGGCACCAAGGGGACAGAATATCCCCTTAATCTTCTTCTTCTTCTCTCTTGGATGTGGGCTTCTAGGTGGAATATGAGATTTAATTTGCTAGCCAAGGATTCCGTGAATGGTGGTGGGTAGTGGTTTTTTATAAGGTAGGATGGGGGGTTAAGGTGCCCCTTGAAATGGAGGGCTAGGATGGAAGGATGGAGGTGGTTGGTGATCCTATGGCCAAGGGTATTTGGTGCCAACCCAAGAGGTGTTAAAGGGGGTGGTTATGGTGGTGTTGGTGGCTTTTGGTGGTGGAGAGACACCACCATTTTGGTGCCAACCTAGGGTCTTCTAGAAGGGGGGTTAGGTGGATGGTGGAGATGGATTTAAGGAGAGGTGTATGGTGGAGATGAAGGGAGTTTTTGGAGGGAAAAGTGGCACCATCAAGGGGGTGGTTAGGGTGTTTTTGGCACCACTTTTAGGTGTCTTTTGGAGGTGGTGGGTAGGCTAGGTTGGTGTCAAGTAGGTTAGCTTATGTGGAGCTTAGGTGGAGCTAGTTGGGTGGAGTTAGGTGGGTTTTTGGGGTGGTACAAGACAAGGAAGTTGGAGCATATCTAAGCTAAGCTAAGCTATGCTAAGCTAGCTTAGCTAATGGAGGAGTAGAGGAGAAGGTGTTGGAGCTAGGGTTTGGAGGGAGGAGCTGAGGAGAAGTCTGGAGCTGAAACTGGAGCTAGCTGCTGCTAAAGAGGCTGGCATGGAGCTACTCTAGCTGGCTTAGCTTGCTAGTTCTTTGCTAGCTGCTAAGCCAAGCTAAAGTGAGCTAGCTTCTACCATAACGAGCTGAGGTGAGCTAGGTCAGGTGCTCCCGAGGAGGATTAAGCTGGTTGAGGCAGTTAAGGTAGCTTAGCTCAACTGAGTTGAGCTAAGTTGAATCCTCAGGAGCTGGACTTGAGCTTTCTGAGCTGAGATGAGTTCTTCTTCATCTGGCTGGAGTTGAGTGGAGCTGGATGTAGCTGGGTCTGAGCTGGGGTGAACTCCTGTCAACTCAGCTGAGCTAGCTAGAGCTCCCTATGGACTAATGGGAGCTAAGATGAGCTAGACTCAGCTAAGATGAGCTGGATCTGAGCTGACTTGAGCTAGGGTGAGTTAAGATGAACTCTCTTGAGCTGCCATTCAGCTGAGATTAGCAGAATAGAGCTGGGATGAGCTAACCCTAGTTCAAGTGAGCTAGGTTCCAGCTGTGTGAGTTGGATCAAGTTGAGTTCTAGCTAGTCTGAGCTTCTCCTTCAACATTTGCCTTCTTGAGTGCTAGGGTTTTAGGGATCTACATATCTGTTGGTCCCTAACACTCACAAAAACATATCAAAAAGACATAAAAAAATGCAATGCATGCCTAACCTAATTTATGCCTAAATGCAGCCAAAAAACCCGTTTGCGGAGTAAAATCCTAAGAGCTAAGTTTGTTTTAATGCATAAGAATGATGATAAACTGGCGTTTATCAAGTCCCAGGTCGAACACGGGGAGGTGAATGTTTGCTTTTGAGAAATCCATGTTTCGCTTTTATTTGTTTTTATTTTTTTTATCTTTTTTTATTTTTTTGGAATTTTTATAAGAGAAGAGATTAGGTTGACAACATAATTATCTAGCTAATCTCCTAGCAAAGTGAGAGAGAGAGAAAGAGAGAAAATATCAATATTTAGCTAAATAATGTTTGCTATAGATATGAAAGCGGAAAGCTACGCCACAAAGTAGTAAAAGATAGAATGGGTGGTGAAGAGTCCCACTCAATGGTTGCTTGGAGGATGGCTAACTCTGAAGTCACCTGGATGAAGGTGGCGGGTAGCTGGAGGAAGGAAAATGACGGTGGAGGAAGGCTTACGCTGACAGCGTCACGTGGGGATCTTCTTTCGAAAGGTGGTGAGAGGATGACCATTCTATGCTACACGAATGGGGGTGAGAGGCGGGAAAATATTTTGGTTTTCTACTCTTGAGGAGCATCCCGGGATTGGGACAAGCTCTCTCTAGAGCCTTGTAGGTGGTGAGGGAAAGAAAGGAAAAGTTGAAGAAGAATGGGACAAGTAGGGGTCCTTTAATAGTGGAGGAAAGGATCCATTACATACATAGGACATTTAGTGACAACCATAACGTCGCTGAAGATCCGCCACAAGCATCGTTAAAGCTCCAGCTCACGTGACCCATGCACGATGCTAGCGCATGTGCTCCATAATGTGGGCCATCTATTCTCTTTCCTTTGCAGCGGCTCCTACATAAGTCGAATTGAGTCAATTTTCATGTTGTTGGGCTGCGATCATTAATCTGAATCCATTTGTGTAGTATGATTTGTCGTTTAAAGCTCTAAATTGTGTCACCTAGTCCCTTGGACATTGATCTTCCTTGGACTGCAAAAGGTGCTACGAGACTCCAATCAAGACAATTTCGGAGGTGTTGGACTCTGATCGGATCGTCAATCTAAGGCTCTGAATTAAATATGATTGCATAGCAATCATGGGCCCTAATCAATCTAAATAATGTCTGAACGTAGCTTAAATTGTGGATATTGCACTCATATCTTGCATATCATGCATTGCATCAGTCTATTTAGAATAAGATTAGATATCCTGCTAGTTAATTGTTTTTTATTGCTATTTGTAGATAATAAAGTGATCCACGATGGATATAGTGGAATAAAGCAATAAAGGAAGAAGGGGACTGATTCAGATAAGAGGAGTGAGAAGGATAACCTTATCCCTACCCTTAGAAACCCTAGGACAGCCTTCCCAAACCTAACACAACCTCCATTTGGGCACCTTAGCCTCAAAACCCAAACATGGATAGCACTATCCATGTTCTTATCCACCCTATCCCTCTCCCAAACACTTAGGAACCAAAACCAACCTTAGAAAACCTAAAACCCACTCTCCAGCACATTTTAGGACGTCCAGACATCTGGCTAGATGTCTGATTTCTGTAGAATAACAATCGAAGAAGCCAAAACTCATACTGACATAGAATTGGACGTCTAATTTAATGCAGACGTCCGATTTTGTACCATAAGACATCTGACCATTATCCTAGACGTCTGATACTGCTGTCTGGTTCCTGATTTTGGTGTTGGAAGCCATAGCTTGCCTATTTCGACCTAGGAACCCCACTGGACACCCTAGGAAACCTAAGTAGAGACCTCCTAAGCCTAATCCACTATCCATATCCCTACTTGTCCTATCCCTAACCCAATTGAACCATCCCATACCTAATTGGGTGCATCTAAAGTTGATTGGGTGCACTAGAGCCTAATTAGATCCATCGAGGATCTAATTAACTCATACCTATTAGGGTTGCCCTAGCCTAATCACATGCACACATCTAACTAGACTTGACCTAGACCTAATTAGGTTCACTCCTACCCAATTAGACTTTCCTAAGCCTAATTAGGTCCACACCCACTTAATCTAGATTGACCCAACTTACTTAGCACCAAATCCTACCAAAACTCACAACCTAGCCCTACGAAAAATACACACCCACACACACATGCACACCTTCCCATTTTACTCCCACCAAACCCACGCACACTCTCTTAGAAACCCTAAAAACTTGTGTCAAACCTAGATCCAAAAAATGTGGCATTGGCTATTTTTGGAGCCACCAAAAGTGGCAACCAAATGGGGCTTCCATAAGGGCAAAGAGAGAGCCACGAAATTAGACTATCTCCATGCACTCTCCCATCTATACTCTTCACTCCAAACTTGCTTCCACCCTCCGAAACCTTAAGGCCGTCCTCATCATCCTCCTCCAAGGCTCCATGGACGGCTAGCTAGAGATGCTTCTCTCCAAAGCTTCAAGGACAACCATTGGTAGAGAAAGGGTGCAACACCGTCCTCTCTCCACTTGGGTGCACTCGCCCCCATCTTCTTCTCTTCTTGGACGACCATGAAGGCTCACCCGTAGCCTCTTGTGGCCGGCCATCTCTTTTGGTAGGCGTGTAGACGGGTTTGCATACCCATGGTTTAGCCTACACCCTCACACAAGGCCGATGGCCCTTGTGGCAATTTTCCGGCATGAGAGATTTCTTCTATTTGTTTGCTTTCTAGTGTAGATGATATGTGATAATCTTTTATGCATAAATAATTTCATGATGTTTCTATGATTGATATTGTCCTCATGTTTTCTTGCCTATATGATACTTAGGTTTGAACACACCATGCACGGCCACCATGGCCTCATTTAGATGCACATAATCACTTAGGTTTTTGCTAGTTTACCTAGATCTAGGTTTCATTTTGCTTTTAAAAATAACGATCAAAAACACAAAAAAAGCGCAAAAGACAAAAAGACAAAAAATATTAGGTTAGATTTAGATTATAAAAGCCAATTCAAATCTCGATTCATTTTCACAACTCCCAAAGACGAACGCCAGGACTCAAGTTATAAAAAGAATAAAATCGACGCGAGTTTCGTTATCACAAATACCTTTGAGGAGTTGTTTTTGCGACTATACTACGATTTCCAACGATTTCAAAATACGCGATTTCCACGCCTGTCAAATGGCGTCATTGCCGGGGAGGCAACGTGCAAGTTCAAATTTGGATTTGCTTAACTTTTGTTTGTTTTGATTGTAGGGTGTCAAGATGAGGATCCACGCACACATCAACCTATGGTGAAGACCGCAGGTATTTTCTTAATCCTCTAGTTTGTTGCTTCCTTAGGTTCAAAAAGAAAACAAATATATATACATATAAATTGAAATTCAAATTTTTGGATCTGAATTAAAAAAAAATTCTTTATTTGGTGTGTGTTTTAACTTGGAAACTGTTTAAACACACCCAAATCAGATTTCGAAATTCGGCCAGCAAATATTGACAATTTTCAAAAATTTATTGCCGTGAAATTAGGAGTCCAAAAATCTTGGGATTTTATCTGATATTAGGCTTTCAAACCAACTTTCCAGCGCCTCCTTTTACATGAGAAATTTGCATTGTACGAATTTCTAAAATTTACACAGTGGAAAGGGGTCAGAATAGTCTGCACTCTGATTTTTTATAACTTTAAATTCTCATTCTGACCTCTACATAAATTAGATTTCTTTGAAATTTGTGGGATTGGAAGGCCACTGAAACCTAGATTTTTCTGTAAATTTTCAAGAATTTTTGGATTTTCTTAGATACTGTTTCAAACTGCACTTCTCGTAGGGGGTCCATCTGATCTATTTGACCCCCTCAAACATAAAAATTTGTGAAAAATTGCACAAAATAGTAAAAATCTTAAAAAAATATTCCATGAAAAAATTATTGAAAAAGGAAGATCTCTACCTAATTTCATATTATTTTTCTTCAATTACTGATTTGGAGAGTGATTTCAAGTCAGGCTAAGGTCTGACTGCAGATTTTAGAAGAAGCACAAATGCTAAGTAATTCACATTAGGGTTTAAATTTAGAGACTCAAAACAAACCTATTTGAGCTTGATTTGGGTGTGATTTCATGAGAAGGGATTTTCTATGATTGGTTATCTTCCCCTCACCCACTTGAATTGAAATTGATGTACATTTCAACTTAGGCAACCAATTAGGTCTATTTCACTTAGTAGTGGTGCATTAGGGCCATTGTTTCCCTTGATTGGGTCGCACCACTTCTACTTTATTGAACTTAAAAGCATCATATAGACCTATTTGATATTAGGGTTTCCACACTAGGGTAGAGCACATTTGCATGCCATACTTAAAGGAAATTCATATAGCAATTGGGACTTGAAAAACCTGTTGTGTGCTTCACTACAACCTTGTTTGAATTGATGTAAACAAGGAAACCTTAAAAGAAAAAAATTAATACAGGCACTTGAACCATAAAAGCCACTACACCAATTAAAGCTTGTATTGCAAACACTTTGTCTGCGCACTTCACACTCTAAATCCAATTTTAAGGGCAACACCCCCATTCGCCCAATCACATTGCAAGAGCAATCTAAGCCCAAGCCTAAAACTAAGTAGACGTGCCCTAGGCAGGACTCAATTACTTGGTAACTAAAATTTAATTGGGTAAAAATCAAGGCCTTATCTATTTAGACCAACTGGTGACAAGAAAGGTCGGTGTGGTAACCGCGTTAACCTTTAGTGGTGTCTTGCCGTGCGGGGTGTCCTAGGGGGTCCCACCAATCTAGCCAGCCAAGTAATTCAAGGGTTGGCTTAACCCAGTTCCATCTCAGGATACTAGGTTTAGATCCAATTAGGGTATGCAATTTAAGGCTAGCTTGTTTGCTTGATTTGGGGCTCTCTCATCTTTCTTCATAGGCCTTTACCTTAATTCCACCAGCCCCTTGTAGCTGGTTGTGTATTCCTAAGGAAGACTATCTCTTATCTCTATTCGCATCTTCTCTCAAATATCCATGAACCCATATCATTCTTTTGACCATCAGGGTCCTCCATCTCCGAAACCAACCATGATTTCGACTCCTAGTTGGGAGACTCATCCTAACTAGTGGCGATATGATCATCCTTATCCCCCAGCTTATTTAGAACTTGAACCTCATGGATCCGACCCTTATCTAGATCAGAACCAATTGAAAGCCATAGTTGCTAAATTCCGGGAATATAACAAGGACTATATAGATCAATGTGCCAAACTTCTGGAGCAAATTAGATGATCTCAGGAACAATCTCAATCTTATCACTCTTCCCAGGAATAAGAGACTTGGAAAAACCAGCCTAGTGGGTCTAGTCACCAATATTTTGGATCCACTAGCTACTCTACTGATTCTTGCTACCATGGGGAGGCATCTTGGACTCACCCAACCCAAAAGGCACCTTTGGACCTAATTCTTGATTTGGGTAGATCAATTGAGGAATGCACTATTTCTGATACACCTGTACCTGATGAGATATCTCTAAGGAATTGGAATAATGGATTACAAGTATAGGACCACATAACAGGTTCTCAATCAACTCCCTTTATAGTCAGCCCCACTCAGGGTGATACACCCATTGATTCATATCCAGATTCATATAACCAGAGTGGAGAAACAATCTTGATCTTTCATGGCCACCACAGAGGCCAACTCAGACTGAACATCAATCTAGGCCGGCCCAATATTCCACTCAAACCACTTTAGGGCAACCATCTAGTCAAGCCCAACCTGCAACCACCCTTGAAGATATCATGAGCATTTTGTTGGACTTTGACAAAAAAAATGAAGAAAGGCTGACTAAGGGGATTAAATCAAGAGACATCAAGAATCACTTTATCCCCAGATGCAAATGCCTTTTCACTCCTATTCTCTACCTATTCTTTCGACCCCTCATCCAATCTATCATACATGCCATTGTGCGGGGGGTAAATCTATGGCCTCTAAAAGGAAGAGAAAAGCTAAAATCCCACCCAAACGACCTAATATGGGCTCAACCAAAAATCATAAGACCAAACCCACATCCAGCTCTGACTCAGACTCAAGGGACAAAAAGAAGAAAAAGGCTTCTAAAGTTGATGTGACCTATTTACCCTTTCCTGAGGCCTTAAAGAAAGAGTCACAAAAGAAGAAAAAGACTTGCACACCTAAAGAGGTGGTTTTATCAGCTAAGATAAGTGCATTTGTTTCTGGCACTCTGCCGAGTCGATTATTCGCTTTAAAGTAGTTTGTAGTTTTATGTGGTGGAAAAATCGACTAGTCAATATTTAAGAAAAATAACCACCCGCAGAAGAGTAGGTCGTATCCATAGGGAGACAATGATGTATTTAAATTCGCACCGGTTAAAAGCGTTTGTTCGTAGTTAGTTTAGACAAAAATCAAGCCAAATTTGCCTTCATATTAAGGTTGAATCAAGAAAACATGCTGAAATAGCAATTTTTAATAACTAGAGGATATTTTTTGCAATGCAGATTCAATAAAATATCATTAAAAGATGACAATGGCATAAAATGTAATTATTAATGGGATGAATACTGTGGAAAAACAAGGGATTTATTCCCCTTGGCCGTGCGTGAAGAGGAGTGGATGGCTGGAGGCAGGAAGCTCGGAGGAATTTCTTTGGACCGAGAGCTTCGCAGCAGTGGTGGCGGCAAGTCGCGCAGTGGCCGGAGTCGACCGGATGGAGCTCCGGCGAAGGTGGCTACCAATGGTGGCTGCAGCTGCTGAAGGGGCGACTGTGCGCGGAAGTTGAGTGCTGCTGCAGGTGGTGTGCAAGCACGCACTAGTGGCAGCACTGCAGGTAGTGGCGAGAGTCGAGCACGCTGAGGGTTACTGGCAGGCGCACGCACTGGTGGAGGCGCTGCAGTTAGCGGTGGGGGATGCTATAGGTGGAAGGCGCGGGCGTGCTGCAGATGGCAGGCGGAGCTACAGGCTGAAGGTGCGGAGAAGAACGCGTGCCTGCTGCATGCGTGAAGAGGCGCTGCAGGGTGCTGGTGGGTGCGCACTATAGGTGAAGCGCGTGCGTGGGCTGGCGGTCTTGTGCAGCTGGAGGAACGCGGGTGTGAAGGAGCAGCCGGTCCTGCTGCTGTGTGCGTGGGTGGTGTGATGCGGGCGTGGAGTGAGCAGGTGGGTGGCTCTAGAATAGATGCTGCAAGAGATGGTTCAATCGTGCAACTGGAGGGGCGCAGGCGTGGAGTGAGTAGCTGGTTGCTGCTAAAGTGTGGGTCTAACCTTCAGACATCTGGGAAACTTCCCGGACGTCTTAAGTTACTGAGGAGTGAAATTTTAGTGGCTGCGGCGGTTGTTGTTGGTGACGACGGAGAGGGAGGTGCATGGCGAGGTGCTCACGATAATGCGGTCGATCTCCAGAAGGCGGTGTGGCCTATCACACCACACGCCCACGGTGGTGGAGGCTCGTCGCCGCAGTTGAGGCTGGTAGTGGTGAAATGGATGAGATGGACTCTCTACACAGTGTGGATTGTTGGGGTGGAGGCCTCTTCTGCTCGGCAGCCTCTCTTCTCTTTTTGTAGCTGCCTGCATGAATTTGAATGGAGGGGCGGGAGTAGATCCACCTTCTCCTCTAATCCATGAATGTGGGCTTTAGTTCGGCAGGAGGCATTGCAGTGGCAGCCGAGCCGTTGCTGAAAAGAAGAAGAATAAAAGATATTGTTAAAATATTATGGTTATTTATATACACACCCTCAACTTTTTTGTTAACTTAAAATTAATGCATGAAATGTACCTAATTGGTTAACTAATTAAATGAATGCCATTCTAAGTTAATTCTAAATGCATTTAAAATATGAATGCAATGCATGAATTATGTAATTAAATTAGAAATATGAATTAATCTATTTACATCCTAATTTATGCCAAATAAATGTTAGAATTAACCTAATGTCTAGGCACTTAAATACTTAAATAGACTACAAATATGGGCTAATCAAATACCCCCATGCCTAGTTTTTGCTAGTCCCTAGCAAAATTAAGCGAAACCTAGCACTCCAAGTAGATTAGTCAACTTAATTGGTCTTCCTTCAGAAGCATATTAAGTTTAGACTCTAGACCCAAGGTTCCTAGGTAGTTGCTAAGTTATAGACTAGGTTGGCTAAAGACGAGTTGTAGGCACAAGTTTCCCTGATTTCTGACTCTACCCTAAGGTTTATTGATCCCTGAGATTAAAGTATCCATGCCTATGCATTGGTCTGAGTTATTTGAGTTAAAGGAAAAGGTTTTTTTTTTAATAATATATATATATTTTTTGTTTGATTCTTCTAAGTCTAACCTCAGATCAGCTATCAACACGGTCTGTGTCGGATTCATTGTCCCCATTACCATACCTCGAAGGGTGCCTGGCTTTCGATGTTTCGAGATAGCACCGCCCATAACAACCCCAAGAACTCCTGGCAATCGACACTTCGAGATAGTATCGCCCATGGACTTCTTAAGCGAATTCAGGCCTATGGCAATCAGCACTTCGAGATAGGGCTGCCCATGGCACCTGAACCGCACAATGCGCTTACATGCCCCCAGTAGGATGGATATCCTAAGAGACAAGCGCCGAGGAGGTAATATGTTATCATCGCATCATCAAGGTGAGTATATACTCCACCTCTCATGCGGCGGGAACTCTTCCAATCAAAATGTGTTTTCAAGCCTCTCCTAAGTCAAAACTAAGAGAACCAAATCACTTTTCAGAAAGAAAGAAATTAAGTTAATTACCAAACCAAGTGTGTGAAATTTGGATGCTTGGGTTACAAGGACCCGTAAACCAAAAGGTAGAACAAGACTCCAGGTATTACCCTACCTTTTAACTCAAACCCTAGCTTCCCTTCCTCAACCTCTTGATGAATGGTCCACAACTTAACTCCTACTTAAGTTTTTAAGTCCACAAAGGACCCTAATGGTCTAAAGCTAGTAGCTCATTTAGCTTCTAAAGTTTGACCCTAGAATTAATTTAGTCTACCCTAGAGTTCTGATTTGCTTAAGAATGCAGGACTTAGCCAGTTAAGCTCAAAACATTTTTTTTTTATATGCATGCTATAAACAAAATGCCTCAGGTCCTCTCCCCCATGCCTGGTTCAAACAATGTCCTCATTGAAAACAAAAATAGCTAAAGGAAGATATTACCTAAGGCGGAGAATGGTAGGAGCTAAGGCTCCTCAAGAGTGACTTCGTCAACCAGATGGCCATCTAAAGTTACGTATGGTTTTAACCGTTGACTGTTGACGATAAAGGGAGTTGCTGAAGAGGAAGGACTTTTAATCTCCACAGCTCCATGCAGAAATACTTTGGTGATTATGTAAGGCCCATCCCAACGAGATTTTAACTTCCCAGGAAAAAGCTTAAGTCTAGAATTGAAAAGCTAGACTTGTTGGTTGGGCTCAAAGGTCTTTCAAAGTATAAACTTATCATGCAAGACCTTAGTTTTTTCTTTATAAGCTTGAGAGGTGTCATAAGCATCATTCCTCAGCTCCTCAAGCTCATTTAATTCTAGAAGTCGTTCCTTACCAGCCTTCTCTAAATCCATGTTAACATTTCGAATAGCCCAAAGTGCCTTATGTTCCAACTCAACAAGTAAATGGCACGCTTTTCCATACACAATCCGAAAGGAAGAAGTACCCGATGGGGTCATATAGGCCGTTCGATAAGCCCACAAAGCATCATCGAGCTTTTGGGACCAGTCTTTCCTATCAGGTCTAATGGTCTTTTCCAAAATATTTTTTATCTCCCTATTTGACACTTCAACCTGGCCACTTGTCTGAGGATGGTAAGTGGTAGCGACCTTGTGAGTAACTCCCAGACTCCTGATTAGCCGATTGAAGTGGTGGTTTTGGAAATGAGGTCTCCCATCACTTATAATAGTCTTGGGGCAGCCGAAACAAGATATGATATTGGCCTTCACAAATTTCAAAACCACAGAGTGGTCATTTGTGCGTGTAGGAATGGCCTCTATCCATTTAGAGACATAATCAACTGCCACCAAGATATATTCATAACCATGGGACGACGGGAAGGGGCCCATAAAGTTAATTCCCCACACATCAAAAATTTCAACAGATTCAATAGGATGTTGAGGCATTTCATTCCTCTTCCCAATCGTTCCAGTCTGTTGACATCTAATACAGGGCTTAACAAAATTATGAGAATCCTTAAATAAGGAAGGCCACCGAAACCGGACTGGAGAACCTTAAAAGTAGTTTTCTTAGCACCAAAGTGTCCTCCACAATGAAGTTCATGGCAAAAACTCAGCACACTTTGTTGTTCCTCTTCAGGCACACAACGTCTCAATACTTGGTCTTGTCCAATTCTAAATAACTTTGGCTCTTCCCAAAGAAAATATCTTTCTTGAGAAATGAATCTCTTTCTTTTCTGCTCATCCCAAGAGCCAGGAGTTTGTCCAGTGACTAAGTAATTTTTAGTGTCTGCATACCAAGGTAAAGTTGGTGTTATCGCCATTAGAGTTTCATCAGGAAATGTCTCGTGAATGTCTCCAGAAAGCGAGTCATTAAGAGGAAGGCGAGACAGGTGGTCAGCCACAACATTTTCTACTCCTTTCTTTTCACATATTTCCAAGTCAAATTCTTGAAGGAGTAGGATCCACCTAATTAGACGTGGCTTCCTTTCTTAGCAATGAGATGTTTCACTGCTACATGATCAGTAAAAATACCCACCTTAGACCCAAGCAGGTAAGACCTAAACTTCTCCAGTGCAAAAACTACAGCAAGTAATTCTTTTTCAGTGACAGTGTAGTTTTTCTAAGGTTCAGTTAAAGTCTTGCTTGAATAATGCAGCACATGAGGTCTTCCCTCAACCCTTTGTCCAAGGACTGCTCCCACTGCATAATCAGAAGCATCACACATAAGCTCAAATGGGAGTGTCCAATCAGGAGCCTGGAGAATAGGCGCAGAGATCAAGGCCTCCTTTAGAGTTTGAAAGGCCTCGACACACTTTGAATCAAAACTGAAGGAAGATTCCTTCGCCAACAAGTCACAAAGTGGCCTAGAAATTTTACTAAAGTTTTTAATAAAGCGCCTATAAAACCCAGCATGGCCTAGAAAGGATCTAATCTGTTTGACATTCGTAGGCAATGGAAGTTTGGAAATAGAATCAATCTTGGCTTTATCTACTTCTAAACCTTGCTCGGATACAACATGCCCAAGTACAATTCCTTTCTGTACCATGAAGTGACTTTTCTCCCAGCTGAGGACTAAACCAGTCTCCTTACATCGCTTCAACACATTCTCCAGGTGCAGGAGACACTGGTCGAAAGATGAGCCATAAATGGAGAAGTCATCCATAAATACTTCAACACACTCGTCAATCATGTCTGAAAAGATAGACATCATACACTGCTGGAAAGTTGCAGGGGCATTACATAATCCAAACGGCATACGCCTGAATGTAAAAGTACCATAAGGACTTGTGAATGTCGTCTTTTCCTGGTCATCAGGAAAGACTGCCACCTGATTATACCCAGAATATCCATCAAGAAAGCAATAGTACTTATTCCCTGCCAATTTCTTGAGAATTTGATCAATAAAAGGCAAAGGAAAATGATCCTTCTGGGTAGCGGTGTTTAGCTTGTGGTAATCAATACAGACCCTCCATCCTGTTGAGGGTCTAGTGACAACTTGTTCACCTTGGTCGATGAGTTCCACAGTAAAGCCTGCCTTCTTTGGCACCACATGAATGGGACTGACCCATTTACTATCAGCAGTGGGACATATGATCCCAGCATCCAACCACTTCAGGATTTCCTTTTTTACCACCTCCGTCATATTAGGGTTCAGACGTCTCTGCATGTCCATAAAAGGCTTGATTGAATCATCAGTATAAATGTGGTGCATGCAGAGTGTAGAGTTTATACCCTTAATGTCAGCAATGCTCCAAGCAATAGCTTCCTTGTGCCTAGACAGGCATTCAATCAAGGCTCCCTCCTGTGCCTCAGATAGCACAGCCGAAATGATAACGGGGAGTGTATCATTGGCACCTAGGAAAACATACTTGAGAGTGTCAGGGAGGGGTTTCAACTCAAGGTCAGGGGCTTGTATGGTTGAGGGTTTCATAATCTATGCCCCCATCTCAGGTAGCAGATTACCTTCGGTGGAAATGATGGGGGAAGAGACTCAGCAGAAACTCCTAGCAATTCCTCAAGTTCTAGTATATCCCCTTCACATTCCTTCAAGAGATGAGAATGCTCATTTAGCATGACATGCTGAAGGGGGTCATCACATAACATTGCAGGAGTTGCCTCTTCAATCAGGTCATCTATCACCTCAACTTGAGAACAATCCTCAAGTCCATCTTGTTTGTGAGCATCAAACACATTAAGCTGGATTTTCCTGTTCCCAAAGCCCATTTTCAATGCCCCAGTATTGCAATTGATTGAAGCATGCAAAGTTGTAAGGAAGGGGCGGCCCAAAATGATGGAGGGTTTGGTTGGCTTGTTGGTAGGGTTAGTGTTCAAAACTAAGAAGTCAACGGGAAAGAAGAAATCCTCCACTCTTATGAGGACATCTTCCAAAATTCCTCGTGGTGTCTTAAGTGATCGATCAGCAACTTGAAGGATTACAGGGCTAGGCTTCAGATTGCCTCCCCTAAGTAGTTCATACACATAGCTCGGAAGGATGTTCACCCCTGCACCCAGATCTAGTAGAGCCTCATCAATTTGTAAGTCACCAATAACTACAGAGATGTATGGAGCTCCTGGGTCCTTAAGTTTCGGGGGTGTGCCATGTTGAACAATTGAGCTAACAGAATCAGGCAGGACAACTTTTGTTTGGACCAGTTTTCTAGATTGCTGCTTTTTCATGCACAGGTCCTTTAAGAAGCGGGCATAAGATGGAATCTTCCTGATAGCTTCAAGCAAAGGCAGGTTAATCTGCACTTGCTTGAAAGTTTCCATAATCTCATCCGTCTTATCTTTGGCTCCAGATGAGCCAGCAGAAGTCTACCTAGAGGTGGATAAGCGCTCTGGAAAAGGCACTCTCGATCTTGGGTGGAAGGGTTGTCATGTCGAGTAAGGGGTGGAACGGGGGCAACTTCTTCCGGTGAGGTGATTTCAAGCGGAGAAGATTTGGGCAAGTCTTCTCCGATGGGGGTGAAAGTTAGGGTGGATGGTTTTTTAGGAGGTGAGACTATAGGAGCATCAGGTTTGGAAATTTCTTTCCCACTCCTCAGAATAGTCACCGCCTGAGCATGGTCCCTAAAGACAATCCCTTTTCCTTTAGGATTTTCCTCAGCAGCACTGGGGAGCTTCCCAGTCTCCCTCTGTCTAACTGCCTCAACAAGGTGTCCAATTTGTGATTTCATCTCATTTATAGCCTTGTCATGAGATTGGATGATGGCACTTTGACTTTCTTGCATAGTTTTCAACATCGCCTTCAATTCATCCATCTCAGAGGTTTTAGGTTGGGCAAAGGTCTGAGGTTGGTTCATTTGATGGTTTTGAAAGGATTGTGGTTTGTAATTCCCTGAATTTGAGACATTTCCTTGTCTCCATGAAAAGTTTGGGTGGTTCCTCCATCCCTCATTATAAGTGTTAGAGAAAGGGTCATTACGAGGTCTTGGATGGAACCCTTGAGCGGCATTCAAATCCGCTTGTACAAGCTCAGGGAATTGGGAGGCCAAGTGGTAATCCACAGTGGCATGTGTATTGCCTTGACAAATTAAGCATTCGGAAGCTTGGGATGTGGAGGTGTTAGGTACGAATGAACTCAGGTTCGACATAAGCCTTTCCATGTTTTGATTCAATAATTGAATCTGATAGGCTAAATTCTGGGTTTCCTTGCCTCATTCGCCTCCAACTTTTTTTGCATGAGAGTGGTTTTTCTATCCATGTAGGCAGAATTCAAGTGAATAGAATTCTCACTCAAAGTATCAAATAAGTTCCAAGCTTCATCCTCAATCTTAGATAGAAAGGTTCCTACATAGTCACCATCCACCATTTGCCTATGCGAATCATTAAGTCCGGTGTAGAACCTTTCAACCAGTTGCCATTTAGGCACCTGGTGATGTGGGAAAAGTCTCAGCAAGTCGTTAAAGCGCTCCCACGCATCATGGAATGCTTCCCCATCCTTTTGAACAAAACTCATAATTTCCCTCCTAAAGTGATTTGTTTTGCTCATGGGGAAGTACTTCAAAAACTCCTTCTTCAGGGCATCCCAAGTATTAATATTATCAAGGGTGTGAGACCAATACTTGGCTTTGTCCTTAAGGGAGAAGGGAAACAGGGTCCGCATTTGAGCGTCATCAGTAATGCCCTGCAGCTTCACCGTGGAACAGGCCTCGGTGAATTCCTCTGTATGCCTGTAAGGGTCTTCCCTAGTAGTACCATAAAAGGAGGGTAGCAAGGATATGGTACTAATTTTGATCTCATACGGATTGTCCCCTCCAGGTCTACGTAGTGCAGGGCCAGCTTGATTGGTTGGGATGAAATATTCCTTAAGGATCCTTTGACCGGCCATTTCTACCCTTGGAAGGTCTCTTCTTAGGATTCTTTCAGGTTCAGGATCAAGCACAAGTTTTCTCTTAAGAGAATGCCTACCAAGCATGCACTACAAACACAATTCAAAAGGACTTGTTCGGTCTTTACAAATTTAGGCTTTTGACTTTAGTTCAAATTGTAGGTGACAAAGCAAGTTGCCCAATCAATTACCTGCCTATTGTCAACCTCTGAAATGCCTAAAAAGACCTAGTTGGAGCTTAGGTATTCTTCCCTAAATCTCAAATGGTCAAGTAAATCCAAAGATGGAAGATCGAGGGATGCAAGTAGGCTTAAGCCTTCCATTGAAGCTATGCTTTCGCAGTGCTTCTCAACTACTCCCAAAAATCTATGACAGGGTATCCCCCTCTTTGGATTTACAAAACCTTTGATCTCAAGTTCCGAACACTTCAGAATCCAATGGTAGGAGGGCTCTTGTCCTAGTCCTTTCAAGACTTAGGAGTGTCTAAATGAGTGCTGTGGTGCAAAAGATATAAGTGTGCATTCACCGCAAAAGGATTTTGAATTTTGAATCGCACACCACGTTTTACAATCAAGTCCTTGATTTTTAGATGTCTCACTTTTAATTAGTCCTTTTTCATGAATATATGTGACCACTTGTTAGATCGCTTCAAGACAAATTTTGTGGTCTTTGAATTAAATCCAAATGGAATGCGTGATCAAGAATAGGATATAAAGTAAGAGAATGCATACCTTGCTTCCAGCAATCAACGATGCAAGAATGCACGCAATGCAGAGAAGTAAATCTAGAGGCTGCTCATACAGACCTAAATGGTTCATCCTAAGGGTAGGAAGCTTCTAGCAGGAAGCTCATTTTTTTTTTTTTAAACTACTTATGCACAAGAAAATAAAAGTAATCAATAAACTAAAAACCTAAATCTAAAGAAAAGGGAACAGGCTCCCAAAAATTACCCAACACGGGCCTAAAACAAAATCGGGGAATAAACCCCTCAAAATATACCCCAGAACAAGGGTTTCAAACCAAATGCAATGAAAAATTAAATCTAAAGTATTAATTCTATTCTAATCAGATTAGCAACTAAATGTACAATGATGACCGTTGTGTCCTCGTCCTTCTCCTCCTTTTCAAAGTAGCTCGACCAATTCTCCTCTGGCGACGTCAAGGGTCACCTCTCAGATGGCTGGTTCCTCGCATAAAATTTTGTAGCACAGGAAAAAAATAATAAATGCTCAAATCACTGTGCAATTGAGAAATAATAAAAATTAAAATAGGTGAAATTATTGCGTATGTTGCTTCCCTGACAACAGCGCCATTTTGACGAGTCAATTATTCACTTTAAAGTCGTTTGTAGTTTTATGTGGTAGAAAAATTGACTAATCAATATTTAAAAAAAATAACCACTCGCGAAAGTGCGGGTCATATCCATAGGGAGACAATGACATATTTAAATTCGCACCAGTTAAAAACGTTTGTTCGTAGTTAGTTTAGACGAAAATCAAGCCAAATTTGCCTTCAGATTAAGGTTGAATCAAGAAAACAGGCTGAAATAGCAATTTTTAATAACTAGAGGATATTTTTTGCAATGCAGATTCAATAAAATGTCATTAAAAGATGAAAATGGCAAAAAATGTAATTATTAATGGGATGAATACTATAGCAAAACAGGGGATTTATTCCCCTTGGCCGTGCGTGAAGAGGAGTGGACGGCCGGAGGTGGGAAGCTCGGAGGAAGTTCTTTGGACCGAGAGATTCATAGCGGTGGTGGCGGTGAATCGCACGGTGGCTGGAGTCGGCCAGATGGAGCTCCGGCGAAGGTGGCTGCCAACGGTGGCTGCAGCTGCTAAAGGGGCGACTGTGAGTGGAAGTTGAGCGCTGCTGCTGGTGGTGCATGTGCACGCACTGATGGCGGCACTGCAGGTAGCGATGGGAGTTGAGCATGCTGAGGGTCGCTGGCGAGTGCACGCACTGGTGGAGGCACTGTAGGTAGCGGCAGTGGATGCTGCAGGTGGAAGGCACGGGTGTGCTACAGATGGCAGGGGGCGCTGCAGGTGGAAGGCGTGGAGAAGAACGTGCACCTGCTGCGTGGGTGAAGAGGCGCTGCTGGGTGCTGGCGGGCGCGCACTGCAGGTGAAGTGCATGCTTGGGCTGACGGTCTTGTGCAGCTGGAAGGACGCAGGTGTGAAGGAGTTACCGTCCCTGCTGCTGTGTGCACGGGTGGTGTGATGCGGGCGTGGAGTGAGCGGGTGGGTGGCGCTGGAATAGATGCTGCAGGAGATGGTTCAAGCGTGCAACCGGAGGGGCGTGGGCGTGGAGTGAGTGGACGGTTGCTGCTGAAGTGTGGGTCGAAGCTGCAGACATCTAGGAAACTTCCCGGACATCTTAAGTGACTGAGGAGTGAAATTTCAGTGGCTGCGGTGGTGGTTGTTGGTGACGACGGTGAGGGAGGTGCACGGCGAGGTACTCACGGTAATGCGGACGATCTCCGGAAGGCGGTGTGGCTTGTCACACCACACGCCCACGGTGGTGGAGGCTCGTCGCCGCTGTTGAGGTCGGTGGTGGTGAAATAGACGAGATGGACTCTCTACACAGTGTGGATTGTTGGGGTGGAGGCCTCTTCCGCTCGGCAGCCTCTCTCCTTTTTTTGTAGCTGCTTACACGAATTTGAATGGAGAGGCGGGAGCAGATCCACCTTCTCCGCTAATCCATGAATGTGGGCTTTAGTTCGGCAGGAGGCGTTGTAGCGACAACTGAGCCGTTGCTGAAAAGAAGAATAAAAGATATTGTTAAAATATTATGGTTATTTATATACAAACCCTCAACTTTTATGTTAACTTAAAATTAATGCATGTAATGTACCTAATTGGTTAACTAATTAAATGAATGCCATTCTAAGTTAATTCTAAATGCATTTAAAATATGAATGCAATGCATGAATTATGTAATTAAATTAGAAATATGAATTAATCTATTTACATCCTAATTTATTCTAAATAAATGTTAGAATTAGCCTAATGTCTAGGCACTTAAATACTTAAATAGCCCACAAATATGGGCTAATCATACTCTACCGCCCAAAATGACTAACCCTGGAAAACCCTTCATATCTTGTGCCATAAAGGGATTCACCTTCAATCAAGCCCTTGTGGATCGAGGGTCTTCCATTAGCTTGATTCCTACCACCCTTTTTGACCGCACCAAACTTGGAGATCTGCACCACACACCTGTCACCATTAGAATGGCAGATGGCTCCATCAAACTACCTAAGGGGGTAGTTTAGGATGGGATTATTAAAGTGCAAGGTCTTAGCTTTCCAATTGATTTTATTATTTTGGACATGGATATACCGGAAAAGCTAAGTAATTCACCCATCATTCTGGGTCGACCTTTCTTGGCTACAGCCAATGCACGAATTGATTGTTACTCAAGATGTATGGAGATGAGTAGCAGCAATGAGAAGATTCACTTTGATATTTATGCAGCCGCTAAGAAAACAAAGTCAGGGTATTTTCTGGATGACATGGAAAGTGAGTCGGAGGGTAATTCGGAAGAAACTATGGCAATTGACACTTGGGTAGAACCACTTGACCCAAATCGACAATCCACTAGATCAGATAACTCACCCTCAATACCAGATCAAATCATTGATATTATGGTTGACTATCTTGATCGACCTAGCCCAATTCAAATCCTTGCCTCTTGCAATGAATCCTAGATTACTCAATTGATCAAAATGATTCAGGAAATAAAAAGAAGCTAGTGCAAGAGAATATGATGATATAAAGAAAGAGCTTCATAAAATCCGGGACAAGCAACAAAAATAAAAAATGTTTAAATTTTGGTCAGGTGTGTCACAACGATTTGTGATTCAGTGGTAGTCATCCAGGATTCTGTTGATCAAACACTCGAGGTGGATGATATTGATAATCTTATTAAAGTCGAGAATGGAGATTTATTTGAGAATCTTGATCTTGATTTAGGGCTGAGTACCAATCATTTCATTTTGAGGAAGCAAGTATTAAAGGCCCTAAATATGATTTTGTTGTATTTGAGAATACCCATGGAGACATTGATGAATTAATTCAAATGATCTCATACACGTAGCAACAAAATCAAACGGACTGTAACAACTCCTCAATCAATGATTCAGCCCATTCCACTTTCACGGTGGGACTCACTACTAAATCTAATGACCAATTTCATCTAAGTGAGAAGGAAATATCCCCTTATGAAAAGAGATATTCAAGAGATTGAAATATTGTTAGGGATAACATATGATGAGTTATCAGAGGAAGCAAAAAATTTTAGGGAATCATGTGATAATTGGGAGTTGGCATTGGAAAATTTGGAAGAGATAAAAGAAGATGAGACTGATTGCACAGCAAAAATACACCAACAATTGTGCCGTCTTGTGCTATTTCCTAGCATTACCAGTGCATATTATGTATCCATAGTCGCATTTGTAAAAATACACGCATGCATGCATTTATTTCAGAGGGGAGGAGAGTGAATATAATGGCCATGAAATTTACATTTTCCTCAAGTGCTACCTTGCAAAATTCACCACCTATATTTTGATTTTTATTTTTATTTGACTTTCTTCTCTGCGGCTGCATGGCATGGCTGGCCTTCCTCGTGCCATTCTCTGCAACAAGCACTCCCTGCTAGCCATGCAGAGCCATGCACAGCCAGGGCATGGCTGTGCATGCCTCTTTGCTTTTTAAAAAGAGCTCAACCTTCTTCCTTGCAGAGAGCCTGGTCCACGTCACACACAATACCTTCTTCTACAGGCCATCTCCTCCCCTCTCCCCTCCATACGCAGCCTCTCCCCCTTCTGAGGAGCCACTCTGCAGGTAGGAGTAGCTCACAATGGTGCACAACCACCACTGTGAGTCCCACCACCACCCAGCTCATCAAAGAGTCGGTGGGCGTGGTGGTCTTCTCTTCTCTGAATTCGTCGTTCAGCCATTTCCGCCGTTGGAGCAGGAGCTTCAAGCTTTGAAGCTCAAGCTCCACAGCAGCAGCAGCAGCACAGGCCTCCAGCGCGTGCCTGCAAGGTGCCCTCGCCTCCTGCTTCTTTACGTACACCTGCTTCTCCACGTAAGCAGCAGCCAGTGCAGCTTCTCCACGCGTACGCCAGCTCGCGTAGCGGCTCCCGCACTCACAGCATCGGGCGCACCCGGTCGCGTGGCTCGACCGCGCACTGTAGCCACTGTTCACGCGTTTCAGCGGAACACTGTGGCTACAGTGCGGTGGCCGGTAAGTTTCTTACTTATCCGGTCACCTGACATGCCGCAACCTAAGCTAGCCCATGCCCGAGTCCTTCCCCGTGCCCGCTCCAGCAACCACCCGCAAGTCTGCGTTCGCCCGCGTATGCCTGCCCACTTCAGCGTTTGCATACGCTCGCATACGCCTGCCCGCTTCTTCACGCCCGCACTCGCCTCTTCACGCAGTGCGATGTGCTGTGACCTCTCTCCCTCGCACTCACTCCCTTCAGTGCGCATGCCTTCGCGCACCTACGCGCCTACGCGTGCGCGTGTGCTATCAGACGATGCCTGTGGCTTTAGACGACTTAAACTCACCTCCTTCACTCCAGCAGGAAGCGCTCTCTCTCTCTCTCTCTCTCTTACAGCACTCTCTCACACTCTCACTGCAGACACATACACACACACACACACACCCTCGTACACACACACCCACTCACTTATACACTATTATATATTTATATATATATACATATACATATATATATTAATATATATACATAAATATATTTATATCTATATATAGTTTTATATATATATATATATATATACATATATCTATACATATATTAGTACTTATATAACTAAGTATAAGTATATATACATATGTACATATACATATATATACACATATATTTATAAAAATATATATATATACATATACCTATAACTATAAATACATATATATATATATATTTGTATATCTATCTACATATATCTACATACATAAATACTTATACTAATATATATAGATATACATATACACATATATATAACTATATACATATATTACTTTATATATACCTATATATATATACATATCTATATCTATATATATAGTTATATATACATACATATATATACAATTATAAATATATATATATGGATATACATATACATACATCTATCTATACATATATTTACATATCTATATATATACTTATAGATATATATTTATATATATATATTTCTTTTCATATCACCTACCATAAGTTGTATCGCAGGAATATCCGCACCAGTTGCCGATATTCCCCGATACACCCGTATAGAAAGCGTGTTTCGCACACATTTTCCACCATCCATCCTACACTCGACGCAGCACTTCGTCCTATTGGTTGCGTCATTCTAGACGACGATCGACTCGACACCGTGCTACACGTCATCTCCACCTCCACCCCCACCCCTTTAAACATATATAATATATACATATATATATACTATATTTACTTTATTTCTGCTTCTCTTTCCTCCCAGTAACAAGATAAAAAAATATACAAAAGAGAAAAGAAAATCCTTGACTTGCAGGTACTTAGTCTTGCGAATAGCAACACTAGTTTTGGAACCCTAATTTGGCTCAAAACCAAGAACCTGATTTTGCGGGTGTACCTTAAAAATAAAAATTATCAGAAAAAAATCTTAAATAGAAAAACACCAAAAACACAATAAACGAACGGAAGAGATTCATTGTAGGAAAGGCGTAGAAACTTCTTCTAATCCCACTTCCCTTAGTTCGACCCTGGGCCTAAAAGTGACCAAGATAAAATCAAGTAGGCCAGATAAAAAAATTTTTGTAAAGAGATGGTTAGGCTCGATTTAGGTTAACCACTATATGCATTTCAACGATAAAATCACCATATTAACACAACCTTTACAAGTCTACACCACATCTTTTCAGAGACCCAAACATCTTTGGTAGAGACATAGATTGATCACTGGACCTTGATTTCCAGATCTGACCACACTACTTCGGTCATGCCTTCCATTCATCACCATTATCAGGACCCATATGATTTCACCCCACACGACTCCACCTATACCCCTACCACCCACATTCTCCATCACCTCTTTGAGATGCCTTCATATTCATTTCTTCCAGGCACCCGTATTTATTTGTCTTTCTTCTATAGCATCTAGCTACAGATAATCCCGAGCCCCATCGACATATTTTTCCAATTATTTAGACTTGGAATTCATAGACAGCTGGTTCGTATTTGTGGTCCGCTGTTGGCGAATGAGACTAAAATTCTTGTCATTTTACTCGCCATTCACAATACTATATTGGTATATCCTTTTTTAGTGTACGCCCAGCTGGAGGCGTTAATCTCAGCACTTATATATAACATATTTTATTTGTCACATTTTTCCTGCATATTCAATTTCAGGTGTTAGAATAAGTGGAACGTCAACATTCAGGAGCCATTCCAGGTGAATTCTACCCATGTACTCCCTGTCTTAATTTATTTTTCGTTAAATTCATGCATGAGGACATGCAAGAAAGTAAGCATGGGGGGGTAGTAATTGTAAACGAAAAATTTTTCTCCCAACACCTAGGAAAAACCTTTCGTACATCATGCTAATTGCACTTTAGGGTCCTTAAATTGAGAACAATCGACTCCACCTCCAATGTTCACATTGGAGCTAAAAATTATTCGCAACAGCCACTTTCGACTCATCCATTCACCTTTTTGTTCTAAATTTATGGCCAAGCTGAATGTAACCTGTATTAGGGAAATCCTTGAAGTGCAACTTTGAAAGGTTACAAATAGCATTTATATATATTGCATTTATGAATAAGATTTTTATCAAGAGAATGTATTAGGGATTTTATCCTCTAGTTGATTCCTGTAATCTGGAATCCAGTACAATTTTCACTCACATGTAGATTTTGCGATGGATTCATGGTGAAGACTGATGAACGTCTTCAATTTGTTGAGAACAAGCAGTGCATCTTTTCCTGAACCCCTAGACAGTGTTCTGGGAGTCAGGTAGATTTTCTTCCAAAAATCCACCAAATAGTGTGAGATGAGAGTAGAGTGTACTGGTGCTCTAAGATTAGTGCAAGGAATCCAGAGTCCTAGATAATTTGGTGATGATACTCTGAGATTAGGCATAGTTTTCGCTCTCGGTTCCTGCGTACACATTTTTGTGCGAATTGTGAGAGCCAAAAAATAAGGCAAATACGTGGAAAGTAAGTTCTCATAAAACTAGGGCTAAGGTGGATGGTCACGACCATTCTTTATGGAATCCTCGGTTGGAGGAGGGTATTGATGCCAAGGTTAGAAATATACCGTCCTATCTATCTCTCCTGGTGTCGTGAGTAGGCACTTCCACCAAATAAGCCACCCAATGTCTCTTGAGTACCACCAATCCCTAATAATGCCTCCTCAATAAAGTTCATGGATGTGTGCTAGTTGTGTTGTGTTGAAAAAGAAAAAATAAAAAAAGAAAAAAATGAAAAGAAAGAAAAATGAAAAAAAAGAGTGAATATTTAGTGTTTATTTCAGTTGCATTGAGGCAATACCACCAAATAAATCTGAGATCCACTAAATATGGGCTTAACCTATTTTTTTGTGTTTCTGATCACCCGAATACTGGCTGACAAATTCTGACTTAGTGTTAAGGTTATGAGAACTCAAGTAAAGTGTTAATGCCAAGTGAGACCACCAAATACAGGTCATATATGTGAATCTAGTGAGATTGTGAGCTCTAAGAAAAAAAGAAACACAGAGAGAAAGAGAGAATGAATACAAAGGAACCAAAAGGGAGCATAGTTTTTCTCATCTTTCTCTGAGTTGAGTTACTTAGTAATCTGGGAATCTAGATTCTGTAGTACTAGTCTGTATGTAGCACCAGTCGAGAGTGAGCCACCAAATATATAATCCTTTCCCTCTAAGATTCTCTACCTAAGCTTAAAGCCAGGGTGAAATTCATAGAATATCTTGAATACCTCGAGGTAAGAAGTCCGCCTATCCTGCTAGAAATTTTACATGGTGTCAAGTACAGGCATTAGAGGTGAATCAGGTTTTTCACTCGAATCCGTTGCAAAAGTTACGTAGCTACACTTTCACATTTGTCTGGATTTCTAGAACGTAGGATGAAAATAAAAAGGAGAAAAATCTCTAAGCATACACTTGATAAAATAATCAATCCCTTAGGTACCCTTACGTGAATAATTTAGTCTTGCATTTACTAGGGACTAGCAAAGTTTAGTCATGGGGATATGATTGCATAGCAATCATGGGTCCTAATCAACCTAAATAATTTCTGAACCTAGCTTAAATTGTGGATATTGCACTCATATCTTGCATATCATGCATTGCATCAGTCTATTAAGAATAAGATGAGATATCCTGCTAGTTAATGGTTTTTTATTGCTATTTGCAGATAATAAAGTGCTCCAGGATGGAGATAATGGAATAAAGCAATAAAGGAAGAAGACTGATTTAGATAAGAGGAGTGAGGAGGATAGCCTTATCCCTACCCTTAGAAACCCTAAGACAGCCTTCCCCCAAAACAACCTCCATTAGGGCACCTTAGCCTCAAAACCCAAACATGGATAGCACTATCCATGTTCTTATCCACCCTATCCCTCTCCCAAACACTTAAGAGCCAAAACCAACCTTAGAAAACATAAAACCCACTCGCCAGCACATTTTAGGACATCCAGACATCTAGCTGGACGTCTGATTTCTGCAGAATAACAATCCAGGAAGCCAAAACTCATAATGACACAAAATTGGACGTCTAATTTAATGTCCAGACATCCAATTTTGTCATATAAGATGTCTGACAACTATCCTGGATGTCTGATACTACTGTCTGGCTCCTGATTTTGGTGTTGGAAGCCCTAGCTTGCCTATTTTGACCTAGGAACCTCACTGGACACCCTAGGAAACCTAAGTAGAGACCTCCTAAGCCTAATCCACTATCCGTAGCCCTACTTTTCCTATCCCTAACCCAATTGAATCATCCCATACCTAATTGGGTGCATCTACAGTTGATTGGGTGCACCCGAGCCCAATTAGATCCACCCAGGATCTAATTAACTCGTACCTATTAGGGTTGCCCTAGCCTAATCACATGCACACATCTAGTTAGACTTGACCTAGACCTAATTAGGTTCACTCCTACCCAATTAGACTTTCCTAAGCCTAATTAGGTCCACACCTATTTAATCTAGATTGACCCAACCTACTTAGCACCTAATCCTACCAAAACTAACAACCTAGCCCTACGGAAAATACACACCTGCACACACACGCACACCTTCCCATTTTACTCCCATCAAACCCATGCACACTCTCTTTGAAACCCTAGAAACTTGTGTCAATCCTAGATCCAAAAAATGTGGCATTGGCTATTTGTCAAGCCACCAAAACTGGCAACCAAATGGAGCTTCCATAAGGGCAAAGAGAGAGCCACGAAATTGGACTATCTCTGTACACTCTCCCATCCATACTCTCCACTCTAGACTTGCTTCCACCCTCCAAAACCTTAACGCCATCCTCCTAATCCTCCTCCAAGGTTCCATGGATGGCTAGCTAGAGAAGCTTCTCTCCAAAGCTTTAAGGATGGCCATTGGTAGAGAAAGGGTGCAACACCCTCCTCTCTCCACTTGGGTGCACTCGTCCCCATCTTCTTCTCTTCTTGGACGACCATGAAGGCTCACCCATAGCCTCTTGTGGCCGGCCATATCTTTTCGTAGGCATGTAGACAGGTTTGCATACCCAAGGTCTAGCCTACACCCTCACACAAGGCCGATGGCCCTAGTGGCAACTTTCCAATGTGAAGAATTTCTTCTATTTATTTGCTTTCTAGTGTAGATGATATGTGATAATCTTTTATGCATAAATAATTTCATCATGTTTCTATGATTGATATTGTCCTCATGTTTGCTTTCCTATATGATACTTAGGTTTGATCGCACCATGCACGGCCACCATGGCCTCATTTAGATGCACATTCTCACTTAGGTTTTTGCTAGTTTATCTAGATCTAGGTTTCATTTTGCTTTTCAAAATAAAGATCAAAAACACAAAAAAAGTGCAAAAGACAAAAAGACAAAAAATATTAGGTTATTTTTCGATTATAAAAGCCAATTCAAATCTCAATTCGTTTTCACACCTCCCAGAGACAGACAACCGGGACTCAAGTTCTATAATGAATAAAATCTACACGAGTTTCGTTATCACAAATGCCTTTGACGAGTGGTTTTTGCAACTATACTATGATTTCCAACGATTTCAAAATACGCGATTTCCACGCCCGTCACTCCTTCTCTCGGTAATAAAAGGACGTAATTAATGTAAAATTTATATAGACTACTCTAAATTCAAAATGATGCATGCTATGCAATATTTATAACATGGAATGCATATCTAAGATTAGGAACATGCATAAATAGGCAGTTTATCCTAATTAAATTTGTCTTCATCATACCCCTATCCTATCTTTTGCTTGCCCTAGCAAAATCAAACTAATTGCTCTGTATAGAAACAAAATTAGGATCTGATTACTTATACAAGATTTGTTGATTACATTAGAAAATTTCAACTAAGAACCTAATTACAAAAACTCAACAGTTCCCAGGTATCTACGAAATTGCAGACGGCCTAAGTCCTCACCTTATTTTGAAAAGGAAAGATACATTTTTTTTGCTTTTCTTCTTTTCTAATTTTTTTGGATTTTTTTAGTTTATGGTTTCGGGGCAAATTTCTATAGCTACCCAACCCATGCAAGACTCAAAAAGAACTTTAAGTTCTAAGCATCATGTGAAAGGTGATAGACTCAATAGGCAGCTGTTAAAATGTAGTTCAGGTTTCTATGACCCTAGGTGACCTTAAGAGTTTTTGGCTAAAGGTTTATCATTCTGATTGGTAGCTTTCTCCTTAAATTTTTTATTTCTTACAGGGTCAACACAAGGGCAAACCCAGTGTATATCTCCTTGATTTATTGTACTTCCCTGCTTCTTCCATAAGTGTTTTGGGAATTATTTGTGCATTTTTGTGAGTTGGGTTCTGGACAACCGACTAATGAGCTGTTACCTCTGACCACTTACCAGACATACTCGTGCGGTGAAGTGTGGCTTATTTAATTTTATTTTTTTCTCCTTTTTCTATTTTTTTCTTTTTCTTTGGGGTTTTCTTCCTTTTTTTTTTGCTAAATAGGTGGCTTTCCTGATCTAAGATTTACCTAAAGGCAACAGGAAGAGAAGGGTCGTGTGGTTGGGCTCTAGACAACCAGCTAATGAGTTGCTGCCACCGACAACTTGCCTGCCATATCACCTAAGAAGGTTCATTAACAACCTAATTTCCATCTAAACCACCAAAAAGCAAGTTAGTGCAGAATGTATGCAGATGCTTAGACTATAAGTTCCCCCAAATCAGAGGGTGGGTTGATAAGTCGTGTACTTATCACCCCAATTTATTGACCAAGTTAGAATAAAATTACTTGGCAAGGAATCGAGACCAAGTCCACATTTTAGTGGTCACCCAGGCTGATTAAGGCTGAAGACCTGAAGAGTCTAGGTGTTCAGGTCATAAAGTATCATTTCCTAAAGTTAGTAACTCTTAATGCTTAAGTTCTCTTCTCCTAATTCTATTTTGTTTTCCTTTCGAATTTTGATTTTTTTCTTTTTTTTTTTAATAAAAGAAATTCCATGGAGCTAACGAAATAATTTCATGATTAAGTATCTACCCCTCCATGCCTAAATGATGCAATGTCCTCATTGTAAAAATAAAGAATGAAATGGGCAGAATAAACAGAATATCACCTGAATTTTATGACAATCCGATCGTCTCCACAAAGAGAAAGGAGTATACATGCAAGCTAAGTTTTTTGCCTTTAGCTAGGAGTAATATACAAACAATGAAAAAATTAGGAATTCACAAGTGTGGGTCAGGACCTGAATTAAAGGATTGATCCCAGGACCTCCCAACAGAAGATGTCCATAGATGTAGACCAAGTTAAGGTGCAAACCCATGCCCTAAGGTTGAGTGGTTCTAAGGTTATGGATGAAAATCACCTAGAACCAGATATTGTTGTGTTTACAGGGCTAGGCCTGTGGTTTGGTGGTGTGCAACCCAAGTCTGAAATGTCAGACAATGGGTAGTTCTGATTTACTAGGTTCATATGTCCACTTAGAGTTTATCTCAAACGGATAGTCAATTGTTATGTACTTGGGTTGCACATCCTCAATGTCAAAATTATCATAAGGGTCCTGGTAGAAGGTAGGCGATTTTAGGTCAATAGGAACCCTTAAATCCAAAACTGTATTTCCCTCAGAATTAGCCTCCCAGATTTTAACTTCCAAATTCTTATCCTCCAAGTGCAAGTGTTTAGTTTCCGGGATCTTAAGATCGTCGTACACCCCATCTAAAATATCCAATTCCAACAATTGTGGTTGAATTAGGATTGACTTGGGTACAATGATCTCAAAAGTATCATCATTCAGCTCTTTGGGGTGTGGTAGACGAATGGGGCTACTGATTCAATCTTCTAGTAAATTAGGATTCGGATTATCCGAGTTAGCCCCAATAGGATCACAATCTTAATGATTGGGTTATCAAATGGTTCATCATGCTCCTCGAGCTCGCTTGTCTCACTAAAATCATTTTCCTTAACTTCAGGTGAGACTTCACTCAGAGATTCCTCACCCTCAGAATTAAAGAATTCTTGATCCTCATTATATATGTCTCAAAATCATATGTTGTTTCTTGGTCTATAAAGACAAATTTTTCCTCACTCCCTAGCTCAGTGATCTCAGGTGAGAAAATCACATCATCCTCGATTGGTTGCTGTAGATCAACCTAGTCATCCCTCGTCTCAAAAAATGTGTCCCCCCTGACGGGCACCTGAGCAAGTTATAACATTGGATCTCCTGAAGGGGGTTCATCCTGGGAATCATCCTAAGATTGGACTATGGCAACCACAAATTTCATCTTCAATCTCGTCAATTTCTCTAGTAAAAACTCACCCGGGCCCCTATCCTTAACATCTTGGAGCCAATCCAACAAAGAACTATTAAGTTCATCAATATTTTGATCATAGGCACCAATGCTTCAGTGTATGGTGTTGGTTGAGCTTCTAAAGATTGTATAGTGTTCCTCAAGTTAACCAAGACCCTATCTTGGACCTGGTTCACATGAACCGAATGGTTCAGTTAAGGGTTGGGTGGGTTTGGGTTAAAACTAAGGGAGTCAAGAAATTGAGGTCCTCCTTAATAATAGGCCATTTTGAGTTGTTCAAAGAATGGTGGTGACCTATGTTCAGCATAATCCAGGGGAGGGTAAGAGTTGTAATCATCATATCATTCTTGATTGTAGATCGGGTTAGGTTGATCATCAAAGGGTGGAGATCTATAATCAGTATAGGCGTGAGAAGGTTAATAATCATAGTCTTGTTGTCTAGGGTTAGGCCGTGGACACTATGGTCTGAAATCATATCCCTAATCAAAGTTATCCCGACTAGGAGATGGGGAATCATAAGTCGAGTTGAGATAGTAATCATCTTGAGGATAAGTGTTGGTAGGAGGGTAGGATTGGAAATGTGTGTAGGATGTGGAAGCATACATGGTGAAGTAGGAGGGAAAATAGAATAGAGAAAGGTGCTTTGCAATACAATTAATTAATCCTGTCCATAAATTGGGTAGCTTAAGGACCTATGCTTAAGAAATGAACTTTGACCACACAACGAATTTGGTGTTGTCCTTACTACTGAAGGTGGTAAAGTATGGCCAACGAAGCAGGGGGAGCGTATCTCGAGGGCCTCTAATTATGTTAAGCCCCTTCTTGCTTAAGTCGTTTGACAATTGGTTCCCCCAACTTAGCACCTTTTGAAGTAAGCAGACATCACTAATTCGAAATGCATTCAAGAGAACACCTTGAAATGAACTCAATGAATCATAGGGCTAACGTCTACTCAATTTTAAATAAGGCTTGGGATGATTGTGCTCATGGAATGTGATGGGTCCTTTAGATGGGTTGTGCCCTTAAAAATTAGTTAATATGTGTGTGCGTACACAACAAATGGTTTTCAAGTAAGGCTTTGATGATGTGTCTTTTAGGGTTTAACCTTATTTAATAGCTTTTAGGGTTTTATCCTTAGGTTGGTTCAATCAAGGTTCAGGGAATAGTCGATGTTTTGAAAACATGGGTGTAGATATATTCCTTTAAAAATAAAAAATAATGTGGAGTGCCTGGTTCAGCCCTAAAAATCAACCCTAAATGGCAAGCTACTTGTTGGATCAGTTTTAAATTGAGTGGTGTGGCCCAAATAGTTCAAACAATTGGCCTATTAGCACCATAGATTAAGTCACACAATGTCTTAGCCTAATCATATTTTCTACTCATTTGTGTGTTGAGTTAAGGTGTATCGGATGCATAGGTCAGATTCCGGTTAAGTGGTAGAATCACTGTGATTGTGCATCTTAGGTCAAGAAATTTGTGGGTGTTTAAGTAGTGTCGCTTTTAATTAAATCCCACAAGAACAGAAGAATTTTTTGTTATTTTGAATTTATGTAGGTGGGTGAGGTGAGGTGAAGTGACAATCAAACAACCAGGATTAAACTAGGATTTATGTAAGCAACTAAGTTGATTTGGGTTTGACTTATTAGTATGGAAAAATGAAATCTAGGGTAGGGGTGGTGGGAATACACTTACATAACCTTCTAACTGCACTTTACTCTGATATATTCCTCCTTGGCTCGCCTTGGAAGGATTTCCATAATCACAGAAAGAAAGGAGCAAAGTAAGCTAAAAAGCTAAGGTGGAAAAACATGGAAAAACCAAAGCTAAATTAGCATGTTTTCACATAGAAAAGCTAGGGTTTCGGGAAACCCATCCTCCTAGTCACAAAACTCACTATCAAATAAAATTTTACTGCAACTCGAAGGGGGTCCCAGGACAAACACAGGGAGGCAAACATTTGGTTTTGAGAAATTTGCATTTCACTGTTATTTATTTTTCTTGTGTTTTTATCTTTTGTTATTTTTTTGGAATTTTTATAAGATAAGATATCAAGTCGACAACATAATTATCTATCTAATCTACTTGCAAATTAAGAAAGAGAGAGAGAGAATATCAATATTTAGCTAAACAATGTTTGCTATAGATATGAAAGTGAAAACCTACACTACAAAGTAGCAAAAGATAGAATGGGTTGAGAAGAGTACCCCTCGACAGTCGCTTGGAGGACGGCTCACTCTAATGTCGCCTGGATGAAGGCAGCGAGCAGCTGGAGGAAGGAGAACGACAGCAGAGGAAGGAGGACAGGGCAAGTTGGTGTTGCTGCGAGAATCTTCTTTCGGAAGGTTCTGAGAGGACAGCCACGGGATTCTCCATGAATGGTGAGAGGTGGGAAAATATTTTGGTTTTCTACTCTAGAAGAGCATCCCAGGCTTAGGACAAGCTCACTTGATGTGAGAGAATTTATCGCAAAAAGATTTGAGTTTTGAAAACCCATCGTCGTAGTATAATTTGCGAGAAAATCTGAACAATCAAATAATTTTTACCAAAACTCAAAAGGTGTCCTGGGTCGAACATAGGGAGGCTATGTCGATTCAAAATCTGCAATTATATTTTTTTTGTAATTTTTATTTAAAGAAGAGATAATCACAATGATTGTACTCTATTTCTAACATAAACACTACAACTAAAGAGAAAGAGAGAGAGAGATAGAGAGAAAGAAATAACTTTTATAATCAAAATAATGTTATTACAACTATGACGACAAAGCAGAAAATCTAATCTAGAAAGCGATAAAGAGAAGGGGAGAGAAGTTATCTCATCGACGGTTGCTTGGAGGACCAACCGGACTGATGTTGCCTGGAAGGAGAGCAAAGATAGAGGATGGAGAACAAAACAAGAAGAATTGGGGTCGAGGTAGGGCGTCATCATTGTGGGATCCACTTTCAGAACGGGGGAGAGAAGACGACCATGGGTGCTCCACGAATGGGGTGAGAAATGAACAAATTTTGATTTTTACTCTAGAGGAGCATCCCGGGTTTGGGACAAGCTTCTTCATAGCTTTAGAGAGGGAGAGAGATGAAGGAAGGGATGAAAAGAATGTGCTGGGTGTAGGCCTTTTTATAGGTGTAGTGGTTGACGGAAAAAATGTCTTTTAAGGCTTAGAAGATTAAATCCATCAACCTTTTGTGATGGATATAAACGTCCCTAAAGGCTTAATGTGGGTATTGATACTCGTGCATGCCCGCCTCCTCGCCTTCAGCTGCTTCAACGCTCATCCATGATCAAGCATTTGCGATCAGCTTGAAACACATCCGCATGCTTCTTCTTCAGTGTGCCTAACACATGCGCGTGCCATCGCACGTGTAGTAGCGCATCTGATTGCGTGTGCATGAACCGCGACATCTAGGTGCTCCACGTAGCCGCATCATCGATCACTCGCTCACCATCCAACGACACAATTTGAGCCACGCCCCACTTATACAATCAATTTGACGTGCGTGAGACTCGAACCCGTGCCTCTAACTTCTTAAGCGGCGCGAGACCAAGGCAGCAAACGGCCTCTTTGGTTGCGTTTTGAATCCAGGTGCGTGCACTCATGGCTGTTGGATCAAGATCCAACAGCCCAGATTTAATGAGCACATGAGGAGAAGAGATGCAATGAGTGAGCCTTGGGTGGTTTGGGCAGCTGAGACGGCACCACATGGTGCCATCTCGACCGTCTAACTTCTTTGTCTTATAGATGGTGCCACGGATGTCAGATTGGATCGATTTTCATGCCGTTGGACTGTGATCATCAATCTGAACCCATCTATGTAGTTAGATTTGTCATGTGAAGTACAGATTTACACCACCTGGCCCCTTGACCTCTGATCTTTCTTGGACTTCATCTGATGCTATGGAAGTCCGATCGGGGCGATCTTGGAGTCGTTGAACTTCGATCATCACCCTTATCAGATCTGTATGGTTGGATCTTCAATTCGAGGCCCCGATTAAATATCGCCTTGTCCCTGGCCACCAAAAAGAGCAAAGTACTATACAATTTGTATAATTTGGCCTAAATGCATGATGGTGCATGTTAAGCAATATTTACAATGCATGATGCTTGTACGTTACTAAGAACATGCATAAATAAACATTTTAGGCTACTTAGATGCATACACATCACGCCCTCATGCCTATCTTTTGCTAGTCCCTAGCAAAAACTATATGCTATTTATAAATAGAATTAGGATCAAATTACTTGGGCAAAAGTTATTTTTCAACACTAGGATCAAATTACTAATGACCAGAATTACAAAGACACAATAGTGCCCAAGTGTTTGCCAAAAGGCAAACTACCCAAGCCCTCACCTTATTCAAAAGTAAAAGCATCTTTTTTTCTTTTTCTTCTTTTCTAATTTTTTCTTTTGGATTTTTAAGTTCAGGGTTTCAAGGTAGCTTTCTACGGCTGCCGAACCCACCTAAGTCTGAAAGAGAACTCCAAGTACTAAGCTTCTTTATGTGTGAAATATGATAGACTCACTAATCGTCGATTAGAATAGACTTCAGGTTCCTACACCCCCAGGTGACCTTAAAAAAGGAATTCTGCCTAAAGGTGTATCTATATAACAGGTAGCTTTCTCCCTACTTTTATTTTTATGGGGTTAACATAAGGGCAAACCCAATGTATATCTCCCTCGCTTATTCTACTTCTTTGCTTCTTCCAAAGTGTTTGGAATTAAACGTGAATTTTTGTGAGCTGGGTTCTGGACAACCGGCCGATGAGCTGTTACCACCGATAACTTGCCAGCCATACTCGTGCAGTGAAGTGTGGCTTATTTCTTTCTTATTTTCTTCTTTTCTATTTATTTTTATTTTTCTCTTTTTGGATACTTTTCTTTTCTTTCTTTTCTTTTTTTTAAAGTAGGTGGCTTCCCTGATCTAAGATTCACCTAAAGGCAACAAGAAGAGAATGGTGGTGTGACTGGGCATTAGACAATCGACCAATGGGTTGTTACCCACAATAACTTGCCCGCCATACCTCCCTAGAAGATTCATTAGCTATCCAATTTTTATAAAAATCGTCGAAAAGCGAGTCAATGCAAATAGTGTGTAGATGGTTAGACTTACAGTCCCCTCAAATTAGAGGGTGGGTTGATAAGTTATGTACTTATCACACCAACTTATTTAACCAATTTGAAATGAATTTTCAAATGGTGAGGACTCGAGAAATAAGTCCACATTGTAGTGGACACTCAGGCTGATTAAACTCAAAGACCTGAAGGGTCTAAGTGTTCAGGTCCTACTGTATTATTTCCTAAGGTTGAAAATTTCTAAAGCCTAAGTTTTCTTTTCCTAATTCAATTTTTTTTAATAAAAAGAAAAAATGAGAAAAATTTACAAGAAATCCATAGGGCTGACAATATGATTGAGAAGATGAATCTACCCCCCCATGCCTAACTCATGCAATGTCCTCATTGAAAATAAAAGGCATGAGAAGTAGGGTAGAATGAAGAAAATATCACCTGTATTCCATGATGCTCAATTCAGCTCTGAGTTAGACTGTACAAGTGTTGAGTTTAGTGACATCGCCCATTGCTAAGCAGGGTCCAGCCAAAGAAAGTCAGATTAAGGTTAAAGCAACCTTGTCTAAGATAGGTTCTAAAATAACACGGTCAACATAAGGTTTCAGATGTTGTCCATTGACCTTAAAAGAATTACCCATCTTTAGGTCAGAAATCTCAACGGCTCCATTTGGGAATAGTCGATCAATGATGAACGGGTCGTTCCACTTTGACCTAGGCTTGCTAGGAAAGAGCTTAAGTTGAGAATCAAAGAGTTGGACCTTCTGGTTTGGCTTAAAGCTCTTGTAAGAAATCAATTGGTCATGAAGAGCTTTGGTCCTAGCCTTATAGATCTTGGCATTCTCATATGCATCATTTCTAAGCTCCTCCAACTCAGATTGTTGGATTTTCCTAGTCTTTCCAGCTAAACTTAAATCAAAGTTGCATTTCTTGATTGCATAGAATGCCCTATGTTCAATCTCAATAGGTAAATGACATGCCTTTCCATACACCTAATGAAATGGTGACATGCCGATAGGCATCTTGTACACCGAACGATAGACTGAAAAAGTATCATCAAGCTTTTGAGTCCAGTCTTTTCTATCAGGCCTAACAGTCTTTTGCAAAATGTTCTTGATCTCTCGATTGGAGATCTCGGCTTGTCCATTTGTTTGGGGATGATAAGGTGTGGAAATTTTATGATTCACCCCATATTTTTCAAGTAAATTACAAAACTCGGCATTGGTGAAGTGAGTACCACCAGGGCTGATGAAGGCCCTCAGAATCCCAAATCGACTGAAGATATTCTTCTCAACAAAATCGATGGCCACCTTGTGGCAATTGGTTCAGGTGGGAATATCCTCAATTCATTTGGACATGTAGTCAATAACTATGAGAATGTACTGGTGTCCAAATGAAAAGAGGAAGGGTCCCATGAAATCGATGCCCCAAACATCGAAGATTTCAACAGAAAGAATAGGGTTTAGAGGCATCATGTCTCTCTTGGCTATGCTCATGAGTGCCTGGCATCGGGAACACGACCTCGAGAATTCCTGGGCATCCTTGAATAAAGACGGACAATAAAATCTAGATTGCAAAATTTTTGCAGCCATCTTTTTCTCAGAGAAATGTCTACCACACGCAGATGCATGGCAAAACTAAAGTATACTTTGGAACTCATTCTACAGAATACATCAGCAAATAATCTGATCGGAGTCGATGCGGTACAATTTACGGTCATCCCAAAAGTAATCTTTGGCCTCAGATATAAGCCTATCCCATTGTTGCTTGGTCCAATCCTGGGGGATTTGACCAACGGGAAAATAATTAACGATGTCCTCAAACCAAGGGGTTTCGACACCTGAAACTGTAAGAATAGTCTTGTCTGGAAAAATATCAGTAACTCGGATATTCAAACGAGAAGAATTACTTAAGAGTCTCGAAAGATAATCTGCCACCACATTTTGTGCCTCGGATTTGTCTTTAATTTTGAGATCGAATTCTTCAAGTAAAAGAATCCATCGGATGAGCTAGGGTTTAGCATCCTTTTTAGCCAAGAGATGTCTCAAGGCCAAGTGGTCAATGATAAGTCCACTTTTGTGGACTATTATTTAGCCTAAGTACTAATTAATTATTTGTTCTTAGTTGTTAATTAATTAGGAGTTATATGGTAATTCACCTTGGCCTCCATTTAATTTTATGCTTCAATTTTACATTTAATAACATATGTTATGATAATATAATTTATTCAGTGAATGCAGGCTAGGTACAAGAATCAAGCGCTCATTTTTACTTCTATAAGACGTCTTAGACTTGGATTGGATGTCTAGAACTGCTATCACAAATTCACGGCATTACATTTTTTTAAGATGTCTGATGCTCTAGTCAGACGTCTAAAGAAGAAACCACCATGCTTATCTGTTGTTCCAACCACTCGTGATCGTCGCGAGTAGTTGGAGATACTTGCGACCGAACGAAAAGGAGGAGATTTTTGTTTAAAAAGAAGCCGCATCCACCAAGGATAAGATCTTCTCCCCCTGGCAAGGATCTTCTCCCTCTCCACCACCGTGGAACAAGCGCACCCTGTGTTTCAAGCTTGCACCATTGACCGCAGCTACCCTCGACCTCTACTCATCTCGACGAGGTGGTGCTCGGTGATAGAGAGCACCACCACCATCAGCCGCTCCCTCCACTGTTACCACCTTCATCTTCTCCACTTTCTTCTTCAACCTCCTGCTATAGCTCCTCCAGTCAAATCCATCAACACCACCACTCCTCAATGCCACGATCACCACACACACGCAGCCACCCCCTTACGCAATGCCCACCAGGCACCAGCATCACCTTCATCCTTCTCGCACGGACAAGCCTCCAGTAACCATTCACGGCCATTCTCATCGCACGTGCATGCATGCGAGCTTTCCCACCAAGCACTATTCATCTTCTTCATCACCGCCAAAGAACCCAAACAAGCTGCCGCTCCTCCGCTACCAACCACCTCCACGCACCACGAAGCTTCGCTCGAACAATGCCATCGACTTCGCCTTGCCCTCACAAGGCCGCCCATGCCCACAACAGGCCTTCCGGCCGTCCATGCACACGAGCGTGCAAGCCACCACCAACAGCATCCAAAGCTTCGACCAGCTGCCGTCGGCCACCTCTGTCGATACCACGACCACCGACGCGATGCTCGCATCCTGGCCGATCTACTCCAAGCACCACACGTTCAACCATGCCCTCTCCTTCGCGCTAGCACGAGGGGAAGTAATCCCCTATTTTGCTAGAGTGAAGGTTGCAATTAGTAATTACGACTAATGCCATTTAGAGAATACTATTCATTTATTTATCTCCTTATTTGTTACGACCCGATTCCTGAATCCCTACGAGACACGAGAATCGAACCGACTCGACTGATCCCAAGACCCAATCGTCGAACAAGAAAGTAACCAAAAGAGCAGTAAAATAAACCACATTCACCATGTACATAACTGGCAGTAACAAAAGTATAGCAGTAAAGAAAAGAACTACTACAGTACACACCACCACAACTGTAAAGAAATAAACAGGTACATAAACATGATGCTTACAATAAAATAGTACAGTGGTAACAGAAAATACTCACTACAATAGAAGGAAAGGTACAGTAGGTACTACACAGGTAAAACTACTGGGCTCTACTAGGCCCAGCACACTCTGCAGTCGCCGGCTCTAGCTGCTCAACACCTGGTCCTTAAAAGCTGACAAAGGTGACACGTCAGCAAAACGCTGAGTAGAGTGGCAACCAAAGGCTAAGAAAAATAGTAAGGTGAATAGTAGCTATTATATTTTTAATCTCTTTCTTTATTTTTCCATTTACTCATTATTGAATTATTCCTCAGATCTTTCTCTTGATCTCGAATGTTCCTTGTGGGAGCGATCTTGATTGAAGTCTTTTCCGAAAAGTAGAAGTAACACGTGGTGCTCTCCTGGCCGGGAGAGTCCCCCGTGGTGGTCCTACCCTCAGTCAACCACCCCAAGGTCACTGACAGACATAACAGTGACTACGGCACGCGCAATAAATGCACTGGTAGCTACCCCGCACTAGCACGCGGTCAGTCGTTTCCGTTAACGGGTGTACCCCAAAGCACAGCACGGAACTAGTATAGGGTAGAGCCCTCTCAGTAACAGGGGTCCAGCCCCTCCACAATAACCAAACAAGGGTCTTGCCCCTTCACAGTCCACGCACCCTCGCCTGACTACCCTGGTTTGGCCAATGGGCATAACAAGTCGGTTTTGGAGGGCTAGCAGAACCCTGGGACCCGTGGGGTAGCTAGTGCTCTCCCTACACTAGTAGCTCTCCTGGGTATTAGGTACACGAGGGCCAAAAGTTGGTACAAAGTGGCCATACCTAACCTTGGGTCCTTGGGGCAGCTAGCTCCGCTCTGCAATAAACAGGGGGGACAGTCGCTCTCCTTGGTACTCCATACTCAAGGGCCAGCTCACTTCCCCAATTCTATTTCATTCACCTCTCAGGAGCTCTACTCTTAATTCCCCGTAGGGTTCATGCTCATATTTCTTTCACTTGGCCAATTTAGGTTTCATCATTTCAACTCTATATTCATATAGCCCATGTTCTCAATAGTTAATAGCCATTCATAACAAGCAACTATTATCCAATTACAGGCAATTATCATTTTTCTTTCTACTTTTTCCAAGATTGCAATTTATAATTTCAGGACATTCGTTTTGGTGTTTCTGTTCCTAGGATTCATGCCACACCCTAAGATCTATCATTCAATCTAGTTTTCCAATCCTAGGGTTCGTGCCATTCCCTAGGATCTATCATTCAATCTAGTTTTCCAATCCTAGGGTTCATGCCATTCCCTAGGATCTATCGTTCAATCTAGTTTTCCAATCCTAGGGTTCATGGCACACCTTAGAATCTATTGATTATCTCACAAGTGCATAAATGTTGGTAAATAATTAAAGGGAGCCACTCTACCCACAAAATTGGGAGTACTGGGGGCGTGATCGGCAAGCCCGCATGCCTCCGCAACCCCCAGAGCTGCAACAGAATGGGGTCCTAATACAAGGATCAAATACAAGGAGCTACTCAGAATAGGATACAAATACTGTAAACAGGTAGAGGAACTAATTCTGAGAAGAACGAAACTTGAATCGTGGAAAACAGACTTCAAAAGGACCCCAAACGGTCAAAAACAACAAGTCTGCCCAAAATCAGATGTCTGGAACATCTTCCAGGCATCTTAAACGGTGGCTCAGGTCATACCTTGATCCAGCACGATCATTTAGACGCCTAAAATCCTGTTGAACGGTCTGGACTTAGTTTCCAGACGTCCGACTGTTACTCCGGACGTTTGGAGATCCTCTTCGCCGTCTGGTGCTGTGCCCAGACGTCCGATCTGTGTGGGAGGGCATGCCCTTGCACCTTCCCGAATGAAACCTACATGCATACGCGACCGTCCTCAACACAAAATGAGGCCGAACCCTTTGGCGGAATGGCTGCATAGCCGTACACGTGAAAATAGAAGGATGGAAAAATATCGTACCTTTCAGACGTCTGGACCTTCCTCCAGACATCTCCCGCGTCGTCTGGACGTAGGTCCAGACGTCTGATTTTGGGAAATTTTCCCAGAATCAAAACCTCCTCGCCCTCCGCCTACTGCGCATGGCCGTGCCACGTCGCGCTCGCCTGCTGCCAGATGTAAACACATTTACACTACTTAAAATGTCTATTTATGCATGTTCTTAAGCATAGGATTTCATTCATGATATAAATATTGCATTACATGCATCATCTTGCATTTAGAGTAGTTTGATTAAAATGGAGGTTAATTGTCTCCTTTGATGTGCTTGGACAGGGCAAACATTTTATCGGGGCCTCGGATCAAAGATCCAACCGTATGGATGTGATCAGGGCGACGATTGGAGTTCAACGACTCCAAGATCGCCCTAATCAGGCATCCGTAGCATCAGATAGTGACCAGGGAACCCTAAAAGATCAAGGGCCGGGATGGTGTAAATCCGCACTTTAGATGATAAATCCGACCGCATGGATGAATTCGGATGGACGATCGTAGCCCAACGACACAAAAATCGAGTCAATCCGACATCCGTGGCACCATCTACAACTTCCAGAAGATGGATGACCAAGATAGTGCCACGTGGCACCATCTCAGCCGCCCAAACGGCCACTTGCATCTTGTGAAGGCCCCGCACCTGATCGCTCTCCGCCGTTGGATCTTAATCCAACAGCTGTGGGCGGTCGCGCTTAAAAGCGTCCGCTCTACCATCCGCGCCCCATAGCGTAGTGGTCGAGCGTGCTTTCACGAGCGCCGAGCACAGGTTCGAGCCGTGGAGAGGGACTGGAAGGTGCGGCGATTGGGCGCGGGTGGAGCGTCAAATGGAGATTGGACAGCCGCGCATGCCCGATAGCGTCCACGCGCAATTGAACGTGCAAGCGGACGCGCGATCGCACGCGGGCGGGCACGCAACGCAGCGGGAGAGGGCTTGATTTAAGCCGTCCGATCTCGCGATCGGATGGCTGAAAAGCGACGAACGTGGCAAGCCGTTGAGACGCGAGCAGGCGAGGAGGCGCGCGCAAGACGCCCACGACGTCCACGTTGAGGGCTTTAGTGACGGATTTATCCGTCACTAAAGATGCCTCTTTTATTATTTTGAAGTTGTAATGTCCATTTTGCCCCCACTCCTTGCAACTATAAAAGGAGACCCCCTCCATACGAAATTCTCATCCCTTCTTTCTCCTCTCTACCCCTCCAAAGCTCAAGAGAAGCTTGTCCCACACCCAGGATGCTTATTGCAAGATAAAGTCCAATTTTCGTTCCCCTTTGGAAGTGGATCCTGCGACGACGACGGCGTGCTGCTCCGTTTCCTTTCTTCTGCTTCGTCCTCCTTCATCCTGCTTCGTTCTCCTTTGTCTAGGCATCATCCCGTCCAGCTCGTCCTCCAAGTAATCGTCGAGCAGGATAACTTCTCTCTCCCATTCTTATTTACAGCTTTTCTAGTATAGAATTTTTCCTGCTTTATAGTGTAATTGATTTTCCGCTTTCTAATGTAACTTTTATTTAGTTTGATTTTATAAACAATTGGAATATTGAATGCATGTTCTCTTTCTCTTTCTCTCTCTCTCTCTCTCTTTCTTTTAGTCTGATAGCTCCATTGTAATTATATCGCCTTGCTTATAAAAAAAATCCTAAAAAAAATATAATTGCGAATATAGATCAACGTAGCCTCCTTATGTTCTACCCGGAATTCTTTTCGGTATAAATTTTATTTGTTGAACACGAATTCTTCGCTTTCGAACTACAACGACAGGTTTTCGAAACCAAATACGTAAGCGTAGCGATTCGTTAACGTTTTAACATTTTGGTGCCGTTGCTGGGGAGGCAACGATTTCCGATCTTTCCTTCGCATTTCTTGCACTTTATTTGTTTTCTAACTAGCTTTCTCTTGTGTCTATTGTTTTGCAGAGACCTCCATCAAGGAATCAACAAGCGGTATACTGGAGTAAAGTGCAGTTGAAGACAACTGTAAGTGCTCCCCCATTCTTTCCCCCTCCATAGATTCCATTCGCCACATTAAATCCAAATCCCAATTAACCTAGGTGTTTGCATAAATCCTAGGAATATTTGGTTGTTTGGATTTTCACTCACATTCATTCCACCCTCATTCATAAAAAAATAACAAAAAGATAATCTTGTGAGGTAATTTTCAACAAACACACAACACACACCAACATTCAAGGCACTTGATCAACTTGATTTGTTTTCTACTCAACCGGGTTTTGATCTGTGGAACCGGTACATACAAAGCAACATATAACAGAGTAGAAATCATTCTAGGTTAATCATCTTTGAGTGCCTAACTTAGTGGTGCATTTGTGGCCAATTGTTTGAGTTGTTTGGGCCGCACCACTTTATTTTAAAATCAACTCATCAAGTAGCTCCTCCTTAGGGTTTTCAATCTAGGTATATTCCAGGCACTCCACTTTCTTTCTGATTTTAAAGGAAAATAATCTTCACCGGTGTTTTACAACTTGGTTTGCCTAGAAACTTGATTGCAATTCACCTAATTTGAAACCCTAAAAGCTACTTAAGCAAGATTTGAACATTAAAATTCACACATTATCAATAATCTTGCATTAAAACCCTGGTTGTACATGCACTTACACAAATTTCAATCAATCATTAAGGGCACAACCCATTGTAAGGGCCCATCACATTCCATAAGCACCACAATCCCAGGCCTTAATAAAATTGAGTAGACGTTGGCCTTAAGGTTTGATTCGCTCTTCAGGGCCTAGTCTGAGATTATTTTTGATTAACCTACTTATACTGATTAATCTGATGTCTAGCTAGGGGAGTAGCGTCAAACAACCGCAGCTGGGGGGTACACTAGGAATCGGAGACGAAAGCCAAATGAAGAACCTTCTCCCCAGTCCCTCCTTCTAACTGGTTGGATTAAACAGACGTAAGTAGAGTAAATCACTTACAGTCTTAAGGCTGGTTTTGGGAGTCGGTAGATCCTTAGGCTACCCCACTTAAGGACAGCCTTGTTTTGTTGTACTGCAGGGTCCCTATCCCCAGTCCTTCCGATCTTCTCCTAGTTTATGCTGGGAAGACGGTCATTGAATCCCCGATTGGAAGGACCGTTAAAACATTCTAGGAGGCGCAAGTTAGATTTTGGTCAATTTGATCGCATGGCCGAACAACAGCCTCCTCTACTTGAAAATCCACAGAAAGAATTTTGAAGGCAGCTAGACAAATGCAGAGAATGCAGGGTGCTCAGCCCTTGAAGGATTTTTATGATCCTTCAAATTACAGTGAATGTCCCGGCATCCAGATTCCAGCCGGTGACGTAGAAATCAAGCCCCAGGTGTTAAGCCTGATTAAACATTATCATGGGCTTGGCTCCGAAGATCCGTTTCAGCACTTGGAAGATTTGACCACTTTGGTCCAGACCACCAAGGCTCGAAACGTTAACGAGGAGCAAATGATCATGAGGCTCTTCCCCCACTCTCTTAGGGATAAAGCCACGCATTGGTATAAGACAATAGGAAGACCAATTACAACTTGGAATGAGTTGAAATCGGCCTTTCTGAAGAAATTCTTCCCAGTCGGTCGTACCAATGCTTTGAGACGGCAATCACTACTTTTATCCAGCGGCCGGGGGAGCAGTTTCATGTGGCCTGGGAGCGATTCCAGGACTTATTGCGGAGGTGTCCACACCACGAGGTGCCGAAATGGCAACTCGTGCAGATCTTCTATCATGGGTTGAATGAGCAACTCAGAAACCACGTGGATGCTTCTTGCGGAGGCAATTTCCTCAATAAAGATGCAGATAGTGCACATGATTTATTTGAGGAAATGAGTGAGAATTCAATTAATCATGCCTCCATGGATACTTTTAACTGGTCCCAGCAACCCAGATCAAATGTCAATGAAGTCCATCACTCTCATTCATTTGATATGGAATTGATTTGTAATAAACTTGATAAGGTGGACTTGGTTGCTAAAAGAATGGAAGAGTGCATGGCTGTCAATTCTATGAACAACTCTCAATCCACTCAATCCCAAAATTCAGGATTCCATTCCTCACGAGCTCCTTCTGGATAGGAGTTCGTGAATCAACTCGATGCGACTCAACCTATGAGTCAGCATTTCTCGGAACCCCATGGGTTCCCAACTGGGGCCTTTGATCCCAGTTTTTCTGATCCTTCCCTTTCTTTCTCTCCATCCTCACCCTATGAGGATGTCTGTGCTATACAAGAGAATGTTAGATCCAACCCCTACTCGAATGCCTGTAATCCAGGTTGGTGAAACCACCCTAACTTCTCTTGGAAAAATCTGGGGCAACAGACCCAATTCCAACCCAGCAACTATGCTCCGCAACGACCAATGGGTCAGGGTCAAGTATATACTCAGTTGCCTCTGAATCAGGTCAATCAGCCAGCTTGGAATGCTCGTCAACCCGCAGGGCAGGCTGATTTAAACCGTCAAATGGTAGAGATGCAAGGATCTATGCTCCAGCTCATGCAGCAAATGAAAAACTCGCTGGAAAACTTGCAATCCGGGCTCATTGCTAACTCTCGTCAACCTGGATCTCTACCATCCCAACCCGTACCCAACCCACGAAACATTATAAATTCGGGCAATCAAGCCCAAGGGTACGGAAATCAGAGGGACCTGCATGCACATGCTCAGGTGGTTGAGCAGGGTTCCTTGTCTTCTTCTTCTGCAAATCAACAATTCATGGTCAATCAAGTCCCTCCAATCTTTCCTAACCCTCCCCAAGACCCAAATTCCTACGCTTCTGCAAATTCTGTCACTTTAAGGAGTGGTAAGAAGACTCAGGATCCACAACCACACTATTCTGATCTTTTGAATCCTGAAGAATCTGAGGAGAGAGAGGAGAATTCTAGAGGAGAAATCAAGGCTCAAGAACCTAATTCCAAAGATTTGACTCATGTTCCTTTTCCTGAAGCCTTAGCCAAAGCAAAGAAGAAGAAGTCTGTTGATAGCAATGAGGAGCTTCTGAATTTATTTAAGAATGTTGAGATCAATATTCTGCTCCTTGATGCTATCAAGCACATACCGGCTTACGCAAAATTTTTAAAGGAATTATGTACACAAAAGCATAAGTCGAGAGAATCTATTCCGAGGAAGGTGGTACTCTCAGAGCAGGCTAGTTCTGTTATCCTGCACTACCTCCCTCAGAAAAAGAGAGATCCTAGTGCTCCTTTGATTTCTTGCATTATCGGAGATTACACATTTGATAGAGCACTTTTGGATCTCGATGCATCCATCAACCTAATTCCGACTTCTCTTTATGAGAAGTTTGGGTTAGGTGAACTTCAGCCAACTTCAGTAACGCTACAGTTAGCAGACCATTCAGTCACAAACCCGCGAGGCGTTATTGAAGATGTTATAGTTAAGGTCAAGGATTTTTGTTTTCCAGCAAATTTCCTTGTCCTTGACATGGATGTACCAGATAATCTAAGGAACACGCCCATCATTTTGGGGCGTTCGTTCCTGGCTACCGCAAAGGCCAACATTAATTGTGAAAGCGGTAGCATGGAAATCGCCTTTGGGGACCAACGAATGAAATTGGATACTTTTAAGGCGATCAACAAATTTGAGGATTATGGATTTATTGAGGAACTTGATGAGGATAATGTTAATATTGAAACTTGTTTGACAGTTTCTTCAATTGAAAGTTCCTCTTTGGTTGATGAATTTGACCCGCAACCCTCTGACCTGACATCTTCGGAAGAGATTACTGATTTTGTTCACTCAAAACCTCTTCCTCTTGTTGAATTTTCAGCATCTACCTTACCATCAATCATTACCCCACCCCAGCTTGAATTGAAACCATTGCCCGAGAATTTAAAATATCAATTTTTAGGATCGCAGAATTCGCTCCCTGTGATTATTAGTGCTAAATTGACAAAGGAGCAAGTGATTAAATTGATTAAGGTCCTAAAGGAACATAAGGAGGCAATTGGTTGGGCCATTCATGACCTCAGTGGGATCGAGCCATCTTACTATAATCATAGAATATTTTTGGAAGATGGATCCTGCCCTTCTCGCCAGATGCAGAGGAGATTGAATCCAAATATGCGAGAAGTGGTCAAAAAGGAAATCATCAAGTGGCTCAATGCAGGAATTATTTATCCAATCTTTGACAGTCCCTGGGTAAGTCTCATTCAGATTGTTCCAAAGAAAGTCGAGATTACTGTTGTGACTAATGAGAGAGGTGAATCTGTCACAACTCGTTCAGCTTCCTCTTGGAGAGTTTGTATTGATTACAGGAAGCTGAACACAGCCACTAAAAAGGATCATTTTCCCCTACCTTTCATTGATCAAATCTTGGAAAAATTAGCCAGGCAGAAGTACTTCTATTTTCTTGATGGCTACTCGGGATACAACCAAGTTCCTATCCATCCTGAGGATCAGGGAAAAACTACTTTCACCTATCCCTACGGAACCTTTGCTTTTCGTAGGATGCCTTTTGGGTTATGCAATGCACCTGCGACTTTTCAAAGGTGTATGCTAGCCATATTTTCCGACATGGTGGGAGAGTTTATGGAAGTCTTCATGGATTATTTCTCTATTTTCGGAGAATCATTTGACTCTTGTTTGGCTAATTTAGAAATGATTCTTAAGCGATGTATCAAGACACGATTGGTCCTTAGCTGGGAAAAAAGTCATTTCATGACCAAAGAGGGCATCATTTTGGGTCAAGTAATCTCTGAACGGGGAATTGAAGTGGACAAAGCTAAGGTTGATGCTATCGCTAAACTTCCTCCTCCCACATCTGTTAAACAAATCAGATCATTTCTTGGCCATGTGGGCTTTTATCGAAGATTCATCAAGGATTTCTCGAAGGTTGCTCGTCCTTTGAGCAATCTTCTTGCCAAAGAAACGCCGTTTGTTTTTGACGAATCATGCCGAGAGGCATTTGACTTTCTGAAAACGGTAGTCACCTGTGCTCCAATTTTGCAACCACCAATTTGGACAGCTCCTTTTGAGATCATGACCGATGCTTCTAATTACGCAGTCGGGGCTATCCTGGGTCAGAAAATTGACCGAAAGCCCTCTGTCATTTGCTACGCTAGTAAAACTCTGGATGAAGCCTAGAGGAATTACACTGTTACTGAAAAGGAATTACTAGCTGTAGTATTTGCGTTGGAAAAATTCAAGGCTTATCTCTTGGGGTCTCATGTTATTGTTTATACTGACCACTCGGCCTTGAGACATCTCTTGGCTAAAAAGGATGCTAAACCCTGGCTTATTCGTTGGATTCTTCTTCAAGAATTTGATCTTGAAATCAAGGATAAAGCCGGGGTACAAAATGTGGTAGCGGATCATTTGTCGAGACTCCAAGGTGATTCTTCTTGTCCGGACATTCCGATTGCTGACACTTTTCCGGACAAAACCATTCTTACAGTTTTAGGTGTCCACTCCCCATGGTTTGCTGACATTGTTAACTATTTGGCCGTTGGTCAAATCCCCAACAACGAGATAGACTCAAATCTGAGACCAAATACTACTTTTGGGAGGACCCTGAACTGTATGGCATCGGCTTTGATCAGATTATTCGCCGATGCATACCAGAGAATGAATTCAACAGTATACTTGAGTTCTGCCATGCATCTGGGTGTGGTGGACATTTCTCCGGGAGAAAGACGGCTGCAAAAATCTTGCAATCTGGCTTCTATTGGCCATCTTTATTCAATGATGCCCAGGACTTCTCAAGGTCATGTTCTCGATGTCAGTCACTCAGGAACATAACTAAGAGAGACATGATGCCCTTAAACCCTATTTTTCCTGTAGAAATTTTTGATGTTTGGGGCGTCGATTTCATGGGACGCTTTATCCCTTCATTTGGACATCAGTACATTCTTGTTGCTGTTGGTTATGTGTCCAAATGGATTGAGGCAATTCCCACCCGAACCAATGACCACAAGGTGGTCATCAATTTTGTTAAGTAAAATATCTTTAGTAGGTTCAGGATTCCAAGGGCTATCATCAGTGATGGTGGCACTCATTTTACTAATGCCCAATTCCAGAATTTATTGGCCAAATATGGGGTTAGTCATCGAATTTCCACACCTTACCATCCCCCAACGAATGGACAAGCCGAGATCTCCAATCGAGAGATCAAGAACATTCTGCAAAAAATGGTTAGTCCTGATCGCAAGGATTGGACTGAAAAGCTTGAGGACGCTCTTTGGGCCTACTGTACGGCATATAAAATGCCCATCGACATGTCTCCATTCTGTTTGGTGCATGGAAAGGCGTGCCATCTACCCGTAGAAATTGAACACAGGGCATTCTGGGCAATCAAACAATGCAATTTAGATCTGAATCTAGCTGGAAAGACCAAGAAACTCCAACTATCTGAGTTGGAGGAGCTTAGAAATGATGCTTATGAGAATGCCAAGATCTACAAGGCTCGGACCAAAGCTCTACATGATCAATTGATTTCCCGTAAGAGCTTTGAGCCAAACCAGAAGGTTAGGTTATTTGATTCTAAATTTAATCTCTTTCCTGGTAAACTTAAATCTAAATGGAATGGCCCATTCATAATTGATCAGATTTTTCCTAATGGTGCCATTCATATTTCTGACCCAAAGATGGGTAACACCTTTAAAGTCAACGGTCAACATTTGAAGCCTGTTGTTGACCGTAATCTTCCAGAACCCATCTCAGACTCTGTTGCTCTAGCCATTCTATGACTTCTTTGGCTGGACATCGCCTAGTTGACGGCATTAAACTCAGCAGTTGTACATATGACACAAGGCTGATATGAGCTTCATATCCAGGTGACATCTTTCATATTCTACCCTTTCTTTCATGTCTCTTTTTCAATGAGGACATTGCATCAGCTAGGCATGGGGGGTAGATTCATTCTTGAATTATTTGGTCAGCCTTGTGAAATCCATGTAAATTGTCTCTCTTCTTATTTTAAAAAAAAAATTAGGAAGGATTAGTTGGACATTAGGACTTTTCAATCCTAAGAAATTTTACATTAGGATCTGAACACAAAGACCCCTTAGGTCTTTGGACTTAACTAGCCTGTGTATCGACTAAAATGTGGATTTGTTTTTGAGTCCTCGCCATCTTAATTCTATTATAATTGGAATAAATAAGTTTGGGTGATAAGTACACGACTTATAAACCCGTCCTGTGATTTGAGGGAATTTTGAGTTTTAAGCATCTACACACTTTTTTTGCACTGACTCGTTGTTCGGCGATTCTAACGGAAGTTGGGTAGCTAGTGAACCTTCAAGGGTGATATGGCTGGCAAGTTATTGTGGGTAACAGCCCATAGGTAGGTTGTCCAGAGCCCAGTCACTGGACCTTTCTTAGTTTGCTACCTTTAGGTAAATCTTAGATTAGGGAAGCAACCTACTTAAAAAAACAAAAAAGGAGAAAAGAACAAAAAGAAATAAGCCACACTTCGCCGCACGAGTATGGCTGGCAAGTTGTCGGTGGTAACAGCTCATCGACTAGTTGTCCAGAACCCAGCTCAGAAAACCCACTAAAAATTCCCAAAACACTTAGGAAGAAGCGGAGAAGTAGAATAAATTGGGGAGATATACACTAGATTCACCCTTGTGTTGACCCCATAAAAAAATATATATATAAAAGTAGGGAGAAAGCTACTGATTGTAAAGATACACTTTTAGGCAGAATTCTGGTTAGGTCACCTAGAGGCGTAGAAATCTGAAATCCATTTTAATTGCCGGTCAACGAGTCTATCACAATCACAATAAGATGCTTAAAGCTTAGGGTTCTCATCAAATCTTGGGTGAGTTGAATGGCCGTAGAAAGCCACTCGTAAACCCTAAAATTTGAAAATCCAAAAAAATTAGAAAAAAAAAGAGAAAAAGAAATTTTTCTTTTAATAAGGCGAGGGCTTGAGGCAGTCTGCATTTTGGCTGATACCCTGGCACTACTGTGTCTTTGAAAGTTCAGTTCCTAAGTACACAATTTCTTAATGATTGAAAATAACTCAAGTCCAAATAATCCAACCTAATTCTTTTATAAATAGCATATAGTTTTTGCTAGGGACTAGCAAAAGATAGGCATGGGGGTATGATGTAAGCACATTTACACTACTTAAAATGTCTATTTATGCATGTTCTTAAGCATAGGATTGCATTTCATGATATAAATATTGCATTACATGCATCATCTTGCATTTAGAGTAGTTTGAATAAAATGGAGATTAATTGTCTCCTTTTATGTGCTTGGACAGGGCAAACATTTTATTGGGGCCTCGGATCAAAGATCCAACCGTATGGATGTGATCAGGGCGACGATTGGAGTTCAACGACTCCAAGATCGCCCTAATCAGCATCCATAGTATCAGATAGTGACCCGAGAACCCTAGAAGATCAAGGGCCAGGATGGTGTAAATCTGCACTTCAGATGATAAATCCAACCGCACGGATGAATTCGGATCGTTTATCGCAGCCCAACGACATAAAAATCGAGTTAATCCGACATCCATGGCACCATCTACAACTTCCAGAAGATGGATGGCCAAGATAGCACCACGTGGTGCCATCTCAGCCGCCCAAACGGCCGCTTGCATCTTGTGAAGGCCCCGTGCCCGATCACTCTCAGCCGTTGGATCTTAATCCAACAGCTGTGGGCGCTCGCGCCTAAAAGCGTCTGCTCGACCATCCGCGCCCCATAGCGTAGTGGTCGAGCGCGCTTTCGCGAGCGCCTGGCGCGGGTTCGAGCCGTGGAGAGGGGCTGGAAGACGCAGCGATTGGGCGTGGGTGGAGTGTCAGATGGAGATCGAACGGCCGCATGTGCCCGATAGCGTCCACGTGCAATTGAACGCGCGGGCAGACGCGCGATCGCATGCAGGAGGGCGCGCAACGCAGTGGGAGAGGGCGCGATTTAAGCCATCCGATCTAACGATCGAACAGCTGAAAAGCGACGAACGTGCGCAAGCCGTTGAGCGTGTGAGCAGGCAAGGAGGCGCGCGCGAGCCGTCCACAACGTCCACGTTGAGGGCTTTAGTGACGGATTTATCCGTCACTAAAGACCCCTCTTTTATTATTTTGAAGTTGTAATGTCCATTTTGCCCCCACTCCTTGCAACTATAAAAGGAGACCCCCACCATACAACATTATCATCCCTTCTTTCTCCTCTCTACCCCTCCAAGGCTCAAGAGAAGCTTGTCCCACACCCGGGATGCTTCTTGCGAGATAAAGTCCAATTTTCATTCCCCTTCGGAAGTGGATCCTATGACGACGATGGCGTGCTGCTCCGTTCCCGTTCTTCTGCTTCATCCTCCTTCGTCTTGCTTCGTTCTCCTTCGTCCAGGCATCGTCCCGTCCAGCTCGTCCTCCAAGCAATCGTCGAGGAGGATAACTTCTCTCTCCCATTCTTATTTACAGCTTTTCTAGTGTAGAATTTTCCTGCTTTATAGTATAATTGATTTTCTGCTTTCTAGTGTAACTTTTATTTAGTTTGATTATATAAACAATTGGAATATTGAATGCTTGTTCTCTTTCTCTTTCTCTCTCTCTCTCTCTTTCTTTTAGTCTGATAGCTCCATTGTAATTATATCGCCTTGCTTATAAAAAAAATCCTAAAAAAATATAATTGTGAATATAGATCAACGTAGCCTCCCTGTGTTCAACCCGAAATTCTTTTCGGTATAAATTTTATTTGTTGAACATGAATTCTTCGCTTTCGAACTACAACGACAGGTTTTCCGAAGCCAAACACGTAAGCGTAGCGATTCGTTAACTTTTCAACACTACCTGAGATGCAATAGCTCCTCCCCACCACCACGCTCCTGCTGCGCACCCGCCGGTTGGCCTGGCAACTTTGGTGAGCTCGCACCCTCGTGATCTAGCTCTCTCCCTCTCGCATCAACCCCTCCTCCCCACGCACTCACGGCAGTAGCTGCTACTGCCCTCGCCCGCTCACTCTCTCGCTAACAGGAAGAAGAAGAAGAAGGTGGTGGAATGAGGGTGAGGGAGAGGAGAGGGGCAGTATTTGAAGGTGTCGTGGGGGAGAGAGAGAAGGAAGGCTGTGCCTACAGGGAGGAAAGAAACAGAAGAAAGGAGGGCAGTGGTTCAGTCTGCGCCGCATACGCATAGATGCGAAATCGTACGTCGAAAAAATTAATTTCTAGACGTCTGGGAAAGCTTCCAGACGTCTGACCAGACATCTGGACCAACTCCCAGACATCTAAAATGGTGTTTGATGCTGGGGCCATAACATTATTATACTATGACAGAATTGCATGAATGTCCCTCAAGTTTAATTGAATGACGAATAGTGCATTTATCTCTTAACTAAGTATGGGATATTGATTATAGGGAATGGGTTCGATTTTGATTTATATTGACGATATTTGTAGTATTACGATTATGATTCACTTATGCCGTACTGGTGATTTTACACAAAACCTCCTTATATTTTTAAGTAATTACATAAATGCTAAACTTATGTTGAAAATGAAGTGCAATAACTAGTATGCACACCCACTGATATTCTCGAATAAGCAAAGCACAAATGCACTAGTTTAAATAGGGTAATTCCTACCTGTGGAGATGACGTAACCATTCGTGGTTAGATTCTGAAAATTAAAATATTTTGAAAAGTGATTTTCCACCACGTGATTAAATACGGCACATCATTTTATGTTAAAGTTTTCAATGAAAACAAAGATCGCTCATTAAAATGGTGCCATTGCTGGGGAGGCAACAAACGCAATAGATTCACATCATTAGTTTTGAATATTCTGAGTTGCGCAGCTCTTTGATCATTTTTTCTGTGCGAGGAATCTGACGGGGTGACAAGCACAGCAGAGCGACGGCATTGACCTTGAACGACGTGCACGATAGAGAGGATCCTTTTGGTGGACCTTAATGCCACCTGGAGACCAGCAACAGGAACACGTGGGCCTTGATCCCACGCACATAGGCTTACGAAGGAGCCTGTTCCTGATTTAGTCATTAGAGCTTAGTTTAGAATTGATTTAGATAGACATTAGAATTTAATTTCTATCTTTTGGACCCTTGTCAGGTATTTTTCGGAATGTGTTCCCATTGTTTCTTTATTTCTTATCGCTCTTGTATGCGGGAGAGTATTTTCGGGAGCGTGTTCCCATTTATTTAGATTATAGGACTATTCGAATTGTTTGTACTTCATGTTTGTTAGTTAATTAGATTAGGTCTATTTGCTTATTATTATTATTAAAAAAAAGAGAGAAAAATTTGAACTGCCTACTAGAAGCTGCATATCTATAGGACGACCATCTAGGATTGAATGAGCAGCATCTAGTTTATTTTTACTGTATTGCATACATTATTGTACGAAGAAAGTTGGAGTAAGGTACGCCTTCTCTTAAGCATCAATTACCTGTCATGAATCTGCATTGAACCTAAGTCTAAGACCACTAAAGTGCTTAAATCGAATTAATTCGATGGTCACTTTAAAAATTGAGACTACTAGGAGGTTGGACCTTAAAATCTGTGACTTAAAATTGTGTGCAAAAGGATCTTGTTTGCGAAATTTCAAAACTCAAAACACTATTGTATATTTGCACAATTGAGACACTGTGCACCTCACACATGAGGTCACTAGATAAATTTCTACCTCTCCTCTTTTGCATCACAAGGGAACTTAGTCGGAAATCAATAGGCCTATACACCAAGTTACTTCAGTTCCTCGTGTGTGGGCTCGATTTGAGACTTCCATCCCTTGCGAGTAGGTTATAGGCACCAGTGAAGGTTGGCCTAGGAAGCATAATTTGTGCAAAACTTGTTTGGCCACCAACTGAACATTTAATTCTAAGACCTACAATCGCACTAAATTTGCATTTGCTTTGACAGTAGAACTCTCTAGGAAGTTTCTACTTGTGTTCTTAATTTTTCTAAATCCTAAGAGAGTTAAAACTATTTGGCTTAAAGAAATGGATCACCCTTATTCCTATCATTTAGATTATCAGATTCAATACTTCCCATCTTTTAACTAGGATCCCATGCCCCGAGCGTATCCATCCTTTAATGGGTACATTGACAATTCATGGGATCATTCTTATTCTTATCTTGGGAGTACTAGCCTGATAACTCCCACTTTTTAGCAGAAACTAGGAGCGGGATTTTCCAACCCTGGAATCCCTACTTCTATGCAAACACCCAACCCTCCCACCCTTCATGATTTTCCATATCGAGGTTGGACGGATACCCCTAGCCAACCAGAGCCTGAAATTGACTTTCCTCCCCAACTTGATAATAGTAGCCTGTCCTCTTTTATGATAGAATTGCAAAAGCAGCAAATGGAAATGATGGAATCCATGGGAGAGATGTTGAGGAATAGTCAACAATTAAATGAAGAAAAAAGATAGCTTAGCTACATGCTTCCCAGTAATTCTAATCCCTACCCATACGACCATGATCATGAAAATAATTCTGAGGAAACCAACGACAATAGGGATCCAGTTTTATATAGCTATCACTTAGACTCTCTCAATGAGACACGACCACTAGAGGAGAACGATCATAGTGATTATCCACCGGAGCTATATTCGAGTCAAAAGCAAGGGAAGATGGTATCTCTTAAGGACCTTGACCCCAATGATAGTATTCTCCTTACCCCTACTAACTCGAGTCAAGGTTGTATTATTCCTATCACTTCCCCTATTGATTATTTGGTGGAATCCCATTCTACCCTTAGTGAGCCTACTCCTGACCCTCCACTTAGGGAATCAACACCTGCCATTCAGCATCCTGAGGATTTAAATGCACCCAATGAAGGTGACCCTAAGGGAATTGAGGATGAATTAGATCAATTTTGGTCTCAGGGATATGAAGAGTCTATTTCAGAGGAATGGATGCCCCAATAGAGGAACCTGGACTTAAAATCTGGAGTGAATCACAGGGGAATTATTTATTATTTGAGGATTTACCTCCAAAGGATATAAATAATATGGTGAAATCCAGATTCCTCCCTTCTTTTGAGAGTCATCCTCCATCAAAACAGGAGTTGATATTAGAGGAGGACAAACAAAATAGTGAGAAGCCTAGGGGAGACTCTCGGGGACAAAACACGTCAATTGAGGATTTATACCCTGAGAAGAATAACGAATTCAGTGATATAAGCTGGCTCCAAAATATTAAGACTAATCCTCCTTTAGGAATAATTGAGGATATTGATCCAACTCCTTTCTTCATTAATGAATCACATATACACCCCGACAAAAATTTGAGTAAACCAAACGAATCCGAGGATGAGCTTAATGATAATGATTCTGACATTTTGACCCTGCCATCAAAGAGTTATAATTTGAAGTCTACCCTTGATTCACATATACTGAAAGGTGAAAATATGTCTCCGATTATTAATGCTAGGCAGGGTAACGTGAAGTTGTCTACAATTGTTAGGAAGTATACACAATCTAAATCATTGTTGGAATTGGACCTGACACCAACTAAGCCCTCATTGGACTTAACCATTACCTTCCAACACTACAAACAACCCTTATACTCCCTAACCGATCCTTGGCTCAGATCTCTGCTCATGTACATTCTTTCTGGAGAACATATCAGGCCAGTACATCCTTGGGTAGAATGACGAGTGTGGATTGATGCTTGTACTTTTAGTCTTGCCATTCAAGGGTTTCAAATATTAATGCTTTTATCTTTTAAAACCCGTCTGGCTTTGGAGGATCCTTGTTATCCTCCACTTATTTCATTTCGAGAGGCCTCATTTCATTTTCCGTTTGTTATTCCTAGACCTCCCCAGGTAGCCAATGAGGTTTTTTGCTTTCATACATTCCAGTGAGAATTTGGGATTACTTTGCATCATCAGCTCGCCAACATCTGTGGCTACCTATTTTCTAGGCCCACGCTGTTACGCATGCTTTTATGGCCTAACTTTTTTTGTCTGGAACCAGACTTACAGGTTCCTTATAAGTCTGGCTGTTGACAGAAGATGCAGCGCTTGTTGGGAGGCAACCCAGCATTCTGAATAACACCGTTGTTAGGTGATTTCTTTCCTTTCTCCCCCTATTTTAATTTTACAATGAGGACATTGTAGGATTTAGGCATGAGGGGGTGCATTTTGCATTTTAGGAATATTCATGCATTTAGGTTGGCAAATAAAAAAAAAATTTGCTTTTCTTGAGCTGAATGGGTTATTCCCTAGCAAAATTTCTTTCTCATTGGAGGTTTTTCTTCTTGAATTATTGCTTAAGTTTAGAATCCAGTACATTTACTTCATGTGCATGTAGACTGGGTAATGGATCCTTAAAGAAAACCAATAAGCATTTGTAGTCTACTGAACCCTTGGATAGTTAATAGGGAGTCAGGCATACTATCTTCTAGTAGATCCACCCCATATTTGTGAGATGAAAGTAGAGAGATTACTGGTGCTCTAAGTCTAGTGCAAGGACTCTTAAGTTTTGGACAATTAGATGATACTTCAGAGTTAGGCATAGTTTTTGCTCTCTCTGTTCTTGTATGCGTACTTTGTGTGAATTCCTGAGAGTCACCAAATACGGTAGATACATAGAGATTGTCTTAATAAAGCTATGACTATGGTGGATGGTTACGACCATCCTTCATAGAGTCCTCGGCTGAAAGAGGGTAATAGTGTCAAAGGTCAAAAATAAGCCTGTCCTATCCATTCCTTCCCAGTGCTGAGAATAGGCACTTCCACTAAATAAGCCACACAATATCCTCTTGACCATCATCATCCGTAATAATGCCTCATAAATAAAAGTCTGTATTGTGTTATGTTGATTGATAAAGAAATAGAAAGGAAAAAGAGGAGAAGAAATAATTAAAAAAAAAGAGGAAAAGAGAAAAAAATGAAGAAAAGAAAGAGAGAAAAGAAAAAGAAAAGAGTCCAAGGTTATATTTTATCATTGTAACATTGTTTCTGAGGCAACAAAAACACTTATCGCGATCCACCAAATATGACCCATACCTACCTTTCAGCATTTCTGATCGACTGAATATTGGCTAAGGACTCTAACTTAGTTGTAAAGTTATTAGGACTTTAGTTGAAGTGTGAATGCCATGTGAGGCCACCAAATAGTGAGTACACTTACTAGACTACATGTAACACCACATAAGTTGTGCCACCAAAAATAAATCCATTCAACTCAGCATCTCCTGCCTAAGCTAAAATGCCAGGGTCAATTTATAGATTATTTTCTGCTTTATCCCTGAGGGAAGTAGTTGCCTATCTCGATAGAATTTTATCAAGGGTTAAGTGCAAACTGCAAATGTAAGTTGGTTATTTTCACTTGGATCCATTCCTAGGTTACTATCACTTCACATTTTTTTGGATTTCTAAATTTTTGGAGTAAGGGAAGAAGAAATCTTCTGATTACTTCTACTGTTTTTCATTTTTGCTTGGGACTAGCAAAACTTAGCTATGGGGCATTTGATAAGTCCACCTTTGTGGACTATTATTTAGCCTAAGTACTATTTAATTATTTATTCTTAGTTGTTAATTAATTAGGAGTTATATGGCAATTCACCTTGAACTGCATTACTTTTATGCTTCAATTTTACATTTAATAACATATCTTATGATAATAAAATTTATTTGATGAATGCAGGGTAGGTACAAGAATCAGGCGCTAAATTTTACTTCAATAAGATGTCTTGGACTTGGATTGGATGTCTGGAACGACTATCACAAATTCATGGCATTACATTTTTTTAAGACATCCGATGCTCTAGTTAGACGTCTGAAGAAGAAATTGTCGCGCTTATTTGCTGTTCCAACCACTCGCAATCGTCGCGAGTAGTTGGAGATACTTACGGCCGAAGGAAAAGGAGATTTTTGTTTAAAAAGAAGCCGCATCCACCAATGATAAGATCTCCCCCTGGTGAGGATCTTCTCCCTCTCCACCACCGTGGAACAAGCGCACCCTGTGTTTCAAGCTTGCACCGTGGACCGAAGCTGCCCTCGACCTCCTTTCATCTCGACGAGGTGGTGCTCAATGACAGAGAGCACCACCACCATCAGCTGCTCCCTCCACCGTTACCACCTTCATCTTCTCCACTTTCTTCTTCAACCTCCTGTTACCGCTCCTCCAGTTGAATCCATCAACACCACCACTCCTCAATGCCACGATCACCACACACACGCAGCCACCCCCTTACGCAATGCCCACCAGGCACCAGCATCACCTTCATCCTTCTCGCACGCACAAGCCTCCAGTAACCATGCACGGCCATTCTCATCGCACATGCATGCATGCGAGCTTTCCCACCAAGCACTATTCATCTTCTTCATCACCGCCGAAGAACCTAAACAAACTGCCACTCCTCTGCTACCAGCCACCTCCACGTGCCACGAAGCTTCGCTCCAACAATGCCATTGACTTCGCCTTGCCCTCACAAGGCTGCCCACGCTCGCGATAGACCTTCCTACCATCCATGCACATGCACATGCAAGCCGCCACCGACAGCATCCAAAGCTCCGACCGGCCGATCTACTCCGGGCACCATGCGTTCAGCCATGCCCTCTCCTTCGCGCGAGCATGAGGGGAAGTAATCCCCTGTTTTGCTATAGTGAAGGTTGCAATTAGTAATTACGAATAATGCCATTGTAGAGAATACTATTCATTTATTTATCTCTTTATTATACTAAGACAAAATTGCATGAATGTCCCTTAAGTTTAATTGAGTGATGAATAGTGCATTTATCGCTTAACTAAGCAAGTATGGGATATTGATTATAGGGAATGGGTTCAATTTTGATCTATATTGACGATATTTGTCAATACTATGATTACAATTCACGTATGCCGTAGTGGTGATTTTACATAAAACCTCCTTATATTTTTAAGTAATTACATAAATGCTAAACTTATGTTGAAAATGAAGTGCAATAACTAGTATGCATACCCATTGATATTCCCGAATAAATGAAGCACAAATGCACTAGTTTAAATAGGCTAATTCCTCCCTGTGGAGACGACCTAACTATTTGTGGTTAGATTCTGAAAATTAAAATGTTTTGAAAAGCGATTTTCTACCATGCAATTAAATACAACAACACATCATTTTATGTTAAAGTTTTCAATGAAAACGAAGATCGCACTTTCAGTCGGTAAAGATTACAACATGAGATCCTAAGAGATAAGCCTTGAATTTTTCCAACGTAAATACTACAGCTAGCAATTACTTTTTGGTAACAGTGTAATTTCTCTGGATCTCATCTAGAGTTTTACTAACGTAATAGATGACAGAGGGCTTCCTATCAATTTTTGGACCCAAAACAATCCTGACCACGTAATCAGAAGCGTCGATCTTGATCTCAAATGAGGCTATCCTGACCGGTGGTTGCAGCACCAGAGCACAAGTGACTGGCATTTTAAGAAAATCAAATTCCTTGTAGCATGATTCATCAAAATCAAATGACGTATCCTTGGCCAAAAGGCTACTCAAAGGTCGAGCAACCTTACAGAAGTCCTTGATGAACCTCCTACAAAATCCCACATGACCAAGAAATGATTGGATTTGTTTAACAAATGTGGGAGGTGGAAGTTTGGAGATAGCATCAACCATAGCTTTATCAACTTCAATTTCCCGCTCAGAGGCTACATAACCCAACACGATGCCTTCTTATGTCATGAAGTGACTCTTTTTCCAGCTAAGGACCAACCGTATTTTGATGCATTTCTTAAGGATCAATTCAAGGTTAGCCAGGAAAGAATCAAACGAATCTCTAAAAATGGAGAAATCATCCAAGGATACTTCCATAAACTCTCCCACCATGTCTGAGAAAATGGCTAGCATACACCTTTGAAAAGTCGTCGGTGCATTGCAAAGCCCAAAAGGCATTCAACATAATGAAAAGGTTCCATAGGGACAGGTGAAAGTTGTCTCTTCCTGATCCATCTAGATGGATAGTGACATGCTTGTATCCCAAGTAATTGTCCAGGAAATAAAAGTACATTTGCCTAGCTTTTGAAGCGAATTCGTCATTGTTTAAGAAATGCGTCGTAGTATAGGACAAATGTGCTCAAACAAATAAATTTATTACTCGAAATCTAGAATGAAGTCAGAGGTTGAATAAAGTGTGCAAGTATTGCAATTAATATCAAGATCACAATATAATCACATATATAAGCAATATAGAATGAGAATTTATTCGAAAATAATGTATCAGTAGAATAAAGTAACGATATGCAAAAAGAACAGGGTAAAATGGTGATGTAAATCACCAAATTACCCTACAATGTTAAGCTTCACAATTTATTCAAATATTATAATATATCTCAAATTAAGAACCATAGAATCAATTATCAGATAAAGAATAGGTGATCACATGCCTTAATCACCAGAGGCTCAAGGTCCTCTCTTTTTCTTCTCTTCAAGCCTCAAGGAGAGGCACAGCATAGAGGCAGGCACAAAGGGCCTCCCAGCGACTAAGTGTAGAGAGGGCACAGCTGAGGCAACCCCCCTCTCACTTTCTCTTTCCTTCTCTTCTTTCTCTCAAAGACCCAGGGTTAGCCGTGTTATCGAGCGGGTAAACTGATCCTGAATGGGGCCAGACCCGCATAAGTGACCATGGGCAAGGCATGAAGGAACGAGGAGGCATGTGAAGTGGGGACTCGTGCCCTAGTGTTCTTGGGAGAAGGGGTATGAACACAAAATCACTTTATATGCCTGCTTTCACTCTCCCACTTCTAACATAGGACAAAGTTGTCCCTCCTTCCTTGCTCAAGCAGTTGCTGAAGTGCACGTATAATTTGATGATGAAGGAGCACTTAGTGCTCCCAATTGAGAGCCTGGAAGGACACCTGGAGGGGTTCCGTGCTACCTAAAGTAAAGACTTGGAGCTGCTCATGCAAGAACACGGCTTCAGGGTCTCTTGAAGTTGCTCATTAATGGCGGTGAGCAGCTTCGAACCTAAAATTGAAAACACAGTTTTGTAGCCTCATTAGAAATGTTTAAGAGAAGCACGCGAGTGCAGCGAAGGTGGTGGTGGTGGTGGCGTACCGTGAAATTTCTTGGAGATGGCTAGCGGATGCAAAAAATGAAGGCGTAGGATGGGTTGTTCGGTGGAGTATGTGAGTAGCCAATCCCCTCAATTTCTTGAGGGGTTTTGGTCAGTGGAGTACGGTGGAGGTTTCTGGACTGGTGGCAGGCATTTTCGTGGAGTGTAGCAATGGGAATGGCTCACCGAAGGTACGCTGGCGAGTTGGAAGATGGAGTCAGAGTGGTGCAACAGTGGTCGGAGCAGATGTTTGAATTTTTTGTAATGATCAGTAGAGGTCGAGGGATCAATTAGAGTGTCTATTGGATGAAGGGACACGAAGGAGGCGCCGTTTGCGGTATGCCAGCGCTGGAGAAGGAAGGCACTCCGATGAGGGAGACAACGATGTGGACGGGGCTTGAAGGCACCTCGCAGGTATAGCGAGGTGTGGATTGACGAGAGGAAGAAAAATCGGCCACCTATTGTACGTGGCGGCCAGTGAAGAATCCAGAGGTAGGGAGTTGTCGGAGCAAGCTTGGAGTGAGCTGGAGATGGAGGAAAGAAGATGATTTTTGGCTTAAAGACTTGCTAAGAAGGTGAGGAAGGCCATGGGCATCTTTTATAGGCCATCAGGCGAGCCTTCAAGCTTGGAAACAAGCTTGATGAGCTTGAAATCTTCGAGTTAGGTTTAGGATTTTTCAAGGGTTCGCATGAGTGTTTGGCTTGATTTGGGAGGCCATGAAAGAGCTCAACTGGAAGAGGATCTTGTCAGGAGTCCTTCCATTTCTGGGGGAGATCTACCAAGGAATTAGAGAGAAATCTTTGATTGAAGGTGGTCGGAGTAGGAGTTCATCAGCGATAATGGTGGAAGGACCAATTTGCATAGAAGACAAAGAAGTTGGGGGGTGATAACTCCGCATTTAATGGTGATAATTCTATCAACCAGATGTTATTTTAGGGGTATATGTGCACTAATAACATACCATGATGGGCATGGGAGCACTGCATGCATTGCGAATTAAGATTACTTATAAATCAATTTTTAATGGCCATATGTACAAGTGCATGTTGGAACATGCCTCAAATGAGCAATCGGACCACAGGAATGGATTCAGATCAATGAATGGGGTCCAACGATCTTGAAATCACTTAAATCCAACATTCGAAGCTTCCCAACAAGCGTAAGAAGTTCTGGTCGTTGATCTGATGATCAACCACCCACAATCGACCACGTGGCACCATCTGCTACGCGTACGCACCGTAGCGGCCCCGCTTCAGCATAAGGAGATGATATAAGTCGTTCAATCTAAGGATTGGACGATTGAAAACCACTGGACCTCGCCAACACACCCACGTGCCCAACCAACCTCAAATCCTGACCGTTGGATCTCCATCCAACGATCGGTGACGCTCGCATGCAACTTCACCTCTGTGACTAACCGCGAAGACAGCACAGTGGAGAGAGACTAACCCTCACAAGTAGCAGCAGGTGTTCAAGACCCTACGCACTACCAAATCCATCCCTTGTGCAGGCACAATCAATTACAATCGTTGATACATGCACGGACGGAGCAAATGAAGACACGCAGCACAACTTTAAGCGCCTTTTGCCATATGCGCGTGATGACGTGTGCTCATCACATCCACGGCATGATCCAAGCACCTAATTTCGCGTGTTTGTGGTCATTACAGTGTGATCGAACGGCTGACGTTCGTCCATCACGTGAAGGCGCGCGAAGACATCCACAACCGCAGGCTTGAGGGGCGATGTGGTGCGCTCTTGACCATTCGATGGTGATCCACGCCTTGAATCCAAGGGCAGAGGATGTGCAGGCACGGATTGAAGGAAGAAGCATGCACGTGCTTGGACCGACAGGTGAGGGGCTTCACCTACACTTCTGGAATGGGTTTAGCGATGTCATGGACGTTGCTAGAGCCCTTACCTATTTTGGAAACCCATTGTTCTCTATATAAACCTCCTCAACCACCCCATTCAAGGGCATTCAATTCTCATTCACTCTCCATGCAACACTAGCCCTCTCTTAGCTCCACCAAACACTCCATATCCACCCTCGGAGTCGTCGACCCGACGACGGAGCCCCCCTCCACCGCCGTGGCCTCCTCGCCTCCTCCTCACACTCTCTTTTACTCTAGTTTTGTGTTGCACTATTTTAAGCTTTCATCTACTGTTGTAGTTGTAAATGATCTCTAATTGCATGCTATTTGTTAATGTTGCTTCTTATATCATAGTTCACATCTCCTTAAGTGATTGTCATGTTTTAAATGCAAGCTCTAACCCTACTCTCGCTCTCTCTATCTTTCGTTCTTGTTTCCGCAAGCAAACCACGCTACCATTTTGTGACACCCAAAGCGACTAAAACTAATCTGATTTCACACCTCCCTAAGATCGACCTTGGACTCACAAATCCATATCTTAATTTAAAATCGACAATGCGAGCACATGCTACAATGACATAATTAAACTGACATGTTCCGCACCCGTCATTTTTGGCGCCGTTACCAGGAAGGCAACGGATTTCTTCTATCACTTTCATCTTGCATTAGTATTCACATATTCTGACTCATTTTCCACTCTATGCTTGATTGGTTGCAGGAACTCGATGCCTTGTCGATGGAGTAGCATGATCCGAGAGGGTAGATACAGAGTAGAGGGTTGCAAAGACCTTTTGTGAGTATCACTCCACCCATTGAGTGTTTGTTTGCTTAAAAAAATTATACAAAAAAAAATGAAATTCAAAATTAGTGTGGTGAATGGCTACTTGACCCACATTCCAAGCTCATCACCGAACAAAAAAAAATACACTCTAACGTTTTGGAAGAGATAATCTTTTCGGAGTGTTCTTCGTTCTTTTGAGTGGTGTTTGTGAAGCCACCATGGCTTGACTTGGGCTGCACCACTCACCATAATTAAAATCAACTCACCTGGTAGAACTGCATGAACACTAGGGTGAATACACTAGGGTTCTTTTTCTAGGGTCACATCATTTTAAAGGAAATCGACTTTCCCCCGTTGTGTGCAAAACATTGTGTTCCCACTTGAACCTTGTTTGAAAACATTAAGGAACTTCAACCTTAAAAAGCATTAAAGAAAGGATATCATTAAAGGACACCACATCCTAAAATCTTTGCTTGAGAACCATGTTTTGTTAAGTGCACACAAATGCTCAATCAGACTAACTAAGAGGACGCCTCATCACATATCCTAAGAACAAGCACTAACCTCGCCCTCATAAAAATTGATTAGACATGCCCTAGGAAGGACCAATCTAAGTCCTGGAGGAGTAATTGGGTTTGTCAAGTGCTTATGCTTAATTCCTATCATGGACTCTGGTGTCTAGGCTATGGGGAAGTGCCAAACGACCGTGGTTGTGGGTCTATGGAACCGGCGGTGCAAGCCAAAGGAAGAACCTTCTCCTCAATCCCCTCGTAATCAACCTGGCCAGATAAACTTTTGGAAGGGAGGTTAAGTACTTGCAAGTTTAATTATTCCCTCCAAGGCTTTCTAGGTCACCTTGGTCTACACCGTAAGGACTTGACTTGCTTGATTGTTTGTGCACACACAGTTCTCTCACCTGTTCTTCTCTCACCCCTCCACCTCTTCCCAACCATGGATTTCAATGCTTATCCATCTTACCCAAACTATCCCCAAAATGTTTTATATTCTAACCCAGGTTGATCGTATCCACAGCTTACTTGGGATAACCAGCCACCTAGTTGGGGATATAACCCAAAATACCCCCCTTGCTTCAACTATCCCAATTGTAACCAACCCGCACCAACCGCTTATTGGGATACATCCAACCCAGCCACCCAAGGGTACGATCTAAACCTTGGGGATCCTTTTCTCGATTTGCCTCATGTTGACTCTCCGGTTAGGTCCCACTCACTCACTAACCACTTTGATGGGACCTACACTCTAGGAGAACACTAAGATCCCTACCCTTCCCAGTACTATAACCAAGAAAGGTCATCTGAATTCAAGGATCTCTCCTACGTGACCTTTGGATTGGTAGGGCTTCTAGACAAATTGAAATCAAAGGATGATCAGAAGCGTAGGCAAATCAAGAATGATCAACCTTTGATTTGGTCTCCTGCTGAAGAATCCCACTGGGAGGAGGACTTAGACCTCAATTATTCTGGAGTAGGAGTAAATAGAGAATGGTTCCTCTTGAAGAATTAGACCCTGAAAATGATAGAATAGAGGACCCACCCAAGAACTTAAACCCCAGTGCAGATTCCAGTACACATTCTCAACCACACCTTCCTAGCCCTAATTTGAAGGAAGAAATTTAAGGGAAACTGAATGACACCTTGTCAATTCTTGATAACCTTCAGTTAGAGTTACACAGACAGAATCAAGAATTGATTAAAGGGCAACAGGCCATGATGGATATGTTCCAACAATTGGAGGAAGAAGGCCAAAGAAAACTATTGAAAACAACTATGTTCATGGAATTTGTGAAAAAAGGCTATTTGTACGCTTTTGTGGGATTTTAAAGAATGTCACGTTGTAATATAGCTGACAAAGCGTTCAAACAAATAAAGAGTTTTTATTACTCGAAAATCGGAGTATCCAAGGTCAAACACAGGAAGCAATTGGAATTTACTACTAATCTCAATTGTAATTGAACACTCTAATTTACTCAAAACCTTACTTCAAATGTATTTAAAAAGTAACTCGGGCAAAAGAGTAAAATTGGACGTCTGATCCCAAGATCTGACGTCTTAAAAGTATTTTCCCTTCTTTGATTATTCTTCTTCTTCTGATATGCGTTCTTTCTCCTGCAGTCTTCACTTGGCCTCTTCTTTCTCTGCAGTCTCACTTCTCTTTTTCCTTCTGCCTTCTTCTTCGTAGGCTCTTCTTCTTCTTCTCTTCTGATCTACAGGTCTTCTTCTTGCCTTGATCTTCTTCCTACCTTTGCTTCTCTTCTCTGCCTTGCCTTCTTTCTTCTTGGCTTCTGTGAAGGCTTCTTTCTCTTATGTCTTCTTCTTCTCAGCAGTCTCTCCTTCTTCCTTCAAATCTCTACCTCTTCTTCTACTTCTCTTCTTCCTTGCGGCTAAGTCTTTCTTCCTCAATGTTCAGCCTGCCTACATAGAGAGAAAAACCTACCCATTTCCCTCTACCCAAACGTCTCTCTATCTTTGGAATTCACTCAAGGACGCTCTCCTAGAGCCACGGGTAATTGGGTCAGATTTCACACCCGGGACCAGGCGCACCGGCAGGTGGGGTGATGCGCGAGGTGTGCTCATGATGGGTCAGGTCGGATCCCACCAGATCCACGAGGTGAAACCCCGGACGAGGAGAGCATGGGTCAGGTGAGGGACCTCACCCCTATGCATTCGGAGGCAACGAGCATATTACACAAAATCAATTTAAAGCATACCTGTGCCTCGTATCTCGCCGATGTGGGACTATCAGGCCTGCCCCGCTCTCGCACGTGCCCGCAGAACCTTCGTGCAATCGCCACAGCTGCAGCCTCTGTTAGCGTTGATTACTGGATTAGATGGCTTCGCAGTGCTTGCCCGAATGCATAGCACCTGAAACCTAGAGCTGCTGACGCCTGGAACTGGCTTGAAGCTTCTTCACCCGTCGTCAATGGCGGCAGGGTCTTCGATACTGTCACACTCAAAACAAGCCTCTCGGCTTAATCAGACCAGCTGGGCACCTTCGCCGTGGCACGGCGAAGGTGGTGAGCCATGCGACAGGCCATGGGATGGCCTAGGCATGCGTGCCTAGGTCAACCTATGGCCAGGGGTGTGGGTGTGTTTGGGGGACTGTGGTGGAGGCGTAGAGGGATGGTGGATGGGCGGAGGTTGTTCCTTGTGGTGAGGCGGAGCCTCTGAGTTGGTCGGTGAGTCGTGTGGAAGGGCGGAATGGTGGGAGCGGCTCGCCGGAGGTCGGTCGGAGGCGAGGAAGATGGAGGTGGTCAGCGATGGTCGAGGGGCAATTACATGAAATAAAAGGGGGAAAAGAGAGAGGGGAAGTTGGAGAATGTATTAAGCCTAACTACAGGGACGAATGGGATGGAGAGGCAGACAACTGTACCTGCTGTCGCCGGAGAAGAAGCTGCCCAGTGGGGGAGGACGGCGGCGATGACGGGGCTGAGGCGGCGTGCACGGGTATTACGTGACGTGGAGGAGAATCAGGAAGATGTCTCTGCCACTGGTTTTGTGGCAAAGCGAAGAGGGAGGGGAGGGGGGCTCGCCGAAGCTCGCTGGGTACTTTGGCAGGAGAAGAAAAGACAAATTGGAGGTGGAATTCCGGCCAAGTCAAGCTGAAATTGAGCGGCCGGAGGTATGGGTTCTTTTATAGGCACTGGGCCGGGTGTTCAGAGCGTGGAGGGCATGCCTTTGCCTTTGATGGCTCGCCGGAGAAGGAAAGAGGTTAGATACCCAAATCCCTCGTGCGTTCGCACAAGAGATTGGGTTCACACCAGAGATCGTGATTGGCCTTAGATGGAAGGGAATTCCTTAGAGAATCTCCCTTCCATTTCTGGAAGGGAATCTCTGAGGAATCAGAGAGTAATCCCTCTCTAAACCTCGCTGGAGGTCGACTCTGCCCTAACAATGGCGGAAGGACCTTGTTGCAAAGGTGGCGAGGAAATTAGGGGGCCCTCTGCGATGATTTCAAAAGATAGGGACCAAATTGTGATTTGGGTGTACTAAATTGCAAAGTAGGTCAAGATGACCTCCCCTTATGTCCAAATTTTGGTATAAACCTAATTTGGACCTAAGGAATCCAATGGTGAAGTTGGATTTTAGGTTTGACTACGTTTGATTGGATATTTTACGTAAAAACCCAAATTAGGTTAATTGATGAGCTAGGACCCTAATCTAGGTCGAACTGGGTTCCAAAGGCCAAATTAAGTGTTCTAAACCCTAGAGGATATTTTTACATGAATTTTAGAGGGTTTACTTGATTTTTATACTAATCGAAACCTTGTTTATTTAAGCGGGTCGGTTTTAGGGTTACCAAATGTCATTTAATTCCTAGATTGCACATGAACCCATTTCTGATTGACTCAACCAACTTTTTATCCCATTTAGACCATTTGACCTATGTTTTGCCTCTGAGAAATCCCATTTATGCACTGCAATGGTAAAATTGTAGTTTTAACCTTTAATTCATGTTTTCTTCTCAGAGCACTTATTCCTTCATTTAGGCCTTCTTCTAGGTTATGTAGGAGCTTTTATCTTCTTTATTGGGTCAAAAAGAGCTAGTTATGGCTCATGATGAGGCTCTCGTCAAAGGCCCTACTATGATCAATTGGACTACACCTATTTACCCAAAATTGGTTCAGTCCACCATTGATACTCCCTAGGAGTTGGACAACTCCATAGAAGATGTCATTGAGGACTCCTCAGAACATGATTTGAAGAGAGTTGAGGACACATATCAGGAGGAAACTGAGAATTTGTGGGACAATGTCGTGGAAGCCAAATCTAATCTTCCTTAGGAAAGTGATTCTGTGGAAAAGAGATCCAACATTGGTGATGGGGAAGGGGATTGTAATTTTGAAATAATCGATTTTGAATAAGTTGAAACCCCCAGCACAAAATTAGACGAGGGCCAAGAGAAGGAATCTGAGCTTGAGGATGAAATCAGCCCTACCTCTAAAGCAACATCGAACCTTGAGTTTGATATGAAAGAGGCTGAAGAGAATATTCTTGGGGTCAGGGACTTGGAGGGAATAAGCCATGAAACCCTAGTTGAAGAAGAGATGGATTTTTCTTTGGAGAGAGACCTCATGCTTGATTTTAGGGCTCATTTTGAAACTCTTGATTTTGTTACATGCCCTACTAGTATAGAAATCCTGCAACCCGAATGCACTAGAATTGATACACCTTTGAGGGATTACAATTTTATAGGGACACAAGCTGAGTATAAAACCTACATCTTCAGTGTCCGGCATTTTAGATTCATGGTACGCTTGTCCACATCAACTTCTCTTCATGCCCGCAAACTAAGAGAGGAACAAACACGGGCATGCATGTTACATCTTTTGCAAAGTTCTCGTCCCTTTGGGATGGAGCTCCACCACAACCTAGTTCGCATCTGCGGTCTTCTAATTTTAGGTCTTGCTGATTTCTTCTGCACCTTCTTGACCCAAACAACTCGTGTTTGTGCATTATGCCCAGCTGAAAGCACTAAACTCAGAGCTTCCTTGGAGGTAACCCAGAAGATTCAGGCTGATCAGGTACACAACTGCAGTCAGGTGATTTCCTTCTATACCCCCTTACATATATTTATTTGCCAATGAGGACATTGTCTAACTTAAGAATGGAAGGGCGGTAATTCACATTCTCTGAGTTCATATTATCAGCTTGAATTAGTTATATATATATAAAAAAAAGAATTAGGAAAGAGAACTTAGGCATGAAGAGATTGTCAACTATTGGAAATAATATGATAAGAACCTGAACACTTTGACTCTTCAGGCCTTCAGGCTTAATCTGGCTGTGTGTCTACTAAAATGTGGATTTAGCCCCAAATTCTCACAACCTTAATTTAAATTAATCTGATCAATAAAGTAGGGTGATAAGTATACGACTTATCAACTCGCCCTCTAACTCAGAGGTACTTTTAGTCTAAGCATCTACACACATTTTTGCATCGACTCACTCCTCGGAGATTCTAACAGAAATTGGGTAGCTAATGAACCTTTTAGGGTGGTATGGCTAGCAAGTTGTCATGGGTAACAGCCCATTGGCCTATTGTCCAGAGCCCAGTTGCAGGACCATCCTCTTTTATTATTACCTCTAGGTAAATCTTAGATCAGGGAAGCCACCTACTAAATAACAAAAGAAAAAGAAAAGGAAAAAGGAGAAATAGAAAAATAGAAAAAGAAGAAAAAGGAAAAAAAAAAAAGATAAATAAGCCACACTTCAATGCATGAGTATGGCTAGCAACTAGTCGGTGATAACAACTCATTGGCCAGTTGTCCAGAACCCAACGCACTAAATGCACGAAAAAGCCCAGAACACTTAAGGAAGAAGTGGGGAAGTAGAGAAATCTGGGGAGATATACACTGGAAGCACCCTTGTGTTGACCCCACAGAAAATAAAAGTAGGGAGAAAGCTACTGATCGAACAGATACACCTTTAGGCAAGCATTTCATTGCCAGTCACCTAGGGGCATAGAAACCCAAAGTCTAGTTTAATTATCATTGAATGAGTCTATCACAATTTTGACACCAAGATGCTTAGCACTTAGAGTCTTTTCCAAGTTATGGGTGGGTTGGGTAGCCGTAAAAAGTTACCTACACACTCTCAACTTCAAAAATCCAAAAAATTAGACAAAATGAAAAAGGAAAAATATATATATGTATATATATGTGTGTGCTTAAAGTGAGGACTTGGGCGATTTGCATTTTGGCAGACACATGGGCGTTGTTTAGTCTCTGTGGATTAGGTTCTTAGTATATGTTTCTCTTGTTGACATGTAACATAAGTTTAAGCAATTAATTCCTAATTCCAACTGAAAATAACAGCTAGGATAACCTTGCTAGGGACTAGCATGGGATGAGCATGGGGTATGATAACTCTGCATTTAATGATGATAATTCCATCAACCAGAGTTTATTTTAGGGGTATATGTGCACTAATAACATACCATGATGGGTATCGGAGCACTGCATGCATTTTAAATTAAGATTGCTTATAAATCAATGTTTAATGGCCATATGTACAACTGCATGTTGGAATAGGCCTCAGATAGGAAATCGGACCGCACGGATGGATTTAGATCGACGAATGGAGTCCAACAAACTTGAAATCGCTTAAATCTGACATTTGGAGCTTCCCCAACAAGCCCAAGAAATTCTAGTTGTTGATCTGATGATCAATGGCCCACAATCGACCACATGGGGCCATCCAGCACGTGCTTGCACCGTAGCGGTCCTGCTGCAGCACAAGGAGATGATATAAGCTATCCAATCCAAGGATCGGATGGTTGAGAACCACCGGGCCTCGCCAACACACTCACATGCCCAACCAGCTTCAAATCCTGATCGTTGGATCTTCATCCAACGGTCAGTGATTCTCGCGTGCATCTTAGCCTCCATTACTAATCGCGAAGATAGCATAACGGAGAGAGACTCACCCTCACAGGTAGCGATGAGCGTTCAAGACCTTGCACGCTACCAAATCCATCCCTCGCGTAGGCACGATCAATTACGGCAGTTGATACGCACATGGATGGAGTAGATGAAGACATGCGGCACGACTTCAAGTGCCCCTTGCTAAACATGCGCGATGACATGTGCTCATCACACGTAGGGCACGATCCAAGCACCTGATTTCATGCAATCATGGCCATTGTAGCGCGATCAAATGGCCGACATTCGTCCATCATGTGAATGTGCTCGAAGACATCCACAACCATGGGCTCAAAAGGTGACATGGCACACCCTCATCCATCCTATGGCAATCTATGCCTCGAATCCAATGGCTGACGACGCGTGGGCACAGATTGAAGGAAGAAGCACGCGCACGTGCTTGGACTCATGTTAGAGGAGCTTCACCGACATTTCTGGAATGAGTTTAGCGACATCTTCGACATTGCTAAAACCATTACCTAGTTTGGAAACCCCTTCTTCTCTATATAAACCTCCTCAATCACCCCATTCATGGGCATTCAATTCTCATTCACTCTCCATGCAACACTAGCCCTCTCCTAGCTCCACCAAACACTCCATATCCGCCCTCAAAGTTGTTGAGCAGCCGACGGAGGCCCCCTCTATCGCCGTAGCCTCCTCGCCTCCTCCTCACACTCTCTTTTACTCTAGTTTTATGTTGCACTATTTTAAGCTTTCATCTATTGTTGTAGTTGTAAATGATCTCTAATTGCATGCTATATGTTGATGTTGCATCTTATATCATAATTCACATCTCCTTAAGTGATTGTCATGTTTTAAATGCAAGCTCTAACCCTACTCTCTCTCTCTCTCTCTCATTTCGCAAGCAAACCACATTACCATTTTGTGACACCCAAAGTGACTAAAACTAATTTGATTTCACACCTCCTTGAGATCGACACTTGGACTCATAAATCCATATCCTAATTTAAAATTGACGACGTGAGTGCATGCTACAATGAAATAATTAAACCAACGCATTCCACATGACTCAAGGTGTTTTTTGTAAGAATTTCGAAAGTTGAGGTGCTTTTTGTAAGAAAATGAGTCAGATCAATATTAAAATGCAAACTAGGTCAAGATGATCTTAGATTGGGTCCAAATTTTGGTACAAGACTAATTTGAAGTCAAGGAATCTAATGGTGAATTTGGATTTTGGGTTTGACCAAGTTGGTTGGGTAATTTTTCCAAAAATCCAAATTAGGGCAATTATCTATCTGAAACTCTATTTTAGGTTAAAACGGGTTTAGATGGTCAAAGCAAGGATTCCAAACCTTATGGAATATTTTTATATGATTTTAAGAAGGTTTAGGTGAATTTTATCCTGACCAAAACCTCAATTAATTATGTAGGTTTGTTTTTAGGGATTCAGATGTGTGAAAAACCTATTTTATTCTGCATGGGCCCTCTTATTGGTCATTAATGACATTTGAACTTTAATTATACCCTGGAATATCCCGTTGTTATACTGTATTTGTGGAATGCTATTAATTTTGCAGAAATAATCTTATATCCTTCTCTTCTTTTCAAAATTGGATAATGTGCCCTTAAGACCTTCTGATGGATATGTAGGAGCTTTTATCAACCTTATCAGAAAAATTGAGCTAGTTATGGCTCATGATGGAGTTTCCATCATACCCTCATGCTTAGCTTTTGCTAGCCCCTTAGTAAATTCTGTGGAGCAAACCAGCTATGTAGGTCAAATGCAACCGTTAGGATATCCTACTAAGCTGCATCTTTAGGAATCATATCTTAATACCAACAGTCAGCCTAGAGGTACTCAAGTACCAGCCTAGATCCAAACCTGACTAGCATTCATCTCAGTTTGTTGCAAAGATTTCTAAGGCCCGCAGGAACTATCCTAAGATTCATTGGACCTAGTGGTTAAAACACCCATGCTTGTAACATGGTTAGCCTAGGTTCAATTTGCCAGTGCATTTTTTTGTAAGAGATAGACGGATAGAAAGAGATTTTCATTTGTGGAGAGCTTTCTCTCTCTTTTTCTTTTCATTATATTTTTCTTTAGATCCAACCTCAGATTGGCCCTAAACACACTTTGTATAGGATTCCTTGTCCCCACCATCAATCCTCACAAGGCCCCTAGCAATCGATGCTTCAGGATAGCATCGTCCATGGCGACCCCCAAAACCCTAGCTTTCAACACTTTGGGATAGTGCTGCCCATGGTGTTCTATAGCTAAATCCAGACCCTTGCAATCGACATTTCGTGATAATGTCGCACATGACATCTGAATTAGCACAAGGTGCTTACGTGCCCCTGGTAGGATATTTAGATATCCTAGGATACAAACATTAATGAGATGATATGTTATTTCGCATCTGCGAAGGGAATTTTCCACCTCTCCACGTCAGGAACTCATCCAAATCTACTTGTGTTTTCGAGCTGCTCCTAATCTAGATCTTAGGACCATTTTCAGAATAGCATAAATGCTTTTTGGCATGATTTCATATTTAAGTGCACTGAACCTGACTGTGTATGATTTAGGGTGCTTAAGTTACAGAGTCTCGCAAACCAAAGGTCAGTTAATGGGGTTGAATAATCCCTAAGCCTTAGACCTAATACATAAGCTTTGCATTTTCATCAACCTCTTGAGGAATAATCTGGATCCTGACAAGTACATGAGTGTTTAAATCTCAAACATGATCCAAGATGCCTAAGGTTGGTATTCGCCACTAATCCCTTAAGTTTTAGTCTTCCAGGTCTTAATTCATCATTCAATCCAACCTAGAAGTTAAGTAAGTTCCATATTATCTTTAAGGGACACTCTCTTTCTTCTTGTTATCTGCTCCTTTTTTCTTCTTTCTTTTCCTTTTCCTTTCCTTCGTTTTCTTCATTTATCTCAATGGGTTCTCCTTTCTCTTATTCTCCATTTATTTTTTATATGAAATACTTTTGTGATTTGATTTTCATAGCATTTTGCACTTTAATAGGTCCCCATGTCTACGATTTGCAATGTCCTCATTCTAAATTAGGTGGGTTCGAGTTCAGCTTAGATCATACGTTAGAACAGGGTCAAAGGGTGGGTGAATGGGTTGGGATGACTGGTGTGTACGATTTCAAGCTCTGGTATGAATACCAAAGGTGGAGTTGGCTGTTCTAATGGATGAACCCTAAAGTGCAATATGAATTCAACAAAGAGACATGTCAAAAGGGTTTTGGTTTTTTTCAAAGGATGGCGGGTTTCCTCCCGTTAAGAGCTAAGTTTTATGCCACCAGTTGGGTGCAATGAGCTCAATAGGTTGATGCACTGATAGGGAAAATATGTGATCATGATGAATGAGAATCACATGGACAAAGATGAGTGTCAAATTATGATGAAGAGTCATTCCATAAGATCTATGATATGGATCAGATTGATTCGTTTCTGGATGGTTCTTATGGAGTTTCTGTAGAGGAATCACTTGGAAGATGTATTGATTATGAAGTTCTAAAATAAGATCATCGTGGGTCTAGAATCTAATAGAGGTGAATCTAATCAGCACATCCCAGACGTGTTGTTCCTCTCATGCTATGTAACCTAATGAATCGATATCTACTGAGTCATTTTGATTCTTTTCTACTGGATGTGAGATAGTCACCTCAAGAAATGACTCGAAGATTGGGTCTTCCAATGAATCTTCACTATAATTTCATCCCAATCAAAAGTGAATGTTTAGAGAGTGCCTTTTGAATCAACTATCACGAATTCTATAAAGGATTCATATTCTGGGTGGTCACTCACAATATTAGCTAAGCTGGATTTCTGGAGGTCCTCAAAACAAAATATCTCCATATTCATGGAATCTGAATCTAGTATGTCACCATATTTCCCAAATCCCTGGGTACATCCTCAAATCAAAGGTGAAAGCCTCCACTATGCCCCTATCAGTATGCTCAATCAAATCAGGATCATCTAGCATATGAAAAGTTTTAAATTCTGTCACTAGGCTTTCCATTAATGATATGGTCATGAGGTTCTGGATAAAACCTAGTTGTTCTATCGAGTATTTTCCTTTTATTGCCTCAAAAATATTAATCTTAGCACATTGATCTCTTGAGGCAATTATCATATGCCCTGATTCACAATTGATTATGGCTCCTGTAGTAGCCAAGAATGGTCTTCACAAAATCACAGGCATATCCTGTATCTGTTGTGGCGTATCCATGTCGATAATTAGGAAATTAGCTAGGTAGTTGACATCCTTGACTCTAATTACCACATCCCCTACTATCCCAATCAGTGTGATCAGGGTTTGGTCAGCTAGTTGCAAAGTAACATTAGTAGGTTTTAGCTATCCGATCTGTAATTTTTCAAATAGGGGGATAGGGATGAGGTTGATTGATGCTCCAAGGTTTAGTATGGCTCACTTAAAAGTTGTATCACCGATCTTCTAGGGGATCAGCAGGGCACCTGGATCAGATTTATTAGGAGGTAAATTACGTTGGATTATAGCACTTACACTTTCAGACAGTATTACCTTCCCTTGTGATGGTTCTTCTACCTCTTTTTTGGATAAGTCAGGTGAGGTAGGATTGAGAGTGATGATATCAAGTAATGGAATAGTGACTTGTGCATTCCTCAAAGGTCCCATTACATTAGATTTCGACAGTCCTCTAGTATGGTGATATAAGATCTGGGATAGGGGAATGGATTGGCTATCTTTAGGGATGGGTTTTTGTTCTTTTCCCATAACATTGATCATAGCATAGTCATGATGTGGAGATGCAGGGGAGAAAGTCCTTCCTTACTGCTGATGTGGAAGTGGGGATGGGTAAGTCATGGTGTGTTTTGGCTCAGCAAAGGTGGATGGAGAGAATACACAGGTATGAGCTACCAAGCCAGGTTGGGTATAGCATGCTTGACCCTGGATTTGGTTCACAACATGTTTTTGGGTTGACACGCTATTTGGATTAGGTAGAGGTTGGGAAGGAAGTGCACCAGACTGGCGAGAATTCTCCATCCATCTAAGCTGATTACAGACCTCTGTGATCTCGTCTTTGTGTTGTTTCTGAATGTCAACTAGGGTTTGAAGGATCAGGGCCATTTGATCTTCCTTGTTAGGCCCTGATTGGTAATTTGTGTTGGGCCTAGGCTGATTGGGCTGATATGGGTGTGGGGCCTGTGGTCAGGGTTGAAATTGAGGTCTCAGATTTGGGTTATTTCTCGACCACGCAAAGTTGGGATGATTTTGCCATCCAGGGTTATAGGTGATTGAGAAAGGATTGTTCTAGAAGGCATGGAGATCCTCGCAAGTCTGAGGAACTCCAGGAAAATATGGATACAAGGGTTTAGAGTTCCTCCAACTAAAGTAGGTTGGTCTAGAGTTCCCTTCAAGAATGAAATCAGATGAGGGTGGATAGGCATTCATCCCCTGGGAGTGGTAGATGTTGTGTGCAGCCTCCCTACCTGAGGGCAGGTGCATGTATGGATTCTGCAGTGTAGTGGTGGTCCTGTGTAGATGTCGATTGACATCGTCCACCTATTATCAATAGTGGAGACCTTATCCAATTGACTGGCTATCACCTCCAGATCGACAGATGTGGAAAGGCCTTACGTCTCGTGTACCCCCTGATTATTTGTCAATGCGTGGGTGGTTGTCCGGTCGTACACACCCAATGACTCATTGTTCACGGAGTTCATGCACATATTTTCGAGAATTCCCCAAATTGTGTCTTCATGCTGACCCATGATGCTGCCACCACAGGTTACATTGACAAATGGTTTGATGTCGTCATGGATCCCGTGGTAAAAGTATTAGACTTGTTCCCACTTCGGGACTCCATGATGGGGGCATTTGTGCAGGAGATCCAAAAAATAATCCCATGCTTCATGTAAAGATTCTCTCTCTCCTTGTGAGAAGTGTGTGATTTGATGCCGCATTGCATTTGTCCAACCAATGGGATAGAATTTTTGCAAGAAAGCATTCTGAAGTTATTCCCATGTGTTGATCTGGTGAGGGTATGTTTGAAACCAATTGGCGACTTTGTCAGATAGAGAGAAGGAGAAGATTTTCGAGAGTAGGCCATCTCGATTCTGCATGTCTGCTCCGAATGTGTGGGCCAGATGCTTCAGATTCTTGATGTGCTGGAAAGGATCCTCAGAGTTCAAGCCATGAAATTTTGAGGTCATGTGAAGCATACTAGGCTTGAGGTCCACCTCTGGTCCTCCAGTACTTTTGTGGATTCAGGGTTCGATCTCCACTGCAGTAGGATTGTAGTGATCTTGCATTTGAGGACGCTATGGTGGGTCGATGTAGGCATTGAATTGAGCTCTTAAGTCATAGAATTCTTGTGGTTCAAAGTTAGGTTGTTCTTCTTGATGTTCAATGGCTGTGGCTAGAGATTTAAGTTCAAACGTGGAGTTGAAAGAGATATTGACTTGATCGGTTAGTTGCACAAACAAAGAAGTCGAGGCTTGGCCTCGATGAGAGTGGAAAGCTAGTGGAGGCCTCAAGGGTGGTCTTAAGGACCTCCTTCCGAACATACATTGATGGAGTAGATAAGGGACAGAAAGTGTGATAGACCCAATCAAGACACCCAAATATCTTTGGATGACTATAGAGGCTCGATGCAGGTGATACCTCTAAATCAAAAAGTCATCCACCTAAGAAATACCTGGGCAGCAAGGAAAGGAGAGTCTCGAAAAGACCACTACACAGTAGAGCATCCCCACGGGTTATAAGGTTTCCCCCACCCGACCTTCCTTGTCACCGCGGATCCAAGTAGACCATAACGGATAACTTGACCTCTTAAGTCTGCCAATTTTAAGTTAAGAGGATGTGCTTAGGATTCCACTTGAACTTTAGAATGAATTTGTGAGTGGTGACCTAATTTGAAGATTGGTTGACACCACAAGGTGGGTTAACTTCGCCTGTTTTGTCCTTGAAATTATTAGGTCCCGATTTTGGGATTCAAGTGGATAATAAGAGCTTGATTTTAGGGTTTGCTTGATTAGGTAAGTTCAATCAAGGGTTTAGGCAACACACAATGCAGGAAGGAAAATTCTTTTTTAGGTAAATGTGTTCCTCAACCCTAGAATGGAAACCCTAATTTGGCTATATTTGGTCCAATCAATTTTATCCAATTTTGGTACTTAGGGCTCAATCAATAAGGTGAGTAGCCCTATATACTTTAAATCCCTTATAGGTGCAGAAATAAGGATCGAGATTTTCTAGAATGAATAGAATCAGGCAACTTGAGATGATTAATTCTAAGTATGAAATGCAAGTTGATCCTAATTGATTTTCTTCTTTTTAGCTTTTCTTAGAATTAGGGGTTTAAGGAAATGAGATGAGATTACCTGCCCCTGGAGTGTTTGATGTGAGGCTGATCTTCCTCTAATGGATCCCTGCACAGATCATAGTCAAAGAGATAGGGCAAGTTAGTACTAGATCAGAAATTGCAATCAGAGAGATAAAATTATGCGTTGCCACTCGACAATGATGCCAAAACGTTAAAGCAAATTCAACGTTGCCTAACAAATGCGTCGTAGTATTGGACAAATGCGCTCAAACAAATAAATTTATTACTCGAAATCTAGAATGAAGTCCAAGGTCGAACACAAGGAGAAAGTATTACAATTAATCTGAAGATCACAATATAATCATAGGTATAAGCAATTTATAATGAGAATTTCATGGAAATGCATGGAGAGGATAGCGTCTAGGGTTTGGAAGGGGGCGATGGCAAGAAGGTGTGGAGGTCCAGGAGATGGCATTAGAGAGAGAGAGGAGGGAAGAGGCAAGGACAACAAATCGGGCAGCTTACGAGGTAGGTGATCTCTGGAGACGGAGGAGAGGAGGAAATGCTGATATAGTGTGTTTTTGATGTAGAAGAAGGGGGCATATGGCGATAGTGTGCGGCAATCCAATTGTCTGTTTGGCGTGCGGGGGAAGGGGACAAAGGAAGGACTCATGTAGAAGGGTGGGGTTTACTGTTCAGAATGGAAAGAAGTAGCAAAGAAGACACAGAGCGATGGGGATAACTCCCCCACCACCGTCGATGGGCATGGGACAGGCCTATGATGTTGAAATCCCTCACTTTGAAAACATCAAGGAGGCGAAGATTGTGATAAGGGGTGCCCTTGCTAGAGAAATACTGACCGGAGTTTACTCACCAGAGAACATCCATGCTATGGTTAGATCTTTATCTTTGTCCTCTAAGGGTTGGAAGGTAGCATACTTAGGGGGGCGTCAATTTGTATTATTCGGCCTGGGCATGCTGGATGTGGAAGGACTTCATTTCCGCACAAGT